>CM028129.1:19990000-21227500 GCA_016271365.2 Neoceratodus forsteri | reverse complement strand
CTCAAGCAGGATGCCTTTCTAGCGTCTTTGGACATGCAGGACGCTTACCTGCATATACCCATTGCTCAAGTGCACAGGAAGTTTCTGCGCTTCGAGTTTCAGGGCCACCACTATCAGTTCCGAGCTCTCCCCTTCGGACTGTCATCGGCACCTCTGGTATTCGCGAAGTGCATGGCGGTCCTAGCGGTGACTCTGAGGAGACAAGACCACTACATGTTCTCCTACCTGGATGACTGGCTTCTCATGGCGCCCTCTCGGGAGGCCCTGATGTCCACCATTCATTGTACTCAGTCTCTGTTTGAGACGTTGGGCATCATTATCAATCAAGAGAAGTCACGCCTGGTTCCATCACAGACTCTGCAGTTCATAGGCTCAGTTCTGGACACCGTCCAGGGGACAGCTTTCCTCCCCCAGGACAGAGCAGAATACATCAGATCCCTCATCAGGGACATATTGGCGAAGCAGACCGTTCCTGCCAGATTGGTCCTTTGCCTGCTTGGACACATGGCTGCGGCCATTGCAGCAGTCACCCTAGCCCATCTCCACATGCAGGTGACCCAGTGGATGCTATGGGTACAATGAGATCAAAAGCAAGACCATTTACAGCTCCCAATCTGGATCACGAAGGCCGTAATCTGGGATTGGCAATGGTGGCTAGATCCGAAGAATTTATCGGCCGGAGTCCCCTTCATTGTGCTGTCTCCGATTGCGATGCTCTCCACGGATGCCTCAGGGCTCGGATGGGGAGCACACCTAGATGGTGTCCAGTCTCAGGGCCTGTGGACAGCCCAAGAGACTCATCTCCACTTAAATATCCTGGAAATGAGAGCCGTTCTTTACACCCTGCAGGCCTTCCAGTAGGAGATTCCACTGGGTACCATTCTGTTACAAACAGACAATTCCGCGGTGATGTATTACCTCAACAAACAAGGAGGCACCCATTCCTACCCACTTTGCAGGGAGGCCATGAGGGTGTGGGATTGGAACACGGTGCAAACCTCATTGTCATTCATGTCCCAGGAGTGGACAACGTCGTCGCAGACGGCCTGAGCCGCTCTCAGGCCAGAGTCCATGAATGGGAACTGCTTCAGGAGGTAGTAGAGGATTTGTTTCACAATGGGTTACACCAAAGTTAGACCTTTTTGCGTCCCCATCCGATGCAAAACTGCCCAATTTTTGCTCGCTAGATCCAGGGCCCGGTGTTTTCTGGTGAGACGCGTTATCCCTCTCCTGGGCGGGCAGATTCCTCTATGCTTTTCCCCCCTTTCCGTTGATCCAGGGGGTTCTTCTGAAACTTTGCAAGGAGCAAGCGATGCTGGTACTTATCGCGCCCTTTTGGCCCAGGCAGATCTGGTTCCCTCTATCACATCAGCTGTCCCGGGAACCTCCAGTGCCTCTGCCAATCAGCTCCCACTTGCTGTCTCAGGAGGCGGGTTCCTTGGTTCATCCGGACCTTCGTTCACTGAGCCTGCACGCTTGGCTCCTAGAGACATAGCCATGATGCAATATGGGGTCTCGCAAGAGGTAGCAGACGTTCTTGCTGCTGCTAGGAAACTGGCTACCCATGCTACTTATGCCATGAAGTGGCATAGATTTTGTATATGGGTACAAGCATGCGGTTTTTCACGTATGGATTGTCCAGAAAGGTTGGTCTTGGACTACCTCCTGTCCCTCTTTCAGACAGGCTTGGCCTACTCTTCGATTAAGGTACACCTCTGTGCCATCTCAGCCTATCACATTCCTATAGGCCAACGCACCATATCTCAGTTGGACATGGCACAAGCCTTCCTGAGAGGTGTTCTCCACCTTAGGCCTCCGATTAAGGATCCGATTCCGGCATGGGATCTACCCTTTGTCCTGGAGCAGCTTACGCTGCCACCCTTTAAACCAGTCACGGATTGCGAGCTATGTCTTCTTACTTGGAAGACATTGTTTTTAGTTGTCGACACCTCGGCCAGAAGAATTTCTGAACCTCATGCACTTATGTGCAAAGAATCTTATTTGGTTTTTCACCAAGACAGGGTATCCTTATGGACTAATCCTAAGTTTCTGCCTAAGGTGGTCTCAGCTCTCACCCTTAATCAGGACATCGATCTACCAGTGTATTTCTCCAAGTAGTTTAATCGAGGAGAGGCCCTGTTGCACACTTTAGATCTGCATAGGTGTCTCCGATACTGCCTGACCAGAACCAAACACCACCAAAAATCAGACCAGCTTTTTGTCTCCTTTGCCCACAGGATGATGGGAGCTCCTGTTTCCAAACGGTTGCTGTCCAGGTGGCTCATTCAGTGTATTACATTCTGTTACCAGAAGCGCAACAAACCCTTACCGGGCGCGATTAAGGGTCATTCCACAAGGGGGGTGGCTACCTCCTTTGCGGCCCTAAAGAATGTGTCCACCTCGGCCATTTGTGCTGCAGCTACTTGGAGCTCCATGCATACTTTCATCAGGCATTATAGCCTAGATATTGCATCAAGACGAAGAGCAGATTTTGGTCTAGCAGTCCTTCAAGGACTTCTGTCCTAGGTTCACGTTCTGTTAAGGATCTCTACCTTCCCTCCTCCCAATGGTGTGGGATTTCCATTATTGCTTGGGAATCAGTCCTAATGGTGTAACCTGCTGCAACAGCTGTTTCTCAACGTAAGATAGTACAGTTACGTAAGAACTTACCATAACAGTAGATCTTCGAGAACAGCTCTTGCAGCAGGTACTTTCCCTCCCACCATCCCCGCTGGAGGTATATTCTAATTCCAATATCCTTCTCCTAGGATCAGGTGTTATCAGCATCTCTGATTGCCATTTGATGGCGGATCCTCAGTCTCCTCTTCTGATGTCATCCAGCGGTCGGGAGTCTCCGGCGGGAGAACTGGGGATTCTGGGTGACCGCCTCTTTTGTACTATGCCTGACGTCAGGGGTGGGACCGACATCGGAGGTGGTCCCCGCTGAATACTGCTAGCTAGAAAATTTCTATGGGGTCCTGGTGCCTGCCGGCTTCAGTCCTAATGGTGTAACCTGCTGCAAGAGCTGTTCTCGAAGATCTACTGTTACGGTAAGTTCTTACGTAACTGTACTATACTCTGGATCAATTGCAGTCACAAAGGTTGGAGACCAGTAGGTGATTTCTTAGCCTGGTTTTGAAAGGGACCAGCCTAGCTTCATCAGTTAGTTGGGAGGGGAGCGCCTTAGTCCAGGAAGGGGCTCTGTAGCTGGAATTGGGATGTCCGGCCACGGGGTACACATAGCAGCAGTTTGTTCGAGCTGCAGGTTGTTTTGCCAGGTGGTGTAAGGTGGATAATTTGGTCCAGGGCGGGGGGGGGGTGAGGCCTAGGATTACCTTTTTAGACATTATGCAGGTGTGATACCTGATTCTGTTATCCAAGTTTAGCCAGTTAGTGGTGCTGTAGAGGGAGCAGGTGTGTGTGAAGTGGTCACATCCAAGGATGAGACGGCAGGCTTTGTTGAGCACAAGCCGGAGTCTGTTTAGGGCTGTGGAGGGGCGGCACTGTAGACTAGAATGCCGTAGTCTAGCAGGGAGAGGATAGAGGATTTTATGGTAAATTGTAAAGCTTCGGGGGTGAGGCAGTGTTTGTACCGGTAGAGTACGTCTAGCCTGGAGCTAAGGGCTGTTGATAGGTGCAAGATATGGTGATTAAAGTTGAGGGCAGGGTCTAGCATGATCCCTAGATATTTGAAGTTGCTAACTTGTTTGAGGGGGGTATGATTAGCAGTGAGAAATTGGGGGCAGAGGTTTTTGAGTGGGTTCTGGGGATGGGAGAAAATCATAAATTTTGTCTTATTGTAGTTAATTATAAGACTCTGAGTGGTGAGCCAGTGTTCAATTTCATGGAAAGAGTGTTGGAGAGTTTGGTGGAGTTTGAGGGGTGCAGGGTCTGAGGCAAACAGGACTGCATCATCTGCGTACAGGAGCAGGTTCCCGGGGCAGGCCGATGAGAGGGAGTTAAGGTATAGGCTGAAAAGTAAGGGGCCAAGTATGGAGCCCTGTGGGACACCAGAGCAGATAGGGAGGCGGGGGGACAGGACAGGGCCAACCTTGACCATCTGTGTTCTATTGGAGAGATAGCTGGTGAACCAGTTTATGGCATCATTGGAGAAGCCTGTGTAAGCCAGGGTGTTCAGTAAAAGGGCATGGTTTATGGTATCAAATGCCTTAAATAGATCCACGAAGATGGCACCTGTGTGGTGGCCATGGTCCAAGGCTGAGTGGACATGGGAGGTAAATTCAAGGAGGGTGGTGGTGTTACTATGACCGTTATGGAAGCCATGCTGCTGACTGGATAGAATGTTGTATTTATTAAGGTGGTCAGTAAGTTGGTTGGTGACTATGCATTCTAGTGCTTTAGAAAGGGGAGGTAGAATAGATTTAAAATTTAATAACTTTGGAACAGATTAATGTTTTTTCACCAAACCTTCAAAAGATACCACTGTGACCCAAGACCTATTTACCTTAAGAAGTTCAGACCAAAATTCCACACGTTTTTTGAGCAACGCGGCGACAAAGAATTTGATAAAATTGGTAATTTACATGTTTCTTGACACTTCGGAATGGATTTTCAAACCATGGCTTGCGTCCTGCCCTGTGCCATGGGACTTAAGAGTTTCTGGTGCACTGAACAACATTGCCGCAACTGCACCCAATTTTCCATTCCTGGGAGTAGTTGTGACATATTCCATGCTTTACGGCAGCTTGCGCCAAATATATGGTGCAAGATCCGTGTTGGAGGCCCCGGGGTGTGGCAGAGGCTAGACCACAAATATGTGGTCTAAGGACCTGTGGTCGGCACAAGGGATAAAAAATCCTGATCGCCGACCAGAGACTACCGCAAGCTCCATGCTCCCTACATTCGGTGCACCAGGGGGCTTGTGGCCATCTCAGCAGGTTTGAAAATCCTGCCCTCCATATCCCCACACCTGCATATCAAACCACAAAAAAATGTACCATGTCAAGAGGTCTTTGGTCCCTGAAGACACATGCCAAATGTCATGTAAATTGCTTTAACAGTTGCAAAGTTACTAAAGCACAACATTTTCAGTTTAATATAGAAATGAAGATTTAACTCTCACTATAGGGGCACAGCTGCACCCCTATAATACACACACACACACACACACACACACACACACACACATATATACATATATATATATATATATATATATATATATATACATATTAGATGGTAACTTGCAGGATGTAACTTCTGCTGTGTTTTCACCTCTGCTTCATCTTCTTCCTCCTCCTCGTCTTCATCCCAAAGTCTTAAAGGGACATGATTGACTCTGTTTCTTCTAACCTGAGCTGAATATGAGGACAAAGGCAGACAGGTTTAGACTGCAAGTTAGAACTGTATTTAGTTTCTCAAAAAGAACAAATTTGCTGCCAAAAACGGTACTCTCTGCCATTAACATAGAAACATAGACTCTGTTGGCAGAAAAGGACTGGTAGGCCCATCTAGTCTGCCCCTTTTCCCTGACTATTCCAAAGCCTCTGACTCTAATTGGTCACTGGCATCACCCCGCCACACCTTCTTCTACCCAGTTTGCCCTTGTGTCTATCCCACACATGCTTGATGTTCCCCACAGTCTTCACCCCCCTACATACTCTGGCAGGCTGTTCCTGTCATCCAGCACACTTTCTGTGAAGAAGCATTTCCTCTCATCATTCCTAACACCCCTCTTTAACAGGAACAGCTTGAAAATGGGATTAATAATCCTGATGGTGTTATTGTACTACCTTTCCTGTATAAAAATAAAAACTTTTACTACTACTACTACTCTTTAGCTTTATTGCATGCCCCTGTGTTCTAGTGCTTTCTTTTCTCTGAAAGAGACACCCCACCTGCACCTTGTTCACCCCTGTGAAGTACCTGTAGGTCTCAATCATGTCTCCTCTCACTCTCTCCTCCAAGGGGTACATGCTGAGTTCCTGCCACCTTTCCTTATATGGTTGTTTATGCCACCATTGCACCACTTTGGTTGCCCTCCTCTGTACCATCTCTACCCTGTCAATGTCTTTGCAGAGGTGTGGCCTCCAGAGCTGGGCACAGTACTCCAGGAGGGGCCTCTGCAGTGAGTAATACAATGGCAACACCACCTCCCTCCTTCTGCTAGAAATACCCCTCACAATGCATCCCAGCATCATAGTAGCCTTTTCCACTGCCTTGTCACACTCAATAGGTACATGAAGATCACTGGCTAGGATGACCCTGAGGTCTCTTTCTTGTTTGCTGACTGTACCTCTACCCCCCAATTCTATATGCAGCACCTGTGTTTCCCCACTCCAGGTGCAAAAAGGGCACTCTCTGCCATTACTGGTGATGTCTCTGAACCTCTCTAGTGAATTTGATGACCAGCAGGAGACCTGCTGAATATTTGTTCCACTTCAGGGAGCAAAAAAGTAAATGTTTCCTTCTCCCCACAACTGCTGACACTGAAAGTTAGCAGGCTGGGATGCTGGAGAAAGAAGGGGCTCACCCCAGCCTGCAGAACCAAAAAAATCACTATTATTTGAAAAACGCGACCTTCCCACTGATGCTGAGGCATTGTGGTCAATAGGAGATGCTGGCACTCTGCTGAGATGGAACTCATCAGTGGCACTGTCTCCCATGTAACTATGTGGCTACAAGGAAAGCAGTTCTCAGGGGGAACAGTATCTCCTACTCCAGTTCCCAGGCCAGCATTTAGTAGACTAAGCCTAGAAAGGAGGGGCAAGTTCATGTGGGTGTTAGGAGAGTTGGGAGGCAGGTAGCACAAGCTCAGTGGGTAGGAGTTTGCATGGGAGGCTGGGAGAGTCAGAGATTGGTGGGACAAGAGCAACAGGTGAGATTTTGCCTGGTAGGCTGGGACAGCTGGCAGGCAGTTGGGGCTTGTGCAGTGGGTGGGAGTTTGCTTCAGAGGCCAAGACAGGTGGGAATCACGCAGCTAGTTGAAGTTTGCTCAGGAGGTCAGGAGAGTTAAGAGGTAGGTTGGACAAGTACTGCAGGTGAAAGTTTTCTCAAGAGGTAGGCGGGACATAGGCATTGAGCGGGAGTTTGCTTGGGAGCCCAGGAGGCTGGTGGGAATTATGCAGTTAGTGGAGGCTTGCTCTGGAGGCAGGTGGGACTCATGCATTGAGTGGGAGTTTGCTTGGGAGCCCAGGAGGCTGGTGGGAATTATGCAGTTAGTGGAGGCTTGCTCTGGAGGCAGGTGGGACTCATGCATTGAGTGGGAGTTTGCTTGGGAGCCCAGGAGGCTGGTGGGAATTATGCAGTTAGTGGAGGCTTGCTCTGGAGGCAGGTGGGACTCATGCAGTGAGTGGGAGTTTGCTTGGGTGCTGAGACAGCCTGAAAGTGTCAGGACTAGCACAGTAGGTGGGAGTTGTTCTGAGCTGCAGGAAGCCACTGGCCACAAAGGAAGTGATCAGGAACACAGACGAAGGGGCAATATCAGACTACCTATCCCCAGGCAAGCAGCCCAGGTGGAAAACATATAGAAAATCACTGCACACAGCAAGATGACATCACTCTGAAAGCTTCCAATAGGTGCAGTGGATGGGGAAAATGTGTGGTTGTTTCTTCCACCATACCATTTCCATGTTAAAAATAGGCCTGCATTAAAAAGTTCCTCTCAGTTACGCTCATTTTTTGGAAAAACTCATAAAGTGATTACAAGAGATGGGCTGAAATGCCACAGCCCAGAGTAAATCATAACGGTCAACGAAAACAGGGTGAGGCAGTTGTACCATCAATCATGTGCTCACGAATATGCAGGTATCATACTCATCCATTTATTTATGTATTCATTTATTTAAACTAAGGTCTAAGGACAGAAGTTGTCCTTTTTATAGGCGGCATAGATGACTGTACATAAATACATAAAACAAGACAGAAATATACACGTATCATACAATACCAACTTAATTAAAGCAGCTACAGTGGTACAAATTAAGCAAATATGATTTCAGTGCAGATGTAAATTAATCAATAATGCATGACAGGGTGTGTGTTGTTGTGGGATTTACCCATGCCTTGTGTGATGTATCATGCACGAGGTGCAGTCAAGTGACTTTAACTATACAAGAAGCGTGTAAATCCCACTACTACACATGCCCTGAAGTGCATTATTGCGATAATAAAATGAATCTGTACAGTTCTCCAAGATTAATTTACCATTTTCCCTGTAACTCCACAGTGATTTTCCTGTAGATTACATTATTTCCTATCCTACAGAAGCCAAATTGCTCTGTTATCTTCCATAACCAGTGCAAGTCTATGGGAAAAAATGTTCCTGCACATGGCTTAATTTCCCTGTAAAATACAGGAATCCTGGTAGATCTGAGAGCACTGGCTGTATAGAAGTTTTAAACAAATTTAAATTAGGCTCAAAGAAAGTAAACTTTTGATCACTAGAATCTTTACTGGTTGTCTACTGCAGGATTTACTTACAGTCACGTGACATGTTTTGACCAGTGAAGTTACAGGATTTTTGTGACTTGTTTTATATTAGATTGTAGGACATAACAATGGTCAAGTCCTTAGGTAGACATTTCAGTGGCATCCTATTCCATAAGGAAAGGAATCCTGGCCAAGTTTACTTTTACAAATTAATAAATAAAATCTAAATGAAGACCAAGTAACAAAAGAGTCTGGCTTTTTTGCTTTTATCAAAGAACCTAAGTAGTGTGGTACCTTCCCATAATACATTTTCCATGCCCAACACCCTAATGAATACTATATTTGCTCCTTTAACTGGGCAGATTCAATGTTGAGTAGAGTGTGTAGGTATGACGTGCCATAAGTAGATTCAAAGCATACATGTATGTCCTAGTCAGTATTCAACAACATTTCAATCCTATACAATTCAGTTTTGCTAGCAGAGGAATATATTGCAAACTCAGAATTAATATTAGGGTTTATGAAAGAGAAAAATAACCTCTTTTCAGGCTTTAAATGTAAGATTTGATCGATTGCAATAGAAAACACCAGTGGTGGGATATTCAGACTGTGGCAGGCTGTTGCGCAAGCCTGGACACAGCGCAACTGGGATGTGCCATGGCACTGACAGGGCAATGTTCAATATTGGTGCGCCATGGCTCAGCACCATTGAATATCGCCTGTGGCCACCTGTAATGTATATGGTGCAGTTGCACTGCACCAGCACAAGTGGTCAGGAGAGGGCAGGGGCGCCATGAAGTGCCGCCAGAAGCAGGCTTATCAATCACGACATTCAAAGGTGCACACGAAATGGGCTATTTGCATGTCATTATGGCCCCATTTGCATGCAAGTGCACCCATCCCCGGCGACTTGCACCTGGCGCCCTGCCAGGTTGCAGCCATCGTGGACCGACACCCCCTGCACAAGTGGCAAAGTGCCCCACAGCCCAATCGCGGGCATAAGTATTTAAAAAATGATCTCCTATATCCCTGGTGGTCCAGTGGACCGTTCGTAGCCCAGTCACAGGCAGAAGTATTTAAGAAATGATTTCCTATATCTCTGGTGGTCCAGTGGACCGCTCGCAGCCCGATCGTGGGCAGAAGTCTAAACAAAGATAAGAACCCATCCCTGGTGGTCCAGCTGTACCCTCTCCCCACTCTCCCACTGAGCCCAGCCACCCCGATCTCCCCCAGTCAGTGGCGGGCGGCAGCTCCCCACCCGCAAGCCGCCTGCCAACTGACTGCGTACAGTACAGCTGTACGCCCATTGGTCCACATCATGGGTCAATGGGTGTGCAGACCGTACCATACTACACGGTCCAAATATGTGAATGAATCCATTCACATATCTGGACTGTGTAGTACAGTATGGTCTGCATGCCCATTGGCCCATGCTGGACCAATGGGCGTACAGCTGTACTGTATGCAGTCAGTTGGCGGGCAGCTGGGCGCTTGCTGGTGGGGATCTGCTGCCCGCCACTGACCGTGGGAGATCGGGTGGTGGGGATCAGTGGAGGGTGGGAAGGGGGTACCGCTGGACCACCAGGGATGGGTTCTAATCTTTGTTTATACTTCTGCCCGCGGTCACGCTGCGAGCAGTCCACTGGACCACCAGGGATATAGGAGATCATCATTTTAAATACTTCTGCCCACAATCAGGCTGCAAGCGGTCCACTGGACCACCAGGAATATAGGAGATTACTATATTTATACTTCTGCCCGCGATCGAGCATGGGGGGGTGATACCCGACGGAGAGTGCCGCCGGAGCTCGGGTGGCCACCCACAGCTGGCAGTTGCTGTGTTGCACCCTGCAATATGGCAGCTCACCTGTGGGTGGGCTGCTATTGCTCCTTTATTTTTTGAAACAACTGTATGTGGCGCATGTAGGGTTGCACCTGCATGGACTCCGCACATCCTGGGCTGAATATCGGGATGTGTGGGGGTATGCATGGGAACGCCCCCCCTACTTACACCGCATACATTACTGATGCACCCCAGAGCATCGGGATTTATGCCACAAACTTTCCACCTTTGAATATCGCGCCGGGGCGCATCAGTGAGTTGCGCATGGTGAAACTGTGTTGTGATATGCGCAGCCCTTCTGAATATCCCACCCCAAATGTTTTACTTACTTTGTTTATAAGATTAGCTATATGTGATAAGATAAATTAGCCCCTAGTATAACATCAGGGTGTCACTAGGTATAAACCTGTTCTAACAAAGTGCAATCATTTGTCATACTAAGAAATGGCACTTTTACTGGGCTGTGCTTTTTGCTGGAAAACTGCATGCATTTGGCTTAATTCACATTTAGACAAAACTTCCTATTTTAAACCTCATCTGAACATTATCCTATTCATTTTGCAATTTGTCATTAATAAATGCAACATCTATACTGCTAATAAATAACACAGCATCATCTGCATAGAGCAAAATGTGGATTGGGTCAGCAGCTACTGGTAGGTCATTCAAGAACAGACTGAATAATAAGGGCTCTAATACAGACCCCCCATAGAACACCTACTTTAACTTGAAGAATAGACACAACATTTCCAAGTATTTTTACTTTTTGAACACGCCCAACCAAGTAGCTACTGAAACAATGCACACCTGGCCTTGATAACCCTAATGGCCCCAATTTCTAAAATGACAAATCATGACTGAGTCAACTGAAAGCTTTTGATAAATAAATATAAATTGCTCCTATCTTGTCTCTACTACCCTAAGACTCTTGCACGCTATTCATGAATTCAGCAAGGGCTGAGATTGTACTATGAAATTTTCTAAATCCATGTTGTTCCATGGTTTGTGTGTTGTATTTGTCTAGGTTCTCAATAAGTTGATAATGTATAAATATTTCTAAGGCTTTGGCCAGAGAGGCAAGGACAGAGATAGTTCATAGAAACATAGAAAAAGACAGTTGAAGGAGATCAAGGGTCCATCAAGTCTGCCCAAATGTGTTCTGAAACCTCTAGCAGTTATGGGTCCTAGCTACCCTGCTGAGTTTTATATTCTTTCCAGCTCCTGTGGAGTCTAAGGTAGTCCTTGCTCTGTCCCAACCATGTTTGAACACCACCATGACCCTATCTCCTACCACCTCAGCAGACAACCTGTTCCATGGTTCCATCACCCTTTCTGAAAGTAGCATTTCCTTAACTCCCTGTTAAAGTGACCTCCTCTCAGTTTCCATTCATGAACCCTTGTGTCTGAGTCAGCTCTCCTGTTGAAAAGTTCCAATTAAGGCACCTTGTTTTTGCCTCTCATGAATTTAAATGTTTCAGTCATATTCCCCCCCCCATAGTTTCCAGTGAGTACATGTCTAGTGCCTTCAAGTGATCCCCATATGGGAGCTTGAGGAGCCCATGAATCATCTTGGTCACCCTTCTCTGTACAGCCTCTAGTCTCTACCTGTCTTTCTTTAGGTGAGTATTCCAAAACTGGACACAGTATACCAGATGGGGCCTCACCAGAGACCTGTAGATTGGGAGGATCACCTCCCTTTTCCTACTGTCATAGCTTCTCCCTATACATCTCAACATTTTGCTGGCTTTTCTATAAGCTCTGTTGCATTGCTTGGATTGCTTAAGGATGTCTGAGATGATGACTCCTAGGTACCTTTCGTCATGTGAGATACACAGCTGGACTCCATTAAGCCAGTATTCTGTCATTGGGTTACCCATACCCAGATGCATCACCTTGCATTCCTTCACATTGAACTTCAGCTGCCAGATGTTGGACAATCTTTCAAGCCTCTGCGGGTCCTTTTGAAGGTCCCTAACTGCCTCTGCATTGTCTACCCTACCGTCAAACTTAGTTTAATCCATGAAGAGGGCAAGCTTACCCTAGATGTCTTCACAGGTGTCAGTGATGAATATATGAAATGGGACTGGGCCTAAAACCGAGCCTTGGGGTACCCCGCTAGTGACCACTCCCTCTCCCTACCTCACCCCATTAACTACCACTCTCTGTTTCCTGCCCTTTAGTCAATTACTTACCCAACTAACTATACTCTGGGCCATGCCTAGATCCTTCAACTTTTTCAACAAGTGCTTTGCAGCACGGAATCTAAGGTCTTGCTGAAGTTGAAGTATAGGAGGTCCACTGGGTGGCCCTTGTCCACTTCCTTAGTCACCCAGTCAAAGAATGTAATTAGGGTCATCTGGCATGACCTGCCTGTTACAAACCCATGCTGTCTGCTGTCCTGAAGATCATACTTCTCTAGGTACTCTACTAAGTCCTGCTTAATTGTGGTTTCTATAAGTTTCCCCTGTACTGAAGTGAGGCTAACTGGCCTGTAGTTGCCAACCTCTTCGCTCCTCACTCCCTTGTGGAGAAGCACCACTTCTGCTCTTCTCCAGTCACTGGGCATGACCACTGATCACCGTAATGAACAATTAAACATGCCAAGGAGTTTGCCATTTTTTCCACAAGCTCTCTCAGCACTTTCAAATGCAGCCCTTCTGGTCCTGGTGCTTTATCCATCCTCAGTTGAATTATTGCCTCCCTGATTCTGTTGGCAATAAAAGTTGGTGACTCCATTGGTTGGATCCCCAAGTTGGCTGCTTTAATGTCACTTTCAGGCATTGGTCCATCAAGCTGCTTTGTAAACATTGAACAAAATAAGTTGTTCAGAACAGAGGCCTTTTGTTCATCCTTCTCAACTGATTTGTTACCATCTAACAGAGGAATTATCCATCCCCCTTTCTTCCTCTTTTCCTGAATATAATGGAAAAATTGTTTGTTCCCTTCTGTGATCCCTGTTGCAATCCTTAGTTCAGCTGTCACCTTTGCCAGCTTCACTGCCTTCTTAGCTTCTTTGCTGTTTTGATTGAAAAAATCTCATTTGCTGTCACTCCTCTCTTTCTTATAACTGAGAAAGGTTACCCTTTCTGTCCTGATTGCATTTCTGACCTGAGCCATGAACCACTGGGGTCTTTTATGCTTATTCCTTTTTGTCACTGTCCTAACACAACATTTTGTAGCCTCCAGTATGGCTAGTTTGAGTTTCCCCCCAGATGTCTTTCACCTCCATTGTTTTCTGGATCTTAGATAACCTGTCCCTGACCAATCCTCTAAACTTCTCAAAGTTGGCTCCTCTGAAGCTCAAGACCTCCACCCTGGATTGAAATGTTACATCTTCTAGGCATAGTTCAAACCAGACAGAGTTGCGGTTGCTGTTTGTCAGCAGTTCCCCAACCTCTATAGCACTGACTGTCTTCGAGTTAGAGAGAACTACATCCAAGATGGAATCCTGCCTAGTTGGAGTGTTAACCATTTGGTTGAGTAGGCAGTCTTGAATGACCTCCACTGCGTTCTGGCTTTTGGAGGTCCGCACGACAAGGATATTCCAGTCCACATCTGGCATATTCAGATCTATGGCCATCACCATATCCCCTTTATGGGTGACATATCTGATCTCCTCCAAAAGCTGCTCATCCTTGTCCTTGGCCTGACCTGGGGGCCTGCATGCCACTCCAAAATAGACCTTCTTTCCTGGTGGTGAGGTGAGCTGAACACATATGGTTTCTACCCCTTCCTTTTTGTTACCATCTTGTGAAATGGCTTTAATTCCATCCCTGACATGCAGTACTACTCCTGTCCTGGCCTGTCAAAAGAGTGTGTAGCCTGGTATTGAGAGGTCCCAATCATTGTTCTCTGTGGCCCATGTTTCCGTAATGGCAACCAGGTCCATTTGGATGTCTGCGATGATCGCCTGTAGCTTACTTATTTTATTTCCCAGGCTTCTGGCATTGAAACATACTCTCTTACAAGACCCTGTAGGACCTCTCTTCATTCCTACTTTTGGTTTCTTCTTGAGGTTAACTATTTAATGGCTCCTCTTATGTCCTTCTTGAGACCCACTTCAGTTCTTATAATTTCTCCCGTATTGGGGAGAGGGCTCCTTACTTGTGGGGGAGTGGCGGTTAGGTTGTCATCATTTTTTTTATACTCAGTTTATTGAAAAAACACACCATGAACAGGAATAATACCAGTACAATATATATATATGTATATATATATAAAATAAACTCTTTACATGTTTTTACATCAAATATCATAAAACAAAGTTAATATAAACAAAAAAATAACCAACTTAGGCCATGAGGTATCTGGAAAAGAAAGTTCATCAGATAAACCTCCCATGCATCTTTCCTGGGCATAACTCTAAAATAGACCTCTAGGAGTAAGACCTTTGACCTAACACACATACCTGGGTGACTAAAGACTCTAAGAGAGTGAGCCGGACAGTAGCATGTCATTGGTCTCTGTTCTTCCTGTTTTTTATGTTGCAAGGTAAGCAAGGGGCAAGTTATGATTTATTGTGAACAAAGAATGGTTTGGTATATAGCCTAAAGGATATTATAGGGTTTAATAGTGTGTGTGTGTGTGTGTGTGTGTGTGGAGGGGGAGTATAGAAAAACAAATTGCAGCATTTATGTAATATTAACCTGATATAGTTCCCACCTAGCCCAGCATGGAATGAAAGCCTCTAATCTCTGTGGCAGATCATATGTCATTTTCTCCATAATTTGTAGAGAATTAATTGTTTGCCTCTATTCTGATAGGGTCGGGGGCTTGACTTGAAGCCATTTCCTAGTAATTGTCTGGCAGGCAGCTACTAACAGTATGTCCAAGGAGTATAAAGCATCCTTGCTCTTAAGAGAGGGGGGAATGAGGCATAACATTTTATGCTCCAGAGTTAAATGTTCTGGCAGGTCAAATAGTGATTTAGTATGATGTAGTATCGACAGCCAGAAAGGGGATAATTTAGGACATTTAATAAAAATATGAGCTTGAGAAGCTTGATCTGCCCCACATCTACTCCAATAACAAGAAGAACTGCCAGGAGACCAGTTAGCCAAGAAAGCTGGCACAAGGAAAAAATGTGCTTTAACTTTCTACATGTATTCCCTACAGAGAGGGCACAAGGTGATACTCCAAGTCCTTTTCCAGATTTGCAGCCATTGCTTCTCTGTTATTACCATAACCAGATCTTGTTCCCACTTTCCTTTTAAAAAGTCTGTGTGGTGGAGTTGTGATATTAAAAGAGTTCGATAAAGTATCGAGATTGCCTTTTCTGCCCCCTCAGTGGACCAAATAGAAACAAGCATTTGTCAATGCCAAATGTTGGCTTGCTGGCATTGGCATTGGTAATGCAGGAGTTAGAGAGATGCATAATAGGAATGGCAGTGACGTATTGAACTAACACCAACCCCCCACCCTGCAGAGACTGAAAGACACTGGGAGTGTGACTTTGGGTCATCGGCCATAGCACTTACACCATTCCACCTCACCCCACCCTGAAGACACCGACAGGTGTTGCGGTGTGCTTTGGGATCTTTGGCCCTAATGCTCACCCCATTCCATAAGGAAATTAG
Source organism: Neoceratodus forsteri (assembly GCA_016271365.2). Taxonomy (NCBI): domain Eukaryota; kingdom Metazoa; phylum Chordata; order Ceratodontiformes; family Ceratodontidae; genus Neoceratodus; species Neoceratodus forsteri. The sequence continues at coordinate 21,211,690 of CM028129.1, read as the reverse complement.
CTGAGATGGGTGCAGTATAGGAGAATGGGGTGAATGTTAGGGTAACAGGCCCCAAGGCACACCTTGATGCCTGTCACTGACTGTAGGGTGGGGGGTGGGGGTAGAAAGCCATCAACATTACAGCCAATGAAACAAGTAACACCCCCGACATCTGTCAGTCTGTACAGGGTAGGTGTATGGTTGGAAACCTTAATGCCACGGTCATTTGTTGGTATTTTCACTCCAGATTTTCAACATGGGCTTTTCGGGTCCCCACCTCATGAACAGTGGCACTATCATTTTGTTACTGAATCCTGAAAGATGATTTTGCACAGGAACTGCACCATTCAGAGTCACGGATGCGGAAACACATTTTGGGCAGGATGCGAAAAGTGACAGCTGTACTGTTCATGAGGAGGTGTGAAAAAATGGCAATGTTGAAAATCTGGAGAGAAAATATGAAAAATGCATGAACTTACAAACATGCATAGAAACTGCACAATGCACGCCTGTAACATGGTCATTTTTTGGATTTTTTTAATCAAATTTTCAACATGGGCATTTTGGGACCTCTCCTCTTGAACAATGCACTGTGATTTTGTTAATCTGTCCTGAAAGTTGATTTCGCACAGTGACTGCACCCATTGTGCGCCACAGATGCGAAAACATGTTTCAGGCGGGATGTGGAAAATGATTGCTATACTGTTCATAAGGAGGTGTGAAAAAATGACAATGTTGAAAATCTGGAGTGAAAATATTAAAAATTGGTGAAGTTACGAGAGTGCGCATAAACTGTGCAACACACGCTCATAATGCAGTCATTTTTTTGTTTTTTTCTTCACCAAATTTGCAACATGGGCTTTTTGGGACCCCATTTCATGAACAGCGACAGTGCCGTTTCGTTATTTGGTCCCAAAAGGCAATGCCGTGCCATGACCGCAAAATCACCTTTCAGGACTGAGAAACAAAATGACACTGACACGTTCATGAGGTGGGGTCCCAAGAACCAATGTTGAAAATTTGGGGCCATAATTCCACAAAATGGCTGAGATATCAACCTAAGTTGAAACCCCCCTATTGCTTCCCATTATGAAGTTTACCGTCATTTCTTCACATCGCAGTTCAACTTTGAAGAGTGCAGACATGTCCCGGTTCAGAGAAGATTGTGGCTCCTGACCTCTGGAGGGTAGGTTTGGGTGAGGGGGGTGCAGGGAGGGAGTGTGAGGATGGGAGAGACATTGGGGGACCGTTTTCTTGTTCGCAGGAAAAAAACCCCGTAAGGGACAGTTTTCATTTACAGGTCAAGAAACAAACAAAAAAATTAGGCACACTGGGGTGGAGTCCCAGTGTGCTACAATTCTGGGGGGGGCGGAGGGGCGGGAAGGGCAGCAGCAGTGGGAGGTTGCGGGAGGGTTTTATTGTCTGTCGGGGGACAGGAATGGAGGGAGCGGGAAGGGCAGCAGCAGTGGGAGGTTGCGGGAGGGTTTTATTGTCTGTCGGGGGACAGGAATGGAGGGAGCGGGAAGGCAGCAGTGGAGGTTGCATGGAGGTTTTATTGTCTGTCGGGGACAGGAATGGAGGGAGCGGGAAGGGCAGCAGCAGTGGGAGGTTGCGGGAGGGTTTTATTGTCTGTCGGGGGACAGGAATGGAGGGAGCGGGAAGGGCAGCAGCAGTGGGAGGTTGCGGGAGGGTTTTATTGTCTGTCGGGGGACAGGAATGGAGGGAGCGGGAAGGGCAGCAGCAGTGGGAGGTTGCGGGAGGGTTTTATTGTCTGTCGGGGGACAGGAATGGAGGGAGCGGGAAGGGCAGCAGCAGTGGGAGGTTGCGGTGTGGCAGGCAGCAGGAGCTGCGAACATGCTGACATGGGGATTGGGTACCCTGATGTCGGCTTTCTGCAGACTGTGTGGTGGATGGCAGGAGCCACCATTTTTGTGAAATGTTTCACCAGGAAAGGCACGTAACGGAGGCATGCCGTCTACCTCTGCAATGACGAGCTTATCTCTAATTGCAGCGGCACATTTGTTTCATCTCCGTAGCTCTCTTTGAAACTGCTGCCATTGGCAGCATGCTCACTGATTGGGGTCTGAGAGACGCGCCCACTAAAGCGTCCCCTGCATTGGCCAACACTGACACACCTCTGCATTTGTGCTACCACCACAAGTTCTTGCTTGCGCGTGTGTGCAAACCAACATGAAAAGTACTTTCCTTATAAGTTTTAGTTACTCTGCAGGTGAAGTTTCTGCTTTTGATTCTTTTTTTCACCTAGTAGGTTCCCATTTTGACCCATATTGTGGTACACCAGTGGATTCAACTGGACCCATGCTGTATGCCCCCAGTGCAGTCACTGCTTTCACTTTGTCTCTGGCATATCTGAAGGCCTAATTAGATGCAGGAGTGTTTTCTCTCACTATGAAAATGTGTAAAAAGCTGTAGACTGTCTATTCTTGGTGGACTCTTAGTTTCAAGTGTTTTCACTTTTAGGCCTGGATGCATCTATGCTGTGCCACTGTGGTGCGCTGGATACAGTTTTCAGCTTGGGGTGCAGAATCTTTCTGCCTGCTTACTATAAAGAAGTGACACCTCAGCTGTACTATACATCACCATACTAGGGCAAGCAGAATAGATCAAATTCCAGAAATTTAATAAGAGATTGCCTGCCTAGTGTTCTACAATGCCTCTTACAGCATTAGAAAACTTCACATTTAAAAACATGTTTATTCTCTTTCGAGATTTTACTGTTTCTGTTGGGTTAAGTTAAAACTTGGAGACCCGGGAGCAACTCAAAGTTACTTCTAGGTAAATTGCCAAACAAAAAAAAGAGAAAGTGATGTCAGCTCTACAGACACATTTGTATCAGTACCATGCTGTCGACAGAATGCAGCCTACCTTACTTTGTGGAGTCTGCATTGTCTGATGTGTTAAGCTACTTAACTCTGAATGCAGAACTGGGGCTCTGTGAAAAATAATGCTAACATTATGTAAATGAAAAAGGTTGAATAGGCTTAGAATCTGAATATACATTACATCAACAGTTCAGATGGATAGACATGTCACCAGAAGACGACAACATTTAGCAAGAGATGTTTTGATCCACCCCATGGTATATACAGAAGAGTGAGTACATTTAATTTTTCCCCTCAAGAGAGAACCAAATGTCCCAGCGTGGTAAAGTCACAACCTCAACTCTGAGATGTGCTGTTCTGTTTATACAATGAGAAACTTAAACAAGCATTTGTCAATGCCGAATGTTAGCTTGCTGGCATTGGCATTGGTAGTGCAGTAGTTAGAGAGATGTATAATAGGAATGGCAGTGAAGTACTGAACTGATGCCAACACCACCCACACCCTGCAGAGACTGACAGGCATTGGGGGTGTAGCTTTGGGTCATCGCCCATAACGCTCATGCCATTTCATCTCACCCTACCCTGCAGACTCTGACAGGTGTTGCAGTGTGCCTTGAGGTCTTCAGTGTGCCTTGAGGTCTTCGGGTTTTATACTCACCCCATTCCATAAGGAAATATGCTGAGATGGGTATGGAGAATGGGGTGAACGTTGGGGCCGAAGACCCCAAGTCACACCTCGATGCCTGTCACTGGCTGCAGGGTGGGGGTGGAATGGCGTGAGCATTACGGCCGATTATCCCAAGTCACACCCTGATGCCTGTCAGTCTCTAGAGAGTAGGGTGTTATGGTTGGAAACCCTAACTCCCCAGCTGTTTGTTGGTATTTTCACTCCAAGTTTTCAAAATGGGCTTTTTGTGACCTCACCCCATGAACAGTGGCACTATCATTTCATTACTCAATCCCGAAAGGTGGTTTTGCACAGCGACTGCGCCATTTGGTACCACAGGTGTGAAAACATTTCTGGCAGGATGTGAAAAATGACAGCAGTAGTGGTCATGAGGTGGGGTGAAAAATGGCAATGTTGAAAATCTGAAGTGAAAATACGAAAAATTGGTTAAGTAATGAACATGTGTAGAAACTGCACAACGTACGCCTGTAACGCAATCACTTTTTGGAATTTTATTTGCAAATTTTCAACATGGGATTTTTGAACCTCTCCTTATGAACCGTAGCACTATGATTTTGTTAATCTATCCCGAAAGTTGATTTCCCACTGTGACCGCGCCATTCTGCACCACAAGTGTGAAAACACGTTTCAGGAAGGATGTGAAAAATGACAGCTATACTGTTCTTAAGGAGGTGTGAAGAAAATGGCAATGTTGAAAATCTGGAGACAAAATATTAAAAATTAGTGAAGTTACGAACGTGCGTAGAAACTGCACAATGCAGCTCATAACACAGTCACTTTTTGGAATTTTTTCGCCAGATTTGCAACATGGGCTTTTTGGGACCTCCCCTCATGAACAGTGGCACTATCATTTCATTAATTGGTCCCGAAAGATGATTCCATGCAGCGACCGCAAAATCACCTTTCGGAGCCAAGAAACTAATTGACAGTGGCATGTTCATAAGGTGGGGTCCCAAGAACCCCATGTTGAAAATTTGGGGCTAAAATTCCTAAAATTATCTGAGATATCAACCTAAGTTGAAACCCCCCATTATAAAGCTTACCATCATTTCTTCAGTTTGCAGTTCAGCTTTGAAGAGTGCAGACATGTCCCGGTTGAGAGAAGATCACAGCTCACGACCTCTGGAGGGTAAGTATGGGGTGAGGGGGTGCGGGAGGTGGGTACAGAGGGAGGGTGGGTGGGGATGGGGGAGGGAGAGAGAGACAACGTGGACCATTTTCTTTATTTGCAGGGAGAAAACAAAAGACCATGAGGGAAGGTTTTCTTTATTTACACAGGTTACACAAAAAAAAAATAGGCACCCTGGGGTGGCTCCCAGTGTGCCACAATTCTGGGGGGATGCCGACACTGGGAGGGGCATCCCGTGTCGGAAAGGGGAAACTGTTTAACCAGGAAAGACACACTAAGAGGGGATGCCAACACGGGATTGGGCCCCGATGTCAGCTTTTGGGAGGGGCATGCATGAGCCAGCCATGTCATGGTGTGCCACATAATGTGGGGGGAGTGCATGCCAACTTGGGGACTGGGCACCCCGATGTTGGCTTTATAGGGATTGTGTGGCAGACGGCAGGAGCCACCATAGTTATTGAAATGTTTCACCAGGAAAGGAACGTAATGGACGCGTGTCATCTGCCACTGTAATGACGAACCTGTCTCTGATTACAGCGGCAGATTTCTTTCAACTCTGTGGCTGTCTCTGAAATTGCTGTCATCAGCAGCATGTACACTGGTTGGTGCTGAGGGATGCACCGACTAAAGCATCCCCAGCATTCGCCACATCACTGACACACCTCTGAAAGTGCCACTGCCACAAGATGTTGCTTGCGCATGTGCGCAAGCCAACATAAAAAAGGGAAGTCTGTCTTCCTGCAGCTGTGGTTGAGTGCCACTCAGCCTTAAGTACTTTAAAATATAATCTTTCATTTGGAAATCTCTAATTCAAGTGTGTTCCCTCCTTTCATACCACTGTTAGACTTACTCAAAGGTTAGTATATTTTTCGATTTTGTAGTAATTGCCAGGGGGCTAAAAAGCCTTGTGTAACCTGGACTTTATACCATGGGTCTAAATTAGAGTGGTGGGGAACAGTGGGTTACAAGTCCACCATTTATATTTCCAAAAATGCTGCTTCATCCAATTTGGGGATGTGCCTCTGTGACATCCCTCAAGAATCACCCATGTCCCAGGTGGGAGGGGGGACTTCAGAGTGGTCAGAGCTGAGGGCACAAAGAGCGCAGCTGGAAAGGGCATGAGGACTGGTCTGGAGAGGTCCATCAGTTTCCAATGAGCTCCATACCACTCACTACCCCACAACAAGGCCATCTTCATTTGTACAGCAGGCCAATAATTTAAGAGACTTGGGAAAGCCAGTCCGCCCCTGCTCTTGGGCAGATATAGTAATTGTTGACTGATTCTAGGTCTCCTGTATTGCCAAATAAATGATAAAAACATAGCTTGCCATTTTACTAAATTTGGCTTAGAAACTATACATGGGATGCTTTGAAAAGATACAGAAGCCTTGGTAGGGCATTCATTTTCACCACCTGTACCCTTTGATAAAGAGTTAAAAGTAAAAGATGTCATCGCTTCAACTTTCTCTTAATTGAGAGAGAGAATGGGTATATACTTTAGGGTAAATAATTGAGAGGAGTATAACGCTATTTTGATACCCAAGTATTTAAGTGTGGGTAAACCCCACTTCATAGGGAAAGTAGTATGGAAATGTAGTAGATGAGTGTAGTTAAACACCCAAACTTTAGTCTTTTGGGTGTTCAAGGAGTAACCCAACATAGTCGAAAAAAAGTGTAGGTGATCAAACAGAGCTGGTAGGGAAGTGTCCAGGTTCATGAGGTAGACCAGCATGTCATCTGGGTATAAAGATATATATTTTTTTTAATTTAATAAACTTTATTGAATATAAGAAATCCAGTAATAATGAACATACACATGTAACATGTTCAATATCAAGATCCCCCTCCCACCCAAGCCTCTTATATATACCCCGCCCACCCGTGCCCCTGGTGGAGCTACCAACCATGCAGAGACTGCAAAATCAGTGGGTAAAGTTCAAAGCAACTTTTTATCCACTCTAAACCACAGATAATCTAAACGACCCATTGGCCTAGCCTCCAAGAGTAGAACTAGTCAGTTGAGGCTTCTATGGTATACAATGTATATACTTTCCCCCATTTCTTATCAAAGCTATGAGACTTATAATGTAGATGTGCAATCATGCTTTCCACCCTAAGATTGTGCAGTAACTCCTGTAACCATTCTTGGTATGAGATTGAACGCTGGTCTTGCCGGTGCCGGAGGACCACCTTTTTCAGGGAAAGGGAGATTAAAGACACAAAATATCTACGTTCCTTAACTGAGACGGTAGCATAATCTCCTAGAATACATATTTTAGGCTGAAATAGCACCTGTAGACCTAATAGCGGGTTGACCTTAGCCTCAGTTAAATTCCAAAGAGGGACTGCTTTGGGACAATTCCAAAAAATATGGAATAGAGAGCCCTCATCCTGACCACACCTAGTGCAGTTGGATGACAGCAATCGTCCCATGTGAGCCAGTTTCTGTGGAGTATAGTAAACATGATTCAAAATGGTAAACTGAGTGAGCCTCAATCTATCTTGAGCAACGTATCGATATGTATCAGTCCAGATGGATTGCCATTGCCGAGGAGAAATGGAGAACAGTTGGTCCCAGTAAAGGGAAGAACCAACAATTTCTGGAGAAAAATTGGAGAATAGTAGTGAATAAAGACAGGACACTGCATGCCTCTGAGATACCAAAATTATAATAGAAGGAAAAAGCCCTGAAAAATTGGTGGTCCAAGGGCCCAGGCCAAATCTATAAATCAGGACATGCCTCAGATGAAAAATTTTAAAAATATGCTTGCGCTCCGGGTGAAGCTGTGTTAGGATACCCACAGATGATTTTAATACCCCATCATCCAGAAAATCACACACTCTGATCATTTCCAGTTGAGGAAGCCAGTCTGACTTAATAACTTGACCTCCGGCCAGCCCGATGGCACTGAGGGCTGAGGCGCTGGACGCCTTACCTCGCACTACACCGGCAACCCATGTTTGGGAACGAGTATGGGCCGCTGGGGGTTGGCAGAGGAGGAGAAGGATTAAGCATCTGAGGGACTGCTCTCTTTCTCTGGGGAGGGGGAAGACCAGTGGTCGGTCCCAGACTGGCCCCAAGCAGAGGCTTGCGCACTGACACTGTGGACAAGGGGTGGAGATGGGCCGACACCTGGAGGGACTGCATGCAGACATGCATGTGTGCCCCCTCCATCGGTGTCATTGCATGCCTTCTCCAGGGGGGGTCAAATCAGAAAAGCCAGGAAAATGGTCCCCAGGTTGATGCAGAGTGAATGGCTGCCCACTGCTGGCCCAGACCCTGAATGACACGTCCCCGGATGCTGGATCCTGTTCAAGGTGAGTTGAGTTGGGGGCTCCTCACCATCCTGCCATGGAGGGGAAACCGTGGGGGAAGATGGGGATTCAGCCTGATGTCAGGGTACAGGGCTGGGTGGGTAGCCGCAGATGAGATCCGACTGGGGACCGAGGGAGAAAAAGATTAACGTAAAAAAAAAAATAACCTGACCTCCAATTTTGAAATTTGGATTTTGGAGAATAGGTTGTGTAATATTCTTGGAAATGGGAGATTTGATTAGGGTCGAGAATTGGGAATATACTCGTAGGGAGGGATATGCCCAAAACTGAGTCTTTCACATTAGGGGGAAAAAATACCCCAGGGAATATGCGGTAAAGAGGATAAGGACAATCCATTATTTTGTAATAACGGCATTTCTAGATCAAGCCAGGATGGCCTACATCCAGAAGAGGGATCTGAAAGTGAAAGGAGAAACCAGTGCAATAGCTTACTAAAATGACTAGAAAAATAATACAACAGGAAGTGCGGAGGTTTGATACCTCCCCAAATTTTTGGAGCCGCCAATTTCTTGTAAACATGCCTAGGGGCTTTGTTTTGCCAAATAAAGTTGGCAATTAGCCGGTGAACACTCCTGAACCACTTCAATGGGAGCCAAAAATTCAGCATATGAAGGGGATAAAATAATTGGGGCAAAATGTTCATTTTAATAATGGAGATGCACCCCCATAGAGTCAACGGAAGGGCTTGCCATCTATGCAGATCCTGCTGGATGTGGTGAACCAGATCATCTAGATGAACCTTATGCATAAGAGAATTCTCCTTAGCCAAGTATAAGCCCAGATATTTAATGGAGCGAGGAGACCAGATCACACCCAGAGACACCATTTCTTGTTTGTTAATGGATAGGGTAAGGGGTAGCACCTCTGTCTTGTTGAGATTAACCTTATAATTGGAAAAAAGCCCAAATTCCTCAATAACCCAATGAGCAGCAGGAAAAGAAATTACAGGATGGGTCATGTGGAGCATAACATCATCTGCATAGACCAACATCAGGAAAGTTTCTGAACCTACAGGAATACCAGTTATTTCAGGAGATACTTTCAGTCTGCGGAGTAAGGGTTCCAGATATAAGCTGAGAAGGAGAGGGGAGAGGGGACATCCCTGCCTGGTGCCGGAGGCCAGAGGGAACGGAGCTGAAAACACTCCATTGCAATAGATTTTCACCTAGGGAGAGGACTACAGAACCAGGATCCAATGTATAAAGGATTGTGGAAAACCAAAGGCCTCCTGTGTCAAAACAGGAAGTCCCAATCCACCATATCAAATGCCTTCTCTGTGTCCAGAGAAACCAGAGCCATTGGAATGGCCGACCCTCTGGATGCAGAAAAGATATAGGCCAGCTTCCTGAAATTGTCTATGGAAGAGCGGTTAGGAACGAAACCCACTTGCTCATGGCTAAGCAATCCCTCCCAGATCTGGGTCACCTTGCTGGCAAGAATTTTAGAGAGGATCTTACTATCGCAATTAATCAATGAAATAGGCCAATAGTTAGAAACAAATTCTGGGGGCTTACCAGGCTTGAGAAGCACAACAATTAAGGCTTCAAATATTGTGGGGTCCGAAATACCAGATTCATGTACTGTATATAAGCAAAAAAACGATGCAAAAGGGGGACTAGTTACTCTACAAATATCTTAAAAAAATTGGGAGTGAGTCGATCTGGTCCTGGTGATTTGTCCGGTGTTAGACTAGAGATAGCCTGGTGGATTTCGATTTCAGAAATAGGTTGGGATAGAATGGCCTGTTGGTCTAATGTTAATTGTAGGAGGGAGAAATCTTTAAGATAGGTGGTAGATTTAGATTGGGACAGGAAGGAAACTCTATGACCGTACACCTCCATATAAAAAGAAGCAAATTCCCAAGTAAGAGAGGGGGGACATGATAGAAACGTTTAAGTACCTCAGTGGAATCAACAAAGTCCAAGAGGGTAGCATCTTTCAGAAAAAGAGATGTGCAAGAACAAGGGGACACAATTTGAAGATAGAGGGGGGACAGCTCAGGGACAATGTGATGAAGTATTTTTTCACAGAGAGGGTGGTGGACGCATGGAACAGCCTTCCTGAGGAGGTTGTGCGGTCTAAAACTGTGGGAGAATTCAAGAATGCATGGGACAGACATAAGGCAACTTTTGTTGGGGGTAGGAAGAAATAGGCTGTTTGTTAAATAGGATCTGCAGCTTATCCTCTAGGCGGGGAAATGGGCAGACTAGGTGGGCCAAGTGGTCCTTATCTGCCGTCAAAGTCTATGTTTCTGTGTTTCTATGTAATCTCCCTGGGTTTAGTCTGTAGGGAACCATCATTAGCTTTTATTGCAGTTATCAGCCTAGAAGACTCTTGTTGCTTCAGCCAGAGGGCCAGCAACCTACTCGCTTTGTCTCCTGATCAACATATTTAGCCTTAGTCTTCAGGATGCATACTCAGATTTTTCGCTTAGAAGATCTGCGTACTTATCCCTTAGGATCATCAGGTCCTGTAAGGACGTTTCTGGCATATACAGGGAAAGGGCATTCTTAATATCAGTAATCTGTTTAAGTAGATCAGCAATTGCCTGCATACGTAGATGTTTACGTTTGGAGGCAAGTCTAATAAGCTCACCCTAATAAAACATTTACAAGCTGCTCATTCCAAATCAGGCTTACCAACAGAGGCTACATTTTGTTGGGTGTATAGGGTAATCTGGTCTTTAATCTGCTCCACAATGAAGTTATCATTAAATAACTGGTTATTAAGTTTCCAGATTGTGTCCTTAAACTGGAGTTAAGGAACAGTGAAACCCAGACTATAGAGTGATCAGAAAGGACCCTGGGTCCAATCTCCCCTTCAAGCACCCCAGCAAAAAGGGAGCATCTTAGAAGAACATAATCCAGCCTGGAATAGGAGCCATAAGTGGAGGAGTAAAAAGTGTATACTTTGTCCTGTGGATGCAGGATCCGCAATGGATCACAAAGCCCCAAGGATTGGATCATGTCCCTCAGGGAGTGCTGCACAGGGGAGAGTCCCGTCAAAGTCCCTCCTGTCCTGTCTAAATCTGACATTGGAGACATATTCCAATCCCCTCCTATAATTAGGGGAATAGAAGAAAATCTGGGTACTTGGTTTGTCAGGTCCTTGAAGAAGGAAGGATCTGCCTGATTAGGGCCGTATACGCTTCCAAGTACAACTTCGGTATGATCTAAAATCCCCTTTTACAAAAATAAATCTACCCTGAGGTCCATGAGACTCTGCTTACTTTGAAAAGGTACCTGTTTATAAATAACAATGGCAACCCCTTTACTCGCAGTAGTGCAGCCCACTGCAAAGACTTGCCCTATTGACTGTCTGTGGAGCAGGTTACCTTCTGCAGAAAGGAGGTGAGTTTCCTGAAGAAAAGTGACCTGACAGTGAAGATGCTGCAAATACTTGACGATTTAGTGTATCTTAATGGGGTGGCCAGGCCCACTTATCATTCCAGGAAGCAAATTTCAAGGGATTAGCCATGTTTATACCACAGCCAATGTGATTCCCCTCCTAGTAGTGGACACCTACATCCATAATAAAGCCCCAGAAGCTCCACCGATTCCAACCCCCTATCTGCCTCCTCCCTCCTTCCCACGACCCACCAAATAACCCCCAAAACTAAGGATCCCTGCAACCCCCTCCTCCCTAAAACAAATCTCCCCCATGTGAATTATTTGAGCCCACAACAAATAAAATAAAATATTGGCAGGAGAGAAAACACCCCTAGACATTCGGTTCGTGTCAGCCCTATTTGCCGCACACATCTGCTCTCCATTCCACGCTCCACCCCCCCCCGCCATCAAAATCCATAACCCACACCTGAAATATCTGTATATATACTTCTAACAAGAGATTGAAAGCCCAACCTGAAACATTCCCCCCTTGTTCTGGGCTATTACCAAGGCCCTATAAGTCGAGAATAATAACAGGAGGTGAAGAACCAGTTAAAGAACTTGCAGGAAGGGAAGTGTAAACTGCCAACTCCCTGAAGATAAGAATCATACATCCCCAGTGCTAATACCTCCTGTACTGCCTCAGCTAAACACCCTAAATTCTTAACCATCAGGCAAAAATAACAGCAACTACTAAAAACTGCATTTAGACCCCAAATACCCAAAGTTCAATGATATGCCATGTCTCTTGAGCCCTCATTAGAGGGGCGTAACAAGGCTCCCTGTCACAGGTCCAGCTTAAGAAATGTAGAGAATCTAGAAGGCACATCTCTGGAATCTGTAGTTTCTTTACCAGAAAAACAGTTCATGCAGACCAGCCGTTTGCAGAACCTTAGTTTCCCAGGTCTCATCTCATGGACTGCTGAATAGATCAGGAAGTAAACGCTTCAGCTCCCCATTTGCCTGATCCACATTCTCAAAAGAGTGCCAAGAATCCTTGCAAAAGACCTGGAGTTTAGCTGGATACAGCATCTTGATTTTAGTGGTGGCAGCCAGCAGCTTTACTTCCAGTGGATGGGAGGTCGCCCTTTTCTGCCAAACTGTACCAGGTAGGCCTTGCAAAATGCAAATTTGCTGACCCTCCCAGGTGATTTCCTTAAGCTCCGGGCACTTCTAAAGAACACGCTGCTTGTCCAAATAATTGAGGAGCTTAAAGATAAATGGATGGTGAGGTGCACCTGGGTGTAGCCTAGGCCGTAGGGATCGATGTGCCCTCTCCACAATGTAACAGGAGTGATTAGGGGAAGGGCCTGCTGTGCGCTCCAGAAACTTCTGTGTGACTAGCACCGGAGATGAAGTCTCCGCATCGTCAGGTAGCCCAAAAACCAGTAAGTTGTTTCTTCTGCTTCTTCCTTCCAAATCCTCCAGGTTACTTTCTACTTTGTTCAGCTTTTGATGTAGCGATATAACATCAGGATCTAATCTCTCCCACTAGCTTTCTAGAGAAGTGGTCCATGCCTCCACATCTCTCACTCTCCTTGCTGTGGTATTTAAATCCTCTCACAGCAGTTTTAATTCTTCAGAGAAAGACTTCATTAATTCTCTAAGGGGTTGTATTTTAACTAAGAATGTTTCCTTGGTGAGAGGTGGAATCAGCGCAGTAGTAGTAAAAGAACGGTCAGAGGAGGACCCATGCGCTATAGACTTCTTGCTACTCTTTTCCGGTGTTGTAGGTGGTGCATGAGGTGGCAAGGCCTGTCTCATCTTGGCATGCATCCCGTGTAGAATCGTGGAACAAAGGGGACTAATTAATGTCCGGATAATACTTAGAGACTAGTTCAGCTATCTTGATTTAGAAGTTTTGTAATTTAACTTGAAAAAATGACTGGAATTAGACAGGAGAGGCAGGAGCGACGAGAAGATGCAGCCATTTGCTTCGAGGCTTCATGTGACTCCCATAAAGATAATTCATGTTCCAGATTATTAAAATAATTACCCATAGTCCCGGATAGTCAAAGGGGTTGCGCCTGGTGCAACGGAGTTGCACCGGGGCAACCCCGCATTGCGCCCCACTGGGATATTGAGAAGGCTGCCTGGCACAGTGCAAATCCTGATGTGCCAGGGTGCAATGATAATGTATGCGGGGCAGATGCAGGGGGCCTGCCCATGCATATGTGGCACATCCCGATATTTAGCCCAGGATGTGCGGTGCATATGCTGGTGCAACCCTGCACTGCGCCGCATGGGGGGGCTCAAAGTTGAGCCCATGCAGAGTAGGAACAAATCCCGGCCACCCACAGGTGGGTGGCTGTATTGCATGGTGCAACACAGCAGCTGCCAGCCGTGGGTGGCCACCTGCCCACCCAGCACACCATCACGAAGCACCCACACAACCCTGGTGGTCTAGTGGCACCCCCTCCCACCCATGTCCCCGATTGCGGGTATCTGACATCTCGTTATGTCCCTGGTAGTCCAATGCCCCCTCCCCGCCCAGTTTCATGATCATGGTGAATGTAAAGTAACACATGCCCCAGAAGTCTAGTGATATTCCCCTCCCGTCCTTGTCCCCGATCGCCGGTATCTGTAGTGTAAGTAACTCCCTGGTAGTCTAGTGGCACCATCCACCCATTGCCATGATCGCTTACATCTCCATATAACAAATCCCTGGTGATCCTGTGGCAGCCCCCACCCATCCCACCCACACAGAACCCCTTTCCCACCCCCCGCCCTCCCTGTCATCGGGTAGGGCAAGAACCCACCAGAGACAGCCTAGCAGCTTGCCGACTGATAGGTAGTATATGTAAGTTTATTGTCTCAGTGTGGACCAATCGGCTGTGGAGGCATATTGTATAGACAGTTCTGGAATATGTGAATGAAGTCATTCACATATTTGGGACTGTCTAGTACAGTATGCCTGCAGCTCCATTGGTCCACACTGGGACCAATGGGCTTACAGCCCATACCATACCTGTCATTCAGCTGGCAGCCGGGGGTATGCAGGTGGGTTGCAGGGTATGCAGGGGGCTCTGTGTGGATGGGAGAGGTGGGGGTGCCACTGGATCACCAGGGATTTGTTATTTGGAGATGTACCATGATCGCGGCAATGGGCGGGGGGGGTGCCACCAGGCTACCAGGGATTTACTTACACTATAGATACCAGCGATCGGGGACAGGGGTGGGAGGGTGGTACCACTAGACTGCCAGGGCATGTTTTACTATACATTTACCGTGATTTTGGAACCGGTTGGGGGGGTCCATTAGACCACCAGGGATGGTCATATTTACAGTTCTTGGGGAATCGGTGGAGGGGACCACTAGACCAACAGGGATGGTCATTTCTTACATTTATCGGGGACTCAGGAGGGGGGCCACTAGACTACCAGGGATTGCTTGCTATACAGATATGCGATCGCGGCTACGGGTCGGGTGATGCCCCGGAATCCCCACTGCACACATCATGCTGTGCAGGGCGCAAGATGCAAGTTGCTGGGCTGCCCTGTGCCAGACATGCAAATGGGGCCATAATGACATGCAAATGGACTTATTTGCATCTTGCATATCTTAGGGCCTCATTTGCATGCCCCTTGCTGAATATTGCAGGTGATGCACCTAGCGCAACTGTACTTGTGCTGGCACATCCCCCTGTTCCTTATCTATGACTTGCACTGGTGCAGTGCCACTGCGCCATGTGCAGTATGTGCGCTGTGCGTGTCATATTCAACGGTGCTGTGCCATGGCGCATCCCCGTTGAGTATCACCTGGACCTGGCCCCAGCGCATCACAGTTGCACTGCACCCAGGCTTGCGCCACTGCCTGGCACAGTCTGAATATCCAAGCCATAATGTCTCTATGTTATCATATGCTTTGAGCCAGGGGTTCTATATATACAGTAAAGCAAAAAGAAGAGGGGATAAGGGGCAACTCTGATGAGTGCCTCTTTGTAGCAAAAAACTCTGAAATATGGCCGTTGGCTCAGAAAAGTCCTAGGGGCCCATCATATAACTTAAAAAGAAAGGTGATAGAAGAAACAGGGAATCCGAAGCAGGCAAGGACCCTCTTTAAAAAGGCCCAAGAGACCTTATCAAAAGCCTTTTCTGCGTCATGGCTTAGCAGGAGGGCTGGGTATTCTACTTCTGGAGATGGTCTATAAGTTAGGCCATGTGTCTGATGTTGTCCTGCACCTGCCTACCTAGTATAAATCCTGCCTGATCCATATGTATTAGGCTCGGTATCAGTTGTTGCATAAGGGTGGCAAATATTGCTGTTAATATCTTATTGTCTATATTTAAAACAGATACTGGTCTGTATGATGCACAGCTGGTAGGGTCCTTACCTGGTTTTGGAATAACATAAATGATAGCATGGGTCCAGGAGTGGGGGAAATCATACTTTGAGTGCTCAAAATAAAAGAAAACACTTTTTGCAAAATGAGGGATACCTTGGCCTTATATTCTTTATAGAGTTCGCCTGTGAGTCCATCCGACCCCAGACACTTCCCTGCCTTTAGTTTCCCAATCAGAGAATGAATCTCTGCCCATGAAATAGGGGCCATTAAAGAGGTTTTATGGTGCTCAGCCAAGGTTGGCAGACACAGCCTTTGTAGGAACTGGTCTATTTCTGGGTCTGGTTGGTGGAGAGCTGAGGCATATAGATCAGCATAATAGTTTTATATGCTCTTGAAATATCATTATCATTCTGCATGGCTGAGAGGCTGATACTTTGATAGCTGCAATAGAGGCTCTGGAATGCTGGGCCCTCAGTCAGTCGGTCAACAGACGTAGTGCCCTGTGGCCCCATCATATTATTTATTTCGCAGATACACTAGTTTTTGTTTCTGTTGATCCTCCAATAAGCTAATATGGGAAAGGAGAGTCTCCTTTCTAGCGTCCCTGTACTTATTGTTCCTTGAGAAGATTTCAATAAATTTACTGCGGAGGGTAGCTTTAAGAGTATTCCACACTATGGAGGGAGTGACCTCCGGGGTATCATTATCAGCAAGGAACACCTTATAAAAGGTTTTTAATCTGCTGCATCACCTCTGAATCACAGAGTAATACATTATTTAACCTCCAAAAAGTCTGTTTTTGAAAGGTGCCCAACTCTACCTAACAAAAACTGAGGCATTATTGGAAAGTGTAATGTCCCTTATCCAAGCCCTGACTATATTCTCAGCTGATTCCTGTGGGATCAGTATATAATCCAATCTGGAATACATAGACTGTACCACAGAATAAAAACCATAGTTTCTGATAGGTTCATTAAGACAGTGCCAAGTGTCAATGTATCCCGACTCCTTTAACAACTCTGAGACCTGGCGAGCTCCCCTATTGTCCTGTTTTGGTATTTGGGAAGTGGAATCCAATTGGGGGTCAAAGGTTAGATTCATATTGCCCCACAAAAGACTTGCCCCTTCCCCTATTGGGCTAAGTTTAGAATAAAAGTACGGTATAAGGGGAGTTAGGTGGGAAATAAACAGAGGCTACAGTAATTTAGTTTCCATTTAGCCTGCCCTTAACCATGGCAGAATGGGCTTCCCTATCCACTAGTTGATCCCGTAATTCAAATGGTAATTTGGATGGAATCAACCCTGCCACTCCCCTACGTCTGCCATCTTTATAAGAAGCTGGAATAACATGTTTAAAACCAAACCTTTCGAGTTTTTTATGTTCTTGAACTGATAAATGAGTTTCTTGTAAAAGCGAAATATCTGCTCCTGATTTTTTAAGAAATTAAAGTAATTTACTTCATTTAATGGGGTTTGTAAGACATTAACATTGTAGAAGCAGATACTATAACCTGACATTGAGATTGAAGGGGTAGAAATCCAATGTTATCTTGTCCCATGCTCCACCCGCAACCTCTTTGAAGATATAGGTAACGCTTTTCCCCAGGCAATCCAATTTAAATTCACAGAACACCTCCTTATGGCCATAAACTGTATCAACCAAGCAAGCCAACATGGCTAAAGAACTATGAACTAAGTGAACTACCCCTTGTACTTTTTTAAAGGTAGGAGATCCAAACCACAATTTTTTTTGCAGTTGAAATTTTTATTGAGATATGGAAATATCAATCAGTTGCAATAACCATTACATTTGACATAAGTGCAAACAACAGTTCACTGTCAGCAATCCAATTACAATAGATTTTACATACAATTTCATTTGGTTTACAGCTGCTATTAGCCTCTCAAGCTAAGAGTACCGTTCACTGAACATGGTCCATAGATAACAGCAGTTAACATTTATCATGCATGGCTATGGTTGGAGGAAGGGTGGGGGCCTTCCTAAGTTACCCAATGCTGTTAATAGCAGCAGGTAAGTTGGCGGGGGGGGAGGGCCCTCAAGTGGGCTTTAACAGGGCTTTAACAGCCGAATCCATACTGAAAGAGGTGGTACCTTGAATGAAGTGCATAAAAGGAGGCCAGTTATCCAGGAAAATATGAAGAGTGTCACTGGACATATGAGTGATTCTAGCATAGTTTGCCAACATAGTCATGGCCATCAACCAATCCATAAGGGAGGAGACCATTTTAGTCCTCCATTTACTAAAGGAACCCCTAGATGGTGCTATCCCAGGGGCTACTACCCCTGCCTGATTTGCCACTAACAGGTTGAGGGGCCTGGATCCAATGGCGGGTGCCTCCACCCAGAGGTCAGGGTTTGCAATAGTTAAACTAACTTGGTCACAGCCCTCTGGGACACTGCAACCCCCCTTTCTTCCCACTAGTGGCCCACACAATATATCAGAATTACCTTCACAGTATACACTTACCCCAGGACTGGTTCCGGCACTGGGACTTCCTGTGAAATGAGATACAGTGCAACAATCACAGTACAGTACTTTAACATAGACAAATACTTCAGGCAGTATAACTTTACTGAAACAAGCAGCTCTGATTTATTTAAGGGATATAACAAGGACAGGGGAAATCAGGTTAATTAGCTTATCACCTAATAATTCATTTATGGCTCTGTGCACAGGCCTATCCCTATCAGTTACTGTCCCTGGGTACCCAAGCCCTAGTGGCTAGTCCAAACCGTGGCAGCTGGTAGGGGCCCTTTCACACAGAGAAAGGAGGAATTAAACAGTCAGCAGTACAGTAATTCCATTTGGATTTAATGTGGCAATTCAACAGGAGCGCCCTGAATTAGTACTCACGACCGCCAAATAAGATAGGGTCCTTCAATGTCAGCAGGGCTCACTTGAGATACACAAACCTCTTCACACATCCATATAAAAGAAAGCACTATACCAGGCAGGCTGCATCTGTATCCCAATCGCAATTACTGCACAATACCCGGGAGAACACACAGCAGATTCAGTTCCTGACAGACCGAGTGCAATTTTTAGCAATTCCTCCAGTCTTCTACAGGGTGAGCCTGGTTTCTACTCTTCAGAGATCCTTTGATTCTTTTCACAGGACGGATTCAGTCCTAATAAGCTGTTACACAAGCTGCAGACCGGAACTCTGGGCCTTACACGCTTTTTGACTAAAACACACTGAAAAGCACAGGGCTCCTTCCTTCTTCACTGCCAAAGCTCACACTGAAACTCCAACCGACAAAACTGGCACTTCCTTTGAGTTCCTCCAGTTCTTGACTGATTGGCTGTCACCACAATAGACTGCTGCTGTTGGTCCAAAAGGCACTGAAGTCTAAACTTACATCTCCCAGAGTCACTGCCCATACAATCCTCTTGTGGCTGGCTCAGATTATGAGTCCAAGTTCTGATTCGTCCAAGGCACCATTTTAGAGCTAGCTTACCCCACATGATTGGTCCAGTTCAGCAGTTCAAAACTAGAATGGGAACTAGCAGACACAGTTCTGACTGCAAAGAAAGTAGGTTAGACAAACTGTAATTTCATTATTACTGTAAATGATTTCTGGAAAACAGTTACATCTTTCAGATAGGTTCCCTTTGCACTCCTAGTGACTGCAAAATGGAGTGAATTGGCAGCAGCTTGAGTGGTACTCAATCAAAGAAACACACAGTCCCCCATACAAACTAATTATGTCTGCAAGCAGACAGCTCTTAAAGAGACAGTACAGAGGTTCTAAAACACTACTGATAAATGGCTTAAACGCCAAACACCATTCAGGCTTGGAGCATTCAAGCAAGCTCCTGAAGTCTTTTGGGAACCCCCATTTGCAGGGGTTTACACCTTCCTGGCCTGGGAAAGCTTGGACGTCCGCGTCCAAGTCAAGTACCACCATAAGTTTTAACTGCAACCATATACATTTGCATTAGGCTCGCACATGTAATCATCAGTCAATATATCATTTTACCAAGAACACATTTTCAAACATTGCAGTACATCCTCTTTCACAGTATTACATACACATTGTACATAACTCAAGTTAGTACCTCTTGTACATGAAACCTGAGAGAGGGCCCTTTCCTATCAGTTACCTTGGGGCTGGACGGGGCAAGGGCACCATACTAGAGGGCAACACAAGTAACTTGGAGTTAGCACTGGCGCTCAGTTTGGGCAATGAGCTCGGGACACATACACCCCTTTATGGACAACATTGAGAGGCAAATCCACAGGCCTCCCAAGGAATCATAACTGAGGTGCACCACAGGCTTTACAGCTCAACCAGTCTTTCTAGGGGGAACTATTATAGTCTCTGCACTCTGAGCCTCATTTTCAGCATTGTCCTCACTTGTCAGGGGAGTCTCCATGGGGGTTGAGAGGCTAGAACTTGGGGCACTTTCAGCTCCAGGAGTTACAGTTTCTGAGTCCACAACATTTGGCTTGCAGGGAGAGCTTTCGGACACTGGCAGTGGACTGTCAGGGCACTCAAAATACTCTTCTTGTTGGGTGTATCACCAGTCTGTTCCAACCCATCATTTTCCTCCTGAAAGCTCAAACAGTTCAACCATGCACAATGATTCCATTTCATCTGATCTGATGCTTTGCACTTCACTTTCTGGGAGCATTGCTCAGGGACATAAGCTGGGGCTTGGACAGTCCAGAAGGCCCAGCCTCATCTCCAGTATTGACTGGGGGATTGCCCCGAAACAATTGACTCAGTTCGTAAGAAGGATAGTATTCAAAGTCACTCTCACTTTCTTCCGATATGGACTGACACTCATGCTCAACTGGGACTTGTGGAGGGAACACTTTAACTTTGCTTCTGTAGGTGCAGACTTTCTTGATCTTTTCTTAGCAGCAGCTCAGTCACTGGTCCAGAGGGCGATCTTCTAGGGGCTCAGACTCAATTAAGATTTGTCCAATGGGCAGTAAATGATTTCTATGCATTGTTTTTACATCTTTGTATTATTCTCAGGCCTTACTTTGTACACTGGCAGATCATCTAGTTTGCCCACTACAATGTGAGGGAGATGGTGCCATCTATCAGCAATCTTGTGCTTGCCATGCAGTCCCAGATTTCTTAGCATACCGATCTCCTCCTGGAGTTCTGTGCTTTCACCTTTTATCATACCTTTCTTTGTTGGCCAGATTTCTTTGGCAGCCATGGTTTGAGCCAGTTAGTACGCATGGAGTTAGCTGGGCCTTTAACTTTTGCACATACTGTAAATAGTTGTCAGCTTGAACCCCATCAGGAGATACCCCAAAAACACACATCTACTGGTAGTCGAGCTTCTCTTCCAAACATCAGGCGGTGAGGGAGAATCCAGTGGCATCACTTTTGGTGCAGTTATAAGCATGTACCAGGGTGCTAATTTGTTGGCTCCATCTAGGCTTGTCCTTGGGTGCAGGGTGCTAGCATATCTAGCAAAGAGCGGTTGAAGCGTTCAGGATGTGGGTCCCCTGGGGTGGTAAGGAGTGGTTCTGGACTTTCGCACTCCCACAGAGAAAGCATCTCTTTGATCAGACGACT
Source organism: Neoceratodus forsteri (assembly GCA_016271365.2). Taxonomy (NCBI): domain Eukaryota; kingdom Metazoa; phylum Chordata; order Ceratodontiformes; family Ceratodontidae; genus Neoceratodus; species Neoceratodus forsteri. Next base: position 21,190,478 of record CM028129.1, on the reverse strand, counting down.
CTCAAAGTCTCTCCCTTGATCAGAATGGATTCTTTGTGGAGCCCATAGTGAACAAAAAGTTTTCTACAAGTACTTTGGCCACAGTGGATGCTTTCTGGTCTTTGGTGGGGAAAGCTTGGGCATATCTCGTGAAATGGTCAGTGACCACCAGCACATTACTGATATTTCTTTGATCTGACTCCAAACTCAGAAAATCAATACAGACCAGCTCCATGGGTGCACTGGTGGTAATGTTAACAAGGGGCAGCCCTCTGGGGCAAATCTTTCCTCTGTAAAGCGACTACAAGTTCGAATGTGATGCTCCACATCAGCCCCATCTTAGGCCAATAGAATCTGGATCTCACCAAGTCAAGTGTTCTGTCTATACCAAGGTGCCCCATGTGGTTGTGCAAGGACCTCAGTACTGAGTCTCGAAGGCAGTGGGCAGCACTAGTTGTTGTTTGTCTACTTGTCCCCTCTGTCTACTGTTTCTCTGTATAACAGTTTATTGATCAGTTTCAACTTAGGACCTTCTTTGTATAACAAGTGCAGTTCTCAAATCAGTGGAGCGTAATTTGGACACATCTTTTCCTGCATAGAGGGCTTCTAAAGCTGCTTTGATCATGGGATGGCGGGATTGAGCCGCGAATACTGTCATTGTCCAGCTGAGGCAGTGCACCAATGTCTATTGCAGAAAAGTGGCAATAAGCAACAGGTATGCAATTCTCAGAGCTCTCAAGCAATCCACCATGCAGTCCACTGTGTCCGTGGACATTTGTTCCTCCTGTCAAACTTCCGGCAGAGTGCCCGAATGTCAGATTCTGCCAATCGGACCCAATCATTCTGGGGAACAGACCTCCGGAGAGAGCATCAGCATCTATGTGGTTCAGACCTGCTCGGTATTTGAGAGCATAGTCATATGTAGATAATGCAGAAAGCCACCTATGGCCAGTGGCATCCAACTTAGCTGAGGTCTGCACATAGGTCAAAGGATTATTGTCAGTTTTACTAGTATTTTGCCCCATACAAGTACTCATGGAATTGGTCAACAATAGCCCACTTCAAAGCTAGGAACTCTAACTTATCTACAGGATAGTTCTTTTCGGATGGGGTCAGGCTTCTACTGGCAAAGGCCACTGGTCTCAGGCCATTCTCGTGCTCTTGGTACAACACAGCCCCAACCCTTGCAAGCTAGCATCAGTGTGCAGGACGTAAGGTTTTCTTGGATCGGCATAGGCCAGCACTGGAGCATGGTAAGTTGATATATGATCTCATGAAAAGCAGTCTCACAATCAGGAGTCCAGCGGGCCCCAAATACTTCACTCGGATGAAAATACACTCTTTCAGTCTTGAGGGACGCTGACCTTTGGTATTTTTTGTGGGTTGGGGGATACCCTTGAGTAAGGTTAAGTAAAGGGCGGATCACTCTTGAATAGTCCTTGATGAAGCGCCGATAATAACCACAGAATCCCAGGAATCTTTGCAGTTCTTTTAGATTTTTGGGCTGTGGCCAGGTGGTCAAGGCCTCAACTTTACTTGGGTCGGTCTCTATTCCCTCGGTGGATACTATGTGTCCCACATACTTTACTGATGTTTGAAAGAATTGACACTTATCAATGGACAGTTTAAGGCAAAGTCCTCCAGTCGGTCCAATACCTTAAATAATCTGCTGTCATGTTCCTCCAGTGAGCTGCCAAACACAATAACATCATCTAGGTATACCAGGCACTCTAGTAAGTTCATGTCCCCACTGCACTCCATCAATCGTTGAAAAGTGGCTGGGGCACCTGAAATCCCTTGAGGCATCCTCATGAATTCATAGAACAGAGCGGACAGATAAAGGCCGTCTTCTCACGGTCCCTCTGGGGCCATCGGGATCTGGTAGTACCCACTGCGGAGATCCAGCACAGAGAACCACTTGCTCCTGTTTAGGCAGTCCAAAGCATCCTGAATGCGGGCATTGTGTACTGATCAGGATAGTCCACGTTTAAGGTGCGATAATCCACACACATCCCTTACTGTTCCATTCTTTTCCTCACTACCACAATGGGGCACTAAGGGCTTCTGGATTCTTGTATTACACAGCAGCTAACATCTCTTGCAGATGCCGTCTCACATCATCTATGTCAGCAGGTGCCAGGCGTCGAGACCTCTCACCAAATGGTCTTTCGTCATGCAGCCGGATATTGTGCTCAGCTCCTTGCACATCCTACATCCCATTCCTTTAAAGAAAACACCTGGTCTCTCTGGGCAAAGCTTCTCACTGATCCTCACTTTCCATTCAGCTGGCAGTGGGAGTCGCGAAATCAAACAAGTCAGGCGTTACTCTGTCATTCTTCCTTGAACTCTTGCTGCTGGGTAGCACTGCAGTGTCTGCAGAATGCACATTAGCCAGGATGCAACCTCTGTTTACTCGAATGTCTCTTTCAGACACATTATGAACTTGGACCATTACCCTTCTGGCATAAGCATGGGCTCTAGCGGGCAAAATACTAGGCTTGACCAGCAGTCCCTCTGGCAATTTTCCATCGCCTGGTGCATCCAACATTAATATTTTATTCTTAACATCCTTTCTGATCGGACCTCTCCTGTAAGGTACACTGGGCATTTGGCGCCAGGATCAGAGACTCAGGATCCTTCTTCCATACAATTCCGACCGGTTCCTCTGGTTCTGTTTTTCAGCATCTCTCTGTGCCTCATAGGCCTTCTTAATTAAAGCCGGAACTCTTAAAGCTCTACTAGTCTTTGACCTCTGTTTTCATAACACAACTGTGCCAGCCTTCCGAACATATGAGCATTTGTTCCAATCAACAAAGGGACACCATCATACAGTCCAGTGGGGGACACACTAGGCTAGGGTCTCTACTTGTTCGCCACTCCAGCCACGGAGGTGGGGAAAGACAGCCAAATCGGATATACCCGAATAGGTAGGCCTTCTCACTTAACCCCCATACATGCAGTCCTTCTAATGGTTGTAAGGTGCGTCTGACAAATGCTTCTGATACCAATCCTGGAACATAATTGTCACTTGGGAGCCACTGTCTAATACAGCTCTTATAGACACTCCATTCACCTTTACAGTGGTCTCCATGGAGGACCCACTATTCTGGACCAGTCTGGAGAGGCGATAGTGGGGCCTGGGCAACTGACCTTGCCACAAAAGGGCGTGAGTTAGCATTTTTGGTGCCCTCACTGGGATCATTTCGTGCACCTCTTAACCACTGATTTGTTCTCCGAAGCTCTCCTTGTAGCCTATATGCAACTTTGTCAGTGTCTTTTGGGGACCGGCATTCCCTTTTCATGTGCCCATCTTTCCCACAATTATAGCAAAACATACCTTCTGGAGTTTGAGCTGGCCGAGGCGCCACACTGGGAGCCAGGGCGGGGGTATTACTAACTGGAAACCTTGGTGCCATCTCTGTCTGCGGCGTGATAAGCATTTGGAGACATCTCGTCAGTTTCTCCACTTCCATGGTCAGGAATCGAGTTGGAGCTGTTATCAGCAGGAGATACGTGGTGGGTACCCCACCCCATAGCAGATACTGATCGGATATAGGTCAGGGCCCGTGCCTGCAGGCGTGGCCTTCATAAAGGGACTGTTTTGAATTCCCAGATCTCTCTCAACAGTTCGCCCCATTGTGACATATCTTTTCCTTGTCAGAGCACTCATTGACTGTCGACCTCTGCCCTGAACTTCACTTGATGGGTCACCCTCAGTCCTCACGGTCGTAGCCACAGCTGTTGGTGCAAGTCCCTCCCAAAGTCGCCTTTCTCAACTCCTCGAATTTCTCTCATTAACTCATCATAGGAGGGTGGGGATTCAGTCGGTTGCCAGGCATAACTGAAGCAACAGCAGTTCTGAGAAGGGAGACTTAAGGATTCTGTCCAGTCTGGTTCGGTCCAGTTCAATCGCTGGCAAACTACCCTTTCTGAGGCATTCTTGCAACAATTTTCCAGCAGAGACATACACAGACAACAACTCCCTTGGTACTGTTGGCATTTCTTACTCTCCACCATAGGTCCTCATCAGAATCTGGGCTCCCATACACATTCTCCAAGGCCTCAAGATAGGCCTGTGCAGTCGCTCAGGGTTACTGGCCCGTTAGCAGCGGATGGTAGCCAGGGCAGGACCTCGGAGGCTCTCACTAACCCTCTTTCGCTTTTCGCCTTTCGAGCATTGCCATTCTAGCACTTGGGGGGCAACATAGTCTATCCAGGTCTCCCAGTCATCCTCCCTTGGGGGTGGGAGGTGCCAGAGAAGATCCTCAACCTCCGGTAAGAGTCGTGACTAATGGCAGGTGCAGAAATAGGAGTCTGCATTGGTTCAGCCACCATTACGGGCACTGGAGGCGGGAGAGGGTGTTGGGGAGAACACCCCAGGTGCAAGAATAGTTTCTTCAAGTCCTCCACAGTTTTCCCTTCTCCCAGCAACCATTTAGCAAATTTTTCCTCAAAGTTTCCAGATAGTGGTGGGGCTGATTCCCCCAGGTCTTTACTGTCCTTAGTTATCACTCTCCAAGCAGTGAGGCTCCTCTGGGGTAATGGTCTGTGGCACTTTGGAGCTATCTATGGGATCCTTAAACTCTACTAGGGCCAGGAAAGTGTGGGTGAGCAGATTAGCATGCCGACCCACCACCACAGGGTTTGTAAACCTTCCACCTTGGAAAGTACTCCTGCACAGTGTCCGTATTGATACCCAGGGGATGTCCAGGATAAGCATAGCATTTTGGGGTCGATCTCCTCCCCAGTACACCCACTCCACCAGCGGTGCACAGCCACTTCTGTCGGGTACCCATTTTTTTCTTAACAGTGGTTTGTAAATATGGCCACTAGAGGACACACAATCCCAGCGGTGAGCCTCCAAGATGTAACCCCTAGATGGCGCTATCCCAGGGCTACTACCCTGCCTGATTTGCCACCACTAACAGGTTGAGGGGCCTGGATCCAATGGTGGGTGCCTCACCCAGAGGTCAGGGTTTGCAATAGTTAAACTAACTTGGTCACAGCCTCTGGGACACTGCAACCCCTTTCTTCCCACTAGTGCCCCACACAATATATCAGAATTACCTTCACAGTATACACTTACCCCAGGACTGGTTCCGCACTGAGACTTCCTGTGAAATGAGATACAGTGCAACAATCACAGTACAGTACTTTAACATAGACAAATACTTCAGGCAGTATAACTTTACTGAAACAAGCAGCTCTGATTTATTTAGGGGATATAACAAGGACAGGGGAAATCAGGTTAATTACTTATCACTCTAATAATCTACCTATGGCTCTGTGCACAGGCCTATCCCTATCAGTTACTGTCCCTGGTACCCAAGCCCTAGTGGCTAGTCCAAACCGTGGCAGCTGGTGGGGCCCTTTCACACAGAGAAAGGAGAATTAAACAGTCAGCAGTATAGTAATTCCATTTGGATTTAATGTGGCAATTCAACAGGGAGCGACCCTGAATTAGTACTCACGACCTCCAAATAAGATAGGGTCCTTCAATGTCAGCAGGGCTCACTGAGGTACACAAACCTCTTCACATCCATATAAAAAGCACTATACCAGGCAGGCTGCATCTGTATCCCGATCACAATTACTGCACAATACCGGGAGAACACACAGCAGATTCAGTTCCTGACAGACCGAGTGCAATTTTTAGCAATTCCTCCAGTCTTCTACAGGGTGAGCCTGGTTTCTACTCTTCAGAGATCCTTTGATTCTTTTCACAGGACGGATTCAGTCCTAATAAGCTGTTACACAAGCTGCAGACCGAACTCTGGGCCTTACACGTTTTTGACTAAAACTGCACACTGAAAAAGCACAGGGCTCCTTCCTTCTTCACTGCCAAAGCTCAACTGAAACTCCAACCGACAAAACGGGCACTTCTTTGAGTTCCTCCCAGTTCTTGACTGGATTGGCTGTCACCACAATAGACTGCTGCTGTTGGTCCAAAAGGCACTGAAGTCTAAACTACATCTCCCAGAGTCACTGCCCATACAATCCTCTTGTGGCTGGCTCAGATTATGAGTCCAAGTTCTGATTCGTCCAAGATACCATTTTAGAGCTAGCTTACCCCACACTGATTGGTCCAGTTCAGCAGTTCAAAACTAGAATGGGGAACTAGCAGACACAGTTCTGACTGCAAAGAAAGTAGGTTAGACAAACTGTAGTTTCATTATTACTGTAAATGATTTCTGGCAAACAGTTACATCTTTCAGATAGGTTCCCTTTGCACTCCTAGTGACTGCAAAAATGGAGTGAATTGGCAGCAGCTTGAGTGGTACTCAATCAAAGAAACACACAGTCCCCCATACAAACTAATTATGTCTGCAAGCAGACAGCTCTTAAAGAGACAGTACCAGAGGTTCTAAAAACACTCACTGATAAATGGCTTAAACGCCAAACACCATTCAGGCTTGGAGCATTCAAGCAAGCTCCTGGAAGTCTTTTGGGAACCCCCATTTGCAGGGGGGTTACATAAATATCAGGAGTTTTGCTTCTATAGAAGCCTGCAGAAGCCACTCAAGGAGAGGGCCATTTACTCCATCACCTGAAGGAGGGATCCCCAGGACCCAGAGTAATGGACAGAGGGGGAACTGCATTGACAGGATACTGGAGCAGCATTGGGCTACCGAGGCCCAGAAGGAGCGAAGAGTGTTACACTGTCACAATATGTGAAGTAGGTCTGCTCCTTGTAAATCTCACCTCCAACAAACATCCTCTTTTATTAAGCCCATTCTTGTAGCACTGCCGGGGTGTGGTACCAAAGGTGTCGTATTTTGTTTTGGATAAGAAAGCTTCTAGGGTCTTTACACTTTTGTTTGATCAAAGTTCAACTTCTGCTCCAATCACGTGGTGATATGACATAACCCAACATCTTTTGCCATCTCTGCTTAGCCGGCTGTGAGGGGTCTGGTAAGTCATCTCTCATGTATCTATATATCTGACCGGCTAGGCCTTTTTTCCCCAGACCCAATTTGATAAAGGTAAACTTTTACCAGGGACACAGTTTAGAGTGACAGATTATGCAGAAGCACCCCCTCAGTAGCGAGCTTGTATAGAGATGCCTAACCTGTAGGTATATCCAGAATTCTGATTTCTCTAAATTATATCTTTTTTGTAAAGAAGTGAAGCTGTCCACTGTATACCCATCCCCCATTAGGATATCACTTAATTGGTGAATCTGTTTTCCCTTCCATGTTTCCCACACAAAAGGTCTCTGATCAATGGACCACCAGGGATTGTTCTAAAGGGGTAGGTATTTACCTGGATTCAGACAGGACCTGGTGATAATCCCTACCTGGTTCCATGCCCAATGTGCAGCCTTAATAGTCAGCCAATGACAAAAGTGGGAGGGAAGGGTAGTGCCCAAATACCCCGACATGTGATTTCCTAAAAGCGCCCCAGTTTCGATTGTTACCCAGGCTGGCATGGGTTCAGTAGGAGCCCGAAACATCTGGACTGTAGTGGCTACTGAGAAAGCTAGGGCATATTTTTGAAAGTTAGGAAGACACCAGCCCCCTTTTCCTATGAGGCATGAAGCTTGGCTCTACTATAGCGTGGGGTTTTGTTTTCCCACAGGAATACATGGATTATGTTGTCTAATTTTTGGAACCATATTTTAGGGATTGTGATTGGAAGATGGGAAGGAATATAATACACCTCAGGTGCTAGCATCATCTTGACTGCTGCAACCTTACCTGGTAATGACAGGTGTAACTGTTTCCATCTCTAGGGTATCTTCTTTTAAGTTATGAACCAAAGGGGCAAGGTTGGCCTCTGGTATGGTGGTAACAGAAGCCAGTATCTTAATTCCCAAATATTTAATGCCTCCTTTAGATGGAACCAAACCTACAATGGATATGTCCCCCGGGGAGAGTTTGTATTTTAAAGGGAGAACCTCTGTTTTGCTCTGGTTAACTTTCAGATCTGATATGTCTGAAAATCTTTGCAGAATATCAATTACAAATGGTGCACATGTGCAGAAGTCCTCAGTTAAAAGAAGACAGTCATCAACATATAATAAGGCAGAATGAGAGATATCCCCCATGCCTATACCTGTAATCTTCGGGTGTTCTCTGGCTGCACTTGCTAGTGCTTCTATAACTAGGACAAATAACACTGGAGACAGAGGGCAACCTTGCCGGGTTCCCTGTGTAATTCGAATGGTTCAGAGACAATGTTTGTCAACAACCTAGCCGTGGGGGCTGTGTAAAGGGTATTGACCCAACGTCTAAAGACTGTACTAAAATTGTAATGTTGGAGAATGGCATGCAAGAAGTCCCATTCAACAGAGTCGAAGGCCTTCTCGAAGTCCACCGAGATGGCAGCTACTGGGGTTTGGATTAGCTTTGCTTTTTGGATAAGAGATACTAGAGAACTTAGGTGGTCAGAGCTAACCTGGCCCTTCACAAAACCCACCTGGGAGGTGTGAATTAAGCTAGGCAGGACTGTTTCTGGCCTTAGAGCCAACACCTTTGCCAGGATCTTAGTATCCATGTTTATAAGCGAAACGGGCCTATAGCTTACTGGGAGTTTGTGATCCTTCCCTTCCTTAGTGAGGACTGTAATTATCACTTCCCTGAGTGTAGAGGGGAGTGATACTTGTGTCAGGGCCTCTTGAAGCATGTCCCTCATGGGGAGAGCAGCAGTGTCTTGAATGACTATATAAAAATCAATTAAGTAGCCATCGCCCCCAGGCGCCTTCTGTGCCGCCATTTTATTAATTGCGTCCCTAATTTCCTTCTCTTCTATGGTCTCTCTAGCTGTTCACATTGGTCTGTTGTAAGTTTTGGCAGATTCATGTCTGCCATAAACTTATCAAATTTGGTCTTATCCCAGACAATGTGGGAGCTGTATAAGGATTCATAGAATGAAAGCATAATTTTGTTTATAGCGTCAGGTTTGCTATGTATGTCCCCTTTGGGGTCTCTCAGTTGTGCTATGTACCTGTCGGCCTGTTGTTTTCTTAATCTGTATGCTAGGAGCTTCCCAGCTTTTTTGCCCCCTACCCAGTATTTGTATTTCAGTCTCAAAATTTGGAGTTCTGCCTTGTGAGAGGCTAACGTATTTAGCTTCATTCACAGTGCCAAAAGCTCTCGTAGGAACTCAGGATCCTGTATTTTGTTTGGGTCTTTCTTATATTGCATTTCTTTTCCCATCAACTCATTTTCCAAGTCCTTAGTTTCTTTTTCTCTCTGCTTTCTACGATAGGATGCATAGCTTATAATCCGGCCCCTTATAGTTGCCTTAAACGCTTCCCACATGGCCTCAGCCGAAGATGACCCCTGGGGGTTGTCCAGAAAGTATGTCTTCACCTCTTTCTGGAGCCAATCCCTGAATTCAGACTCTTACAGGAGCAAGGGTCAAGCCTCCATGTCACTGATTTGGGGAGGGGTGGGTGGGAGGGGCAATCGAGAGAGTTAGTGGAGCATGATCAGATAGCTATATGGGAGCGATATTAACCTCCAGAGTTCTACTAGAGATATTTGGCGAGGTGCACCAATAGTCCGACCTACTAGCAACTTGTTTGGCCTCTGAGAAATAAGTGTAATCCCTCATGGGGGTGGGCAATCCTCCAGATATCCTGTAATTTATGCATGACAAGTAGGTCTTTCAGAGCTCTAATGGCTTTCGGATGACAGTCAGGTTTTGAGTTGGATCTGTCCATAAGGGCCTCCAATGCCAGATTAAAATCTCCTCCTACTATAATATCCAACTCTTAGGTCATCATTCCCATTAATTCCTGTGATACCCTGTGAAAGAATTCCGGGGAATCTTCATTGGGGGCATACAGGTTCGCTAGGAGAACGTCCCCTGTGGAGGTATTAACCCTGGCAATTACCCATCTCCCCTCTTTGTCAGCACGGTGTTCCCGCAGTTGCCAATTGAGACGTTTATGACACAAAATGGAAACCCCTCTCTTAGACTTATTTGCTGCACTGTCGACTTCCCATCCCACCCACTCCCTCTTTAGTTTCTTAGTTTCTGTATGAGTCAGTTTAGTTTCTTGCAGGAAGGCAATTTGCAATTTCAAGGATTTCAGCCGATTTAGAATCTTTTTCCTTTTAATTGGTGAATTTAAACCCCTCACATTCCAGGATGTAGCCGTAATCATATCACTACCAGCCATCGATTTTAATTATTAAAAAGTATCCCCCCCATCCAGGTTCTTATAAATTTTGTTATATTAATGCAAACAGAACCAAGTCGCATTGATATGTAGAGCCAGACGTATCCGCCTTCGTTGCCCTTCCCTGCATGATGCACACACTGACTCATTTGTGATCATAGAGATTTCCATAACTTTTTTTTCCTGCTTCCTCTTCTTTAAACCCTTTAAACATTCCCTGGCCTAAGCGGAACTCCCATATGAGCCCTGCCTCCCGTATCAAAGGTGGCCCATGGCCAGGGAGTCCACTCCTGGGAGTGGAGCGTGTCAGCTTGTCGGAGCTATTCGGCCCCTTAACTGAGACAGGGAATAAAAATCCCATAGTTATTGCCTCCTGCATTTCCCCGGGAACCTGTGGACCCCGAGCAGATTACTCAATCAGTAAACATCAACTGTAACTATAGAACTGCAAATATAAAACTGTAAAACATAAACTACTACTACTTTATAACAGCTCAAATACAGCTACCCCCTTATGTATACCCTGCCATATTTAGGCAGGTTCCCCAGAGTTTCCAAACGGGAGGTACAATTTTTTTTTTTTTTTATAAGCGGGGCAAAGCACTGTGGTGCGGATGCGAGCTATCCACTTTCACAGTACTACATATTGCAACCAGGTGGCAGACACATCAAGAAAGATCTGGTGCCATCCAACCTACTACCCTCCTCAAACTACCCAATACCTATTGGTTCCCAGGAAGTCAACAACATATATAGTGTCGCAGCAGAAAAGTGAACATTACTCCCATACTTATCCTTACAGTTTAAACATCAACTGCTAGGATGCGGGCTTGTTCACTTTTTGATTGTGAAGGGGTGAACTTCATTTGTATAACGAGAAAAACAACATGTTCACTGATCATGATAACCTCATAAGCCAATACCAGTTAGCAAAATGTCAGAAACCCTTACATAATGTCAGGCCCATTTGGCATGGCCGGAGCAGGTGCTCGGCCCATTTGGGCTCTTGAAATTGGCACAGATGCAGAATGAACTCCGGGAGGCTATTAAAATCCAGGTTGTTCCCAAACTTGACACTCTAAACCCAGCTATACGCCCCCAGATATAGAAGATTACCCCATGATCTTCCCACGGGGTATCTTACACTGCCGACACCGAGACCTAGTAGGCTCAACTTCAAGATGGAGGTGGAAGTTCGTCCTGCTGCCCTCCATCGCACTCGGCCCAATCCTTGCAGGGGGGGCCCAGTCTGCAAGCAGGCTCTGGTCTGTAAGGTCTTCGGGATCTACCGGTTCTGGATTAGTCCCTAGCTCCAATGCAGTCAAAGTGAGATCCCTCAGAGGCTCATATCGGTTAAAAAGTTTAACTGGAGTTATACCATGAGAGATCGTGCTGTCATCCGATAGGGTCTGTAGTCTCTGGCGGCTCCTAGAATGGTTCTTCCTCAGGGCAGATTTCTTGCTGGTGTTAGCCTTGCCTGGTTTCCTTGATCTACCCCTCTGGACTCTGTGCCATCCCTCATTCTTCTCCTGCAGGATAGACTGAGCGCTGATGGATGTTTCCATAGGAGCTGAGGGGGGCTCCAGATCTTGCCATTCTGTTCCACGTGGATGCAGTGGGGATAGTCATGAGTCTCTCCCCTTTTGTTGAATGGTCAGCAAAAAGTCCTCAGCTTCTCCTGGGGAGTGAGACATGTAGTAAACCCCATTGTGCTGAACTCTCAGTGAGGCGGGATATCGCAGGGAGGTTGGAATGCCCATCCTGTACAGCTGCTGCTTCACACCTGCATAGGCCCTTCTCCTTGCCAGGTCCTGCGAGTAATCCTGAAAAAGTTGTATCGAGCAACCCTGCCAAACCACTGTCTTCACTTCCCTCACCAGCCTCAGATACCACTCTTTAACTGGATATCTTAAAAATGTACACAAAATAGGACATGGGTGCTCACCCTGCTTGGGTTTTGGGGCTAGCGAGCAGTGAGCCCTTTGGAGTTCTGGAGCAGGTTTGTGTTCAAGATTAAGCATGGCTGGAAGGGCATTTTCAAGGAATGATATCATGTCACTGCCCTCCATGCCTTAGGGGATGCCCACAATCCGGATATTTAGCCTCCTTGCACTGTTCTTCAGATCGTTCACTTTTGAAAGAAGGTACTGAATCTGTCCATGGTGCTCCCTTAAGTATCCATCATGTTGGGATATCTGGTCCGCCCGTATCTTGACCACTTTTTCTGTGCTTTCCACCCTGAGAGCTAGTAGCCCTAGATCCTCTGTAATCTTAGCCAAAGAGAGTTTCAGCTCCGCTGTGTCTTAGAAACATAGAAACATAGAATTTGACGGCAGATAAGGACCACTTGGCCCACCCAGTCTGCCCATTTCCCTACCTAATGGATAAGCTGCAGATCCTAGTTAACCAGCAGCCTACTTCTTTCTACCCCCACCCCTAGAATTGCCTTATGTCTGTCCCATGCATGCTTGAATTCAATCACTGTTTTTGACTCCACGACCTCCTCCGAAAGGCCATTCCATGCATCCACAACCCTCTCTGTGAAAAAATACTTCCTTACATTACCTCTGAGCCGCCCTCCCATCTTCAAATTGTGCCCCCTTGTTCTTTCACACCTCTTTTTTTGAAAGATGCTACCCTCTTGGACTTTGTTGATTCCCTTGAGGTACTTGCAGCACTTTAGTCAGCATCGCTGTCAAGTTCGCGATGTCCTGCGTCAGGTTCGTTGGGGGGGTCTTTGTTCTGCCATTGCCTTCTCGGATTTACGTAGTAAGATCAGCCCGTTGTATGCTACTCCTGCTGGAGACTTAAAGAATTGGCACCGATGTTGCTGCGGCCTGCAAGCGTGGTGTTGCGAAGAAGTAACGGTCTGGATAATCACGGTAGTGGCACTCTCCACTTAGTCCGATAATACCAAAAAATGGATCATTTAACCACGCAGGACTTCCGGATCACAGATTCAGTGGTTTCGCTTTTCAATAGGTGGTGTGGATGTTCGGATGGGTTCGCGGGGAAGCCACAGGTCCCTTAGGTTAAATTTATGATGGCACCATGTTGGATGCCTGGCTCCGCCCCCTCCAAACCACACTTTGATCTCTAGTTCTACCCTATGAAAATTGATAGAGTAGAGAGAAGGAGGGGTAAATTCCTCCCTCAAGGGGAGAGCCCTCCCTCAAAGCCAGATGTGGCAATGGCTCTGAAATCAAGTGGTAACTAGCACTAGGTCATCATTGGATGATAGGCTGCAATCCACGAATGGCCCGTATCTCTATCAAACCCAGGCTTACCATATAGAATAATAAATGAGGTGGTATGTTTAATGAGATTTTACACCCCCCCCCAAAGTGTCAGATGCTACATAAACCCCAAGAGTGAAGTTACATGGATTTATTTTAAGCAACTGACACCGAGGGAGGTGTGTGCATGTAAAATCTCGAGTTAAACACACCACCCCATGTTTTATTTTATATAATTGCTGGGGAGCCTTTTCTCACCACAGCAATTATATAAAATGAAACAATTGTCATGGTCCAGCCATTGGAATGAAATGCTGTCTGCAGCCCGTACCTCTGTCGCTGAGCGGCTGCTGAAATCTTTTTTTTATTTCAGTTTTACCAGTCCATGGTTTTCCACAATCGCTGTTTTACCATGGATTGGTGAACTGAACTGCTGATGCTTTAAAAAAAAAAAACAAAAAAAAAAACTTTCCTTTTATCGCTGTGTCGAGTGAGGGAGTCAAGCAAGGTGGGCAGCTTTCCTGTGCTGTGTAAGGGGAGAGCAGTGGCAGACACATGCGTGAAGCAATGGAAACTCGGCGCATGTTTGCCATTATAAACCATGGGGTTATAACAGTGAATTATAACCAGGTTTCCCTATGGCAGAAAAGACTCCCCATATAAATATATATATTTATATATATATATATATATATATATATATATATATATATCATCCAGAAGGAAATTAAAGGTACAGTTCCCTTATTAATCCCAGAAGTCCCATCCATGAGGCCCTCATTATTGGCCCTTATCAGAATATAGGGAAAACCTTTAGGAATTAAAAAAAAATATGTTTCAGCATTGCAGGGCCCTATATTATTAACTTCCCCAGTCAAGTAGATTGCCACCGTTAGAGATGCAGCGAAGTAAAATTCCGCCCGTGAAGTGGCCACGAAGTGGGCACTTCGTGTTACTTCTCCGCTACACAAAGTGCCCATTTTAAAGCCCTGCTTTACCACTTCACATTGTAATTATGACTTTGCCCTGTTTGCTCCACCTTAATTCACGTTAAGGCGGAGTGAAAAGTCTATTGGCAGCCCACACACATCACATGGCTTACACTAGTGTAAGTCACCTGCTTCAGCCAATGATAATAAACTGTATGGGAACGCGAATACCTACAGCTGTACTTCCCTGACCTGTACCACACAAAACTACCAGATTTAAAAACTCTTATCAATGAGTACAGTGCTGAAGCCGAGACTCAAAAGATACTATGAAACAGGCTTACATGCAACTAACTACAAAAAAACTCAGCTTTGTGGCTTGTGACGTGATCGTGATGTGAATCGTGACCGGGGGGCAGTGCACTGCTGTAACACTCCACTACCAGAAAAGATACCACAAATCAGTACAAAAAAATCACGCAGGTGCAGTGGATAGCAGGTTCACACCGATGCAGTTACTGTGTGGCACAATAAACTGCGTCTGATTTGATGACACACATCGCACACACACTCACACACACTACAAGTAATGCACAGCAAATTGAAAACTTCATTAATATAACCAGATCTTTTAAACACACTGAAATTATGCACTGCTGCACCACAACAATCAGCCAAAAAATGTACAAAATTAATTAAAATATTACTGTGTATACATTAACACAGTTATACAAGAAAAATATAACCAAAACAAAGACTGCCTTTTTCTTCCAGTTAATCTACATACACCACACAGATACGCCCCTCCCCTAAAGCACACTTCAAGTGTCTGTCAGAACACAGACTGAATGTTCTAAATTTACATTTAAAATCCACACACAAACAGTAAACACTCAGTGATATGAGCACAGGAGGGTTTCCTACAATCGATGTACTATGTTTTGAGCAAACAAATGGCTCTAAAAGGCTTTTGTAACAGTTTTTATAGGGTTTGAGTGTCACAGCTCTCACAGCAAACTGTCTCCAGCTACCAGCACTCACACTACACAGAACTGAGGCTGTGCAGAACAATCTAGAGCCCATGTGACCTGCAATCCCATGATTCACTGCAAAATTCACCTTGGAGCTCAATAACAAGGCGAGGTGATGCGAAGTACACTGTTTTCATCACACTTCTCCTTAAAATTGGCACAGAAGTGGTTAGGAGAAGGCAGAGTAACGGGAAGTGCACTGAAATCAGTTACTTCCCGATCCTCATAATGATCCGAGTACTCCGCTTCGCGTTGCGGAGTAATCCATGGATTCAGTGCTTCTCACAATTGCTTCACGGTGCATCACCACTTTGGCCACCTCTAGTCACAGTGTGTAGAGAACCTCAAGTAAACTTTGCCAATGTATGCTCTTCAAACATGTTGACTGCAACAAAGGATAAAACATGTCAAAATAATAATCACTGTTACTTCACAGTGAACCCCTTCCTGTGAATATATACTATCACAGTAATTATAAACCAGTTGAAGCAATTTGCATAGTGAATAAGCGTCTCTCAGCAACAAAGTCTGTAGTTGTTTATATAGGGGAAGCAATACTCCAAAACTGATGTGACACAAACCTGCCGGTATTAAACATTTAGTAAGCGAACAAAATGCTGGATGCATAGCCAGGGAAATAACCTCAAGATGCCGGGAGGTGCTCCTGCCACTATACAACTGCCTGGTTAGACCCCACCTTGCATACTGTGTGCAGTTTTGGCGTCCGTACTTAAAAAGGGATATGGCACTCCTGGAGAGGGTTCAGAGGAGGGTGACCAGGATAATACATGGTCTGTGGGAGAAGTCCTGTGGGGAGAGACTTGAAGAGCTCAACCTGTACTCCATGGAGGAGAGGAGGGATAGAGGGAACATGATTGAGGTCTTCAAATATCCTAAGGGGATCAATAGGGTAAGCCAGGATAGGGTGTTCCAGATGAAAGAGCAGGGGCAACCAATGAGGCTTTTAGGTGGGAGACCCAGAGGGAAGATGAGGAGGCACTACTTCACTGAAAGGGTGGTGCAACCCTGGCACACTCTACCAGCGATACTGGTGGAGTGCTGGATACTGTGGAGTGATTCAAAAGGGGCTGGGATAGGTATAGGGGGAGGGTGCATCTTAATTGGGTCAGCATTGGGAGGGGCAGCCCAGTGAGAGGAAGGGGGACCTTGGGGAGGATGGGGGGGCAGCAAACGGTGCCCTGAGCGGACACTGATCCTTGAACAGACTTGATAGACTGCAGGGCCTACTCTGCTGGCTTCTTAGTATCTTAGTATGTTAAATGTACTATCAAGTTTGTGTGAGCCAGCCGCTACATTATAAACACAGCTGAATGCGCTGAGAATACAGTACCTGGGGGTCTTTTCAGGGCTCAGAATAGGATGCTACATCCTGGCTCAAAGATTTTGGAACCAGGGCATCCTGTCTGAGGAATAACTAGCCAGATTGCAGGGATCCCAGTTCGGCAAGTCAGCGGTTCGGCGTGGGAGATGGAGAACTGGAACTGCACACACATTTTTTTAACAAGTCCTGCAGTTGATTATAGGCTTTGGTAGGCATCAGCATGCCTCCTGCAGTACATTTCTGTAGGAAAACTTGCTGCCTGGTGTGGTTTCCCTGCATGCGCTTTTGGTTTCGCTGGTGCCCCATTGCAGATATCGGTAGATCCCTCTCTCTAAATGTGGCAGAAGTGGCCTGGGCAGAGTCGTAGACTTTTGGACCATCATCCCAGAAAACATGAAGACTGGCTGGAAAGGGGGTCTGGAACATGATGCCCTTTTCTTTCAGCACCCATAACAGCGGAGCATAATCTAAACGCTGCTGCTGGATCTGCGGTGAGTAATCATGATCTATACTCAGTTTTGCATTCAGGCGATTGATGTCCTTCTTGGCCCAGGATCATTTCAGGAGGACTTCTTTTATTTTATTTTAAATGAGCTGACCTTAAAATTTTGGAATGGGGCCAGGCCGTTTGAATCCTGGGGTTTGGGTACTAGAGAACGGTGTACCCATTCTGTAGAGAGCATATAGGTGGGAGGTAAATCCAAAGTATCTCTCAGCAGGTTTTCCAAAAAAGAATGCATCGGGGACATTTCCGCTCCCTCAGGCAGACCATACAGTCTAAGATTATCACCTCTCGCTCTACCTTCAAGGTCAAGACATTTTGCTTGCAGCTCTGCCATTTGGTGAAGCAAGATTTCCACAAGGCCTGTTAGCTTGCAGACCCCTTCCTCTGCCTCTGATATTTGGCCCTCTATATGCTCAATACGAGTATCTAATTTAGAGAGTTGCTGCTGAATGCCTCTAAATTCCTTTTTATTCTCAGTTCTGGAGGCTTTGATTTCCCTCAAGAGGGTCTCAAAGCGGGTCCTGGTAAGATGTTCCTGCTCCCCATCTGTGTCATACTCTGTTGCCTGGGAGCACCCTGGGGAGGCTGATCTGCTGTGTCCCGAGACCTCAGCATTCAATCCACGGTCATCCTTAGCTTTGGAGTGGCCACAATGGTGAGATTTAGTGCCTTTCTCTTCCACCTCAGACCCTTCCATCATCTTGAAAGTTTTGAAGCAGATTTAACAGTTTGTGAGGGGTTTATTTAGCCTGGGTGTCAGGAGCTAGCTCATCTATGCAGCCATAGATGCTGTGAGATCACCAGAAGTCCAGGTTGCCATGATAAGTTTTACTAACCCCAGTCCTCCCCCACCTTAAATACATGGCTAGTACGTCAAATGTCTGGCCAAGCATTCTCAGGCCTTGCTTGTTTAGGTGGAGTCCGTTGAACTTGAAGAACGTCCTCTCGTAGAAATCTCCCCAGATACCTATGAAGTGATATCCTTTTTCCAGACACCATTCTTTTAACCACATGTTAAAATCCTCGATTTCCTTGCTTCTGATCCTATTTGTGCAATTACCTCTTCTCCACACCGGGAGGACCTCAGAGAAAGCCAGGGAGGTTGTTCGAGTAGCCAGCCATTCACTCAGTTTGCTGAAGCTTTGCTTGGCCTGTTCCACAGTCTGATTCACTAGGTTGTTAGGTCCAAGGTGAACCAGTATCCCAAGTCCTTTCGCCTCTTTGTCCACAGTCCTCCCCATGTATTCCATATCTCACTTAGCTGATGCACCACGGAGGCATTTGACTGTCACACTTGTTTGTGAATACTTACTCAGGTGTGCCTCAACTCCTCTTACCATTGACTTGCCCACAGTAAGTACTTGCTTACATTTATTTCTGTCTCTTTTTCCCTTACAACCACTGGATGCCATATCCCTGATCTGCCCTGTCCTCTCGGCTAAAAAACTATGTCCCCCAGCAAAGTCAGGATCCTGCATCCCTGCCAGGGGTGCAAAACTGTTTGCAGTTGAGATGGTAGTGGGTTGGATAGGGTTCACTTGATTCATCCTTTCTACCCTACCATCTCCCTGCCCCACCACCTTCCATCCCACCTGGGCCTGTAGGCATGGTGGGGGAGAACTCCAGCACAGCTGATGCTGCAGCCTGGCTATTTGCTTCCACACTACACCCAGCTGAGCCCTGAGCTCATTTAGAGTTATACGAATGGGGTAGCGTCCCACCCTCCAGAGAAGTCCCCTGGAGATGAGTGCCCCATAACCATGGCAACTAACTACATCCATTTTGATTTACCTTGTGGTGCAACTTACTTTGTAGTGAATACCTTGAATTCACTACAGGTGAGGACTCTTCCTTTGCTAACGTGTACCTTGTAGACTTCTCCTACTCTTTCATTGACTCTCTTCCTACCCTTTCTTTGAATCTAGCTTGTGACAGCTGCAGATTCAGAAGTAGGAAGGGCTAATTCACGGTAGGCCAATCATGCGTCCTGGAGATCTCACTCTTCCTGCCCCACTACAGGAAGTTCCTGCTGTCAGTCACTATCTGTACCTATATATTTAGGACAGGACCCGGTTTGGCAGGTGGGTGGGCAGTGTCAGTGATTACTGATGTGGATCTAGCTCCTCTTGACTGTTGCTACAGTCCCCCAGAGTCCCCACTGGTCTCATGCCAAGAGAAGTCACTCAAGAAATAACAAAAACACAAGCTGATTGCTGTGAGTTAGACCTCCAATAGACGTCTGACAGCTGGTTGGGAGGGAGGGCTACTCCTTGCCTTCAAGTGTGGCTTATCAATGTGTCTTGGTGATCCCACCCTTCCTGCCTTCAAACAGGAAGTACCTGTTATCAGTCAAGCCCACTGCCCATAAAAATAGAACTAACCAAAGGTGGGAGGGTAGAGGGGTGGGTGGCAGGGCAATTCCAGAGAGGCAAAATGGGGCTGGGGCACAGCTAACTCTGCTTTCACAGGCCCCTCCCAGTTAGCTGTTTCAACTAGCAGTTAGCAGTTAAGTGATGGGGAGGGGAAGCTGTAGCTGCTTCCCCTGTCCCTCTCCCAGACCTGTTGATTCTAAAAGGAGAAGCAAAATGAAGCTGGGTCACAGCTGACTCTGCTTTCACATGTCACAGGCCCCTCTCAGTTAGCTGTCTCAGCTAGCAGTTAGCAGTTAAGTGATGGGACGGAAAGCTGTAGCTGCTTTCCCCACTCCTCTCCCAAATCTGCTGCTTCCATAGTTACTTACTTCTTCCATTGATCCATTTTTGAACACAGATACCACCGTGACATGAGCAATTGTGCATGCTTCCAGGCAGAAATAGTTTCTTGGTAGGATAATGAAAAATTAACAGTTTTGTTATTGGTGGTACTAATTCATTTATGGCTGTTATAAAAAGTTTCATATCTATTTCATCTGGCTCCATGTGGATGTTAACTTTTTTCTCCTGATATTTGAAGCAATATGGGGCTCTTGCCTTCTTTTTTTCCAATTCAGTTTCTGTTTCTCTGGACAGGGTGGGGGTGTACCTCATATCTGCCCACAGGACACGTTAGCCCCCACCGTACCTCAGCATCCCTCAAGCTGCTTGGCCCGGGAGGACAGTGATTTTCTCCTTAGGAAGGGTCTCCCTGAAGGGAGAGACCAGGATCACTCTGAGAGAGACCCTGGATGAGACTTATGCTGGCATCTTTCAACAGTGGTGCAGGCTGCAGTCTCAGGACGTCATCCTACTGCCTGCCCAGGTTTTTTTTTCTTGTGTTCCCTCATGTAGACTTTGCCATGCAATGATGGCAAGTGTGCAGCTATGCATGCTCCCATGCACGGTGCGCCAACATCCAATGACACCTCCCATCTTGCTACGTGTGGTCCCTGGCTGGTGAAATCCCAGCCTCCGCTAGGAGTCACCCTCTCTCCAGGCACCACAGCCCACAACCCCCGGAGGAGGACAGCAGTCCAGGGGACACTCATCTTTCCTCCCTGTAGATGTCCCTCTGACAGTCCTTGCCTGTTCCTGAACCCGGGTTGTCAACACTGCAAGCGGCAGCGATAGAACTGTGCCAGCAGGCCCGCCCGATACTCATCTTGCTACAAGAAAAAATAGCGTATCGGCAGCTAGTGGACCACTTGCAACAATATGACCTTTATCTGTGCCGAACAGCATGGTTTTCACAAAGAGCATAGCACCAACACTGCTCTAATAGAATTTACCGATGCCTATCACCATGCCATTGACAAAGGTCTCGTAGCAGGTGTAGTGTTCTTGGACCTGACCAAGGTCTTTGATCTGGTCGACCACAAGAAGCTAATACATCGGCTTGATGTTGTCGGCCTAGGGCCACCAGCACTTGCCTGGTTCAAAGAATACTTGACTGACAGAACTCAGGCTGTCAGGATTGGAAACACACTTTCAGGAGTTAATAAGGAGTTTAAAGGAGAACTGGAGCGATACCGGCTGAACTCAAATGCCTGCAACTTCCTTACCTGAATCCATATCTTTAACCTGAATACCCCCTCTTAAACACCTCTGACTCCCTTACCTGAGTCCATATCCTCAACCCGGATACCCCGCTCATCTGTCTGAGCTTTCCTTCTGTTTTACCTACCCTGGACCCCCACCTGACATCCCTTGCCACCCCCCCTTCTTGCTCCCTCCAACTCCTCCTCTCCATGGTCCCCCACCTCCCCTTTCCACCCACTCTCCCCCTAAATATTCTCCTTCTCCCAATCCCTCTCTCTCTCTAATGTACCCCTCATTCACACTCTCCCCTCTTTCTTTCTCCTACCATTTCCAATACTCTACCTTGACAGGCCCCCTTGGGGCAGCTATGCAGTACGTTGCTAATCAGGAAACCTTGTTCGCACTCTCCCCCCTTTCTTTCTCCAACCCTTTCTGATACTGTACCTTGACAGGCCCCTCCTCGGGCAGCTATGCTGTAAGTTTTTCATTGGGAATCTCCTCCCGCTGTTTCATTTCAGTTGTCTAGGTTACTCAAATATATTATTTATCTATTTTCTGTATTACATAGCAATCTTATGTTTTGTGTTAACTGTCAAGTTTTTGTTACGTCTCTGCTGTTTGACATCCTGACGTGGAACCTTTGTAAAAGAGTATATACTCAAAGGTTGTTTCCGAATGGCCAAATAAATAAAATAAAATAAATAAATAAATAAAATACATCACAAGCGGCATACCGCAAGGTTCTATTCTTGGCCCCCTCTTGTTTACCCTTTTCATAAATAATTTTCCTGCAGTCTGCAAACCAGTATGGACCCTTCTATATGCGGATGACGCAGGTCTCTTTACACATAGTAATGGCATTAATGCCATTAACCTGTCACTCAGTTCCTGCCTAGCCAGGTTTCAAAACTGGTTTGTAATAGAAAATATAGTGCTCAACCTTCTCAAGTCACAGTCCATGCTATTTGGGAGTAGGCACAGAATAAACACAGTATCCTCCCGTTTCTGTGTCCTTACCAGCAACGGTACACCCCTAGCTAAGACACTGTCTTTCAAGTACCTCAGGGTTCATCTCGACCTGACGTTATCCTTAGAGTCCTATCTCCAACACACCACTTCTCCCTAACATTGAAGCTCAGTGCTCTCTACCGTGTTTGATATTTATTAACTCCTGAGGCCAGAGCCCGTATTGCACTGGCAAACCTAGTCCCATCATAGATTATGGATCGGTTGTAATTGACGCTGCCAGTAAATCCATACTACAGCAAAATCTATACTACAAAATACATACATTTGTCTTAGGCTGCAGGTCCAGTGTTCACCACTGTACAGCTCTCAAGCCCCTTAACTGGTTTCCCTCGACATGAAATCCAGTCTAGCTATTGCAACATTAGTAAAGAAAACTATGCATACTGGGTAGGGTTGTCAGAACTTGTTTGGGAAAGATTCGAACCCTCCTCGAACCCTGGTGTTCGAGTTCTAATTTAGAACTCGAACACTAGAGGGTTCGCAAAAGGGTTCGAAGTTTTTGGTTTTTTTATTACTTAAACGGAACTACCATGCCACTGTGTGCTATTTCCTGGGGAGAAATGGACAGAAACACTGAGAGTGACAGACTCAAGGTATAATTATAGGGGGGAGAGGTGGGGCACAAGATCCCCCAACAATTAAGGTAAGCACATTTGCCACTCAGACCCTTTTGCTGCTGCTGCCTGCTGATGGGCTACAAGGGACTGACTTGGGAGCTTGCTGTTCTGGAGGAGTAACTAGTGGACCTTGGGAGAGAGAGCCACAGGAGAGCGTGGTGAGCTGCAGCAGCTAGATGGGTGGCGGGGGGGCATCGCTGCAAAATATGGCCTGGCTGGAACTGGGAAGAGTAGAAGTTAATTGTAAGAGGGAGAGAGGAATGTGACGGACTGCACTGCGGAAGTAGCATAAGCGTTTACGCCACCAATAGTGAGGAATCGGGACGAGTGGGTGGGAAATTGATTGCTAGCGTTGAGAGAACTGTGGTACTAGTGTTGACGTGTTTGCCGGTGCTTCAGTTCCGGTCCTCCTGCGACTGTCTTGCTTTTTTAAAACTGAATGCTGCTGCCACATCCGCCCACCAATATCAAGGAGCTGCTACTTTGCTTGCCAGTGCTGGGAGTCAGTCGTGGAGTAGTCTTTTGGCCTGGGATCAAGCATTGTGGGGCTGAGGGTGCCAAGGAGTTACTGTGGGGGTCGATTCGGTCGAGGCATCGATCAGGCTGAGTATGTAGCCTGTGAAACTAACCAGAGGCTGCCAGATGGAAGTTTGGAAGGGAGATAACAGAGGAATATGGACTGCTGGAGGCTCGAGCTGGAGGCTGCTGATGAAAGCAACAACTAACTGGGAGGTAGGACAGACTGGTGGTGCTGCAGTGTGGTGGGTGGGAGTGAGTAGTGATGGGTGGGTGGGGGCAGCCAGCAACATCATCATGCCAAGGGAGGTGTGCTCACTATGTTGTATGGACTAAAGCAATAAGCAGAGGAGGTGGTGGGAGTAAGGGGATTCCAATTTGCACAGGGCAGTTCTAAGCTGGCAGGGGCCACATACTACTGTGTACTGGCCATTTGATTTGGAACCAGTCAGGGTCAGGAAGTGCCCAGGAAAAGAAGCCTGCTGCAATCTGTGAGGTATTCTCTCTTCCTGTTGTGTCTGGCCTCTGGAGTGGGTCAGTGGCGCTAACAGTTAGTGACAGGCACAGCAATTAGCAAAACAGAACAAAACTGCTCAACTTGAACTAACATAGCTCTAGCCTGCGAGAAGACAAGGATAGGTGGTGTTTATGTTTGTAGGTGGGCTGTTCTGCTGTGCTGTGTTGGACATATCTGCTGTACTGTCTACAGTCAGTGTCTGATTTAAAATGATGTGCTGTCTAGCATCTCTGCTGCGTGCCACCTGAGCCTGACTATAGGTCTGCTTTAGTAGGGGCTGTTGGCTGGGGGGTATATGGTTAGCCTAGAGTGCAACTCCAGTGTTTTACTCTGTGTTACCAAAGTTAAATTTAACAAAAGAAATCACCTTTACCCTGCAGGTGGGTGGAATGGCACAAGGGAGTTGTTATGGAAAGGAAGGGGGAGGGAGAAAGTGCTGTAGATCAAGTAGGGTCTATGGTGACAAAGTAGGTACGGAAAAATGGGCAGACTGGTTGAGTCAAACGGTTCTCATCTGCCATCAAATTCTATGTTTCTATGTTAAAATGAATTACAGTAATTGCTGTGCAAAATCAAAAATAACGCGGATAATTTACTTTCTGATGGGTAGCACAGCACTCATGATTCGAGGCTGGTTGAGTGTGGTTGCCCCCCCCAACCTTTACACCAGAATTACTCCTCTGGATGGACTGACAGGGGGATGGAGGGACTAGTTAAATTAGTGTGTTAATTATACTGTTACTGTAGTGTACACTAACGCGAGCAGCACAAAGTGTATAGCTGAGTCCTGTGACTCAAACTTTCAGTCGTGCAGCAGGACATGATCAGGGCAGATGGAGCTGGATGAGTAGCAGCACAGATGTGTTGTGCTATGCTCCATTTCTTGGTGCCTTTTTTGGGAAAAAGAGTGTACACTTTGATCGGAGGCAGACACTGGTAGTGGTGTGGAAGCAAGGCATTTTTTCCTGTGTGGCAGAAATTACAGGGGGATCAATGGACTGGAGCAGCCAGGCGGTGGCACAAGTGGCAGTTAGCAAGGTGGTTTGATGTAAAGGGGTAGGGGAGCAGGCAGGCAGGGAGACTGTGGACTCAACTGACTGGGAGGCTTGGGGTCTCTGTGTACAGTACATGTCATCATCCTGCTGTGTGCACTTTGCTATACTGTAGCTGTGACTCCTTCTACTTGGTGTACTGGGCCTGGCCAGCCCATCATCCTGTTGTATGCCCATTGACTGCACTGTTTCCTACCCACTGGTGTGTGTGACCGTGTGCGCTGTGTAGCACAGCAGGCAGTTGTGTGGTATCCTTAAATATATGCCAGAGATATTTCCCTGTTGGGAAGAGAGACAGAAAAATTACTTTCATTGTGTTGTGCGACTGTCTTCTATGTGGCGGACTGGTCAGTTTACCACCCTGCTGTGTGCCCTTTGACTGCACTGTACCCTACTCACCAGTGTGTGCAACCATGTGCAGCCCAACACCCAGTTGTGTGGTATCCTTAAATACATGCCAGTAATATTTTCCTGTTGGGAGGAGAGATGGGAAAATCCCTTACTCATTACAAAGAAAAAAATATATATCTGTGTGTCACTATGTTGTGTGGCTCTGTCTCCTACGTGGTGTACTGGCCATCATCCTGCTGTGTGCCATTTCACTGCTTCACTGTGCCCAGTGAGCGTGTGACTCCTACGTGGCGTACTGGCCATCATCCTGCTGTGTGTCCTTTGATTGCTGTACTGTACCCAACATATCAGCCACACATGATCATTTCTCTCCCCCCTTATACTGAAAGATTTTATTTCACCTTGTCCTCAGTTTTACGTGAATTTCGATTTTACTTCATTATTGGCAGCATGTCCTCAATTTCACTATTATCTTCATTATTGGCAGCACAATTAAAAAAATTGGGTTTGAGTTCTAAAAAGTTCTAAAAAAGATTAGAACCCTAGAACTTTTTCATAAGTTCTAGACTAGAACTAGAACCCAGAACTTCAGAGGGTTCTGACAACCCTAATACTGGGACACCTGCCTACCTCAGTAGCCAAATCTCTCTCTCTCTTCTTTCCTCCCACTTTGCAACCAAAAACAACATAATAATACCCATGTTTCACACAAATATGAGTCAGTGGGCTTTTAGTTATCATGCAGCTTCAGTTTTGAACTCCCTACCTTCTTCTATCATCTTTCTCTCCCTATGCCTTTGCCAAGCTCCTAAAGTCACACTACTCCTCAGCTCAGGCTTGTTCTTGCTTCCAATAACCTCCACCCTGTCGTGACCCCCCTACTTTATACTGTCTAATCGCACCCACCAACCAATCTTGGTCACATTTTTCATTTTCTTCCTCCATCTTCTTCCTCCTTTCTCTATTCTCAATTCCACCTTTGTTTATTACATTACAAGCACTTTTGTATATCACATTGTATATTGCA
The DNA here is from genome assembly GCA_016271365.2 of Neoceratodus forsteri. Lineage (NCBI taxonomy): Eukaryota > Metazoa > Chordata > Ceratodontiformes > Ceratodontidae > Neoceratodus > Neoceratodus forsteri. The sequence continues at coordinate 21,164,265 of CM028129.1, read as the reverse complement.
TTATATATTTACAAGTATTAGCACCATATGTGCTCATCTTTGCCTACAACTTTCTGTAAATCTGTATGTATTCACTGTAATTTGTTTTCCTGTTTGTCTGTGCTTTTGCACCAGGGTTGTGCCTGAAAAAGGTACTTGTTACCAGTGCACTCACTCAGTAAACAAAGTTAAATAAATAATCACATAAATGAATAAATAAACACATATATACATACATACATACAAAGGAGGTTTATTAGGTATACGAAGATCTTTACTATATGAGCCATTGGTAAAATTCATAATAGGAAGGGCAGCAGCTATCTTTCTACAGTCTCAGTAAAGTAGATATTGAAATAATCTGCACTCTGAATTGAGGCAGAACACAGGGAGCCATCAACTGACAGCAACTTTTACATCCTCACTAAGTAATTCATTTATCTTGTCCCAGAAATAAGAGTTTTTTTAATGCATACAGTACATGCCTTACATTTTTTAATATGCATGCACCCTAAACCCTGTGTTCATTAATATGCATGTTCTTTAAGGCCTATGTTCATTAATGTGCATGCACCCTAACCCCAGTATTCATTAATGTGCACCCCAGCTATTTGCTTTTTTACTGTATATTCTTATATCTTTAATATGCACGTCATCAGTCAAATTTGCTCCCCCCAAGTAAAGTGTGCTCATGAATATTTATGTACCAGCTGCTGAGACTGAGACAGAGAGAGTGAGAAAGGGCCTAGTTGAACTGAAGATTTATAACTGGAGTTGTTTGTGGTCTCTGTCTGCTGAGACTGAGACAGGGAGAGTGAGAAAGCAGCCACAGCTTCCTTGAATCAAGGAGGTTATTTTCTAGACTACACTGAACTGAATTATTACCTTTTGGACCTGTGTAAGTAACTAGTATTGATTCTGTTTTTGGGGTGGACTTTTTTAGTTTTAACTTTAATTTGCCAGGGAGGAACTGTAGCTGGGAGATATTTGCAGTCAGTTGTGACTAGACCTGTTACTTAGCCTTTGTGAAATAGGTGTCTGAAAGGAAGGAAGGCAATCCCCGGGGTGGAGAGTAAGAGTTGTAGGTGATTGTTTCTGGACGGCATAGGTTTACTCCCACAAACCCTTCCCCTCACCCCACCTGCCCCAAGCGCATAACTTCCTTTATAGCTGGGGCTGTGACATCACTTCCCCAAAACTGCTAACAACATACACCTGTTCATATCCTTAAAAGCACAGCACACTGAATAGGGGGTACAGACACTCACAAGCTTGCACACACTAAAACAAGAACAAAAAACAAAAATGCATCTGCAACTGGTAGGGACGCAGACATGTGGGGAGTGGTGCAATGCACTGGCTGTGGAGCAGCAGTCTTCTGGGAGACATTCTGGAGACTGCATTGCTGCCCTATTTGTGGGCACCTCTCTGGTCTGAGGGAGGAGGTTGTTCACCTCCATGCTGACCTGACAAGGATTCGGGAAACCTGCTCCCCCACCCATGGACCACCCAGGCCACTGCCACTACCTCACAGGTTGCCAAGAAAGAAGAGTGGTTGGACCACGGTGGGCTCAGGGAGGGTGAAGGTGGTGGAACAGAGGTGCATCCCTCCAGTTGTGCCTCTCCACAATTCACTCACCACTCTGGCGAAGCATGGTTCCTCTATGGAGGCACCTGCAGTGGAGACCATGGAGGATGCTGGGAACCTCCACAATAGAAACCCACAGGAGGGTGGCCCAGAACCCCACAGGGGAAGGAAACAACTCCTGGTGGGGGACTCAATTGTTAGCAGGTAGAACTGGAGGAGGAAGGGGGAGGGGAAAGGGAGGTAAGGTGCCTACCTGGTGCCAAGGCTTGGAGGAACAGGAAACAAATCCTCAGGATCGTGGGAGCTGCAGTAAGGGGGAGGGAGCTGGATATCATTATCCACCTAGGGACAAATGACCTGGCTGAGAATGGGATCAGAGCAGTGGAAAAGGAGTTTGTGGAGTTGGGGAGGGGCCTTAGACAAGTAGCACACATGGTAACTTTCCCAGAAGTGCTACCTATCTATGGCATGGATGAGGCTAGGGCACTGCACACCATTGGATTCAATGACTGGTTGAAAAGCTGGTGCAGAGCTCAGGGATTTGGCTTCATTGGGAACTGGGGTTCCACCTGGAGGGATGCAGTCCTATACAGGCACGATGATCTGCATCTATCCTGGAGGGGAACCAGGATCCTAGGTGATAGGTTTAAATGCTCTAATGGCAAGTATTTAAACTAACTAAGGGGGGAGGCACTGAAGAGGAGAAGGGAAATCCTAGCCCCCCCCCTCAAAAATCAGGATAATTAGTGAGGTAAACACCAAAATACAGCAGTCAATAGGGAGAAGGGCAGGGGTAAATGGAGAAAAAGACAAAGGCAGTAGGGACAGGGATGGGGTAAAAAGAAATAAAGCCATAAAAAAAAGGAGGGTAATGAGTACCAATGCTCGTTGTCTAGGTAAAAAGCTCCCTGAAATGGTGGCCTTGATGGAAGAGGGATGCCTGGATATTGTGGCAGTCACAGAAACATGGTACACAGAGAACCATGACTGGGATGTCAACATACCAGGGTACACAATCTACAGGAGGGACAGGGAGAGAAAAAGAGGAGAAGGAGTAACTCTCTATGTAAGGGAAGGGATCAAAGCAATAGAACTAAAGGGTAAGCCTCCATCAAGCATACCTGGATTATGTTGTATCGTATACTTGAAAGTCTAATAAAGATTTAATTGAAAAAAAGAACTAAAGGGTAAACAGGGAGGAGAGGAGGCACTGTGGGTCACCCTGGAGACTGGAAATGGCTCCACAATCCACACAGGGGTTGTATATAGACCCCCATCTCAGGGGGAGGAAATGGACAAGGAAATGAAAGAAGGCATCCTTGGGATGGCAGAGAAAGGGGAGATATTGCTGATGGGGAACCTGCATATGCAGATGTTGACTGGAGCACCTTTGCTGCAGCCATCCAAGAGCAGGACCATTCTCTATATTCCCTACAGGGGCATGCCTCAGACAGCTAGTTTTGGAACCCACTCAGGAGACAGCAATCTTAGACCTGGTACTCTCAAATGGGGATGGAGAGAGATCTCTGATCTTGAAGTGGGTAGCCATCTGGGAACAAGTGACCACAAAACAGTGTGGTTCATGATAAACTTAGCTGTAGAGTCAAGCCACACAAAAGTGAGGGTACTGGACTTCAGGAGGGCTGATTTTGTCAAAATGGGAGAGTGCTTCAGAAAAGCACTAGCAAACAGGCAAGAAGGTGGGGTGGAGCAACAATGGGGAAACATCAAAACCGCCATCACAGAGGCAACAAGCCTTTGTGTGAAGCAAATAAACAAGTCAAAACGAAGGAAAAAAACACTATGGTTCTCAAAAGAAGTGGTGGGGAAGATATGGGAGAAAAAGATAGCATTCAGAAAGTATAAGGAAACACAGAAGGAGCAGGAAAGAGAACTGTACCAGTTAAAGCAGAAGGAAGTGGGTAAGGCAGTCAGAATAGCAAAGGCCCAAACTGAGGAAAAGATAGCCAACTCGGTTAAGAAGGGTGATAAAACCTTTTATAGGTACATTAAGGAGCAAAGAAAGACTAAGGCAGGGATACTGAGGCTGAACAAGGAGGAAGGTGGTTGGGCAGAGTGCGACAGTGAAAAAGCAGGGATACTGAACAAATATTTCTACTCAGTATTCACAATGGAAAACCGGGGGGAAATACCTAATCCGGTCAATAGAAGCACTCTGGATAGCGGGGTTGATATTAGTCCTTTCACAGAAGAAAGGGTTCTGAAAGAACTCTTAAAACTGAAGGTGTATAAATCAATTGGGCCTGATGGGATTCACCCCAGAACTCTAAAAGAACTAAGGGAAGAACTAGTAACACCACTGACTATCCTTTTTAATAAATCATGGGAGGGTGGTGTGGTACCTGAGGACTGGAGAAGGGTGGATGTGATTCCCCTTCACAAAAGTGGGAGCAAGACAGAGGCAGGAAGCTACAGACCTGTCAGTTTGACCTCAGTGGTAGGGAAAATGATGGAATCACTTCTGAAGGAAAGAATTGTTGAGTACCTAGAAGTCAGTGGGGCACAGTACCCAAGGTAGCATGGATTCACAGCGGGAAGGTCATGTCAGACAAATCTAATTGATTTCTTTGACTGGGTGACCAAAGCAGTAGACCAGGGAGGGGCTGTGGACATGGCCTACCTAGACTTTAGCAAGGCATTTGACACAGTCCCACACAAAAGATTAATAAACAAATTAGCCAGCCTGGGAGTGGGTGCCAGGGTGGTAGCCTGGGTAAAACACTGGTTGGACAACAGGACACAGTGGGTAATAGTAAATGGAGTGCACAGTGAAGAAAGAAGGGTTACTAGTGGGGTACCACAGGGTTTAGAACTGGGGCTGGTCCTTTTTAATGTCTTTATACTGAAAGTGACATTGCAAAGGGACTGGAAGGGAAAGTATGTCTCTTTGCAGATGACACAAAGATCTGCAACAGGGTTGATACACAGGGTGAGGTGGAAAGGATGAAAAGGGACTTGGCAAGGTTGGAGGAATGGTCAAATGTATGGCAGCTTAGATTCTATGCAAAGAAGTCCAAAGTAATGCACCTGGGAAACAAAAACCCAGGGGAAGAGTACACAATGGGGGGTGAGATACTGACAACAACAAAAATGGAAAGGGACCTGGGGGTAGTCATATCAGATGATCTAAAGGTGGGCCAGCAATGTGAGAAGGCAATAAGGAGGGTTGGGGGGCTACTGGGATGCATAGGGAGAAGCATCACCAGTAGAAAACTGGAAGTTATTGGCCCTCTGTACAGACAGTTGGTAAGACCACATCTGGAGTACTGTGTACAGTTCTGGAGACCCCATCTCCGCAAAGACGTAGACGGAATGGAGGCTGTCCAGAGGAGGGCAGCCACAATGATGCAGGGTCTGCATCAGAAGACGTATGAAGAAAGACTAAAGGAACTAAAGATGTATAGCTTTGAGGGAAGGAGGGAGAGGGGAGGACATGATAGAAACTTTCAAATACCTCAAGGGACTCAGCAAAGGCCAAGAGGGTAGCATCTTTCAGAAAAGGAGATGTGCAAAATCAAGGGGGCACAATTTGAAGATAGAGGGGGGACGGCTCAGAGGTAATGTGAGGAAGTATTTCTTCATGGAGAGGGTTGTGGATACATGGAACAGCCTTCCTGAGGAGGTCGTAGAGTCAAAAACAGTGGGGGAATTCAAGAATGCATGGGACAGACATAAGGCAATTCTAGTGGGGGTAGGAGGAAATAGGCTGTTGGTTAACTAGGATCTGCAGCTTATCCGTTAGGTAGGGAAATGGGCAGACTAGGTGGGCCAAGCATCCTTATCTGCCATCAAATTCTATGTTTCTATGTTTCTATGTTTCTATTAAGCACATGAGCTCATGAATATGTATGTGCTACTGGTAACACAGTCATGAATATGTATATGTGTGTAAATCTATGCCAGTCCATATAAAGTTATGAACACAAAACAAATGCTTTAGTGAGTAAACTGTTCACCAGAAATGATATTTATTTGTTTGAAAATGTGTAATTGGGAAAGATACACTGGGCCAAGTCCAGTTTCCAGGTGGGACCTAGGGGAAGGGGAACAAGGGAGTATAATTGATACAGCAGATTGATATGGAAGATCATTGGTACTGCAGACAACCAAGAGTAATAGATTAAGCTGGCTGTTCATTGTGGTACGGCAGCAGTCAAAACAGCACCATAAAATGTACCGTGATATGACTTGACTTAACTATTTCCATATGCAAAGCCTTATCTTGGAATCTGTCTGACACACTGAATGGACAGAGAGTCTATTGTAATGTACTGTTGGAGTTAGAATCAATGGGAATCCATCAAGCTGAAGTCCTTCCCTTTTTCCTGTGAGCCACACAAACTAATTTACTCTGTCTTTTCTTTTCAGGACAAAGAGAACTGCATCTCATTACAGAGAACAAGACATGGAGAGAGGCCCTTGCCTATTGCAGGACCTATTACACCGACCTTGTCAGCATTACTAGTCCTGACATCCAACAGCAGGTAGCCAGTAAGGTGAAGAATGCCACTGGGTATGGCTTATGGATTGGGTTACGCTGGGAAAGCCTGTGGAACTACTGGTACTGGACCAATCAGGAGCCTCTGATCTACAACAGCTGGGGCATAGGGGAACCCAACTGGCCCACGTCGCACTGGTGTGGGATGTTAACCCTTACACAAGCGTGGACCTTCACCTGGAGTGATGAGTGCTGCAAAAGGCAACTCAGTTTTCTCTGCTACGAAGATACAGACTATCCATAGACAGTTTATATTCATTAATTAGAGAGGCAGTTTCCCTAGTGCTTATAGAACAGAGCTGTTAACCTGGAGCCGTGGGTTTGACTTCCACAATCAGCAATTATGCATTGTGTGACCTTGGGCATATCACTTAACCGCCCCGTGTTTAATGTTCTCACTTGCAGTATCTCTCTTTACTATTTAAATCCCTGGTGTGCTGAAATTTATTTATTCATTTGTTAACCGGGTCGGGGCACTGGTCCGAGGACCTTTTTCAGACACGGCACATAGAAACATAGAATTTGATGGCACATAAGGACCGCTTGGCCCACCCAGTCTGCCCATTTCCCTACCTAATGGATAAGCTGCAGATCCTAGTTAACCAACAGCCTACTTCCTCCTACCCCCACCCCCTAGAATTGCCTTATGTCTGTCCTATGCACGGGCCAGAGACTGGCACAAACAATGGTAAATACAGAGAAATGAATCATACATAAGCAAATCTAGAATCCAGTGCAAGTCAGACTAACATACAGAGATGGACTATTAGTAATACAGGTACACAGTAATATAGAGCTAGGTGGCAATATCTTCAACAGAAGGTCAGAAAAAACATCAGCAGAGTCGGCAGCATAAAGTAATACACTGAGTCCAAAGCAGATACGGTAACATGAGCATCAGGTAATACAGAGTCCAGAACAAATAAGTGAACAGGTAGAAACTCAGCTGATATCTGGATAAGAGAAGGCAACCAGTGAGCTAGTTTCAGGGTGGAAGAGAAGGGCATCTAGCGTTGGGGGGGTAAGGAAGGGCTGCGTAGGAAGCACAGCGGTGTTAGAGGCCTGAGAACAAATGTAGGTCGAGGAGGACAGGAAGTGGGTTCTTAGTAGGGTGTTTAGATTTAGAGAGGGGTCAGAAGAATGCAGTGAAGTGGGTAGGTCATTCCGTAGCGAGGGTCCAGCAACAGAGAAGGCTCTTTGGCCCATCCTGGTGGTTATGTTTGGACAGATGAGCTGGAGGTGGAATGACTGGCAGAGAGTGCAACTATAAGTTCTGGGCTGGATCAGAAGAGCTAGAGAGGAGTAGGAGGGGCTATGTAAGGCATCCCCGAATGTCTGGGCCTGGTGGTAGGAGTGTTGGGCTTGAGGAGAGAGACTGTTAAAGACTGGTAGCGAGAGCAGTGGTGAGTGGAGAGAGGGGTGCTAAGGGCAAAGCAGCATATTGGGTTGTATGTTGCATCCAGCCAGTTTTGGTTGGCAGTGGAGGTGAGGGAGTACTCCGGACACCCATAATTGAGGAGGGGGAGGAGACTGCTGCAGGCAACAGCAAGGTCAGCTTCTAGCATGAGATTTTCAATTAGGCGGTAGCAGAGCCCCATCTTTTGATTCATGCAATGGCTCAGCGAAGCAGTGTGATCGGGGTAGGTAAGTGACGGGTCAAGGATTACCCCCAGATATTTGAATGCAGGAACAGAGTCAAGGGGGAGAGCCATCCAGAGAGAGGACAGTGAGAAGGCAGCCAGAGGGATCATGGGTGTAGAGATTTGGTTTTGAGACAAGTAGCATAGTCTTCTTTTTGGAAGCACTGACAAATAATGTGTTAGAGGAGAACAAACGGTGGGACTTGCAGAATTCAGCAGTGAGGGTGGAGGACAGAGAAGAGGGGGGAGGAGTTGCTTTGGAAGAGTTTTAGGTCATCGCTGTAATGGCAGCAACATTCTGTCCTTGCCCTCTTCTGGATTGTAAGGTACTTTGGGATACAGTTTGAATGAAAGGCACTATATAAAACCAAATGCCATTCCTTCTTTTCTGAATTGTGCTTTTAGGTTTGCCTGGTTTAAGAGATAATTTATCTCAACAGTACATGCTTCTGACAGTCACACTTCAACACTCGACTAGCATGATGGCTCCATTCATTGCATCCAAGTTTCCCTCTGCTATTCGAAATTGGCCCTTTACATTTTTAGACTGCTAGGCACAGGATATAAAATAAGTCTTTACCCCAAATATTTTCAGTTTCCTCTATAAGTTGCTCTCTGTACTTTAGGGTCAAAGCACTGCAGTTACTAGCAGGTATTACTGGTTTTGGTATGTAAACAGAACTATTACCACCTTGGGTTGAAAGTCATCCTGGGAACTCTGCACCCCAGCAGCTGTGGTCACGGTGTGCTGTTGGTGGCCATGTGCCACACTATGAGTAACACGGGTTCTTAAGTGAACTACTGTAGTCAGGGTGTGCTGTTGGTGGCCATGTGCCACACTATGAGTAACACGGGTTCTTAAGTGAACTACTGTAGTCATGGTGTGCTGCTGGTGGCTGGGCATGACACTACCAGGTGGAAAACCTCAATTCAGCAGGCAGCCCGGGAAACCTGTACTTGTATTGTCTGGGTGTGCTGCTGGTGGCATGGTGTGGCACTACCATGTGGGAGCCCGGGTTCAGACAGGAGACTGGGAAGCCTGTGCTTGGGTGATCATGGTCTGGATACACTTCTGGTGGCATGGCATGGGACTAACATGTGGTCAGCCTGGGTTCAGACTGCAGTCTGGGAAGCCTGTACTTGAGTGGCTTGGTCTGAGTGTGCTGCTGGTTGCAGAGTGTGACATTACCATGAGGACAGTCTGGGTTCATCAGGCAGCCTGTGAAGCCTTCACTTGACCGTGGTGTGGTGTGGTGCTGGTGGCAGGGTGTTGCACTACCAGATACACAGTCTGGATTCAGAGTGCAGCCTGGGAAGCCTGCTCTTTAGTGGCCATGTTTTGGGTGTGCTATTAGTGGCAGGGTGTGGCACTACCAGTTAAATAGCCTGGACTCAGAAGCCAGCCTGGAAAGCTTGTATTTCAGTGGCCACAGTCTGGGTGTAGTTCAGGAAGCATGGAATGGCAGTACCATGTGGGCAGCCTGGATTCAGAAACCAACCTGGAAAGTCAGTACTCAAGTGCTTGTGATCTTGATGTGCTGCTGGAGGCAAGACATGGTGCTACTGTGCTGGCAACCCATATTTGGAAGCACACTCGGGAAGCCTTCACTGAAGTGGTCTTGGTCAGGATGTGCTCATGGTGGCATAATGTTGCACTACCATGTGAGCACCTTCGGTTCAGAAGGCAGCTTGGGAAGCCATCACTCAATGGTCAGTGGTCTGGGTATACTGCTGGTGGAAGCCTGTGGTGCTAGTGTTTGCAAATCAGATTTGAAAGCAAGCCTAGGAAGCCTGCACTTAAGTGGCTGCAGTTGGAGTCTGCTGCTGATGGGTTTAGACAGTTGCGTGTGAAGCCAGCCCTTGGATGGCTAAGGCCAGGATGTGCTACTGGTGGCAGGGCATGGCACAACATTGTTGGCAGCCTGGGTTCTGACAACACACTGTGAAACCAGCCCATGAATGGCCATGGTCAGGATGTGGTGCTGGTGGCAGGGTGTGGCACCATAATGTTGGCAGCTTGGATTCAGACAGTACAATGTGAAGCCAACCCTTGCATGGCCATGGTCAGCATGTGCTGCTGGTGGCAGATCGTGGCACCACTGTGTCGCAGCCTGGGTTCAGAAAGCAGCCTTTGATGCCAGCCCTTGCATGACTGTGGTCAGGATGTGCTGCTGGTGGCAGGGTGTGGCACCACCATGTCGCAGCTCGGATTCAGACAGCAGCCTGTGAAGCCAGCCCTTGAATAGCCATGCCCAAGATGTTCTGCTGGTGGCAGGGCACAGTACTGTCACAGCCTGATTTCAGATAACAGCCTGTGAAGCCAGCCCTTGAATGGCCATGCTCAAGATGTGCTGCATCACCTGACACAAATGTAAGTAGGCAAAGAAATCCCCAGGCCGGAGGGCATACTCTATCGGCAGATCTGGAAAGAGTCTCAGTATCCTCCCCTGTATAGAAGGCTGAGATGGAGCCCCAAACACTGCCTTCCCAAGACAACCTGATGTACAAATACAGTATAGCCCTGTATCCCCTTGAAAACAGTATGGAGCAAGGCAAAAGGTGATAATCCTTTCCTGTGACCTATTTGGTGATGGACAGAGGTCCATACCCTAACAGTGTTCTGGAAAAGGCATTCATAATTTTATCTACCTGTCAAGTTTTGAAAATAGGAGACAGGACACCTTGTAGGAGGTCAGCACGAAGACCTTCCTCTTCCATACCAAGCTAGGCCAGGGCACTACCTCACCCCCGCTTCTGTAGTTAAAGCTACTTGGGCTGCCATTAATGGTATATAAAGTTAGGCAAAGAAAGCCCATCATCAGTACCAGTGAGTTGAAGTATGGTTATATGAGTTATGGCTAGTTTGCCTGTCCAGAAAACTTTATGTATGGTACTGTAGACTGATATATAAAAAGGTAGTGGAATTTTAATTTGAAGGGACTGGACTAAAGATACTGTAAGCATGTCAGTAATGGGCACATTTTTATACCACTGCTCTACCAATTAAAGGTAGGGGCAGTGTTTCCATAGCTCTCATATTCCAATTTTATCGAGGATAGAAGGGGGCTATAGTTTTCCTCAAACAACTTTGATAAGGCCTTTAAAATACATATTCCCATGTATTTCAGCCAGTTGACCACCCTCAGATAAAGCATGTTGGTTTCCAAAGAGTGATTAGAGCAATGCACAGTGGGGGATCTCGCTCTTCACCCAGTTAACTTGTGGCAGATAATGGCCTGTACTCTCGCAGCAAACTCTACACCACAGGTAAGCTGGCCTCTGGATTATTAAAATATAACAAAAAGTCATCCACAAAGAGGGGTAGGGGCACCTTGTGGTGTGTCAACCACCCCCAACCAGTCCCTGAATCTATAGTCACTATGTCCTAGGGCTGCCGCAAATAGCTCCAGTGTAAGTACTTAGAGAAGGGGACAGAGAGCACCTCTGCCTGATGCCTGTTTAGGGTTAAAAGTGTCTGGTCAGTCCTCTTTTTATTAATATCTGCACTGTGGGTCCCTCATAGAGTGACCCAATCCAGTGTATTATTTGGTCTTCCAGCCCACACCACTACATCATGTCAACCATGTAGAAAAATAGAAACAGACAATGACAGCAGAAAGAGACCAATGGCCAGCCAGTCTGCCCGACTTCCCTATTTAGCACTGGGACCTGCTGGCCCTACAGAGTCATAGCCTTCCCCATTCTCCCCCTAATTCTCCTCCCTGATTCAGACACCCTGACCAACCACTATACCCTTCATTCTGTCCCAACTGTGCTTGAAACCACCAACTCTTGTCTCACCCATCACTTTGGGTGGTAGGCTGTTCCACGGCTCAATCACCCTTTTTGTAAAACAGTACCTTCTCATGCCCCTCCTGAACCTCCCTCCAGTTAGTTTCCACTCAAGTCCATGTGACCATGAGCTAGTATTCAAACAGTAGCTATGTCAAGACCGTGCGGTGAAAAACAGCACAGTCAGTAATGACACCACATGGTTATTACAAAACTGCGTGGTCCAAAACCATGCTAGATTAAATATACTAACTCTGAAACTGCGTGGTGCTGTTATGACTGCGCAGCTTTTGACGGTGCGGATTTGCTGTCATGGTTTTGCTGGACACCATTCAAGCTAAATAGTTCCCCACAGTTCACCTTGTTAACTCGTTTTAGGAACTTGATGGTCTCTATCATTTCGCCCCTCTCCATTGTGGTCTCCAGTGAGTAAGTGTTCAGTGCCTTGACGTGCTCCTCACAGGATCTGCCCCATTGGCCCTAAATCATTTTTGTTTCCCTGCGCTGCACTGTCTCAAGCCCATCCCTATCTTTCCTGAGGTGAGTACTCCAGAACTGGGTGCAGTACTCCAGGTGTGGCTTCACTAAGGATCTTCCTAGGAGAAGTATTACCTCTTCCTTTCTGTTAGATATACCCCTCAAGAGACCACCCCCCCCATATCCTACTCACTTTTCTGTAGGCCTTGCTGTACTGACTTGATTGTTTTGAGGGAGTCGCCGATGGTAACTCCAAGGTCCCACTCCTCAGCTGTAGTGCCAAGTCTCAGCTCACCATTCCAGTACTCTGTTATGGGGTTCTTGTTCCCTTGGTGCATTACCTGCACTTTTTGGCATTGAATTTCAACTGCCAAACTTTAACCACCACTTTCGCTTTTGTAATTCACTCTGCATTTTCCTGATTCCCTCATTACTATCCACCCTCTCACAAAGCTTAATGTCATCTGTGAAAAGACACATCCTGCCCCAGATCCCTGTGGTACCCTGCTCATGACCTCACTCACTTCTGATTTAATCCTACTGACTATAACCTTCTGCTGCCTCCCCTTTATCATAACATCATAGAACTTGATGGCAGAAAAGAACCTCTTGGCCCATCTAGTCTGCCTCTTTTCCCCCCACTATTCTTCCCTTCCCCCCTCTGAAAGCACCCATCCCACCCCCTGTAGCCCCATGTGTCTGTTTCATGCTCTCTTGAAACCCAATTCTGTCTCGGACCCCACCACCTCCTCTGGATGCCTGTTCCAGGCTTTCATCACCCTCTCAGTGAAGAACCATCCTGTCACATTGCCTCTGTAGTTCTCCCCCTGCGGTCTCGAACTATGCCCCCTCGTTATGGTGCCTTTCTTCCTGTGAAATAAATGCCCTGGGTATGCTTTGTTTATCCCTTTGATGTATTTAAAGGTTTCTATCATGTCCCCTCTCTTCCTTCTAGTCTCCAATGTGTAGAGCCCTAATTCCCTGCATCTCTGTTCGTACGATTTGCCCTTCATCCCATGCAGCATCTTGGTCACTCTTCTCTGATCCCTTTCAATCAAGTCTATGTCTTTGCGCAGGTATGGCCTCCAGAATTGGACTCCGTACTCGAGGTGTGACCTCACCATGGCTTAGTATAGGGGCATCAGGACCTCCCTCCTTTTGCTTGTGATTCCCCTGCCTGTACACACCAGCATAGAAACATAGAATTTGATGGCAGATAAGGACCGCTTGGCCCACCCAGTGTGCCCATTTCCCTACCTAATGGATAAGTTGCAGATCCTAGTTAACCAACAGCCTACTTCCTCCCATCCCCACCCCTAGAATTGCCTTATGCCTGTCCCATGCATTCTTGAATTCCCCCACTGTTTTTAACTCCACAGCCTCCTTAGGAAGGCTGTTCCATGCATTCACAACCCTCTTCGTGAAAAAATACTTCCTCACATGACCTCTGAGCCATCCCCCCCTCTAGCTTCAGAGTATGCCCCCTTGTTCTTGCACACCTCTTTTTCTGAAAGATGCTACCCTCTTGGACTTTGTTGATTCCCTTGAGGTATTTGAAAGTTTCAATCATGTCCCCCTTCTCCCTCCTCTCCTCCAGGCTATACATCTTAAGATCCTTAAGTCTCTCTTGATATATCTTCTGGGGCAGACCCTGCACCATTTTAGTTGCCCTCCTCTGGACTGCTTCCATCCTGTCTATGTCATTGCGGAGACTGGGTCTCCAGAACTGCATGCAGTACTCCAGATGGGGTCTTACCAGTTGTCTGTACAGAGGGATAACAACTTCTTGTTTTCCACTAGTGATGCCTCTCCCTATGCTTCCCAGTATCCCACCAGCCCTGCTTACTGCCCTCTCATATTGCTTGCTCACCTTTAGGTCATCTGATATGACTATCCCCAGGTCCCTTTCCATTTTTGTTGTTGTTAGTATTTCACCCCCCATTGTGTACTCTTCCCCTGGGTTTTTGTTTCCTAGGTGCATTACTTTGCACTTCTTAACATTGAATCTAAGCTGCCATACATTTGACCATTCCTCCAACCTTGCCAAGTCCCTTCTCATCCTTTCCACCCCACCTTGTGTATGAACTCTGTTGCAGATTTTTGTGTCGTCTGCAAAGAGACATACTTTTCCTTCCAGGCCCTCTGCAATGTCAGTTATAAAGACATTAAAGAGGACCGGTCCTAGTACTGAACCCTGCAGTACCCCACTAGTAACCCCCTTTCTTCAGAGTGGACTCCATTCACTATTACCCTTGTGTCCTGTTCTCTAGCCAATTTTTTACCCAGGCTACCATCTTGGGACCCACTCCCAGGCTGGCCAACTGCTCTCCACACCTCTCATATGCTCTCCACACGACCCTGGTACACTGCTTTCCCACCTTAAGGTCATAGGACACTATTATCCCCAGATCCCTCTCCTGTTCTATAACCCTGACTTCCTTACTTCCAAGTGTGTGCCCTGCCTTTGGGTTCCTGTGCCCTAGTTGCATGACTGCACACTTCTTGATATTGAATTTTAGTTGCCAGGTCTCTGCCCACCCTTCCAGTGCCCTCAGGTCCTGCCTCATGTTTTCAGCACTCCCTGCAGAGTCTACCCTATTGCAGATTTTTGTATCATCTGCAGAAAAGGCCACCCGACCCTTCAGATCATCTGCTACATCACTAATGTGGATATTGAAAAGGTGCAGTCCCAGCATTGACCCCTGGGGAACCCCGCTCATCGCCCACCCTGTCCTAGAGTGCATCCCGTTCACTACCACCCTCTGACTTCTGTCCGCCAACCAGTTTTCTACCCATCTAGCTATTTTGTCCCCCATCCCCATACTTTCCAGCTTGTTGACTAGCCTTCTGTGGGGTACAATCAGTTTAGTCAGTCACCAACCCAGTTTACTATGACCGTAACTACACCAAGAGCAAGTGTTTGTGAGGCAACAAATCGAAAGCCTTGCTGAAGTTGAAGTAGAGCAACTCTACAGCATGGTCCCTATCCAATTCTCTCATCAGTCAGTCAAAGAAAACTATCAGGTTAGTGTGACAAGAACGCCCTCCCACAAATCGGTGTTGTTTACTATCCTGGAGACCGTTGCTCTCCAAGCAGTCCACGAGGCCCTCTTTGACTAGTGACTCCATCAGCTTCCCTACAATAGAGGTAAGACTGATAGGCCTGTAGTTCCCAGTCCCCCCTTATGGAGCGGAGCCATGGCTTCCACCCTCCAAACCTTCAAAACTACACCCATCCTTAGTGAGCTGTTGAACAGACTTACCAGGGGTTCAACCAGCTCAACTGCCAATTCCCTGAGTAGCTTCACATATAACCTATCTGGTCCAGGGGCCTTGTCTACCTTTAGGGCTGCCAACCCTTTCTCAACCCTCTTGCTTGTAAATATTGCAGTTATTTACTCATTTGTAAATATACCCCCATTCCACACAGTCAGATGCCTTCTGGGTGTCAAGAGCCAGTACGTCCATACCAAGCTTTGCCAAATCCCTCACCCACAGTCATACCACATGAAGAGTTCTCCAAACGTTATTTTTCCCTTGCTTCCCCTTTACGAAAGCAGATAGATTATAGTTTATAATATCCAGGATCCCCTGCTCTAACCAGGCAGCGATTACTTTGGCGATTATTTAGCAGTCAGCAGTCAGGAGGGCTATATCTCTGTACAAGGCATATTGTCTCAGGTCATGCCCCAGTTTAGGTAGCACAGTAATCGGGTGGGCCACATGGAGGATGGCAGTGCTTCAGTAGTGAGGCCTTAAGTAATGGTATCCATTAGGGGTTCCCTCAGAGAATCCAGAAAGATGTTATAAAACTTGATGGAAAGCCCACTGGACCCCTGAGCCTTCCCCAAGGGATGAGCAAATGCCTTACTAGGAAGCCCACTGGACCCATGGGCATTCCCCAAGGAATGAGCAAATACCCTATTTCAAATATCTGGCCAAATATTTGTATTTGGGGCACCAAATATTCGGAAACTCGGTATTCGGCTTTGATATTCTTGTACCTGGGGGGAGTAAAAAAACAGCCTCCCACCTTTCTCCTCAGCTCAATTGTGTTAAAAACCAACCTTCTGCCTCCTAACTCTCTGCTACGAGCCCACTCCCACCTTCCCCCCAGCACCCAAGGTTAACAAGAAAAAACTCTCACAAGGGGTGACTGGCACAACCCACCCACCTCCACAGTCAGCTGCCATCTCCTCTTTCCATTATTTCATTAAAATAAATCACCCTCTAACCCCCACCCTGGCAGCAGCACCCTTTTACTGAATAACTCTCCCACATTTGGTTGCATAGTAAAACAGCTGATCCCTGGAGTTTTTTCTTGCTAATCTTGGAATTGTGGGTGCTGGGGGAAGAGTATGAGTGGGCTCATTGCAGAGGGTCATGTGATGAGGTTGTTTGTAACTCAGCTGGGCTGACGAGGAGGAGGAGGAGGAGGATGGGTGGCTGTTTTTTTTTTCTTTTGTTTGAGTTTCCTGAATAGTGCCACTTTTTGCTACTCAGATCTGAATAGCAAATAGCGTATTATTCATAGTATTCAGGAAATACTACTTGTTACTCACATATACCTACCTTCCCTCTTTTAAATTGCACACAGCTTACACACAATCCCCCCACCCCATACCAATGGGGCATAAAAGTATGATTTTTGCACATTCCCTAACCCCTCTGTCCCCAGCCCCGAATCCCACACTGTCTTTCTTGTGTGGACCATAATGTAACACCTTACTGAAATCCAGGTTAAGGATATTCACCACCTGGCCCTTGGTCATCGCATTATCACTGAATTGAAGAAATCAGAAATGTCAGACATGACCTGCCCCTCACAAAGCCATGTAGCCTCCTGTCCTGCAGTACATGTGTTTAGAGGAAGTACACCATGTGCTCCTTAACAGTAGTTTCCAATAACCTCCTCACTACAGAGGTTACATTTACTGGTCAATAGTTCTTGTGGGTCACAGCAACAAATACAAATCAGAGAGTGTCACAAGCTCTGCTCCATTACATCAAAAGGGACATGTGCGCAGAAAGCCATAGTCACTAGCACTTCAAGGTGCTCTGCATCTTTGTCAGGAGGTGTGTAGCTTTGATAGTTCCTGGGGTCTTCCCTTTCTGCCCCTCTTATGAGTGGTAACACGTCGGCTGCCTCAATCACGTGAAACTTCCGTTTCTTTTTATTTATTTATTTATTTATTTATTTGAATTTTGGTAACTGGGTGGGCCCACTGAGACAAGGTCCCTTTTTCAAGGGCAACCCTGGGGAGGGGTAACAAGGGAGCAAAGAGTACGCACACTTAACAAGAAACAAGTACAAGGAGTGTGCGCTACACTTCTTCAGTGTTTTCACGTAATGCAATTAACAATTAAAAAGTGCAAATAAACAGCGGACAACAGACAATTAAAGTACAGACAAAATAATAAATCAAACATCAAGTTCATACTGGTGGGAGAGTTTCAGGCTCCTCCTAAAGTATAGTAGGTTGGAACTCAACCTGCAGTGTAACAGAAGAGAATATGAGCTGGGGGGAGATAGTGGGGGAGAGAAGGGGTGAGGGAGAAATGAAGAAAAGTGGGAAGGCAGTAGAGGTATCACAAATTAGTGACAGCTGCAAGTAGGAGAAGGAAGAAATACTTCCTTGTAGAGTCTCTTAAAGTGAGGAAGAGAACAGGAGAGTAATTTGTGTGGGAGTTTATTCCATTTTTGAGGTACAGCAACATTGAAGGATCTATTGCCTATGGCTAAGCAGGGTTTGGGGATACTTAATATGGGGAGATGAGAGGATCTAAGTGTCCTAGAGAAGGATTTCAGTGAGAAGAGATTAGAGAGGATGTAAGGAGAGGAGGGAAGGTGGATTAGTTTGAAGACAGTACATAATACTGGGAAATTCATTTTGGCCTTGAAGGACGTCCAATTCAATATGCAGAGAACATCGCAGTGGTGTGCTCAAGAGTGGGAGTGGGGTGCTTTTTTCATAAAGCTTTTCCTCTGAACTTGGTGCCAAGCGAGCTCTTCAACTCTGTTACCACCTCCTCCCATCTGGTGCCTACCTCGCCCGATCCATGAAGCCTGAGATTCCCCACAGATTGCTCCGCCCATGGTGGGACCAGGAAGGGGAGGGCCATCCTTCCGCCAATCGATGCCTCTCATCCAGGTTGGACCTGGTGTCAGGTGGTGGCACAGGATGGCAGCAGGCAGGCAGGGCTTCACACATCAGCCAGTTTACATTTTCTCCCACACCCCAGGCCTATGGCCAGCATGGTTATGCATGTTCATGGAGGTGTGCATGTGCACTGGAACTGCTAGCCCTGCTTCACCCACCCAGCATAACGCCAGCCCCTCAAGCATTGGTGCTACCACCAGACCTCCATCCAATGGCAGTCAAGAGCTGGGAAATCTTACCTCCTCAATCCAGGCAAGGAGAGAAGAGCTGCCTGAGGGCTGCTCGCTCCTCTCCCTGCCCTCCACCGCAGCCAACTGCTGATGACCTGAGCTCATTCCCTAACTTTGGCTGCTGATGTGGGAGAGATAAGGTGCATTACAATGTCTCAGCCCTCTACGGCACCGGGCTGGCTTAACTCCCCCCATTTCTAAGGAAGCATTGAACAGTTCTGCAAGGCGTATCACCAAAGCTTGTCTTGTCTCCTTTAGCATCCTTGGATGAACCCCATCTGGTCTGTTGATTTAATTATTTTTAGATTTTGCAGCCCCTTCTGCACTCTTTTTTCTGAAATTTTTCTAACCCCTAACCTTAGCTCTGTGGGGACTTTGGCAGAAATGGAGTCCGAGGCCTCTACTGCAAACACAAAAACCAGGCAGAAACACAATTTGTCTGAGGAAGCATCACGTGACAATGTGAAAACATCTGTCCATGGCATCGGTGTATCTGAAGGTTACCGGGTCGGGGCCTGCAGTTGTTAATGGAGTTTACCTGTATGCTGTTTTAAGAATAAATTTAAGTTTATTAATTACTTCACTTACGAACATATGAACATACGAATTTTGCCAGCAGATAAAAACCTGGCGGTCTATCAAGTCTGCTCAAATGTGCAGCTAGCACCCTTATTCTGCAGCTGCCCCTCCCTTCCACCCTTTCTCTCCATTGACCCTCCCCCTTGCCCTGTCCCAGCCCCTTTTGAAGCAGTCCACTGTTCTACTGGATACCATTTCTGCCGGTAATGCATACCACCCAGCTACCACCCTGTCTACAAAAAAATGTCTCCTCATCTCCCTTCTGAACCTTCCTCCCTCCAGTCTCATATCATGGCCCCAGGTGTCCCTCCCCTCCCTTACTTTGAACAGCCCCTCTGTACCTGTCTTGTTTATTCCTTTCATGTACTTAAAGGTTTCAGTCATGTCCCCCCACCCCTCCTCTACTCCAGCGAGTACATGTTCATCTCCCTCAGCCTCCTTTCGTATGATAAGTCCCCCAGCCCCTTGATCATCTTTTTCACCCTGCGCTTCACCCACTCCAGTAACTTAATGTCCCTCTTCAGATACGGGTGCCAGTACTGCATGCAGTACTCCAGGTGCGGTCTAGCTAATGACCCATACAGTGGCAGAATTACCTCCTCCCTCCTCGAGGATATACCCCTTGCAATGCAACCCAACATTTTGCTGGCCTTTGCAGCTGCCTTCCTACATTGTGCCGAGTTGTTCATTGACCCTGTAATGAGCACTCCCAGATCCTTCTCCTCCTCTGTCTGGGCTAGCTGCACTCCCCCCAGCCGGTAACTCCTCCTTGGGTTCTTCACTCTAAAATGCAGCACCTTGCACTTTGTGGCATTAAACCCCAGTTGCCAGATGTCTGATCAGGTTTCCAGCTTTGCCAGATCATACTGAAACTCCTGCCATCCCCCTAGGTTGTCCACCATGCTCCCATCTTGGAATCATCAGCAAACAGACTGATCTTGCTCTTGATGTCCAATAATATATCTGCAATGAATATCCCAAACAACACTGGTCCCAACACCGAGCCCTGTGGAACAACGCTCCTCACTACCCTTGGGAATGAGAGCTCCATACCCACCACCACCCTCTGTTGCCTTCCCTGAAGCTAGTTCCCTACCCATCTCACCAGCTTTGCACCTGCCCCTGTGCCTTCTAACTTACTTCCCAGCCTCCCATGCGGCACCGAGTCGAATGCCTTACTAAAGTCCAGATACAGGGCATCCACTGCATGGCCCCTGTCCAACTGCCTAGTTACCCAGTCATAGAACTCCACCAGGTTGGTTTGGCAGGATTTACCACATATGAAGCCATGCTGTCTGCTGTCCTGTAGTCCTTTGGTCTTCAGGAGGGCCACCAGCCTCTCCTTCAGGATAGTCTCCATCAGCTTACCAATGATGGATGTGAGGCTCACTGGTCTGTAGTTCCCCGGTTCATCCTTGGGGCCACTCTTTGGAAGGACACCACATCAGCCATCCTCCAATCCTGAAGTACGCACCCTGAGTGTAGTGAGGCACCAACTAGGCCTAACAATGGTCCCAACAAGGACCTCTGCCAGCTCCTTCATTACCCTGGGGTGGATGCCATCTGGGCATGGTGACTTGTCCACCCTCAGTACCTTCAAACCCTCCAGAACTCTGCCCTCCATGATTTCCCCATCTGTCACCGCCTCCCCCCCCGTTTCTGCCATTCCTCTCCCCTTGGGTATCACCCCCCTCTTCTCCTTAGTAAATACTAAGCAGAAGTAATCATTTAGCACTTCTGCCTTATTGCACCCTGCTTCCACCCAACCCCCCTCCTTCCTAATCCTTACTATGTGGTCCCTGTCACAAACCCACTCAGCAGGCCAGCCCTCTACTCCCAAAGTGCCAACCTCTGAGCATAGAATTCTGAACAGTTTAACAGAACAAGGTAACCCTCGTGACTGTTTTGTGGGTTCGAGTCACCTTAGTCCCAAGTTCTGGAGGGATTCAAACTGACAACCTCTTGTTAGCGTACCCAATTGTCAGGCTCAGATAATTCTGTCTTCGGGGGGCCAGATATCTTTGCCTATGGGCACCTAACCAGGTACTGCAAAATGAACCCTTAGAACTCTATGCCAGACCTAGAGAACTCTTTTCTGTTTCCCAGTTTAGTATTACAATAAGCGCATGCACAGTGTCAACCATAACCATCTAAGCTTCACTTATAAAAAAAGAAGAAGTTTCAAGGCACACCAGGCAGTTTCTGTTTTTAAAATTTTTATCTTTACTTTAAAATAGGTAAAATATGAAAAC
This sequence comes from Neoceratodus forsteri, assembly GCA_016271365.2. Lineage (NCBI taxonomy): Eukaryota > Metazoa > Chordata > Ceratodontiformes > Ceratodontidae > Neoceratodus > Neoceratodus forsteri. Next base: position 21,143,048 of record CM028129.1, on the reverse strand, counting down.
AGTAAAATACAGAACAAGATATCCCAACACATACAATCTTAAAAACAAAACAGGATTAAAAGTGCAAATTCCTACAATCCATACACTCAGACTGGTTCTATCTAAGGTCTCCTTACTTCTTAATCTTTCAGTGCTCTGTTGTTCCTCTTTTCTCCATCAGAAAATAATGTTCCTCTGTGAGGTCTGCTCAGTATCTTAAAGCAGTCTTGAGCCGGCTTTCTCTGTGAGGTCACCTAACTCTGCCTTGGTGTATTAAAATATATATTTTATGACAGAGGATGTCCTACTAAGATATTTAAAAAAAATAATAGGTGACATAAATGTGACTTGCCAAAACCGGTCTGTGATCTGCTTCACACAGGCATCAAAGCCTCTTTGATGTAATCACTGGCTTCCTTAGACGACACCCCCCAACACATGCATATTGAACTTCTTGAACCAGTCTGGGACCTGCTTCACACAAACATCAAAGCCTCTTTGATGTAATTGCTGGCTATCTTAGGAGCCACCCCTCACAAATGCATATGCCCTTTTTTCATGACACCTAGTGCAAATCAAAGGATTTCTCCGAGGGCATTATAAAATGGATATCTTGGTTCCTGGCTTCAAAGAAAACTTAACAAAGCAATTGCATTTCAGATAACTGCAGTTTAAGCTATCTCCTGTCCTTTGAGCTTATCCCTGGGGTGTTTTGATGTGTCAGTTTTAGCAAGACAGCAGTGTCTCCTACAGACACTCCCTTGCATATTTTATACTTCAGAAAAAATTTCATATTGAAATCAGAACCTGCTGTCCACGTGACACAATCCTCCCCACCTAGACTGAATCTGGGGGCTCTATCCCCTGCATGGGATGAGCTTTCCAAATCAGTTCACTCCTCATAGACCCTGGACAGCCCATCCTGAGTTCTGATTTTGTTTTCCAGCCCTATGTAGAGTGGTCATGTCATATCCTTGCAAAGCAAGACTCCATCTTAGCACTCAACCGTTGATTTTCCCCATCTGCATCAGCCAAACCAGGGGGTTGTGGTCAGTCTGCACCACAAAATGCTGCCCATTCAAGTATGGCTCCAATTTCTTTAGGGCCCACACTATGGCCAAACACTCCTTTTCCACCGTGGATTATGCCTGCTCCCTGTAAGTAACTTTTTACTCAGGTAGGCTATTGAGTGATTCCTTCCCTGGCTGGATGACTGACTCAGGACTGCCCCAATACCCATGTCTTAGGTGTCAGTCTGAACTATAAAGGTTTTACTATAGTCAGGACTTGTCAAAACAGGAGCACTGCACAGTGCCTCCTTTAGTTTGGAAAAGGCTTCCTCAAAGGCTGGGCCCCAGGTAATTTTCTTGGGCATCCTTTTCTTTGTCAGGTCAGATAGGGGAGCAGCCAGGGCACTGTAATTGGGTACAAATTGTCTATAGTACCCTGCTGTCCCGCGAAAATTTCTGACCTACTTCTGAGTTTCTGGTCTGGACCATGTCTGGATTACCTCTATTTTTATTTGATTAGGATGGAGCTGTCCCCGGCCTACCACATGCCTAAGGTATGCCACTTCTCCCATGGCCACCTGGCACTTCTCAGCTTTGACAGTGAACCGGGCCCTCTCTATCCTGCCCAGCACTTCCCTAAGGTGGGATAAGTGTTCCTCCCAGCTGGTACTAAAGATGGCAATGTCATCCTGGTAAGCCATGGCGTACTCCTCAGCACCATTTAACACCTGGTTCATCAACCTTTGGAAAGTGTCTGGGACATTCGTCATTCCAAAAGGCATTACTTTAAACTCAAATAAGCCTATCGCAGTGATGAAGGCCGACCACTCCCTACTTCTGTCCGTCAGCTCTACCTGCCAATACCCCTTTGTCAGGTCAATGGTTGTAAGGTAGGTCGCCCCTCTCAACATGTCCAGGAGTTTGTCCATCCGTCCAGGGCATAGGGTGGGTGTCTGACTTCATGACTGCATTCAGTCCACAATAGTCCACACAGAAATGAGTTGAGCCATCTGGCATGGGTACAAGGACTACACGTGAGGCCCAGGGACTGTGGGATCTCTGGATTACCCCTAAATCCAGCATCTCCTCCACTTCCTTCCTAATGTCCTTTTGGACAGTTTCTGACTCCGATATGCTGTCCACCGTATGGGCATCTCTGTCCCTGTCTCCACATCATGTGTCGCTAAGGGGTTTAGTCGAGGCTTGGAGCTAAACAAGGGGGCAAAGTCTGCTAAAACCACCCTTACTTTCTGGATCTGGCCTGGGGTCAGATGGGGAGACAATTTTACTGCCTCCACAGAGGACTCCCACTTACTCTCTTCCAGCAAGTCCAGAAGGGGGTCTCCTTCATCCGTCCCTTCCCCATGACTACACACTGTAAACACCATGTCAGCCCTATTGGCATATGGCTTCATCATGTTGACATGGTATATCCTTTCTGTCTGTCTATGGTCTGGTAACTCTACAATGTAGTTCACGTCATTTACCTTCCTAACCACTTTTATACGGTCCTGCCCACTCAGCCTGCAGCTTGTCTTTCCGGACCAGAATAAGGACCATGACTTCCTGACCCACCATGCACAAGCGAGCTCTGGCTCTGTGGTAATGCCACACTTTTTGTTTCTGTTGGGAAGCTGCCAGGTTGCTCTAGGCTGTCCCCATAAACTCCTTCAGCATTTCCCTAAACCTTAAGACGTAATCCACAATGGGAGTTCCCTGGGTGGCGTGCTTGCCTTCCCAGTCCTCCTGGATCAAGTCTAGGGACCCACGTACCCAGCGTCCATATAACAGTTCGAAGGGGGAAAATCCTGTTGACTCTTGGGGCACCTCCCTGTATGTAAACAACAGGTGGGGAAGGTATTTCTCCCAGTTCCTCCCATGCTGTTCAGCAATCGCCTGGAGCATTGACTTTAGGGTACCATTGAATCATTCCACAAGCCCATTGGCTTGTGGGTGATAGTGTCGTGCATCTCTGCACCACCCCACACTTCTCTCATAAACATTTCATCAGGTCTGACATGAAGGAACCCCCTTGATTGGTGGTTACCTCCTGCAGAAACCCAACATGGGAGATAATCCCAAGTAAGGCATCTGCCACTTTGTCTGTCCTCAAAGAGGATAAGGCTACTGCCTCTTGGTACCGGGTGGCATAATCCACCATAGTCAGGATGAATCTCTTCCCTGAGGAGCTGGGGGTATTTAAAGGCCCCACAATATCCATTCCCACCCTCTGGAATGGCTCCTCCGCTATGTGCAATGGAATCAGGGCAGCTTGGATTTTCTTGCCAGCCTTCCCTATTTCTTGGCAATGGTGACAAGACCTGCAATACTCCTTCACCTGCTGGGTGAAGTTAGGCCAGTAGAAATTCTGGGCCAACCGCTGCATAGTGCACACAATTCCCAGATGATCAGACAAGGCAATATCATGTGCAATTTTGAGCAACTGCTCACGATACCCCTGGGGAACGACAAGCTGCCTGCCTAGCATCCCTCCCTCTGTCTGTACTGCCTGAGTATACATAAGTCCATTTTCCAAATAAACCTTATGTCAGCCGTCACCTCCCTGTGCTCTGTCAGAGTCTGCCCAAGCCCTCAGCTTCTCTAAACTAGGGTCACTCCTCTAAGCAGCTGCAAACCCCTCACATAGTCCCAAGGCCTGGGGACAGTTCCCCTTCAGTTGCTAAACTAGGGTCCCTAGCATTAGTGTCAGGGCCCTCAGGATCACTGTCAATCCAAACCCTCTGACAAGGGGTCACCCCTCCCTCTTCAGAGTAACCCTCTGTAGCTGTGTGATTACTGGCTACCAGGGAAATTTCTTCCCCCTTTTTATCAGTCTCCCCATCTGGAGACACAGGCTGGGGAACCAGCCTCTCAGTGGTTTCCACACTGGTTTCTGTGGGGTTCAGGGAGCTACAAATTTCCCTTGCTGCTTGGCTATGGGTAACTACACATACTATCCCCTGCTGGAGATTGTTAGCCAGGATCACATCCACTGCTAATGTTTTGGCTATAGCCACTTGTTGCACAGTTCCCCCTGTTTCACCCCACTCTAGGAGAACACTAGCGAGGGGCAATGTTTTCTCCCCACCCGCAAAGTCCTGTACAGTCATGTATTTATTGGGTATAAGCTGACCAGGCTGTACCATATCCCCCTTTACCAATGTCAGGGATGCCCCTGTGTCCCTTAACCCTGCGTCTGTACACCATTTACTATGACTGGATGCTTGTGTTCCCTCATGTTCACTGGCATGCTTCCAGGGACACACAAACAACCCACTTCTTTCCTAGTACCCGGTTGTGTATTATGGCTAGCCTTTTTGGGACACTGTCTGGCAATATGCTCAGTTTCCTTACACAACCAACATTCAGTTCTTCTCTCAGATAAATCTTTTCTCTGAAACCTGGGGCTAACTGGTTTCGGTGGCGGCAGTGAGGTTTTTAGCTGCCATGAAGGTGCGCTTTTCCCTTTCTGCACTGCCACGCCCACCCCATTCACTCTCAGAGCAGGTCTGATCTTGGCATAGCGGTCTGAGAGTTCAGCAGCCTCTTGCACTGTTTTGGGATCTCGGTCCTCCAGCCAGGTTTTTAGCTCTGCTGGGCATGCCCAAAAAAACTGTTCTAACAATATATCATTTTCAATTTTATCAACAGAGTTTGTCTCAATTCCTTCCCACCAATGTTTTAAAAACTGACGTTGTTTCGTGGCTAGCTCCTCATAGCTCATATCAGGGCTTCTCCTGAGCTTACAGAATTTAGCTCTGTATGATTCAGCAGTTAATTCAAACTTTTTTAACAGTGCAGCTTTTAGCTTGCTGTAATCATTACTGTCCTCATTGTCCATTTGATCCAATGCATCCCAAGCTTTCCCGGTAAGTAGCGGGGATAGCTGGAAGCTCCAGGACTCTCTAGAAATTTTAGCCAAAATACAAACCTTTTCAAAAGAATTTAAAAAGGCATCCATGTCCTCCTCCTCTTTAAATTCGGCTATTAATTTGGAATTCAATTTGTAACCCAGTCCTGCAGTCCCAGTTAAACCCGTCACTTACCTGCTCTGGTGCCGCAGGCCAGAGCTTATCTTTTCCAGTTGGTGTTGCCTCTGGCACTCCACTCTCTTCTCCTCTGCAGATCGCTGGTGCTCATGCTCCTCACGGTCTGCCTCCCTCTGTTCTTGCTCTGCCACCAGTTCCATCCTGTGCAACTCAATTTGCAGTCTGAGTACCTCTGGATTCAGGATACTGGTGACCATCCTTTGCTGCTGTGGCCCTTCACTGACAGTGGCCCTGCTGTCCTCCTTACTGGACCTGGACATAGCACTGGCTGCTAGCCCTGACACACTCGAGGTTTGGTCCTTTTCAGTCATGGTCGGTGACTCACTGCTCTGGGTATCTGCTACCATCAGGGCCACTATGAGGTTCTGCTTTTTGGCTGTCACCTCAAACAGGACTCCTCTGTCCCCGCACAGCTGCTTTAAGTATTCTACAGTGTGCCTGCTGCAGTTGGAAGTTGTCTTTCCTAACTACTACTACTACTCTGACTGGCACTTAAAAAAAACCAAAAAAACTTGAAGGAACTTGACTGTAAGCCAAGGGATATAGTTCTGTTTCCTTTTGAAATAAAACACTGTCTTTCCTTTTTTTTTAAATGAGCTGAATAGTCTCAAGCTGACACACCGAACAATAAAGCTAATACCACTAAACTTTATATGCCACCTCTGCCAACCAATCTGTCACAAACCCACTCTGCAGGTCAGCCCTCTACTCCCAAAGTGCCAACCTCTGAGCATAGAATTGTGAACAGTTTAACAGAACAAGGTAACCCTCTTGTCTGTTTTGTGGGTTCGAGTCGCCTTAGTCCCAAGTTCTGGAGGGATTCAAACTGATAGCCTCTTGTTAGCGTACCCAATTGTCAGGCTCAGATAATTCTGTCTTTGGGGGGGGCAGCTATCTTTGCCTATGGGCACCTAACCAGGTATTTCAAAATGAACCCTAAGAACTCTATGCAAGACCTAGAGAACTCTTTTCTGTTTCCCAGTTTGGTATCACAATAAGCGCATGCACAGTGTCAACCATAACCCATCTAAGCTTCACTTATAAAAAAGAAGTTTCAAGGCACACTAGGCAGTTTCTGTTTTTAAAATACATATCTTTACTTTAAAATAGGTAAAATAGGAAAACGGTAAAATACAGAACAAGATATCCCCACACATAAAGTCTTAATAACAAAACAGGTTCAACAGTACACATTCTTACAATCCATACACTTAGACTGGTCTTATCTAAGGTCTCCTTACTTCTTAATCTTTCAGTGCTTTATTGTTCCTCTTTTCTCCATCAGAAAATAATGTATCTCTGTGAGGTCTGCTCAGTATCTTAAAATCAGTCTTGAGCTGGCCTTCTCTCTGAGGTCACCTAACTCCGCCTTGGTGTATTAAAATATATATTTTATAACACAGGCTGTCCTACTAAGATATTTAAAAAAATAATAGGTGACATAAATGTGACTTGCCAAAACCAGTCTGTGGTCTGCTTCACACAGGCATCAAAGCCTCTTTGATGTAATCACTGGCTTCCTTAGACAATACCCCCAACACATGCATATTGGACTTCTTGAACCAGTCTGGGACCTGCATCACACAAACATCAAAGCCTCTTTGATGTAATCGCTGGCTATCTTGGGAGCCACCTCACACAAATGCATATGCCCTTTTTCTCATGACACCTAGTGCAAATCAAAGGATTTCTCTGAGGGCATTATAAAATGGATATCTTGGTCCCTGGCTTCAAAGAAAACTTAACAAAGCAATTGCATTTCAGATAACTGCAGTTTAAGCTACCTCCTGTCCTTTGAACTTATCCCTGGGGTGTTTTGATGTGTCAGTTTCAGCAAGACAGCAATGTCTCCTGCAGACGCTCCCTTGCATATTTTATATTGCAGAAAAATATCATATTGAAATCAGAACCAGCTGTCCACGTGCCACAGTCTCTACAGTTCCTTTTCTCCCTGATGTACCTAAACAAGTCCTTTTACCCTTCTTAATGCCTTGTGCCCGCCTTAGCTCTGTAGATGCCTTGGCTCTCCTTACTGCCCTTGTTACCTCTTTCGATTACTTCAGGTACTCCTCCCTGTCCTCCCCCTCCCTGTTTTCTTGTACCTCCTAAAGGCAGCTATTTTCCTCCTTTCAATGGTGTATGCTCATACCCATTGCTTTAAAATCGATCAGAATAGCCACATTAACATTTGAGTCAGACTGTGATTTGTTTGTTTAAAATTTGTCAGAAGTTAAATGAACTTTGGAATATAAAAAGCAGATTTTTTTTTTCATTTTTCTTGGTTATATTTCTCAAACACAACAGTAGAGAAGAAAATTCTTGTCTTACAGGCAGGAGTGCTTGAAATTGGTGCCAAATTTTCTCTACTGCAGCCTTCCAAGGTGAAAGTTGTAAAAAGGGAACTTGTTTAACCAGGAAAGGAACACTAAGCTGGAGCTTGTTTCCAGGTGCGACCTGGGAGCACAAGGAAATTAAAAGACTTGCTCAAGGTCACACAGTATACAAGTGGGGCTGTGAGATTCAAACCCAGGTCTCCAGGTTCACAACTCAGTGCCCTAAACCACAGTGCCTTACTGCTTCCAAGATGGAAAAGCACACATCTTCTTCAAAGTAGAGCATCTGGTTGGTTATTTCAGGAATTATTATTCAACCACCTCAGACCCTGATGTTTCAGCTATGCCTACAGATTCAGATAAAAATTTGTTAGCTTCTGTGGAACAAACGGACTTATGTCTATACAAAGGTTATATAAAGGGTTAATTGTTTTCTGCCAGGGGAATGCTAAGAAAATATATATAAAATGTAGAAGAAACTATTCTTGAGTGGATGGGGTATACAGGGAAAACTGCTTTCATAATAAACTAAGAATAGAAAATATGGTTCTCTGTTTTTGCTATGGCACATCTTAGAGTTAATAATGTATTCACTAATGTTATGCTTCTTTCTCTCTGAGGTACTGGGTTAGTTAATATTACCTATGTTTTTTGTTTATTTTTATTATTTCCAGTATTTTTTAATTCATATTGTGATTATGAGGTTTATGTAGTTTAAAAAAATGTACTGGGAAGTGTATGATGGATATAACATGTTTAATAATTATGCGTGTAGCATAAATATATTAAAAATTCCTATAGAGTTAAAAAATAAATCTCTAAATAAAAAAATAAAATACATAAAGAGATAAATAATAAATAAAGCTCCAAAACCATCCTATCCAGATAAAATCAAAACCGGGTCACTTGAAGATCTGAACCCGTTAAACAGACCACACTCAAAATATGATTTTTGCAAAAGCAAAAATATGCAAAATATTGTATTTACCTCCCTCCGGCTGCCATGGGCATTCTGTTAATCCCTGAGATATTGCAAATGTAGACACACCAGCATAAGATTTTTAACAATTACAAACCTCTGGGCAGGAGTGTGTTTTGTTCTGGGGAATGGCTCAGTTTAAAATGGTTTCTGATACATATGTTTTACTGATCATGTCATGCTGATGCTTTGTGCAAAGTTTTTAGCTGCTAAGTGATAACCTGCGGTACCTACCGCAGGCATGCAAACTCCTTTGTGCTTTTTGTCAAGATTAGTGTTACCTTTAAGAATGTGTGACACAGCCATAGTGCGGTCTGTGTAATAGCATGGTCACAAGAATGTTTATTTTATTTATTTATTTAAAGGTTTGGTAACCAGGAGAGGCACACTGAGTCAGAGCTCACTTCCAGATACAACCCAGGGAAAGGGAAGGAGGGAAGTTCATATATAAAGGCAAATTACAATTAAATACAAGCATTTGTCAATGCCGAATGTTTGCTTGCAGGTATTGCCATTGGTACTGCAAGAGTTAGAGAGCTGCATAATAGGAATTGCAGTAAAGTATTGAAGTAACGCTAAACCCCACCCCCATCTTGCAAAAAGTAACAGGCATTGGGGTGTGGCTTTGGGTCATCGGGCATGAAGCTCACGCCATTTCACCTAACCTCACCCCACCCTGCAGACACAGACAAGAAAAACATCAATATTGAAGGATATTTGCATGATCTAGCTTACTCTCCACACTGGCAAGAGTTTTATCTTGCCCATTCTGTTGAAAAAGCTCAGCAGGTGCTAAATAACATTATAATAAATGCCCTTAACAGCCATGCCCCAATCTCTAGTATCCGAATAAAAAACAAATCCTGTCGTTGGTTTACAGCTGACCTCAAAGCTGCACTGCTGGAGAGAGACAAACTCTGGAAAATGGCAAGAAAAACCAAGAATGCAAATGACTGGATGATCTTTAGGAAAGCCAGGAATAGATGCACCAAGAAAGTTAGGATGCAAAGGCTGCCTCTACTTGGCCGAACTTGACTCTTCCTACCATAATCCTGCTAGGTTTTGGGGCACCATCAAGGGTATGGTGGGGCAGGATGCTAACACCCCCCTTCCAACTCAATTACACAACAGTTATGGCCCTATCACTGGCAAAATGGAAATTCTGGACGCCTTCAATAACCACTTCACAACTGCTGGTCTTGCCTTTGATACCTCTCCAGCTAACCTGCTGAGGGAACAATTAAGCTCCCATTACACTGGTGATCAGAGAGTTGACTCTTCCTTCAGCTTCAAATCTATACTGTTGAAACAAGTAGAGGATCTATTATGGCAACTGGATACCAAAAAAAGTGCAGGGGCAGACTCTCTGGACCCCTACTTTCTAAAGATTGCATGCCATGTACTTGCAGTCCCCCTAACACACCTCTTTAACCTATCCCTAAACTCTGGCTCTATTCCCACACTGTGGAAGACAGCCCAAGTGGTCCCCCTTCTAAAATCAGGGGACTCTATGGATCTTAATAATTATAGGCCCATTTCCATTCTACCAGTGCTATCCAAGATGCTGGAGAAATTAGTGAGTAATCAGTTAAGGGAGTATCTTGACAATGCTAACCTCCTAAACCCAGCTCAATCTGGATTCAGGGCCAAGCATAGCACTATCACTGCACTAGCCAAGGTCACAAATGACTGGCAATCCAAATTAGATAAAAAGAATAATGTCTGTGCAATATTCCTGGACCTGAGCAAAGCATTCGATACTGTGGACCACGAGCTACTACTTTCATCTCTGTACTCCATTGGCCTAGATCCATCCTCCTTAAGTGGTTCAGATGCTGCATTCTGGGTCACAGCAGGTAAAGCTGAGAGTGACCTATCCCCATTAAAACCACTGTCAAGAGGAGTCCCCAAGGTTCTATTCTGGGTCCTATCCTTTTTGCCATTTATATAAATAACATTGATTCAACCCTTACCAATTCCTCTGTGTACACCTCTTTGCTGATGACACTGTTCTGTATGTCCAGCAACCCTTCGCCCTACAGCTGCTTTCATTGAAATCCTACAAAACAGAATTCTCCTTACACTACAATATCAGTTACTCTGAGAAAAAGCTTCCTGTTAAATGCAAAGAAAACTAAAACAATGATGTTCACAAATCAAAGCTCCACCAGCACATCCTCTCCAATCATTCTCCCCAGCTATGCACTATACTTGGAAAATCTGGAGTATGTAAAAACTTCAAATACCTAGGTGTGTGGATTGACAACAGACTTGATTTCACCCATCATTTAGAAGAACTGTTAAAAAGCTTTGCCAAAGGCTTGGCCTTCTCTATAGATTAAAACCCTTCTAAACAGAGACTCAAAGATGAGGTTAGTCCAGGCCATTTTCTATCAGTTGTTGACTATGCAGACTTCCTTTATAGTCACTGCCCCATCTCTACCATCACAAGTTGGATATCTTATATCATAGAGCAATAAGGTTCATTACAGATCTGCCATCTAATACTCATCATTGTTCTCTTTATGCTGCAGTTGGGTGGGTTTCCCTTCACCTCAGAAGGAACAGAAATGCAGCACTATGGATTTACGGCGTTGTCAAAAAACTTCAAACCACATCCTGGACTGCTTCACCCAGACCTCTCCTAGCTCCTATGCCCTAAGAAGCAACAACATCATCCTGCTCAAATTGCCCAAATTCAACACCAGGCTAGGGAAGGCAGCAATCAGCTATTATCTAGCTATAGCATGGAACACCCTACAAAATCCTAAAACTGTCCAATATCATTCCATTTGCATCCTTTAAACAGCACTGTACAGTCTTCTTCAAAGAAATGCAATTGCTACCACTAGAACTAGCATTGTCATCTCACAAATCTCCTTCAAACCATATATGGCATATTCCTTCCAGACAGACACCCCATCTTATGGCACCCAGTAATACCTTCACCATCCTAGTATTACATTATGTTGAGTGTCTGCCATCCCTACTGGGATATGTATATACTGTACATACTGTAAATATTAGCTTAACTTTCCTGTAACCGTTTTTTATCATGTGAATTTACTGTACATCACTGTGTTTATAAACGTTATTTTCCCCTGTATGTATAACTGTCTTTTATAAGTGTATGATGTATCTGTTGTGTATCAACTATTGAACCTTGACCTTATCAGGTCCATCTTGTAAATGAGCCTTGCTCAATGATGTTCGCCTGAATAAATAAAGATTTGATGATGATGATGATGATGATGAGGTGTCATTGTGTGCTTTGAGGTCTTTGGCCCTTATGCTCACCCCATTCCATAAGGAAATAAGCTGAGATAGGTGCAGTGTAGGAGAATGGAGTGAACATTAGGGTCGAATACCCCAAGGCACACCTCGATGCCTGGCACTGGCTGCAGGGTGGGGATGCAGTGGCATGAGCATTACCAGACCCTCAAACACTTCACAGATCAAAATAGGTACATGTGTTTTTTTTTGCAGTGAGCCAGGGTGGGGGGGGAGGCATCTGCTAAAAGAATGTAGCACAACAAATAGGTCAGGGAGGTTCATACAATAAAACAGCCTGTGTAGTGCTCTCTGGGTTGGAGTCAAGGGGTTTGTGGCATGCTTAAAAGTTAGTTAACACACAGTTATTAAATCATTTGGTACACAAATGAAGGCCCAGAATTTCAGGTTGTGAACTAGTTACTGTCCTGGAATATTTCTGTTAATAATAACCACACAGACAGAAGTTTTGTATTTTACACACATTGGGCATAAGATAACTTCCTTTACCCCAGTCAAACAGCAGTGTATATGAAATCCTGTTGGGGTTTCCCAGCTGCAAAAAATACTATAGTACAACAAGTACCAGTGACCACCACCAAAGGATTAAGTTTTATAATTGCATACAGAGTGTTCAAGACTGTCCCCAACTTAAAGTGTCTTTGTTTATAAATCAACCTATTAGACAGAGGGTACAGGCAGTAGGAGCCCACTCCAAAATCTAGGTTGCCTGCACAGTACTGAAAAATGCATTGCCACTTCATCATTTTATTTTCTTGTTAATTACCTGTATAAATTTTACTCCCTTGTTCCTATTAAGTAGGCATCTTTAACCATCTAACCCAGAAGCAAGACCTAAACTGTCTCCACAAGTACCAGGTAACCCACTGTCACCACGACCTGCTTCCTGGGGGAGGAGGGGGAAAATCCCATCCTACCTTTTGCCTCTCTGAACCAACTGACTCAGTCTTGGATGGCCTGGCAACCGACAACCCCATGCTGTGTGATGTGGGGTGGGTGCCCTCTCAGTAGTCCAATCCTGCTGGCCGGACTCCCAACTCATCCTGACCACCGCACTGCTCACTCCATCTTCCTGCCATCATCTCTCAGAGCCTGCTGGGGCTTGCAGGACTTCACTTGTCACTCAGAGGCTGTCTGGGAGAGTTATCTCTCCAGACTGCTATCTGGTGTCCCGCCAAGACTTCAGGCCAGGGGAAAGGGCAAGCCAGGGCTGTGCAGCACTGAGCTGCTTCTAAGGGGGGTCCAGTGTCATTCAGTGAGCATCGACTTGAGCCCTCTGCTGATAGAAACATAGAAACATAGAAATTGATGGCAGATAAAGACCATAAGGCCCATCCAGTCTGCCTATTTCTTTTTCTACCTTATGAATGTACCATCAGACTTTGCTCTGTCTTTTTTTTATTAAAAATTTTTTATTAGATTTTCAGAAGTACAATACAATATAAGAAGCAATAAATATCCAACATTAAATCATAAAACATGGAAACAAACACATACTATTAATTATGAATGGCAGATTACATATAGTTGAAGATAAAAAATACTCATAAAATGAGAAGATCACTATGTCTATAAAATTATGAATTTTACAAGCCTCAACATTAATGTTTAAGTTTAAACCTTTGTGCAAAATCTTAGGAAGGGGCCCCAGATATAATTAAATGTCTCCAGTTTATCTTGCATGACGTAATGAATTCTTTCGTTATTGGCAAGAGTTTCCATTGAGTCCAACCACTGTTGAAACAAAGGTTATTTTTCCTCTTTCCAATGTATCAATACTAATCTTTTAAAGGTGAGAGCAGCTGACAAAATCCAAATTTTAAAACATTTTTGTATAACTCCAAGTGATGTCAGATCACCCAGAATAAATAATTCTGGGGAGAAAGGAAAGGATATGTTTAAAATTTTCTGACAAAAAACATAGATTGAATCCATCCCTTGTTTATAATTTTACAGGACCAAAAGAGATGTGCCAATCCAGCATCTTTTTCACCACATCTCCAACAAACCCCTTCTGAAAGTAACCCTAGAGTAAAAAAGCTGTCGAGGGGAGTAATAATAACAATGTAATATCTTAAATTGAATTAGTTGCCCCTGTAATTCTTTACATGCTGAGTGAGTGTTGATCCAAAGAGTATTCCAAGATTCCAAGGTGAACTGAGTACCTAAGTCATTCTACCATTTCAACCTAGCATTTTCAGTTAGCCTTTCATTTGAATTTTGCAAAAATTTATAAATTAAACTAAAACCCCTAGGTAGGTAAGCAATTTTGAAAAGAAATGCCCAAGTGGTATCAGAAGGGATAGAAAAATCATCTTTGGGCCGTCCCGTCAGCACAACGGTTGGATTTCTGCTTGCGACGCCGGCGACCTGGGTTCAGGAATGGATCCGGGTCGTAGGAGGGCCGGCCAGGGGGAATAGGATCGGCGTCTGACAGGCGCCTCCTATTCCCGGGGGAGGGCGTGGGTAAGCCTCGGTGCATTGGAGACCCCTGGTGGAGACCGGGGGTTCCACGCAAGCCGGCGCTCAACAAGGGTGGGGATGGAGGCAGGGCGGACGCTGGCGTCATTGCACGTCCCCGCCTCCTCTGGGGAGAAAAACGCGGAAAAGATGGAGGGCAGGACCACCGATTAATGAAGCCCTCCCTGGAGAGCCTCACATAGCCGCCACCGCTGCAGGACCCCAACTAGTTACAGTTCCAGGGCCACGTAGGTGGCCCGAGGCCCCGCCCTCCGGGGGGCAAGCCGGGGGTGACCGAGGGTCCTCAGCAGCAATCGACGGCGGTAGAGGTCTCCGGGGGCCGTGACCAGGGTGGATGGCTTCGGTGGTCCTGCCAGGGAGAAAGAGGAAAATTAAAAAAAAAAAAATCATCTTGCAGTACTGTACCAACAAGCCTATTTCTTAGCTGAAGATACAGGCAGAAATCACACTTGGTAAGGCCACATTTTCTGCACAGATCCTCAAAAGAAAGCAATCTTTCCTTATCATCCAATATATTCCCAAGGACCCTTATGCTTTTTTGCTTCCAGTTTGCAAACATAAAGCCCTTTTTATCTGAAGTAAGCCTGGGATTGTCCCAAGTGGGCATAAACTTTAGAGGAACATGTTCTATTTTTTAAGGCAGTTAAATTTCTTGCAAACTAAAACTGATACCTGTAAAGACGGGTGATTGGATAGAAATGAAGGAGTACTGGTGAAAAACAAATCTGTCAATTGTAAAGGCGTAACCAGATCCTTCTCTATTTTCACCCACAGAGGAGTAGATGGTAAATCTTGATTCAAAAACCAGTTAGTCATTTGCTTTAGTCTGATGGCCCAAAAATATCCCTGCCACCATGGTAAAGCAAATCCACCCGATTTAGTTGGAGCTCTAAGTTTGAGTTTAGATAATCTAGGGGGCTTCCCATTCCATAGAAAATTAGAAATGACTTTGTCAATTTTACCAAACCATATAGCCGGTATATTAGCCACAAAATTATTGACAAAAAAGAATAACCTATGGGCCAGTATCATCTGAATTGAATTAATCTTACCCCATAAAGAGTGGTTAAGACAGGCCCATTTATCCAAATCCGATTTAAAGTTGTTTATAAGTTTCGTAAAGTTATGAGATAAGATTTTGTCAATGGAGTTGAAAATTTTAACCCCTAAATATAATAGACCATTTTCAGGCCAAGCAATGTCTGGACTTTTTTTTTACTTTGCAGCCTCAAAATCTAAATCATTTAACATCAAACACTCCGATTTTGTCCGGTTAACAAACAGGCCTGAAATTTCCCCAAAACTTTGCAACAAATCTCTAACCCTCTGAAGGGAAAAAGCTGGTTGAAAGAGGGTTAATAGGATATCATCTGTGGATGCCAAGACTTTGTTATTATGACTACCTACCATTATCCCATGAATATTGTCAGCCTTAATTACTCTTTATAACAAAGGTTCTATAGCCAAAACAAAAAGTAATGGACAGAGAGGGCATCCCTGCATCGATCCCCTACTTAGATGGAATGATTCTGATCTCAGTCCATTCGAAGTAATGCAGGCCTTAGGGGAGTCATATAGAGTCTGAATCCATTTAATGATACCTGACCCAAAATTGTTAGCATACAATACCTTGTAAAGATAAATCCATTCTAAGGAATCAAAGGCTTTGCCTTTGTCAAGGGAAATAGCTGCAGAGGGGAGATTTTTATTTTTAGGAGCTTGAGAGGCAGTGTAGCAGAGTGGTTTAAGGCTCTGAGCTGCAAATCTGGTGATATCCAGCAGACCAGACCTGTGTTTGAATCCCATAGCTTCCACTTGCATACTGTGTGACCCTGAGCAAGTCACTTAACTTCCCTGTACTCCCAGGTCGCACCTGTAAAAAAAAAAAAGCTTTCAGCTTAGTGTGCTACTCCTGGTTAAACTAACAAAAAAAAAAAAAAATAAATAACTGAGAAAAGCCTACGAAAATTACCAGCTGCTTGCCTACTCTGTAGAAAGCCCACCTGCTCCTTCCCTATTAATTTATTAAGCACCTTTGAAGTCCTAAGTGCTATTGTTTTTGCTAAAACCTTATAGTCAAAGTTCAAGACAGAAATAGGCCTATAATTGCTACATTCTGTGGGGTCTTTGTCTTTTTTATGTAACAAACATATATAGGCATTAGTCATATATTCAGGAAGTTTGTTCGCTACAAGTGAATCATTAAAGGCTGACAGCAGATGAGGTAAAATGATGGAATTTACAAATTTATAAAATTTTCCCAGGATACCATCTGGACCAGGGGATTTACCCTTAGGAGATTTAGCAATGACCTCAGAGATTTCCGGCAATGATAAGGGCATATCAAGTTGTTGCCATTCTTCTTTAGATATAGTTGGAAGCCCAGCATTTTCCAAAAAATCTTCAATGAGATTATTCTGAGGAATTCCTTTAGATTCATAAAGATCACTATAAAGTGTTATAAAAGTATCATTAATCTTTTTAACATTGTTGGTAATAACTCCACCATTGGTTTTAATACATTTAATGTTGTTCTGCTGATGTAGTTTACACAGGCGATGAGACAACAGTTTTCCTGCTTTTTCACCTGTCTCCCAATAATTCTGTTTGATTCTAAATAGGGTGTATTCTATTTTTACCGAGTGTAACCTATTTAATTCATATTTTAGGCCCAAAACCTTGTATATGAGATCCTTTTTATTAGGGGGGTTTGACTTCAGTTGTGGAAGCACATCACTCAGAGATTTGCCTATGTCCTTGATGTCTTTAATGCTCTCTTTTTTCTTTTTAGGTGCATATTCAATAATGCCCCCTCTTATGAAAGCCTTATAGGCTTCCCAAACAATACCCGAAGAAACCTCGCCATCAGCATTTATCTGAAAGTATGATTTAGTTTCTTCTGTGAGCCATTTTTGGAATTTAATGTCCTGAAGTAGGGATACATTAAACCTCTGGTTAGGAGATTTATCAGCTTTATTGTCCATCAAAAGAGAACATTCTAATAAACAATGGTCAGATATTAAAATATTTTCATAAGAAATGTGGTTTATGTTGTTGCACCAGCTTAAAGACATATTTAAACATGCTGTTCCTTTTGTATTATGTATATTTATATGTAACTGTACAATTTTCCCTGCCAACAGCAGGTCCACCTTGTAAATGAGCTTGCTCAATGGTGATTGCCTGGATAAATAAAGATTTGATTGATTGATTGATAGTGCCATGTCTGGCTTACATAAAGGAGTAATCTCTCCCTTTAGGATTAGATAACCTCCAGGCATCGAGTAAACTCACATCCTCTAACAACTTATGCAGACTTTCTTGCGCAGGAGATAAGGATAAGGAAGGCTGTGAGTGTGATTTGTCTAACCAGGAATCCATAACGGTATTGCAATCACCCCCTAGCAATATTTCATAAGGGCCCAGATTGGCCAAAGCAAAAGATAAGTTTTGAAAGAATGTCTTCTGGCCTGTATTAGGTGCATACACATTACAAATCCATTGGAGCATCTGACCAAGCCCTCTCCTGGTTCCATAGCTATCTTGACAATCGGACTCAGGCGGTAGCATTTCACAAGGCCCTTTCCTCCCCCCTAAACATCTCCCGTGGAGTTCCCCAGGGATCCACTCTTGGACCGCTACTCTTTTCCCTCTTCCTAAATGATATTCCCACCATGTCCCGGCATAGCTGCACTCTTATGTACGCAGATGACCTTGTTCTCTACTCTGGGTCAAAATCGGTTGCTGCCATCAACTCCACTCTCACTAATGACTTCCAATTCCTGCAGACCTGGCTCTAGCAACCACCAAGTCCTGAACCTAGAAAAACCTGTGCTATGCTATTCGGATCCTCTAAGAAACTGTCTGCCCCTGCTTAACAGGCTCGGGTTCAATGCCTTGATGGCTCTCTATCTCAAACACTGAGTCCTTCAAGTACCTTGGGTCACTTTGGATCCCACACTTGACCTGTCTCAACATGTCAATATAAGTTGTGCCGTGCCGTCAGTGCTAAAATTGGAGGAGCTTATCGCGTGCGCCACTCCCTCACTCCTTCCGCTAGACTTTCTGTTGCGAGAGGTATTCTCTTACCCCAGCTCCAATATGCTCTGCCCTCCTCTTTGCTGCAAACTCTGCTACACTCCACAAATGGGACACTGTCTATAACAACATCTGTAGATTCGCCTTAACTGCCTCACGTCTTACCCATCATTGTCTCCTTTACGCTGGCTTAAATTGGCTGTCACCTAAGGATATTCGAGCCTACTCCCTGGGTTGCTTTATCGACTCCCTGTCTAGACCTCCCTGCCCTGACTATCTTGCCAACCTCCTGACTCCTGCCTCACACACCCGTACCCTCAGGTCTTCCTCTGTCCCCATGCTCTCCACTAGACCTTGCATGACAAAATGGGTGAACAAGCATTTGACCATTTGCTCCCAAATTCTGGAACTCACTCCCCTTATGGTGAAACGTCATCCTCCATCGAGAATTCAAAACTCGCTGTTCACCCACCTCCTAGCCTCTGGCCAATGCAAATGCTCTTAATTTGCTTTGTCCCACTGCAGGCTGTCGGGTCTGACCCTGAGTACTACTAATGTTCTCCCATGCAATTTGTCTAGGTGGCTATGAACCTTGATGTCTTTACTGTCCTCAGCTGTCTTATGGTTACCTCTAATTGCTTTATTTTACATCCTTATTATGATCTATGCCTAAAATGTACCCTTATATAACTGTTACTGTACTACCCAATGTATATCTTGTTTTGCTTCTGTACACCTATATTATGTCTGTGCATTTCTGCATAGTGTAACCAATGTCCTGTGCTCTCCCGGGTCGTGCCTGAAAATAGGCAGGTCTGTTGCCTAGCGCACTTACCCGGTTACCAAAAGCTAATAAATAAATAAATAAATAATTAGCTATATCCCTACCAGGTGAGTTACCTAAAAGAATTTGGAATCTTCCTTCAGGGTCAGTAATATGAGAATGCCTAATAAAGTTAATCCCTTTCCTTATTAGTATTGCTACCCCTCTTCTCCTTGAAGAAAAACAACAGGATTCAACTGAAGCAACCCAGCTGCGAGCAAGCTTATTTGCTTCTTCTTTGGCTAAATGAGTTTCTTGCAATAGGGCAATATCAGCCTTATGAATATTTAAGTGGCGCAGTACTCTATACCTTTTAGTAGGAGACCCCATTCCCTGAACATTCCAAGTGCACACATTAATGTTGCTCATCTTGTAATAAAATCTTAAAAATAAAACATAATATATAACATTTGACGATAGATAAAACAGTGAGATCAAAAGTTTTGTAGTTAACTTTTTCCTTCAGGTAGATTAACAAGTACTATAAAAAGCAAAGCCAAGGTAAAATAGGTTGATTAAAGCAATAATTTAGACAATTATAAAGTTTGAACAACATAATATATTCCTTTTAATAGATAAAAAAAAAAACAGTTACTAAGGAGTTCATGCGATTGACCACCGAGGACTAACCTCACTTATGGAAACACACGCAAACCTACAATGACCTGTTGTAAAAGAAAACATAACCCACACAATTATGTTAGAGAGTCTAGTATTAAGGCAATATGTGCAATTAACCATTCCCTGCCTTATGACTGTACCTTGATAACAAAAGCTGAATAAAAGCATATTTTAAAACCCCAGGGGGTGGAATAGTACAGCAAAAAATGAACTAAATAAGACCCAAATACCATGGCCATAATCTCTAAACTCAAATAGCTTCAAACAGATGTCTTGAAACCAGGCAACAACCCAGGCATCCAACTTTCCCTGCATCAAAAGTACTTACCACCATATTAGCGTATGCAATAGAAAATTCTCCAAAAACAATGATCTTGTACTGCAGCATCCAATCCTCAGGGGGGCTACCTGCAAGAAGGATAATTATTAAGATCCTAGTAACATACATTTAGCACAAGAATTGGCAATTGAAACTGACATTAAGTAAGATTTCCAGTGCCTTGATCCACCATGCCAATGTTTGCCAGTCAGAGCCTGCAGTAAATAAAGACCCTATAAAGTTCAGATATTCAAGAGCATATTTGAATTTCTCCTGAACGAACATGACATTCAGCATCAGACAGGCCTGGAAGTAAATTTAGATGCAGTGTAAGGAGGGAGCCCATGTTACTAAAAAAATAAATAATATCAGTGATAGATTTGCTGTACTACCCCTCCCCTCTATATTTGTGACATGTAACTTACATACTGTGTGACCCTGAGCAAGTCACTTAACTTCCCTGTGCTCCCAGGTCGCACCTGTAAAAAAGCTTTCAGCTTAGTGTGTTACTCCTGGTTAAACAACTAAAAAAAATATATATATTAAAATGCTACAAATGACTGGATATTTATGGATAAACAGTATCAGGGAAATTTAGATATGTGTAAAGCTGCAAATATTACCCCCTCCCTTCCTCCGTACTTATCAAGGGACATCAGAGAAAAGACAAGTACCACATATCTTAAGGAACGCAATCCCTGAATCCATACATTTTTTTTAACCAAAATAATGGTTGGAGAACGTACCGCAGACATATTCCACAATGTGAATAAGTTAATTACCTGGCATAACGCGTGCAGAGTATCAATAAACAGGAACTAATTCACTTGCACTTCCTGTTTCATTAGCCAACCCCTGTAGTAACGACTTTAATAAATAAGCATTACAACCTTAAAAATATGCAAGGGTTCTATATTAAGAAAGAGCAGATGATTTTCTTTTAAAATGATGTTTCATCAGCAACCTTCGACAAGAGTCACATGACTCTCAATGACCCCTCTGTCACAAATCAAACGGGTCTTCTACTCGTGACTGCAACCTTTACCACCAACAATTTCCTACATGAATCATGTACTCACAGTCACCAGTTCAGAGAATTGAACACCAGGTGAACTAGGCTTCTCGAACAAGTCTGCAGCTGGGCTCAACGAATCTCGCAAGGCGTCAGGTAACTCCAGTGGAGCAAGAAAATCTTTCTTTTTATTTGGAGATGAATGGGGCCAGTCTTTATTTGCACTGTCTTTAGGTTTAGACAGATTTTTATTTTTAAAGAAGGTTTGTGGCTTTCTGGATATCTTGGACCATGCTGCAGACTTTGGAATAGTGGAGTTAGGTATCCCAAGTTTGGAATTGCTTTTTGGTAAGGGAAACTGTGAAGAGCTCTGCTTAGGTTTACCAGATATCAAAGGGAATGCAAGGCCTGCAGGATTGTCGTGAGGGCTGCAATGTGGAGCGACAGCATACGCACGACATTCCGAATATGGAAGATGGTCATGTTCAAATTTTCCAGAGGCAGTTGTGGCCTGGTTGTAGTTTTTAAAATTAGAAGGTTTCTTGGCTAAAATCTGCTCTGCTTCCGGCCAGCATTTACAAATAAAATTCCAAGCATCTTGTGGGTTCTCAAAACTATGTGACCCTCCACCTCTAGAGATAACTAAAATAGCTGAATATTTAATGTAGTAAGGGATGTTCAGTTTCTGCAATACAAAATGAATTTCCGCACACGCCTTCCTTTTCTCCACTATTTTGGATGGGAAGTCCTGAAAGATGAAAATGCGATCTTACCCCCAGTACAAAGATTTTTGCTGACCAGAGACTGCACGGATTTCTTCTTTTACATTAAATCTTAGAAATCTCACAATAATTGGTATTGGTTTCTGACCAAGTTTGGGTGAGGACCTATGAGCCCTTTCTATTTCCAAGGGATATTGCCAGTTAAAATTTAACAAAGCTGGTAAAAACTCCTGCAGAAAACCAATCATATTATCCCCTTCCATTTTCTCTGGAGTACCTACTAGACGCAAATTATTTCTTCTAGGCCTGTTTTCTAAATCATCCACTTTTGAGCATAAATATTCTATCTTTCCCATGTTTCTCCCAGCTAAATCTTCTAAGGAGCATGAAGACTCCTCAATTAATGCCATCCTTTCCTCTAAGGTATTAATCTTCTCAATCAGAATATCAGTTTTTTTATTCTCATTCCCTGCTTGCTCTTTCAAGGAACAAACATCTAGATGCATGCTTTGAAGCTTTTCTTTAATGTAGTCTAAATCATTTGTTCCTGTGTTCCCTTTTTTATTCTGTTTACCAGCATATTGCAAATTTTTAACGGGACTTGATTTAGGAAAGATTCGGCTGCCCTGTCCTGCAGGATACCTTGTCAGGGAGATCCCGTTCAGCTCCATTGAAGATGCCGAAGTTGATTTCCCTTGAAGCGGCATGAGCACTGCACTTGAGCGTGATAGATTTCAAAGGGGAAAATTTCTCTAGTTGTAATTAACCAAGTGCGATCAGACTTGTGTATAATGCGGACGAGTTTTATAGCAAGGGAAAACTACACAAATAGCCATGTTACGCTGACCTTAAACTTTAGAAAATTATAAAAATCACAAATGTGTGGGAGAGCTCTTCTTTCAAGCGGCCATTCTTCCCTAGTGCCAGCATGCGCTCCAGCCTTTGCTCTGTTAATGGCCTATCTATTCACATTCATCTGTATTGCTCCCTTATGCCTATCCCATGTCTGTTTGAAGCCCTGCACTGTATTCATATCCACCATTTCCTGAGGTAGGCCGTTCCATGCATCCACCACCCTTTCTGTGAAAAAGAACTTCCTCACATTACCCCTTAATCGGCCTTCCTCTAATCTCCTGCTGTGTCCTCTTGTCCTGCTATTTTTCTTATATTGAAACATGGTAGACTCTTTCACCTTGTTAATGCCCTTAACGTCTTTGAATGTTTCAATCATATCACCTCTCTCCCTCCTTTGCTCTAGGGTATACATATTGAGCTCCATTAATCTGTCCTCATATGTCTTCTGATGCAGTCCCTGCACCATTTTGGTTGCTCTTCTCTGGACTGCCTCAATTTGGTTATAGTCCTTATGAAGGTGTGGCCTCCAGTACTGCACACAGTACTCCAGATGGGGCCTAACCAGTGTCTTGTGAAGAGGGATTATTACCTCCCTCTTCTGACTTGTGATACTCCTACTAATACACCCCAACATCCCCCTAGCCTTACCTTACCTGATGGTGCCACAAAAGGGCAGACAGTGAGGCGGTGACCATGGGGATCATTGTCGGTCAGTCCCCGCCTTGGACCGTCAGTGCTGGGTGCGCCGGCTCACAGCAAAACAAGTAAAGAGATTTTTGAGGGAAAATTTAAATTATTTAAGATGTGGCAATTTGGTAAACAGTTAACATACCTTGTTTGTAATTAATTGTGCCTTTAAGCACTAAGAGTGCTACTAATCCCATAAAAAGACAGCAGAATCACAGGGACTTGTAACTTGATTGTTCCGTGTCCTTGTTAAACCAGCTTAGCAGGGTTTTCTGAGCTCCAAGTCAGCTCTGGTTACGCTTATGTCCTTCTAAAAGAAATAATAAAACAAACCAAAAATTGCTATTGAGGGGCTCAGGTACTGAGAGTAACCCAAAAGGTTTCTATGATGGGGAGAACAACATGGTAGGCAGCAACACTGCAGCCATCTTGCTTCTCTGCCCCCCAAGTGCCTTAGTACAGACATATTTATATAATAAGGCACAGTCTTTGCACTTTCTACTAGATAATGTGAACAGGATGTAAAAATGTAAGGGGTTGGGAAATAACAATATGTTGCTAACCCCGTCCTCCCCCACTGGTCTGCTGCACACCATGGCTTCGCTCAGCAATGACAGGGCACTCCTTGATTGTGACAGCAAATTTCTTTCAAGTTGGTGCATGCTTGAAAACTGCTGTCATAGACAGTGTGCAATTTCAGTGGTGCCAAACAGATGAGCCTAAAAAAGCAGTGGCAGCACTGGCCACAACACTGCCACACCTGTGAAACCTGCTACTACCACAAGATGTTTCTTGCGCATGCACACAAGGAAACATAAAAATTAATTAGCTGGCTTTAGGGGTGGAAGGGACTATATTTTGACTCCATGGAGTTAAGAGCCCAATCCCTCCCACTTTCCTATTTGGAGACCCCCAGGCTCTCATGTTTTGTAATGCAATATTCAGGAAAATATGGGGACATGCGCCGTTGACTTCAATGGAGCTCCTTTTTCAGTCATGGTTTTTGATAGTCTAAATTCCTGATTTGTACAAATTAAGGTCACCACTCAACTAAAAAGGGCATATGATGTCAATTATATCATGAGAGGGAGCTGCTGAGCCACATACAATAATAGAGCCTGGTGATCTGTACAGGAATTGTAGTTGCATCCCACTGACTGCGAGGCACAAAATTGTCCAGAAGATGATACTCCCCATCTTTGACTACTATGATGTAGTCTATGGTGCTGCTCCCAAATCTTTCCTGACCAAGTCGGATAGTCTCTTTAACTCCTTCTGTCGCTTTGCTCTCGACTCACCTTCCCGCTCCCACCACTGTGAACTCTATCAATCTTTAACCTTCCTTCCACTATCTCACAGACACATCTCTCACTGTTCCAAACTAACCTCCAAATTCTGGTTCGGGGGACTCCCCCTGTATCTCTCATCCTCTCTCTCCACTCCATCTCCCCCCACCCACTCTCTCAGATCAAATGATGCCCGCACTTTGACAGTCCCTTGCTGCTCCACCCTCATCGGTCAGACTGGTTTCGCCCATCGCTTCCCTAAAATCTGGAATTGCCTCCCCCCTGAAATATGACACTCCTCCTCCAACTGCTCCCTTACCTCTGCCCTACACAATTACCTCTCCCTCAGCTGTTTCTGCTTTAACCCTCCTTAATACCGATCCCCAGTTTCTGCCTTCCTACCATGACCCCCCTTGCAGGGTTCTCAACATCCTGAAGGGGGAAATCAGGAAATGGCTACCCCTTCTCCTCATATTCAGTTTTTGCCTCTCCCTCTCTCTCTTCTCCACCTGCCCTTCTGGGTCACCAGTGTGCACAACCTACCCCATCCTTTGTACTCCAACAGCACTTGCATACTACCTCGAGCCTGCTCCTGGTATACTCATGCACTATAAATGGTTCTATAGCATTATTACTGTTTTGTACATTCATATGTTCTTTTGTATGATTTTGGACATGTATTGTAATTTACCCAGTGTTCCACTACTGTTTACTGTACAATGCCATGTGTTCCAACTGTTGCACAATCTTACAATGTTGCATTGTTTGTACTACCCACAAACTATTGTAACTGATCATCTTTCACAACCCTATGTAACCCCTTCCCCCCAGGTCGCACTGAGAGATGAGCAACTTGTTGTTCAGTGTGCCCTCCTGGTGAAACATTTCAATATTTAAAATCAGTAAATAAATAGAGCAAGCATTTTGTCGATGCTGAATGTCCACTGCTTGCATTGCTGTTGTACCGGGTGTCGCATGTATGCATTTCTACTATATATTTACCCAGGGTAGACCAGATGAGATGCAGTATTTAATTTTCTGTGGTGTCCTGCTTTTATACATTTTCAGACTGTATTTAACCAGGACAGGCCAGCTGAGAGGCAAAATTTAATTTTCAATGGGCCCCCAAATTTTGACCTGAAATTTCCAAGTCTTTTTATATGACCTGATGTTAAGATCAAGATAGGTGGAATTTTTTAAATCTCATCCAAAAGGTGGTTTTGCAGTGTGACTTTGAAAACAAGTTTCAGGGGGATTTGAAAAATGGCAGTCCAAAAGAAGGGTTTGTGCTCTCCAGTGCAAGGCTGGTGCACACCAAGGGGTTTTCTATCCCCTATTGTAGAACACAGAATCCAGAGTAGCACCGATTACTAGGTTTTGTTGTGCAGAAAATATATCTAACTCTCAATGTTGTTGTCAAAGTTCCAAAAAAGTTACTTATCTGAAGTTGGAGATGGAGGTATGGCAAGCACAGGATCTCACCTCTTGGACTCCCCCAGAGCAATTCTCAGCTGCCCCATTATGTCATGTGGGGAGAGCTCCTGACTCCACTTTGTATCGAATAAAAACTCCACATTCTCTCTCTTTTTGGATGGTACCACAAGTTTTATGTTTAAGTTTTGTTCTTTTTTGCTAAAGTTTGTCTCGTGCATTAAGTGAATGCTGAAGTACAAAATGTCAAAACTAATTGTATCATTTAGGCTGTATTTTTTCTTTTCTCTTATTAAACACTGTTGAATTTATTATGAAGTAATGAGATGCTATTTTTTGCAACTAAAGAAAGATACATATGTAATTTGTTCTCTACATATCATGTTTCGGTGTTATTCCTGCACCCCTGCCTATAACAGTAGAAGTCAGCATGATGTCACGGGCTTCACGTCACAAGCTTGGCACTATTTATGGGCCATCAATCCACACAGGTACCTGTCCCCTGAGGAAGCTGCACTGAATGAAGTGCCACGGTATCTGTTCGGCGGTGTTGGTTTTCATTTGCTCACTTCAGCAGAGATAAATGTTGTCTTGGAATCATTTCAAATCAATGTCTTTGGAACTTTGACAATAAAATCGGGTATCGGTTGGATTTATTTTCCCCACAACGGAACCTAGTGAGGTCAGGCTACTCTGGATTCTGTGATTTGAAAAATGATGCCTGTTAGGTTCAGGAGGTGGGGTAACACAAGGGATATGTTGAACATTAGGGTCTGAAATCTGCAAAAATAAAGGTAGGAGTAAATGTTAAAATGATTCACTTTTGCTTCATAAGTTACAGTAGTTGTTTTTTTTACATTTTGACCTGAAATTTTCAACATAGTATTTTTATCACTACTCATGAAAATGACCGGTGTCGTGTGTGTGTATATGAATATATATATATATATATATATATATATATATCAGTTGAGAGGGCAACGGTTGTTGAAAAGCCCTCCCCAGCTTCCCTCATTTCCTCGAAGCTACAAGGCTGGCAGCAGGAAGGGTCGAGAGGGCAATGGTTGTTGAAAAGCCCCCCCCAGCTCCCCTCGGTTCCCTGAAGCAACAAGGCTGGTAGCAGGAAGGGTCAAGAGGGCAACAGTTGTTGAAAAGCCCTCCCCAGTTCCCCTCAGTTCCCTGAAGCTACAAGGCTGGCAGCAGGAAGGGTCTTGAGGGCAACGGTTGTTGAAAAACCCTCCCCAGCTCCCCTCGGTTCCCCAAAACTACAAGGCTGGCAGCAGGAAGGGTCTTGAGGGCAACAGTTGTTGAAAAGCCCTCCCCAGCTTCCCTCGGTTCCCTGAAGCAACAAGGCTGGCAGCAGGAAGGGTCTTGAGGGCAACGGTTGTTGAAAAGCCCCCCCCAGCTCCCCTCGGTTCCCCGAAGCAACAAGGCTGGCAGCAGGAAGGGTCTTGAGGGCAACGGTTGTTGAAAAGCCCCCCCCAGCTCCCCTCATTTCCTCGAAGCTACAAGGCTGGCAGCAGGAAAGGTCGAGAGGGCAATGGTTGTTGAAAAGCCCCCCAGCTCCCTCAGTTCCCTGAAGCTACAAGGCTGGCAGCGGAGAGAGGGTCAAGAGGGCAACAGTTGTTGAAAAGCCCTCCCCAGTTCCCCTCGGTTCCCTGAAGCTACAAGGCTGGCAGCAGGAAGAGTCGAGAGGGCAACGGTTGTTGAAAAGCCTTCCCCAGCTCCCCTCGGTTCCCCAAAGCTACAAGGCTGGTAGCAGGAAGGGTCTTGAGGGCAACGGTTGTTGAAAAGCCCTCCCCAGCTCCCCTCGGTTCCCCAAAGCTACAAGGCTGGCAGCAGGAAGGGTCTTGAGGGCAACGGTTGTTGAAAAGCTCTCCCCAGCTCCCCTCGGTTCCCTGAAGCTACAAGGCTGGCAGCAGGAAGGGTCTTGAGGGAAAGTTATTGAAAAGCCCTCCCCAGCTCCCCTCAGTTCCCTGAAGCAACAAGGCTGGCAGCAGGAAGGGTCTTGAGGGCAACGGTTGTTGAAAAACCGTCCCCTGCTCCCCTCAGTTCCCCGAAGCTACAAGGCTTGCAGCAGGAAGGGTCTTGAGGGCAACGGTTGTTGAAAAGCCCTCTCCAGCTCCCCTCAGTTCCCTGAAGCAGCAAGGCTGGCAGCAGGAAGGGTCGAGAGGGCAACAGTTGTTGAAAAGCCCTCCCCAACTCCCCTCGGTTCCCCAAAGCTACAAGGCTGGCAGCAGGAAGGGTCAAAAAGGTAACGGTTGCTAAAAAGCTCTCCCCAGCTCCTCTTGGTTCCCCGAAGCTACAAGGCTGGCAGCAGGAAGGGTCTTGAGGGCAACAGTTATTGAAAAGCCCTCCCCAGCTCCCCTCGGTTCCCTGAAGCTACAAGGCTGGCAGCAGGAAGGGTCGAGAGGGCAACGGTTGTTGAAAAGCCCTCCCCAGCTCCCCTCGGTTCTCTGAAGCTACAAGGCTGGCAGCAGGAAGGGTCAAGAGGGCAACAGTTGTTGAAAAGCCCTCCCCAGCTCCCCTCAGTTCCCAAAGCTACAAGGCTGGCAGCAGGAAGGGTCGAGAGGGCAACGGTTGTTGAAAAGCCCTCCCCAGCTCTCCTCGGTTCCCTGAAGCTGCAAGGCTGGCAGCAGGAAGGGTCTTGAGGGAAATGGTTGTTGAAAAGCCCTCCCCAGCTCCCCTCGGTTCCCTGAAGCTGCAAGGCTGGCAGTAGGAAGAGTCAAGAGGGCAACAGTTGTTGAAAAGCCCTTCCCAGCTCTCCTCGATTCCCCGAAGCTACAAAGCTGGCTGCAGGAAGGTACGCGATCTCAAGACTGCGCTCGGTTTTAAACCTTGGTACCTTTTTTCTGTTCAGCTCCCTGGCACTGCAGTACTCACTGCTGCAGCCACTTTAAACCCAAGGAAATTAATGTATTTCAACTCACAAGACTATGCCTAAGACTGTGCCTAAGACTGTGCCTACGATACACTCTAGCCTGCCTACCTTGATTTAATTAACTTTTGCTGATTCTGGTACACTGCAGCTGCTGTTTAATTAATTTTAGCATATCCTCTAACACAGCAGCTGCTTGCAGGCTTGACATTTTCCCCACCCCCTCTTTCACCATTAATTAAATACACTACTAATCCCACCCACTTTTGTTCCAACCTATAAACTCACTGGAAGGGCAGTCCTACCCCTCCCCCTTGCTGAATCAGTCCTAATTCAAACCAGCAAGGCAGTCCTTTTCTTTTTTTTTTCCCCTGCACTCACTCTTGCCTATTCTCTATGTTTGCCTCTCTTCTACACTTATTTTGTCTGGAAAAGTAACTCAGACTGAGCGTATCCCAGTTTTATCTTTTCCCCTCACCTTTTCAAATTCCCCCTGCTCCTGTCCGCTCCTCATAAACTGCACTCTATTGGAATACCTGCCTCTTGTGAATAACTTGTATAGTTGACTGCCAACCTCTGGCCACTAAGGGTCTCACTCAAATTGCCTTCACTATAGGTGTCACCCTACCCTTAAGTCACCATTTCTATCACTTATATTCTACTCTTATAAGGGACAATCTACTTCTGATTTACAGAGGTTTCATACAAGGCATACATAATGTTCTCTCTTGCATGCCCAAGGTCACTTCTGGTGGTATCAGGATTACTACCCACCATAATCGTCCTCTCCTATCTCTCATGTAACATACCAGCTGGATACCTGGGTCCCACTGCCATGAAGAATTCTCCTTTGTATTCTCCAACCTTATACCAACTAGAACCTTGCTCCTTCTCCTAACCTGTCCCTCCATATAACTCATCCCTCCAAATTGGGCATTTCCTTCTCTACCACCCCCAGCATGCCCAAATACCTCAAGCGCCAATTACAGATTCTACAAAGAATTTGGGTGATGCTTCTGTGCTTATGCTTATCAGAGGCATAGACCTAACCCTGGCCCCCCATTGGGATGCCAGGTCTACGGATGACTCCTCATGGTTCTCTACTAAGGGCATGAAAATTGACAACATGAATATCAGAAGTTTACCAGAAAACTTTCCTGAACTTAAAGCCTGGATAGCCCTCTACTGTCCAGACATACTTGGACTAACTGAAACATGGCTCAGGCCAGAGATGCCCGATTCCATGTACAAAATACCTGGCTACAGCTTGTCCAGATCCGATCGCCCCACCAAACAAAAGGGTGGAGGAGTTGCCCTTTATTATAAAGAGCATCTCAATGTCTCTGTACTCCAGTCTTGGATAACAAATCATTGTGAAGCTCTGCATACTGTTCTACAACTAGGGGGTGATAAAAGGCTAAATCTGATCTGTGCCTACAATCCTCCAAAGGGGGGCTCTCCCTGGCTTAAATGGGCTTTTGGATTATCTGGCCACTCTAAAGGGTAGATCTAAAGTCATACTAATGGGAGACTCCAACCTAGACCTATCAGGGAGTCACGCCAGTACATATACTGAAGCTCTCGCCCGACTTAACCTTGCTCAACTTATCTCTAGCCCTACAAGCATCTCTTCCAACTCGGAGCACCAATCTCTCCTAGACTGGATGGCTACAAATACAGCAAATAAAATAATTGCTGCAGGGACCATTTCGGATTCTATTAGTGATCAGCTGCCTATGTTCTGTATCTGGAATGGCCACTGCCTTAAACCCCCCCCCCCAAGAATCATTAAATTTCGGGATTTTGCCAAACTAAACTGAACTGCACTTCTCGAGGATATTAATAATATAGACTGGTCTCCCATCTATCACACTGATGATATAAACACAGCACTTGAATACCTGATGTCTCAGATTCTGGCCCTTCAGGATCTGCACATCCCTCTGAAAAAAAGGCGTCTCAGGGGCTCGCATAATTAATGGCAAAGAAAAGACCTCCTTCAAGCCATGATAAAAAGAGACAAGGCCTGGACCTTGACAAAGAAGTCCCAACAACCAGAAGACTGGGTTAACTATAGACAACTGAGAAATGCCTGCAAAAAATGTATTCGGAAGGCTAAAAGGAGCTACCGCCTTAAGCTTCTCCAATCTTCAGAGGGTGATACCAGGGGTTTTTGGAACCACATCAAAAATTTCATTGGGCAAAGGCCCAAGACGGCCATTGCCGACATGACACTGAATGTCGCAAACTGTAATAAGTTACCTACTATTGCTAATGCTCTTAATGCACAATTCTTGGATCTCTCCGAATACACTGAGAAATTCAACTGACTTCTTTCACCTCCTCCTGAGGTGCAACTTTCACATGAAACCCCTTTTCAACTCACATTAGTCTCCTCCACCGAAGTGCTGCATCTCCTCAAATCAGTATCCACCTATGGATCTGCTGGCCCAGATGAGCTACTGCCAAGCTTCTTGAAGCAGGCAGCCCCTGCCCTTGCTGTTCCTATTGCAAGAATCTTTAATCTTTCCATAATAACCCAAATGGTACCAACATTGTGGAAAACCGCTCGCGTTGTCCCTGTTCACAAAAAAGGGGATACCAAAAATATGTCAAACTATAGACCGATTGCCATTCTCTCTACCCTAAATAAACTTCTCAAGAAGGCCATCGCTACTCAGGTCACAAATTACCTGCACCTTCACAACCTTATATCCCTACCTAGCACGGATTCCTAACAGGACACAGCACCACAACTGCCCTACCTCAGCTGACAAATGCAGTCCTTACAGCGATGGATAAGAGCCTGCTCACTGGGGCCATATTTATCGATCTCACAAAGGCATTTGACCTTGTGAATCACTCTCTGCTACTTTCCAAACTGTCCCGCCTTGGCTTTGACCTGTTGACCATCTCCTGGTTCAATAGCTACCTCTCAGAGAGATTGCAATTTGTCCAAATTGAATCCGCCATCTCAAATCTTTCCCCTTCCTCTGTTGGAGTCCCCCAAGGATCTATTCTTGGCCCACTACTTCTCTCCCTTTTCATTAACAACTTGCCCACCCTTCCCTGCTCCTCCTCATTAATCCTTTATGCTGGTGACATGGTGCTTCTCTCCAGTGGTAAAGATCCCTTATCAGTAAGAGCACATCTTCAAGCGGACTTCAACTGCTTGCAGGAGTGGTTACTACAGAACAGGCTCCAAATGAATGCTAAGAAAACCATAACTATGCTTTTTGGCCCCCCGTCAAGAATCAGATCTTTTACTCCAGACTCATTGATACATTCTCTAGATGACTCCCTTCTTGAACTCGTTACCTCCTTCAGGTATCTAGGAGTCACTCTCGACCCAGCTCTTGACTTTAACATCCACATTGCGACTACATGTAAGACAGTTTACTCAAAACTAGGTCTTGCCTTTAAAATTAGGTCCTCCCTCAATGATGCTGCCCAGCTTGCTATTGCACAAGCATTTCTCCTCCCTGCTCTGACATATTGCTCTCAGGTTTACCTTAAAGCTAACAAAGGAGCACTCCAGAAATGGAGCACCTGCTATAACAGTATATGCAGATTTGCTCTCTCCGCTCACAGACTTACCCATCATTGCCTGCTCTACTCAAAACTAAATTGGCTCTCCCCAGACTCACTCAGACACTATTCTGCAGGCTGTACAATTGATAATATGATCAGAACGGGGTCCCCTAAATACCTTGCCGACCTATTAACTCAGCCCTCCCATGCATACCTCCTCAGGGCATCTGCTCAAACCCAAATTGAAATTCCCAGATATCTCACAAAAAAGGAGAACGATCCTTTGCAATATCTGCCCCCCGCTCCTGGAACTCCATTCCCTCCCACATCAAACTCTCCAAATCCCACAAGGCCTTTAAACTGGGTCTTTGGGTACACCTATTAGAATCCAACTGCTGCTTTTGTGCTGTAACTTGTGCCTCTCTCCTAGCATTTTCTCCTTCCTATGGCACTTACTGATTTCCTGCTGGTCTCCAAAATCTGAAAGTTTCCCACATCCAGTAGAAATCCTATTGTTATAATGCTACTTCATTTAAGTTCTGTTTGCTGTTTGTCATTTCAATTTAGTCATTGATGTATCATCAGATGAAAATAATTAATGTAATGTTATCTGTTTCTCTTTGTCATCACTGATAATGACTGTACCTGGCTGTATACTGTTCAAATGTTTGTTCTCACCTCATGCTGTGTCATGAAATACTCTTTAATATTGACTCTGGTCTACCCTGTCTGTACTCTCCCGGTTCGTGCCTGAATATAAGCTACATTGTTGTCTAGTGTACTTACCCGGTAAACAAAAACCAAATAAATAAATATATATATATATTAGTGGCTGAAATGTCATTTTGTGCCACAAGAGTGAAAACACATTTTGGTCAGAATTTGAAAAATGACAGTTGTCATGTATATTGAAAATTAGCAAAGTTACAAATGTGCGTTGAAAATTTGTCAACGTATGCTCATAATTTTGTTGTTTCTAAATATTTTTATCCCACATTTTCAACATAGCCTTCTTATGACCACACCTCATGAACAAGGGAGGAGAACATTTTCAGATCCTTCCCAAAAAGTAATTTTGTGCAGCAACCATGAAATCACCTTTTAGGCCAGATTTGTATAATGTCACCAGCCTTGTTCATAAGGTAGGGTCCCAAAAAGGCCATTTTGAAAATTTGGGGAAAAAATCTGCAAAATGATCAAGTTTATGAGGAAAAGTTCAAAGCCCATAGAAATACATTGAATCACATACCTAATTTCCTCAGTTCCCGATCTGGCATTGAAGAGTGAAGATGTGTCCCTAGTCCAGAGAGGATTATGGTGTTGGACCCCTAGTATGTAAGTGTGAGGCAGTGGGTGCTGAATGGGGGGGGTCGGGTATGGAGAGGGTAATGGTAGCGATGTACAGATGGCAACAGTCATTGTTTGACAGTTTTCTTTTTACAGGGTGTATAGAAATGAAAAAGACTATGAGGGACTGTTTTCTTTATTTCAGGAACTGATGTTGGGCCTTGGACAGACCAGTGTCGGTGTTATGTTTGCAGCACTGGGGATGGGCTTCCTGGTGTCGTACAGTGAAAACAGGCAGCATGGGGGGCTACTAGCTGGCATCGGGGATTGGACACCTTGGTGTTGGAAAATTAAAAAGTGTGGGTGTGTAGGGTGGTGGGTACTGAGTGGGAGGGTTAGGTTAATGGTGGCAGAGTGCTGACTGCGGCAATCAACATTGATGGATGTTTTTCTGTTTTACAGGGTGTAGAAAAAAAAAAGATTATGAGGAATGGTTTCCTTTATTTCAAGTACCAACACTGGGTATTGGTCAGCCCAGTGTTAGAGTTATGTTTGGCGGCACTAGCAGTGGGCTTCCCAGTGCCGCACAGTGAAAATAGGTGGGTGGGGGGTACTAGCTGCCCAGCACTGGGGAATGAGCACCCAGTGTCAGAAAATTAGAAGGCAAGCAATGGAGGTGGGAGGAATATTTGGTGGAGGGTGGGAGGGAATGTTTTTACATTGTGGGGGGAGGACCACAGTAGGCAGGTCATGAGTCTGCTCAGCTTTATTTGCTGAGTGGCATTATGCAGATCAAAGGAAATAGCCGCCCTATGATTTGAGCATCTCATTTCTTTGAATTACATAAAGTTTCCTCCCAGCAAGACCAGAAGAGTCATGATCAGCCTAGCTGGTGACTGGTCTGACACTGTCCAGCCCCTTGCAGACTGCCCTGCATTGGACTGACAGTGGCACACCTCTCAAAACCCACTATCGTACCAATATCTTCACATTGCACAATTGCAAGGGCAAACATAAAATGGCTGAAACTAAACAAGCAGGCTTATAGTGTTATATAACTGTAATAATATTCCTCATGGGGCAGCAGCTTTGAGAACAAGGATACAGTAAAGACCTCATGTCACATTCAGTGTTAACAGTTCTTCAAGGTTTCAGACTAATAGTTACAGGGTCCTAATAATGGCCTCTAACTGGGTTTTGCAACCCGTCATCTCATTAAGGAACATTTACAGTAGATACCTCTTTCAGAAGGTTGGGTCCAGGACTTCTGGTACATTTGGGTCCAGTGTATCCCTACACAAACCAGTGCACACTACTGCCATCTGTAGGCCATCCACTAAATTACACATGCAATACAATTGCCTACCTACCCAAGTTCTTGCTTTAGTTGGCCAACCCATGTTTCACTTTCAGACACTCCCCAAAATAGAATCCTCAGCATTGGTGGTGTGTGCTGTTCATTCCTTTTTGAATCACTCACTGGGATGTAATACATTTGTTTTCCCTTTCTTTCAAGTCACTAAGTACTAAGAAATTCCCATGCTGCCTTCTGCAGTCTTGTCTGTTCTGCCTACATGAGCATGTGTCAGCTATAATACTAAGAACTTTGTTAATTGAAAAAAAATGAAACTTGCATGCACTCCCATTGAGTATTGCTCTCTGCTCAATGCCAGTGGGGCAGAGAATCTGAGGTTTCTTGTGGTCCAATATTTCAGGTTTACAAACAGCATAGAAATGACTGTAAGAAACACATCAGGCTTGCGAAGAGCAGATACTGCCAAGACCTTTTAACTAGTTCTGCTAATGATCCTCGAAGATTTTGGAGTCATATAAAAACTTTCCTCAGTACCCCTCAATCCATCACCCCCTCGGACATGCTACTACAAGGAGTCCACTGCAATGACCCCCTCACCATTGCCAATGCCTTCAACCAGCAATTCTCGGACCTATCTGCTATCACGTCCTCTTTAAAATCCCTGCCAGCGAACTCTCTACCACACTCTAACATGATAAGCTCCAATCCACAACCTGCCTCCAAAAGACTGTTTTATTTTAAAAGGGTTACTGGAAATCAAGTCTGCAAACTCCTGTCTGGGATATCTGACAACACTAGCCCGGGCTCTGACACCCTGGAACCTCGACTCCTGAAAATAGCCGCTCATCTCATATCCGCCCACTTGCCAAGATGTTCACATTATCTCTCTCTACAGGTACTGTCCCGAGATCTGGAAGGCTCCAGAATCCGTCAGTTTTCAAAAAGGAAGCAAAATGACTTATCAAACTATAGGCCTATTGCCATACTCTCGGTTCTGAGTAAAATTCTCGAGAAGATAGTAGCCACCCAGGTCACCGATTTTATTAACTCCACAAATGCACTCTGTGAAGTGCAACATGACTTCAGGAAGCACCATAGTACTACAACTGCACTGAAAAAACTCACATCGGATGTTCTCTCATATATGGACAGAGGGCAGCTAACAGGTGCTGTGTTCATCGACCTGACAAAGGCCTTTGACCTTGTTGATCATCCACTATTGCTTGCTACCCTCAAAAATCTATGCTTCTCACCCCCAGTAACGTCCTGGTTCAGTAGCTATCTCACCAACAGGTCTCAAGCTGTAAAACTTAACCCGGCCATCTCTGACAGTACCACAATTAATATTGGCTTTCCGCAGGGCTCTATTCTCGGTCCACTTCTCTTCTCCCTATTCATCAACAACCTGCCCAATGTAATAATGTCAGGCAACTCGCTACTCTATGCTGATGATCTTGTTATATATGCTCACTCTGACAACATCTCTCACCTGAATTCCAGACTGACATCAGCTTTCCACTGTACACAACACTGGCTTAAAACACATCGCCTTATACTGAACGTTAGCAAAACCAAGGCTATGCTCTTCGGATCAGATCATAAGCTTAAAACCTGCACATCTCCACTGAATATTCCTGATATCAACGGTATCACCCTTGAGACTGTAAGTTCTTTCCGCTATCTTGGGATACAGCTTGACCAAACCCTTGACCTGAAGCAACATATCCAGGAGTCGTGTAGGAACGTCAACTGTAAGCTGGGTGCTGCCTACAGGATGAATTTTATGCTCACACCCCACCACCAAACTTGCTATTGCATGGGGTATCCTATTACCCACTCTGTCTTATTGCGCACCTATTTTCACCTTGGCAAATAAAACCGTTCTACAGAAATGGGACACAACCTACAATAATGTCTGTAGATATGCAGCTAAAGCACCACGTCTGACTCATCACTGCCAACTCTATAAAGGGTTAGGCTGGCTATCCCCATCCTCCACGAGACTTTATTACCTTTTCAGCCTGTCAGACTCCATAATCAGAGCGTCGAAACCTGCCACATTGTCTGAACTACTCCAACCTGTAATGCCATCGCGTGACCTGAGGTCGTCAGACAAGTCTTTTATATCTGTTCCCCACTGCCATACCTCCAAGGGTGCTGGTGCCTTCAGGTGCGCTGCCCCTCTTGCATGGAACTTACTGCC
Source organism: Neoceratodus forsteri (assembly GCA_016271365.2). NCBI lineage: Eukaryota > Metazoa > Chordata > Ceratodontiformes > Ceratodontidae > Neoceratodus > Neoceratodus forsteri. Next base: position 21,105,918 of record CM028129.1, on the reverse strand, counting down.
TATGGATCTGAGGAATGCTCCATCACACCTAGCCTTCAAGAGGGGGACTTCGCTCGTACTTCTATTTTATGGACCACTGCACTTGTTTTGATCCCACTTAAACTGTGTAACCTGTCTAAATCAATCCTCCCTTTCTATTTACTCACTAGCCTACCTCATCGTGACTGCTCTGTCATTTGGTTTGTCTGCTTGCACTTTAATGAACTGTCTACAAGACTGCCTGCACTTTCAATGCAATGTTTTACAAACTTCTTGTATGGCCACTCCATTCTAATCATGCTGCTGCCTAATTGCCTTAATGTTACAATATGTATGATATCCTGACCTATTATTATGCTCCTTATCCAACGGTGTTTAATCTCTTATGACTTTGTGTATAATTCTGACATAATCCTTCTTTTGATTTATCCTTCATTCAGTTCTACTGTGTTGTACTAAACTATATGAGTTATCTAACTGTTAGTAGGTACTGGTCCCTCTTGCTCTCCCTCTCCTCTTCCCTAGCACTCCTCTCCCCTTCACAGTCCTACCGGAGCATAGTTCCATAGCCCCGGTCCCTTCTCGCGCTTTTTCTCACCAAAGCCATATCTAGCCGCACTTTGCCGTATGAGTCTCTGAGCCCAGCCGAGTTTTAGTTCCATAGCCCTGGGTCCTTTTTGCGCCTTTCCTGCTAAAGCCATAACCGGCCATACTTTGCCGCATGCATCTCCAAATGCTGCTGAGTTCTAGTTCCACAGCCCTGGGACTTCTTTACGCTTTTTCCCGCTAAAGCCGCAAGGTGCCGTTCTTTGCCGTATGTAGCCTAGTTGCCTCTCCTGATCCAGTTCCATTGTTATTTTGATCCTATGGTGCCTTTCCCGCTAAATGCCACACTTTGAATTTCTGTTCCTTAGCTCCTCCTTGCCCCTCCTCCCTTACCCTCTGGTTCATCCTCTTGCTTTTTCCCACTACACTCTTCCCTCCTACCTGCCGCTCATCCCCCCCGCCCCGCTGTCCCTTGGTTCCGTAAGCCCAGCTGTGTATCTCTGCCCAGCACCACAAGGCCATTAGCTGTGTTCTTCTGTCCTTTCGTTCATCTCCCTCCACCTCCCATCTTTTTTCACACCCTCCCTTGTCGTCCTAATTCTCCCCCTTACCTTCCCTTTCCCCTCTCTCTCCCTCTAAATGTGTTCTCCTGCCAGTACCCTCTGCCTATTGAAACCGTATGCCTGCCTTGAAAATTGTATGTCTGTACTCATACCATTGTACCTCTGCCTGTTTTGTGTTAACTAAACTGACCTATTTTGTATTGTAATTGTGACTCCCGGGTCGTGCCTGAAAATAGTCACCTGTTGGCTAGTGCACTTACCCGGTTAACAAAAACTAAATAAATAATAAATAAAATAAATATGGCAAGGAAATGATGATGTAACTACTATACTCTGACAGGCCCAGTAGCTGAAGTCTCATTGTCCATTCAAAGCTTTGTGCTCTCTCATCGCACTTTCCCACAAACACACACAGACACACACACACACCTGGAACGACACACGACCCTTAAAGAGCAACTGACACGTCTAAAAAGACATGCCAGTAGTGCCCTATCCTACCTATGGTACTTCCTGGTACAGAGAGTACTGCAAACAGAGGTGTACTGTGAGGTAGGATTCTACAGTAAAGTTGTGGCAGAGCTCAGTGTGCACCCCCTGCCGCAGCCTCAGGTCCCCTTCCTGATCCAAGCATGCGGGTGACGTCAGTTGGGATGGAGACCTGGCGAAATTCCATTTCACCAGCAAAAGTGCTGGGGAAGTGGCATTTCATAGCAATTTCACCGGTGAAATGCCACTTTTGCCGGCGAAATGCCTAATCCGCAGCACTTTCGCAGGTGAAATAGAATTTCGGCCAGGGTCCCCATACCGACCTGGCGTCATCCGCGGGGATAAGAATGGGAAGGGAACCTGAAGACTGTCTAATGACGAGATACGATACACTTCACTGCAAATTTGCTGTAGAATCATGCTTACCAGTACCTCCGATGCGGTACTCTCTTGTGGGGAGGTACTGTAGGCAGGGTAGAGCACTACTGGCATGTCTCAGCTGAGACAGGTCAGTTGCTCTTTAAAAGAAAAAAAACTCTTAAGCATGTGAACTTGGTGAAGAAAAGCAGATGCTTCAATCTGGTGCTCCATTAGTATCTATGTACTGTTTTTTGCATCCAATGTGCAAAAAAAGTACATAGAAAGCAGTATAGCATTATGTGGGAGGCCTTCAAAAACAGAACAAAATGTACTACCCCTCCCCTCCTCCCAATTTTAAGTCATGCAACTTGAAATCATCAATGAAGTGTAACAGGGCATTGGGAAGGGCAAACAAAATGCTCGGATGCATAGGGAATGGGATCAGCAGTAGGAGGAAGGAGGTGATCTTACCCACATACAGATCCCTCATTCAATCTCACTTGGAGTAGTGTGTGTCATTCTGGAGCCCACCCTCAAGGAGGCACAGGAAGAGGGTGGAGGCAGTACAGAAGAGGGTAACAAAAATAATTCAGGATCCAGGTAAATCCTGAATGGAGAAGTTGGAAGACCTTAATGTGTAAATCACGGAGTCAAGAAAGGAGAAGGGAAGTGACAGAGACATACAAGTACCTAAATAAAGTAGACTGCAAATAGTTGTTCACACTGAGTGGGCACACAGACACAAGAGGGTGCTCAGTGAAGCTGACAGGGGTGGTGGGTATTCAGGACGGACACCAAGAAATACTCTTCCATGGAGTTGTGGATGGGTGGAACAAGCTGCCAAGGGAGGTTGTTGGTGCTATATCAATAGAACGGTTCAAACATGGGTGGTACAAATATATGACATGTGTAAGGGCAGAAGGGATAGGGAAGGGCGTGGTGAAGGAGTGAGTGAGTGACCACTAGGCCCATCACATCCAACCGTAGGCAGGGCTGAACACATTGGGTGGGCCGCTGCACCTTTTTCTGCAATCAATGTTTATGTTTCAGTGTAAGTTTGGAAACGGTGGTTCTCAAAACATAGCCAACCCAATAAATGTGGCATGCATACAATTAAAATGATGCCATATGCATGGCAGTACTAGTAGGAAAATAATCTAAATGTACATTTCATATACTGTATTATAAAATAAATAAAATTAAAGTAAAACACAAAGCTAATAAGACAGTCTACTAAAGTGTTGCAGCGCAACTCCCACTCATATCACAATGAAATGTTCGCCAAATCTGCCTAACTGCACCTAGAGGGTGCTGTTCCAGTTTTTACTGCACAAAATGCTTTGAAAAAAATGACTTTAAAATAAAAGTTCTATTTTTACAAGCAGGCAAACTGGTATGTATATCATTATGTTTTGGAATATTTAAAAATAAACTAACATAAGGAAGAATCATGTTCAACACTACCGCTGCCCTAAGAATAGAAGTATTAATGGAGAAGCTGCATCCACCAATAGCGAGACTTGCAACAGAAAATTGGATCACTTTCATGACGGGAATTGATCTGCTGCTCCTGCCCCTGCAATTTGGGATTCAGTTCTGTAGGGGAGAATAACGGAAGCATAGCTTCTTTTTTTAACCAACAAAATACAGAGAAGCCTGCGAGGATGAAGCACAGTGTTACAGGTTTACTGCATGACAAAAGGGATTAACTCCCATTCAAATTGCATTGTCTGCTGCAGTAACTCTGCTGCAGAATTCCATAGTGCCATGCTTCATCCTGGTGGGCTTCACTCTAATACTTTCTGTGCACATGCCAATAGCTAGGGGAAAGCCATTTAAATGTGCAAATAGTTTGTAAAACTTAATGACAGCTAGCAGCAATGATTTAGGCACAAAGACACCAATGAACTGCAAACAGCTACAGCAGAGCATAGAAACACAGAAACATAGAATTTGATGGCAGATAAGGACCGCTTGGCCCACCTAGTCTGCCCATTTTCCTACCTAAAAGATAAGCTGCAGATCCTAGTTAACCAACAGCTTACTTCCTCTTATCCGCCCCTAGGACTGCCTTATGCCTGTCCCATGCATTCTTGAATTCCCCCACTGTTCTTAACTCCACGATCTCCTCAGGGAGGCTGTTCCATGCATCCACAACCCTCTCAGTGAAAAAATACTTCCTCACATTACCCTGAGCTGTCCCCCCTCTATCTTCAAATTGTGCCCCCTTGTTCTTGCACATCTCTTTTTCTGGAAGATGCTACCCTCTTGGATTTTGTTAATTCCCTTGAGGTACTTGAAAGTTTCTATCATGTCCCCTCTCTCCCTTCTTTCCTCAAGAGTATACATATTAAGCTCCTTTAGTCTTTCTTCGTATGTCTTCTGGTGCAGACCCTGCACCATTTTGGTTGCCCTCCTTTGGACAGCCTCCACTCTGTCTATGTTTTTGCGGAGATGGGGTCTCCAGAACTGCACACAGTACTCCAGATGGGGTCTCACCAACTGTCTGTACAGAGGGATAACAACTCTGTTTTCTACTATTGATGCCTCTTCCTATCCATCCCAGTATCCCCCAGCCTTCCTTACTGCCGTCTCACATTGCTTGCCCACCTTTAGGTCATCTGATATAATTACCCCCAGGTCCCTTTCTATTTTTACTGTTGTCAGTATCTCACCCCCCATTGTGTACGCTTCCCTGGGTTTTTGTTTCCCATGTGCATTACCTTGCACTTCTTTGCGTTGAATCTGAGCTGCCATACATTTGACCATTCCTCCAACCTTGCCAAGTCCCTTCTCATCCTTTCCACTCCACCTTGTGTATCAACCCTGTTGCAGATCTTTGTGTCATCTGCAAAGAGACATATTTTCTTTCCAGTTCCTCTGCAATGTCCTTATAAAGACATTAAAGGACGGTCCCAGCACTGAACCCTGCGGTACCCCGCTAGTAACCCTCCTTTCTTCACTGTGTACTCCATTTACTACTACCCTTTGCGTCCTGTTGTCTAGCCAATTTTTTATCCAGGCTACCACCTTGGGACCCATTCCAAGGCTGGCTATCTTGTGTATTAATCTTTTGTGTGGGACTGTATCAAATGCCTTGCTAAAATCTAGGTAGGCCATGTCCACAGCCCCTCCCTGCTCTACTACTTTGGTCACCCAGTCAAAGAAATCTATTAGATTAGACTGGCCTGACCTTCCCATCATGAATCCATGCTGCCTTGGGTCCTGTGCTCCACTGGCCTCTAGGTACTCAACAATTCTTTCCTTCAGAAGTGATTCCATCATTTTCCCTACCACTGAGGTCAAACTAACTGGTCTGTAGTTTCCTGCCTCTGTCCTGCTCCCACTTTTGTAAAGAGGAATCACATCTGCCCTCCTCCAGTCCTTGGGTACCACCCCATCCTCCCATGATTTGTTAAAGAGAGTAGTCAGAGATGTCACTAGTTCTACCCTTAGTTCTTTTAGAATTCTTGGGTGAATCCCATCAGGCCCCATTGCTTTGTCCACCTTCAATTTTATTAGTTCTTTCAGAACCCTTTCTTCTGTAAATGGACTGGTATCGACCCCCATCTTCAGAGTGTTTCTATTGTTTGGTTTAGGTAACTCCCCCTCCTCTTCCTTTGTAAATACTGAGCAGAAATATTCGTTCAGTATCCCTGCTTTTTCACTGTCACCCTCTACCCACATTCCCTCCCCTTTATTAAGTTTCAGTATCCCTCCTTTGGTCTTTCTTCGCTCCTTAATGTACCTATAAAAGATCTTATCCCCCTTCTTAACAGAATTGGCTATCCTTTCCTTGGTTTGGGCCTTTGCTATTCTGACAGCCTTCCCAGCCTCTTTCTGCTTTAACTGATAAAGTTCTCTGTCCTGCTTCTTCAGTGTTTCCTTATATTTCCTGAATGCTGTCCTTTTCTCCTTAACCTTCCCTGCCACCTCTTTTGTGAACCATAGCGGTTTTTTCCTTCGTTGTGTTTTATTGATTTGCTTTATACATAGGCTTATTGCCGCTGTGATGGCTGTTTTGATCACTCCCCATTGTTCCTCCACCCCTCCTTCTTGCCTGTTTGCTAGTGCTTTTCTGAGGCACTCTCTCATTTTCCCAAAGTCAGCCCCCCTAAAGTCTAGTACTCTTGCTTTTGTATGGCTTGATTGTGTGGCTGTGTTTATTGTGAACCACACTGTTTAGTGGTCGCTTGTTCCCAGATGGCTACCCATTTCTAAATCTGAGATTCTTTCTCCATCCCCATTTGAAAGTACCAGGTCTAAGATTGCTCCCTCCCGAGTGGGTTCCAATACTAGCTGTCTGAGGCATGCCCCCTGTAGGGCATCAAGAATGACCCTGCTCTTGGATGTGCCTGCAGCAAAGGTGCTCCAGTTAACATCTAGCATGAAATGTTAATAGTAAGGTTTCTGGGCAGACCTGGACACATGAGAAGGGATCCTAATCCTTAGAATCCCATGTCTTCTAGGAAACATGCTGTGGGACTACTACAGCTTTTGACTATCTCCCTCCCTCTCCCTCTGCCTCTCCCTCTCTCTGTCTCTCACTTCCTCTCATCCTCTCTCTGTCTCCCTTCCTCTACTCCTCATTCTATCTCCCTACCTTCTCTCTCCTCCCTTCCTCTCTCCCTCTGTCTCACACCCCCTGCCTTCCTCTCTCTCATCTCCCTTTCTCACTCTCTCCCTCCCTGTATCTCCATCCTTCCCCTTCCTTCCATCTCCCTCCCTCCCCTTCTCCCAGTTCTCTCCCTCTCTCTGTCCCCTTCTCTTTCTCCTTTATTTTTCCTCCTTTCCTCTCCCTCTCTCTCTCCCTCCCTCTCTGCCTGCTCCCCTCCCCTCCCTTCCATCTCCTTCTCTGTCTCACTCCCTTCCTTATCCCTTCCATCTTTTCTCCCTCCATCTCTATCCCATCCTTCCTCCCTTCCCTCTCCCTCTCTTCCTGCCTTCTCCCTCCCTCCTCCCTCCTTCCCTCCTTCCCTCCTTCCTTCCTTCCTTCCTTCTCTCTTGCACAAACGGTTATCCTCTCTCTTCTCCCCTCCAGTCCATCTCTCTATGTCTCCTCCTCTCCCTCTCTTTCCCACTGTCTCTCCATCTTTCACTCTCATTTTCTCTCCCATTTCCTTCCTCAACTCTCCCTCCTGCTATCTCCCTCCTGCTATCAAATTCAAATTCAAAATAACTTTATTGTCATGACAAGATATACAGGTATTGCCAAAGTCTATACATCAACCTATTCTTAAGACTGCACTTGCTGTCTTTCTTTCTCTTGCCCTCTCTCCCTCTTCCCTTCCCCTCCAGCTTGTTCTCTCCTTCTCTTTCCCTTCCTCCCTTCTTTTCTCTCTCCCTCACTGTTTCTCTCTTGCCCTCTCCCTCTTCCCCCACCCTCCCATCTCTTTCTCTTCCTTACAGGTACTGTCTCAGCTGTATCACCTCTTTGGAAGACAACCTAGGCTCAGGTCCCTGTAGCCTGCACCACAACAGAGAAACATAGAATTTGACAGCAGATAAGCACCACTTGGCCCATACTGTCAGTGTGAAGTGATTTAAAAGTATCATCTTTTCTGCTGTAATGTTTGATTAAGCCAGGGGCCCTGCAGCCAATCTGCCCAGGAAGGGGACGAGCAAAAAGCATTTGTCGATGCCTGTTTGATTGCTGGTATTAGCATTGGAAGTGCAGGAGTTAGACAGATGCCCACCTCCACCCTGGAGATTCAGACAGGCACTGGGGTGTGCCTTTGGGTCATCGCCCATAACCCTGATGCCATTTCCCCTCACCCAATTCTGCAGACACTGACCAGTGTCGAGGTGTGCCTTGGTGTGCTCAGCTTTACAGTCACCCCATTCCATAAGGACATACTGTGAAATGGGTGCGGTATAGGAGAATGGGGTGAACTCTGAGGCTGAAGAGTCCAAGGCACACCTCAATGCCTGTCACTGGCTGCAGGGTGGTGGTGGAATGGCATGAGCATTACAGCTGGTAATCCAAAGGCACACCCCTGACGCCTGTCAGTCTGTACAGGGTGGGACGTTATGGTTAAAAACCCCTAACACCCCAGGTGTTTGTTGGCATTTGCACTACAAATTTTCAATATGGCCTTTTGCGACTCCTGCCTGATGAAAGCATTGGGACCTCTGCTCATGAACAGTGGCACTGTGATTTTGTTAATCTGTCCTGAACATTGATTCCCCACAATGACCACACCATTCTGTGCCAGATGTGCAAAACCACAGTTCGTCAGGATGTAAAAAATGACAGCTGCACCATTCCTAAGGAGGTGTGAAGAGATGGCACTGTTGGAAATCTGGAGTGAAAATATTAAAAATTCTCAAAGTTACAAATGTGCGTGAAAACTACGCAATGCACAATTGTAACACAGTCATTTTTTTGAATTCTTTCACCAAATTTTCAACATAGGCATTTTGGGACCTCTGCTCATGAACAGTGACACTATGATTTTCTTAATCTGTCCCAAACATTGCTTTCCCACTGCGACCGTGGCATTGTGCACTAGATGTGTGAAACCACATTTTGGGCAGGATGTGAATAATGACAGCTGTACTGTTCATAAGAAGGTGTGCAAAAATTGCAATGTTGAAAATCTGGAGTGAAAATATTAAAAATTCTCGAAGTTACGAGTGTGCATGGAAACTGCACAGCGCACACTCATAACATAGTGATTCTGTGGAATTTTGTCACCAAATTTTCAACATAGGCGTTTTGGGACATCTGCTCATGAACAGTGTCACTGTGATTTTCTTAATCTGTCCTGAATGTTGATTTCCTACAGTGACCACGCCATTGTGCGCCAGATGTGTGAAAATGCATTTTGGGCAGGATGTGGAAAATGACAGCTGTACTGTTCATAAGGAAGTTTTTAAAAGTAGCAATGTGGAAAACCTGGAGTAAAAATCTCTAATATTCACAAAGTTAAGAGCGTGCATGTAAACTGCACAATGCATGCTTGTAAAACAGTCATTTTTTGGATTTTTTTCAACAAATTCACAACATAGGCTTTTTGAGAGCCCACCTCATGGACAGTGGCACTGTTGTTTCATTAATCGGTCCCAAAAGGTGATTCCACGCAGTGAATGCAAAATCACCTATCAGGACTGAATAACACCATGACAGTGACTGAATTAATGAAGAGGGGTCCCAATAACCCCATGTTGAAAATTTGGTGCCAAGATTCCCAAAAATGCCCAAGATATGCACCAAAGTTGAAAAAAACTATTTATGCCATTATACAGCTTACCGGCATTTCTTTAGTTCGCGGTCGGCTTTGAAGAGTGCAGATGTGTTCCTGGTCCACCAAAGATTGTCGTGCCCTGCTCCAGAGGTAAGTATGAGGTGAGGGGGTGTGGGGAGGTGAGGTGTGCAGAGGGTGGGTGTGGTTTGGAGGAGGGAACCCGACAGCGAGGACGTTCTTTTCTTTCAGGAAAAGAAAAAAAAGACGTTGTGGGAAGGTTTTCTTTTGCAGGTTTGCTTTTGCACACTGGGGTGGGCTCCCAGTGTGCATCCTGCCTTTTGGAGGGACTTAAGCCGATGAGATTGGGCCCCCATCAGCAAAAGCCTCTTTGGGCGGGGCATGATGCTGAGGGGGATTGGGCACCCCTCTTGGCACACAACAAACTGGGGGGGCATTATGCCGATGGAGATTGGGCCTCCCAGTTGGCAAATTAACTGGGGTGGTGGCATGCCGACAGGGGGATTGAGCACCCCTGTCAGCTTGTATAGGGACTTTGGGCAGATGGCGACCACCATGTTGTGTTGAAATGTTACACTAGGCAAGGCACGCCCTGCAATGAGTGGTCGCTCCCTCATTGCAGTGGCCAATTTCTGTCAAGTTGGTAGCACGCTTGCTGATGTAGTGTCAGAAGCAGCGTGCCTCCACATTGGATAGAGGAGGACAAGCCTGCAAATGCAGTGGCTGCATTGGTCGCCACAGTGCTGCACCTCCACAACCTGCTTCTCTCCTAAGCTGCCACAATATGTTTCTTGCGCATGCACAAGCAAACAAAAAACATTCAAGTAAAAAACGTAAGGTGCTTGAAGACAGATTATGTTAGTGGTAAGGACTGGAATACTGGTTTGGCCATTTCCTATTAAGCCTACCTCCCACCCAAGAATTTGCATAGCCATGATGCTTTGCATTGGGCTTGAAACCATTGAGTGTACAGCATGCTTTTAGTTTTAGAGATTTACTGAAACAAGACAAATTATCTGTTTTCCTGGGATCGTTATGCATCCTACATACTTCTGTTCATCCAAACTACCTCTCTCTCTCTCTCTCTCTCTCTCTCTCTCTCTCTTATGTTACATCTGACTGTGATGAGTGTTGCATATGGTGGTCAGTAGTGGGCTGGCTATCTCAGTGAGAGTGTAACTGCAATGAGCTTCTTTGTTGCGGGTCCCTGAAGGGCTAGTCTGTGATGAAACCAAGTGAAGCTTGCAATGGTTTTCTATTAGGTTGTCTGTGGTCAAATTGACTAATGCACAGTATGGCCTTCTGTTGGGATGTCCACGGTCAAACCAATGAAAACTTACTAAGGACTTTTGTTGGACTTTCTGTTGCCAAACCAATTCATGCTCACTGTGGCCTCCTGCTGGTCAATAAGTGATCAAGTAAGATGTTAGTCACTGTGGTCCTCTGTTGGGCTTTTAGTGGTCAAACTAACTCATCCTCACAACGACCATTATTTTGGCTGTAATTGATCAAATATCCATCTGTTTGTCAGTTAATAAACAAGCTGTAGATCATTACTGCCCACATATGAGCTATTAGAAATCAAACCAGTTACTGTTTTGTAATGCCCCAGAGTAAGGGATACACTAAATGGGGCATCACAGAAATGTAAGGGGGTTTATAATGCTCCAGGGGTCGCTGTTGTGTCAAGGGGTATGCAGGGATTGTATTTAGGAGCCCATATAGTGTCCCCCCCAGAGCATTGTTAGGCAGCGCATCATGATTTAAAATAAATAAAGGATGTTTTTTTTCCTCTCTCTGCTGCCTGCCTGCTCCATTCAACCCCAGGGCAGGCAGAGAGTGGGCACCCACAGGCTGGGACCTCTGTTCCTGGCCAGCGCATGGTGTCCTGTTCCAGTCCCTGGCCGTTTTTGTGGGCGGAAGCTCAGGGTTCGAGAATCAGAACCCGAGTGCTTTTTCCTTCATTTCTGTCTGGCTGTGGAGTTGAGAGGACCTACAGTTGAGGTGCAACTGCCTCAACTGTGGAGGCATGCAACAGGGCTCAGCAAATGCCCTGCATCTTGTGGCAAGTGGCAGCATGGTGCAGCAGCCCAAACTGCAGCGGCATGGGGAACTAGAGCACAACGGGCCATGGCAACCCCAAATGTGTAGAAAGGAGCAGGGTGCAGCAGCCCTGTCTCTGGTGACAAGGGATAGAGGACAGCATGATGCAGAAGTCTCAACTGTGGTGCAGAACACAGGGGGCATCAGCCCTGACTATGAGATGGGGGACAGATGGTGCAGGAGCCCTGCCCATTTGGGGCAATGGAAGTGGGTAGCAGGGTGTAGCAAAAGCCCCACCGCTGGTGGCTAAGGCAGTATGGTACAGTAGCCCCAGCTGTGGAGACAGGGGACCTGGCACACTAGGGCTTAGCACAGCACAACAGTCCTGACTGTGCAGACAGGAACAGGGGTCAACAGGTGCAGCTTCCCTGTGAGGGTGAGGAAGAAAGGGCAGCAGGGTGCATCATCCCCAATTGTTTGGGTGGGGGGTGGCAGGGTGCAGCAGCCCTGATTCTTCAGGCAGGACATGGAAGCAGCAGGGTGCACAATCCCTGACTGTGTGGGAGAAGACAGTGGGCAGCAGGATGCAGCAGTCTCGCTTGTGGGGCAGAAAGCAGGGGGCTTGTGGGGCAGGGACAGGCAGTATTAGACTGCAGCTGCCTCAGCTGTGGGGCAGAGACATGGTGCATTGGGATGCCACATAGTGTTTCTAGTTGTACGCATACATGATATATTTTCACACAGAAACCACCAAAAGAACTGAAATTTCTGAGTTCAGATAGGTGTCTGTCACACTCTGCTACAGTATTTCAAGAACATGTACTCTTTGTCAATCTGACATAAAAAATGTTCTTACATGAACATATTTATGAAGGCTACATCAAAGACAAACTGTTTGTGAATGAACAAAATTTAGATTTATTTTACAATCATTAAACAGTCCTGTGCTATAAAGTTAGAAAAAAAAATAAGATTTTTGATTAGAAATAACTGAAAGCTGTGATACAGACAAGCTGATTTCTCACAGAGAAAGATTTCCGCTACTTCAATTCAGCGTTGAAACTGAAATGATCAGCTCTTTATCAGAAGATAATGATATGTTTTAAGTTGATCTATCTAAACACAAACCAGAGACTGGGTTTGTAAGAAACTTGGAGAGCTCAGCAAACCATTAACTCTACAAAGTACTGCTCTGATTGGGAATCTGAAACAGTAAGCTACTCCAAAATGATGTCATCACGCTCTAAGTTTGACTGAGAGGACAGAAATAACTCCACTGTTTTCAGCCACTGTAGATCAAGTTAACAAATGCTGATTTAAAGAAAACCACAAAATCAATCAGCATGAAATTTTCAGGAAACACTAATCAGGACACAGGGACTTGAATGTCAGCTTTTAAAGCTTTTATAAAAAATATGTAAAAACTGTTGCACATGATCATTCAGGCTAGTGACGCCCACGGGAGGGGCCAGCTCAAGTAGGCCCATAGAGGACCTATGAATATTTATGAAGGGGCAGATCAGGGGCGGGACGGCCCCGATAAATGACAGATAGGCCTGTCCAGACCCAAAGATATTAAAGGGGCAGTGTTTGGCCCAGGTTTAAGAGGTCAGCGTTAGGTCCAGGTTTAAGAGGGCAGCACAGGCCCAGGCTAAAGTGGGAAGCACAGGCCCACAGTGTTAAAGAGGGCAGCGTTAGGGCAGCACAGGCCCATAGCAGATAGGGCATCCAGGCCAATAGTAATTAGGGCATTCAGGCCCAGCACTGAATAGGGCACCCAGACCCCAAGTATTTAGGGCAGCACAGGCCCATAGCAGATAGGGCATCCAGGCCCCATAGTAATTAGGGCAGCCAGGCCCAGCATTGGATAGGGCACCCAGCCCCAAAGTATTTAAGGCAGCAGGCCTAGCGGCAAGTGGTGCATCCAAGTGCAGGGATTGGGGTATTCGCATTACAGTGTTCAGGGGTAGCCAAATCCGATAACGAAAGACTCTAAGTGGGAAAAGGGTCCAACCAAGGGGTGCTTAGTACACAATATGCTGTGAAGTGACTGTCAACAACTGTACTGTTTATACAAAATGTTAATTACTCGAGCATCTGAAAGGTTGTGTTAATTGTTTAAGCATCAGTACTGTATTGTGACACATTAGGATAGTGGTTATTTGTCCCTGGCATCTGAACAATTGCCTCTGGCATCCAAGCAATTGCCCTGGCATCTGAACAATTGTCCCTTGCATCTGAACAATCACTCCAGAATTGTTGCAATTGCCCTTGCATCTGAACAATTGCCCTGGCATCTGAACAACTGCCCCTGCATCTGAACAATTATTCCAGAATTGTTGCAATTGCCCTGGCATCTGAACAATTGCCCCTGGCATCTGAACAATTGCCCTGGCATCTGAAAAATTGCCCCTTGCATCTGAACAATCACTCCAGAATTGTTGCAATGGCCCCTGCATCTGAACAATTACTCCAGAATTGTTGCAATTGCCCTGGATTGTGCAATTTACCCCTGTTTAGGTGAATTGCCCCCACAAGTGAACAATTGCCCCAAATCTTGAAAATTTGCCCCTGCTCCTTGCAAATTACCCTATCATAAAGCAGTTCTCTTGGTATAGTGAGAAGGTGTGTTTACTAGCTACAGTGTTGCCAACATATGGGGATAGACTCAATCTCCTGCCATGTTGATGTTCCATGGTGTGGTCTGTCATTCTACGCATCCAGAATCAGTCTCTACCTGGAGGAAGATGTCTTCATCATCCTTCTTCTTCAGAAAGTGTCTGTCCAACAGATCATCTACTCCATCCTTGTCATTTGCTGCAGCTGAGTCCGTCGAAATCTGTGCAAGTCACACCCGCCATTCCTTCTGTTCCTCAGGTAGAAGTTGAGTTCACCGAAGTTCGAGTGCATCATGTCTGCTGTGCCAGTGTTGTCTTTCAGTTCCTGATCCAGATGTCCCAAAGTTGGTCAACCTCTGCAGAAGAGTGTGCACATCCTGGAAGAACCTGGTCTGTGTCCCCTGGTTGTTTGCCGCAAGTCAAGTCCGTCGAAGCCCAGTGCGGGACGCGTTTGCTATTTCATTGTTTTGTTCCTGTTCCTTGTGTCGATACTTCAGAATCAACTGACTTCACCTCAGATCCTTCTAGTTCCTGGTTGCATCGGAGATCCATCTTCACCTCAGATTCTTCAAGTTCTTGCTGGCCCCTGAAGTGCTGCAGCATCGTCCAGATTGTGGTAATCCTACAGTGGGTTCACCACCATGCATCTTTCTGGTTCTTCTTCATCCTTGGTGGCCCCAAGAGTGGATTTTGACCAGGGAACTTTCTGCATCCAGAGTTAAATCCAACAACCTTCAGGTGGGTTTGTTCCAGGAACCACCTTTTCTTGTTCTTTCTTGCCTGCAGCCTTGGCGAGAGTGGGTTTTATGCCGAAAAACCTATGGTCTGTTTACAAAACCTGTCACCACCCCAATGGCCTTAACCAGGCCTGTGCTGGGATCATTGCTTCAGTATCCGAAAGTTCTTTTCTGCCTATCTTTGTAGCTACCAACAGTGTTCAATGGTGCACATGAAGACTTCAGACTTCAGACAATTGGACTCTGTTATCATTGTATGGACATGGCTGTAATAAACCTAGGTTGACCTTGTAAGAATTCCTTTGGGGAAGTAAATGTCATCTGATTTTCCGAGTGGTACTAGAACAACTTACAGTATAGTTTTCTGTGTTAGCTAACTTTTAGGAAATTGTCTTAGAGTATAGTGGCATTAGGCCGAGGTGTATCTCAACACACTTTCTTGTAGTTGTTTTAGTAGTGCATGCAAAGTCTAAATAGTAGAGATAAAAGCAGTACTGTTCTCTGTACTATTGTTTTGCCTACCCCCTCCTGCGACCGTTTCACCCTACCCATTGTTACTGAATAAAGCCCTTCGGGCATCAAACTTCATGGACAACTCCTGCCTCTCCTTGTCTAGGTAACTTTCATCTATCCACATTTATTTTGACCCTGGTGTTCCTCACCATCATCAGAGCACCACAAAAAAACATTTTGGCATAGTCGGCAGGATCAGATAAACGTTTATCCAGGGAGTCCAAAGTTGGAGTTTCCTGGAGAGAGATGCAAATGGAGCCAGGGTGTAGCAGTGGACTGTCTGGTGGAGATAGTGAGGTGGTTGGAAGAGACAGAGATGGGCACCAAGAAAGTATGCCACCATCACCATTTAATAATGCCATACTACTTCATAGCGCCATGGCTTCCACAATTTTCCAGAGAGAGATGGAGGCAATTTAGGGGAGTTTAGGTCAAAAATGCAGTCCATGTTCAGATTGTACTAGGTTCCAGAGTGATAAAAGTTAGAGATTCTGATCGGCAATTAAGAGGAGCAGCTCATAGAGAAGTACAGTCCTGGCCAAATGGAGCAGAAGCTACTGCTGAGCAGATCTTACGGAGGCTGCAGCAAATATTCGATGTCCATACAGTGTCCGACCTCAAAATTAAATTTTTCTCACATACTCAGAAGCCCCAAGAGACCCTTTGTGAGTATGCCTTGAGCCTGCAGGAGTTATTAAAAGCCATTGAGCGAGCGGATGCTGAAGAAGTCCAAGATGTGGACCGTGTGTTACTGGAGAAATTTGTAAAAGGGGTGCATAGTGAGTGAGAAGAGAGTTCCATATGTTACAGATCCTGCCCTAATCGCAGGGCTTGCCCGTGTGGCCGGGGCCACTCCATTGCTCAGGCAGACACCCTCTTCACTCCAGCCTGCCCTAGGGGCTGCATCTCCCCCCTGGCAGCTTCCAGATCCTGCCTGAATCGCAGGGCTTGCCCATGCGGCCGGGGCCGCTCCATTGCTCAGGTGACACCCTCTTAACTCCAGCCCACCCTAGGGGCTGCATCTCCCCCAGCTGCTTCCAGATCCTGCCCTAATCGCAGGGCTTGCCTGTGTGGCTGGGGTCACCCCATTGCTCAGGCAAACTCCCTCTTCACTCCAGCCCACCCTAGGGGCTGCATCCCTCCCAGTAGCTTCCAGGTATGTCTTCGGGACTGCACTCTCCTATGGCCATACCTCTGATTGGCTAAACTGCCCACCAGCCTAGTGCTGATTGGACTGCCCAGTCCCAGGACTTTCGGCATTGGCTCCAATTCAAGGCAACTCTGGTGGCAGGCTTTCGCCCTGCAACTCCTCTGTGCTGTAATTCTATAAAGTTACTGTCTCACTGTATTTTCTCTTTAGTGCAAACCGGAATTGTAATTGGTAAAAAATAGTACTGCCCTTCAATGGAAAAATTAATGTTATACTTCCTAGCACATGCCTACATCTAATATTTTATTACCAACTTAGATTAGATTAGCCTCCATTAACTGTTGTTGCATTGCGTAGTTGTATAAACACAGGATAAGTTTACTTCTCTCACCTCACTTATCTCTAACCATTTTTTCCCCCTGCCTACTCTATTCTTACTGCCCATATTTTCTCCATGCTCTGTTGCTGACCTGTGCACTTGGTGATTTCAGCCTGCGCTGGGTCCCCTCTTCACTTATTTTCTATCTTTGCTCCCTGAGCCTACAGATCTCCTCTACTCTCTAACTATTCTGCTCTGCCTCTCTGAGCATTTCATCTCCCCCTCTCACCAACTTGCTATCTAGTACCTCTCTGAAGAGCTCTCTCATGCACCCCCCCCACTTCACCACTCACTGTTCCTGAAATCCTGCACTGCTTGCTCTCCCTGGCCTAACCTGCATTTCTTTCCTTTTGTTCTAAAGGTCTCTGATGGTGCCAGTATCTCAGAGAACCCCCACCCCATGTCTGAGTCCCATTCTTCACATTTCCACACCTTCTCCTCCTCCCTGCCATTGTATTAAATCTGTGCCCTCCCCTGCTGCTACATTTAACCCTCTAACTTTGTATTCCTCCCCCCCAGATCCTGCCTGTATTGCAGGGCTTGCCTGTGTGGCTGGGGCTACTCCATTGCTCAGGCGGACACCCTTCACTCCAGCCCACCCTAGGGGCTGCATCTCCCCCAGCAGCTTCCAGGTACATCTTTGGGACTGCACTTTCCTACAGCCATACCTCTGATTGGCTAAACTGCTCACCAGCCTAGTGCTGATTGGACTCTCCAGTCAGAGGACTTTCGGCATTGGCTCCAATTCAAGGCAGCTCTGGCGGTGGGCTTTCGCCCTGCAACTCCTCTTGCTGTAATTCTATAAAGTTACTGTCTCACTGTATTTTCTTCCCACCCTCTTCTGCAGTCTTAGTCATCCTCCCCCTCTCTGGACCTCCCCTCTTGAGTTCCCACCTGCTCCACCCTCCCTCCTATCCAACCTGGCACTCACTGACAATACTTCCTGCTGTTTCTTCATTCGTTTCTAAATAAAAAGCACCAAGCCTGGCCTAATTTCAGCTTGTGAATGAACTGCCAGCTGTCCTTGCCTCCTCCTAGCGCCCTCCAAATAACTTCCCTCTTGCAGTTACCTCCCCTTCCCCACTATTCCAACTCCCTCTCCACCTGATCTTATGTTTACTCCTTTCTCCAGACCCCTGCCCAGGCATAAATTGGACTTACCCACCACTCCAAGTATGTATCTATCCACAAGTTTAATGCCATTTTCCTTGCGCTTGCCCCTAATCCTCGGGTTTGCTTGCCATTCCCACTTAGACACTAAGTTGCCAGCCCCCCACACCATCGGGCACACCTCCAGCAATGCCTACTGCACCATCATCTCGGTGCTTGTCTCTGACCTGCCTCCCACCTGCAAGCCACACAATACTTCTTGGCATGCCAGGATCTGGACACTGAAGGTCCAGCTGTGGCTGCCTTCACCTTTACTACCATTCAGACTTGTCCTGATCGCTGAGGTAAACCTCACCAATATATGCTCCCGGAAGCATCTCAAAGTTAGTGTTAAACACCTAAGAAGTTACCTGCAAAGACTAGCCTTCCTGCTGCTTCTCCTCTCAGGTAACATACACCCCAATCCAGGCCCTCCACACAACCAGGGGACGTGTGCCCATAAGCCAGGCATGCTCACAATTGCCTCTCTAAATATCCACAGTCTAGTTGCTAGCTTCACTTGCCTCCAGACCTGGGTAGACCTTCATAACCCCTATGTACTGTCAATTGTTGAAACGTGGCTGACTCCAAAGATTTCTGACACGGATGTTTGCCTTCCGGGCTACTGGCTCTTTAGGCAGGACTGCCTAATTAAAAGAGGTGGAGGCTGTGCATGTAAAGCTACCAACAGTTCCTATTTTCGCAGGACAGTCCTTATTTTAGGCAGTATGTCCCAGTGTCCCCACAAGTTTTTCAAAATGTCACTTTTGTCCTAGTTTTTGCTTACTTGTCCCAGTTATGTCCCTTTTTTTTGCTGGCTACTAATCCGTGAGTGACAGTTATTTCAGCACCAGTGTGGTGCTGCTCAGGCTGGACAGCAGTTTGCAACTTCAACCCCTACACCTGTGTTGCACCGCAATCATGTCAGTGGAAGCACAGTAAAGCATGTTACTTCCTGTTAGATTAGACTAGGTGGCAGTGCAAACAAGTGCATGTGGATGTCTGCCTGCCAGCAGCTGAGAATGACTCCAGACAGAGAAGAGACCGGCAGCAGAGAACTAAGGTACCCAGACCTGATCAGCTGTAGGGAAGTGTGTGAAAACAATCTGTTGTGGTGGTGGGAGTCACTGAAGTGTAGTTTGCTCAGCAAATGAGGGGAGTATAAGCGGGTTGGATGGGACGGTCAGGAGGAGCAATACATGCAGCTTGAATGTCTGATCACAATTTAATGCAGGTTTGCCTCTAAAGAGCTTTCTGTACATCATGATTTGGAACTTGCTGCAGCAGAATGATGTATTGTTTTAATCTGGATGTTTGCTACTGGTGTTACTGTGGGGCTGCATGGCCAGAGCAAGCAGCAAAATGTAACTGATTGTGTGCAGTATCATCTGCAGCGGTGCTTGTGGGAGTGACACGGTAGGTTTCATGGTCAGGAAGGACCATCCCAGTTTTAGGCCTCAGAAATTGGTAGCTTTATGTGCATTCAATCTCAAGGAGGGCCTTTAGGGATTATCACATACTCTTCCCAGTCTCATCACCACTGCACAGGCTCTTGCCATTAAGGTCCTCCACAGGACACATAACAAGTCTCTTACACTGCTATCCATCTATATCCCACCAAAGGACTCACTCCAGGGTGTACAAGCCATCATTGACTGCCTTGGTAGCCTTACCCTAAGCTCCGAGGTCATATTACTCGGTGAATTTAATATTAACTGGCTCGCCCCAACGGCAAACTAGTTTAAGGATGCTATCCAAGCAATCCACTTCACACAGATAATAGAAGCCCCTACCCAGACTAACTATCGGACAGGCAATAGCACTCTGCTTGATTGGGTACTCACCAACCGCCCAGAGCACATCGCTGACGCCTCTGTCCTTCCAGACAATATCAGTGACCACTCCCCTGTCATGTTCAACCGGACCAATAACTTCACCAAACCCCCTCCCAGAACAAGCACTAACAGAGTCCTCAGGCCCGGTCAAGCAGACTGTCTTAGAGCTGATCTGCGACATGCCAACTAGTCAGCTGTGTATGGGGCCCCGGACGTGGATAATGCATTGGACCACTTCATCCTCCTCCTCTTCAGTACTATCTGTGATAACTATGTCCCCATAAAAAAAGCGGATAGTCAAGGGTCTTTACAACCCCTGGATGAGCCCTGACATCTTGGGACTGATAAAAAACTGAGATCATCTCTGGTGAATATCCAGAGCCACAGGGAAGCAGCCGGACATCCTAAGGTACAAGCAATCCAGAAATAGCTGCACCAGGGCCATCCATATAGCCAGAAACTCTACTACAAGGCTGCCCTGTCCAAACACTGGAATGATGGCCATAAATTCTAGGCAAACCTCAAAGAGGTTACTGGCAAGGTGCCCAAAACTGCCCCAGACATGATCTGTGTCGATGGTACCTCCATCCTTGACCCAAAAACTATAGCCAACACTTTCAACCTAGCCTTCACAGACCTTAGTCAGTCCTTCCCCTGATTTCTTCCATCTGGGCAACCCTATCATAGGCCCACAGCCCTCTGTGAATCCCTTCCTTTGGTTCAAGGCCACCTCTATTGGAGAAGCAAGGATATACCTCTTTTTTTTTTTTGCAATTTAAAATTTATTGATTTTATGCGCCATTACCATCAATTTCACCAGTACACAGAGAAAGCAAAAGAAGAAACTCATTGCAGTTACTACCAGCATCACAGCAGGTTACAACAAACATATGAACAAATACATAGGCGGCGCAGAAAAAAAGAAAAGAAACTCCCCCAACCCAAAATATAAAACAATAAAAAAAAAAAATACTCTATACCAGAACCCCATTCCCCCACCCCTCAAGGTTACAATCAAAACATAACACAAAGGTGCTCCATCTGAGGAAGAGGAAGAGTAAAGAGATGCCAAATGAGAGAAGGACAGCAAAAAGAGGAGCACAAGGACATTGGCTTACTATATTGCATTCAGTTTACACTTTCCAAATTCCTCAGCATTGAATCAAAGCAACCTCATACTGACATACTAACATACTAACATATTATTTGCCAGCAGATTAGGCCTTACGGTCTATCGAGTCTGCTCGAACCTAGATCCTTAGTTGGGTGCCGAGACCCTCCCATCCCTTGTTCTCTAGAAACCCCTATCATCCATCCCAACCCCCCCGGGACAGGCCATCATCTGATACATTCACTTTCTGTGTCTGTCCCACCCTCTCTTGAAGCCCTCCACTGTGGATCTCTGAACCAGCTCACCAGGCAGTGCATTCCAAGGGTCCACCACCCTCTCGGTGAAAAACCTCCTCCTCTTTCCCCTCACCCTTCCACCTTCCAACTTCAAACCATGCCTCTGGTGATACCTCCCTGCTTTAGTCTAAAGATCCCTCCATGTTTACCCTATTTATTCCCTTGAGGTACCTAAGACCCTCAATCATGTCCCCTGTCTCTCCTCTCTCCAACGAAAACAGGCAGAGCTCTCAAGTCTGTCCTCATACGTCAAATCCCTAGCCTCGTGATCATCTTAGTTGCCTCCTCTGTACTCTCTCCAGGGCTGTATGTCCCTCTTCAAATGTGGTCTCCAGTACTGTACACAGTACTCAGGTGTGGTCTAACCAGTCCATTGTACAGCGGCAGAATCACTTCCTGCTCCTAGAGGTGATCCCCTTATGATGCATCCCAACATCCTGTTTGCCTTGCTAGCTGCTCTCCTGCACTGCTCAGAGTTATTCATACATGTATCCACCATGACCCCTAGGTCTTTTCCCTAGTGAGGCCTCCAGCCTCCCTCCCAGGGTGTACCTGTGTTTAGGGTTTCCCGACCAAGATGCAACACCTTGCACTTCGTGATATTGAAATTTAATTTCCATGTGTAGGCCAGCTTTCCAGGGTGTCCAGGTCCCTTGCAGGCCACCTCCCCTCTTCTCCCTCAACTACTGCTCCCATCTTGGAGTCATCCTGAAGAGACTCATTTCACACCCTATACCCTCCTGATGTCCGATATGTATGCATTAAACAGGATCGACCCAGGACCGAGCCCTGTGGTACCCCACTACCAACCTCTCTAGGGTTTGAGAGCTCCCCACAGACCACTACTCTCTGAGTGCGTCCAGCTAGCCAGTTTTCAATCCATCTGACCATCAAAGGGCCTACTCCTAACCCCATCAGTTTCTCCACCAGATCATTGTGGGGGACAGAGTCAAACGCCTTGCTGAAGTCCAAGAATAATACATCCACAGGCTTACCCCTGTCCAGTTCTGATGTTACCCATTCATAGAACTCCACAAGGTTGGTTTGACATGATCTACCTGGCACAAACCCATGTTGCCAACTATTCAGACCTCCCACTCCTCCAAGTACACCCCAATCGTTCCTTTAGTATACTCTCCATTAATTTTCCCACCACCGAGGTCAAACTGATGGGTCTATAATTACCTGGTACTTCCTCGACCCCTTTTAGAATTGGTACCACATGTGCCTCGCCAATCCTAGGTACCCTCCCTGTCTCAAGTGACCTGCTGAAAGCTCCGCCAAGTGCAGCCAGTATGTCCACCAATTCCCATAGTACTCTCGGATGAATGCCATCCACCAGGAGATTTGTCTTTCTTTAGGCCTTGAGGGCTAACCACACCCTTTGGTGGAGATAGCATCATCCGTCCCCTCCCCTTACTGGTCTTTTATCCTTATCCAGATGTGACCCCTGGGGTGACCTTTCCCTCCCTCTTGCTCCATTTCTGTTGCTCCCTGATCCCACTCCTGCCGCTTCTATCCCTTCATGCCTTGTTTTGTAGATATCCCATCCCCTCCTAGTGAACACAGAGGCAAAGTACTCGTTAAATACCTCTGCCTGATCTCGCCTCTTCCACCCACCCTCCTTCTGATCTCAATCTGCTGAGATGACCCTTAGTTTTCTCCGCTCCCCAATGTACCGAAGAACCCTTTTCCCTCCATGTCCCCTGTGCCAGCCGCTGCTCTTTACTGGACTTTGCTCCCCTCACCATCTGGTGACTTTTCTAGATGCAAGCTGGTACATTTCCTTATCCTATCCTCTTGTTGTTTTATATTTTTGTAGGCGCCTTCTTTTCTGTGACTGCTACCTGTACCTCACTGGACCACCAGCATGGTTTACGTGACCTTGCTCCCTTACGTTTCAACTTAGCGCAGATCCTGACTGCCTCATGAAGTCCCTGTTTTATGACCTCCCATCTCCTTTCCACACTTGTCATTGAGGTAATCCCCTTCAAGTGATCCTTGAGAATATTTCCCATGCCCATAAAGTCTGCCCCCCTGAAGTCCACTGCCAGTGTCCTAGATCTCACCCCCACTCCCCCCATGCTTATTTGAAACCAGACAGTATTGTGGTCACTCCCAGTCAGGGTCCTGTACAGCTATGTCCTTACCAGATCCCTATCTGCCAGAACCACATCCAGGACATGCCCCTCCCTTGTGGGCTCCATCACATGCTGTGTTAAGAACACATCCTGAAGCCATCCAGCAGCCTCTGCTCCTTGGCCACCTTAGAGACATGGTTCCCCAGTTTGTACCTGGCATATTAAGGTCCCCATCAACACCACTCCTTCCCCTTTTGGACCACACTGGGCAATGATGTTGTCCAGCAAACCATCCTCTAGAACATCACTCATCCCGGGGGGGCCTATATGCTACTCCCAGCTCCCAGCTTGACCTTATCTCCTGCTGGGGATCGTAAGGTGACCCATAAGGCCTCGTTTCCCTCTGCCTCTTCTACCATAGCAATTTCTATATCTCTAATGAACATAGCCACTCCACCCCCTCTGACCTCCTTTCTATCCTTCCTAAGCATAGTGTACCCCTGTACATTTAGGTCCCAGTCGTGGTTTTTGTTGGCCCACGTCTCCGTGACCGCAGCCACATCCACCCCCCCTCGAACAGCATGGCCTGGAACTCCGGCAACTTGTTTCCCAAGCTCCTGGCATTTACTAACACCAACCCCAACCCCTTATCCCTGATCCCCTTTGTTGAACCCCACCCAGATTCTTTGTACTTCCATCCTCCCCTGCTCCTCCTGAAACCTCCACCTCCAGTCTGTTTCCCCTCCCCTTGGGCTTGGCTACTCCCTCATCTGGAGGGAGGGCTTTGGTCAGCCTCCCTCCTCCCTTCCCCCTTACAAGTTTAAACCCCACCTTTCTTGTATGTAGTCAGCCATCCCTGTTTAAGGACTTCCTTCCCTAATGGGGCAAGATGAAACCTGTCCTTGGCATATAGTCCCTTATCCTCCCAAACCCATTCCAGTTCCCTAACACCCCCTAACCCATTCTCTTCAATCCCACCTGAGCCAGTCATTAACCTCTGTGTTTCTTTTTTCTCCACTGAGGCCTTTGGTACTGGCAATATCTCCGAAAAGGAAATGTTGCATCCATTATCCCGACAGACTCTGGCAAGTTCTTGGAACCTTGCTTGGATTTCCAAATGCTATTTCCCTCTAGATCATTAGTTCCCAAATGCACCAGGAAATCCGGTTTCCCTCCAGAATCCCTAACCATTTCATACACCATGAACTTTGCTCTGTGCACTGTCAGCCCAGAGATACTCACTACCTTCACCTGGCTATGGCATCCACCCCCCTGTCCCTCCCAATGGATACCCCTAATCATCGAGTCTCCCAGTAACAGAACCTTAACACCTCCATCATCCTTATGGTTACCTCCACTTACCCTCTCAGCCCCTTCCCCCTTTATTCATGATCTCAATTTCATGGGAGTCTTCCTGCCCATTAGAGACCCCCTTGTCACCCTCCCTTTCTGCCTCCCTTGCTATTTTGCCCACTTAACTCAAACCCTCTGAATAGGTGTCCCTTTAACCCTCTCTTATCTGAACCATTTATCCTGGCCCTGATGGTTTCCCCTTCCCCCACACCACCATCCTCCCCCCTTGTAATAGTACCCCTGCTTCCAGAGGTTCTCTGTGGGTCCCCTTTAGCTAGGGCCCCATCCTTGGTACTGACCTCCCAGCTGAAGGGGGGCTCCTCTCCCACCTCCTTGTCTCCCAGTTTCTCTCCAATCATGCTCTCCTCCCTCATGTCTGGAATATGTTGCATCTCCCATTTGCTTAACATATATGTTTCCCTTCTCCTCTGGGACTATGTCTATCCTTTCCAAAGCTGGTCTGTGATGCCCTATGGGCATCCGACTCCCCGGCCTCTGTATAAGTTTCCTCATTTCCACACCCTTCCTCCCTCTAGGTTGCTTAGTAGCTCAAATTTATTGTGACACTCTATATCAGCCTCATCAAGTAACCGAGTTTCCCTGACTGCATCTCTAAACTGACCCTCTTCTTCCTCTCTTGCACTGTTCACCTTAGGAGCTCCTTCCACAGTCTGCTGTTTTAGGCTTCCGCACAACAGCCCCTCCTGACTCTTCCCCTCCAGTTTCTTTGTATTCAGAATGTTCTATACGCTTCCCTTAGCATCAACTTCCTATCTAAGGGTCCTCTGTCCCTAATATCCCCTCCTGCTTGCTGTAACATAACGTCCTGTAATTTCAGAGCTTTGCCCCAGCCTCCCCTCAGCCCCACCCTTCTGCTGCCCATATCCACACCCTTATCCTTGGGCACCCCAGCTCCCACAGCTTACTCCTTAACCAATATACCTCCTCCTGATACAAGATAGCTGTCTACAGAGTGGGCAGCCTCCTCTCTCAGGCCCAATTTAGAATTATTGCCATCCCACAGCCTGTGCAGCCTACAACCCTTCCAAAGATGCCTGCCATGGTGGAATATGGCCACCCTGATTTTCCCCTCTGTTTATAATAGCACACCCTTTTCTCAGTCCCTTTCCTAGTACAGTTTCTCTCATACTGACTGTAGTTATTTACAAACCCAATTTCAACCCCACCAATAACGTTCCCAAGTCTCACAAACACATACAGTCCAGTGTGTTTCGGTCCCACTAACAGTGTATGTAAGCAGACATCAGGTACCATATGATGTCACAGGCCCACCAGCTCCTGTTGCTTCGAATTTCAGTCCCAAACAGAAATACTCAGCCCTTCAATCCCAACCCCCAGTGGCTTTTCAGTATTTAAGAAGGCATACAAAACAGGGTGGGTGGGTGGGCTCTACCAAACACCAGGCAAAGCAACACATTTAAATTTCTCTAAGTATCCCTGCAAACAACTATCCCCAAGCCACCAAAGTTACAATGTAACAGTTCTAATTCAAGGTAATAATTTTTAACACATAAAACTAATTTCACTTACAAACTATTCAAATATTTCAGTTAAAACAGAATATAACTCCAGCCCTCTTTCCTACCTGGCTGCTGCTTAAGCTCCCAAGTGAACAAGTGACATGAAGGCATTAGTCTTACCGTGCATGGAAGCTATATGCTTTTCCAATTGTAATGCTAGCATACATTCTCAGTGCCATTCTAAAAGAGAGGGAGAGCTCTCAGATGACCAATGCCTTAAAATTATTAACTTCATAACAGCAGCAATAAGTGAGACATGGGCTCTCCAAAGTTTAGAGGCCATGTCCGGGAAGATTTGCAATAAACAAATTTCAGGGGTGTTCATACTATAAGAGCCAAGGATAGGGCGTACAAGTCTGTTTATGTCCTCCCAAAGAGTACGAATCTTCGGGCATTCCCACAACATATGCAATAAAGAGCCCTCCTCCAACCTACAACGCCAGGTTATCGGGGAACTCCGAGCTTTCCATCGGTAGAGATATGTGGGGGTCAAGTACAGATGGTGCATGATATTAAATTGGACCATTCTGAGCCTATCTTGTTTAACATATTTATAAATGGAGCTTCATAGGTTCTTCCAAAACTCCGGAGAATCCTTAATGCCCAGCTCTCTAACCCAATAGTAACACACCCCTGATGGAATTTTCTTATCCCATTCTAAAATTTTACCATAAATTTTGGAGACAGCATGGGGTTGCGCTGCCACCTTGAAGAGACATTCCATGTCAATGGATTGACCATGCAGGGCAGAGGAAGGACAGAACCTGACAAACGGCTTTCTTAAGTTGTAGCCATTTAAAAAACAATCATCCGCAACACCAAAGGTCCTTCTCATATAATCAAAAGAACAAGGTACATTCTGGTCTAAAAAATCTGCTACGGTTATGTGACTAATCTAACCAGAAGGAAGGAGATGAATCGGCCCCCCAATCTTAAAATGCACATTTTCAAAATAGGCTGGCTCCTAGAGTCCACCACTTAAACCTAAATGTTGTTGTAACTGGAGGAGAGCTCTTAAGACCAACCCATGGGATTATTTTTAAGGGTCTCGGAATATTCGTAGGGAAAGAAATAATAAAGCTCGCATAGCGTACGCAGTTCCTTTTGCTAGATCATTCTCTATATCGTACCAAAGAGGCCTATAGTCCGTGAGCTGATAGCCCCTAGTCCACCAAGCAAGTTTACCAATATGCTGAGCCAGGTAGTAAGAAACACAGAAGGGGCAGCCAATCCTCCCACTACTTCTTGGGACTGTCAAGTTGTTAAAGGACCTGCGGATCGCTTCCTTGTCCTATGAAGGAGCAAACATTTTTGCAACTTGACAAACCATCTTTTCGGAGGTGCACCCGAGCATTCCCAAGGGATATAAAAGTCTGGGCAGGACATTCATTTCAAGAGATTTATCTTACCCCAAAGAGTCAGAGCAATGGGCCACCACCTGGTTAGGTCCTCTGCTACAGCCTGAGTAAAGGTACCCAAATTCTCCTAATCATCAAAGCAAGATTTGTGTTAATCTTAATGCCCAGGTATAGCAATGAACTGGCTTCCCAACCCAATCCTAAGAATTGCAAGTCAGCCCTTATCACTCTCCTATTTAAGGGAAAATCTTAGTATTAGAGTAATTTAGTTTATAACCCGATATCTTTGAAAAACAATCAATTTCCTCAGTATACGCTGGCAGTGAGATATTTGGCTGCACAACATGCAATAGTACATCATCTGCATAGGCTGAGCAGACATAGGCCCTACTACCTACTTTGATCCCCTTGATCTGAGGTTTCCCAGTAACCTACGTAGAAATGGCTCAATGTAAATGTTGAATAATAGTGGGGATATGAGCATCCCTGTCTAGTACCCTTTCTAATCTAATAACCTGTGACAAGACCCCATTGACTTTTCACCCTGGCAGAGGGCAGAGAGTATAAATTTTGACCCATTTTATAAAGGCATCCAGCAGTCAAAGGCTGACATGGTATGGAACAGATAGATCCAGGAAACTCTATCAAAGGCCTTTTCGGCGTCAAGTGAGAGGAGCACTGCAGGAATATCTGAGTCTCTGACCTCTGCCATGAGATGCAATAATTTCCTCAGGTGATCCTGGGGCACCCTCCCTTTCATGAAGCCAACTTGCTCCCTGCATATCAGCTTGTCCATTACTTTAGACAGTCTGCCAGCTAATATCTTCGCCAGGATTTTAACATCCGTATTTAACAAAGATATCAAGCGGTAACTATTAGGGTCAGATGGGTCTTTACCTGGTTTCAGGATTAGAGAAACTGTTGCCTCAAAAAACCTAGGGTCAGAGACACTGTGACTATGCCAGAACTCAAAAACCTCTAACAAAATTGGGGCTAACTGAGATGAGAAGACCTTAAAAAAATTATTGGGATATCTGTCAGGCCCCGGAGATTTGTCCGGGGGCATCTGTTGGATAGCTTGGCATACCTCCGAGAGAGTTATGGGAGCAGTTAGACTAATAGCTTCGTCCGCTGAAATTTTTGGAAGACCAGCCGAAATTAAGAAGTTACTAATTTCTAATTCTAAAGTCCCCAGGTCCATGATGAATAGATTTTGAAAGAAAACTCTAAAGGCCTCTGCCATTTCCACCGAATCCGTACACACTTGACCATCCTGAGAGACATGAATTGCAGCAATATGATGTGCCAGGTCCAATTGCTTTATTCGCATAGCTAAGAGCTTCCCCGCCCTCTCCCCTGAATCTAAATATTGAAGCTTTGTATGGAGTAATGCAAGCTCAGCTTTTTGTTGAACCATCCCAGAATATTGCTCCTGCAATTTATGCAACCTGATCCTCTCAGAGTCAGATGAGTGATGGGATATATTCAACTCAATTTGCTTAATCTGGGTCAATAAGGAATTTATCTTCTCTCTCTGAATATAATTTTTCCTAGAAGTGATCTTAATTAGCTCTCCTCTTATAGTACATTTAATGCGGCCCAACCAGGTCCATTCGGTCACTGACTGTTGATTAACCTGAAGAAACGCATCAATATGCTTTCTAATTGTTTGTGAGATTGACTGCACCTTTAATAACTGGGCGTTTAGCCTCCATTGTGGGGATCGTCGGGAAAGGTCGGGAACTGCACAACACACTTACCGGGCATGATCCGAAATAACCCTGACTGAAATATCCGCCTGGATTATGTCGGGATCAGCAGGGCACTAACTAAAATATAATCTATTCGAATAGGACTTATGAACCGGAGAATAGAAAGAGTATTGAGCCACTTGGATTAAGAATACTAAATATCCATTAGAGCAGTGCTCCATAAGGCCCTTTAATGCTCTCTGGGCAGGATAGGCCCTACGCCTGCTAAATGTCCTGTCCAGATCATTCTGGAGCACAATGTTCCAGTCCCCTCCAATAATTATCGGTTGGTGTGAGCCAGCCATTACTCTAGGCAGCAACTTTGTATAGAAAAGGGGGGAATCCTCATTAGGACCATAGACCGAGCCCAGTAATACTGTCTGCGAGGCTACCTGTGCATGTACAAATATAAACCGCCCTTCAGGGTCCCAATATTCTTCCAGCAACTTAAAAGGGACACTCTTGGCCACGAGTATAGCCACACCTGCTTTTTTAGTTGAAGCTCCAGCTCCAAATACTTGGGCTACCCACATCCTCCTAAAGTAATGTATATCACACTTATTCAGATGGGTTTCCTGAAGGAAGGCAACATGTGCCCCCAAATGGTGTAAATGCCTTAATATTACTTGTCGTTTAGCCCTATCCTTGGCTCCCTTCACATTCAAGCTAATGAATTTAAATGCCTGACTCATATGAAAATAAAGTATGGATTCAGATTAGGCCCGACATAAAACCTAGAATATTTATCATCATATATGAAGCCCAATATCACAATTAAAGTACCCCTAAACCAGACAGTCAGAAAGCTCCACAGTGGATTGCAACCTTGCACATTATTAAAACCTTCCCCATCCCTGAAAACTCCCAAAACACCAACCACCCTAGCCCCCTCACAAAACCCCAACAAAAGTATATACATGCCACTTCCTCCCCTCTAATACACTCCCCCCAGTTCCATTGAACTGCCCTCCAACGGATCACCAGCCACATGATAAACATACTATCAGCCCATAACCCCCAGCCACCCTCCCCGGAGCCCCAACCCTCCACCATACTTAACCATTATAGACTCAATCCACCCAACTGCAGCCAAGACATCCTAATATATTATATAATACTAATACAAACCCTTTCACAAAAGAATATTACAGAAATGTATTGAGTCCTGTCGTTGGTTGAACAGGAGGCCAACAAAGAGCACTGGTATATGTAGCATAAGTTCAGACCAATTCCAGTTTATAGGATATAACAGTCCAAGAGCATCCAGTCCGAGGCTCGCTGATGTACAGGTGACCAAAACCAAAACATAGGCCCAGCCCGATTGACAAAATATCTATGAGAAATTGCCTCATACAGTGACTCCACCCTGTGAAGAGATAAAAAAAAAAAAAAGGAAGGAATATTGTCTATCTTCCAGCTGCCGAGGAGAGATATGCCTTTGTCTTCCTGAGTTCCTCGCAATCTTGAACAAGGCGCATCATATTAGATCCACATATCCTCATACTGTATTATGTTCATCCTGATGCCTCCCCTCAATCCATAAGAGCAGCAGGCAAAACAACTCCAAGACCAACTTACTGGATGCTATTAGCCACAGACCCAGTGGACCTGCAAAATGTCATTTAAAAAGGTCAGGGAGTAGACGTTGCAGCTCCTGTCGCGCCTCAGAGCAAGAATCAAACGAGAGCCAGTTTCCTTCCAGTTTAACCATTAAAACAGCAGGATATCTCACCCTAAAGGGCTTGGAAGCGGCCACAAGTTTAGTCGCAATAGGATGCAGTTCTCGCCGCTTCATCCTCACCGAGTGAGGAAGGTCTTGTATCAAGCGGATGCGTTTGCCCTCCCAAAGCAGCTCTTTCATGCCTTTGACTTTGTCCAAAATGTGCTGCTTATCAAGATAATTGAGAAACTTTATAATGAATGGCCTGGGGAGCTGATCCGGCGTAGGAGAGCCGCCAAACCCTATGCATCGCTCTCAATTATGTAATCCCCTCCACCTGGGGGGGAACCAGCAATCTTAGTGCAAAGCTTCTGAATAAAGGGTATCGGGGCACTCCCCTCTTCTTTTTCAGGGATGCCAATTATCACAATGTTATTACGCCTGCTGCGGCCCTCCAAATCCTCCAGTTTATCCTCTAGTTTCTTAAATCTTCGTTTCACAAGCACTAATTCTGTTTCCTGGGAGGCCTGCTTATTTTCCAGGGAAATCACTTTAGACTCCTTGTCCCCAACCCTCAACGACAGTGCATCCATCGATTTTTTTAATTGCCTGCATGTCGTCAGCAACTGAGGCGATCGTTACATGCAGCGGCTGCATAAGCTCCAGAAACCGTGCCTCCGATAGCGGGACATCACCAGTCGGCAGACTCGAAAGGCTAGCAGCCTGTTGTTTTGCCCTCTTCGCGGCCTTCTGCTTTTCCGGCATCTGTGGGGGCATGTGTTTAGGCCTCGCCTTCTTAACGAACCCATCCATGCTGTCCGCTCCCTCAGCAGTCTCCCACAGGACTCTCTGGCTCTTCAGATAGGGGTCTGCACAGCTGAGTAGCGATCAAGCCTGAAAAAATAATATTTTTTTAAACGGCAAACAAGGGAGCTCCGCGGGTGCGCTGCTTACGCTCGGGCTGACATCACGTGACCTCCCAGGATATACCTCTTGAAGGTGCTCAGTAAGGGGAGATTCAGTGGGGACATCCCTGATCTTAAATTAATCTCTCTCTCTCTCTCTCTCTCTCCTTGGAAGAAGTCATGTCCCCTCTTACCCACATCCTAAACTTGTCACTTCGACAGGCGATATTCCCTCAAAAATGGAAAGCCGCTATAGTCATTCCTATGCATAAGAATGGAGACCGTGCTTTCACAGAACACTTTTGCCCCATTTCTCTGCTACCACCTTTGTTGAAGGCCCTTGAATGAATAGTTGTGTACCAACTGGTTGAATACCTTGACAAATACAAACTCCTCTGTCCTGAGCAGCATGGCTTTAGAACTGGGCATAGCACCACCACAGCTCTTTTAGAGTTCACTGGTCACATACACAATTCTCTTGATAAAGGACAACTCTCCAGGGCAACCTTTATCGATCTGACCAAAGCTTTCGATACTGTTAATTATGCCCTCCTTACCAAGGAACTTGCCGCAACGGGCCTGGCCCCTGAGGAGGTTTTGTGGTTCTGCAGCTACCTGGACTGTAGATCCCAACAAGTCAGAATCGGCTCAACCCTATTGGATAGCAAGCCTGTCTGCTCAGGTGTCCCTCAGGGATCAATACTGGGTCCCCTCCTATTCAGCTTATTCCTGAATAGTCTCCCTCAAGCCAGCCAGTGCCGCATTCTACTTTATGCTGATGACGCCATTTTATTCGCACATGGCTCAAATCCAATTGAGCTTGATCAACAACTACAAAGTGACTTTACCAATCTTGAGAAGTGGCTCATAGATCATAAATTAATCTTGAACAATAAAAAACTAAAACGATGCTGTTCTCCAGCTCCCAAAACAAGCATCATGGCTACCCATTATCAATACGTAATGTTGCTGGGACCTCCCTGGACCTGGTCCAACACTTTAAATATCTGGGGATCACTATTGAAAACTCGTTGTCCTACACTCTACACATTGGCAACATGGCCAAGGCAATTAATAAATGTATTGGGATGCTCTATCGGCACAGGCACAGTCTGACCCCTGAAGCCCTCAGAATAGCTGTCCACAGCTCTGTGGCCTCACTCATTGACTATGGCCTGCCTGTCTATGGCACAGCCACTGACACTGCACTCAGGCATTTAAAAACAGCCTTAAACAAAGCATGCTGGCTAACCTTAGGAGCAACTGGGCTGACTCACACCTGTGACCTGTATACCAATGCACAATGGCTCCTGCTCAATGTTCAACCTAAATTCCAAACTTGCCTACTGGCAAAAAAGATTAGCCTTGGAACTCTTCCGACTGGGGTTAGTCAACTCCTGATGCCTAGCATCAACCTGCGGCATACACGTAACTCTGAACTACAGACCTTCACAATACCAAAATGTCGCACTTCCCTAGGCGAAAGATCATTTGCATACCATGCCCTGCTCTGGTTCAACTCCTTCCAGGCAGATCTTGCTAATTTGCCTACATTGGGTGCTTTCAAAGTCCACCTCAAGCAACTCCTGCTAAATGCTGCCCATTGGGACTGTCACCAATAGCTTCACCCCTTCTCCTCACTGGTATTCCCTGCTCTTCCCTGCCCCTCCCCACCTCCCTCCCTCCCTCCCTCCCTCCCCTGTGCCTTATCACCCCATCCTTTTCCCACCCCACCTCCCCTATACTCTCCTTGATCCTCTCTCCTCCCATACTCTCTCTCACCCCTCACTCCTACTCCTTTTCTGAGTTATGCTCCTCCCATCTCACTCCTCACCTTGACTCCTCTACTGAGTTATGCTCCCTCCTCCATACCTCTCTACTCCCCCCTTTTCCTGCTATCCTCATATCCTCCCTCCCCCGCCAGACTTACTTCCTCACAATATCCCCTGCTCTATGCCACTTGTGGTTCCTCCTCACCTCTTCTAGCACTTATTCTTCTGCTAACCCTATGCCCCCACAGACAACTGATTGGTTTTCCTTTCAGGCATCTTATACCCTTAAGTGTCTTTTGTTAACCCCACTTCCAATATCCTAACTTCCTCTGTAACATGTACAATCCCTGTTGCATCTGCTGTATCCACAATCTTTGTAATTTGTACAACCCAGTTTTGTATTGTTATCATGATGTAGAACCTATGTAAAGAGCTTTGAGCTCAAGTGGTGTTATCCTAGACTTCAATAAATAAATAAATAAATTTGCAAGACCTCTGAGGCTGATTTCTTGGATTTCAAGGAGAAGGTGATTAAGGTCCTCTGCTTTGGACACCCAGGAGAAGAGGCTCTGACCTATCCACAAATGGCAACTCCGCTGGGGGTTACGTGGCCAGGGTATCCTATAGAAAGGTGGACCAGAGGGGATTCCTGGAACAGAGGACTTCAGCCCAAAGAATTGTCTTTGCAGAGATCAGAATATGGGAAGGAACCAACTGCCTGCCCAAACTATTACCAAGAGCATAGGCAGGTGTATGTTTGGTCAAGTGGTGCAGGCACCGATCTGCTCTGTCCAGTCCAGCTTGAGTCAGAACTCTGAGTTAACCAAGCAAATTGCCACCCTGATCCGTGAGATGATGGAGATGTGTCAAGAGGTGCAAGGCCTAAAAGTGGGGTGGAAAAAAGAAGCGTCCCTTACCCAGCCTGAAAAAGAAAAGAGGAAGTGATCGCACAGATCATCCGAGAAGGGACGAAGGAAGGCGCCCCACAGATCGCTTTGATAACCAGGGAAGGCCAATCTGTCATCAGTGCAGCATCAGTGGTCATGTGGAGCGATGATGCAATCAGCCCACGGATACCACCTTGACGTTAAACAGACATTCTTTGGGGATGAGGACCGATTCTTGAAGAGTAGACAACCAGGTCCAACTGCCCCAATAGACCAGTCGTGCTTTATTGGCAGGAGTCCGATGGTACCAGAAAAGGTGGATGAAATTGAACTGATGGCCTTATTAGATACAGAATCTCAGGTTACCACTATGCAGGGGTGAGATTTCTGAAAGTATTGGACACCCGATGATCTCAAGCCACCTCCAAGATCTTATGTAAAGTTGATAGCGAATAATGGAGCTGAAGTACCATATCTGGGCTATCTTGACACCGATATCCAGTTGGGGAGAAATACCCAAGGCTGACATGGCATCATCATTAGCAATATGGAAAGTGATCACCTACAACCGTTGATTCTGGGAATGAATTTCCTGCAGAATTGTTTTGACAACCTGGTCCCGATGCTTCAGGAGAAAGACTGACTTGTACCATTATTCCTTGGAGCAAATGAGAGAAGGCCTGAAGAGCCAGATAAACTGCTCTCAGTTCTAGCAAGTTTATATGCTGGAGTGATTCTGCACCTTTCCATGTGTCGTGGGTGGTGTGCTCCCCTAAATGAGCACCTCACCCTAGCAGGGAGGCATCTGTCAAGAAAACCAGTAATGGGGACTCCTGCATGAAGTGGACCCCTTCCCTCAAGTTGTCTGATTCCATCCACCACTATAGTACCTGCAGTAACTCTTTTGTTACTGGGATGGGTTTTGAGAGAGAGTTCCACTTCTGGCCCCAGTGTGCCCTGAGATGGAACTGAACATCTCTCATTTAAAACCTGGCACCCAGGACTGTGCCTGTTGCTGAGGCCATGTGGCCTAACAATTGCAGAAACTGTCTTGCTGGTTTCAGCTCATTCAGGACAAATGAGCTTGCCAAGTGCAGAATGCTGTCTGCCCTCTCTTGAGGGAGGAAAGCTCTTCCCACAATGGTGTTCAGTTCTGCGCCTATGAACTATAATACCTGTACAGGAGTTAGGACTGACTTTTTGATGTTGTTGAGGAGCCCCAAGGACTGCAACAGGTCCTGGGTTACCTGTAGGTGCTCTCTCACCTGCTGGTGAAACTTTTCCATGATTAGCCACTGGTCCAGGTAGGTAGAAACTGAAACACCTAGTCTTCTTAGGTGTGCATCACCACTGCCAGGCACTTGGTAAACACTCTTGGTGCTGAAGTGAGACCAAAGGGTAGTGTTGAGAACTGGTAGTGACCTGAAGGGAGTCTGACCTTAGATCTTTCCTATGTGACTCCCTTATAGGAATATGAAAGTATGCATCCTTTAGGCCTAAGGAGGCTAGCCAGTCTCTTTTCTGTAGTGTTAGCAGAATCATGGCCAGTGTGACCATCTTGAACCTGGGCTATACCAGGTATTTGTTAAGCAGTCTGAGGTCTATTATAGGCTGCCACTCCCCATTTTTCTTTGTTGTCAGAAAATACCTTGAATAAAACCCTTGTCCTTTTTGTTGGGAAAAAACATGCTCAATTGCCCTTGATAAGAGCAGAGTCTGAACTTCCTGTTACAGCAGCTTTCTCTCTGTGAAAGGAACTGCCCTGAACAGTCTTGTTCTTAAAGGACGAAGGGATTTAAAGCTTAGGGACAAACCCCGACTCACAACTTCCAGAACCCACTTGTCTGTGGTGCTCTTTAACCATTCCTGGAAGTAGTGAGTCAGTCTGACCCCTACAGGAACTGGGGAGGCTGCCTGAAGAGAAAGTCAGGGATTTTGTTTTGCCTGTTGCTGAGGTTGGGCAGATTGGGAGCCACGCCTGGATCCCCTTCTTCCTCTAGCTCTAACAAAACCACCTTGCTGTGGCTGGTACTGCTGCAGTGTCACAGCTTGTACTTGGTAGAAGGGTCTTCTATAAAAAGCCCTACCCCCCTCATCCCTTCCATATGTCAAGGAAGAGGGAGAAGGCAGTATTACTACAATAGGTGGACTTGTATTCATCCACTTTTTTCATGTAGAGCTCAGTCTGTTCACCCAAAAGTGAATTATTTTTGACTGGAAAACATCCATGCCTAGCTCTGGGCATCCTGAGTGAGGTTAGTAACCCTAAACCAGGCAAACCTCCTCGTAGCCACAGTAGCTGCCACACACCTGGTAGCTGTATCATTGGTGTCTGTTGGCATTTGGAATAGGTACTAAGAGGCTTCCATACTTAGCCTAGCAGTATCTAATAATTCTGATACTGGCGTGGAAGAACTCAATTCTGCAGTCTCAAGCACAGACTGCCACAGAGCCTTTTGGTACAGTGCTGCATAGGCATGGAAACTGGCTTGCCTGAGGTATAAAGCCCTGCAGCGCTTGCATGATTTTCAAAGCCTGTGCCAGGTCAGCAGGCATTGGTATAGGAGCAGGACCTTGAGCAGCCTCTTGTGGCATTCCAGTCAGGGTCTCAGTGTGCTTAGTCTTTTACAGTTTCTTGGCAGGCACTGGGGAGTCAGCCAGTTCAATACTTCTCTTGCCAGGGCCCTCACCCATATCAGGGGTGGTTGCATCTGTCAATTTTTCTGGGATCTTTCTCAAGAGGATGAGAGAACAGAGGCATTTTAGCCCTTTCACAGGTGGCCTGCTGCCCTATTCCCTGGAGGTCAGGATGAGCGCTGACCTTGATACTTCCTATCATGCTTCTGTGATAGTGTTAGGTGCTTTGAGAATTTCTATAATGTCCTTTTCTAAAGAACTTGTAAATAGGAAGCAAGATCTGTCTAGTGAGTGTTAACCCCCTTAGCTCCATGTACTGAGCTTCCTCCTCATCTTGCACCTCTTCCATTTTCCTTACAAAGGAAAATTGTGAGGAATGATCCTTAGTGTTTACCCCCCTCGCAGCGACATTTCGCCAACGAGGTCCCCCACAGCTACTACAGTGCCTAGCCGGTGGGAGACCCACTGGAACCAGCTGCCTGTTGGGGGTCCTCACCTCCCCCGATCAGCTCCGACTGGAGTTGAGAATCCATAAGTGGGGGGGGGTGAGGGGGGCAAAGCCCCCCTAAGAAAACATGGAAATCCATAGTGAACCGGCAGCCGACTGCAGAATGCAGTCGACCTGCCGGTGTCGCTGACAGGGCATTCGAGACAGAATTTCTGTCGGACTCCTGTCGTGGATCCAATCCTTAGTAGGTCTTGGGGGGGATGGTGAACCAAACTCCTGTTCAGAGGAGACCAAAGGTTCGATTCCCTCTTCTACCTCATACTCTTCTAGTTCCTCATACTCCAATTGGTCCAGGAGTAGACAGGGAACAGAGGCAGATGTTAGCCCTACTTGGGCTCGAGCAGATGGCTGAAACGGTATAAAGCCCTGCAACATTTGCATGATTTGGGCTGGTAGTATAGCCTAGAGGTTATAGGAGCGAAGTGTGAATGAGCTTGGTACACCCAGCAGACCAGACCTGAGTTTGATTCTCAACCTCCACTTGCATACTGTGTGACTCTGAGAAAGTCACTTAACCACCCAGTGCTCCCATGTCACTCCTGAAAACAGGAACTTGTGCCTAGAGGTCTTTACCTGTTACCAAAGACTAAAATAAAAAAAAATTCAAAGCCTGTGCCAGGTTAGCAGGCAAAGGTACAGTAGCAGGCACTTGAGGACCACTTGTGGCATTCCAGCTGGGGTCTCAGTGTGCTTCGTCTTTTACAGTTTCTTGACAGGCACCGGGGAGTCAGCTGGTTCAACGCCTCTCTTGCCAGGGCCCTCACCCATATCAGGGGTGATTTTTGTGACCCTGGAAGGTTCAGCCAAAGATTTAGAAAGGGTGAACTGGTCAGAGCCCATGGACCCCTCTTCAGACTTTCTCTGCAGTTTTTCCTGATGTTTTTCAGGTATCTTAGGAGGGAAAGACTTGCTATTTTTTAAATCAACAGAGAAGTGTTGTTGTTCAAAACGGACTAAGCATAAATCATGCTTGTCTGTCTTGGCAATGGTTACATTTTAAACAATTTTTACAATATAAAGGTCCTGTTTTTCGTCTTAGTTTTAAATAAAAATATAGTAAAAGTGATTGGAACACAACTTAAAAATTCTGATCAAAGGTAAACGACAGTTGGTTACCCCCCAGTTCACAGAAACCGAGAGGAACCACAAAACATACTAAAAATACACTAAAATTCACGTACTGATGTAAAATAAAATAAACACTAAAACTAGGTGGCGGTAGTGGAGAGTATTGGACCAGCGCTATGCTAGTAGTGTAAAACTTTCATGAATAGAGCTTGTGCTTGCGCTTACTGTTGATGTTGTTGTGTCAATTTGAGTTGGGGGGGCTTCGTCCCCCACAACCCCTTGTTTTTTTTTTGTTTGTTTGTTTTTTTAATGGTGCTGTTGGGGGTAAAGCCCACCAGCTCAAATAAACTACTAAAAATAACCCAATGACTGATTTAAGACAGTAGCGTAACTTGCTCCCACGCTAATAGCGTAGGTTCGTTGATGGTCCGATACTTTCCACTATCTCCAACTAGGCAGCTATGAATAAAATGAAAAAATACTTACTTTTTTGATCAAATGTCACTTCAAGAACGACTTGTGAGAGAGAAAGTTTCCAGGGCACCTAGTCTTTGCACTGAAGAGAAGAAATCTGAGGGTTATAATATAAGCAGTTGAACTAGGCAGCTTTTGATTTGAATGCATGAGCTAAAGATTCCACCACTAGCATAGCATTCCATTTGGCTCCAGGGCAGCACTGTCTTAAAGGAGCAGTGCAAGAATTAATAATGAGTGGATTCCCGGGGTTAGAACAGAAGTATTCATTTAGTATCTCTGCTTTTCTACCACTAACCTCCACCCACTCATCCCCTTTCTTAAGCCTGACAATCCCTTCCTTCTTGTCTTTTTCTCACTTATATAGTGAAAGAAAGATTTCTTCCCCTTCTTAATTCCTTCAGCTGTCTGCAGCTTCTTCTGTGCTATAGCTTGCAGGACTTCTTTACTAGCCTCACTAGCCAAGCTAAGGCAATTTTCCTTATCCACCTCTGTCTTGGGCTTCCTGAATTTTCTATAGGCCAGCCTCTTTTCCGTTACTGCTCCGGCAACCCCAGAACTGAACATGATATGTTGGTTTAGGTTGCCCTTTCTCTGTGCATTCATATATGCTTTATTGGGTCATCCAACATGGCCATACATAATATTGAAACAATCTCAAAATGTAGGATGAACTCCACTGCTCACACAGTTTTGAATTTGCCATAAACAGCTTTTATTCATTTTTAACAGTCTACACCAAAATCCTGGGCAGCAGTTTCATAGCCAAAATGCCACTTCTTCAGGTCCCCATACACAGTGTTGTTTTTCTAAACAAAAACATATAACACCATATTAAAATATACTCAGTTCCTCTCTTCAAACACTCCAATTCTCATCCCGTTATCTTAATAAATATTAATTTAAACACTTTTCTTGAAATAAACTATTATATTTACATACATTCCTCATCTCATATTAAACAAACATCTATTTAAATATTCAGCAAAATGCTTCCCCTTTAAAATCAATCACATCAGACATTATGAATTCCGAAAGACAGATTATAGAATACAGCATACCTTATTTCATTTGTTTTCTAAACCCTGCTTTATTCACATACATCTCACCCGTCCATTCATTACAAAACCTGTGACCATCAGAATAAATGTACTTTAGCATTCATTTTCTTTCTGCAAATCATTTTCCTCTGCCTAAGTCCCAAATCTTTTCATATTTCTCACCCATTTAAAATATCCGCAAAGCCATATTATTTTCTTTTTTCATACTTCTTTGACTTTCAAAACTATGGAGTCTCCATGTCCTAACAGCCTATCTGACTCATTATATTTCCTTTTACCATGTATTTCACCCCATTCTTGTTTCTGAATTACATTTTCTCTCTACATATGATTAGTTCACAGTTCCCCATAATTTTCATTTATCAAAAAGTCTCCTTTCAATTCCAACAACATCTTAGAACTTTGAACGTCCCTACCTTTGCTTATTCAGCATTGCATTCACCACAGGGAAAACTTTTTATACAACTTATCCTTCTCAAAGCATTCGCATTTCATTTCTAGCGTCCTTTAAAACAAATACAGAACTGTGGCCAAAATAAGTGTTTCTCATAGGCATTATAATACGGAGTGTATTCAAAGCTCTACAGATTTATTTTATTAGAGTGCTTACCTCACCATGCGTTTATCACCATTCTCTTCCAGTTTTAGCTATCAAGCATGTTCATTTAAACATACGTTTTTATAGTCACGAGACTGAAGGGGAGGGAAGGGGAAAACAGCTTCATCATGATGCTAAAAGTCCTCCACTAAAGAGTATAAAGCAATACTTAAATTTTACGATGTATCTACTTCTTATCCATAACTCATTACAGCCCTACATTGCACAGCACACTCATGCATCTCATCCAAGAGCTCGCAGTTCGATTCCCACCAGGGCCACTAATCAATTAAGGGCATTTTAATTTCTTATTTCTAATATGAAATTAACCTATATTTAAAACTCTCAAAGTTATATTTTCTCTCCCCTCCTGAATGCATGTTCCAAAGGAACTACAGTCCAGGCAATTCAAATTGAAAGCAACCTAGAAACGAAGGCGGAGCCCAAGGTTCAATTCCCACCTCAGCTAACTGTCTCGTTATAATTTTTTCAGTACTACATCCTTCCCCTATATTAAATCTCCTATTTAGTTTCTTTACTTATCAAACATAATTTATCTTAGAAAGAGCCATCAATTTTGAGCTTTTTCAGTTAAAGTTGGCTCGAGGGAAATAGCTGCTGAAAGAAAACAATTACTTAACAACATGTGACAGACCCATCACTTAATCTGTTATTCATACATGTGACAGACCCATCACTTAATCTGTTATTCATACATGTGACAGACCCATCACTTAATCTGTTATTCATACATGTGACAGACCCATCACTTAATCTGTTATTCATACATGCTCTTATCTTCAATAACAGTCAAATATACAAATCATATACATATTAAATAATGTTGTTTCTTTACACAATTGTATACACGCTTCTTCAAACCGGATCTTAAATTAATACTTTTACTTAAACTTCCCTAGAAATACAGATAGGCTTAAAGTTCAGAGAATTATCATTTCCAATACAAATTCCAATCATAAGTCTCATTTAAACCAATTCTAGGGTTTAAACAATCCTTGCTAAAAAGCCAAAAAAACTCCCCTTTAAGTAGTAAATCATCCCATGTAATGCTGCCCCCATGGGTTCCTCTATTAATTCCAGTCCCCAAAACCTCAAAGAGGCTGCTGTATGTTGTGCTTGATTGTAAAGTTTTGCCACTGAGGAATGTTGATGTTTTGTCTGTATATCACTCTTGTGCTCACTTATACGTACTCTTAATTCTCTTTTTGTCTTTCCTATATACAATTTATCACATGGGCATCTTAAGACATATATCACATGATGAGATTTACATGTTATATGTTGTTTAATAATAAATTTCTTATTCGCATATGGGTGCTCAAATTCTTATTTTTTAGATGTACTACTACACTGAAAACATTTCCTATGTGG
The DNA here is from genome assembly GCA_016271365.2 of Neoceratodus forsteri. Lineage (NCBI taxonomy): Eukaryota > Metazoa > Chordata > Ceratodontiformes > Ceratodontidae > Neoceratodus > Neoceratodus forsteri. The sequence continues at coordinate 21,063,899 of CM028129.1, read as the reverse complement.
AAAATTCCCTAGTTTAAGAGGACCTAACAACAGTTGTATACCCTGTTGTTTGGAAACCTGATGTATTGTGTGTACCAGCTTATCCTTGATTGTCTTATTCTTTTCATATGTTATTAAAGGTCTCTCCATAAACCTCCTATTTTGTATTTCTCCTGCCTGTAAAATGTACCTATTTTCTGTTATTATTTTTTCTATCTTTTTGCCCAAATGGCTATAGGCTGTTGAGAACACTATTCTGTTCCTCACATCAGATTTCTCTCTGGTATGTAGAACTTCCTTTTGTGGTATTTCTGCCACTGCCATTTTTGCTCTCTCAATGTTCTCAGCCTTATATCCCCCGAAAACTATCTGCCATTCTCACTACTTCTTTTTCGTACTCATCATCTCTACTATTATTTCTCCTTGCTCTCATGAACTGTGATTTTGGTATACTCTGTTTGAGTTTAGGATCATGATAGCTTTGATAATGTAAAATCATATTTCTATCCATTTCTTTATGATACCATTTTGTTTCCAATCTATTATTTCCCTTATGAATCAACAGATCCAAGAAAGCTATTTGATCTGTACTAGCTTCCATAGAAAAAACTAAGTTTTGATCTCTACTATTCAGCTACTGTTTGAATCTATCAAAATCATCCCTTGTACCTCTCCACAACAATAGCATATCATCTATAAAATGTTTCCACCCTCTAATGTTCTCTTTAAATGGATTAATCTCCTCATTCACTATATATGTTTTCTCATAATGCCACATGAACAAATTTGCATTAGAGGGGGCCATTGTGCTGCCCATCGCAGTGCCGTGCATTTGTAAATAGAAATCATCTTCAAATCGAAAACAGTTTTTCTTCAGAACCAGATCAGTCAATCCTAATAGAAATTCTGTCTCTGGAAACAGTTCTTCTCTATTCCTTAGTGCTATCTCTAACGCTATTAGACCCTCCTCGTGGAGTATACTAGTATACAAATCTTTCACATCCAAAGATACTAACCATAAATCCCTCATATTTTCTTCATTATCATTAAACTCAGAAATAAATTCTATAGTATGACCTGTATCTTTTACATATGTTTCCATTCTTTTAACCTTCCCCTGGATGTGAAAGTCAACATATTTAGACAATGGTTCTAAAATTGAGTCCACTCCTGATTCTATTGGTCTTCCAGGTGGTTTTACAGGGTTCTTCTGTATCTTAGGTAGTATAGAGAAGCAGGGAGTCCTAGGTTTATCTTTGATGAGCATTTCTTTTTCTGTTAATGTACACCATCCTTGATCCACTGCATATTCTAGGAACTCTCTAATGTCTGTTTCAATCTCTCCTATCGGGTCTGATCCTAATTTCTTATATTTATCACCATCCCCCAATTGTCTAATGCACTCTGTCTTATAATCCAAATAGTTCAGTATGACAATCCCTCCTCCCTTATCTGCTGGTTTTACAATTAAAGATTGTATCTTGTTCCAAATTTCCTAATGCTTCCCTTTCTTTTCTTGTCATGTTATTATATTTTGGGAATAATGACTCTCTCTGTACTATTTCCTTTGCCTGTCTTTCCACCACCTTTATATAAGTTTCTGCTGTATCATTAACCTTAGGTGACATCAAGTCTGACTTTATTCCCAAGGTCTTTTTTAATGCCTGCTTTCTAGTCGGTACCTCTTCTGGTCTGTCTCTATACCAATCTGCTAATCTTAACTTCCTATAAAACTTCTGTAAGTCTATTTCCAATTCAAAAGGGTCCAGACTTTTGGTAGGGGAGAAGGAAAGTCCTTTACTGAGCATCTTAATTTCCATGTCCGTAATAGATTTACTACTTAAGTTAAAAACCACTATTGGTTCCTCTGTCCCCCCTGTTCCCATAACCCACTCCTCCACCCCTTCCTCTCCCTCCTCTTCCACCTCCTCCTCCCCCTCCTTCTCTCTGGTTTCCATAAGATGGTCTGTACTGTGTCCTCCCTCGCCAATCTCTGTCTCTGAGTTCGTATCTGTGATATTCCCTGACCATAGTTGGCTCCTGTTGTACCCTGGTTTTCATATCCCCAGACTGGAACTGATCTGTTTCTAAAAAAGGACACTTATTCTCTCTTCTTCCTTGTATTTCATATGCATTTGTCACATAACTATCTCCACTATCAGAATCCATCTGATAGTCATGCTGTTCTTGAATACGTTGATTATTATCATACATTCTCATTTTTAAGAACCAACTATAGACTTTATTGTCCCTGTAGTCTATAATATCCCTTTTAAATTTTTTGATTGTTTGCTGTTTTATATATTCCTCATACTCCCCTAAATCTTTTTAAATTTTTTCCAATGTTGTTATAAATTCCTGATGTTGCACTCATGCTTTATAATCTTCCTTGACCACTTGAATCTCTGCTGTCAGTCTATTTCTCTCCTCTACAATTGCCTAAATAAGTGCTAACATGAAATTTATAGAACATTTATTTCGAATACCTGTCCATTTTTCATTCAACTTCGCAGTCATAAAGCCTAGATTAGGTTCTACAATGACCCTCAATCCTCTTAGAATCCTTTTATTTTTGATATATTCCCCCAAAGACAGGGCATGCCATTCCAATCTTATGTCTTTTTGTTCCAAATGATATATTTTATTCATCAGTGATTTCTCACTTGTTGTTTCTGTATAGCCTTTATCCCTGTTAAGTAGTCCTAAGACCTGAACTTGTTCCTCAGCTGTAAAATGATAAGTTAATAAAGTACCCTCAGCTGTTTGTTGGAATTCTTCAAATGGTTCCTGTCTAACTGACGAGGTCCCCATTCCTCATGTGGTATTCATTTTTAAAGCACTTTCTTTTAAATCACAATGTAATATTCTCTTACAGAGAAATAGGTCGACAGCAATCAATACCAATCATTCATACAATTTAAACCTTCTGTCCCAATCGTCAGTCACAATACAGTATCTTTCTATAGAGGAACAAGTGAACAGTAATTTACAATGTTCAGGGTGAACTCATGAGGAACAGAGGCTTTGGCCCTTGTGTTTTAACCCCTAAGCCTAACACACTCCACTGTGGCAACCAGTATTCCTACCTTACTGATGAACCACAAGTGGTCCACCCCTATGCCAGCTCTGATGCCTACCAGGAGGCTCCTTATTATGTAACACATAATTCTGAAGTCCTCCCTTCTAAAATCCAAGATTTTGGTCTTAGTCAGGATGCTTTCCCTTCCTGTATCTAACTGAAACCATGCTGTGCAATGGTCACTGCCACCCAATGGCTCTCTGACTGTAATTCCCTGTACATGAACCCTATTTGTTAACACAAGATCAAGCATTGTCTCGTCTTTTGTTGGAGCTGTGATACCCTGAGTCAGGAATCCACTCTGCAGTCCTTTCAGGATCTCCTGACTCCTAGCACTCTCGTCTCTTGTTGGTGCTGTGATACCCTGAGTCAGAAATCCACTCTGCAGTCCTTTCAGGATCTCCTGACTCCTAGCACTCTCGTCTCTTGTTGGAGCTGTGATACCCTGAGTCAGGAATCCACTCTGCAGTCCTTTCAGGATCTCCTGACTCCTAGCACTCTCGTCTCTTGTTGGTGCTGTGATACCCTGAGTCAGGAATCCACTCTGCAGTCCTTTCAGGATCTCCTGACTCCTAGCACTCTCGTCTCTTGTTGGTGCTGTGATACCCTGAGTCAGGAATCCACTCCACAGTCCTTTCAGGATCTCCTAACTCCTAGCACATGTCGTTGATGATATTCTCCAGTCCACCCTGTGCAGGTTGAAAGCCCCCACAATTACCACTGCTCCTTCCCTGCAGCCTCCAATATTTGTGAACTCAGTTCGCTCTCCCTCTCCTCATCCTGGTTGGGTGGTCTGTACACCACCACCAACCTCACATTTCTCCCTCTATTGGACCTTAAAGGAAAGCAGTCCAAATAATAAAGACCCTCACCCCCCAAAGGCTTACCCCACGATTAAGCTTTCCACAAAGAAAAGCCTTAATTTTGAAGCTGTTACTTACTTTATTTAAATTTTGAAAAGGTCAGGAGTTGGGAAGATGGTGTACGGTGTGCAGCTCCATTTAGTGTAAAAGTGCCACACCGCACTGTTCACTGCAATACAAATGTATTGCAGCGAGAGGTATGGCGCCACACTTTTACACTAAATGGAGCCGCGCACCGTCTGCCATCTTCCTGACTCCCGACCTTTTCAAAATTAAAATAAAGTAAGTAGCAGCTTCTAAAATTAAGGCTTTCCTTTGTGAAAAGCTTACTCGGAGGTAAGCCTTTGGGGTGGGGGTATTTATTATTTGTATAGCTTTCCTTTAATTGAACCCATAATGCCTCCACCTCCCCTTCCTCTGACTCCTCTGTCATGCAAGTTATTCCTTCCTAATATAAATTGCCACCCCTCCCTCTTCCTGACTACCCTGTCCCTTTTGTACAGTTTCTATCCAGGGATCGCAAGGTCCCAGTCATGATGCAGTGATGCCCAAGTCTCGGTTACTGGCACTATGTCCACCCATTATCCTCCACCCACTCCTTCCCTTTCTCAAGCCTTATAATCCCTTCCTTCTTGTCTCTTTTTTCACTTATATAGCAAAAGAAAGACTTCTCCCCTTCTTAATTCCTTCAGCTATCTGCAGCTTCTTCAGTGCTTTAGCTTATCAGACTTCCTTACTTGCCTCACTAGCCAGCCTTAGGTAATTTTCCATATCCACCTCTCTCTCTTGGTCTTACTGAATTTTCTATAGGCCAGCCTCTTATCCCTTACCACATGGGCAACCCCAGAACTGAACCAGATGGGCACTTTGGCCCTTGTGTTCTTACCCCTGAGCCTAATACACTTTTCTGTGGCAACCAGTACTCCTTCCTCAATGATGAACCACCTTTGGTGCACCCTCATATCTGGTCTGATGCCTGCCAGGTGCCTCTTTAGTACTTCACCCATTTTCCCGATTTCCTCCCTTCTAAAATCCAAGATTTTCGTCTTAGTTAGGATGCTTTCCCTGCCATATCTAATTGGAACCCCACTGTGCAGTGGTCACTCACACCCAATAGCTCCCAGACCATTATTTCCTGTACATGTTCCACATTTGTGAGCATAAGTGCACTTTGGTAGCCATAATCCATGCACAGAATACTTGACGGTAGGAATTAGAGTGCCCACTTCCACAGAGGAGAGAGATATGTGGGCCATAGTCAGTGACTCCCTGCAGCAAACAAGTAAATGCGATACAACATACAAAAGGGCACTGAAGATGATGGGTTTTATAGGGAATGGTTTTCACAGTAGACAAGGCAAGGTGATTCTGTCACTGCACAGATCCCTATTGAGGCTTCACCTGGAGTGCTATGACCAGTTCTGGAGTCCTCATCTGAGGAAAGACATAGACATACTATGGCTCTAAACATCTATTCACTGAAATCCAGAAGGAAGTGTGGATACATGACTGAAACATACAAGTTTCTCTGTTTCATTTATTTATTTATTTGAGATTTTGGAATTTACAACCTTTGAGTCAGAGACTCATTTCCAAAGGCTCCAGATCACAGGAAAATACATATGAGACATACAGAAGAAACAGCAGTGTAATACAATACATACAAGTTATATACAGTGTATAGTGCATCATGCATGTGCAGTATTTACAGTAACATTTGTTGTATTGCAGTGAGCAAAATATTTTGATACAGTGCATAAGGCATTGTGCATGTGCAAGGTTTACAATAACATTTGTTGTATTACTGTGAGCAAAATATTTAGCCTATGCACTAGATACATGATTCAGTGATGCAGCTAAGCTGGTGATATGCCAGGAATGCAGGTCTGATAGTGCATAATGTGCAGTCTGAGGTAAGACTTTGGCGAATATCACGGGACTCAGTGGGGAGCTTTCGCAAATTGTCCCTTGAGCCAAAAACCAGGGCTAAAAACAGTGGTGGGGGGGGTGACCTATTATGGACAGCTGCATGTGTGGGAGGCCAGAAGGTGGTTCTTCAGTGCGACCTTGAAAGGGCCAATCTTAGCATGGCAGGTGATTGGTGAGGGCAGGGCATTAAACCAGGTGGGGCCCTGACCAGGAACAATCTTTGTGCCAGGGTTGTTTTGACCCCCAGGGACAGTAATAGAGGCTTTGTCTGAACTGCGAGTGTTCATGGAGGGGGTGGAGGTTGTTAGGTCAGCCGATAGGCCTGGGGGGTTAAGTCAAGCAGAGATTTTTCAGTCATGAGGCAGGCCTGGTATTGTACCCTTTCATTAAAGTTAAGAATCTGGGCAAGGGAGCAGAGGGTGCAGGTATGTGTTATTCGGTTAGCACCAGTTAGGAGTCTGCAGGCTTTATTGATCACTACTTTTAGTTTACCTATGGCTGTGGCATTGGCTGCAGAATATATCAGCAGGCCATAGTCGACTAGGGGAGAGTACCGATGATGTGATAGCTAACCTTAGGGCCTCTGGGGGGAGGCAGGCTCTGTGGCTATAAAGGATACCAACTCTTGCGTTGGCGGCAGATGTGAGGGTGCTGATGTGAGCGTGGAAAGAGAGGGTTGAGTCAAAGATAACACCCAGTTACCTGTATGATGAGACCTGTTCCAGGGTGTAGTGTGAGCTGGATTGGATGGACATTTTGGCATTTTTTAGATTACTTTGATGATGGGCAAACAGGAGGGTCTTTGTTTTTTTTAGATTCAGTATCAGCCTATGCTCAGTGAACCAAAAAGTGTCAGTGGCTCAGCAGGTAACGCACCGCCTCTGAGGCTGGGAGATCAGTAGGCTGTGGGTTCTATCCCCACAACAGACACTTGGGTTAATATCACAATACTGACACTGTAGTGCAGCATGATGGGGGTGCTGCACTCCTGAGGTGCCATCTTTCAGATGAGACGTTAAACCGAGGTCCCATCTGCCTGTTCTGGTGGTAGTTCAGGTGGCTGTTGAAGATCCCATGGCGCTTCTCGAAAAGAGCAGGGGAATTTCCCCGGTGCAATGGCAAAATTTCCTCCATTCACGAAAAATACCACCAACAGCTTAATCTGGTTCAAGGTCAGTTGGCATTCATCTGTATCCCCCTCCCCCAGGTCGTGCCTGAAAATAGGCAGAATTTGTCTATTGCACTTACCCAGTCAACAAAAATGAAATAAATAAAAAATAAAAAATAAAACCAGTGTTCCGTTTGGCTAAAGGCAGACTGGAGAGAGGTCTGTAGGACAAATGGGTCTGAGTCGGAAATGCAGATGACTGCGTCATCTGCATACAAAAGGATTTTTTCGGTATATGGGGTAGGGAGAGCATTTAAAAACAAGCTGAAAAGTAGGGGCCCCAGGATGGAGCCTTGTGGGACCCCAGAGCGGGTGGGGCATGAGCTGGAGATAGTGTTGTTGATCCTGAGACATTGGGATCTGGATGACAGGTAACTGGTGAACCAGTCAGACGGTTCTTGAGAGAGACCCAACTGTGTGAGGGTGTTAAGCAGGATGGGATGGCTGACTGTGTCGAACACCTTGGATAGGTCAATGAACACTGCTGCGGCAATGTGCCTTTGGTCGAGGGCATGGTGCAGGTGGTTTGAGAACTCCAGGAGGGCTGTGGTAGTGCTATGCCCAGCCCAGAAACCGTGTTGTTCCTTGCATAGCAGGTTGTGCGTATCTAGGTAGCTTGACAATTGGTCTGCCACGATTTTTTCCAGGGCTTTGAAGAGTGGGGAAAGAATGGAGATAGGGTGGTAATTACCTGCTGATAGTGGTCACCTCCTTTGTGGATAGGGGTGACTACTGCTTTTTTCCAGGCTGTCAGGAAATGTCCTAGACAGAGGGAGAGGTATAGAATAGCGGTGAAGGGGGGCAAGCAGTACATCCAGAGTGAGTCAAAGCAGCTTAACGTCAAGTGGATCATTCAGGGGGCTGGTTTCATTTAGGGCCTTGGTAAGGTATGGCCTTACCTCATGTGGAGAGACAGTCCAGAGGTGGAAAGGTGGCCACAGGAGGTGGGGCTGGGCAGCATTGGGTACTGGGTCAAAAAAGTTTGGGAGAAGGACAGTGCTGAGGTCTGTGAAACTGTTATTGAGCATATCAGCAATTTCTTTGGGTCTGTGGTGACTGACCCATTCTTAGTGATTTGGGGTTGGGGTGGGGTCTGTGACTTTCCATTCAAGGACTTTATATTGTCCCAGAACTTGTGCGATGAACCCCAGGAGGTAGTAAGGGCGGCTTTATAGTATTTGGCTTTAGCTTTTCAAACAGCCCAGGTGCATTTGTTTCGGTCAGTTCAGTATGCCTGCCTGTCCACCAGATTTCCTGAGTCATTGGCTTTGTGCCATAAGTCATCACGACTTTTAAGAAGGTCATCTGTAATGTCCTATTTGTACAAAATAGAGATGCAGTCACTAGTAGCATGAGTGGAGGTTGGTAGGATGATGGTTCCATTCAAGGGTTTAAATGGGACTGGGACAGAGCAAGAGGAGTCATAGTCCCTGTGACTGGGTAATGTGGATAGGGTAAAATAGGACACAGTTCAATCCAATAGGTTTTCTAAAACACACTGTTCTCGTGTGAATTTTATTATCCAAAGGACTATCAAAATAAAATTCAAAATAAATCAAAAAAATGAACAGGTCTTAACTTCAGACTTTTTAGAAAATAACAAATTAAACAGCTCTCCTCAAGCTCCAGAACTACTCCACCTCAGTAGTTCTGCCAAAGAGTACTTAACTAGAATAGCAGTGCAAGTACAGTCTTCTGTGCTCTTACAGACAACCTTAAGGGACACTCTCCTGGGCTGATCTGCCTAAACTGAGCATCAGGGCAGGTTTCATACAGATCCCTGCAGCAGCATCATCAGGTCAGCGGATCTGCCCGTTTTCTAATAAACAGACATTCCTGCTCTAACACAAACATGTAGGTGGATCAACATGACTGCACATATATTCTTGAATATACAAAACAATAATACATTTATTTTATTCAAAGAAACATTTTAGGCATAGCTATGCAGTACTATAATACAATTTAATTGCCTACACGACATGAAACCCCGCCCCTTTTCTGTTGATTGACAGATGGGGGTTTCTATAAAACAGCCTCTTTTGGGGGCTGCTGGCTCCTAAGGGCCCAATTTAAATGACCACAGTGATCAGGTAGGAGCCTAATTTATTAAGAGACCAAAGAGAAATGAAACAGTTCTAACTATGTTTATTCTGAAAGGTCTTCCTTCTTAAAACATAAGCCCTCTTTAAAACCATTAAACAGTAAGAGGGCTGATAAATCCGACGGCTGAAATTTCAAGCCGTCGGGAAACATTTCATTTCACTGCATCTTTAGTTTTATTCAGCTGTGTTTTTCTTCTATTCAATTCAGCTTAGTGTTTTATTTCTACAGGGGTCTCAGTCTTATTACAAGAGGGTTTCTACCTGCTCATGTATCTGCAACCGAGGTCGCTAGCCAGGGAAAGTGACAACTTTCACTTTCCCGACATAGCCACACCTCATGGTACACTTGACTGTAAGACAGTCATTTCTTTTACAGCACTGTAAGCAAGTTTCTCCTTTCTGGGCATTCGGTGCTTTACAAATGAAGCAAGCAGCTGCAGGAGAAGTATTCTCTTAAACTAAGAACCATTTCCCTGTAGTAGGCAGTCGCTCTAAATCACTCTGTATTTTCCATTCAAAAGAGCTATCGGGCACTGCAGGACTTATTTAAAACATAAATATCACAGCAATGCAGCAATACAACGTCCTTTCTTTACTGGGATTTTAAGCTCTACCCAGGGAAATAGACACCAGACCAATTTATACTGGCATATGAACATTTTTCCTTTGGCACATCTACAGGCATAAGACAGAGGAAAGAACGGAAATCAAAGTGAGTACAGCACAAGAGAGTAAAGATGCTGCCATGGGCAGCCTGACTATGATAGTAGAAAATGATATAATGAGATATAGAAAAGAGAGAGCGCTACTGCAGTAGACGTTAGAAGGATAAGAATATAAGGGTGTCTTTCATAGCCTGGTATGGGGAAGATCTATCCAGAATGTGGGGGACATAGGGGTGCACCAGAGGTTGGAAGACAACCCAAACCAAGGGGGGAGAAAGGGAGAAGGGGTTGGGGAAAATGGACCAATATTGCTAACTCCTCAGGAACCTATGGGTATGGAAGAAGGGGACTGGAAGAGGATCGGGAATAAGGGTAGTAATGGCCCAAGAGCAGGCAGCAAATAGAGGTCTCATAACAATTTGTCAGGTGAACCTCAGGGCAAAGTAAAGGTGTCAAACAATAGGTTCTCAGTGCTGACTACAGTAGAGAAGAATGAGGGAGAGGAACTAGGAAATGGGGCAGGAAGAAAGGGGGTAGAACATCTGGTTGCCAATGGGCTACAAGACCCAAGACAGCATGGTTTCACCGGAGGAAGGTCATGCCAGGCCAACCTCATTGAATTTTTTGACTGGGTGACAAGGGATGTGGATCAGGGAGGGCAGTGGACATGGCCTATCTGAAATTCAGCAAGGCCTTTGACACTGTGCCACACAGAAGGCTATTAAACAAACTTGGGAATATGGGTGTGGGCAGGACAGTATTGCGGTGGATGGGTAATTGGCTGGGTGGCAGGACACAGAGGGTGGTGGTAAATGGCTGTCACTCCACAGAGGGAAGAGTGACCAGTGGGGTACCACAGGAATCAGTGCTGGGACCGGTCCTATTCAACATCTTCATCAGTGACATTGCGCAGGACCTAGAAGGCAAAACTTCCCTGTTCGTTGATGACACAAAACTCTGTAGCAGAGTGGACATGCCAGAGGGTGTAGACAGAAAAAGGAGGGACCTGCAGTAGCTTGAAGAATGGTCAAGGGTTTGGCAGTTGAAACTCAATGCACAGAAGTGCAAGGTAATGCATATGGGGGACAAAAACCCTGGCACAATATATCAGTAGAGGGGGTGAGGATATAGCATGCACCAAGCAGGAAAGAGACCTTGGTGTTATCATCTCTGATAACCTCAAGGTAGGGAAACAGTGCAACATGGCAGCAGGTAAAGCAAATAGGATGCTGGGATGCATAGGCAGGGGCATCACCAGCAGGAAAAGGGAGGTCATAATGCCACTAAACAAGACACTAGTGAGGCCCCACCTGGAGTAGTATACAGTTCTGGAGACCTTAACTATGTAAGGACACAGACTGGGTAGAAAAGGTTCAGAGAGGTGCAACAAAGATGGTACAAGGATTGAATCACAAGTCCAATGAGGACGGGATGAAGGACTTGAATATGTACTCCCTGGAGGAGAGGAGGGAGAGAGGGGATATGATAGAAATATACAAGTACCTTACAGGAAGGAATGTGCAGGAATACACTAGTTTCCAGCAAAAAAAGATGTTCCAGGACTAGAGGGCATGGGTTGAAGTTTGAGGGAGGGTGATTCAGAGGAAACGTGAGAAAGAATTTCTTCACAGAAAGGGTGGTGGGCAAGTGGAATACCCTGCTAGAGGAAGCGGAGGCAGCTGAAACAATCAGAGGATTTAAGAATGCATGGGATAAACATAAGGGAACTCTGGAGGTGAGGGGTAAGGGGCAACAGACTTCTAGAAAAACATTAAGGGAACTTACAAGCTCCAATGGGTAGACTGGGTGGGCTGCAGGCCCTTATCTGCTGACAGTGTCTATGTATCTATGTTACTAACAACCCAGAGGGCAGCAGTATGGCAGAACTAGGGGATGGGGCAGGAAGAAAGGGGGTTACTAACAACCCAAAGTGCAGCAGTATGGCAGATGGAGGGCACAGGGAAGTGCTGGGTAATGGGAGGAGGGAAGTGGCTAGGAGGGTGGGTGAGGGGGCTAATAGTAAGGGGGAAGGGAAGTAAGGATTAAGTGGGGATGGGAATGATGATGCTGAAGCAGATAGTGTATTAGGGAGAGTGGCAGTCAGGTCAGTTAAGAGTCACAGTGGGGAGAGAGACAGGATGGGGGTAGGGATTGGGGAGGTAGATAGTGGGTCACGGGGCATCAGGGATATGCATGATGGGGTAAAGGTTCAGACCTTGGGTCAGGAAAATGGGAAGAGGCTGGGGCTATGACATGAAAAAGGGGGTGGGTTCTTAGTTCTGGGAGACTCAATACTAAAAGTGATGAGATGGGGAAGTAAAAGGGGAAAGGTATAGTCGCATATGGGTGGAGTGCATGCCAGGAATGACAGCAGGTAGGGTGGGGCAGTTTATTCTGAAGTATGCAAAAAGAGGAAGGGAGAAACCTCATATCGTGGTGCACTTGGGCATGAATGACCTGGAGGGAAACATGGTCATGGAGGTGCAGGAGAGGTTCATGGAGCTGGGAACATGTGTGAGGAAGCAGGGAGCTTGGTGGCATTCTCGGATGTACTACCAGAACCCAAAGCAAGTGCTGCGAGGAAATTGAGAATAGAGGAGTTTAACACTTGGCTGGGGGCCTGGTGACAGACCAAAGAGTACGGGCTGGTGGGGGATGGGGCAGAACTTGGGATAGCAACTCCCTGTATGCTCAGGACAGGTTACACTTGAGCAAGGAGGGCTCTGGGGTATTAAAACAGAGACCGGAGGAATACATAGCAACCAGGGTGGATTTTAAACTAGATGTGGGGAGGAGGCAAGTGGGTGGAAAACAAACAAGGTCTCCAGATCGGGGAGCCAAACGGGCTTACCCCCATAACAGTCGAGATGGAACAGGAGAGTGTTCATACAATGTTGATATTAATAGTGTTCCGAAGGGGAAGGATGGGAAAGGCCCAAACTGGAGGGTGGTCTACTTGAATGCAAGGAGCCTGGGGAACAACACCGCACAGTTGCAGGCTCTCATGGCAGTGGGGGAGGTGGATATAGCTGCCATCACCAAAACATAGGCCACCCAATACCAGGACTGGGACCTGGTGATCCTGGAGTACAGGCTAGATCACAGGTATAGGGAAAAAGGGAAAGGGGTGGGGTGGCGATTTATGTGAGGAAGGGGATAAGGTATGCCAGGGAGGAGGGGGGGGAGGAGGGAAGAACAGAGGCATTATGGATACAATTCCAGGGTTCAAAAAAACAGGACACTTAGGATGGGGGTGGTGTATAGGCCACCGTCTCAGGTAGAGGATTTGGACAGAGAACTATTGGAGCAGATAAGGATGGTCAGTAGGAAGGGTAACACCATGATCGTGGCGGACTTCAATCTGCCAGGGGTAGATTGACGCACCTCAATCACCTTGAGTACAAGGGAGCAGGTCCTCCTTCAGGCATTTCAGGACAGCTTCTTGGTACAGATGGTAAACAAGCTGACCAGGTTGGGCAACACTCTGGACCTCATGCTGTCTAACGGTGAGTTTGTCAGAGAGCTGGGGTTGGAGGACCTGCTGGCAGGGAGTGACCACCACACAGTGTGGTTCTCACTCAGCATGGGCAAGAAGACTGAGGGGAACAGGGAACAGGGACCAGGGTGTTGGACTTCAGGTGAGCTGACTTTGGTAGAATAGGGGAAATAGTGGCCAGGCACCTAGTCAGAATCCACCCACACATGGATGCTGACCAGAAATGGGAAGTAATCAAGCTAGGACTCGCGGAGGCCACTAGACCCTGTACCAAGACACAAAGCAAACAGGCTAGAGGCAAAAAAATGAGTTGGTTAAGCAGGGATGTGTGGAAAAGGTGAGAGCAACAAGAGCAGCCTTCACAAGATTCAAGAGATCAAGTCAGGAAAGGATAGAGAGGAGTGCCTGAAGAAATCAGAGGAGGTGACCAGAGTAGTCAGGGAAGCCATAGCTTCCAGAGAGCTTAGGCTGGCACAAGGCATCAAAGATGTGGAAAAGGATTTCTTCAGGTACATAAGGGAGAGAAGGATCTGCAAGTATCAAATTGTAAAGATCAGGAAGGATGGGGTGGGCAGAGAAAGGAGCAGAGCAGGTGGAAGCACTAAATGAATAGTTCTGTTCTGTATTTACTAAGGAGAAGGATGGGTCAATGCCTCAGAGGTTAGGGAGGGTAGACATGGGGAAGGGGGTGACAGATGTGGAAATCACAGAGGGCAGGGTATTAGAAGGTTTAAGGGCACTGAGGGTAGAAAAGGCACCAGGGCCAGATGGCATACTGTACACTCCCAGGTACTGAAGGAACTGGCAGAGGTCTTGGCAGAGCCATTGGTAGACTTGTTCAGTACCTCTCTGGGAAGAGGGTGCATACCCCAGGACTGGAGGATGGCTCATGTGGTGCCCCTCCACAAAAGTGGACCAAAGGATGAACCGGGCAACTATAGACCGGTAAGCTTAACATCCATTGTGGGGAAGTAAATGGAGACAATCCTTAAGTAGAAGTTGATATCTTTTCTAGATGGTAATGGACTCCAGGACAGAAAGCAACATGGGTTTGTCTGTGGCAGATCCTGCCAGACCAACCTAGTTGACTATTATGACTGGGTGACTAGGGCACTGGACAAGGGCCATGCGGTGGATGTCCTGTACAAGGATTTCAACAAGGCATTTGACTCAGTGCCACATGGGAGACTGATTAACATGTTGAAATACCAGGGAGCAGGGGCAAAGATGGTGAACTGCATCAAGAACTGGCAACAAGGGAGGAAACAGAGGGTAGTGGTGGGAGAGGAACTCTCATCTCCAAGGGCTGTAATGAGCGGGGTACTGCAGGACTTGGTACTGGGCCCGGTGTTGTTTGGCATTTTCATCTCCATCTCACATGGCATTAAGAACAAGATTAGTCTTTTTGCAGATGACACAAAGATCCGAGCAGTGGTGGATGACACAGTAGGGTGGCAGGAGCTCTAGGATGATCTGGCTAAACTTGAGAACTGGTCAGACACATGGCAGCTGGGGTTCAATGCTAAGAACTGCAAAGTCATGCACTTGGGAGCAAGGAACCCAAGTGGGTGTTATCAGTTGGCAGGGGAACAGATAGCCACTACAGAGGAGGAGAAAGATTTTGGGGTGATAACAGGGCAAATGAACCACTCAGCACCGTGCAGAAAAGCAGTAACTAAAGCCAATTAGATTAGATGTATTGCTAGAGGAATCACCTCCAGGAAGGGGGGGGTGATCCTGCCTCTATACAGATCATTGGTGAGGCCACACCTCAAGTACTACATGCAGTACTGGTGCCCATACTTAAAGAAATATGTTAGATTACTGGAGAGGTCCAGCACAGAGCAACAGGGATGATACTGGGGTTGGAAGGCACTCACTGGAGGAGAGGAGGGATGGGGGGACATGACTGAGACCTTTAAATATATGAAGTGTATTAATAAGACTGGTACAGAGGGGATTTTTAAGTTAAAAGGTGGAAGGGACACAAGGGGGCATGGTCTGAGATTGGAGGGTGGAAGATTAAGGAGAGAAATGAAGAGGCACTTTTTCATGGAGTTGGTGGTGTCAATGTGGAACCCGCTGCCCGAAGAGGTGGTATCCTGTAAATCGATGGGCAGTTTTAAAAGGGGGTGAGACAAAGTGAGAGGGAGGGTCACTGTTTTTTGGGGGGGGGCAGCTGCAGTGGAATGGATTGCTAGCTGCACACTGGAGCAGACTTGATAGACCATATGGCCTGTATCTGCTGACAGTTTCGTATGTTCGTATATTAATCTCGTTCTGCAACTGCTGTGATCAGCTATTCTAAGCCCATGGAAAACAGCCCATTCACATAACTGTCTATTAATTTTTGCCAATCTTGGTCTAATTAATCTGGACGCAGGGTGGTATACCTTCCACTATTTTTTAAGCTTGCCTAGTGAGGTACTTGTAATAATTGGCAGCCTTCAGTATAGCCAGTTTGAACTGTGTGTTTAAACAATTTGCTGAGAGCAGCTATAAGACACAGTTAAGCTTCTGAATTATCTTGCTACGGAACACCGATTTGTGCGCAGCTTAACAGCTAGAAACTAGCATTTGCAATTGACCTGTTTTTGCCTCTAACCACTTAAACTTTTCTTGGACTAAGTTCTCTATTTCTATATGGGTCCTTAAACAGCTCTAGCACAGTCCTGCACACATTTCTCTGTGCACTTAAAATCTTTAACATAAAATAATTATTGGTCAAAAACAACCCATGCATTGATTACTTTATGGATGAAAAATGCCTAAAATCTGTCACCAATGAAAAGGTCCCCGGTGTCCTTGTCAGTAATGATCTGAAGTTTAGTAATCATTGCACTGAGCTAGTTATAAAATCTACTAAATTCATCAATTGCATCAAGAGGCCAATCTCTACTAGAAATAGAGCATGCATTACCCCTCTATATCAAGCATATGTGCGCCCAATATTGGACTGCCATTCCCTTTATGGAGCCCCTACTTGTGTAAGGACATAAATAGGCTGGACATCATGCAGAGGAGACTCACCAAACTGGTGGACGGCATTCAGCATATGCCATATGATGATAAAGATCAAATCAAATCAACTTTATTTTTATAGCACCTTTCAAAGCCAAGGTGCTGTACATAAAACCAAGTACAGCAAATATAAGTAGGATTAAAAGCAAGACCAGTAAAAACAAATTATCCATATTTAGGGAAGGCTAAATTAAAAAAAATTATTTTTTAACTCAGTTTTAAACCTATTGATGGTCAGTTTTAAACCTATCGAAGGTCAGGCATTTTCTTAACTGACGAGGTAGAGAATTCCACAAACCTCAGAAGCCATCATCTACATCTTATGCTTACTAGTCCAAAAGGACTCTTAAGACCAAGTTTTTTTACCCAAGGCATTATTACCCTTAGGCACTCTCTTCCAAGTGAAATTGTTGATGTGGGTACCTTCGAGTCATTCAAACTGAAATTGGATAGATTTTTGAGTCAGATTCTTTGTTGGGATCATTAACTCGCATGTGGGAGAAGTGCTCTATGGGCAAATAGCCTTCTGCATTCCTAATACTCCTAGTATGAATCCTAGTATAATGCCCACCCCTTTCCCTGAGCCATCAACATCGCACATGTTTTGGCAACATGTGGCAAGACATACACTGTACTTCTTTACTTAAGAAGTGTGTATCACTATGAGGCACTGGCTTGGACCTGTACTGTGTGCTTCGGACTGGAGGTGATGATCTGGGGTGAGGGGTGAGCATTACAGAACACAACCCCAAGCAAGATCCCACTACTGATTCACCAAGACTCCAGAGACTCAAAAACCTAATGTTTTTTCCTTTTGCTGCTTGGGGGGAGTTAGGGTTGAAACCTTAATACGAACATATACAAACATAAAATGCCTACAGAAACAGGCCTTGGGAAGGTCTGCTTAAGTCTGCCGATTGCGCAGCAAGCCTTCAACTTGCAGCTGCCGCCCTCCCTCCCTGCCTCTTACCAACCCCCCACCTACTCTGTCCTAACCCCTCTTAAATAACCCCCACCGTTTTACATGGTACCACTTCCTCAGGAAGAGTATTCCACTTGTCTACCACCCTTTCTGTGAAAAAGTGTCTCCAGATTTCCCTCCTGAATCCCTCCCCAATCTCAGTCGGTGCCCTCTAGTGTCCCTCCCCCTTCTGATCTGAAGAATCCCTTCTGTGTTAGTCTTGTTTATTCCCTTTAAGTATTTAAAGGTTTTAATCATATCCCCCCATCCCTCCTCTCTTCCAGGGAATACATGCTCAGCTCTCCCAGCCTCTCCTCATAGGATTTTCCCTCCAGTCCCTGGATCCTCTTCATTGCCCTAGGCTGCACCCCCTCCAGCAATCCGATGTCCTTCTTCAGGAATGGACACCAGTACTGCACGCAGTATTCCAGGTATGGTCTGACCAGTGACCGGTACAGGGGAAGGATCACCTCTCTGTGCCTGGAGGAGATTCCCCTCACTATGCACCCCAAAATCTTGTTTGCCTTTGAAGCCACCTTCCTGCACTAAGCTGAGTGGTTCATATTCTCTGTTATTAGTACCCCTAGATCCTTTTCCTCCATGGTGCTTTCCAATTGTGCCCCTCCCAACTGGTATTTCCTCTGTTGGTTCCTTTCTCCGAAGTGCAGGACCTTGCACTTCTTGGCATTGAACCCCATCTGCCATGTCTCTGACCACTCCTGTAATTTGGTCAGGTCCTCCTGCAGCCCCTTCTATACCTCTATGTCATCTACCACAGGTCCGATTTTAGTATCGTCTGTGAACAGACTGATCCTACTCTAGATCCCATTTGAGATATCGGCTATGAATATTCCAAACAGCACCAGTCCCAGAGCCGATCCCTGGGGTACCCCACTCGTAACGTCCCTTGGTGATGAGAGTTCCGCCACCACCACCACCACCCTTTGCTGCCTGCTTCTCAGCCAGTTGGTGAACCAGTTGACCATTTTTGTTCCCACCCCCTATGTATTCCAGTTTTCCCCCCTGCCTCCTATGCAGCACCATGTCAAAGGCCTTGCTGAAGTTCAAAATACAGGACATCTACTGTATGGCCCCTGACCAGTTCCCTGGTATGCCTGTCATAGTACTTGACTAGGTTTGTTTGTCAGGATCTGCTTGAGACAAAACCGTGCTGATGACTGTCTTGGAGAAAGTTGTCTTCCAAAAAGGTCACCAGCCTCTCTTTTAGGATTGACTCCATGAGCTTCCCAATGATTGAAGTGAGGCTCGCTGGTCTGCAGTTGCCTGGATCATCCTTCGGGCCACTTTTATGAATGGACACCACATGGACCATCCTCCAGTCCTGTGGCAAGCATCCTGTGTCCGGTGATGTATTGAACAGGACTGCCAGTGGTCACACCAGGATCTCTGCTAGCTCCCTGAGTACCCTAGGGTGAATGCTGTCTGGTCCTGGTGCCTTGTCCACCCTCAGTGCCTCTAGCCCTTCCAGCACCCTGTCCTCTGGTATCCTAAAATCAGTCACCATTACCTCCTCTACCCACTGCACCCTTCCCATGGGGTATCTGCCCCCCTTTTCCTTCTTGAACACAGAATAGAAGTACTTATTCACAGCCTCTGCCTGGTCCTCCCCCTTCTCCACCCACCCTCCATACTTCTTAATCCTCACAATCTGGTCTTTCTTCCTTCTTCTCTCACCAATGTAGTGGAAGAAGTCTTTTGGCCCATTCTTGATTCCCTGTCCCAGTCTTAGCTCTCTGGAATCCTGGGCTGCTCTGACTAGCCTGATAACCTCCCTGGACTTCTTTGTGTACTCGTCTTTGTCCCCTTGCCCTCCCAATTTTCTAAACCTCTGGAATGCCTTTCTCTTGGCCCTCACCCTATTCATGACCTCCTGAGTCAGCCAGCTTGGCTTCTTTGCCCTACCCTTTTTGTTTTGTGTCCTGGTACAAGTCTCAGTTGTCTATGCTAACCCTTTTTTAATGTTATCCCACTTTTGGCTAGCACTCATGTATGTCTGAAATCCCATCACGTGCTCAACCAAAATTTCTTCCATCCTTTTCAAGTCCATTCACTTAAAATCGATCACCCTAGTACCTGTGCCTCCCATTTCCCTGCCTCTACTGAGTATGAACCACACTGTGTGATGGTCACTCCCTGATAAGGGGTCCTCCACTCCCAGATCCCTTACAGCCTCCCCATTTGTCAGTACCAGTCCAGAGTTCTTCCCACCCTAGTCGGCTCACGGACCAATTGCAACAGGAAGCAGTCCTGAAGTGCATCCAGTAACACCCGCTCCTTTGCATATGTGATAGTTGGGGTGTTCCTGTCCACCCCAGGGAGGTTGAAGTCCCATACCACTACTGTGTTCCCCTTCCTACAGACTCTACTAATCTGCTAGGCCAACTCTCTATCCAGATCATCCCCCGGAACTGGTGGCCTGTATACTATCCCCACCCTCAGTGTCTTTCTTTTGGATTCTTGAAACTGCATCTCTAGGGGCTCTGTCCTCTCCTCTCCTCCACCCCTCCTCCCTTATGCACCTTATCCCCTCCCTCATGTAGATTGCCATGCCCCCTTTTCCCCTAGCCATGTCCTTCCTGAATATCCTGTACCCTGGGATCATCATATTGCAGTCCTGGTTTTGGGTGGCCCATGTTTCAGTGATGACTGTGATGTCCACCCTCCTCACGGCCAAGAGAGCCTGTAGCTCGGCTAATTTGTTACCTAAGCTTCTCGCATTCAGCGAGACCACCCTCCAACCTGTGTCTTTCCCTACTTTTGTGGCATTAAGTTGCCCTAACTGGTGCATTAATAACATTTTTTGCAAAGTATATATGTATATATGTGTGTGTGTGTGTGTGTAGTTATACAACATGTGTTTTGGGATAAATATGGAGATAAAAAGTGATATCTCAGGTAGACAGTAAAGATATCACTGATAGCTACATGTTCCTATACGTCATAGTGATATCTCAATGTTCCTATACATCATGGAGCTATCTCTATGTTCCTGTACGTCATACTATAGAAAGTAAAAACATGCTTTCCATTGTGCATCTGTATCTGTACAACCTGCACTAACCCCCCACCTTACCCACCCCACACACACACACATATGTGCCTCTATATCATTGATCCTGCCCTTATTTAGAATGTAAGTAATCATTTATAAAAGTTATCTGGTTGATCCTATCATTGTCAGGTCCTGTAATAATAGCTTAAGTTTCACTTTCCTCTAGAAATGTACCATGACCGAGCGCTATTAGCACACACTGTAAATACGCTCCCACTCTTTCAGAGTAAAGTACTCTGTATAACAAAAGTGAATAAAATTTTTTTTCACTAAATTCAAGTCATTTTACTGAGAAGAAGCTGTTGACTGTGATAAGAACAGAGCGAGCTAGTTGGCACCTTCACAACAACAGAAGGAAGCATGAGCGTGTGTTACTATAGCAACACACGCCCGCGCTTCCTTCTGTTGTTGTGCAGCTGCCAACTACCTCGCTCTCCTCTCATCACAGTCATCAGCTACTTCTCAGTAAAATGACTTAAACTTACTCAAAAAAAATGTTATTCACTTTTCTTATACTGAGTACTTTACTTTGAAAGGGTGAGAGCTTATTTACAGTGCTCCTTAATAGCACTCAGTCACATTACATTTCTACAGGAAAGTGAAACTTAAGCTATTATTACAGGACTTGACAATGACAGGATCAACCAGATAACTTTTAAAAATGATTATTTTCATTCAAAATACTGGCAGGATCAACCACATAACTTACTTTCAATAACGTTAAATGCAGAGAATAAACCAAATATATACAGTATCTATATATTTTTCCAGATAACATGTGTTCTGTTCAATTTGTGGCAGTATTGGAGATTGTGTATTGGGGGGGTCATTTGCAACTACCCCAAAACACATGTTTGTATAAACAGAACATGACATGGCCTGAGTGAAGATATCATATTTATCTTCACTTGAGGCCAATGACATCAAGATATCTCACTCATGGCTTCACCACTCATGAGATATCATGATATCATTGGCCTCTCATGAAGATAAATATGATATCTTCACTCTGGCCATGTCATATCCCCTATAAGGTATATACAATGGTGAGCTGTCAGATAAATGATTTATCTACACAAGTGCTGTTTGACCTTGGGTAACCTCACGAGTGGTGTAAGCCACGAGTGAGATGTCTGCGGTCAAACAGCACAAGTGTAGATAAATCATTTATCTGACAGCTCACCATAGTATATTTCATTTATGCAATAGGGATGCTTTCTGTCAGAGCAGGGACATTTGCTTGTGATTGATTATCTTTTTCTGCTTATGTTTGTCAAAAATGTGAACAAGAATAGCATTTTCTGCTTTTATTTGCTAATTACAAAGAAATCTATAAGGTATCTATAAATGAAATGCCACTCATTTTGTAGATAATTTTATGCTGAACAACTTTCATGCTCACAGCACTATGCTATCTTTTTTCATTTTCAAGTTATTTGCATTTGAATATAGTTAATACTGGTACTGAGGCTGAACATTCTAAATAAGTTCTGAAGTGATTGTGACATATCTACTATGGCCCGGATATTCAAAAGGGTTGCGCCATGCGCAACAGGGTTGCGCATGCGTAAGTCCAAAATTGCGCCATTTTGCGATATTCAGAAGGAGGCAGTTGCGCCACCGAAAACATGCTGAGCAACAGCGCAATGAAAATGAAGGCATGCGCAACCGAAGGGGGTGGATCCATGCATAAAGAGCGCAATGCGATATTCAAAGACTTGCGCGATGCGCAATAGCTGCACAGCCGGAAATTGCGCACTTAGCGGAAATGAGCCAAAATAAAAAGGCTCAAGGAAGTAGGCGCAAGAATGCTACAAGCTGCCAAGAGGGGAGAGAGAGAGAGAGAGCAGACAGACAGACAACAGACAGGCTAGGGCAGGCAAGAAAGGGGCCATAGGCTGTAGAGGCCAGCGGGGTGCCTGGTGCAGTGGAAGTAGCAGTGAGGACAGCGGGGTAACACAGCAACAGCAGCCGGGGTCAAAGCCAGGGAGATGGACAGTGCCAGCTTCCACATGGAAGCTGTAATGAGAGGGTGAGAATGCATGCTGCAGGGGACGTGGCCGTGGAAGGGCCGTTGGCGGTATGCCCCAACAGGCATGCCGTCCGCATCAGCTTTGAGCTGTACACAGATGTAGAGATCGTGGGCTGGTACCGCCTGAACAGGGCAATACTGAGATGGCTCTGTGAGCTGTGCAGTGATGTGATGCAGGCACCCTCACAACGGAGTCACGCTCTGTCGGTGGAGACCAAGGTGACAGCCTGCATGTGCCTGCTCGCCACGGGCACCTTCCAGAGGCCGACAGGGGACACCACAGGCATCACACAGTCGGCCACGTCACGCATCCTCACCCAATTCCTCAGCGCACTGCTGCCACATGCTGTGGAGTACATCCATTTCCCCAGCACGCGGCAGAGCATACAGCAAACATGCAGGAGTTCCACAGGGTAGCACATATGCCTGGCGTGCTAGGGGCCATAGACTGCACCCATGTGGCCATTCGCATGCCACCTGGCCCCGATGGGCTCGCATATAGGAACAGAAAGGGATTCTCCAGTGTCAACTGCCAGGTGGTGTGTGATGCCACTGGGCGATAATCAATGTCTGTACCACACACCCTGGAGGAGCACATGATGCCTTCATATGGTATCAGTCCGCA
The DNA here is from genome assembly GCA_016271365.2 of Neoceratodus forsteri. Classification (NCBI taxonomy): domain Eukaryota; kingdom Metazoa; phylum Chordata; order Ceratodontiformes; family Ceratodontidae; genus Neoceratodus; species Neoceratodus forsteri. The sequence goes on along the minus strand of CM028129.1, from coordinate 21,040,903 downwards.
CTGTGCCATCGATTCGAGAGTGGGGACATCCCCACAGGACATCTAGTGGGTGAGTACACATGTATGGAATGCAAACTCAGGGCAAGGGTGGGAATGCCACAGGTGCCATGGTAGTGGCACACAGGGATATGGGCAATATGGACCTGAACATGAGACTGATCTTCACTATCTCCACACAGGTGACAGCGGATAACCACTCTGTCCCTGGCTGCTCACACCGTACCGGCGCCCCATGACCCCATCGCAGCAATGCTATAATGAGGCACATGTTTCCACATGCAACATCATAGAGCGGGTGTTTGGGATGCTCAAGGCACGCTTCCGATGCCTAGACACCTCCGGCGGTGCCCTACAGTACAGCCCCCAAAAGGCCTGTGGGATATTCCTGGCCTGTTGCATCCTGCACAACATGGCCAAAGACTATGGAATAGCCGTACAGGTTGAAGAGGTGACAGCGATGGGGACGCCAGTGGCGCCGGTGTTGATGGTGATGAGCAGCCCCCCCCAGGAGGGCGGGACCCCCGACTGATCCGGCAGGCCCAGCTGCACCGGGACACCATCACAGAGGAGCACTATGCAGAACACAGGTAAGTCAAGGGGGACATGTGTAACCAACACTGTCCATGCACAAACCACAGACACACAGGGTAACACACCAGGGGTGCATGACGGCCAGGGGAGTGGAAGGGTCCAGGCATACAAACACACCATCAGGGAGGGGGTGAGCACTCATATGGACACACACACACCAGGCACAGAGCGTACATGGGCACATGCACAGCACAGCAGAACCGACATTGCTAACACACAGCACCACCGACCACCCCCACCACCTGTACTGTCCAAGTACATGTGTCAGATGCTGGACACCCTTGCACCTTGGTGTACAGCACAATGCAGGCATCATCATGCACACGCACCTGTGGACAGCAGTTGGGAGGGTGTGCAGGTGGTCCGTGTGTCAGCGTGGTGAGCAGAGCACCCAGCAGTGCACTGCCCACCATGACACACATTGCACACATGGCAGCACCAGACAGGGCCCGCACTGGGAGACAGCTCAGTCATGTAGCACTGTCCCATGGCCACCACAGATGCGTGGTCGGCCCCGCCGTGACCCAACAGCACTGGCAGGCTGAGCAGGGGCCACATGGGGTGGCACTGTTTCACCACCAGGGGTCCCACTGCGTGAACGCGACCTTGCCCGCACAGGGTCTGCAGCATGCCTAACAAACCTGCACCAGGGGTGCTCGGGATGGCCACAGCAGAACCCGGCGTCGACAGGCCTGGTGTCACACGACACCGGGAATGGGGAGTGGAGAGTGAACTGTGTGGGGTGTGCGGTACAGGGGCACCTGACTGTGTGCCCAATGCGTCCACGACAGAGACCACTACCTGGGTCAGCTTGTCAATGGCGGCGGTCACATCCGTCCGCATACGCACCAGCTCTGCACGGCCCAGAGCACACTCCCACCTGTGCCGCTCCACAGCCACAGACAGTGCCTCCACGGACATTGCAACCCGCCTCTGCAGCTGTACCGATTCCCGCAGCAGGCGGGTGTGCTCATCCAATGGGTACTGTGCCCCAACGGCATCCTGTCCCCCAGGGTGTGGAAGGTCCTGATGCACAACACCCCTTGAGGGTGGGCGCTGTTCACCAGGACCAGGAATGGGCGGATAAAAGGCCGGCGGACATGTGCCACCACTTGACACTGTACCCCCAGACCTGGTGGGTGACTGCTGCTGCTGCCTCGCCAACTGCTGTGCCCCAGGGTCCACTCGTTCCACCGCTGTGCTAGCAACAGTGCCAGACACCTGCACAGTCACCGGTGCTGCCCCACCGGTGCTGACAGGCACAGCCTGGGACTGTGCCAGCATGCTGGTACACAAGTTGGAACCAGAAAGGCCCAGGGGCACGTGCTGGCCTGCTGTGTGTCCATCATGGGACACACACCTATCACTGCCCATTGCAGTCCTTGCATCATCAATGGTGCAGGTACGTGCTACAGCCATAGTCACAGCGTGCTGGCATGCTTGCATGCCAGACTGCTGAGACACAGGCTGTGCACCTCCACACCCGAATCACCGACACCAGAGTTGGCAGCCCAGCGTGCATGCTGCTGCAGTGCCTACTGGCTGGTGATAGGGGTGGATGGACCCTCCTCCATGTCCAGCAGGTCATCATCACTGCCTGGACCCACCACCACCGTCTTCTGAAGATGAACAGGATCTGTAACAGAAAGAGAGTACATGTGAGTGCATGTGAACAACCTTCCCCAACCCCCAACACCACCACCATGTCATACCGTGCAGTGATGGGCTTCCACCTGTCTGGAATCCACCTCCTGGTACGCCCTCAATAGCGCTTTGCTGCATTGATGCAACCAGTGTCTCCTCAGCCGGGGTCAGCTCCAACACCACTGGCAGGCCCCCGCCAGTGCCAGCACATGCCGCCCTGAAGGCTGCCACCTTCTCCTTCAACCTCCTGCGGTCTGTCCCCATCTTCTTCTTGCATTCCTGCATGGAGCGCTGGTGGCTTCTGTGCAGGTTCATGGCCCGAGCTACCCCCTCCCATGCAGCCGCACGGGACTGAGGGGTGCCCCTCCATCCACTCAGTACTGGCTCCTCATCCAGGTAGGCCTGGAAGAGGGCCTCTGTCTCTGCTGGGGTAAAGTTGGGCCTCCTCCTACGCCCACCGTCCTCACCCTCACCTTGGCTCTGCTCGGTCATGGCGATCTGTATGGGGGCAAGTGGACACCTGTCACTGTGCAGTCTACAGCATTTTCCCATGACCATTGTCCAGAACATCACACAGCATGCAACTCACCTCTCACCTGCAGTAACCGAATCTGGCCAGCGCAGCCCAATGTCACACATTTATAGCGCAATGCATGCAAATTAGGAGTGGAGCAACTATAATGACATGCAAATCACGCCACTGCACCTTTGAATGGCTGATCAGATGATTTGCATGTGTCGGCTGAATATCGCGAATTTGCGCTTAGCGCAATACGGTTGAGTCAGCTGAGCCAATGGCGCAGATCTGTGACTGTGTGGTACACTGCATTGCGCAAGCCCAGATAGCTTATGCAGGCATCTGCCATGCTGCTGACGTGCTGTGTGCGATCTGCAATTCAGGCCATGGCCACCATTGTGCCAGTGGCACTACAGCACTGGGCACTATATGGCGCTGTGGCACTACTGCACAATAGTCCACTGTGGCACTGGTACGCAGCTGGTCGCTCGCGCAGGATGCGTATACATCAGATGGTGCTGTGCGTGGCCTTGCGTCATTGCCCATAACCTTGTGTCCGACCTTTGCCCCCTGGTCCTGTTCGGCTGCCATGTGTACGGCCCTATTGCGCTGTCTGGTGACAGCGCTATGTGAAATACGCGCTGTTCGAACAGCGTGATTAGAACCTGTGGTGGCTGTGCGCCAACATCTCCACGCGTGTTACGGGCGCAGCGGGCGCCATATTGCTCGTGCTGTAAAGTTGGTACCATGGCTCACAGAAGAGCAGTTCAGTGGAGCCCAGTCGAACTGGCCAACTTGGTGGCCTCTAGTGGAGCCCACTATGGGGCACTTTATGGTGAGGCACCTCACCATTGCCAAGAAGCAGGTGTGGCAGCAAGTGGCCACTGACCTGGTGGGGTCACTGGACAGTGCCGGTCAGCTGAGCAGTGCCAGCACTGTGCGGTGACCTCCGCCAGAGGATCCGAGACTTCTTGATCGGCTGCGGTCACGTGCCAGGCGGGCATGGTGCCTAGGCCGAGTGGGTGTACCATCTATGCACCTGTATTCTCTGTAGGGGTGTGAGTGTGTTTTGGTGGCTGTGCATAGGTGATGGCTCTGCCATGGTTGGCTGTGTCAGTGTGTGCAGGTGTGAGATGCATGGGTCTGGCTGTGTGGGCAGGCACTCTCACTGGGGCAGGGGGAAGTCTGCTTTGGAGTCACACTGATGTTTGTCTCAACATATGTCTCCCACAGGCCAGGATGTGAAGATGCAGGCACAGGGTGAGGAGGGCCGTGCCAGGGCCCCGGTGCCAGTGGGTGTTGCACCCCAGCAGCAGCAGCAGCATCAGTGCCAGACCCAGCTGCTTGAGGAGTGTGAGTATCATTACTTCATGGATGCTATTGCATGCTGGGGGGGGCAAGACCACCAGCCATGCACAACACAACCATGCAGGAAAGGGGAGGTCATAATTCCACTATACAAGACACTAGTGAGGCCCCACCTGGAGTACAGTGTACAGTTCTGGAGACCATACCACGTAGGACATAGACTGGGTAGAGAAGGTCAGAGGAGGGCAACAAAGATGGTGCATGGATTGCATCACAAGTCCGATAAAGACAGGTTGAAGGAACTGAACATGTACTCTCTGGAGAGAGGAGGGAGTGAGGGATATGATAGAGACATACAAGTATCTTACAGGGAGGAACAGGTGCAGGAAAACACTATTTTTAAGCGAAAAGATGTTCCAGGACTAGAGGGCATGGGATGAAGTTGGAGGGAGGACGATTCAGAGGAAACATGAGAAAGAATTTCTTCACAGAACGGGTGGTGGACAAGTGGAACACCCTGCCAGAGGAAGTGGTGGGGGCTGAAACAATCACGGGATTTCAGAATGCATGGGATAGACATAAAGGAATTCTGGAGGTCAGGGGTAAGGTGCAACAGACTTATAGGAAAACAAAGTGAACTTACAAGCTCAAATGGCCAGACTGGGTGGGCCATAGGCCCTTATCTGCTGACACTGTCTATGTATCTATGTATGTATGGACGACACAGGTGACATGCATCACTGTCCAGTATCACAGCACGTCTGTGTATGCGTCACTGGTGGTCCATGCATGCACTGGGCACATAGCTGTGTAACTGGCATGGCACCACGTTGCCACATCACTTGACAGCCTTGTTTGTGCTGTGATGGACATGGGCAGTGTGTGTGTGCAGTGGTGCACATAGCTGGTGCCGCCTGTTTGTGATGGCCATGTGCATGTTCACTGTGGGTGGGTGCATGCCATCACAGGTGTGGGACATTGGGCTATATGGCTTGCAGGTTGGGTGGTGTTCAGGGTTGTGGTCAGTCACAGCCATTGACTGTGTTCCCATTTTCCTAGGCCTCGAAGTTCTCCGGAGGATAGATCGAGACATTCGGGGCCTGACACAGGTGTGCCTTGAAAACCAGGCCATCCTGGAGTCCATTAGGCGACATGGCCTGCAGAGGAGGCGTCACAGGGGAGAGCGGAACCAGGCACAGGATAACCAGCCAGCTGGGCCTTAGGACACAATACCCTTCCCACTTCTCCCATCCCTACCATCCTGCCTTCCCTCTCCAAGTTGTTCATCCCTACCCCTTGAACACCCCTACCTTGTACCCGTCCCCCCCTTGTAAATAGTTGTTGTTTATTGTTTTGTTATTTACTATTTGAAATTTTAAAAATACATTTATATTTTGATATGAATACTGTGTTGGTCTCTGATATGCAGCTGGCTATGGGTGCTCAGCTGCAGTGGTGTACATGCCATCTGGGGTGGTATGGTCCTGGGTATGTGTGTGTGTGTGTGTGTGTGTGTGTGTGCGTGTGTGCATGGGGAGGTATCTCCGGCATGGCAGTGACTTTCTGTTGGTCTTGCCTCTGCTGCCACCACTGCTGGGTGCTGGGGTGTCTGCTTGTATGCTTCTGTGCTGCACAGTTGGCCGTGTGCTGGGATGCATGGTTTCCTGCAGTGCCAGTCACTGCACATGGGTGGTGTCTTGGGGTCACGGTGCAGGGTGTGCTGTGCGTCCGGGGGGCTGATGTGCACTGTGGTTGTCAACCCCCTGTGTGTGGCACTCTCAGTCTGCCAGTGGTTCTGCTGGGGTGTCATGGCTCTGCTGTGCTTTGTTGGCTTGTCCCCATGGGCCAGTAGATCATCCGTCACACCCCCAGTGATGCTGTGCTTGGGGTGTGCAGGTGTCTTGTTGGTTCTGCAGTGTGTTCCTGTGCCCATGTGTGGCATGGCTGGCGGTGGGCCCCAGCCTGCCTCCCTGGATGTGCAGTTCCATTGCTCTGGGGGGGGCTCTGCTTGCGCTATGGCACCTCTGGACTGCTCAGCTGGGCTGCCCTGGTTGCACTATAGCGCAACATTTCTGCTCAGCTTCTCCTTCTTGGTTGCGCTATGGCACAGTTAGTGCGATATTCAGACGTTGGCTGCTTGCGCAATTTGTTCTGCTCCATGTTTGAATATCGCACCTGTTGCGCATATGCGCAATTGGTTTGTGCTTGCTCCTGCTGTTGCGCACATTTTGGGCACAGTTTGAATATCTGGGCCTATGTGTATAAATGTAAAATTTTGAATTTATCACATAGTAGCTCATATTTATCGCATATGATTTATGTCCACGCCTATTGCATAATATATATATATATATGTGTGTGTGTGTGTGTGTGTAGAGAGAGAGAGAGAGAGAGAGAAATGCATGGAGGTGTGTTATGAGAATTTAAAACACCCCCAAGGTGTGTGTTGCTGCATAAACCTGAAGAGCGAAGCTCAAGGGGTTCATTCAGGCATTAAACACTGAGGGTGTGCATTAAATGTAAGTGACTCACACAACCCCATGCTTTATTTTATACAATCAATGGACATCAATTTTGCCCCCTCCATTGCACTTGTGGCAGATCAGTAAACTCTATTCACACAATTTTTAAACTCTACAGTCTCTTTTATTGTGATTTTCCTGCTTGAGTGAGTGCTTGATAATGCTGCCTGCCTGAATTACACTTCCATAACAATCTTTTCCCCCACAGATGAGCCACAAAGTTGTCTTTCACGGATTGATTTTACACTACATTTTCAGGTCTGAAAGTACATCTCATGCACCACTTTCATGTCAGAAACTCAATAGCTTTATACAGGATTTGAACAGGTTTACAAACAGATTTAGAAACAGATTAATTTAATTTCAGGTTTTCAGGTTTGATATTTCAGGCTTTCTATTAGTTGGTACATGACATCCATTTAATAGTGAAACTGGAAAAACCACCAGGGAGAGCTACATTGAGTGATTGCCTCAAGAACTCAGCTGTTGGGTGCTTTGCAGGCGTTTGCCATAATAACCGTCTGGTTAGATGGCAAACAATAACTGGCCATCTCCATTAAAAAAATTAATGGCCAGTTAGTGTGTGTGTGTGTGTGTGTGTATATATATATATATATTCATGGCAAACAACTCCATTAATGCATCAGTTGGAGTTGTTTCACAGCGACAAAAGCAGGGAAATTCAGTGTTAGGGTTCAAAACCCTAACTCCACATTCCCATCACCACAATAGATACACAAATACATGCAAGTAGAGGAAGGATCAAGGCAACACAACCAATCACAGACAACCAGCAGGAGGTGTATACCTGTGTTACTGTAGCAGTAGGGGAAAAAGTCAACTTCAGGTATCATACAATATTTCCAAACTTTTTCCATGAGGATAGTTCACCTAGAGGTGAACCAAACTGCCAATATCAAAAACTGTGTACCTCACTTTGTTTTTGACATATTGGTGCTGAAATGCATGATGGGCACTGCAATGTTAGCCTATGGGAAATTGCTCAATTTTGGAACACTGTAACTTTGTGATCCTTAACTATTTTTGCACCAAAATCAGCAAAAGGCACACCTGTGGGACCAGGGCTTGCCACCCTGCAATTTTCAGCCCAAAGGACCCAACCATTTGCTTGCAGGAGGATGGCAAAGATGTGCAGTTATCAGGAGCATAGTTTCGCAAAATACTTTTGCAAACACGAAGGTGTCACAAATGAAAAACATGACAATTTCGCATTTGCAAAAACATGTAAAATACTTTTGCAAACACAAAAGTGACGCAAATGCATAGCACAATACTTTTGCATTTGTGAAAGTGATTGTCAAAACTATTTTCAGGAAATGTCCAAAATCCTGTTTTGGGGCTTATAAACCCCCAAAAAGCATATATGTAGTCTGTGTTATGTGTTGGTGGCAGCTTGGGGCCCAAGATGCCCAGTTATCCATAGTGAAATGTGTGTGGCGAAGCGTCCAACTTCTGGGATCAGAGTTAACAGTGATGACCCCATGCCATACCCCAACATCTGTTGGTGTGTGGAAGATGGGAGCATGGGAGTGTGGTTTCGTGGTTTAGATAGTTGTATGTTATTTCTGTTACCTGCTGCTGGTTGTGTATGATTGGTTGTGTTGCCTTGGTCCTTCCCCTACTTGCGTGTATGTATGTATGTATGTGTGTGTGTGTGTGGTGGTGGTGGGTGGGAATGCGAAGTTAGAGTTTTGAACCCTAACACTGAATTTACCTGCTTTTGTCACTGTGGAACAACCCTAACTGATGCATTAACAGAGTTTTTTGCCATGAATTTCCCTTCTTTTTGAGAATGTGCACTATAAATAGTGAATGGTATGTGTTGGTGGAAGAGGGCCCCACACTCCCACCATACTGCCCATTTCTGCATAATAACCATAACAATAATGCTAACGCTAACAGTAACAGTTACTAAAATGCAAATGCTAATGGTAACTGTAATGCCAATGCAAACGTGAACGCAAATGCAAATGCTAACTGTTACGGTAACACAAATGGAAATGCAAAAGCAAACGGTAATGTAAACGGTAAGGATAATGGTGATGCAAATGCGTAAGGAAACAGTAATGGTAACGGTAACGTAACCACAAATGCTAACAGTAATGGTAACAGTGATGCAAACATAAATGCAAATGGTAATGGAAATGCAAGCGCAAATGCAAACCATAACGGAAATGGTGACAGAAATGTAAACAGAAATGCAAACACAAACGGTAATGCAAACACAAGTGCAAACAGAAACAGAAACGATAATGGTATTGCTAGTGGTGACACAAACGGAAACAGAAATGCAAATGGTAACGGAAACACAAGTGCAAACATAAACGCAAATGGTAACACTAACCATAATGCTAACATTGATGGAAATGCAAAGCGAAGTGGTAACGGTAATGCTAATGGTGACACAAATGTAAATGCAAACTCAAATGGTAATGCAAAAGCAAGCGCAAATGCAAATGGTAACAGTAATGGTGATAAAAATGGAAATGCAAACGCACACTGTAATGGAAATGCAAGCACAAACATAAATGCAAATGGTAATGCTAACCGTGAAGCTAACATTGATGGAAACACAAAGCAAAGTGTTAACAGTAACGCTAACGGTGATGCAAATGCAAACATTAACACAAGCACAGATGCAAATGGTAACTGTAACGGTGATGCAAACAGAATTGCTGACGCAAACGGTAATGGAAACACAAGCACAAACATAAACACAAATGGTAATGCTAACCGTGAAGCTAATGTTGATGGAAACACAAAGCAAAGCATTAACAGTAACGCTAACAGTGATGCAAACGTAAATGCAAACATTAACAGAAGCGCAGATGCAAATGGTAACTGTAACGGTGATGCAAATGGAATCGCTGATGCAAATGATAATGGAAACGCAATAGTAAACGCAAATGGTAATGCTAACCCTAATGCGAACATTGAGAGAAATGCAAAGCATAGCGTTAAAGGCAACACTAACAGTGACACAAATGTACATGCAAACATAAACGGCAAAAGCAAGTGGAAACATAAACTGAAATGCTAATGGTAACGCTAACGCACATGCTTTGTGTCCAAAACAGGTGCATCAAGAAGGACAGTGAATACAAAGAATGTGGGCAGGTAGGGGCCCTCGGACAGGAAAATGAGCACTTGGAATACTAAATGGCTTATATCTCAAGAACCGTACAACGTAGAAAAACAATTAAAATGTCATATTATTTATGACTTTCCAGGCTAGTTTTGTACTTATAAGATTTTTGTGACGAAAAGTCCATATCTCAAACCGTTTTCAAGATAAGGGACCCGAAAGGTGCAGCAGGCACCTTAATGTTATCCTATGGGAAAAATCGTCAACGTCTGAGTGCTGTAACTTTTTTGCAGTCCTGTAATATTTTGGCACCAAACCACCAAAAGGCACATCTGTGGGATGTTGGCTTACTTCCCTGCAAATTTCAGCCCAAAAGACCAAACTGTTGTTTTGCAGCAGGGTGGCAAAGATTTCCTGTTGTTTTGGGCATACTTTTGCAAATTACTTTCGCAAATCATGACACTTTTGCAAAAAAATCACGAAAGTGTCGCATTTATGAAAGCATTTTGCAAAAGTACTTTTTATAAAAATTTGGAAAACGTATTTCTGGGGTGTTTTACCCCCCCAAAAAAGACATGGCTAGCATCCTCAGGACCCCGACTAGGTGAACACAACAAGAATTGTGTCCCTAGAGGGTCCCAATTTAAACGCCAGGCATTTTTCTGAGCTCTAACTGAAAAAAATGGCTGACTCATGAAAGTAAAAGGCTCATTTATGCATAGTAAAAACCGTAAATTAGCGTAAAGCATTATGGCGATTGTTAACTTTTCCATAGACTATAATGGAATTCAATTTTTTTCAATAACTTTGAACCGTTAATATTTTTCACAAAATCTTTGAAGGCACATCGGCTGCATGTTCCTGAGATTTTGAACCAATCAGCATCAAACGATAAGCCTGTAGGCGAGGAAACAAAAACACCAAAAGTCCTTTTTGCATTTTTGATCTTTCTAGCTCCACAACTGTACATCTGACCGCATGCGCTTGCCATATCCAGAGATCTATGGTACCAGACAAAGCGTGTAAAATTTCAAGCAAATCCATCTTACAGTTGCAAAATTATTAAGGTGAAAAATTTGAGGTTTAACATTAAAGTGGCTACTCAACCCTAACTATAGTGGTACTACTGTGCCACTATAGTTAGGGCTGAGTACCCCATTTAAGGTTAAATCTGAAATTTGGCAGCTTAATAACTTTGCCAACGTATGACAAATTAACCTGAAATTTGGAATGCACAGTCTGGTACCATAGATCTCTGGATCTGTTAAGTTTCGCAATGGTTGGATATACAGTTGTGGAGCTACACAGCGCCGGAAAACACACAAATTACACATTTTTGTGCATTCTTTGCTCACGCCTACAGGTTGCATGGTCTGTGTGACCAGTCCAAAACCTTCAGGGAACATGTAGCGGGGTCCCCAATGTGCCTTTCAAAGATTTTGTGAAAAAATATTAAACGGTTCAAAAGTTATACACAAAAACAAGTTTCCCATTATACAGTAGCCAATGGGAAAAGTTAAAATATGTGAAAGTGTCGCAAATGCAGTTTTTAGTGTCGCAAATGACCCTTGCAATTCCACTATCTTGTTTTCAGTTGGTGGTCACAGAAATGCTTGGCATTTAAATGTGGGACCCTCTAGGGACACAATTCTTGCTGTGTTCACCTAGTTGAGTCCTGAGTATGCTAGCCATATCTTTTTTGGGGGGGTTAAACACCCCAGAAATATGTTTTAACATTTTTGTAAAAAGTAGTGTCACACATTCAACAGTTTCGTGCTTTTTTTTTTACGAAAGTGTCGTAATTTGTGACACTACTTTGCGACACTATGCCCAAAACAATAGGGAATCTTTGCTACCCTGCTGCAAAAGAACAGTTTGGTCTTTTGGGCTGAAATTTGGAGGGAAGAAAGCCAAGATCCCACAGATGTGCCTTTTGGTGGTTTAGTGACAAAATATTAGAGGGCTGCAAAGTTACAGCACTCCACAGTTGACACTTTTTCCCATAGGATAACATTACGTCGTCTGCTGCGCCTTTCGGGGCACGTATCTCGAAAACAGTTCAAGATACAGACTTTTCATCAGAAAAATGCTTAGTACCCTGCTAGGGGCCTAAGTGCAAAACTAGCCTGGAAAGTCACAAATACTATGAGATTTAAAAATTTTTTCTATGTCGTACGGTTCCTGAGATATAAGCAATTTAATATTCCAAATGTTCATTTTCTGCTCCGAGGGCCATTATTATGCATACATTCTTTGTATTCACTGTGCTTCTGAATGCACCTTTTTGGGAAATTGCATTACTGTTACCATTTATTTCCTGCGCTTCCGTAACCGTTGGCGTTAGCGCTTACGCCGCCACCATGTGGTTACCCTTTGTGTTTATGTTTGCACTTCGTTTGCTTTACTGTTGCCATTTGCTTTTCCTTTACTGTTTTTGTTTGCATTTACTTTTGCGTCACCGTGTGCATTACCATTTGCATTTGTGTACGTGCTTGTGTTTCTTTTGGCATCATCGTTGGTGTTACCGTGATCGTTTGCATTTCCAATTGCGTTACCGTGACCATACACGTTACCATTTGCGTTTGCGTATGCGCTTGCATTTCCATTTGTGTTAGTGTTTCCTTTGCATCATCGTTGGTGTTACCATAACCGTTTGCATTTCCAATTGCGTTACCATTACTGTTTGCGTGTTTGTCACCATTTGCGTTTCTGTTGGCCTTAGCGTTTGCGTTTTCTGTAGCATTTCCATTGTCAGTTGCATTACTGTTTCCTTCTGTGTCGTTGTTGCTGTTACCATTTGCTTTTCTGTTTGTGTTTGTGTTACCATTTGCATTTTTGTTACTGTTTTTATTACCGTTCACGTTTCCGTTGCCGTTAGTGTTTGCGTTACCGTTTGCGTTACCATTTCTGTTCTCATTTACTTTGCCTTGCATTTCTCTTAACGTTTGCATTATTGTTTACGTTTGCATCACCATGTGCATTACCGTTTGTGTTACCATTAGCGTTACTATTTTATTTTACCTCACTGTTTCCATCACTGTTTGTGTTAACATTACAGTTTGTGTTTTTGCATTTGCTTAGTGCAGTGCAAAACATTATGCTTTTGCTATTTTTCTGCACTGTCTTCCATGACACATAGCACAGCCAGTGTGTGGTTGATTGGTCTGAATCTTGGTGGGTAGAAAGATCTGTGCTCAAGGAACATGCTAGTTTTTGTTAGGTGAAAAAATGTTGTTCCTTTCCAGAGTTATGACCACTTGAAGTTGGCACACTTCGCAGTTACTGATTTTTCGTCTTCCAGGTCCGCCATTTTAGCACATTTTCAGCCACGATTTCTGCCATTTTGTGGTGGAAGATTTCTTAAAAGTGCAGAAACATAAAAATTGAATATCTCTGGAATGGTTTGGTCTTTTCACATGAAATTTGGAAGGTGTTGAGTGAATGTCTTGGATGTGAATTATGCTGTTTACACGTTGGAAAAATTATTCACTGCGGAGATACTGCGTGACGCAGTTAATGTTTGTGCATAGCATTCTGCATGGTGCTACTGGCTTGAAATTTATAGCGGATGTAGCCCTAGTGGCACAGAAGTGCCTTGCAGTGGTTTGCTGTGTTAAACATTAACAGGTGTGGAATTATGACAGTCCGACAAATTAAATTTTGGTTCATTCTGCTTCAATAACTTTTGAACCGTGAGTCCTATTTGCCTGGCATTTGGAATGTAGAAAGATGTATAATAGATCTGTGACTGTGACAATTTGTGGGTCGCTGGCTCTTACAGTTGTTGAACTGTGCATATGAAGTTGTTTGCTCGTGGCGCTGTGTGACCGTTGAACGGATGTTCATGGAATTCTGGACTCACACGCTGTGCTATGGTACAGGTCTTCTTTTACCAATTTTTGGTCATGTCGGATATATGGTTACCATTAGCATTTCAGCGTTTCCATTACCATTTGCGTTGGTGTTTCCATTTACGTCACTGTGTGCATTATCCTTTGCATTTGCGTTTGCACTTGCAATACTGTTACCATTTGCATTTCTGTTACCATTTTTGTTTCCGTTTACTTTAGCGTCACCGTGTGTGTTACCATTTGTGTTTGTGTACGTGCTTGCATTTGTGTTTCCGTTTGTGTTACTGTTTTCTTTAGCATCATTGTTGGTGTTACCATAACTGTTTGCATTTCCAATTGCGTTACTGTTACCATTTGCATGTTCATCACCATTTGCATTTGCGTTTCCATTGGCCTTTGTGTTTGCATTTTCGGTAGTGTTTCTGTTGTCAAGTACATTACTGTTTCCTTCTGCGTCATTGTTGCCATTACCATTTGCATTTCTGTTTGTGTTTCAGTTACCGTTTGCATTTTGTTACCGTTTTCATTATCGTTTGCATTTCCGTTAGCGTTTGCATTACTGTTTTCATTACCATTTGTGTTTCTGTTGCCGTTAGCATTTGCATTACCATTTCTGTTTTCATTTACATTTGCACTTGCATTTTTCTTATCGTTTGGGTTATCGTTTCCATTTGCATCACCATTTGTGTAACTGTTAGCTTTACTATTTTCTTTTACCTCTCCGTTTCCATCACCGTTTGCATTAACATTATCTTTTGTATTTTTCTGTTTTTGCAGTGCAGTGCAAAACATTATGTTTTTGCTATTTTTCTGCACTGTCTTCCATGATGCATAGCACATCCTGTGTGTGGCTGACTGGTCTGACACTTGGCATGTCACAAGACCTTTGTTCAAGGAACATGCCAGTTTTTGTTTGGTGAAAGAATGTTGTTTCGTTCCAGAATTATTGCCATTTGAAGTTGGCCCACTTCACAGTTACTGTTTTTTCAGCCACCAGGTCCACCATTTTAGTGCATTTTGGCTGTGATTTCCACCATTTGTGGTGGAAGACTTCTTAAAGGTGCAGAAACATAAAAATTGAATGTCTCTGGAACGGTTTGGTCTTTTCACATGAAATTTGGAGGGTGTTGAGTGGATGTCCTGGAGATGTGAATGATGCTGTTTACATGTTTGTAAAATAATTCACTGTGGAGATACTGCATGTCGCAGTTAACATTTTACGCATAGCGTACTGCATGGTACTACTGGCTTGAAATTAACAGCATACGTAGTCCTAGTGGTCCTGAGGTGCCTCATAGTGGTTTAATGTGTAAAACATAAACAGGCACAGAATTATGCCACTACAATGAATAAAAATTGTGTTCATTCCAATTCAGTAACTTTTGAACCCTGCATCCTATTTGCCTGGCATTTGAAATGTAGAAAGATTTATAATAGGTCTTTGACTGTGACAATTTTCCAGTCACTGGCAGGTACAGTTGCTGAATTGTGCCTGCACAGTTGTTTGCTCGTGGCACTGTGCGACCTTTGAATGGGTGTTCACACAATTCTGGACACATGGTGTACTATGGGACATGTCTTCTTTTACCAATTTTTTGTTCAGTTAGATATATGGTTCTTGTGTAGTGAAGTAGCAAAAATGTTCTTTTTGGCACTCCTGTGCATTTTTACCAGGGTGATGCTGTGCAACTGTTGAACAGATTCAGATAACATTTGTTATACATGTTGTGGTGTGGTACATGTCTTCATTTACCAATTTTCATTTCAGTCGGTCATGCAGTTTCCTTGCAGCGAAGTGACAACAATTCACATGGGTGGAGCGTGGGGCCCAAAGGGCCCCGCTCTCCCACCACCACATTCCATTCACTATTTATAGTGCACATTCTCAAAAGGAAGGGAAATTCATGGCAAAAAACTCAGTTTAATGCATCAGTTAGGGTTGTTCCACAGTGGCAAAAGCAAGGAAATTCAGTGTTAGAGTTGAAAACCCTAACTACGCATTCTCCCCCACCCGCATCACCACCACACACACACATACATGCAAGTAGGGGAAGGACCAAGGCAACACAGCCAATCACACACAACCAGCAGCAGGTAACAGAAATAACATACAACTATCTAAACCACAAAACCACACACCCATACTCCTGTCGGACTGCAGCATGGGGTTGTCACTGCTAACTCTGATCCTGGACATTCCATGCACTGCAAAACACATATCACTATGGACAACTGGGCATCTTGGGTCACACACTGCCACCAACACATAACACAGACGACATAGATGGTAATTTGGGGTTCACAAAATCCCAAACAGGATTTTGCACATTCCCTGAAATACTTTTGAAAATCACTTTTGTAAATGTGACAGTGTCATGCTATGCATTTGCAACACTTTCATGTTTGTGACATTATTTTGCAACACTATTTTGCATGCTTTTGCAAATGCAACACTGTCGAGTCTTCCATTTGTGACACTTGCTTGTTTGTGACAGTATTTTGCGACACTATTTTATATGCTTTTGCAAATACGACACTTTCATGTCTTCTGTTTGTGACACTTTTGTGTTTAAGAAAGTATTTTGTGAAAGTATGCTCCTGATGATGGCACATCTTTGCCATCATCCTGCAAGCAAATGGTTGGGTCCTTTGGGCTGAAATTCACAGGGTGGCAAGGCCTGGTCCCACAGATGGGCCCTTTCCTGCTTTGGTGCTAAAATACTTAAGGAAGACAAAGTTACGCTGTTCTGAAATTGAGCAATTTACCATAGACTAACATTGCAGTGCCCATGACATCTTTCACAACCCATGTGTTGAAAATGAAGCGAGGTACACCGTTTTCACTACTGCAAGCTTGGTTTTCCTTTAGGTGAACTAACCTCATAGAACAACTTTGTAAATAATGTATGATACCTGAAGTTGATTTCTCCAGTTCCTATGGTAACACAGGTATACACCTGGTTGTGTGTGATTGGTTGTGTTGCCTTGGTCCTTCCCCTACTTGCACACATGTGTGTGTGTGTGGTGGTGGTGGGGGGGAATGCGCAGTTAGGGTTTTCAACCCTAACACCGAATTTCCTCACTTTTGTTGCTGTGGAACAACCCTAACTGAAGAGTTTTTTGCAATGAATATATATATATATATATATATATATATATATATATATATACAATTATTGTTGTTAATGCTTTTCATTATTTGTTTTGAAACAGTATAGAAACAGTACAAATACATGTCATAATATCACACATAACATAACACAGAACAGTCAAATGTATGCTCACAGGCCAAGAGAGAAGTACATTCTCTGATGGAGGGGTAGGAGCACCAGGCTCATAAATGCTAGAAGAAGGTCATAGTAGTAGAGTGCAATGATTAGACCTGATTATGAGAGCTGATGCTATAGACCATAGTCACATAGGAAATTAGGACCTTGTAGGGTAAGGCACCCCATGTTGCTCGGATGTCAAAGGGTGATTCAGGCACCATATCTCTACCTGAAAAGCAAAATGAAACAACTCCTAGCAACAATATTTCCTACCTCCTGATCGAACAAGACCTAGGGAAAGTTCCAAGAGGGTTGGCTACCATTCAGGTAGTCGCAGGGGGAGGGGGGAGTAACATAACCTTTCTACTGGACCCTGCATGTTTTCACAACATAAATCAAGCCTGGTATGAGAAGCAGGGGTTCACCCTATCCCCACTTGGGGGGAGGGCCAAGTAGGCCAAGTAGGGGGCCCAGCAGAGGTGATATTGTGCAAGGGTATTAGACAGTATGTGGGAGATCCTATCTAGGGCAGTTACTTTAGAGAAGGAATTCAATAGTTCTGAGATGGTGGGCACTTCCACTGTTCTCCAGTGGCAAAGGATGAACCACTTGGTTTGGAGATAGAGCAAGGATAGCTACCTCACCTGCTGCCTGTTAAGTTTCACTGAGGGGGGGAAGGCCTAAAATCCATACCAGGGTGTCTGCTTCTAGTTGTACGCCCAGGACCTGGGTCACAAGGCCCTGGACATCTGACAGGAAAGGCTGTAGTATAAGGCAGGACCATAAGATATGCACCAGATTCCCTGTAGCAGAGCAGCCTGTCCAACACAGATCATTATCCATCAGGTGTAGCTTGCAGAGTGTAGCGGGTGTGTGGTTCTGGTGGGAGAGAATTTTTTTTGTATGAGTCTGCTCCTCATATCTGGGTAGGCCAAATGGGCCATCTTCCAGCACTGTGTCCACTGAGACTCCAAAATGGGCTGCTGGAGGGCTGTCTCCCACTCATTTTTAGCTCGAGTGGATTGGGATGGCAACTGGTCTCTGAGGTTGGAATGTATGATACTGGCTCTACCAGTTTTTGGGGAGAGACATTTAGCCATTGGGATGCCCTTTTAAATTTTAGGGAGGATATTCTTGTTTTGTAGCTCTTGACTGAACTACAGAGTTACAAGTATTGCCAGAAGGCAGATTTCCCGAACTGAAACATCTAGTCCAGGTCCAGAAAGGATTTAGTCATGACCCCGTCCTATTCTACTAAGTCAGAATCCCTTTCTCTTGCCACTTTGGCCAGTGCAGGGCTTGCCTTCCACCCTAGTGGAATTATTTCCCAAAAGGGGGGTGGTAGGGAGCGGATAAGGGTTAGCCCATAGCTTCTTATGCACAATATACCAGGTGCAGACCGAGCTGGCAATAGTGGGGCACTGATATAAGTGTTTAGGTAGGGGGTTGTACAGCAGGATAGGGAGGGAGTGCACTTGGGCCATTGCTATCTCCATAGAAACCCACTGGGGCATCTCTGTATGTGCTGAAGTGAACCAAGTTAGGGTTTGGGCCACAGTGAAGGCATACTTGTACCCTTCTATCCAGGGGAGACCCCAGCCCCCCTGCATCCAATACAACCTCAGCTTGTTTCTACTATAGCGAGATGCAGATGCCTCCCAGATGAAGCCGGCAAAAATTGTATCTATTGTCTGTAGCCAGGGGGCTGTAATCTCCAGTGGGATATGCAATCTTCCATAGAGGAGCTTGGTGGCAGCCACCATCTTCAGGGCAGAGATTTTGCCACCGGTCACACTCTGTTTTGATTTCAGCTAGCAGGGGCTTAAGGTTAATATCCCAGAGTCTGGTCAGATCTGGGGCTAGACGGATACCGAAGTAGACCAAGGTATGAGGGGCCCACTGGAGTCCCAGATGGACCAACTGTTTTTCCTTGCAATGGGAATTGAGGGGGAGCACCTCCATTTTAGATCGATTAATTTTCAGACCCGAGTGTCTGGTAAAGTTTGCTAGAAGGGACAGAAGGGGAGGAAGGGAGGTTATGGCATTCTCCAGGGGAGCTAAAAGGTCATCTGCATACATGAGAGTAGAATAGGTGCCAGGGCCAATGCGGAAGCCTTCTATCTGCTGGGAGTGGTGGATGGCCACCTTCAGAGGTTCAACCACCAGGATGAACAGAAGGGGAGAGAGGGGGCAGCCCTGTCTAGTACCCCTTCCTAAGTGAAAGAGAGCAGACAGAGTGGAGTTGGTTGAAACCCAGGCTGTAGGGGCATGATACAAGGCCTTCACCCAGTGTTGAAAGTTCCACCCAAAGCCCATGGCTTCCAACACTGGTAGGAAGTAGTCCCACTCAAGGGAATCAAAAACCTTCTCAAAGTCAATTGCCACTGCCGCCGCTGGGGTGGGGCAGTGGTCCGTTGAGAGAATGTTGATCATTGAGGGGATGTGGTCCCTGCTGTATCAACTGTGAACAAATCCCACTTGGGAGGGGTGTATCAGTGATGTGAGGAAAGGGTTTAGCCTAGTAGCCAAAATTTTTGCTGAGGCTTTGCTATCCACGTTTATCAATGATATAGGGTGATAGCTGGAGGGAAGTGTGGGATTTTTCCCCTTTTTAGGGAAGACCATAATTACTGCCTCCCAGAGAGTAGGGGGAAGAGAGCCCATAGTAATTGCTGAATTAAACAAAGAGCTGAGAAGGGGGGCTATTTGAGTGGCTACAAGACACCACATCTCCGGGGGGAACCATCAGCCCCTGCGGCTTTCCCACTATTCAAGGAGCGGAAGGCATCAATGACTTCCTGGGGTTCAGTGGGGGCCTCTAGCAAGGCATTCTGCTGTGGTGTTAAGTGAGGGATTGGGAGAGAATTTAGAAATTGGCTAACCTCTTAAAGAGTCATTTCCAGACAGGGAGAGTAAAGCACCTTATAAAAATCTACCATCGTCTTGTTTATCTGCTCCGGCTGGGTGCGGACTTGGCCCCCGTTATGTTTGAGCCCAGGGATGTGGCTCTTAGCTCTCTGTTTCCTCAGCCAGTAGGCCAGGATTTTAACCGCCCCTTTCTCCACCCTTTCAGTATTTGTGCTTCAAGAGCAGTTTGGCCAGTTCGGCCTTCCTGGCCAGGAGGTAATTTATTAAGAGTCTGGTTTGCACAATTTCATGGCCTAAAGGGAAGGAGAGCTTGAAGTGTGGAGCTTGCTTGGACTTAGTTTCTAGATCTGCCAACCAGCTCACTAGAAATTTGAGCTGGCTTTCTCGACGTTTTCGACGGTTGGCTGAGTACTCCATTATGGCACTCCTGATCATGACCTTAAGGACCTGCCAAATCACATATAGGGAGGAGGAGGGTGTGAGATTGTCCTGGAGAAAGGTAGTCACCTCCAATTGTAGCTGGGGGGAAGTCAGGGTCACAGAGCAACAGCAGGTCCAGCTATCAAGCCAGGGATTGCAGAGTCTGGGGGCTCCAGACTAGATGGAGTTGGATGGGGGAGTGGTCAGAGATGACCATCGGGAGAATCCTAACATCTACCATACTATTCATTACAGTTGGGGAGACCAGCCAGAAATTCAGTCTGCTGTGGGAGTTGTCAACAGGAGAGAAGAAGGTGTAATCCTTCTCTCTGGGGTGATGGATGCACCAGGGGCCTTGCAATCCGAAGTCCGCCATCAGTTGCAGAAGTGATAGTCTGGCCTTGGGGTGCTGATCTGCACTGGTGAAACTTTTATCTTTGCCTGGGTCTAAAGGGAGATTGAAGTCTCAGCCTAGAATTATCTGGGTGCCCGGGAGTGAGAGGGACGTGATGGCCTGAGCTAAAGCGTGGAAGATGTTAGGGGAATCCTCATTTGGACCATACATATTTGCAATAATTAAAGGGCCTTTCGGTATGCTGAGGAGGGCCACTACCCATCTACCTTGTGAGTCTGCCTTCACCTTCACTTTAATTTGGGTCCATTTTAGATATTTGTGCAGAAGTATGGCAACCCCGCTTTTGCGAGTGGGAGCCAAGGTTGCAATTACCTGACCCACCCACATACGCTTCAGCTTATCTGTATCAGATTTCCTAAGCTTGGTTTCCTGAAGTGCCACCCAGACACCCAGCAAGCAGCAGAATCCCCACAGAGAGCTCCCTCATGGAGCGTGGACCATGCGGGCGCTAGGAGGTAATAAACTACCTCCTAATAGCAGCACCCTTGTGGAGGGGGATAGCCCGTCGACGGGCTATGCACGTCGACTGCCCCACCCACCCAGGCTCGACATTTCCTTTATAGGTTCCCAGTAGTGACATCACATCCTGTCACTCAATTAACTAAGTCCCCATTTCTCCATTAGCAGGTTATACCTGCTAGCCACTAGAGGGACCCTCTGTCCTTCCCTCCTCTATCCCCTCTACCTGTATTACTCTCCCTCTTTGGATTACCTCTCTTCCTGCTCAGTCCACTTCTCCCCCTTCTCCTACCCCTGCCTCTGCCACACCCCTCCTTTTGCCCAGCCATCTGGCTAACCCAATGCACCACCCTCACTCTATTGCCTGCCCCACACCCAGCCTGCCACTACCCCAGTGACCACTAGGAGTCACTATTTCAACCCCATTTTCTGGCCCAAACACAGCCCACGGCAAGACACCTGATACCAGGTTCCTTGCACTCTGCTAGGTCTAAGCCCCACTGCCCTACCAGGGTCTCGAACCCTGTACCCTGTCCACCAGAGGACGTGACAGCACCACTACTCCAAAGTGGTATCTACATTATCTGAAGGGCAATTCAGACACTTGTAATCCCCCTACCTGACTTTAATCAGGGTACTATGAATGGTCACCTCTTCCTCAAATCTGGCATAATGACTCCTCCTATGACCCTGTTACTACTGGTCTCCTCCATTTTACTATCCCTCCCAACATCTACTCCCACTCTATGTCCCTTCCCTTCACCACCCCCCCGTCATTTCTGTCACTCCCTTTTTCTGCCCCCTATAAGTCCACTGCTCACCTCCCAGGTATCTCCTGGTCCCATTACCCCACTCCCCCCTCCTCACCGGCCCTTTCCTTTGGTTGCCTCCTTGCCTCTCTCCCACTCCTACACCTACTCCCTCATCCAGCCCCTCTACTACTGCCCCACCCACCATAAGGCTAAATCCCGGCCCTCCACGTCGCATACGCTACCACCTTACCATTTCACTACTCCTTCTTGCGCAGGTGATATACACTCCAACCCCTGCCCAACCCTTACCCCAGGCCCTGCCCACCCCATATAAAACCCCCCAGTCAGTGCAACCTCCCTCACCCTAGCTTCCTCCCCCAGGGCCTGCGTCTTCTCCACCTAAATATTCGTAGCCTGGCCCCTAAGCTCGATCAGCTCCAGGTCCTAGCCATACACTACACCCCTGATATTATCATCCTATCTGAGACCTGGCTAAAACCTAGCCTACCCGATAATAATTTCGCTATTCTAGGGTTCAACATCACACGGCAAGACCGGCCTTCCAGAGGCGGTGGGGTGGCTATCTACATCAGGTCAGCCCTCCACTTCACTGTCACCATTACAAAAACTGTACCCAAAGCTTACGAGCTTCTGACGGTAAAACTGTCCCCCCCCTCCTCACTACCTATCTTCATGGCTGGCATTTACTGCTGCCCAGGCACGCCAACCACAATAGTCACTGACCTTCTGGGCCAACTCACTTCCCTTGCCCAATCGGGTGAACTATATGCTATGGGTGACTTTAACCACCACTGGCTAGCACCCACCTTTACCAAAACCCAAACTGAGTTAACTGCTCTTAATCTGTGTCAAACCATTACGGAACCCACTCGCTCTAACCTCAAGTCCGGTAATCACTCACTCCTCGACTGGGTGCTTACCTCCCACCCTCACCGCGTCGTCAGCTCAGGTCTTCTCCCTGATTCCATTAGTGACCACCACCTAATCTACCTCGTCCCCAAAATCCACAGAGTTAAATCCCCTCTCAAATTTATATTCCAGCGTTCATACAAATCCCTCAATCTCTCCCCCCTCTTGGATGATCTTTACCACTCTAACTGGGTCCCAAGCACTAACCGCTCTAATATGGATTCGGCCCTTATGCACTTCCAGAACACCTTCCTCTCTGCATGGGACAAACACGCCCCCCTATGCCGGACTAGTGTCCGTGGTTCCCACCTACCCTGGATCACTCCTGAGCTAATTGCTTGCCAACAAGCCCGTGATAAGGCCTGGTGAACCTTCAAATCCTCACTCCTCCCCAGCGACTACACCTCCTATCGCATGCTCCGCAATAGGTGTACTAAGGCCATCCACCTAGCTAAGTCTGAATACTTTAACAACACACTTAATGCAAACCTTGGAAGACCTTCCAAATTCTGGAAAGTCATTAACTCCCTTTTCTCCCCCAAACAGTTAATCTTCCACCTCTTCTCCTTGCCCAAGTTACTCTCCTTTCTGACCCCCGGGAAGTCGCCTCCGAGTTTAATTCCTATTTCACTACCTGTGCTCAGGCCCTCCTTGAAGCCCTTCCACCTGCAAACACCCCATCTCCTCAGTTTCCTATCCCCCAACCATCTGGCATGAACCCCTTCTCCTTCAGACACATTTCCCCCACTGAAACCTTAGATGCCCTTTGCGCCCTAAACCCCTCCAAAGGCAAATCCCCTGACGGTCTTGACAACAAACTCCTCTTCCTATCTGCCCCCGCCATCACTACCCCCCTCGCAGTCCTTCTAAATCTTTCCTTTAGTACTGAGTCACTCCCCTCCGTATGGAAGCATGCCACTGTTCTACCGCTCCCTAAAGGCGGTGACTCTACCTCTACATCCAACTACCACCCCATCTCCCTCCTCCCCACCCTCGCAAAACTCCAAGAACAGTTTGTGCTATCCCAACTCTCTCACTTCCTCGCAGAAACTAACTTTTTCACCCCTTTCCAGTCAGGGTTCAGAAAACACCACTCCACTACCTCCTCCCTGCTCAGACTCACAGACCACATCCTCACTGGGATGGACAAAGGGCTAATCACTGCTGCTATTTTCATCAACCTAGCAAAAGCCTTCGACACCATATCCCATTCTCTCTCCTACTATCCTGCCTTTCCGGAGCTGGGTTAGCTGCACCTGCCATAAACTGGTTCAGTGCCTACCTTCTAAATAGAACCCAATCCACTAAAATAGCTGACCACATCTCCCCCCCATCACCTCTGGCGTTCCACAAGGCTCAGTACTCAGCCCCATCCTCTTCTCCATCCTCCTAAACGACCTGCCAAACTCCTGCTCCTCTTCCGCCATCCACATGTATGCTGATGACACAGTCTTCTTCACCTCCGGCCAGACCCACGCAGAAGTCGCCTCCAAACTTCAATCTGACTTCAATAAAATCCAGCTCTGGTTCAATAGCAACCAACTCTCCCTAAACACCAAGAAAACCAACTCTATGACTTTCGGCACCAGACAGCGCCTATCCAAACTCACTTCTCCCCTGAGATTCCACACCCTAAATAACACCGTCCTCAAAGACGTACCCTCCTTCAGGTATCTCGGGGTTTGGTTTGACCGCCACCTTTCCTTATCCACTCACATCTATGCCATCATTTCCAAACTGCGCCCAAAACTTTGTGCCCTCTATAGAAACCGCACCAGTCTCCCTCTTCCTATCAGACGCAAAATTGTCCAGAAAATGATTCTACCCTCCTTCGACTACTGTGTCGTAGTTTACAGTTCCACTGTACAGTCCACCCTTGCTAGCCTAGACCCCCTCTACAATGGATTTTGCCGATTTGCCCTCGATGCCCCCCCTCGCTCACATCACTGCACGCTTTATCGTTCCCTGTCCCTACCTTCTCTAAGTAACCGTCACCTAATTCATAGTGCTAAATTCACTTCTAACTTCTGGCTCGGCTCCCTCCCTCCCTATCTTGCCTCTGCCCTATCCTCCCCACCTACCCCCTCTCACGCCCTCAGATCCACTGACCCTAGACTACTATTCATCCCTCACCATAGGACCACCACCGGCCAATCCGCATTCTCTTGCCTCTTCCCCAAACTCTGGAACGGCCTGCCCACCCAGATTCATCATTCTTCATCCAAACTCTCCCTTTCCTATGCCCTCTCTAACTTCCTTACACCTAATTGCTACTGCCCCTGACCACCCTCCCGTTAGCTCCTCTCCCCTCGCTCCCCCCTGGCCTGACCAGCGGCCCAGCTATCGCCGAATTCTCTGGCTTATATACTACCCTGCACACTTATACCCTCTCTATTACCTACTCCGTACTCTCAATTTCTCCCTTCCCCCCTTCCTAATCAACCTAAGCTCCCCAGCCCCACTCCTTCCCTCCTCACCTAACCTCTCCCATATACACCTATGTTTCTCCACCCTCCATCCCGACCCCCCACCTTGCTCTCCAAATCCTTCCTTTCCACTTGATGCTTCTCCCTGAACTTCAACCTCCGCTACTGGCACTCAAGTTCTGTTATTACTACCTCTGTTCTGTTACAGGCACTTATGTACTTCATGTTTTGCCTCGACGTGTACCCTTGTTTGGTATACCACCCCCTTACATCATGTTCTGTTCTGTTCTTACCTAGTTGGTTAGCCACAATTTGTGTACCTGTACTTGCTGACCCTGTGCTGTACTGAACTGCACTGCCAATGTAACTTGTTCAAATGTATCCTTCCCAATCTATGTACATTTTCCTAATTGTGCTACTGTAAGCTCAACTTTTGTATGTATACCTGCCTCTTCTGTAATCCCCCACGAGGTCGCACCGTGAGACGAGCATCTTTTTGCTCAGTGTGCCTTTCCTGGTAAAACATTTTCAATAAATAAATAAATAAATAAGGCTACTTCAGATATCGACCTCTTAATATGCGATAATACCTGGTTCCGTTTTACCGGGTTGTTTAAACCCCGTATGTTCCAGGTACAGAGGAGAGTGTCACCCATGGTCCCAAAGGAGTGGTTTGGAGCTGAAACTAAGATGATTGTAATGAGATATAGAGGTTGAGATGAGAAGGTGCCTGAAATCCCTGCACAAAACCATGTCATGCCAGGGAAACCCCTGCTGTCCCCTGCGCCATGCAGTAGCCCTATTGTTAACAGTCAGGAGGTAAGAATAGCAAAACACAAACATTGCAATTAAATAACAAAAGGAGCTGTTAATCAACACAAAACTATATACATAACCATGCCCAAAATTGGCCAGTTGGGAGTGCAGAGGGGAAATGTCAGCCGCCAAGGCTGCGGGACACCCTCTTCCTCCTGTGGGGATAACAAACATAGTCAGGTGCCGAGGGCACATAAACCAGCTAACTCTAGCCTATGGGGAGAGCCCAGCATGGTGTGCCCCAGAGGGCTGAGAGGGAGAGGGAGAGGTGGGGGCATTCCACCTGAAGCAGCCCTGAATCAGCTGGAGCCTCCTCTGGTGCTCAGTGATGGTGAAAATTGGAGCCTAGGCCCCACAATGGTCAAAAGGACAGTTACATTGGTATATATCAGGCCTGAATATACAATGAACAGCAAAATACAAACATTATTTCTAGTCAATAAGCCCTGAAAAGAGGCCCTAAAGCAGTGTCCTGCAGTAGAGGGGGGGGTTACCATTCCCCTCAGACTAACCCCTACTCCTCTGGTAAGGCTACAGACTTTATAGAAAACCAACTTAGCTGAGGAGCCAGTCAAGGAGGGGGATTGGCAGATCCCAGGGTACTAGCTGCAGTCAATGAGGAATCTTCGGTCTGCGGTGGAGAAGAAGCTCGCAGTTGCTGGGTTGGACTGCCAGAGAGTGGCACCCAGTCAGCTGCAACCTCCACCCAGGATATGATAGCCGTGGCAGTAGGGGCTGATCCAATGCCTCCAGGGTGGGAGATGACCAAGTCTTATGACTCCGGGTCATCGCGCTGGTGAGATTGCAGGGGCTCATAGGGATTTGGTGTAAAGAAAGCCTGAAGCCCTGAATCCTCCTGGGGCTCCCGATCCGCCTCTTCATATGCACCGGGAGACATGCCATGTGCTGCTGGGTGTTGTCTTCGGTGTGGCGCGTGGAAGGCTGGCGTTTCCTGGATCTCAGAGAGAGTGGCAGTAAACACCTTCAGATCTGGGGTCACTCACTGGAGGCAGCAGGGATATGGGGCAATTCTGACTTAATCCACATTCTGATTCCCAGAACTCCACTGGACTAATAGGGAAGGGATCACAGATCTCCAGGTAGAAGGTCACCTGGGGGCCAGTGACCATCACATGGTATGGTTCAATTTGGCTGCTACATCTAAATCATCCCATTCCAAGGTAAAAATATGGTACTTCAGAGGAGCTGACTTTGATAAGATGGTCAACAGAGTTAAACTAGCCCTGGCAAAAAGAAACACAGGTGAGGGGGTACAGGCAAAGTGGGCAAGCATTAAGGATGCAATACTTGAAGCAACATCCCATTGCGTTAGGCAGAAAAGGAAGTGCAAAAGAAGAAGGAAACCACTTTGGTTCTCAAATACAGTAGCAGAAAAGGTCAGAGCCAAAAGGCTGGCCTTCAGGAAATATAAGGGAACACAGCGGGATGAAGATAGGGAGGCATACCAAACTGCACTAAGGGAAGCAGGGAAGGCAGTAAGGCAGGCAAAGTCGCAAACTAAGGAAACACTAGCACGAACAGTAAAAGAAGGTGACAAGACTTTCTATAGATACATTACTGAAAGGAGAAAGTCTAGAGGGGGTATTGCTAAGCTCAAAGGAGAAAAGGGGGCATGTGAGGAGGAGGACCCTGTAAAGGCATCTATCCTAAATAGATACTTTTGCTCAGTATTTACTGAAGAGAAGGTAGGGCAGGACCCACAGCTCAGCACCATGGACACAGTGGGGAGGGAGGTGAGCAATATTTCCTTCACAAAAGAAAGGGTCCTACAAGAGCTCACTAAGTTCACAGTGGACAAGGCAATGGGACCCGATGGCATACATCCCAGGGTACTTAAGGAGCAAGGGTGGAACTAACAGAGCCATTAGCAGAACTGTTTAGTGAGTCTCTGAGCACAGGAGAGGTCCCAGAAGACTGGAGAAGGGCTCATGTGATCCCGCTCCACAAGAGTGGTAGCAGGGAGGAGGCAGGTAACTATTGACCAGTCAGTCTTACCTCAGTAGTGGGCAAGATTATGGAGGCACTCCTTAAGGAAAGGACAGTACAACACCTGGAATCCATAGGGGCACAGGATCCAAGACAGCATGGGTTTACAAAAGGAAGGTCCTGTCAAACTAATCTCATAGATTTCTTTGACTGGGTAACCAGAGTGGTGGACCAAGGGGGAGCTGTTGATGTCACCTACCTTGTCTTCAGCAAATCTTTCGACACTGTTCCACATAGAAGATTGATAAATAAGCTGGGTAGGCTCGGGGTGGGTCAGAAGTTGGTCAACTGGGTGACAAACTGGTTGACGGGCAGAAAACAGAGAGTGGTGGTAAATGGTATACAGTCAGAAGAGATGCAAGTCACAAGTGGGGTTCCTCAGGGATCAGTCCTGGGGCCAGTCCTCTTCAGTATCTTTATTAGTGACATTGCAGATGGACTAGAGGGTAAGGCTTGTCTGTTTGCCCATGACACCAAGATCTGCAACACAGTAGATGATCCAGATGGGGTGGGCAGAATGAGCAGAGATCTGGATAAACTAGCAAAATGGTCAGAAGAGTGGCAACTGGGATTTAATGCAAAAAAGTGCACGATCATGCACATAGGGAAGAGAAACCCTGAAGCCACCTATAGGCTGGGAGGGGAGTTGCTGGCAGTCACAAAGGAAGAAAGAGACTTAGACGTCATCATCACCGATGACTTGAAATCATCCAAGCAGATCTCTAAAGCAGTAAATAAGGCTAGGGGGATGTTAAGGTGTATTAGTAGGGGTATCACAAGTCGTAAGAGGGAGGTAATAATCCCTCTTTACGAGACACTGGTTAGGCCCCACCTGGAGTACTGCGTGCAGTATTGGAGGCCACACCTTTACAAGGACATTAACCAAATTGAGGCAGTCCAGAGAAGGGCAACCAAAATGGTGCAGGGACTGCATTAAAAGACATATGAGGGCAGATTAATGGAGCTCAATGTGTATACCTTTGAGCAAAGGAGGGAGAGAGGTGATGTGATCGAAACATTTAAACACCTTAAGGGCATTAACAAGGTGAAAGAGTCTAACATGTTTAAATATAATAAAAATAGCAGGACAAGAGGACACAGCATGAGACTAGAGGGAGGCCTATTTATTTATTTATTTATTTATTTATTAGAACATCAGTTTAACAACCTTTGAGCCAGAGGCTCATTTACAAAGGGGAATGTGAGGAAATTCTTTTTTATCGAAAGGGTGGTGGATGCATGGAATGGCCTACCTCAGGAAGTAGTGGCTATGAATACAGTGCAGGGCTTCAAACAGGCATGGGATAAGCATAAGGGAGCAATACAGATGAGTATGAATAGATAGGCCATTGACAGAGCAAAGGCCGATGGCACATTCATAAGGTAGAAAAAGAAATGGGCAGACTGGATGGGCCTCGCGGTCCTTATCTGCCGTTAACTTCTATGTTTCTATGTTTGGCCCTGAGAAAATCCAGAAGGCTTTCAGGTGAGGCAAAAAGCAGCGGGGCCCCATTACAGACCACCGCATGGTGGCAGGATATCTGAGGGAGTAGCTGTAGTTGAGCTTTTGCAGTATCTTTTGAGCAGGGGAGAACTCCTTCTGCCTTTCAGAAAGCTCTTTAGAATAGTCCTGAAAGACTTGAATGCAGTGGCCCTGCCAGGTGATTTGGGACATATTTCTAGCTGCAGTTGCTATTGCCTCTTTCAGGTGAAAGTCAAGGAATCTTGCCAGAAGCAGTCTGGGCCTTTCTCCTGGCCTGGGGGGGAACTAACGAGCAGTGTGCATGCTTGATCCGCGGCCTGAAATTTTCTGGGAGGCTCAAGAGTGGAGGTAAGACCGATTGCAGAAAGTTTATAGTGTTCTGTTGCTCCGGACCCTCTGGGAAGCCTACAAAACATAGGTTGTTGTGCTGACTGCGGTTTTCAAGGTCATCAATCTTATTCTGCAGCTGATGTATGATCTTGATTTGTTCCCTCAGGTTAGTCATGAGCTCCTGGATCGCTGCATCATGCGAGCCCAATTGTTGCGTTGCTCACTGTGAAAATTCGCACTTCGATACTATTTAGAGTTTGGTTTGTTGCAGTGACCGCCGTGGTGAGATGGACCATTTTGGCCATAATTTTATTGAAAATCTGCTCCGTAGTTAGCAGGTCCATGGAAACTGGTGCAGCGTAGGCCATGATGTGAGCTGAGCCCTTGTCCATGAACCGACACTGCCGCATGGAGAGTGGCACTTGCGCTGAAACAAACTTGCTAAAAGGTGTCCGATAGATACCCCATGCTAAGTTTTAGTAATCTGTGCAAACAGGGGGTCACTTGGATGTTGGATGCTGCCGGATTTGTCCCTGAAGACAGAGAGCAAGCAATTTAAGCGCCATACTGCTTGGCGAAGCACATCCCTATATATATATATATATATATATATATATATATATATATATATATATATATATGGAAAATGATCTCTGCTGGCTGGTTGAAACACATCAAATGAGCGCGACTGCACACCTGCAGTTTCACCCACCCTCCAAAACAATTTTGCCATTTTATAAGATAGAAAACCCACTCTAGGATGTGCGGTTGTGCTCTGATATATGCGCACCTTGGGTGGTTGACACACTCGGCCTGCAGCCTCATGCGTAACAATGCACACCAAGGCATGCGTATATCAGAGCGCAACTGCACACCTTATAGTGGGTTATCTATTACATATGTACACATACATATATACGCGCGCACACACACACACACACACACACACACCATTAAGTTAAAGATGAGTGCTTACTCTCCTCTCTGTTGTCAGTTTCTGCACTCCCAGCCCACCCTGAAAGGGCAGTAGTCCCTATAGCCAGGACAAAGAGAGTGTAAGCCAAAGTACAAGTTGCACAAACAGTCACATACCACGACTCAGTCCTCCTGCTTGGTATAAAACCGTACTGTCAGCGGAGACCCAGACCGTTTGAATTGTAGTTGTTAGAATCTTTCAAGATGCTCTTTGTGCAAGTCTGTCTGTTTGTCTGACTTGTGTTTTTGTTTTTTTTTTCATATTAAAGACTTTGTCATTTTGTATATATTTTTAATTGCATGAATTTTGTTCTGGCAAGTTTTATTTCTAATTGTTTTTTTTAGTTAATTTTGTTGCTAGTTAACCATCTCAAATCCTGCCACCTTCAAAGCAGGTACATCCCAAAACAGCATGGCAACCCCAGTTTTCCTTTCTTTTGCTATATTCACAACCATATTCTATAGCTAACAAAGATGTTTTTTGAAGATCACATGTGATTTGTGTGGTTTTATGCATAAAACATCCACAAATGAACATTTTTTGGAATGTTTGTTGAAGAGACTCATAGTAGAGCTGCACCTTATTTTTACACCGGTGGTAAAAATAAACAAATACCATGACACATGCCGTGTCTTTGCTGTACTTTTTCTGTCACACTCTGTTAACATCAGAAACCATTATGTTGTTACTAAAAAAATTATCTAATCCCGTATTTATTTTTACCCTAAAGAGGTATTAAGGCTCACAATATAACTCAAAAACAAGCATGGCAAACAGGGTTTATTTAGCAGATTTTACATATTTAGATGCCATCATGTAACAAGCAAACCATTATGAACTTGCTCCGGGGTGCACAAATACCAGGTGGAAACATCTTTAAAGAGCTAGTCAAACCAAAAATAGCTGAGAGGAAAATGTTAAACATTTTAATACATTTTCGGCTGTAAGTTTTTATTTCTGAAGTGTTTTTGTTTTTCCTTTTGCCTGATAGAGACTTGTCTATGGGATAGTATTATGCTGGATGTATGGAATCACACTCTGCCTGGTAGCTGACATATTTAATTATATTTCTCCTCACTACATCAACAGCACTGTGACCTCCCTGACCGGGACATCACAGGTGGCTGACCTTGCAGCTACTGAGTGGTTCTTCCTGAGCAGCTGTGATGTCACAGTCAGTGATATCACAATCCTGATGATGTAGCGGAAGGAAAAAAACTAGATATATCATTTGCCAGGCAGAGCGCACTTCCACTCATCACACCTATTAACATCAGTTAAAAAATGTTCTAATTAACCAGATGGAAAAGAGAAAGTACCTCAGATATAAAAGGTAATAGTTGACCACTTTTAAAAACTAATATTAGCTGTAGACAGTGCACAAGCTCTTTAAGTATTACATCTGCTTGAAGTGCAGCATAATCAAATGCATTTCCCAAATCCATCATTGCAATAAAGGTAGCCTTACATAACATATAAACCAGCAGGAGGGAGTACATGTAGATTCATTGTTAGCGTATTCTATAGCAATCATGCCAGTACATCCAAGACAGTGGCTACACAGTAGCACTAGCTAAAGACACATTTAGTGTATGCAGTTACTCTGGGCCACTTTGTACCACTAATTATCAAAGTTCTTTAGGTAAAACAGAAATCCCAGTAACATCTACAAAGAAATCCATTCGAAACAGTGTAAATTGTAACTCTGACTGATGAGCTGTGACATGTGAAATAGTCTGAATCAAAATCCTGCAATACTGTAGATGTTCTAAGCTGGGGCTCTGGAAGTACTTGACTACTGTGCCTGGACTGAATGAAACAACGGTGCCATCTAGTGGTCAAAGTCCTGAACAGTTTGTGGTGCCTCAGTTCTATTGCACATTTTATTTATTTTATTTGTAGTTTGTTGACCGTGTAGGACCCAAGAGCATTCGATGCCCATTTTCAAGAGAGACCCAGAATTATAAACAAGAGCAACAATACAGAATAACTCTGCAGTACATCTGTGCACACAGTAATCAGGTGGCATTACACTTGCACACAAATTCCTAAGTATTTTTTAACACCATTTTGAACATATTCTATGGATTGACAGAGTGTAATGAGTCAGGTAAATTATTCCAGACTGTAATGACTTTATAAATAAAAAGATGTTGGCCCAGGGTAGAACAGAAGAGTGGGAGCCTTATGAAATGAGTGCAAACTGATCTGGTACTCAGGGAGTCAGCACTGGGGCTAGCATCAGCTGTAAATGAAAATCCAATTGTGCCTTTTTGGGAAATGTCTAAAACTGATGAAGATAAAATAAATAATGTGCGAGTCAAAAGCAGGTCAGCCACGGTGTTTGTAAAGAGTGCAGTGATGATGTAGGAACACTGATGCCCACCAAAGACATCTGCTACGAACCTGGAGCACCAGGTGTGAGTCCCATCATCAGGTGCTGCTCAATCTGTAAGCCTGAGCAAGTCACGTGAGGGGTTTCTAGCATCCAGCTGTCAAACTAGAGCCTCAAGTTTGAATGCCACTACTGCCACTCACTCACTCTGTCACCCTGAGAAAATCTCTTGGGGCATGACCGAGCTCCAAACTGTGATCCTGGAGCCTCAGATGTGACTCACGCCCCATTAGCTACTCACTTGGCATGAGGATTAGAGCAGACAATGCAAACCTGGAGATCAGGTTTGACTCCCTCTACCACTTGTTCACTTTGTGCCCCTGAACAAGTCTTTTATCCTCCCTCTGCTTAAAACAGAATCCCAATAGTGCCACTAACATTGCTAGGAGTTAAACACCCACAGTTAAACACCCACTGTTAAACACTCACAGTTAAACACCCACTGTTAAACACCCACAATTAAACACCCACTGTTAAACACCTGCAGTTGAACACCCACAGTTAAACAACCACTGTTAAACACCCACAGTTAAACACCCACTGTTAAACACTCACAGTTAAACACCCACAGTTAAACAACCACATTTAACACCCACAGTTGAACAATCACAGTTAAACACCAACTGTTAAACACCCACAGTTAAACACCCACTGCTAAATACCCATAGTTAAACACCCACTGCTAGATGCATACTGTTAAACCCCACAGTTAAACATCCACTGCTAATTACCTGCTGTTAAACACCCACTGCTAAATACCTACTGTTAAACACCCACAATTAAACCCTCACTGTTAAACACCTGTAGTTGAACACCCACTGTTAAACACCCACTGCTAAACACCCACAGTTAAACAACCACAGTTAAACAACCATTGTTAAACACCCACAGTTAAATGTCCACTGGCAAACACTCACAGTTAAACATCCACTGTTAAATATCCACAGTTAAACAACCATAGTTGAACACTCACAGTTAAACACCCACTGCTAAATACCCACAGTTAAACACCCACTGCTAGACACCCACAGTTAAACATCCACTGTTAAATACCTTCTGTTAAACACCCACAATTATACCCCCACTGTTAAACACCTGCAGTTGAACACCCACTGTTAAACACCCACTGCTAAACACTCACAGTTAAACACCCACTATTAGACACCTATAGTTGAACACCCACTGTTAAACAACCACTGCTTAACACCCACTGTTAAACACCTACAGTTAAACACCCACAATTAAACACCCACTGCTAAATACCCACAGTTAAACATCCAATGCTAAATGCTTTCTGTTAAACACCCACAATTAAACCACCACTGTTAAACACCTGCAGTTGAACACCCACTGTTAAAAACCCACTGCTAAACACTCACAGTTAAACACCCACTGTTAAACACCTATAGTTGAACACCCACTGTTAAACAACCACTGCTTAACACCCACTGTTAAACACCCGCAGTTAAACACCCACTGTTAAACACCCACAGTTAAACATCCACAGTTAAACAACCAGAGTTAAACACCCACAATTGAACACTCACTGTTAAACACCCACAGTTAAACACCCGATGCTAGATACCCACTGGTAAACCCCACACTTAAATATTCACTGCTAAATACCTGCTGTTAAACACCCTCTGTTAAACAGCCACTGTTAAACAGCCACAGTTAAACACCCACTGTTAAACATATGATAATTAAAATTATTTTTGCCCTTTAGTACCCCATAAGTACCCATGGCACTTCACTATGCTAATGAGATATGAAGTGTTCATTAAGGTTATAGCCAATCTCTTTGCCTCATTAATCCACTAATTAGATATTAAAACAGCAGTACTAGTTAGCCTGCCAGAAATATCATCCCAAATTTTTTTTACCAGTAATATAGTCATGCTATTCTCAGATTTTTCATTTAGGGTATTTTAATTTCATTCAGATCTTTTTAAGACAGTGTAAATTATAAATGTTGTAATTTGTGTAGATTTACAGTAAAGATGGCTTCCTCAACATTTTTTTTAAATCTCCTTCCCAGATGTCAGCCTTCAACTACATCCACTGTTTTCACAATGCAGATCTATTAGGGTATTGCTAGGACATGTTTCTGAAAGCTAACAGCTCAGTACCACCTCGATCTTACATCTATGATGGCAGACCTGGGAAAGGAGCAAACACTTTTAAGGACTTAAAAACCCCCTGTCTTGCCTTAAAAGTAAAATAATGCAAAAAGAAAATCAGATATATTTAGACTTTTGTTTGTTCTAACTGCCAACTGGATTATTTACATGTTTGTTAACTAGATTGGATGCTTTAATCTGCATATTGTGCTGCAAAATCCTGGGCTCTGATTGGTCAGTGCCCACCTTGAACAGTGATGTTATCCCAGCATCACATCACTATATGAACGTTAGGCATGCATGCCCACATGACAAAAAAACAAAAAACAAAAATAAACTACAGCTGCTGTATCCAAGTTTCTCACATTAAGTATAGCTACCGCTAACTATACCAGTACATGGCACGTATTTGTAATGAGTAGTCCTACCCACTGTGGCAGAATGGACCACAAAATATATACAGAAAATATAGGACATTGCCTCACACAAACATACCCCCATTTGTTTGTACTGTTTACTCCCTTTCAATTAAAGTGCCACAAAGCAAAAAAAGTGTTGAGCAGCTTCACCATACTAGGGCTGTGTGAAACTGAAATTTTAGTGGTGGAATTCTCACGAACTGCAGAATTTGCTTCCATGAAATCTCACAAAAAAAAGGAGAACATTTCATGAAAATCTGCCTTAATCTGTGGAATTTTGGCATCTATTGTGGAATAATGTGGTGAATTGTGGAAACTGTTTCTGCAGAACTGACTGATTGTTTTTTTGTTCACCACGCGTGCACATGCGAGCGAGGGTATTGCAATAGTACTGCTTTTAATCAGTGTGACAATGTTCATCCAATGCAGACCAGTGTTTTAGGGGCAAGTCCGTGCCACACCAGTCATCAGGCATGCTAATCGTGATGGAATTTTGGGTTACTGGGCAGAAACTTTGTGTATGTCAAAAGAAAGAGCTGACCCAATATATGGATCATTTCTTCCCTTTGATGTACAGTACGCTGCCCAATAAGCCAAGCTAATCCATCTCGGTCAGCCTAGAATGCCTGGAATGTCTGCCAGCTGTAAAAGGAAACTGTCCATCGATGTCTTTAAGTGCTGGCCCCCTGACTGTCCCCCACATCTGGGCCTCCCTCTCAGTGACCCCCCACAAAAATAACACTGACACTGGGGGTGTCACCAGCTCGTAAGAGTAACCCCTTGGTGCACTACCATGCTGCTTCCAGTGCGCAGTCACATCTTCTTGTTTTTTATTTATTAATTGATTTATTTATTCCCCCCATGACTGTCCTCAGCAAACCCCCACAAACATAACACTGTCACTGGGACTGCCCAATCCCCCAGTGGTGCCACCCTGTAAGTGAACCCCCAATGGTCTAGTACTACACCGCTCCCAATGCATAGTGACATCTTTCTTTTTTGTAATCCCCACCCAACCCTCCCTCTCAGCAACCCCCCATGAACATAATACTGACACTGGGGTGCTCACCCTCAATGTCATGATCAGAAAGAAAAAAAAACACATCCTTCTGACTTTTTTTTTAAACTCACTGTAAAGAAAACCATACATTGATGTCTTTTGCAGCCATTACTATCTCCCCACCTGACCCTCCCACTTAGCAGCCCCCCCAAGTCCTTACTTACCCACCGGGAGTCCAACACCATCATCTTTTGTGGACTGCAAACACGTCTTCACTCTTCAAAGCGAGACTGTGAACTGATGAAACAGATACGCAGGTCAATGTACTGTATTTCAATGGGGTTTTGAATTTACTGCCATAACACAACTATCTGCGCATATGTTTGCCCCAAATTGTCAACAAGCCTTCTTTGGGACCCCACCTCATGAACAGTTTCAGTGACATTAGGCAACTCTGTCCTGAAAGGTGATTTTGCTGTCCTTGGGCTGGTGCAGCGCAAGTCACGTGCGCCATGGCACACCCGGAGCCATATTTAGAAGATGCACCACCCGAAAATCTCATGCGCAAGCCAGATGAATATGGCAAAGATGTGCAATGGTGCAACCACGGATGTGCCAGCACAACCAGGGATGCGCGGAGCAGACCTGAGCACAACACCAGTGAGCAGGGCAGGAGCAACAGGCAGAAGGAACACAGAACCAAGACTGCACGGGGAAGGGGCACAGGAGACCCATGCAGAGCACACCCCAGACACAGTGACCCCAGCACCCTGGTACTATGATACCTATGCCCCTACCCCCACACCAGTACCGAACCACCCCTGCACAATGCCACAGGCAGGTCTGCTCCCCTGCACAGGACAGTACACCTGTGGAAGGTGGAATACCAACAACCCCAGGAGGGTCCATGCTACCAAGGGGACCCATACCCTGACCATGGCACAACCACTCCCAAGGCTGCACACAGTGGAACAGCACCCCAACGTGTCCATGAGCCGGTACGCCCTACCTGTACACACTCAGGTAAACATGCCAAGACCATGGGACACAGTGGTACACCCAACACAGACCCCACAGCCACCATGGTGGTGTCAGTGACCCAACCTGCATCCACGGTGACCCCAGAAACAGGGAACAAACAGCTGCAGCATGGCTCCTCATTACCTGCAAATCAGAAGCAGACACAGATATGCATCACAATAGCACGTTTATATTACAAAAGGAAGTACAATAGTAGAAAAATGGGGCATGAGAGGGGGTGAGGGAGAGGGGGACTGGAAGAGGGGGTCTGTACAAATTGAGGTGGTAAGGCTGGGGAACAGAAATGGGAGGGGAGGGGGAAATATAGACTGGACCACCTCAACATCGAGTCAGGGACCTCTCCAGGGCCCACAGTGTGCTTTTGATCCCCACTGTTACCCGCAGGATCTTCCTCTGGAGAACAATAACCGTCACCAGGCCCAGTGGTCTTAGCAGGGCTGCCCTCCTGGCAGCAGGCAGACATGCACCAAGGGGAAGGAACAAGAGAGGCAATCAGTGCACTGCACGTATGTCCACCACTGACCCATGGTGCACAGTGGACAGTGGGGGAAAGCACCACAAGGGGTCCACAACATACCCATGCCATGTTGACTACCACAGCAATCCAAACGGCACACCACAATGGTGCAGACAGGCAGACAGTGTAGACTGCTGACACCATGTGCACATGGACATGGGCACATTTAATAGGGTGGCAGCACTGATGCAGCACACAAGGTAGTGGCCAGGCGCACAGCCCCCACCATGGCTGGCCACACACCACCAACGGACATGCCACAGCGAAACAACAGACGGACCATGTGCCACACACAGCCAACCTGACACAAGGCTGGTTCACCCATGCCCATACCCTGCACCCTATGCCCACCCACAGTGACAGGCACCACCAATGTGACCACTCTTACCTGCACCTCTCCAACCCCTGTGCACAGTGGCCTGTCCTAGGGTCTCCTGCAGTCCACGGTCTGCCTGGCCCACCTGCAGTCCTCTGGCCCTGTGGACAACAAGTAGAGAGGAGGCCATGTGTACACATGCATGGATGGTCCCCTGCCACCCTACGGCCTGAAGTGCACATGGCCGACACCCAGCACTGCCCCCTGCCAACACACCAGCATACTCGCCACACGTGCCATGGACATGCATGCTGACTGTGGTCGCAAGGATGGTCCCCAGCAGCGGAGCACACCGCACAAAACAGAACACACCACAGTGTGGCACATGGGCATGCACACCAGCATCACAAACCTACCCGGCTGTGGGACAGCCCCATGCTGCACCCTCAACTGCAGCCTGTGCAGCACATCTGGACTCCTGTGCCACAGTTCTCCATACTGGTGGCAAAACTGCTCAGCCAACTGGGCCATACCCATGTGCCGTTCAAGGGCTCATGACATGCTCTGCTACACCTCCCCCCAGGCCTGCTGGAGTGGCATCTGCCAATAGAGCTGGGCCACATATGGCTGGACCACTGCCACCAGGTTTACCAGCTCAATATCTGACCAGTTTGCACTCCCAATGGTGTTGTCTGCTCACCATTTTCATATGTAATGGTGTTCAGGGCATCCGCAGTGGAACACGCATGTGGTGGCAGCACGTGTGCATTGCGCAATAGGGAGCAACAGCACACAATCACACATAGAAACATAGAAACATAGACTTTGAAGGCAGATAAGGACCTCTTGGCCCACCTGCTCCCTGCTGACACACCAGCATACTTGCCACACGTGCCATGGACATGCATGCTGACTGTGGTTGCAAAAATGGTCCCACCCCATTTGCGGAGCACACCACACAAAACGGAACACGAGAGGTTGCATGATGTGGATGTACAATGCAGGTCCACAGTGCATGTCTGGACATGTGCACCACACCATGACCCACCCCTGTGTGGTGTCATGACCCCGAGCCGGAGGTGACAAGTCCTGACCCCGTGCAGTGTCACACATGTGCGGGAGATGCGAAGCACACCACATCATGCAGATGCGCGATTGGGCCTTGGTACAGTGTGCACATGCATTCGTGATGCCAACACAGTGGTGCACGTGCAATAGTACAGTATCATGCAAGACACGCCATGTGCGCAGTAGGCCAATGCGACGGGGTGTGCACATGCGCACTGTGGGACCATGCAATGTGCATGCGCAGGATATACACCACGGAGTTGCTCCAGTGCAACACTGTTGAGCACGGCACAAAATCGTGAAATTCAGCCACCCTAAGCAAATGACCTCATCAGCCAATGCATGGTGCAGTAGGGTGCATTAACATAGCATTACCATTGCGTAACAGCTAATTTGCATGTCATGCGCCTTATAAGTGCCATGGAACAAGATAGGCCACGGACCGGTATTCCAACATTGACAGGTAAGTGGAGGCTGCCGCAGGAACACACAGAGATGTAGCAGCACTGCAAGGTGGGACTGCCCAGAGACATGCTGGCACTGACACCCTGTGCTGTCAATGTTCACAGGTGGCAACATGTCAGGACAAGTGGAGGGCGAGGAGTGTGGGCCTGCACGCAACTTTACCAAGGGAGAGACTGATGCCCTGTTTGAGGCCCACCTCAACATGGAGGCCCTATTGAGCAGTGCCATGGGCACACCGCACAACAGGTCTGTCAGATGGAACAAGGTGGCGGTCTACATGAACCAGTATGGCAGCCACCAGCAGGCTGCACAGGAGTGCCACAAGAAGGTTGGGATGGACAGGTGGCATATCAAAGAGAAAGTGGCAGCCATAAGAGCATCCTGTGGTGCCACCGGTGGAGGGCCATTAACCGCACCCACACTGATGCCCATGGAGGAGTTAGTGGCAGTCATCATCTGCTGCACTGCGGTGGAGGGTGTGTCCGGAGGGGGCATCCAGATGGGTGGCAGCCCATCACTGCATGGTATGTATGTTACTCACACACATATACTGGCCTGGAGAGTGTGTACATGGGCATGCCAGTATGCATGCCGCTGTCCCACATACCACATGCATGTGTGCGCTCCCCTGCACATGACACAGTGCTGGCCACAGACACCAGAGGCATCAACGGGGGGGCACATGGGGGCCTATGCACCACTGACACTCCCTTCTTCTCTTGCAGCACCAGCATGCCTCTGAGCAGAGGATGGGGTGCCGGCCACATCCACAGCTCCTGTGGACAGACCTTCAATGTTCACTGGCATCTGTGGCACTGACAGCCTATGGCAGAGTAACATGGTGCCAGTGGACGTCCTTGGCCTGGGGTCAGACAAGGCCCTGGATGTGTCCCTGCAGGATGCCAGCCTTGGTGTGCTGTGCGCAGATACACAGCTCAGGGTGGGGTCTGACTCCGAGGATGACATCACCCTGATCCTGGACAGTGTGGGTGACATTGTGGGGGCATCACGCCTGCCCACATCACAGGCACCATCAGGGCCCAGCGCCATACCCAT
Organism: Neoceratodus forsteri; assembly: GCA_016271365.2. Taxonomy (NCBI): domain Eukaryota; kingdom Metazoa; phylum Chordata; order Ceratodontiformes; family Ceratodontidae; genus Neoceratodus; species Neoceratodus forsteri. The sequence goes on along the minus strand of CM028129.1, from coordinate 20,999,816 downwards.
GGCTGCACAGCTGCCTGCTAGCACTGCGGGTGCAGCGGTGTGTGGCTCCACCCCTGTTCCCTGCATGGGTGGTGGTGCTGCCACAGCCACTCAGGTGCAGGGTGACACCCAGCAGATGGACAGGTGGCAGTGGCAGGCTGCGGGTGCCACCAGGCAGCTGGACATGGGTTCCACTACCGGTGCGCCTGCTGTACCCCTTCCACCTGTAGACCCCACTGTGCAGTGTTCACCAGAGAGGGAGGCTGGGTGGCATGGCATGTCACCCACAGTCGATTGGCGTCCTGGCCTGGAGGCACAGGATGCAGACCGGCTGGCTGAGCACACCCGACTGCTGAGGGCATCCATTGAGCAACTGATGCTGCTCCCACTGGGGTGCATGCATTGCATGTGGAGGTGTGCCATGTAGTCAAGCAGCAAGGCAGGGGCACTGCGCAGATCCTGGAGGGCTGCAACGCATGCAGGAGGCCACGACTGTGGCTATGGACCACAGTGCCGGTGCCATCGCGGATGGCTTTGCGTCGCTGGCTGCCAATGGGTGAGGCCGTGCACAGGAGACCCCCACAGCATGCTGTCCGTCCTGCAGTCCTGGCGTTAGGTGACTCCATTACAGTGGATGCCGGACTCGGATGTAGGCATCCCTGGCATGCCCGGGGCTAGCCTGTTTGGCCGCCTACATACCCCTTCGTGGACATGGTCGCAGTCCTGCACATCTACCCTTGGGGGGGGGCATCTGATACACCCCCCTGTGGCCGATGCACAGCCTGCAGCTGCTGATCGGCCCCAGTGCAGCTGCCCACATGGCCATGGTGGCCATGGGACCAAGCGGTTGGCCTGAGGTGTGTGCTGCCCTGCCACATTCTGCTGCTCCAGCCCTGTGTGCACATGGGCGGTGTAGGTGCAGCATACATGTGGTGGCGTGCATACGTGTTGTGCAACATGCTACCTGTACGTGCATGCCATGCTGCTGGGACATGTGGCGTGGGTGTGATGAGGGCAGCCCAGTGCCGGTTGTGCCTGTGCACTGGTGTCATGTCATGTTGTTCGCAGTGTACATGCTGCCTCTGGGTGGGATCATTAGGAAGTATGCTCTGAGTTTCCATTGCTATGCTGATGATACTCAGCTATATTTTTTCCTTTGCCCCAGGAACATCAAATGCTGTGGACATGCTTAATATCTGTCTGGCCAAGATAAACGACTGGATGGCCTCCAGCTGGTTGCGACTAAACCCTGATAAGACGGAGGTACTGGTAGTGGAGTCGAACAGAGTCCGTGATAGGATGACCTCTGACACAGGAACTGGGCTTGTTCTTGGAACTGTGTCATTGAAGGCCTCCTCTTGGGTGCGAAATCTGGACGTGATTCTAGACAGGGACTTAACCATGGAGGCTCAAATTTCCTCCGTGGTTCGTACCTGTATTTACCATCTCAGAAACATTGCCAGGATTAAGCCCCTTGTTCCGCCTCTGGACCTCCCTACCTTGATACATGCCTTAGTCACATCAAGACTTGATTACTGTAATGCGCTCTATCTCGGGGTCACAGGAGGATCTCTCCGTAGACTGCAGCTGGTGCAGAACGCAGCTGCCCAGTTGTTGACCAGACAGCAGAAGTCTTGTCATATTACACCGGTTTTATGCGAACTGCACTGGCTGCCAGTTAGGTGGAGAGTCTTCTTTAAGGTGGGTCTTCTCACCTATAAGGCCCTACACGGGCTGGGCCCTGGTTACCCGTCAGACCTTCTGCTACCTGCCCTCTCCTCACGCCCTCTTCGTTCCTCTAGTGGTGGTTTCCTGGCCATTCCCAGAACTAGGTTGATATCTGCTGGCGATAGAGCGTTTAGCGCCGCGTCTCTTGTTCTATGGAATTCTCTGCCAATTATGGTCAGGAAAGCCCCACAGTAGACATTTTTAAGGCCCAGTTGAAGACTTTTCTTTTTTCTAAAGCATTTGAGGTTTAGATTGATATTTATGGCAATGTTTCTGGTTTTTTTTTTTTAGATTTTGTATTACTGTGTATAAACTGTATATTTATTATCTTTATATGTTTGTTTTAAAATTTTGTATGGCACCCAGAGCCTCTGGGATTGGGCATCTTTTAAATAAATTTTGCCTTGCCTTGTCATCTGATCCACGCCATGCTCCATTGCCTGTGTGGGTGCATGTGTGTGAGTGTGTGTGTGCACATACCTGTGCAGCGTGTGTGTGTGACTGTCTGTGTGTGTGTGTGTGTGCAGGTGTGTGCCACTGCCTCCCCATCCCTGCTGTGTGCCACATTCTGTGTATGCATCTCACTGTGCATGTCCCTGCATGTGTGTGGTGTGCTGGTTTGTGTGGCCCATGCATGTGTGCCACACCACCTACCTGTGTTCATCAAAGTGTTCCTGTGCAATTGTGTCATGTTGGTGACATGCCAACTGCATGAATCGGGGGTCCCTCCGCCTAGGGAGTGGCTGCCCACCCCCATCTGGCCCATTGTCACCGTCATCACCGCTACTGTCTCTCTCATTAGCCTCAACAGCTATGTCAATGGCCATGTTGTGCAGTATGCAGCAGGCCAGGAATAGGCCACAGGCTTTCAAGGGACTGTATTGTAGGGCACCACCAGACTAGTCTAGGCAACAAAATTGCACCTTCAGCATGTCAGAGATGCACTTGATGATGTTGTGCATGCTGGTGTTTGCCTCGTTGTACCTTTCCTCTGCTGGTGACGATGGTTGTCGGTAGGGGGTGAGCAGCCAGGGCCTCAGTGGGTATGCGCTGTCACCTGTGTGGAGATTGACATGGTTAGCCCTGTACTATATTGTTCTGCACCCCATGCCCTGTCCCCGGTGCCCACTCTACTACACACACCCTGCCTTCCCCCATCCCCAGGTCTGCCACGCCCCTAGCACCTGGCCCATGCCATACTCACTCACAAGGTGGTCCGTGAGGATGTCCCAACATTCGAACCTGTGGCACAGCACAGAGCTGTGCCAGATGAGTGCATTGTGTGCACTCCAGGGTGTGTGGTGCAGACATTGATGATGCACCCCGTGGCATCGCACACCACCTGGCAGTTGATGGTCAGGTTCCCCTTCCTGTTTATGTATGCCATAGCCTCGAGGTCAGGTGGCATGTGAATGCCCATGTGGGTGCAATCAATGGCCCCAATCATAGCAGGTATGAGTGCAACCCTGTGGAAGTCCTGCACGTTTGCTATATGCTCCGTCTGTGTGCTGGGGAACCATATGAACTCCGGAGCACGTGGCAGCAGGGCATTGAGGAACTGCATGAGGAAGCAGGATGTGGCCAACTGCGTGATACCCGTGGCGTCCCCTGTTGGTCGTTGGAAGGTGCCCATGGCGAGCAAGCACATAATGGCGGTCACCTTGGTCTCCATGGACATGGCATGACTAGGTCTGGTGGGTGCCTGCATCTCCTAACTGCACAGCTCACAGAGCTGCCTCAGAATGGCCCTGTCCAGGCAGTACCAGCCCACGATCTCGGTGTCACTATAGTTCTCGAATGTGATGCAGGCACGGTACCACCTGTGTCGGGCATATCGCTGCAGGGCCCTTTGTCAGTCACGTAGCTGTTCCTCCTGCCTCCTCACACCCCTCATTACTTCCTCCATTAGGAATGGTGCACTCTCCATCCCTCTGTCTATGTATCTGTTCCCCTGGGCATCTGGGTGCCTGTCTGTCAGCCTCTATGTCTCTCTGTTTCACTGTTTGTGTATGTCTCTCTCTCTCTTTCTCTCTCTCTCAACCTCTCTGTCTCTCTCTCTCTCTATCTCTATCTCACTTTGTCTCTCTCCCTCCCTCTCTCTCTCTCTCTCTCTGGGCATGGGGTTATGCATCTGCTGTCTGTGTGTTTGAGCCATGTTTTTATAGGAACAAGTCTGGCCGGCACATCTTGAGTTTGCTCCGGACTTGCGCCATGGCTTCACGGCTGAATATTCCGTTGTGCCGAATATTCATGGGAACACCCCCTACACTTTTGCTGCATACATTATATTTGTGCTATGGCACTATGGTACTTGTGCTGTGCAGCTGCTCTCTTTGAATATCACTTAGTGGTGCAAGTCTGGAGTTGCGCCAGCACAACTGCTCTGAATATCTAGGCCCCTGTGTGAAATCACCTTTCAGGCAGGAGTTGAACAATTTTTCTGCCTTTGTTTATGAGGTGGGGTCATAAAAAGCTTATGTTGAAACTCTACTGTACAAATATAAAAACAAAAAAACAAAGTTATGAGCCTACATTCAATTTTGTGAATGCAGGCTTATGACTTTGGTAATTTTCATTATTTTTTCCCCAAATTTATAACATAGCCCCTTCTTTACAGCACCTCATGAATGTGACAGCTATCATTTTTCAAATCATGTCCAAAATGTGTTTTTACATCCCGAAAGATGGGTTTGTGGTCCCTGTGTGAAATCACCTTTCGGGCAGGAGTTCAACATTTTCTGTGCTCTTTTTCATGAGGCGGGATCATAAAAAGGCTATGTTAAAAATTTGGTGTAAAACTATTAAAAAAACAACAAATTTATAAGCCTATGATGAATTTTTTGAATGCAGACTTGTGACGTTGGTAATTTTTTAAATATTTTTACCCCAAATTTATAACATAGCCATTTCTTTACAGCACCTCATGAATGTGACAGCTGTCATTTCTCAAATCCTGTCCAAAATGTGTTTTTCATTCCGAAAGGTGATTTTACAGTCCCTTCATGAAATCACATTTTGGGCAGGAGTTCAAAATTTTCTGTGCCTTTGTTCATGAAGTAGTGTCATAAGAAGCTTATGTTGAAAATGTAGTGTAAAAATATTGAAAAAACAACAAAGTTATGCACCTGCATTGAATTTTGCGAATACAGGCTAGTAACTTTGTTCATTTTCAATATTTGTATCCCACATTTTCAACATAACCATTTCTTTACAGCACCTCATGAATGTGACAGCTGTCATTTTTCATATCCTGCCCAAATGTGTTTCTGTGTCCCAAAAGGTGATTTTGCAGTCCCCGCATGAAACTGCCTTTCAGACAGGAGCTGAACATTTTCTCTGCACTTGTTTATGAGGTTGGGGCATAAAGACAGCAATGTTGACAATTTGGGGCACAGATATTAAAACATAACAAATTTATGAGCCTGCATTCAAATTTACAAATGCAGTCTCATAACTTTGGTAATATACAGTATTACCCATGCAGTGAACCACAGTGCTTCTAGTACCCCAGGGCTTCTATACCAGTGGCGAACATCCGGTTAAGGTTGCCACCTGTCAGGTTTTTTACCTGGTGATCAGGTTTTCAGGGTCCCTATCAGGTAATCTGGTTTTCCTCTGTGCTGGTCAGGTTTTTGAGCCATTTTGAGTGCTCACATACTTTTGAAATGGATTTTGTTGTATCATGCATTGTTTCAGTTGCATGTCCAGGTTACAAACAAGTTCTGTTTCAGTATAGCCCTTTGTTTGTGAAAGCAGTCAAACTGGGAGGTGTAAAGTATGGCCATTAACACCATCAGCACTTATTTAACCTAATCATTTCCACTGCATCTTAAAGTGGCATAGCAGCAAAGCTGCCCCCACCTTTTGTAACAGTAACAGAGACAGTTGTCTTCCACTTTCATTTGCTGGTAAGCATTTTCATATCTGTAAATTAGTTTTCTTTTACCTCTGTTTGTTTATCTGGTAAACCAATGTCAATAAATAAATGCATAAAGTAAATAAATAATTAGGAAGAATCTAGTTAAGTGACTTTAAGTGACACAGTACAGTATCTTAACATTTGTGTTAAACTGCTGCTTTAAGCCTTGTCTTTTATTGATATAACAAATGGCTTTCTAAGAGAAACAATGCATGATGAGTCATGAAAAGGGGTGGGGCTAGAGGCGGAGCTTAGGATCCGGTTTTTGCTTCATTCAAAGGTGGCAACGCTACATCCGGTATTGACAAATGCTTGCTCCTTTAGCCGTAGTGTACTGGTAAGTAGAACTGGTGTATTGTACTTTGACTTCAGCAAGGATTTCAGCTTGATGGCTCACAGATGATTGCCGAAGAAGATGGAGAATCCGGGCATGGCTAGTACATAGTAAGATGGGTAGGTAACTGGCTAAGGGGGTGGCAGTGGAGACTGCGGTAAATGGGGCCAGGTCAGTAAAGGTGGAGATCATGAGCAAGGTACCACAGAGATCTCTCCGGGGCTTGGTCCTGTTTAATATGTTCATCAGCGACATTTGAAAGGGAAGTCAGGGCAGGTTGTTCCTCTTTGCTGATGACACAAAGCTCTGTGGGAGTGTAGATGCGATGAGTGATTCGGAAATGCAGAGTGACTTGCAAAATCTAGAGATGTGGTCTAAGATTTGGCAGTCAAAATGTAATGCCAAAAAGTGTAAGGTAATGTACTCGGGGAACAAGAACCTCAGGACTGAGACTTGATGGATGGGTTAACGCTTAGCACTGTGGCTGAAGAATGGGACATAGGAGTTATTGGTGACATCCTCAAACAGTCAGGTCAGTGCAACAAGGCCTATAGTAAGGCAAACAGAATGCTGGGGTGTATCGGGAGGGGTACTGACAGCAGAATGGAAGAGGTAATTCTGCCCATTATAGATCTTTGGTGAGGCCTCACCTGAACTACTGTTCCCAGTTCTGAAGTCCACACATCAAGAAAGATCAGGAGAAGCTGGTGATGGTGCAGCCAAGAATGACTAAGATGATTCAGGGCCAACAGGGCAGGTCTTCTGAGAAGTGCTTCAAGGCACTGAATGTGCACTCACTGGAGACCAGAAGGGAGAGGGGAGGACATGATAGAGACATTCAAGTCCCTGAAAGTAATTAACAAGGTGGACTGTGGGGAGTTATTTAGCATGAGTAACACCTCATGGTCACGGGGACATCAGTGGAAGCTGAAAAGAGGAAGGTTCAGAAAGGACATGAGGAAGTATTATTTTACAGAAAGAGTGGTGGAATCATGGAACAGTTTACCAGCTGAAGTGGTGGATGCTAAAACCATTAATGGTTTCAAGCACAGCTGGGACAGATTGAAAGATATAGTGGTTGCTCAGGATGACAGAAACTGTGAGGGGAAAAAGAGGTGGAGGGAGTACTAGGACCTTGGATGGACAATAGGTCCTGGAGTTAGATATGGTACCACAGGCACACTGGATGGTCAATTGGTCTTTTTCTGCCATCATCATCTGTGTTTCTATGTTTTTATTCTACACTGAAAATGTTGTGTTGTGGGGCACGTCTTTGACTTGGCACATCTGCACTGCTCACTGTCGGAGATGGCTGTGGTAATCCATTGTACTTGGATGGTGATGGATCGCTTAAGATTTATTTTAAATGTTCTTATGTGGTTGTAAAAAGGGTGTTGGACAAACCTGATAAGTGGGTCAGTGTTTCTTTACCTAATGTTAACAATGGATTAGTGCTACAAGTAAAACCAGGGCCTGATTCTCAAAGCCCCCTGAATGGTGCAAGGGGCTTGTGCCACAAGAATGGCGCAAAGTGTGACTTCAACCAAAAGATGCATCAGGCACAGTTCTCAAATGCTGCCTGCAGCAAACACAGGTTGCATGCACCAAAGGGAGCTTGCACTGTCCTTGTGGCACAAAATGGGCTGTGGCATGGTGCTAGGGGGCTTGCGGCAAATGCAGGCTGCCATATCCCCTAATTTGGGATTCTTAATACCCTCCCAGAGGGCAAATTTCTAAGTACCATTAGACCAGCCAGGGCTGGTCTAAGGGTACTTAGAAGTACTGTATGTCCTCTGGGAGGTTTAGAAACTTGTGCCAATGTGCCTCAGTCCCCTCTCCCCATCCAAGATCCCCTTTTAATAAAAGAATTCAAGTCACTGGTGGCTAGCAGCCACCCCCCAGTCCCAATCCCCTTTCTATTAAAATAAATCACGTCCCTGGTAGCTAGCAGTCCACCCAGCCCCAATCCCTTTGTGTTAAAATGAATCACATTCCTGGAGGTCTAGTGGATCCCCCCCAGCTCCAATCCCCATCATATTACTCTTAATCTTGTTCTGGTGGTCTAGCGGACCCACCCCATCCCCAATCTGTCCATATAATGAAATATCTTTCCCTGGTGAAGCTACTGCTGAACCTAGCAGGGGAGAAAAGGACTCTCTAGATACATAAAGTACCAAAGTGGTGTGATGTTGCTATGTAATTTGATTTTATTTGCAACATTTTTACTGATTTCACAGTAATGACATCACATGCCCTTTCTGACCTGGTGCATGATGTCTTGTATCTTGAATTAGCATTGTTTATACTTCATGTTGAGTCATCAAGTTTAATTGATATAAATGAAGTTCATGAACTTCTCCATGGCCCTGTTTGGTCCATGAGCATTCTGTGGTACTGGTGACAATGATTTGTGCAATGAATCTGGGGCATCAGGTGCAGAGGCCTGTATGTAGAGAAAAACAGCAACCTTGAGGATGGTGTCTTCCTTGGGGAAATGGGGTATGTATATGGACCATGTGGAAAGCAACACATGGTGGTGGTGTGGCCGGTTTCTGCAGTACATACTGTATAACTGAATTCTTCTGAAAGTGCGAGCTTCAACAAGGTGAATATGTGTCATAATTTGGCAAAAATTGTGTAATTCTGGGAAAGTTTAATAGAATTCCACAAATATTGCCCCAGCCTAGAAAACAGCCAAGTTGGGTGGAGACACTGCTGAGTCAGTCATACGAAAGGAGCTACATTATGTGGATGCACCACTGGGCCAGACCTACAAAAGTAGCCAAGTTGGATGCAGGCATCGCTGGGTCAGATCTATTAAAGGAGTTATGCTAGGTGGAGGAACCACTGGGTCATTCCTACAAAAGGAGCCAAGTTGGATGGAGGCATCGCTGGGTCAGATCTATTAAAGGAGTCATGCTAGGTGGAGGAACCGCTGGGTCATTCCTACAAAAGGAGTCAAGTTGGATGGAGGCATCGCTGGGTCAGATCTATTAAAGGAGTCATGCTAGGTGGAGGAACCACTGGGTCATTCCTACAAAAGGAGCCAAGTTGGATAGAGGCATCGCTGGGTCAGATCTATTAAAGGAGTCATGCTAGGTGGAGGAACCGCTGGGTCATTCCTACAAAAGGAGTCAAGTTGGATGGAGGCATCGCTGGGTCAGATCTATTAAAGGAGTCATGCTAGGTGGAGGAACCACTAGGTCATTCCTACAAAAGGAGCCAAGTTGAGTGGAAGCACTGGTGGATCAGACCTACGACAGTAGCCAGGTTGAGAGGAGGCATTACTGGGTCAGACCAATGAAAGTAGAGAAGTTGGGTGGAGGAACTGCACCTCATTTAAACCCAATAATTCCTACATCCATGAATGCAGGGCCTCCTGCCAGATGGTCAGTACAGCTAAACCCTGTTTAAAGACTAGTGCACCAGGTGCCATCAGAATGGACAGTGAAGGCCTTACAGTACTAGCAGCTTCAGCATCTATTTAGATTGTACTGCCTACTATCTCATAAAACTAGTCTTCGTACTGCCTATCCGAGATGATTCTGTGTTTTTTGCATTGTGATTTGCCTATCTTAAGCCATAATGGAGGCAGAGATGGAACCGGCCCTACCTAAACATACACTCCCTGTCTCGCCTGAGAAGCAGGTTAAGAAAGCTAAACAGAACCAACGTGTTGCATCCAAACAGTTGAGCACCTTACCATCCCAAGTGCCGCTAACAGAAGAAAGATTTCTCCAAGAGCTTCTGCCAGTCAAAGAAACTTTACAGGATGTTGCCACTGATCTTAAAAATGTGAGAAGTGAGCTGGGAGACCTAAAAATCCGAATAGCGGATGCTGAAGCTTGCACCAGTTCCCTTGAAACCTGGAGGGACAGATCAGAGCCTGATATCTCCAAACTAATGCAGCAAATTGCCAAACTAGAATTAAAAATGGAGGACTTGATGAAACAAAGCCGTCGGAACAACATTCTCATTTTTGGCTTGCCAGAGAGCGAGGAGGGCTCTTCCATGATTACCTTTACTCAAAAGCTACTGACCAAAGTTGTTGGTCCACCTCCACACAACCCTACCTATCTGATCGAGCGAGCCTACCGGTCTCTAAGACCCAGACCCCCAAATTCTGCTCCTCCTAGACCTGTGATCATGTGGCTGCTAAACTACTTAGAGAAGCAGAACATCCTGTCCAGATTCCAGGAGATGCAAGCAATATTATGGGAGGATAAGAAGTTGCGCATTACGGGGGACTTGTCCCTGGAAACCTGGCAGAAGGAAAACACATTTCACCCCATTGTGTGCAAATGAATCGCTGCAAGCATTAAGTTTCGCATGGCTTATCCAGCTTGCTTGCAGGTCCTGGTGGTTGGGGCCTGGCTGTCCTTCGCCTCAGCTCCCCAGGCTCAGACGGAGCTCAGCATGAAAATGCCCTCTCTCTTCAAAGTCTTCTGAAGCTGTTAGGTTAAACCTGGCTTTATTATGTCAGTATTTTCTGTGAGGACATTAGTGCTTACTGTGTTTACTGTTCCGAGGCTCGCTGTTCTATGGTTGCACTGGAGTTCTGGACCGTTTTGATGCGGTGGATGGCCCCTGAGCCCGTGCATTCCTGGACTTGTGCCTAGGCCAAAGTGGCCTAGTTCGTGGATGAAGTTGCAGGGAGTTGTTGGCAAACGGCCCTGTTCAGTTCAAAGGAGGTTTCCCAGGGTACTGGTTTTTCCTGCTGCACTGGTCCATCCACCTCTGGTTTCCCCGCTAGATAGCCCCATTTGTGTTCTGTTTGTTAGGGGGGTCTTGCTATTATACCATGTTTTATACTGTTAGTGCTATTAAATATTTTTAATGCAGCATTAGGTTGTACAGTACAAGTTACCCTCCTGGATTCAGTTTCACTCATACGGTCGCACGATCAGGTTCCCCCTTTCTCTATTCCCCCCTTTACCTTATGGCTATCCACCTAATGGAGGCAGTATAGCGCAGTGGTCTAAGGCTCTGAGCTGCAACTCTGGTGACATCCTGCAGACCAAACCTGGGTTTGAATCCCACAGCTTCCACTTGCATACTGTGTGACCCTAAGCAAGTCACTTAACCTCCTTGTGCTCCCAGGTTGCTCCTGTAAAAAAGCTTTCAGCTTAGTGTGCGCCTATACCTGGTTAAACAACTAAATATATAAATAAATAATTCTTCCACTTTGGTACTCCCTGATTCTTCTCTTCCTTTGACTTTGGGCACTATTTACTATGTTTTTTCTTCCCGTGGGGGACCTTGACATTTGTCACCCAAAACTGCGTTTTGGGTGTAGGTGGGGAATGGTTTTAAGCCAATATTGTTGCAAATATCAAAGTCTGTTGAACTTGATTTTCTAGGCATACTTCACTTGACTCGGGCTGCTCGGGGCTGGGGAGGGAATGTGGTGGTTTGAAGCTGGTTAGCCTCATGTACTGGGTTATGGGGGGGGGGACCCTGGATGCCTGATGGCTTCCACTGTGCTATTTTTTCTTCACAAACCTGGCATACACTGCATTATGGACCAATTGTCAGCATTCAGTGCATAATAGGAAAGGGAAGGTGTCCAGGGTCATAAGGGATTTGCCCACCACCGATCACTTTATTCCCTATTATAGGGTCTTAACAGATAGAGGGAGCACTTGTAAATAGTTTTTTTGGAGAGAGTGGGTAGGGGTCTAGTTATTTCAGAGTTGTGTCTGCTATACGAGCCTTATATAAATCCTGGAAGTGTTCTCTTTATAATTGTTATAACGTTAGATCCTTTTTAGATGTAAAGCATCTTGGAACATGGCTACCAATTTATACAGTCTTTGATTGGTGCACGCAGACTACTGTGCACTGGGAGAGGGCTGGGGGAGGGGTGCGAGGAGCATACTGAAAGATCTGTCTACATGTTTTTTATGTGAATATAGTTAGTACAGTGACAAAGTTCCTCACATGGAATGTTAGAGTTGCCCGTGATCATCCCAAAAGATATCAAATCTTCAAACACATTTCGCTCCTGCATGCCAACATCTCATTTATACAAAAGACCCACCTACTTCCCTCTGAAGCCACTAATCTCAGCAGGAAAGATATTGGTCAAGTTTTTGCCTCTGTGATATCAACTGCCAGTAGGGGGGCTGCCATTCTGGTAAACCGATCGGTACCCTTTCAAGCAGATCAGTCCATTGTGGATCCACAGGGGAGATACATCCTGGTAACAGGAATGATTGGCTGCATGGAATTAGTGTTAGGATGTATTTATGTTCCAGTGGGCAGTGACCCTGCCTTCTTTATGGACCTAATTGACAAATTGTCTCCTTAACTGGTGCTCCCAATGATCCTGGGTGGGAACTGGAACCTTCCTCCTACCCAGGACCTAGACGGGTCCAATGGCCCTCTCAGACCTCTGTTGGCAGCCCAAATAGCCTCACAAGAGTTCTTAGACTCATTAGGGTTATGTGACCCATGGAGGATATTGAACCCACTGCCCTATACTTTTACTTTTATTCCACAGTCCATTATTCCTCATCCTGACTAGACTATGTATTGGTCAGCCATTCTCTCCTTCATGGTCTCTGCAATGCAGGGGTAGAGCCCATTGTATTATCTGACCAAGCAGCAGCTTGGGTTTCATTGGCACTGGACACCAGCTTTCAGCAGGACATGTCTTGGAGGTTGAACACTCAGCTCCTCAAGGATGACTATCTAATGTACAAGATTTCTGTTCTCATTCAAACTTTTGTAGACACCAAACACAACTCCGTCCTGGGAGTAGACCATGAATGGTGTGCTCTAAAGTGCTTTCTCAGAGGGGAATTCATACGGCTTGCCTCCACTCGCAAATGTCGAAGGTAAGCCAATGCCTTTTCTTTATTAGCCCAGATCTGTACACTGGAGCAGTCTCTTTCCTCCTCCTCCTCTCCTCCTGACTCTCTGCAGTCCCTTCTTTCTCTGCAGAATAAGTACTCTTCCCTTCTGCAGGAAAAAGCATAATTTGCTATATTAAGAACACAGACAAGGTATATTGAGCATGGGAAAAAAGCAGGCCACTTACTGTCCCTGTGCTTTAGGAAATTAGAAACCTCCATAAATATATCTGCAATCAGTACTCCTTACAATTCAGTTAAAACCACCCCAGGGAAGTACTCAATGTTTTTGAGCAATTTTATACTTCCCTCTATGGCCGTCACACATCTCTCCCATAGAAGGAGAATGTAATAACACATATAGACTCTTCAGCATTACCCTCTCTGCCAGTTCCATACCAGGCTTTCTTATCTACCCCACTATCCCAACAAGAAGTGGAATCTGCTATCAATACTCTAGTATTGGACAAGGCTCTGGGCCCTGATGGTCTCTCATCAAACTTTTTTAAACTTTTTGTCAAAGACCTGGCCCCTATTCTTCTCTGTTTCTACTGCTACATGATCTCTGACGAGGTCCTGAACCCCTCTCTATTAGAAGCCACCATTATTCTCCTCCTCAAACCAGACAACCCCCTCCTGTCCAGCTAGTTACCAGCCTATAACATTATTAAACTGTAATATCAAAATTCTTGCAAAAATTCTAGCCACCAGAATAGAGAAGGTCTGGTCTTGTCTTCTTAGTTCAGAACAGGTGGGTTTCGTCTCCGGCAGATCCTCATCCAATCATATATGCAAACTCTCCCATATCTTTCAGACAGCAGATTACTCCCACCTGTCAATGGTGTTAATCTCTCTTGATGCAGAGAAAGCCTTTGATAGAGTGGACTAGGATTTTCTGTGGGTGACCCTGCACAAAATGGGCTTTCCTTCAGCATTTGTTCAATGGATCCAGACACTGTACACCCTCCCATCTGCTAGAATTCACTGTAATTGGGTTTACTCTTCTCTCTTCTTTCTTCATACTGGCACATGCCAAGGATGGCCATTGTCCCCTTTCCTATTTAATCTTTATCTAGAGCCATTAATTAGGCATCTAAAATCTTCCCCCATCGTCACTGGAGTTCCCATTGGTAATTTTGCACCACAGATCTTGGTCTATGCTGATGATATCCTCTTACACCTATCAAATCCCATCTTTTCTTTAACAGGAGTTCTGAGAATAATTGATACCTTCGGCAAGTACTCAAATTATAAGCTGAATTTAAATAATATGGAAATGTATCCCCTTAATCATCTCACACACAGCCAATCCTTCACTCAGTGTGGCATGAAATGGTCCCCTAGATGCATTAAATACCTGGGTATCTTTATCACCTCAGACCCCTCTCCTATGTGCAAACTTAACTTTGTTGACCTATGGAGTACTATCCACCAAGACCTTTCACGTTGGAGAAGTCCCCCACTTTTGTTGTGGGTCAGGATTAACATTATTAAAATGAATGTCCTCCCCAGGCTCTTTTACCCCATTGATATGCTTAATGTCTGGCTCACCTTGTCCTTTTTCAAATGAATTTACACTGACATTATTTCCTTTATCTGGTTAGATAAAGCCATTAGGAGATCCTATCTTAAACTGAGCATGCCTAAGGAGTTCAGGGAGCTTTGCCTACCTAACCTTTTGCTGTACTATTGGGTGAGTCACCTTTATAAATGCGGGAAATGGCTGTCTATATCCCAAATTCAACAGCAGCCGGATTACATCCCTATCTGGCTATAGATTGATGCTGACCTTCTCTTTACCCACAAGCTGAGTCCCACCAGGATCCTCTTCTCTCCTGTGAAAGTTCTGCCAAAACCTTTATGCTCATCCCCATTTGGTATCTCACTTAAAGTTATATTGCAATTATGTGGATACTTTAAAATGTCTCCTACTACAGACTTTTCTCAACCCATCCTCTCCAATTTAAATATCAAAATAGGGGGACACCCCGCTCCCATGACCTGGCCCAGATACCCCAAGAATTTAGAGTTTCAGACTTCTACTTTCATACCTCTATTTTAACCTCTCAGGAAATACTAACTAAGCTTGGGTTGACGTCGGCATCTATTTTCAAGATATACCAACTTCGACATCTGTTGGTCAAATTGTTTGGGCTCCAACCAAAATCTTCTATTTTTGGTGATTTCCTGCAGCAGATCTGTGGTCCAACTTGCAGGCCTCATGGAGTCTCTGCATTGTATAAGTATTTACTCACTAGTTCCCAATCCCCCTCACCAGAAAGCTCCAAGGTATGGAATACTGTCCTACCTGGTCTGGGAATCAATTGGGCCTAACTCTGGAAAGATCTGTATATCTATATCTCACAGGACAGGTACAGGTTAACTCAATATCAGATTTTAAATAATATGTATTACAACCCGATTAAATTAGCTAAAATGGTGCACCTCCCCTCAGCTTCATGTTCTAGATTTGGTAAAGAGGAGAGCTACCGTATACACATGTTCTGGTCCTGTGAGAAGGTATCTCCCCTATGGACACAAACAGAACTTAAGCTGGACCTGCTTTTAGGCCTCCAAGGCCTATTTTTCCCAGCTATTTGTATCATTGGGGATGTCTCTCAGATTCAAGTAAAAGAAAGAAGATACCACATGGCTCTTATCTCACCGGCAGTTAAAATGCTTCTGCTTAGGCACTGGATGGATCAGGCACCCATTACCTACTCCGAATGGCTGCATGAACTATCCTTTGCCCTCAGAGTAGAACAACTAATCACTAGTGTTCACCTGCATAAATCCTCATTTACCAAAAAATGGGGGAAATTGTGTGCTCTTTACTTGTCCTGATTTCACCTGTTGACAATCCTGGGCACTTCCATGACTATCTTAATGGATAGTATTTTGCGCTGAGTCATGTCTATTCTTCATGGCTATGCATACCTCTTTAATATTACACCTCACTGGGTGGGTGGGGAGGGAGAAGGGGTGGTAGTTGGGATGGGGGGGCTAACTTTATCCAGCTCAGCATACTGACATACATGTCTACATAGATACATAGATACATAGACAGTGTCGGCAGATAAGGGCCTATGGCCCACCTAGTCTGCCCATTTGAGCTTGTAAGTTCAGTTTGTTTTCCTAGAAGTCTATTTCCCCTTACCCCTGACCTCTAGAATTCCTTTATGTCTATCCCATGCATTCTTAAATCCCGTGATTGTTTCAGCCCCCACCACTTCCTCTGGCAGGGTGTTCCACTTGTCCACCACCCGTTCTGTGAAGAAATTTTTCTCATGTTTCCTCTGAATCGTCCTCCCTCCAACTTCATCCCATGCCTTCTAGTCCTGAAACATCTTTTTCGCTTAAAATAGTGTTTTCCTGCACCCTGTTCCTCCCTGTAAGATACTTGTATGTCTCTATCATATCCCTCTCTCCTCCTCTCCTCCAGGGAGTACATGTTCAGTTCCTTCAACCTGTCTTCATGGGACTTGTGATGCAATCCATGCACCATCTTTGTTGCCCTCCTCTGAACCTTCTCTACCCTGTCTATGTCCCTACGTAGGTATGGTCTCCAGAACTGTACACTGTACTCCAGGTGGGGCTCACTAGTGTCTTGTATAGCGGAATTATGACCTCCCTTTCCTGCTGGTGATGCCCCTGCCTATACATCCCAGCATCCTATTTGCTTTACCTGATGCCTTGTCACACTGTTTCCCTACCTTGAGGTCATCAGAGATGACAACCCCAAGATCCCTTTCCTGCTTGGTGCATGCTATATCCTCACCCACCAACTGATATATTGTGCCTGGGTTTTTGTGCCCCATATGCATTATCTTGCACTTCTTTGCATTGAATTTCAACTGCCAAACCCTTGACCATTCTTCAAGTTTCTGCAGGTCCCTTCTCATTCTGTCTAATGCCTTGTTGGTTACTGTGTTAATGGTTGTTATGTCAATAACATTTCTTTGATGTAAAAAAACAAAATCAATATACTATTTGAAAGAGTAAACATTTCTTTAAAATTAAACATCAAGGGCTTCTTTAAAAAATGTAGCCTATAGAAGGTCCACAAACAAAAACTACATGAAAATTGAATTTTCTGTAGCTCTCTGGTAACCTGGAAAAATAGCTTCAGACAGACAGTTTGGATTCATAACATATTGACGTTAATATGTACAAGTAAGTCTGTAATCTGATTTCCCTGGCAGCAGAGATAACATGGATTGTAAAGATTTCTTCCTCCAGCAGGTAATGATCCAGTGTTTCAGTTACTCAGCCCCTACTCTCAATCCACTTCCACCCTGTGAGAAAGCATTAGTGTTTGGAGATGATAGCTATTATACTATCTAGCTTTGGGGGGGCGGAGGAGAGTGAGTCATGGTGAGGCTTCTAGTAGCACACAATTCTTCATCTCCTCTGTGGGCAAACCATCATCACCAAACTGTCATAAGGGAGTCTAAATCAACATTCATTTATGTCCATATCAAGGTGAAGGTCAGCAGCCCTGCAATATGGTCCTCCACTGCTCAATCTGAAGTCAAGAATGATGGGAAACCAAAGCACAGCAGTGTACTTGCACACACAATTTTAGTCTGCAATTGAACCTCAATGAAAAAACAGATCTAAATCTAGTTTGCACTAGTGACACAATAGAACATTTTGGAGTGACCACATTATGTAGCCTAGTCATTATACAGTAGCTGCAGTGGGAAAGGTTTGTGTGCCCATTATGAGACAAGAAATGTTGGATTTATGCTGTTTTTGCACCTAGGGCTCTTGCTGTCACTTGTCTCATCACACTTGTATCCCATTGCTAGAGTGGGACAGAGCAGTAGTACAGCATAAACATTAAGATATCAGCAGGGCACCCACATGGTGACACTCTTGAGGTGGGACACTAGAATAAGTTAGGAGGTGATACAGAACTACTGTAGCAACCAGCTTAAGGGCAGGTATCTAAAGCATATATCCACAGCAAAGGTGTGTAGGAGTAGTTGTCTCCATGAAAAAGTAGGAACAGGTAGGAGGGTTAGGAATGGAAAACAGGAGGCACCCTCTCTAGGGTAGATGAACAAAGTAGTTACAGGGAAGCAAAAGTGGGTTGGAGTACCACAGGAGTAGGAAAGAGTAGATGGACAAACCAAGCTTGCATACATACTAAGCAAAGGAGTATTACAGAGCAATGGTTGTGGTGCCACAGTCTTTCTACAAACCTTCTGGAGACTAAGGAGCTGTCCCATATGTACTCACCTCTCTGGGTTGTGGACACAGGCTGCTAGAGTCCAGGCTGAACTGAAAAGGGTACAGCAGATCTTGTGCCCACCTAGAAGCCATGAAGTCTGCTGCCATTCCCCAGAGGATGCCTAGACAGAGCAGATGGGCCTTGGTGAGCTCCAGGAGGATGGGGGAGGATGCACACTTCTCAAACTATACAACTGCAGAACACCTTGACTGTACTGGAGGAATAGGGCAACTGAGAGGAGGTATCCATTGCAGTGGGAAGGAAGGAGGTGAGGGTCCTCAGAAATGGAGGCCACATGTAGGGATGGAGGCAGAGACCCCCAGCCCAAGAGGGAGCAGCTCCTGTTGGAGACTCTATTGTGAAAGGTATAGACTTGGGAGCTGCAGGGAGGCTAGGAAGGCAGCATGCCTGAGTAGTGCTTCAGCTAGGAGGGAAGGAAAGCATATCCAGAGGATCATGGAGCAGTGGTAGCTAGGAAGGAACTAGATGTCTTTGTCCATCTTGGGATTAGTGACCTGGCAAGAGAGAAGGTAGTATTAGTGCAGTGAAAGTTCAGGGAAAGGGTAAGGACCTAAAGCAGGTACTGCAGTCTGCATGGTGGCTCTTTCTGAGGTGCTACCTGGGTACAGCTGGGGAGAGAAAAGGGTATTCCACACCAGGGCATTTAATGACTGGTTGAAGGCATTGTGCATAGAGGAGGGATGTGACTACACTGGGGACTGGGAACTAACATGCATGGATATGGGTCTCTCTATATATGCTTCCCCTGCCTTGTCCTTGTATAATTTTGCCTGTTTGATGAAGCTCAATTTTTAATTTTTTTGTACTGTATAATTTATTGCTCTGATTGATGCTTTATTGTATATTATTGTTGTGTTTTGTTCTTATACCCCTCTCCGCCCCCCCCAATGCATCTGTAAATGAGCTACTATCAGCTCAGTATGTCTTTCCTGGTGAAACTTTTGACAGAAAGAAAGAAAGAAAGAAAGAAAGAAAGAAAGAAAGAAAGAAAGAAAGAAAGAAAGAAGGAAAGAAGGAAAGAAAGAAAGGATGGAAGGAAGGAAGGAAGGAAGGAAGGAAGGGGAGAGAGAGATGGCCTGCATCCTTCAAGGAAGGGTGTCACAAACACAATCAGCAGGTCAGGCCCTCTACTCCCAAAGTGCCAACCTCCGAGCATAGAATTGTGAACAGTGAACAGAACAAGGTAACCCTTTTGTCTGTTTTGTGGGTTCGAGTCACCTTTGTCCCAAGTTCTGGAAGGATGCAAACTGATAACCTCTAGTTAATGTTCCAAATTTTCAGGCTCAGATAATTCAGTCTTCGGGGGGCCAGATAGCTTTGCCTACGGGCACCCAACCAGGTATTTCAAAAATGAACCCTTAGAACTCTATGCAAGACTTAGAGAACTCTTATCTGTTTCCCAGTTTGGTATCACAATAAGCACATGCACAGTGTCAACTATAACCATTCTAAGCTTCACTTATATAAAAAGAAGTTTCAAGGCAAACCAGGCAGTTTCTGTTTTTAAAATATATATCTTTACTTTAAAATAGATATAATAGGAAAACTGTAAAATACAGAACAAGATATCCCAACACATACAGCCTTAAAACAAAACAGATTTTAAAGTACAAACTCCTATAATACATACATTCAGACTAGTCTTGTCTAAGGCCTCCTTACTTCTTAATCTTTCAGTGCTTGGTTGTTCCTCTTTTCTCAGTCAGATAAAAAAAATGTCATCTCTGTAAGGTCTGCTCAGTATATTTAAAGCAGTCTTGAGCCAGCCTTCTCTCTGAGGTCACCTAACTCCACCTTGGTGTATTAAAATGTATATTTTATAACACAGAATGTCTTACTAAGATATTTAAAAAAATAATAGGTGACATAATGAATCGCCTCTCTTTATGTGACTGGTCCAAACCGGTCTGTAATCTGCTTTACCCAGACATTAAAAGTCTCTTTGATGTAATCCACTAAATACCCTAAGCAAATGCATATTGGACTTCTTAATTTAGCCTGGGACCAGCTTCACATAGACATCAAAAGACTCTTGAATGTATTTACTGGCTATCTTGGGAGACACCCCAAACATGCATATTCTCCTTCTTTCATGACACCTAGTACAAATCAAAGGATTTCCCTGAGGACGTCATGAACGGATATTTTATTTCTGGTGCATAAAAGCAAACTAACAAGATAATTGCACCTCAGATATCTGCAGTTTAAGCTACCTCCTGTCCTTTGAACTTATCCCTGGGGGGTTTTGATGTGTCAGTTTCACATGTTGTTTCAGCATCTCTCATGACAGACAGTCCATAACCCATTTTTATATTTACAAAAAATGATCATACAGCACTCAGAACTGGCTGTCCACATCACAAAGGGGACCACAGTTCTTGGTGGGAGGTGTAAATGCTATGTGGATGAACATTTAAATTAACCAAGGGGTGAGGCAATAGAGGTAGCAATTGCTTCCTCAATGGTGAAATGTCAGGGAGAGAGGGCCCAAGGGGAGAAAACTCTCCTTGGGCAGAGGCACAAAAAGGCAGAGACTTTGACAAGATAGAAGAAAAGGAGGATATAACTCTGGTAGCAGAGGATAGAGGATTGAGGAAGAACAGGATTGGTGAAAGTAAATAGGGAAGAGGTCACATGGGGGCTTCAGGAACACTAGAGGCAGGAATGGGAAGGTGAAGCAGGGCAGTGGGAAAGAGGAAAAAGGTGTGGAGAGAAATGTATGCTAACACAAGGTGTCTTGGAATCAAAATTACAGACCTGGAAGCCATCAAGGCAGAGGCTAACCTGGATTTAGTAGCCATAATGGAGCTGTGGTGCACTGAGCACCATGATTGGGACAAGGCCAGTTTGGGTTACTCTCTGGTCAGAAAAATCAGGACAGGAAGGCAGAAAGGAGAGGAGAGAATTAAGGCCATGGAGGTACAAGGGAACCAAGATGAAAAAGAGGGTCTGGAAGTACACTGGTCATGCAGGAGACAGGCTGTGAAACTGCTATCCATACAGGGGTGGTATACAGGATAAGGCACTTGGGGAAGCCATCATCAGAGGGTTGGTATACAGACCTCTGGCACAGAAAAAGGAGAAGGATAAGGTACTTAGGGAAGCCATCATCAGAGGGACAAGTAAGGGGAGGGACTGCTAGTTGGCAACTTCAGCCTGTCAGATGTAGAGCGGAGTCTTCAACTACAACCTCAGCAAGGAGCATAGTCATCCTATCCCAGTGAAGGTAGCATGGTTTAACTCAACCCAAGGTTTCTTAGTTTATTTACTTACCCATTGCTTCTGTTGCCCCTCCTTCTAATGGAGTCTGCCCTCAATCATAACTGATACAATGGCTTAATCAATATTTATACTACCATACAACTAAACTCCTTAAAGATATGATGAGTTCTTATAGCAATTATTTGTGCTTAAGTAATTAAAATGCATTGTATAAACCTCATTCTTATTAATTTGCAACTAAAGTTAGAATGTTATTTTTTCATATGAGCTTAATTCTACACTCTGATATGTAAATAAATTACACAAATGTGAGTACTATCCCATGCTTAACCATGGTTGCCATGGTGTGTCCAGAGCATTCAGAAAATATACTAGGAAAGACTATAAAAATATATTATAATATATTGATGAAATAAACAAATCAGAAATGTTTAGAAAATGTTCTTCATTTTAAATTTAGTAAAAATATTAAAATTAATGTGTTCAGGTAGTTTGACCAATGGCTGCAGTATGATCATGGTCAAGAATGGTCAATCATGGTTACAAAATGACCATGGCTGACCATACTCTAACCATGTCCATGCTAGATTAACAGTGGTTTTGAACCATGGTCATCAACCACAGTCAAAGTAGGGGATCAGAGCATGGTCAACCATTTTCAGCCACGGTTGAACATGGTACCATGATCGTATCCTTAGTAGGGTTGACTCTACCAGGGGCTTTTCTCAGACATCTAGTCAAAGAACCCACTAGAGATGGGACAGTGCTGGACTTGGTGCTTACAAACAGAGACAACACTGCACACATCACAGTAGACAGTCCCATAGGTACCAGTGATCAACATACAGTGTGCTTCAACATAAGGACAGGAGCAGAGCAGAACAACATGAGAATGAGGGTCCTGGGGTTAGGAGGGCAGATGTTACAGAAATGGGAGACTGCTTCAGGGAACAGCATTGAAGGAGGAATGCCAGGGAGGGGTAGAGGTGCAGTTGGGAAAAATAAGGAAGGGAATAATTAAAGCAGTCACCCTCTGCATGAAGGAACTGAGGAAAAGCAGATGGAAAAAGTGACCATTGTAGTTCTGCAAGAAAGTGGCAAGGGCAGTGAAAGGAAAAATGGTAGTATTCAAACGGTACTGTATGGGGAAATGCAGAGAGAGAAGGATAATGAGAGTGCCATGCAAAGCAGAAGGAAGTAGGCAAGGTGGTTAAAGCAAAGGACCAGATGGAAGACAGGATTGCCCAGTGGGTCACTAAAGGGGGATAAGATTTTCTTCAGGTATGTTAGAGAGAAGTGGAAAGCAAGAGGAGGGATAGCAAGGACTAGAACGGCAGAAGGGGATAAAAAAAGTGGGATCTTAAACAGGTACTTAAGCTCAGTCTTTAAAGTGGAGAGAGAAGGGAACAGACCACCAGTGAGAAGAAGAAATGGTAAAGAGTCCGGAAAGGACTTGCAGCCCTTAAGGTGGACAAGGCTATGGGATCAGACAGGATACACTTAGGGTTCTGAAAAAAAACTCAAGAAGGTGCTAGCTGTCCCACTGATAGCCTTGTTCAACAGCTTACTGTAAACATGCATGGTTCCAGAGGACTGGAGTAGGGCTTACTTAGTCCCTCTACATAACAGTGTCAGCAGGATAGAGGTTAGCAACAATAGGCCAGTCAGTGTTAGTAGCAGTCAAAGACTTGTCCAGATATTTCCAGATATTTTCCAATACTTCTAAAGAGATTCTGTTTAATGACCGTTTAGTAGTACTTCAGGCAGATGTGGGATTTCCATAGAAATATTAGAAAATTCAGGAAATATCTGAATGTCTTTGGGGGCAACTGTATTTCAGTGGTGGGAAAATTAATGAAAACAGTACTAAAAGAAAGACTGAAAGAGCATCTAAAATCCAGTGGGCTACAGGACAACAGGCAGCATGGATTCACAGGGTTAAGGTCATTCCAAAGAAATCTGATTGACGTCATTGACTGGGTTTACATGGAAATAGAGCAGGGGAGGGCAGTGGACATGGCCTATTTGGACTTTATTAAGGCCGTCAACACTGTGCCACACAGGTGACTGATAAAGAACTTAACCAGCCTAGGAGTAAGATCCAAAGTAGTGAATTGGGATAGGAACTGGTTAATTGATAGGAGACAGATTTTATTTAAAGTAACCCCTCGCTATAATGAACCTTGCTATAGTGAATTCTCAGCTAATGTGAACCATCTGTTTGGCTCCCATCACTGACCTCTTCAACTTGGTCAGCAGCAGTGGCAAATAATGCACACATCTTGAAAGAGTTGTGGTCTTTTTGATCACAGGTTGCTGGTTCCCTTCAATCTCTCCAACACAATGTGGATTGTTCATAGCCAAAAATGTACATCAGCAAAGGGCTCTTTCTGACCTTGATGAAAAGGCAGACACTATTGGTGACCTGATCCTGCATGTCCATCTCCAGCAATTGCAGTTTGAGCAACAATGCTGTGATCTTGATGGCAGGATCAGGCGCAAAAACCTTTGTATACATGGCCCACTGGAGGGCACAGTAGGCACCCACATTACCTTATCCCCAGAGTCACAAACAATCCTAAACTAGGCTCTTTCAAAAGTAAACTAACATGATACCTGTCCGCTTCAAAGTATATGTGACTGCTCAGACTAATCCTACTACTACCCCTACACTCACTTCCATCCCCCATTTTCTCCCATTCCCGTAGTCTCTTTGGTGCCTCCTTTCCCGCGTCCACCCCCATGTTTTTCCCCATTTCCTGTAGACTCCTCACCTCCCCCCTCTCTCTCTTCCCCCAACACCCTCCCTGTCTGCTTCCCTAATTAATGCACTACCTGACAAGTGCCAATATCTGGCAGCTCAATGAATCACTGAAACCAAGTAAATATTTGTAAGATAATGATCATGAAAACACTCAGAAGAATAATATTGCACTGTATTATTATGGTTCCAGTGTGTAGAGCCCTGCAGACATCTTGCTTCAAAGAGGGACTTAGCATTACTTCAATGCATTCTTTCCCACCGAAGGACATGTTAGACTTGCAGCACAGTCTCCCACCCCACAGAACTATGTCAAATAACAAAGTCCTTTCTCAAAAAACAAGAAAAAAAACAAAGTGTGCTTCCTTTGTAGTTGCAACATCTCTCCTACTATACTTTAACAGAGTCACATATCAGTCATTTGTCCAGAAGTCATTTACATAACATCCCCGTTCTGTTCGTAGGCAGTAAGGGTTAACAGTGCTGTGCTCAATCAATCACTGCTATGTTGTTTCTTCCTAGGTTTTAAAATCCTCACACACACACACACACACACAACTGTGTTATAGCCTTGCTACCATGGACTAACATTGTCCAGCATTCCTTTACAGCAGCACAAGAAACAACTACAGTATACAGTATCACACATTTTCTTTCTGTGCCATGCATTTACACTCATCCCATGAAAAAATGTTCTTTAATTATTTAAAAACTGTTTTCTAAATCCATCTCAGTGAACACTAAATAGTAAGGTGACATCATTGGCAACCATTGTAAAAAGAGCACAAATGTTTTCCTTTAAGAACTGCACTAACAGGGTCACTGTCCACACTTGTACTACCTTCTTTTTTAAACTATCCTTTCAAAATTGTAGTACCCAATATATTGATAATTTGACTGCATGTCCTTGTTGCATCCCCCATTGGGTTCTGTTGACCCTGTCAGGCAGTTCTTAAAGGAGAACATTTGTACTGTTATTAGTTTACAGCAGCCAGTGCAGTCACATTGCCCCTTAGTGAAGTTCACTGAAATGGATTTAGAAAATATTTTTTAAAGAATTATAGAACATTTTATCATGGGGTGACTGTACTTGCATGGCATAGAATAGAAATGCGTGCTATAGTTGTTTCTTGTGGTACTTTTGTAAATATCACATTTGGTGGTTAATATCAGTATAGATACAATTGTATAATAGTGCATAGTGCATAGAAAACACTAAACAGTAAAACTATTAAAAATACAGAAAACATGAGTTGTATACAGTACTACAGTACACCAAAGAAGAAGAATCATAACATTAGAGGTAAATTAGTGAATAGATAAAGCAGTGAATAAAACATAGATTAAACTAGGTTGGGGAATTTCCCTTATAGGTCTAGAAGGGGGATGCGTAGAATAGCATGATCTGGGCAAAACTAGTGAAGGGAAGGAAGACAAAAGGAAAGGGGTCATGCACAGTTGTAGGTTGGAGAAGAAAAGTCATGAAGAAGAGACTTTTGGGAGGAAAGAGAAAAGGCAGTATGAATTGAAAGGGGAAGGGAGGACCAAAGATTAGTAAAGTGACATGGAAAAGAAAATTGACGAACAGAAGATTTTCTAGGAGGAAACTGGAAATATTGCTGAAGATAGGAAGAAGAAGTGGATAGAAGGGATTTAAGATAGGAGGGAAGAGAGTAAAAACAGAATGTGCATACAAGTAAGACATAATGGGAAAGGTGCCTAGCATCAAGCGAGGGGAGAGAAAGGGCAGAGCAGATGAGCAGTGGTGAGTACGATTGGAACAATCTAAAGCAAAATGACAAAAAGAATGAAAGAGGGGGGCCAGTCTGGTAAGGGAGGATTTGGGAGTATCACTGTAGACTAATTCACCATAGTCAAAAATAGGGAGAATCATCTTTAAAATAATTTCTTAGTGGTTGGGAAGTGGGATACTCACTTTATTCCTGTACAATGCACCAAGCCTGGGCTGATGCACATGGTATATGGCATCAATAAGCAATGAGAAATCAAGATGCTAGTCAAGGCAGACCCGAGGTACTTACCAGAGGTGACATCTTCAATCTTGGCACCATCAAGGGTGCTAAATGGAGGGAGAGAAGGGAGCCTGACAAGCCTCTGTTGGATGCCAGAAGTCATGAAGACTTTTTTTGGCATTAAGGGATGGAAGAGAAGGGGGGGGACATGATAGAAACATTCAAGTACCTTAACGGCATTAACAAGGCACAAGGGGGAGACATCTTCCAATAGAGGATGAGTTCAAGAACAAGGGAGCATGCTATGAAATTAGAAGGTGGCAGGCTAATAGGGAATGTGAGAAAGTTTTTCTTCATGGACAGGGTGGTGGACACATGGAATAGATTGCCACAGGAGGTGGTGGGAGCAAAAACTGTGGAGAGATTTAAGCATGCCTGAGACAGACATACGGAAATCTTGGAGGTAGACAGGGTCAGAGGCCATAACCAAGTACTGGGTACAGGCAGACTAGATTGGCCTAGTGGTCTTTATCTGCTGACAATTTATATGTTTCTATGTTCTGTGAGGGACAATTGGTTAGACTTGAACCAGCACTGAGGGTTATCAAAATCCAACTGCAGCTGCGAGGTAAGGTCATGGAAAGAGGAGCCAGATGCAAAAGAACTGTATCATCAGTGTACATATGTATAGATGCAGAGGAACAGACAGAGGGGAGGTCATTCAAGAATACAGTAAAGAGAACAGGATCTAGGACAGACCCTTGAAGGACACCTGAGCAGATGGGAAGTCATAATGAAATGGAATTTCCTATCTGGGCAGTTTGAGATCTTCCCTCAGGTAAGAATGAAATCAACTGACTGAAAAGTCTGAGAGGCCCGCTGATTTAAGTTTGTCCAAATAGAGGGGACGTGCCACAATGTCAAAAGCTTTAGCAAGATCAACAAAATTGGCAGAAGTAATCAGTCCATGATCCATAATTGTGAAGATGGAATCAGTGAGCCAGAGGAGGGAGGTAGAAGTGGAGTGGGATTTCCTAAAATCAGTCTGGAAAGAGGTGAAAAAGGAGGAGCAGTCAAGAAAGGAAGTGAGCTGAGCTAGAACAAGGTGTTCCTGTAAAACTCAGCCAAGGTAGGAAGGAGAGAGATATGATGGAAGTTACCAGGAAAAGAGGAGTCACCATCTTTGTGGAGAGGTATGACAGTAGTCTGTTTCCAAACATCAGGAACAGTTGCAGAGGAAAAAGAAAGGTTAAGGAGTAGAGCAATAGACAGATTGATGGCAGGTGCTGAGAAAAGCAGAAGCTTAGCATCAAGGACATCAGGGCTACCTCCCATCTGAGGATTAATGGCAAGCAGAGCATTTAGGGATTCAGGGGGAGTAGGAGAGGAGGAAAAAAGAGAAGGTGAAGGCAGAGAGAGGAAAGAAAATGGGGAGTGGAGTGGAAGGGATGAAAGAAAGGGCACAGGTAGTAAAGTATGAGTTAAAAGAAGAGGCAACAGTATAAGGGTTAGAGTTAAAGAAGTCTCCAACCTTGAGAAAGGGGAGCAAAACAGGGTCTGAGAGGAGAAAATGGAATGGATAACCTTCCAGAACTTGGGGGGGGGTGATTAATGTTGTTTTAGCGTGTGGATGCAAAATACTCAAACTTTGCAAGTCTGATGGCTTTGGTACAACATTGAAAAGGTGTTTATAGTTGGCCAAAGAAGCTTGGGAGGCAGTGATCTTAAATAAACACCAAATAAGGTCTCTGATGAGGAGACAAGTAAGTAACTCAGATGTTATCCAGGGAAAATGAAAGCTTTGTACTCTGTTTTTCTCAAGGGTTCATGACAATCCCATACTGCCACGAATTTAGACTGAAAGTATCGCAGGGCTACATTTATATTACTGGCTGCAGCGATGGGGAACCAATCAGCTGCCCAAAGATCAGCTAGGAGACAGGACAAGCCCAGTGACCTAAAGGACCTGAGACAGATGAATTTAAGGGGGGGGTTAGGACAATGTATCTTGTGCACACAATAAATCATGCGATGATCACTGAGGGCCAGGAAGGACACCTGCATTCTCTACACGCTGGGGATGAGTAACGAGTACTCAGTCTAACAGAGAGTGGTTTAAGGATTTCAAATGTAAATGAGTGGGATCAGAAATCAATTGAGTCAATTGCAGTGACTTTACATTTTGTAAAAATGTATTTGCATTGGGGGAAGCCAGTTTATATAAAAGTCACCAAGGATAATTAGCTTACCTCTCAAGGAGTTAGAACAGACAGAGAAAATAAGCTCAGTAACTAAAGCAGAGGAAATACCAGGGCAACAGTAAACACCAGCAATATAGATGGGAATTGAGAAGGGAAGGGAACATTTTAGGAGGAGCATTCCCATAGGAAGAGAGGGAAGAGGCAGTGAGAACAGCCACAAATTGGAGCCTAGTGGAAGTGTAAACTGCAACATCACTGCCCCTTTTAGATAGATCTTTCCTGACTAAGGTGTAGCCAGGTATAGTTACAGTAGAACTCCGGACCTCAGAAGAAAGCCATGTTTCAGATATAACTAGTATATTCAGCTGGAGGTTAAGCATGATAGGTTTTAACTGTTCACTTTTTGGGAAAAGGCTATGGATGCTTAAATGAGCCACCCTCAATCCTTTGGGAAGTTGCAAGGATGAAGCTGTGATGGGGCCAGGATGAAGTGCAATGTCACCTGATAGCAAAAGTAGCAAGCTGACAATGAGCCTTAAAGCACAAGTATGCTGTCTGGAAGAGAGGGGTGGGGGAAGTAAATGCGGGAGAATTGGGAAAGAAAAGGGACAGAAAGCACTAGAGAGCTTAAAGGTAAAGTCAAGGAGCAGGAAGAACTTGACACAAAGGTCACCAGAGGGAGTGGAGGAGGGAGGGGAGAGAGGAGGAAGGGAAAGTAGGGGAGGAGCAGAGGGCAAGGCTAAAAGAGTAGAATGATGAAGAAACAGCAGACTGTGGAGGAGTAAAGAGAGGAAAGTAGAGGGTAAGAGAAACAAAAGAAGTCAACAGCATAGTGAAGAATAAATGGAGATGATCAACTAGAAATTTAGGAAAATGAAGGGCAGTATCAGGATAGGGAGTGACAGGTTATGTTAACCTGGCTCAGCTAGGGAGGCAGTAGGACTGCAAACAAAGTAGATAGACTGAAAAGGGAAAGATGGCTGGACAATAAGGGAGGCACACAAAAACAAAATAAAATGAAAAATGAGGGCGAGGTCTCACTGGTCAAGAGACAAAATGACAAAAAACATAGAAATATTTAAATAAAAAATAAAACATTAAAATGGGAATGACAGAAGCAGACAGATGACTGGAAAATTCACTGTCATCTGTACACTACTTAATTCAAGCAAATAAGCAGACAATTACCAAAGGAAGTAAATGAGTAAAGTAAAACTCAGCAATAAAACATTAGAAATCAAATCAGGAAATGTAGGAGAACACACAAATAATTGGGCAGTTTGCGTACAATTATACGTAATAGCCTGCAAGACACAACAAAAAGAACTAGCTAAAACACTATTCTTATTAAAGGCACAAAAGGACTAGCTAACAGTAAAACAAAAACAGCTACCACCAGGGATGATAAAATATACTTGCAGTAGTGACACAAACACAAAGAAAATACACTGTTGTAGATAAGAATGCTGTGGGTGCAGTCTCCTGCCGACTGCTGTCCCACACTGACATTCTCAGTATGACACCCTTATGCTTTGGCCCTGGACCACAGCGGAGGACCGCTAGGCCAAGCCACTTAAAGACAACAGGTAAGCTCCTCCCACACCCACAAAGTGAGCAAATGATTGGAGTGTGCAAGTCAAGTGGGCAGAGTCCAAGCCCAGCTACCAAATGCAGGAACAGAACAGCCACAAGTCCACAGATGAAAACTGTTGTTCCAACTAGAAGCCCAACTGGCTACAGATGGTGGTGGTTACTGGCACGGCACTCTCTCTAAGGATGGGACAGTGACCATCGGGGTACCACAGGGCTCAGTACTGGGACCAGTCCTCTTCAATGTCTTCATTAGTGACATTGCAGAAGAACTGGAAGGAAAGGTATGCTTTTTGCAGATGGTACCAAAATCTCCAATAGGGTGGGCACTCAGGCAGGAGTGGAGAAAATGCACAGGGATCTTGGGAAGCTAAAGAAGTCATCAAAAACATGGTAGTTGGGGTTCAATGCCAAAGTGTGAAATCATGCACCTAGCGCATAGGAACCCCAGTGCTTAGCATAGCATGGGAAAGGTACTGGCAGTCACTAGACAGGAAAGGAACCATGGGGGTATTATATGTGAGGACCTCAAGGTGGTAGGGAAGTGTGACAAGGCAGTGGGTAAGTCTAGTGGGATGCTGTGGTGCAAAGGGAGGGGTAGCTGCAGTGGGAGGAGGAAAGTGATGTTGCCACCATATCACTCACTGGTGTGACCCACCTGGGGTACTGTGTCCAGTGTTGGAGACCACACCTCAGAAAGGACATAGTGTGGAGAAGGGCCAGAGCAGGGCGACTATAATGGTGCAGGGTTTGCATGAAAACCCCTACATGGAGAGACTGAGGGATCTTAACATTTCTTCACAGAAAGGGTGGTGGATGCCTGGAACAATCTTCCAGTGGAGGTGATAGGGACAAAAACAGTCGTGGGATTCAGAAAAGCCTGGGATAAGCACAAGGGAATAATAAGGGAAAGGTAAGGGGGTGGCAGAGAAAGTGCCATAGACCTGGAGGGTGTTTACTGAGTAAGCAATGTAACAAAAAAGGGCAGACCAGATGGGCCATGGGGCCCTTATCTGCTGTCCACTTCTATGTTTCTATATGTTTCTGTGTACACCCTGGAAAAGAGAGAGAAGAGAGGGGATATGATTAAGACCTACATGTATCTCACAGAGGTGAATACGGTGCAAAGGGGAGTCTCTTTCAAATGAGAACAACACCAGGGCCAGTGGCATGCAATGGAGCAGGAGGAGCAGGTTCAAGAGAGATGTGAGGAAATATGTCTTTACTGAAAGGGTGGTAGATGCATGGAACAGACTGTCAATGGAAGTGGTGGAAGTTAGAACAGTGTGGGGCTTCAAGCATGCATAGGATAAACATAGGGGTATATTCGAAAAGAGGCAGGGAAGCGGGAGAGTCACTGAAGACTGGATAGGGTCTGTGAAGACAGAATAGGCAGGGAACATCTTGGCAGACTGGGTGGGTGTGACAACTTTCAGTGTATTTTTTTTCTTGTGTGTTTGTTAATTTTATCATCTAAGCATTCTTAGTATATAGATATGCATTTGTCCACACCTGTCACCAGTTGAAGAGTGAATTCGGGAACTCAGTGTGCCAGTATTGGCAATGACCATCTGATTTATAAGCTAGCAATAATACCCACAGAGTGGACTGTATGGGGCTATATTGGACTCCCCAAGGGGCATATGTAATGAGGTCCAATGCCACATGCGGAAAGTCGTATAGCTCCTGGAAGGTGCGGAATAGCCCATACTGTCCACCCTGAAGGTGTTATTGCACTTAGAAAATGGGTTACACATGGAACTTGTGTGTACTCTTTAAAGGAAAATGACTAAAGATCTGTTTAAAGTGGTTTTATTGGTAAATCAGTCCCTCTACTGATATACTTGCCAGTAGAGGGCAGTGCAGTTTTTAATTCACACAGATGTGTATTTTCTTCACTGCTGTGGTTAACTGCTCTTATTTCTGGAACCATCAACCCTCCCTTCCCTGTTCACTAGTAGCCCGTTTTATTTATTTAGTTATTTTTATTTAATTAAGCCTGTTGTTTGGTCCAGGAGCTGTTGTGATGCTGTTGTGAAGCGAGAGTGTGAGCGGTGTCAGGGGGGACGTGTACCACTGAGTCATGAGAACAGCTGTCATTTCTTGCTTTCTGCACCTAGAGATGGAGGCACACTGCCAGATTGCAGCACACGGGAGAGAGGGTGGTTAGTATGGAGCAGCAGGAGAAAAGAGAGCAGGCAGGCGTTGGACGGGGATGTTGTTCGTGGAGCTGACAGTGTGTCATTCTGGAGTCAGCTGAGGACACAACACCATAAATTAGGTAAAGGACAATGTATGTTTTACTGTTTTGAGAAACAATGTGGCAAGTCCTTCTGAAGCACATGTTGGACATAATATACGATCCTTTTATTACCTGAAATCACTACACTGGGGGGCTGAGTTCCTTTAGTATTCTCATGAAAGCTCAAACTACAATCAATGAATACGCTCAGTGTAAACAGCACTTACACAGCACTGACTGCCTGTCAGTAACCCCACATTCAGTCTACTCTCGTTTTATTTTATTTTCCATTCTCCATTTTTCTTGCATTGTTTCACTCTGACTTTAATGTGTTCCATTTCATCTGCTTTTTCAATTCTGTTTCCTGGAAAGTTTAATTTATGCTACATTTTTGTTTACAGGTATAATTTGACATGTATACTTATCTATCAGATAAGCATCTAGTTTCTAATTATAGATACTTTAAAATGTGTTTATGTGTTACCAAAGATACTTTGTGTTTCCCTGACATTGTTTAATTTTGTATTCTAGGTGCCCACTGGTGGCTGGCCTGCACTATGGACCCCTCTCCAGAACAGGTTAAGAATCCAATTGATTATTCCATGCTGCAGGGCTGGGACAGGGTTTAATGAGCTGGGACGGAGATACCAACAATTCCTGGGGTTTAAAAATAAAAAAAAGGGGCCCAGATATTCAAACTGCGCCAGGCTGTGGCGCAAGCTTGGGGGCAGCTCAACTTGGCTGCGTAGGGGCGTGGACTAAGCGATATTCAAAGGAGCTGCGCCATGGCTCAGCAGCTTTGAATATCGCACCTTGGCCACCCCCACTGTACATGGCGCAGTGGCACTGCGCCAGCGCAAGTGGCCAGAGTGGAGCATGGAGATGCGCTAGTGCAAGTTCCATTGCGCCATGCACAGCACCCGCGATATTCAAAAGTTGATATGTAAATGAGACCATAATTTATGCAAGGCGCACATGGGGCCATTTGCATGTCATTATGGCCCCATTTGCATGCAGGTGCGCCAATCCCCGATGACTTGCACCTGGCACCCTGCCAGGCAGCAGCCGTTGGGGACCGACGCCCCCTGCAGCCCGATCATGGGCATCTGTGTAAAAATAGAAAACCGTCCTATATTCCTGGTGGTCCAGTGGACCACTATGTGCCCGATCACAGGCATCTGTTTGAATAAAAAAACAACCCCCGTCCAATATCCCTGGTGGTCCAGTGGACCACACTCTGCCCAATTGCGGACATCTATAGTAATAAAAGAACCCTCCCCGTCCAATATCCTGGTGGTCTAGTGGTACCCCCTCCCCACCTGCCCACTGAGCCTCACCACTCCCGCCCCCAGTCAGCCGGAGGGCAGTAGCACCACCTGGGCTTGTGTTATTTGCTACCTGGCCGATTGATAGCAGATTGAAGCTTATTGAGCCTGCCAGCGTGAGCTAGGCAGTTTATATTGCATTATGACTACATTCCAGATATGTGAATGAATCATATCTGGAATGTGTAGTCGGTATGGTTGCACGCCCATTGGCTCACGCCAGAACCAATGGGCATGCAGCCTACCGAGCTGTCAGTCGGCGGTGGCGGGCGGCAGGCTGGTAGGGTGCTGCCGCCCACCGCTGACCGGGAAAGGTGGTGGGACCAATGGGCGGGTGGGGAGGGGGTACCACTCAGACCACCAGGGATATTGGATGGGGGTTCTTTTATTACTAGAGATGCCCATGATCGGGCAGAGTGCGTCCACTAGACCACCAGGAATATTGGACGGGGGGTTCTTTTATTACTACAGATGCCCATGATCGGGCAGAAAGCAGTCCACTGGACCACCAGAGATATTGACAACGCCTTATTTTACAAATTAAAAACTAACTAAATAAATCAAAAATAAAAAATCCTGTGATAGGGCATGGGGGGCCGCCAGGTGCAGCTGGAACTTGGGTGGCCACCCACAGGTGGCAGCTGCCGTGTTGTGCCCTGCAATGTGGCAGCTCACCGGTGGGTGGCCATCAGTTGTTCCTTTTTTTGGCTTAACTTTGTGCTGGCGCAGGTATTGGTCGCGCTTGCATGGCTCTGCACATCCCAGGTTGAATATCGGGCTGTGCAGGTTATGCAAAGCACGCCCCCCCACCTGTGCCTGCATACATTACTGATGTGCTCCGGCGCATCGGGATTTGTGCTGCGCACTTTTCCCTTTTGAATATCGCGCCGGGGCGCATCAGTGGGTTGCACATGGTGCAACACTGTTGTGCCATGTGCAACCCTTTTGAATAGCTGGACCAGGGAAAGGATATGATAACCACTGATGGGCTTGGGTGGGGGATGTCGCATGGATGGGGAATCTAAATTGAAGATTAGGACTGTGGGTTTGATGTCTATTGAAATGTTTCACCAGGATGGGCACACTGAACAAAAATTTGCTCAATACTCGGTGCATCCTCGGGGGGGGGGGGAATATAAACAAATAGACAGTCAACATTATTACACAAATTACAGTAAAATCATGATGACTTAACTAATGATTACAGATGTAAAGAACATTATAAGTGCAATACAGGAACTAATGTACGTTCTACAATCAAGGGAACATAGATAAGAGCTAAATGCTGGCTTAGAGCATGATCTGAAGTAAATTAAAAACCACACTGCAGCAGCTAGCACAGGAAAAAGAATGGGGCAGAGGATTAAGAGAGAAGGGATCCCAGCACAATAGCAATAGCATCGCTCCTCTGCTGCTCTCCCCTACCGAGCTCCTTCGCCCAACGCACTTGCCCTAGTAGGCCTCTGCCCTTCCCGCACTTCTGAATCTGACAATGCCACCAGTCTGGCTGTGTCTCACCCACCATCCCCCCCATCCATATCCCTACCCTCCCCTCTCCTCTATCCTCCTCCTTGACCTCCTGTATTCTGCCCCTCCCATCATCCTACCACCCCCCCTCCTTTTTCCCACCCACAACCTGTCTGTTCCATGTAACATATGTCCTTGTAACCTATTATGTGAAACAAATGTTTCATCTTATGTGATAATAATGTTTTGACGTGGAACCTCTTTTAAAAGAGTCCTGGGCTCAAAGGTAACTTGTAATCCTAGAACTGAAATAAATAAATAGGACTCAATGAGCAATGGTATAGGTGAAAAATGGGAGACTATGGAATGAAGGGTGGGTTAACCACAGGTACTGTTCACCGAGAGGAAGTTGTGTAGAGCAGAAGAGATGAAGTAGGGTGAGGATAAGTGTTGAATCTGAGGGAGGAAATGCATTCCATAGTTTGGGGAGGCGGTGAGATAAGGCAGCCTGGCCAACAGTGTTTGATCGATGAGGGTCTATCATTAAACGAGAGTCATATGATCTAAGGGAGTGGGCAGGAGGAGGGAGGGTAGAAAGTGAGGAAGAAAGATATGTGGAGAGCATACCAAACCAAAATTTAGATACAAACTTTGCACAATGGAGGAGGCATCAGTTTTCTAGTGATTGGAAAGCTGGGGAGTAGTAGAGTTTACAGTGGTGAGTGTGAGAGAAGGAGTCCATGTTTTTATTTTTATTTATTTATTCATTCTTGGATTACAATCTTTGAGCACAAAACAGCTAATTTACTAAGGCTCCACGTCAGAAGGGTGGGAAACATACATACACACAAATGGGTATAACACAATAAAGATAGTCATAAAAGGGTTGCATAGGAAAACCAGCATATAGTAAGTAATAAAGAAAGAAAAAAATAATCTGAGACTCAAATAAAAGTTGCAGCCCATTGGCACCTTGTGTGTAAGTCTTTAAAACAAAGCTAAAAAATATAGGTAAGCAGCAGAATTTGTTAGTTGATAAAATATTTCATCATGTTGTTTTCTTTATTCCTTGTCTCCAGAGTGGCCCTCTTCTGTCTGCTCAACTCCCATCCTCAGCATCTCTGTGCTCAAATTCTCTGGAATTCATTCCCTCTGGTACCTACTCAGAATTTTAGAAATTCCAAGTCTTATTCCATTCTGCCTCTGATTAAGGCATGGTAGAGTCAGAGACAGAATCAGAAGTTCCAGATCTACATCCCACTTGCTTTTGTACAGAGACAAAACATTCTCCCACAGAGAAAACTAACAGGAGAACTTAGGAGAACCAAGCAAAGCCCCTCGCCATCCTTGCCTCTCCCACTTGCCTCCCTCTATACTTATCTTAATCCATTCCAGGGCTGCTGGGCTGGCTACCATCCCCAGAGGCTCGGGCAGCTGCAGCTGACAGAGGCATCCAAAGACTTTAGCTGCCAAAAATGTGTCCTGTAGTTGTTACTGTAAAATTGTAAGTCACGTGCCTCTGTCTTGGGGTTGGGGTATACATGTGTGGGACTGGATGGGTGCTGCGTCAGTGCATGGGGGGGCGTGGTTTGCTACTGAAGATTTACTCTAATAAACTTGACTTAGTGCACTGGACTCTCAGGGTCCGGGGGGGGGGCAGTCAGTGCACTGAGGGCCACTGAATGGATATTTCTCCAGCAGGCCAGCAAGGAAAATGAGTGGCCACCACCAGCAACTCCCACACTGAGTGTGGCCACTTGACTGCTGCTCTGTGGATGTGCCACTGGCCACCAACATCTCACTGCAGCTGCTCACCTGCCCTGCCATGATAGCACATTGACCAGTGACCACTGTGCCACCAGTGAAGAGAACAGCCAGGAGACTGCTAGCTGGCACTGATTTAAGGTAAGGGGAGAGGGAGATAAGGGTGGAGGGCTTTCTGAATGCAGATTCAGAATCAGACCCTGATTCCAAATCCTCATCCAAGCTCCTTTTTCTGGAATTTGGATTTTTAACCTTCAAAACCAAAAATTCTAATTCCAAGCAAATGTCCAAAATCCAATGTATAGATTCTGTTGGATGGATTCTGAGTAATCCTAATTGATAATTGGCCCTATGCAGGCTTAGACGGATGCATCCAACTTGTCTTTTGGACATCCCTGCTGCAAGACCCTTACTAACTGCGTATGTACACAGGCATCTAACTAAACACTGCACAGCCATGTGCTCACTGAGACTCAGTGCAGCCTTCGGAAGCAAATCTGAAAACCATGGCACAGAAAAGATGGTACAGATAGAAATAGGACAGGTGTCCAAAAAGATGTAGATCTGCCAACGGGCAATCTCTCTCTCTAGATTTATTTGTACTTATTAAACCTATAAGTAACAAATCTGGCACTCCAAGACCATCAATTACAAACATGCTAAAAAATAAGGGTGGAGAGATAAGACTGTGAAACCTGAAATCCATCCTTAAAGTGGTACACAGAAGAGAAACTAGAATGTGAGGACTGAAAGTTTCTGTTCTTCCCGCTGAAGCCTCACACATGGGTGTCTTCAAGTTAGTGCAATACGCAACTAAGTATACAGATAGGCATGCTTGTTTTATTGAAAGATTTCAACTTTGTTCCAGTGCACAGAATAGAAGATGTGAAAATCCAAAGCCTCAGATTTCAATATATATATCTTCCTGTGCATGGAACTCCAAGAAGAAATTACCTGTAAAAAAAAAAAAAAAACAGAGGAAAGAACCACAATGCAACTAGAAACACAAACATGATGGCATAAATGTATCAGGGCTGGGACCAATAGAACTACTGAGATACCTGATGTAAGCTATCCTAAAAATACAGACAAATCCCATTCTCTAATGAGACCCTGGGGGTGGAGAGACTTGTGCTGGCTAGGGTTCAAACCTGAACTCCAACTTGCCTTCTTGGGTTTACTCCATGTACATGGGATGGCCTTTCGCCTCACCACAACCTTTGGGAGCAACCACCCCATTCAGAAATTTTACTTGAATGGGAAGTCTATCCGGGTGTGCATGTTAGCATGCACTTGGCTGCATGTTCAGTTAAAACCACACTACCTCAATCATGGTCTAGTCTATTGGATTAAAATTACCTTATCCTAAACCTTTATAGTTATTTTTCTTTTAATATTCTTGTACCACTTATATATACACCAATAGTCACAATTAAGCTTTACTCCTGTATTGTAAGTCAACAGCTTTATAAGTAAAAATATTTAACCAAAAAGAAATACCAAGAAACGTTATATTGTCTTAATTCTTTACTTAAAACTGGTATGCAGAATTAATTGAAGGGCGCAAGCCGTGGTTATGTGGGGGAAGAGCTCCTCCCCCACATCCTACTTAAGCCAAGCAGCAGATTCCCACTCTGTTTAGAGCGAGTCGCACTGTTGTTTCGTCGCTGGTCCATGGCTGCTCCCTTTGCCTGTTCCCCCATTTATTTCATTTCCTGGTCTCCCTCCTCCGTTTATTCTCCTTCCTGTTTGTTTCTTTGGCGGTCTAGCTCCATTCTGCCTGCTCGTTCTTGCCTGCTTCCATTTCTCCTGTTCCCCTCCTTGCATTGTTGTCTCTCCTTTTCGAGCAGCCCAGCTCTATGCCCAGTTCATCACCGCCTTCGCTCATTCTTTCCTGGATTGCGTTTCTCTCTATTTCCCCCACCACACTAAGGTTTCCGTAAACCGGCCGCCACGCCGACTACCTGCTCCTCAGCGGTGGAACCTCTGCTGCCTAACTTCAGCTGCTTCCTACTCCACTGGCCACCAGATTGGATCATCCACTCACAACCAAGAAGCACCTTGCTTCTCCTACTTCTGCAACTGCCAGCTATTCTCTATGTTGCTTTGGCTCACCTTGCACTCACGCTTTACATTGTGCGGCCTGCAGGCACCCTCTTGCATGGCTCCTTTATACTCATACCTATTAACTTTATCTCTGACATGAGGGACATGGATGTTTTGGTTGCTGAAACTGAGAGATGAGGAGACTCAGACCCTCGGGGTGGGGGCACAACCACAACAGGGAGATGCTAGCTCAGCACGCTGTGCAAACCATAGCGTTTTCATTGTGCATTGTTTATTCAGATATAGTATTTGTTCTCCACTATTTATTTTGGCCAC
The DNA here is from genome assembly GCA_016271365.2 of Neoceratodus forsteri. Classification (NCBI taxonomy): domain Eukaryota; kingdom Metazoa; phylum Chordata; order Ceratodontiformes; family Ceratodontidae; genus Neoceratodus; species Neoceratodus forsteri. Next base: position 20,960,818 of record CM028129.1, on the reverse strand, counting down.
TGGTACGTTGTGTGGTGTGTCGGCTCAGGCCAGCTGCATTTACTTCTCTGCCTTACAGCAACGCTAACCTTACGTGCTGGATTATCCATCCCTTGCCTCTCTCCTGTTCTCCCTGTGCTTGGCGCTCTGGATTTAGCTCGCTATTACTTTTGTTTGCTCGTTTACTGGTTCTTCATTACATTACTACTTTCTGGATGTACAGACTGTTTATATTATGCACTCCGTTGATGGGCCCTTCCTTGTCCCTACCTATATGGGGCCCACTTTCCATGGACATGTTCTGTTTACGCATTGGGCATTGCTTCCCCTTCTGGCCCTTCCTATGGATTACAGGCTAATGCTCTGACTCGGTGCTGGGGAATCGGGAAATGTGATTCTTCCTCTTCATGGCTACTCCAGTGCCCTATGGCTCCTCGACTCCTATACCGCTCCTTAACTACCTTAGCCTCCATCAGTTATTCCCTACATGGCTTGTGCATGGCATGTCTGATTCTTCAGGCCATATCCTTAAGTGTGCTTCTGTCTGTTCCATTCGGCTCCTCGATCATGCTTGGCTTGCCTTCACTGCTTTAGGGCTATTTGATCCTGACCACAATTCGAGTTCAAAGCCTTTGGTCCCTTTCTGCTTCCACTGGATGCCTTACCCGACTCCATTGCACTCTCCATTCACCTACCAGCAGATCTACGTAGGGTGGGTTGTGCATGCCAGCCGCGTGGCTAGCTACTCTTCTTACTTGCCTTACCAGCTGTCCTTCGTGTGATCCAGCTGCGCTTGCTGGCTTAAGAGGAGCTAGCAGCCACTCGTACTTACCTCAGCAGACCTCGCATAGTCCAGCTGCATGCTAGCCTTCTTCAGTTTGGCTGCTAATTTCCTTTACTCACCAGCTGGCATACTCTTACAAATCATTCAGTTACTACTACCGTCTCTGCCAGGATGCTCTGCTGACCTCAATCTATATCATCTTCCATGATCACACCTTTGCCTCAATCATCAACTGCCGGATTCAGGCTGGGATGTTTACCTACTTCTCCTCTACACCGCCTCGCCCAGCTTGGGTCCTGGAGATTCACTGCTTCTATGACCTGCCTTCGCCCTTGGGCTGGGAGGTTTACCAACTTCTGCTCTACGTCTGCATTGCCAGCTCGGGGGCTGGAGATTCACAGCTTCTACAACCTGCCGTCGCCCTTCAGGCTGGGAGATTTGCCTACTAATCGCTTGCTTTTACGACCTGCTTTTGCCCATCGGGCTGGGAGGTTTTTCTACTAATCGACTGCTTCTACACCCTGCCTTTGCCCATTGGGCTGGGAGGTTTACTACTAATCACCTGCTTCTCAACCTGCCTTCACCCATCTGGCTGGGAGGTTTACCTTCTTCTGCTCTACTTCTGCCTCACCCAGCTTGGGGCCTGGAGATTCACACATGCTACTATATGCCTACTTGTTGCTGTGTCAACCAGCTGGAAGCTCCTTTACCATGGATTCATATCTGGACTTTCTTCATTCATCATCTATTCTTGGATGCTTGCCCTGCCACTTCAGCCATGTGGAATTACTGCTGCTTCATTTTTCCAGGACACTTAGTTGAGCTTCTCCTGAAGACATTCACTATCCTGAATTATGCTCTACCACTTCTCGGACCTTGTGACAACGCTACTTCATTTGACTCAGCTGCTTCAATTGTCATCCTTTAGGACTCCTATGCTCGACTATTCAGGACTCATCAAGATATTTTTCACAAGTCAAGTCTAGCTACAGTATCATCGTGGCTTGAACCCTAGATGTCAACATTGGTACGCAACCTATTGGATTCACAATGCTCTCTGATTCCCTTGCTCGTACCTTTCTTCATGCCCCTCACCTTCCTACGTACCTCATCACAATGCTACCTCCCTGCTTCTACATCTGCTCCTGCAGCTTTCTTTATTCCATCAACTGACCTACATACAGGTCCCCTTATTTATACTACTTGCTCTTACTACCTGCTTCGCCCTTCCTGGGACTAGAGATCATCCTGACTAACTCACAGTTACAACTGCTGTGCTCCTCACGAGCTGGAAACACATCTGACCTACTTGGTGCTTGTTTCCCCCTCTGGATTAGAAGTTTCTACTGCTCCATCCTCCCTATTAAGTGGCATGTGCCAGCTATTGTGCTTCATCGCCACAGCCTTCTTTTGCTAACCTTACCATGCTGAACTTGACTCAACAATTATCTTTCTGACGTGGATGCTGGGCCTTGATTCCTGGATCTTCTCTGCAATGTCATCCTCACCTGCTGGAGTGCTTCACCGCCTGCGATTCTTTGCTTCACATTCATTTCAGCCTCAGATGCCACTCCATTTCATTCTGGCCTGCACATGGACTCTCGAACCTGGAGTTTTCTAGATGGATGCTTGCTCTATTCATCTGACATGTCTCAATTACTTAAGTCTTCAGTTCTCCGTTTCTCTGGACTGGTTCTACGTTTTGGGGTTCAGATTAGCTGATTAGATTATTTAGGATTACTCTTCTTTAGTATGCCCAGAAGGATGGGCAGGTCAGTAGCCATGGGTCCTCAGAGGTTGCCTCCAAGGGATTTTTCCTTTCCTGCGTGCTACTTGTCACACTCTCTGGAGTTGGAGGAGGTGATCATCTACTCATATTATTAGGGGTGTATTCCTGCTTGACTCCTTCATTAGTCAGATACAGAACAATAGTTGATATCATATTCTTTTTTGGGATCTCATAATACTAGACAAAGCTTCCTCCCTACAGGTGGGATATAGAGAAAAGCCAAAACCATCAAATTATTTATTTATTTATTTATTTGTATTTTGGTAACCGGGTAAGCCCACTGAGACCAGAGGTCCCTTTTTCAGGGGCGACCCGGAATTAGTTACGGGGAGAGACACACAATAGCATTCTTTACAGAAAAGGACACATTCTAGCATTCTATACAGTAGTTACAATAATTAATACAAATGTACATTAGCAAGGGGTGACACAGATATGTTACAGAGTAAGACACATAATAGCATTCTTTACAGAACAAAGACACATACAAGCATTCTTTACAGTAGTTACAATAATTAATCAAAGTATACAGTAGCATCCAGTTATAGGGGTAGTAAGGTATTGTTAGCAGTGCGTGATGTCAGATTACACTTCAGTTTAGTAGGCAATGTGAGACAGTCACAGTAAGATGTCATATTAGATATGTCCAGGAGGAAGGAAGTGTCAAAGCAGTGAGAGCATAAGGAGATGTGGGCTAGGGAGCTAACGGTTACAGCCACAAAGGCTGAGATTGAGGAGATATACTTTGAGCCTGGACTTAAATTAGCTAATGGTGGATGCATCAGTCAAGCTAGCTGGTAAGGAGTTCCAAAGGTGGGAGGCAGCCAACTTGAAGGAGCATTTGCCTTGGTTAGAGCGACACCAAGGGATGTCCAGTAGGTGATTTGTAGATGATCGTAGAGTTCGGCATTGTATTTTGGTAGAGAGTAGTCCATTAAGATGGGGAGGGGGACCAATGGTAGAGAACTTGAATGCAAGGCAGGTGACTGGGTAGGCTAGTTTGTGCCGAAGAAATGGCCAGTTAAGTTCCTTAAGTGCCTCACAGTGATGCCTCCTTGGGGAGGAGTTTGAGGTGAAGCGGGCCACTCTGTTATAGAGGACAGTAAGTTTATTGAATTCTGTCTCTCTGAGTGACTGCAGTAGAGGAGCCCCATACAGAATGGAAGGGAGAAGATTACAGCTGGCAACTGCTCGATGTGCGATGCAAAATAGTGAGTTCCCCAGATGATAGAGGAGGCCAAGCTTTTGGTGGATGGCCCTAGTTATGGAGTCAATATGGGGTCTGTAGGTCATCTCTTGGTCAAGATGGATCCCAAGGTATTTGAAACGGGACATGACCTCAACTATTTTCCCTTGGTTTGTGCCGATCTGGAGCAGCTGACTTCTGTCAGAGCCCAGATGTCTGGAGCCAAACAGGACGGCTTTGGTTTTTTCCTCATTTAGCTTCAGGGAGTTTGTGGAGAACCGGGACTCAAGAGTTGAGAGACTATCCTGCAGTTTTGTGGTGATGACACTAGGTTGAGGGTCACTGTAGTAGATGACCGTGTCATCTGCATACAGAATGAGTTTGCTGAGGGAACAGTTACTCTCAATATTATTGAGAAAGAGTGAGAAAAGTAAGGGGCCCAGGATTGAGCCCTGGGTCACCCCCACGGTGACGGGCCTGGGTCCAGACTGTGTACCCTTCCAGTGGACTTTTTGGAAACGTTTGTTAAGATAGCTCTCAAACCATGAGAGAGAGTGGTCATCTAGGCCTAGGAGCTGGAGTTTAGAGAGGAGGAGATTATGACTGACAAGGTCGAAGGCCCTCGATAGATCAATGAAGAGGGCACCCATTAGGGAGCCTTGATCCATGGAGGCAAGGATGTCAGTTGTGAGCTGGATGAGAGCAGTGTCTGTACCGTGGCCCTTCCTAAAACCATGCTGCACAGCAGCCATAAGTAGGTGCTGCTCCAGGTAGTACTGCAGCTGCTTATATACTAGTCTTTCCTGGATTTTTCCAAGAAGACTGAACAGGGAGATAGGTCTGTAGTTTCCTGGCTTGTCACAGGGCCCACTTTTGTAGACAGGGATGATGGTCGTGACCTTCCACATTGTTGGGACTATTCCTTCTCGAAGTGACCTATTTATGAGGAGAGTGACAGGATGGGCGATCGCAGGGGCAGCGTCTCTCAGTAGACGGGGTTCGAGCCAATCATGGCCTAGAGAGGAGGTAGGATTCATTTTTTGCAGAAGAGGTAGCACCTCGGACTGATTGACCAGCTTTAGGTGGAATTGAGGTCTGAAGAGGACCCACGCCCCTCCCGGGAGAGGGGCCAGCCTGAGGAGGGCAGGAAGGGGGGCCCATTTTGGATAGAAAAGGAGGCACAGAAAGCCTCAGCAACCTCAGATGGATCATTAATCAGTGAATCACCTATGAGGATAGAGTCTGTTTGTTTACCTGTGGAACGTTTGAGGAGCATGTTTATATGTCCCCAGAATTTTTTGGGATCACGTAGGTGCCTAGTTTGGAGGTCATGTAAGTACTGAGCTTTGGCCTGTTTCGAGGATTTTTTACATAGATTTCTCAGCTCTGTGTACTTCTCCCAGTCTGCAGAGTTTCCAGAGGACTTGTAGGTGCCCCATGCTTTGTCCTGGGGAAGCATTTTTTGCTTGAGGCTCGAGTTTAGCCATTTATGGCATTTGCCCGGTACTCTGAGCTTTTTTATTGGGGCGTGCCTATTTGATATGGACAAGAAGCCTCTTCAAGAGAGGGGAGAGAGGCAAAAGTGGCCCAGTCTGTTTTCCTCAGGTCAGAGCAGAAGTCAGCCACCTCGAACCTGCTGTAATTTTTTGCTTCAATGACCTTAGCAGTGATTTTTGGAGGCTTATTGGACCAGATGCAGAATATCGTCGAGTGGTCACTCAGAGAGTCAGCAATAATCCCTGCTGACAAAATACGGCCCAGGCAGGAGATGAGGATCCAGTCAATGAGAAAGTGGTTTCCAGTCTTGGGGTTATGCCTTGTGGGGAGGTCAATGACCTGAGTAAATGGAGAGCCAAGTAGTGGATTTTTTGTAGCAGAGGAGAGAAGGGATGGCCAGTGGATATTGAGATCCCCTAGGAGTCTGGCCTCCCCCTTGGAGAAGTCCTCTAGGTTATTTGTTAGTGATTCCAGAGAGGAGGCAGCATTTTGAGGTGGGAGGTAAACACCCCTATGGTAAGGGGTTTAGTATTACCGAGAAGTATTTTGACAAATAGTGTTTCAGCAAGGGAATCACTGAGAGGGGGGAAATTCAGGTCTGAAACTTGGAGGGCAGTGCTGACGTAGACAATTACCCCACTTCCCCTTTTCGCTACCCTATCTTTTCTGAAGGTAAGGTAGCCCACAAGATCCACTTCGTGGGGGAGGATCTGTGGTTTGAGCCAGATTTCTGTTACGGCCAGTATGTCCGGTTTGTAGAGTGTTGTCCATGCCTCGAGGTCATTGAAATTGTGCCTTAGACTGCCAATGTTCATATGAGTAAGTTTGAGCCCATATGAGGTGACCCACAAGGGGTCAGAGGGGTTGTTGAGGGAGAGATTAGGGGAGTAGGGACCTGGATTAGGTTCTATATCCCCCCTAGGGTGAGAAGTGTCCTGCCCAGGTGATCGGGGTGAGATAAGGAGGGGCTAGAGTCCACCACCCATTACCCCTACTAAAGAGAGACGCCTGAGAACCCCACGATACCTTGGAGGTGGGTCCTGGCAGAAATAATTTAAAATGAGACCAATATGAATGGATCTTGTTGTCCATCATTGCTGAGAGGGGCCCCAATTTGTGAGAGACCTAGTCTACAAAAAAAGCTAGGATTCAGGCTAGTATAGCCAGTAGGGAGTGAGTGGCTTAGATATTTTGATGGAGATACTTCTCAAGGATATTTATTTGCCACAAAAAATGACAGCGGATCCCCAAGTGGAGAAACAGTGAAGCTTAATTGCTGGTAAGGTGAGCCTGCCAGCATGTAATTCTAGTAAAGCTTTTCTTAGGCAAAAGTAGATTATCCCAGAAAATACAGGGAAGCCCCTAGTGGCGATATTGTATAGCTTGCAGATGGCAAAGTGAGCTGATAGGTAATTTCAGCTCACGTGATCATCCAATCGCCTATAAAGGGGAGTGTCGACCAAGGGTGGTGGTGGGGGTGGCAGGGCAGAGCCTTGGCTTACAACAGCCATGCAGCCTACTCAGCAGCCAACAGGACATGCCTGGAGCGAGCTACAGGGCATCTTTTCTGTGCACAGTACTCCGGTAAGGCCCTTTAAGAAAACCTTTGTAGTCCCTTTAGCTTTAGTCTTTACCTTGTTTCAGAGTTCGTCATTGCCGCCACTTGGGGAGGAGGGAGGGAGCAGAGGCCCTCACGACCTGTCCAGCGGTACCTGTGGAAAGAGAGCGATGGTGAGTACAGGCTTAAGTAGGCAGGAAAATGGGGGGAGAGTGCAGGGGCCTGCGAGATGAGGCAAGAAGCCCTGATTCAGTTCTCCGGTGCAGGGGCCAGCCCATCAATAGTTTAAACACAGCAGAGCAATTATTTACACTTTTGCTAGCAGTTAGAAATGGCTATGACTGCCCAAGCCCTGCACAGGTATTCATACACAGCTTTGCTATACTTCAAAAACAGAAGGAAAACTCAGAAGTGACTCTGGCGGGCACCCTACCAATTAGAATGCATCCACAGCTCTGCTATCCTTATGTACAGTTTTGCTATCCCTATGCAGTTTTGCTATCTCTACACAGTTTTGCTATCTATAGAAACAGTAGGGAGACTCAGGAACGGAATCGGAAAGCACTCTGCTCGTTAGGATGCACATACAGTTCTGCTGTATTTTAAAACAGAAAGGAAATTTGAGTCCAAACAAATTGTTACAGCAAAACTTCATTGTAGTAATTATGGTTCAGGCTGGCACACAATAGAAAACAGTCAGAAAGTGCCCAGTACTGCATCCCTTGGTCCGAAAAGCAGTCCAAAACACAGTCAGCACATGTGCACCGACCCAAAATGGCTTGAACGATTCTCAGTTCAAGCATCCAAGTTCGTTGCTCATACTATCTGATTCATGCATACTATAATCATTGACTTGATCATGTTCATGCTGAAGTACCTAAGCACAAATCATTCCATACTACTAGTACCTAACAACCATTGTCTACTTAACAGCTGGCCTCTGTATCCAACAACCATCTACATCATCCAGCTACAGTATGTAACATAAGCACTGAGCTATGAACCACACATAACAACATTTGGATCAGCAGTGCAAGCAAACAAGGTATGATCAACTGGAGAGGACATCTCGCCTACATTTAGATACAATCATACAATAAAGTAAAAATAAAATAAAACACCATAAAATGCAACTATCATCCTTCCCTGCTCATAATATCAGAGATAATAGCAGTTCATAACACACAGTGCCGTACCTTGATGTCTCAAATGAAATCCTAGGCAGAAGGACGTGCTGTCACAGCTCTTTCCTTTCTTCTGCCCTCCTTTAGCTGAAATGGGTCTAAAATTATATGTTTTTGGATGGATGATGTCTCATGTACCTCGTGTTACATTTCTTGTAGAAGTGTGTCTCGTGATACACTTCTTGTAGAAGTATACCCTGTGATACACTTCTGCAAAATTATGTAAGGTAGTGACAAAAATATCTTAGAACTGTACTGCATGATGCACTTTTGCAAAATTATGCAACATGGCCACAGAAATATCTTATTTTAGAAGTCTGCATTCTGTCAAGCACATAGCCTTCTTGAAATGTGCTCTCTTTCACTTATTCAAATAAAATCTCCCCATTCTACAGTTCGTTCCAAACAAGCCATGCAGATATATTTTTCTTTTTTAAACTGTAAACTGTTAATTTCACAAACAAGCAATAATGTATCTTTAAACTGTTTATCAGTAATACAATCTCATTTTATTATAAGGTAAACAGAAATTTAAGGCTAAACTATGTTTGCAGCTTAAAATGCTAATGATATAACTTATTTGCTATAGAGGAAACAGTGGTTTAGCCTGCATCCTTTCAAACACAAAGCTTTCTTGAAATGTGTTCTCTTTCACTTACTCAAATAAATGTCCTCCCTTCTACAGCTAGTTTTAAATTAAGACGCTTTCTTTAAACTGTAAAATGTTAATATTACAACTAAATATTGCAAAGAAGCTATAATCATTTTTTTAAATGCGCCTTTAAACTATTTTACAGTAAGACATGATCAATTTATTGGCTAAACAGAATTATACTTGGCAATAAGGTTGTATTTAATTTAATTCAGGAAAAGCAGAAGTAAAGCATTTTTCAATTGTCATTATTTTAATTTAGAGAGGAGTCAATAAGTCAGATCTATTTATTGATTTGTCTCTGGGAAATAGCAGGTTCTTGCTCCATCATGTCCTCTAGTTCTAGGAAAAGCTGCTTGTTTGGAATACTTTGATCAGGCAGTCAAAACAGGGATTCAAGGGGATTGCAGGTTCTGCAGACTAAGAACAAAACATTCACCCAGCCTATTTTTGCAACAGTTGTTGCATTCTGTCCCCCCCATTCATTTAGGTATACACTCAACTGGACAAACTTCAAAGCCCTTGTATGACAGTTACAGGTGCCAGAACCAATGGGCAAGGGGAGTATCAGCCCCCTACTATTGCCCATGAGCACTGAAAGTACCCCTTTAATGTATTTAAGGTCAGAAGGGAAGCAATCCTGGTCTCTTTTGTAATCTACAGCACCCCCCGCTTTCCCCATGTTCTGGCATCCACGGTGACAGTTATGCACTTTTTTGATGTGCATTCCTAGGGCTGAGTTTTCTCTGCCAGATCTGATGGCACCAATGTGCTCTTGTAGTCACCTCTTTACAGGCCTACTAGTACATTCCACGTACAGAAAATGACAACTGCACACGATCGATGACATGCACTGCAAAGCTAGTGTAACGGGGATAAACTCCCTGATGGCCACTCTAATTCCTAAAAAAGCCACATCCAGCTGTTTACCTGGCAGCCCATACCTGCACACAGAACACCTAGCACAAGTGTGGCTGTGCACATGTACAGATGATGTAAAAGTGGGGGCCATCAGAAGTAGCAAGGAGCAGGCTGAATCGTTCCAGAATGGAATTAATAGCATAGCCGATTGGGCAGACCATAAGAAATTGAGCTTCAACATTAAAAAATGCCAGATTATGCATTTTGGAGCAAAGAATGCTAAAGTAAGCTATTATTTACAAAAGAAGGAAACAACATCAGAATTTGAAAGGGATTTGGATGTACTATGCTTTGAAGACCAGATTAAGAGTGTGGTCTGTAAGGGTAATGGAATATTGGGATGCATAGGGAGACATATCAGGAGACGGCAGAGGGAGGTGGTGATTCCCTTGTATTCATCATTGCTGAAGCTGCATATGGAGTACTGTCTTCAGTTTTGGACTCCATATAAGAGGGGAGATGTGAGGAGGTTGGAGTGGGTGAAGAAGAGGGCAACCAGGTTGATTGCTGATGTCAGACATGAGACATATGAGGAGAGGTTGACAAAACTGGACTTGTTCTCCCTGGATAAGAGGAGATTTGTGTCTAGTATATAAAGCATAAAATAACAGTGATGTGTGGGAATGTGTTGGACTTAAAAAAGAGAACAGTATAGAGCTACAGGGACACATGAATTGATTCTGAAAGGGGAACATTTCAAAAGAAATGTGTGGGGTTGGGGGCATGGGTAAATCAGAGAGTGGTCTCAGTGTGGAATAAACTACCAAAGGAGACTGTACAAAGCCCAAACTTGAATCAATTTAAAAATTCTTTGGACAAATTCTTAATTAGTCAGGGTCTATCAGGATATGCGTAGATATATCAAGTCACTATGGCTAGCATGCTGACTTGTAAACTTCTATGATTTATGATGATCCTACCATAGCCAATTAGCTTAGTTGGAAACCAAGTTTGCTTTGCACTGGATTTTAGGAAACTGTGTGAGGATGTTCTTCAAATTACTGGCTCTAGTCTATGGTACATATGGCTGCATATCAAACAGGTTCTGGACCGAACAGAGCTTGATGATGTTCCTACTGGATAGCAAGACATTTTTTTTTAAATTTTTGGAGCCAACTTACTGAATTCTAAAATAAAAGCAAGAGGCATATTTCTGAAGTTTCCCCCTATCTCAGTAGCAGAAGCTCATTCCAGTTTCTCCCACATGCTTTGTGTAATGCTTCATCTAGGACCTGGGAGGACACCCCTTTTTAAGAAATCTGTTGTACATATCCCCAGCTTGTACTTCAAAATCGGAGTTTCTAGAACAATTGCAATGCAACAGCAAAAACTGCCCATATGGTATCAATGATACTGTCATAGTCTCAGTAGGTTGCACACTAGCCTCTGAGGCCAGAAGATCAGAAGGCTGTGGGTTCCATTCCCACACCAGGAACCTGAGGTAAAATCCCAATACTGACACTGTAGTGCATCACGAGGGGGATGCTGCACTCCTGAAGTACCACCTTTTGGATAAGATGTTAAACAGAGAATCCATCTGCCAGTTCTGGTGGTTGTTCAGGTGGATGTTAAAGATCCCATGGCACTTCTCAAAAAGAACAGAGGAACAGGAATCTCCCCAGTGATCTGGCTAAATTTCCCCCACTCACTAAAAATATCACCAACAGCTTAATCTGTTTCAGTGTCAGTTGGTTTCCATTTGTATCCACACTCCCCTGGTACAAGGGTGAAAATAGGCAGAATTGCTTAGTCCTCCTTTCCCTGTCAACAAAAACTAAATAAAATACTAATGAAGGGGGATGGGCACTCATGGCATACAGCATAGTGTTGCTTGCAGTACCAGATCCCTATTTTACCCTTATTGCCAACAAACAAAACTAGGTAAAAAAAACTCAAGCTCTCTCTCTCTTCAAATCTATGGGTAAATATTTTATTTTTTGTTTTATGTTATTTATTGTACTTTATAATACAAACAACACAATGTAACACATGACAATGGTGCACATGACATACATGCATGTTACATACATAAGATTCCCTTTAACTATTTACATGAATTAGGAATTCATTCAAAGTAAAATTGTTAAAATGGAAGGCATGTGTCTACCCCTGACTGACAATTCATAAGTGCAGAATTCAAGTCCATAGTCCCACCAGGAATAAATTAAAATACCCATAATATTTCTGTACTGTATGGTGGAACACGATTGTATATAGAAATCCATACACTTTAGAAAGTCGTTCTGCTGCAGTACTAATGTTCTCACTAATGCAAAATGACTTTTCATTCTGCGTTAGTGAGAACATCATAAACAAGTGACTCCATCAGCACTCCTCATTGTTTAGTGCCCAATGGAGAGAGTTACGCATGTGTGTTGGCTGGAGGGTGGTTGTGTTCACGTGCGGTCGGCAACCCAAAATAAAAGTAAATAATTCTGGGCTGTATTGTTTTCATGAAGGCTGACATGATCGTGGTCCACCACGCACTATATAGAACAGTGTATGGAAAACCATACACAACAGTGCTAATAGTCCCCCTCGTGGATACCATGCCGACTGAGAGACCTTTCGAGCTTCACTCTCGAGGACATCAGTTGTCATGGCATTCACTCAGGAAGAACAGCCTTGTTATGTATGGTTTTCATACACTATCCTATATTTTCTTGTGAGGTTTCCTTCTGTAGAAGTGAATAGAAGGTTAATAATTTATCCAAATGATTTTCAAATGATGTCTACCTGTTATTCATACTAGCAACCATTTTTTATTTTTATTTTGAGATTTAGTAATAAGTCTTGGGAGACTCCTGATAGCTGATGTTTTCTTGGTCAAGTGTTTTAACTGAACTCTTTTGGCAGAGGCTGAGATTATGGCCATATGGAATCTTCTTTCTCTAACTGTTCGAGAAAGAAGATTTCACCAGTGGACCAAGGAGAAAGGTTCACTGTTACACATACTCTGGTCATGTACATTGGCCCAAACTTTAAGGGAAACGATTAAACATAGAGATAACCCCTTCTAGGCTTATATGGCCTCTTTATACCCAAAATTTGTATCATGGGAGATCTGGGAAGAATATCTGTTAGACTCTAGAAGGTTAATAATTTATCCATATCTCTATGTTTAATATTTTCCCATAAAGTTTGGGTCAATGTATATGACCAGAGTATGTGTAACAGTAAACCCTTTTCCTTGGTCTACTGGTGTATACATCTGAAGTGAGCTCACCCTTTTTATTTAATTTCACAGGCCTGAAATAAAGGTTGTTTAAGATATTAAATTGTGGCAGTTTCACTTTGCTATTCTTAGTATATAGGTATACATTTGTCCACACTTGTTACCAGCTGAAGTTTGAATCCGGGAACTCTGTGTGACGGTATTGGCAATGACCATCTGATTTAAAAGCTAGCAATAATAACTGAAGGGTGGACGGTAATGGACTATATTGGATTGCCCCAGTGGCATATGTAATAAGGTCCGATGTTGCAGGTGGAAGGTCTTATAGGTTCTGGAAGGTGCGGTATAGCCCATACTGACCACCATGGAAGGTAATATTGCACTTAGAAAATGGGTTACATGTGGCACTTGTATATACTCTTTAAAAAATGTCTAGAGATCTATTTAAAGTGGTTTTATTGGTAAAGTGGTCCCTCTACTGATGTACTTGCCAGTAGAGGGCACTGCAGTGTTTAAGTCACACAGATGTGTGTTTTCTTTAGTACTGTGATTAACTGCTTTTATTTCTGGAGCCATCAACCCTCCCTTACCCACTCACTAGTGGTCCATTTTATTTATCTTGTTATTTTTATTTAATTAAGTCTGTTGTTTGGTCCGGGAACTGTTGCAATGTAAAGCTGTTGTGAAGTGAGAGTGTGAGCGGTGTCAGAGGGGGACGTGTACCACTGAGTCATGAGACCAGCAGTAATTTCTTGCTTTCTGCACCCACAGATGGAGGCACCCTGCCAGCTTGCAGCACAAGGGAAAGAGGCGGTTAGTATGGAGCAGTGGGAGAAAGGAGGGCAGGCAGGCATTGGACAGGGTTGTTGTTCATGGAGCTGGCAGTGTCTCATTCTGGAGTCATCTGAGGACACAACACCATAAATTAGGTAAAGGACAATATATTTTTTACTGTTTTGAGAAACAACTTGGCAATTAAGCAATAAACCACAACAGTGTGTGGGTTATACTGAGATTTATCCATGCCTGGCATGGTTCGGTCATGAGGTCGAAGGCCGAGTGACCAAACCATCCAGGCTTGGGTAAATTCCAACAAAACCCACACCTGGAGTGGTTTATTGTAATTATATAATAACCCCCAGATTTTGCTCAGTGGCCCTTTTAACATCATATCAGAATGCTTCAGGCATATTTAAACTGAGGTTCATCATCATATTTGAAGGAGGGGTGAGGAGCCACGAGTTTCCCTATTTTATCCTAACCACTAATAATTATCCAAATGGTTTTTATACTGTTAATTGAGCTACTGCCTGTTGGAATGGGGGCCACATTTTTTCACATTGACCTTTCTTATCAAGTTTAATATACTATACTTTTTCCAACTTAGAGACATCAATCATAACAATCAACTGTGTTTTAAAAGCCGGGGGGTTGGGGTCTTTCCAGTTCTGTAAAACATATTTTTTTTGCCACAGCAGACATTAGAGATAACAATTTCTTTTGATCTGCATCCAATAGCTGTTCATAAGGAATGATACCCATCAGAGTCACACGTGGATTCAAAGAAATATGCCTACTGCAAATAGCAGACACACGTGGACTAACTTTTGCCCAGTAGTTAGATAGTAAGGGACACGAATGAGTCATAAGTATTAATGTTCCAGAGGTTACAGCACAGCACGGACATTCATCCGATATACTCACATTAAATAGGTGAAGTTTATAGGGAGTATACGTCTGGTGGATGATGTTATACTGAATTTGTTGAAGCCTTACAGATTCAAATTATGATTACAAACATCTAAAACCTCGTGCCAAATTTGAGGTGTCACACACAGCCCCATATCCATTTTAATCTTGAATTGTCCAGAGGTACGTCTAGTTTCCCCCTACTTGTTGATATAGTGATGCTATAAGTTTTTATTTTTATTTAGTTGTTTAACCAGGAGTAGCACACTAAGCTGAAAGCTTTTTTACAGGAGCAACCTGGGAGCACAGGGGAAGTCAAGTGACTTGCTCAGGATCACACAGTATGCAAATGGAAGCTGTGGGATTCAAACCCAGATCTGGTCTGCTGGATATTACCAGATTTGCAGCTCAGAGCCTTAAACCACTGCGCTATACTGCCTCCCTCTAAATTCTTTCGAAGAATGGCCAACAAGGGAGGTGGTTCGACCATACTAACCAAATTTTTTTTTTTTTTCCAAAAAATGTTTTAATTGAGTGTATTGAAACGGAAGTATTTTATATTGGTTCTTCATCTGTAAAAATGTTTTTCATTTTCCATGTTGGAATAGATCACCCATCTAATTCACCCCATAAGAAAGACATCTTCGAAAGGATTTGTCTATTATTCAAGGTGGGAATGCTGTTAAGACTCTCTGACACCATCTTCTCTGGGATGGACAAAGGTCTAATAACCTCAGCCATGTTTGTCGATTTAGCCAAATCTTTTGACACTGTGTCCCACCCCCTGTTGCTAACCTGCCTCTCTGCAGCCAATCTATCAGAGTCTGCCACTAGCTGGTTCAGTACCTACCTGATAGACAGAACTCAGCCTGTAAGAATTGTTGATTCCACCTCCCCTCCTATCCCTATAGATACTGGTGTACCACAGGGATAAGCACTCAGCCCTATCCTTTTTTCCATCTTTCTCAATGACCTGCCACTAAACTGTTCATCTTCCCCCATTCACATGTATGCAGATGACACAGTCATATTTACCTCTGGCCAGACCCCAGAGAAGGTTGCTACCAGCCTTCATGCTGATTTTAGTAAAGTTCAGCTCTGGTTTAGCTCACACCAACTCTCCCTCAATGCCAAAAAGACAGTTTCCATGACCTTTGGCACCAGGCAGAGACTATCCAGGCTCACCATCCTCCCAAATTTCCACACCCTTGATGGGATGGTCCTTGAGGATGCTACTACTTTTCGGTACCTAGGGGTATGGCTCGACCAACACCTATCCTTCTCTGCCCACATTGACGTCATCCTGAAAAAACTGTGCCCCAAACTCAGTGCCCTTTACAGGAACTGCAGTAGCCTCCCGCTACCTGCGAGATGGGAAATTGTGCAGAAGATGATCTTACCTACTTTCGACTACTGTGATGTAGTCTAAAGAGCTGCTCCCAAGTCTACCCTATCCAGACTGGATCCCCTCTTCAACGCTTTCTGCTGCTTTGCCCTCGATGCCCCCCCCCTTGCACCCATCACTGTATGCTCTACCATTCGCTGGCCTTCCCTTGACAACTGGCGACTACTCCATAGTGCTAAATTTGCTTCAAAATTCTGGCTCAGTTCCTTTTTGTACTACCTTTCCGCCTCTCTATCATCCCCACCTACCCCCTCTCATGGCCTCAGGTCAACTGACTCCTGGCTGCTGTCAGTCCCTCACCAACGGATCTCAGCGGGCCAAGCCGCCTTCTCCTACCACCTCCCTAAATTCTGAAATGACCTACTGGCCCAGATTTGTCAATCCTCCTCTATGCATTCTCTGTTCTCTGCCCTGTCTAACTTTTATGCAATAAAATGCTCCTGTATCTGACATCTCTCCCCCCCACACCTGCCCAACCCCCCTTCTCTCAATCCCTCAACTCCCCTCCCACTGCAGTACCTCCCACTTACCCCTCACCCACCCCCAAGTGGCCTGACCAGCGGCATTAGCTTTTGCTATGAATGTTGGCATATACCATCAACATCTGCATTTGCCCTCTATTGCACTTACAAGCCTTGTTCTCACTGCCAAATGTGTTGTCTTCACAGAGTACCATGGCTATTAAACACAGTATTGTTCTAACCTAATCCATGTTGTACCATCTTGTTGAAAGTAACCTTAATGTATATAACTTAATTACTCAATGTTGTTGCAATTCCTTGTACAATGTAACCTAAAATTCCATGTCACACTGTCTGTGACTGTTCTCCATTTGTAACCCCCCTCGGTCACACTGTGAGATGAGCATCTTGATGCTCAGTGTGCCTTTCCTGGTGAAATATTTCAATAAAAATCCATAATTTAAAACAAATTGGAGTATATTCTGTTATTACATCATTTTCTCCCACTTTATTCAGGAGTTCTGTCCAGCAAGTATATAAAGTTCTGGTAACAACGGGTAATGAACTTAGTCATTTCTTTAATGGAGCAGAAGAAAAAAGAAAGTTTAATAAATTCAAATATGGCTGACACCCTGCCTCCACCAAAGTTAATGGTTTTCTCCTCACATCAGGTTGCAGCCAGTCCCAAATATGTATTATTTGAGTAACCCAATAATATAGTTTAAAATTTTTGGTAGTGCCAAGCCTCCACCTGCTCTAGAAATTTCCAACTTTTTTATGGCAATTCTAACTTTATTCTGTTTCCAAAGAAATGTATTAATCATTGAATCTAATCTTTTAAAAAAGTTATCAGGAATTTGAATAGCCAAGGCCTGGAACAGAAACAAAGCTTTAGGTAACACAAACATTTTAACAAGGTTAACTCTCCCTATTAGAGTCAAAAATAAAGTGTTCCATTTAATTAGATCCCCCATCAGTGTTTTGCAAGAAATCCTCAAAATTAGCTTGACATCAGTCTGCCGTTCTAGGAGTAAGATTTATTCCTAGATATTTTAAAGTTTATTTCACTACTTTTACATTCTTGCCCATTATCTGTAAATCCCTCTGGGGCTGTCCAGGGTTCAATCTCATAAGTTTTGTTTTAGACCAGTTTATTTTATAGCCTGAAAGAGAGTCAACTATGTCTATAATTTGAATAATAGCTGAATTTGATGTGTTTATATTAGTAATGAATAATAAAATATCATCAGCAAACAGGCAAATTTTTTTGCATTACTGGGCTGTAGAAATCCCTGAGATATCAGGGTGTCTTCTTATTGCCATAGCTAAGGGCTCTGTTGCCATAGCAAAAATAAGCGGAGATAAAGGGCATCCCTGCCTGGTTCCTCTTGCAAGAGATAATTGATCTGATGTAAGTCCATTCATTCTTATAGTTGCCGTGGGAGCAGTATATAGTAATTTAATCCACCCACTGAGCTATGTGCCCACCCCATTCTTTGAATAATTGCTAATATACAAGACCATTCCAATCTATCAAAGGCTTTCTCAGCATCAATAGCTAACAAAGTAGCATCTTGTTCCTTGTTTAGTTCTATAATATTTAGTGGTCTTCTAATACTTTCCTCCACTGATCTATTTTTAATGAAGCAGTTTTGATCTTGGTGTATCATTTCTGGCATAAAATTTTAAACCCTATTTGCTATGATCTTTGCAAATATCTTATAATTGGTGTTTAATAAAGATATCGGTCGGTAGGACACACAGCTCAATGGGTCCTTCCCTATCTTAAGGAACACTTGTAAAAATGCTTGAGAAAAGGAACCAGGGAGGGTTCCCCTTTGATTTAGAGAGTTCAATACCTGTATCAATACTGGGATTAAAATGTCTCTATCTTTTTTATAGAATTCATTCCCTAGACCATCAGGTCCTGTGGTTTTATTGTTTGCAAAGTCTTGTATGGCCTTTTCTATTTCTTCTCCTGAAATTGGTTTATCACATTCTTCTCTAACATTACCTGGTACTTTCTGGATTTGGACAGAGTCCAGGAAGGCCTCCATTTCCTCTATGTTATTATTACATTGAGAAGTATATCGATTTTGGTAATATTCCATAATTTCATCTAGAATCTTCTTAGGTTTATTAATCACCCTCATTTTTATCCTTTAACTGCATAATTGAATTTTCATTTTGACGTTTTTTTGTTTGCCAGGATAAGAGCTTCAGAGGTTTATCTGTATTAAAATAGTAATTAGACCTAGTTTTAATTGTTTGTTTCTTTGCTCTATCCAATGTTAGTGGATTATAAAAGTCCCTTTTTTGTATTAATCTCTGATATACTCTAGGGTCCATTGTTGAGCTATGTAAATTACTTAAACTCTGGCTTTCTTGTTCCGTTTGTTTAATAGTTTTATCCCTCTGTTTCCTATTTCAAGAGGAAAGGTTCATTGCCCTCCCCCCAAAGTTATTTTTATTCATTTTCTTGCTCAGCCCAAATAAATAGTTCTTTGTTGCTAGGGAGACCCTGCCTCGGCTCCTTCATTTCTCTGGTGTCTTCCATACTTGATCCCATCTAACAAATACACCATACAGACTCCCCTCACAGTGTTTCATTACTGCACATTACTAGTAAAATAGTGCAGCATGAAATAACTTTGCAATTTCTTGACATACTGTCGAGATCTAACTGGAGAGTTCTACAGACCCAATTCGTCAAAGAGATGCAAGAGAATAAAAGGTACGAGTAAAATGAAAACTAAAAGGTTAATTAATGCAGCCTGATTCAGTTAGCGTGTCACAAGAAACTCATAAATACCTATCGGGTTGCTGCAACTGCACCTAATGTAAACAACTAGAAAAAGAAGGTATATGTTCAGCGTGGATTCTATGATATACTGCACACCGATACTACCTTGAGAGGAAGCAGATATCAGTGCCTTTTTCCCACTCATTTTGTGAGCCCATTTCTGCCTGAATTCTTCTGGCAGTCTGAAATGTTTCTGTGCTCAGGGCTGTGAATCACCGAATGAAAAGATTGAAGGCAGTCTTTAAATTGAAGTGCTTTTGTATCCATTGCATTTTGAGCACCAGTGGACAGTCAGTCAAGTGGGCTGTTGACAGCTCTGCTGTTTGCTTGGGTTACTGCACTGTGCTTGGTCATGGTCAGGAAAAAAAGAAAGAAATCCCCGCCCTTTACAAGAAGGAAGTGGAATACTTCAGCAGGTGTATCATTTTACCTGAGTGCGACTTTAGGACAGGTTTATGTCTGTCAGCAGTAGTTGTTTGTTTTTATTTATTCTTTTCATTTCGGCTGGTGGAGCAGGGAGGGAGTGACGAAGTTGGGAGGCAGAAAGTGTACCTGTGCTGCACAAGAGCAATGGACTCAGGAGGGAGCGAGCATTGTAGGCTGCAATAACTTTTTTTTACGATCGTTTGGCTTGTGAAATATGTTGTACATCTACATGGACTGCTCGTTCATCTCAGGCAGTGTTAAGGTTCACAGTTTTGTGTACCGCCAGTTTAGCAAGGAAACAACATGGCAGCTTGGATTATATCAACATGGCAGCTTGGATTATATCAATATGGCAGCTTGGATTATATCATTTTCAGGGTCAGATTAATTTCTGTTTGAGATACGGCTGACTGGCACCATTTGCATGAGTAATGGCAGGATTTACCATGGCAGAAAGGTGCCAGTCAGTCAATCAGGGACTCTGATTCTCAGACCCCATTGTATAATAGCTGATACAGAGCTGATATGGAGTGCGGAAGGACTGCTGCCATTCCCAATTTGTTAATTAGGTCAGAACTACTGTCATTGCTGAGTGGTGGGCCCATATGCTTTGATACCATGGGCATTAATTGCATACATTTGAAACTACAGTATGCCTATCTTCCTCTTGGTGTTTGGCTTTGAATGTTCTATACTATATTAGCTGGTCACCTAACGTAGGGTCTGCTATTGAAAACAGTGATAGCCAGCCCAAAAAAGAAGGTTTTATGGCTTTGCATGTAGCTTAAAGAGTTACTGATGCCTCAAAGAAAACTTTAAGAAACATAATTATTAGGTACAATTCTGCTTGTATTCCATTTATTTTATATATTTTTCCTCCCCATAATTTATTACTAAAGAAATGTGTATGAATATATGATCCTTGTCCCGTAGAGTGTGGTTTGAGTTCATCAGCCTCTATAGCTTACTCCTTACTTCAAGTCACAGTCCTCTGTTGTGACATCACAGTCTGTTACCATGGGACTAACTGGGAGGTCAGAAGCAGTGCTCTATGACTTCAGGTAGGGAGAAAGCAGCAGGAAAAGATTAACTCTTCAGGTGCAAAGATCATGTTTTCATGCAAATGACCTCACTACTTAATGTGGAAGAGGGATAAAGAACTAATGGGAACTACAAGCTGGACAGTGCCTAAATATTATATTGTGTTAAAGTTCTCCTGAGCATATCACCAGCTCTTCAAGGTTGTGATTGTCGTATAAAGGCTGAAGTTTGTTTGTTGTGGTATTAATTTTAAGCAGGCAACACACCTGTGCATCAACATTATTTGAGTTACCTATAGGAGCGGTTTTGAGTTTGTGAGCTATCGTTTCAAAAGGTACATATAACAATGATGTCACTGATGTGTCAGTTTCTATATATAGCTGATTTTCAGTCAAGAGCCAAAGGGGGGTGTAAGTTTGGGCTCTACGATGCCGGTTTGACAACACTTTTATCAACTGGCATCACAGCGACAGGATTTATGTTGACCACAAGTTGCAGTTGATATAAATCCAGATTGTCTCCCAGTCCTTTTTTATTTTTGTTTTTGTGTTTTTTTTTTAAATCGGGGAGCTTCAGCCCCCCCCCGAACCTCCCATGTGGGGCGCTCTGCCCCCTGCACCCCTGTACTTTAGATTATCAACTCCAAGTCAGAGTTGATCTGGGGAGGGTGTGCAGAACCGGGAGACAGTGTGCCTCTGTTCCAGGTGCACCAACACAGTGACCTGTCAGCGAACTGTCACTGTGTTTGTGCCACTGTCAGAGGGGGGATACCATAAATGTTCTGGTTCCAATCTTGAAGGGGAGGAGACCATTTCAGATATTTACTTTCGTTTGAGTAGAAGTGATACATGTTAAAATGGGGCAGCTGTAACCTGCCTTGGATTTTGGGCCTGTCTAGTTTCGTGTTTGCCCTTTGTGCTCTATAGTTGACTAGATTAAATCTGATCTGTGTGTGTGTGTGTGTGTGTGTGTATGTGTGCATGTAGAGAAGAGGACCATTTCAGTGATAGGCAGGTTTTCAGCATGTTAAGGGGGTACAAGATTCTTGGGAGGACATTAATCTTTGTAATGTTTATGCATCCTCAGAGTGTTAAGGGGAGACTAGTCCATCTTTTCAAATCTTGCTTAGCTTTAGTAATCAGCTTGTCTAAATTATTTTTTTGATGCATATCTGACTTGTCTCTACTTAAATCTATGCCCAAATATCTCAGCTTCTTTGACTCCCATGTAGGTCCTAACTGAGTGATGTAATTTAGCAGGTTAATTAAAATTTAACTTGTTTTTATTAATATTTGAGATGTATTCTGTTGCTTATTCCAGGCTCTCTCTTCAGATGATCAATATATCATCAATATATCTGTCCCAGTGCATAATCTGACCCCTGTGTCAGTTGTTGGCATCATTAAACTTAAACTCTCCCACTTCTCTAAATACAGATTAGCAAATGACGGCCATGGTAGCTCCCCTCCATAGCTGTGCCACAGTTTTGTAAGCAAATACCTCCTTAAAGGTGAAGAAATTGTGCATCAAAATAAAAATGTGTAGCTTTCAATAAGAAGTGTGGTGGGGGTATACTGGTATAGGTACTACATGTGAAAAAATAATCCAGCACTTTTAACCCCAATTCACATGGGAAACAAGTGTAGCGGGATGACACATAAAAAGCAATGCATATAAATCCCTCCTGCCAAACTACCAAATGAATTGTTTCCATCAAATGAGCCGGGTCATGGACATTTGGTTTCAAATTAACAACCAGAGGTCAGAGAAAGAAGAATTCCTTAAATCTATCGAGAGTCTCAGAAAGAGACCCCATGCCTGAGACTATCAGTTTACCTGGCAGTTTTTCCAGATTCTTATGT
Organism: Neoceratodus forsteri; assembly: GCA_016271365.2. Lineage (NCBI taxonomy): Eukaryota > Metazoa > Chordata > Ceratodontiformes > Ceratodontidae > Neoceratodus > Neoceratodus forsteri. The sequence continues at coordinate 20,938,406 of CM028129.1, read as the reverse complement.
GTCTTGGGAGATAATAAAAGATAGCATTGTAAGATTTTGCTTTTTTTAAGGAATTAGTTTCCTGTTTAGTAAATATTTCCTTTACTGCATCAATGAACTGTTAACTGGAACAGTTCCGACTGATACTTAGAAGTGGGGTCAGCATTCAAATTAATGTAGACATTTCTGTTGCTTAATCTGACAGCTTCCCTCACATAGCCAATTGTATTTAAGACAACAATACTGCCACCTTTGTAGGACTCACATATGACAATATATTTTATCTGGGCAAGTTCTTCAAAGGCAACTTTTTCTGCTGGCAACAGATTATGGTGCTTTAAATTCTACTGTTTAGAAAATTTGTTCTCAGCCTCAATGAGGACTGTTTTCTGATACAGTGATATGGCTGTGTTAACAGTGAATGGACAGAGCATGGATTTGGGTTTAAATCTAGCACTATGTGCTTCAGTGGAATTAAGTGTCACATCCTGTGATACAGAAATTATTTCTGGATGTGGGTCTTATTCCCCATCTCCCACCTCTAGCCAATTGATCAAATCAGAATTCATTGACAGACTCAAAAGACTTTCATTACTCTCTGTAACAGGACTCTCTCTCTCTCTGCCTTCAATAGCAGATATTAGGAAATATAGTTTTCCCCTACTGTACTCAGTAGTAGAGAGTGTCACATCATTTTGTAAATCACCTCCCATGTTGGAATCTTTCTGAACATAGAAAAATGTCAAATTCAACTTGCGAAAATCAAGCCTCAATGGTGGAATGAAATCAATCCCTTTTGCAGGAGACTAATCTAATGTGTTGTTAGCACTTGGGCTGGCATGTTGATTATTTTCTTGCTGGCGTAAGTAAGTAAACTTTATTTCTAAAGTGCCCATCCTTGGAGGCTCTGGGTGCTGAACAATGGCGTACATCAATGTAACAATATAAACAAATGATAATGAAGTATAACAACTTTAGATTAATGAAACCAAAAACAAGAACAATATAAACAAGGTATTACCAGAAAGATTAGTATAGCGAAAAGCCTCCTTAAATAGGTAGGACATCAGACCCCCCCCCTTAAAGTCTTCTAATGAGGGGGCCTCCCTCAAAGACCTTGGGAGTGAGTTCCACAGGGTCAGGCTGGGTACTGAAATAGCCTGCTCCCTAGATGACCTCAGCCAAACACTGGGAACTGCTAGGAGGCCCTCTTCAGAGGAACAGAGTGGACAGAGGGGTTGGTAAGGAGACAGTAGGTCATGTAGGTAACTAGGTCCCAGACTGTGTAGGGCTTTATAGATCAGCAATCCGACTTGAAGGTAATCCGTTACCTCACTGGCAGCCAGTGAAGATCATATAAGACTGGTGTTATGTGGCAGGACCTAGCAAGGCCTGCCAACAGCCTGGACATCACATTCTGCACTAGCTGCAGGTGATGCAGAGCACCTCCAGTTAGCCCCAGGCACAGGGTGTTGCAGTAATGAAGCCTGGATGTCATAAAGGCATATACCAATGAGGGCAAGTCATCAGATGGGGAAAAAAATTTAATCCGGGTGATATTCCTCAGGTGGTAAAATCCACTTTGGGCAATGGCCGACACTTGATCCTCCAGTGTCAGATCACTGTTAAGGATCATGCCCAGATTTTTAACCTTAGTAGAAGCAGCTAACTGGGAGGCATCAAGTACAAGACCGATGGCCTCTCTTGCCTGCCAGCCTGACTTCTCATCAATGTCTAGGCTCAATCACTAATACTTCCATCTTATTCAGGTTAAGCTTTAGCCAGTTGGAGGACATCCAGTCCTGGAACTTGGCCAGGCAAGAATTAAATACAGAGATCACACCCTGTAGACTTGGTGCAAACGGCATATACAGCTGGGTGTCATCTGCATAGCAGTGAAAACCCACACTGTACCATCTAATAATATCTCCCAGAGGCAGCATGTATACCACAAACAAAAATGGGTAACAGGATTGAGCCTGCTGAACTCCACAGGACGGCGGCTTTGAACAGGAGGAATGAATTCCCATCACCACCATTTGCGTCTTGTCCCGTAAAATCTGCCTGCTGTTGTTCCTTCCTTCCTGTTCTTATTCCTCCACATTTTATTCTTCTAGTTTTCCCTTTCCTTCTCTTTTTGGTTGCTTTTGTTGCATTTTCCTCTGTCTTTTTGGCCTGACCTCCTTTCTATAAACAGACCAATTTTTCCTGAGTATTTTCCGCACTATCATCAGACTCAGCGGCAATGCTTGTGACTGCTACAACTTTTCTTTGCTGTTTGTCTTTGTATTGGAGATATTATTTTTGCTGTGTTGTCTTGACTAGGATTTTTTGTAATGTTTGCTCCTGTGGCATGCCTTGCTTCAGGCTCGACTAGCAGAAATGCTGTTCCTCTCCCACCGAATACCTCTGCCGAGTTCTAGACTCTTTTGTCATGATCTAGCTTGCACTGCTTTTTCTTTGCTGTCTCACGTTCAAACTTATCCAGTGCTTATCAGGATGTACCACATTTTCTTTAATTTCCTCTTGTATTTCCTGGCATCTGTGCAGCTGGGTGGGGTAGAAGGGCGGCCCGTCAGGATCTGGGATGTCTGAGTGCGGCATTTAGGATGCCTTTTTCTCTCTGCCTGCCCAGTGTCTGAGAAGCAGTTTAATACATCAGCCAGAGGTCTGCCAAAAGGGGTGCACTCCTCTTACAACCCTTTGGTGGGTGCGCTGTTACCCTGCAGCCACAGCCCTCCTCCATGCTACAAGACTAGGGAGAGAATGATGGCTGTGGGGCAAATCTGAAAACATAATATAAAACTGGCACATGTGCAAGAGACATGGACCCATAGCTGGCATTTGTTATGCGGTCTGCTGTAACATGATGCTCTGTTCTAGCAGAGCAGGGGATCTAGTGTGACACCAGCTACAGCTTCCGATTGGAAGCCCGCAGGTTGTCCCAGGTCTAACATATGGCTGGTCCCTCCCATTACACGGGCCTACATGCCCACAGGTCATGCCAGCCAGATGAAGTGCATCTTGGCCTCACATGTTGATTTGGGGCTGAATACATGGTCTGTACTTGTGCATACTGGGCCTAATAGTGCTTGGAGCCCATTACTGTATAAGCTACCATTGATGGTTGGGGCTACCTGCATAATTTCTGAAATGTAATCTTTCTAATGGAATGAACATTTGGGATATGACAGTCTTTGGAGAATTACAGCATCCTACAGTTCCCTGCTGCAAGCAGAGCAAGGTTCTACTCTGGTGTCAGGTCAGGCATCTGATTGGATGCACGCTGTCCATTCCCACTCCACCACTCCATTCACTTCAACCATGCCACTCTGCTTTCTGCGCCTGGAGAGGGAAGACTGAGGGCTGATGATCCTGCCGCAGCTGCAGCCATCTGCAGTTGTAGAGCATCCACACCAGGATACACACCAGGATATACACCAGGACACACACCAGGATATACACCAGGATATACACCAGAATCCACACCAGGATACACACCAGGCTATACACCAGGATATACACCAGGATACACACCAGCATCTACACCAGGATACACACCAGGATACACACCAGGATACACACCAGGATATACACCAGGACACACACCAGCATCCACACCAGGATACACACCAAGATGCACACCAGGATATACACCAGGATCCACACCAGGATCCACACCAGGATACTCACCAGGATATACACCAGGACACACACCAGCATCCACACCAGGATACACACCAGGATCCACACCAGGATTCACACCAGGATACACACCAGGATCCACACCAGGATATACACCAGGACACACACCAGCATCCACACCAGGATACATGCCAAGATGCACACCAGGATATACACCAGGATATACACCAGGACACACACCAGCATCCACACCAGGATACACACCAAGATGCACACCAGGATATACACCAGGATCCACACCAGGATACACACCAGGATATACACCAGGACACACACCAGCATCCACACCAGGATACACACCAAGATGCACACCAGGATATACACCAGGATCCACACCAGGATTCACACCAGGATACACACCAGGATCCACACCAGAATATACACCAGGACACACACCAGCATCCACACCAGGATACACACCAAGATGCACACCAGGATATACACCAGGATCCACATCAGGATACATACCAGGATATACGCCATGATACACACCAGGATATACACCAGGATCCACACCAGGATCCACACCAGGATACACACTAGGTTATACACCAGGATCCACACCAGGACACACACCAGGATCCACACCAGCATCCACACCAGGATCCACACCAGAATTCACACTAGGATATACACCAGGATCCACACCAGGATACACACCAGGATATACACCAGGATCCACACCAGGATCCACACAAGGATACACACCAGGATCCACACCAGGATACACACCAGGATATACACCAGGATCCACACCAACATCCACACCAGGATCCACACCAGGATACACACTAGGATATACACCAGGATCCATACCAGGATACACACCAGGATATACACCAGGACACACACCAGCATCCACACCAGGATACACACCAAGATACACACCAGGATATACACCAGGATCCTCATCAGGATACACACCAGGATATACACCTGGATACACAGCAGCATCCACAATCCACACCAGGACACACACCAGCATCCACAATCCACACCAGGATATACACCAGGATCCACACCAGGATACACACCAAGATACACACCAGGATATACACCCGGATACACACCAGGATACACACCAGGATATACACCAGGGCACACACCAGCATCCACACCAGGATACACACCAAGATACACACCAAGATATACACCAGGATACACACCAGGATATACACCAGGACACACACCAGCATCCACAATCCACACCAGGATACACACCAGGATATACACCAGGATATACACCAGGGCACACACCAGCATCCACCAGGATACACACCAAGATACACACCAGAATCCACACCAGGACACACACCAAAGATTCGAGTCATCTGTTTTATTTCACAGACCTAGACAGACGTTACAAACTACCTATCAGATAAGTATATATTTTTAATTAGGTAATTTACATGTTATTTATATCCCATTTTTGAGTCTGATGTTTTGTTTACGCTTAAGTTTTAATATTTTTTTTTGGATTCCTTCAGGATAACTTTCGAGGAACAGCTTCCTAACATGGATCTGTCACGTAACAGATCCTACCATTTCAGCAAAAAATCTAGTAAAACAGTGTGCAATCATCAGTTGTAAGGTACGGGGGGTGGGTAGTGAGCTTGGGAGGAGTACAGAGAGGGGTGAATGAGAAGTTCTGTGTCGGTACTGAATGAACAAAAACAGAGTTGGCAAGTGGAGAAAGAGTGAGTAAAGGGCCAGACGCTGTATGTACAGGGTTGACAGTACAATTTGCATAGTATTAAGCTAGCAATAATACCTGACAGAGTGGGCGGTATTGATTCATTGTGAACTGCCTATGGGGCGTAATGAGGCCCAATGCTGCTTGGATGGCCTTATTGCCCTTGGAAGGTTTGGTATAGCCCATACCTCCCCCCCCCGGAGGGTGTTATTGAGGTTAGTAAATGGGTTGGTGGTTATAAAATTTTAATTAAAAGTTTTAAAAAGAGAATAAAATACATAACATTGGATATATAAATATGATTATTGTAAAGTAGTCCCTTATCTGGTGCAGTTGTCACTAGAGGGTGCTGCTGTTGGATGCTAGGGTTTTCATCAACGTGGTCATGTTTATAGTGCTATTGTACAGTGTTACTTCTGGTGCACACCCCTTGGGTGTTACTTGGAGCTGATGACCATAAGGTGCTGAATTTTTAGCCAGTGTCCATTTAGTGCCAAGGAGTAAAGGGGCATCACAAAAAGAGAGCACGGGACCCTTTTCCCAAGACTGGAAAGTTTACCTTTTTGTTCTTTTCTTTCTGGCTCCATTCGCCTGTGCCCCTTCCCTTCATGCCCCCCCCGTGCCCCATCCTTTGTCTGGGTTTTACACCATTTGGCACTAAGGGGGGAGGCATGGGCAAGAGACCCACCCTCCTGAATGATGGTGCAACAATCCCTGGGGCTGTCCATCACAACCTCCCCAGCCCTATAAATGGGGTGGGGAGTGGACAAAAAGAGAAGTTGGCAGCTTAGCTAGGATGGTGGAGGACATAAGGAGCACAGAGAGCAAAAAGAGCCTACCTGAGTGTGTCAGTGACTCCTCTGGAGTCGCTCCCCTACAGAGTGGGGCTGATAGTGGTGGGCTCCAATGATCAGGTGGAACGGGGCTCCCTGATTCACATTTATTCCCTTCTGTTTGCTGTGGCAGCGGGCTCACATTGGCTAGTGGACCAGAAGGTTCAGTGCAGCAGTTGTCCAGGCAGAAAACACAACCCAGACCCTTAGTTCTGCCCCAGCAGCCATGCAGCATTAGATAGGAGCTGGGTTGGAGTGCGGCTCCCCGGCCAAGTTTTCTGCCTCCCCTCAGCAGCACTGAAGTCCAGGGCCATGGCGGTGAGTGGGCCGAGTGTCCAGATTTTAATTATACTTGAACCACGGGCACTAGGGAAGTGGGAAGGGGAGGTAACAGAAAATTAAAGGGGCAGAGTGCCAAAGAAGAATTCTTAAAGGGCCAGTGCCATAGTGAGGAAAGGGGGGGGGTGCAGTGGGCTCCCTGGATGGGCTGTCAGCCCTGAGGGGGAGGAGAATTAACAGGCATGCCCAGAGAGGATGAAGGGAAGGCCCCAGAAGTGGCCAGAGGTCACAGAGCTATTTTAGTTTTTATTTTGTTTTATTATAGTTAAAAGTGACTCCAGAGGAGGCAGGCTGAGCCAACAGTAGCTTGCTTCTAGGTGCCTCTAGGTGAGTAAAGAGGGAGGGGCACTGCGATTTGGAAGCCCTAAAAGGAGGTCAAATGCAGACATGAGGCTGTACCTATGGCACAGGGGTGGCTATCAGTATTGGTGATGTGGGTCGGACCTGCAAAGATAGCCAAGGAGGGGAAGACCCTTGAAGGCGTAGCACCCCTGTTGGGGTGGGGGGGCAGATAGTCCTATGGCCTAAGTTGCCCACAGAGTTACAAGGAGGTGTTCTGAGCCCCACCCAAACTGGACTGTGCTGTTGCCTGCCTAGAGCCCCCTAGAGACTCCACCCTCTGCAAGAACTGAACTGTCTGCTAAACTGTTTGCTTGCAACTGTAACTGTTTTATCGAATTCCATCCCTCTGTACTTGATGTCCAGCTCCCCCTTTGTTGCCTGGACCAGCTTCTTCAGAGCCTGATGCTGACCCAGGGAGGTCCCCGACCCATCCTGCGTCTCCAGCAGAACTGTTTTTAGTGATGTTATCTGGCCTTGACATTCCAGCACATCAGCTTCCAGCATCAGCCCTGCAATGGTAAGTGTAGAAAGCTGCTAGTCAGGTATCCAGTAGTGAGTCAGCTTTGGAGCTGCCCCGGCTCAAACATTAGGGACCACAGTTAATGTTGTGCATGCCGTTTTCTTATTTTGTAGTCCATCCGTAAGTGTGCGCGTAACTGTGTCGCTCCGTAGAGGCTGCCCGAAGTTCATTCCGCCAGCAGTCTTCTTGTTGGAAAGTAGTATTGGTGCCAGGGACCTGCCAGTGGTCATTGCTGCAGATCATCCAGAAACACATCTGCTGACCAGAAGTCTTCAGCTTTTTGCCCGGAGCCACAGAAGATCGGAAAGTTCTTCATTGTCCAGCTGGCAGTGTTCTTCTTTGTGTCCTGTTCATCTGGGGGATGCCCCATTATGGCCTGTTTGTAAGAACACTTTTTTGGGTCAGTGCCCACCTACTGATCAGCTGACTCATTGCAAAGCTCAAGCTTGGTTCATCTGCCATCCGTCATCTTGGCCAAGTGCATGCAGGAATTGGACTAAAAGGGGTTAACCCCCATTCTGGATCTGACCAATTGTTGGTCCCAACCGTATTATTTTTGTTGTTTACTGTATCCTCGTGTAGTCTTTTAGGAAACAGTTATCTTGTTATTATTGTCTCTTGTAAATAAACTTTCTGCATCTTGAACACTGAGTACGCTTCCTGCCTCTCCTTCCAGATTCATCTGGCCTATCCTGAAATTGTTAGGGAGTCTCGAACCCCCATTTTACCGGGAACCTTCCAACCCCCTAAATTTGTCTTCCTGTACTGTACCTGCATTACTATACAACTTTAGGTAGGCAGCGCTACTGCAAGAGCAGTGCAGAACACTGTCTGTGATCAGGAAGAGAGGAGTGAATGCGGTTGGGAGGTAATGAGTGAGCAGGATGCGAGCAGGGTGAAAAAAAGTAAAAGGTGGGACTGTGAAGTCAGATGAAAGTTGGAAACCTGTAAAACCAGTAAATGATGTTACTTTTTAAATTTTCTTTATGTGGACCAGAACAGGGTGGGATGTGTTCCCGGCATATGCATCATGTGCTGCTGGTAGTGCTTGGTTAAAAAAATAATGGTAGCTTTCTAAGCATGTGTATAAAACAGCGCAAAGTATTTTGTGGATGTTTTAGTAGTCTGTGATTCACTTAGAGCAGGGGAAGTTTTCCCTGATCAAAGTGTGTGTATTGGAGGGGGTTCACTCACTAACTGAGTACGTTTTGAAAATTCCAGGGAGCCCAGTGATATTGGAACATAATCAGGCAACTAGAGACTGGAACTCATTATTTCCTGATCTCTGTTGCCTGATAAAAAAAAAAAAACACTGGTTGGTGGCAATGTTCCCTCTAATTTTTAGTCTCTGTGAGTGGACGACTGATATGTGTGTGCGGCACTTTGTGCAAAAAAATTGGTTCATGTGCGCAAATTGGGTGGCCCAAACAAGTGATATATTTTCTTGCCAGTAAACAGTAGAAAATATAATCAAACACTCAAACACTCAGTGCAAAGTGTAAATATATATTTTGACACAGTCCGAAGCTTGCATGTGCATTGTGCTCCACAACAATATGAACTGGAAACATGTGTAAACTATATACATTTTAGAGAGTCTTGCATGCATCTAAAAGGGGTGCTGCTGATGATGCATTGCTAAGAAATCAACATTTACTGTTTTTCTCTCCTGTCTTTCCCATTCTTCCAGTGGACCTGTATTTTATTAAGATCCATTTTTCCACTAGATGTTAAAAACAATTTTGTTCGCATCAGCTATCTAAATGGATTTCTTCCAAGCAGTTTCTTTGTTTGCTCTTAATGCAGTCCATGAGGCTGAAGCCTCTTTCACAGTCAGCACTAGAAGCTTGGAATGTAGCAGTAGTAGTACAATTTATTCTTCAGCATAAAGCAGTTACAGTATACAGTACTAAAATCAGGACAAAATACATACTAAATATAAATAGACAATAAATAAAACAAGGAACTTAAATATCTTTACAGTGCAATTCAGTTTAACAGAGTACCTTTTCACATAAAAAACCTCCACAGAACTTCAAGTCCCCCTAATAAACTTTACAAATGAGTTGAGATTAAAAATCTTGCAAAGATCTCTTCCATGTTCTTCTCTTTCATAGTCAACAAATATTCCAAAACATCCTCCAGGGGGGAGGCCGAGATCCCCCAGCAGTTTTTTCCTAGTTGATTCGTACCTAGGACACAAGAGTACCACATGTTTGAGATCATCTATAGTCCCCACTCCTCATTTACAATATGGAAAAAGTACCCCCTCTCTTTTGTCTGAAATGAATGCATTGAGCATTATAGTTTTCAGTTCTGAATCTTGTACAGATTCTTCTTTGTTAAGGACAGGTTAAAAAAGAGATATGGCTCATATCCCAATGAAATCTTTACTTTTTTATAAAATTCATATAGCTTAAGCTTGGAGAGTTGAACATAGAAAGAATTTGTCTTAAATCAATAAACCTCAATTTGACATTTTGCCCAATGTCCTCAAATGGTCTTGTGTAAATTTTATATAAGAGGTGGCCCAATCGAGCCAGCATTATTGTTTCCTTAATAAGTTGAATAAAGGGATATACATATCCCACGCTGGCCAATTTGGTGGCTTCCACTACACACATGCTGGGATATCTTTGTTGGGGCAAAAGAAAAAGTTTCAACAGAAAGAGAATCTGTCGTTCACAGATGAAAGAAGTCAAGGAACATTGTACTACCTCCAAGGCAAGAATACAGCTTGGAATTCATTTTAAAAATATCAAAAAATATCTATAGAGTTTATTCAGAATTATTTCTAATTCTCTAACCTTAGCATAACCCCAGATTTCAGACGCATATAACATGCTCATTCTTATTTTGGCATTAACAACTCTTATTCCCCACTCACCGATAACTTCCCCATCTTGCTGTTAAATATTTTTAGAGTATTTACAGAAGATCCCATTTTAAATTGAATAGTCTCCAAATGTTTGGTCCAAGACAGACTATAGGCAAAATGGACACCTAAATAGTTATAACACTTAACAGTGTCTATATGGTTACCATTTAGCCTAAAGCCTACTGTATTCTTGGTTTGAGTGCCAAAAACTACAGTGTTGGTCTTGCTGAGATTAACTTTCTGTTTCCTTTGAGAACAGAGAGATTCAAAGTGAGCCAGTTTTCTTTTAAGACCTAGGACTGAGTACAGAGCAAGACTAAATTGTCTGCATATGCTAAACATTAAACTTTGATCATTAATTTTGGAGTATGAAAATCAGAGTTACCTAGCTGATCCAAGACTGTATTAATGTAGATGTTAAATAGAGTGGGGGCCAAAATACACCCGTCTGCCCCCCACATTTGTCTCAAATCTATCAGATGACCATATTGATTATACTGGACCCTTGCACACATATTTTCATAGAGTCTATTAATAACATCAAGAAGTGAGGCTTCCAACTTCAGATCCCTTAATGTAGCCCAATGGATTTTTCTACCAATGCTGTCGAAGGATGAGAAGTCCACAAAACAGGAATATAATTTTTTTTTCTCACTTTAGTATACTTCCAGATCAGGTGCTGAAGCACATAATAATGTTGTTCTGTAGAATAGTCCTTGCAGAAACCGTTCAGTGCCTCATTCAATACTGAGTTCTTCTTGACCCATGACAGCAATCTGCCCATAATTATCCTACAGAAAATCTTCTGTGTAACATCTATCAGACTAATAGGCCTATATATCCTTGGGTCATTCAGATCCTCCTTTTAAAAAATTGGGAAGATAATACTACCTGCCCAACTGGCAGGGTAAGAGTACCCTGAACCAGGCTATCAAACAGTAAAAGAAGAAAAGAATCTATCAGTTGGTAAAACCTTATAGAGATCACCTAGAAACCCATCTGGCCCTGGTGCTTTATTTGCCTTAAGGCCAACTAGTGCCATCTGGATTTCGTCCTCTGTGATCAAGATAGGTCTTGGAAAAATTTCGTTGTCCTGTATTTTGAAAGCATCAGGTGTCTCCCGCTCTTCATGAGAATAATAGAGCTTGGAGAAATGAGATGCCCAAACTTCAGGTGTAATATAGGCTTCAATCCTATTGGCATATCTATTATATCCCTGGACAACAATATTCCAAAATCACCTTCCATCCCTATCCAAAACAGCCTGCCTCAGTTTTTCCCAAAATTCCTGAGTATGCTTGTCTCTCCTATTCAAGAATGTTCCTATATTTTTCTCTTTCAGTCTTTAGCAATTTAAAATCTGCTGCAGACTTATTTCTTTTCTTCTTATGCTGTCTTAGTTTTCCTTCAAACTCTTTCTTTGCCTGTAGGCATACCAAATTAAATTAAGAATTTTTATAAAGGGACCTAGGATGGTACGTTGTTTTACTTCTAGGTCCAAGTAAACAATGAATAGTTTCCCAATTCTCCAAAATATTAAAGGCCTTACTTTTGTTCAGGACCAACTCATGAATATCACCCAAGACTGCTGTACTAAGAATTTCTTTGAAACTAGCTTGATGAGTCAGTCCCCATCCAATCCTTCTCATGTTTATGACTTCCAGACTCTCTTCTTGTTGTGCCTCACTCCCTAAAGTTCCAAAAGGGCATTTGATGTTAATTACAATAGCACAGTGTGCTGATTCCAATCTATCCATGACCTCTAACTTTTGGATCAGCTTTACTGTTTCCAAATTGGTCCAAAACTGATCAGGGGTTGAAGAGCCAGTAGGTCCTCTACACAGTAAGGATCTGACTAGATCGACCTAAGTTCTACCATTTAAAATAAATAAATTTTACTGGCCAAGCCTGCTAGCAATTCCCTACCTCTGAGGTTAGACCAGTCCTAGTATATGAGATATTTGGATTAATTATAGATATTGTGTGGATCATATCTGAATATACATCCTCCAAGAAATGAGAAGAAATTCTGGCATTAAAGTCTCCCAAAATAATTATAGGACAAGGTATACTCTTATCTGACAATTCGTCAAGTGCCATTTTCAGATCCTGTATGAAAAGGTCAGTGGGATCAGTAGCTTTATTGCAAGGGGAACGTATATATTGCAGAGAATGATCTTCTCTTGCCCCTTGCTAATCATTAGAGCCAAAATACCCTCTGACTTAGCAGAAATGTTAGTGATCTGAAAATGTAGCAAAGTTTTGATAAAAAAGGAAATACCTCCTTTAAACTTTCCAAACTTTTTATCTTTAGTTGCTGGCAGAGTAAAGACAGAACATCCAGCCAATTTGGGAGTTACATTTAATGTACACATGTTTCTTGCAGTCCAATAATATCAAAATTATCCAGAAATCTCACTACTTCATGGTCAATTATTTTAAGATGGATGTCCTCAATATTCCATGAAAGTATAGAAAGGGCATCCACATCTGGATCCTAGCTCCCTTATCCAAATCCAGCTGGCATTCAGAGTTAATTTTTTTTAAACATTATCTACAGGCTGCATTTGTCAGGATTGATCAATAAATGTCAGAGGTGAGTAGGTATCAGGGTCAGTTAGGTTTTCAAAGTCAATTGGGGGGTTATATGCCTCTAAGATTGATTCTGAACTACCCTTAGTATGTTTAAACCATGAAAAGACTTCACCCAAGTCTAACATGTTAACTAAATGTATTCCTAAACAATTCAGCTTGCTGGCCAGAGAAAGCAAGCTGCTAGCTCTATGAGGATTTTTAAATGTAATATAAATCTGTGTTGTGGGCTCAGGATCTCCACATAACTTTATGGACTCCACCATGTTTCTGGAGATATAAAATTGTAATGCTCTTTCCAAGAGCAGCAACAAATCTTCTCTAACTTTCCTAGGAGAATCCTTGAGTGAAACCTTCCACCCAAAGATAGTTACGGTCCTACTAAGCTATACTTCTGTCTGCTTCAGTATGTGATCCCCCATCACTCCCAAAATTTTTCTCTGTGCTACTGTAGCTTCTCACTCTGCACCTCCCTATGGAGAATCTCTTCTGGGGTAGGATAACACTGTGTAGGAACCTCTATACATGATAGCTTCATGTTTAGCTTGGAATGTAGCACATACATCAACAAGTTTAGCCACCATGCTGTACTGCACATTAGTTAAAGCAAAGTGGATCATGTCAGTAAAGGATTTTAATGATCCTCCTTTATTTTCTCAGCAACTATAAATCTGAAGTCACTGTACTGGCTAACAATTTCTGCCTGGTCCACTGATGAAAATAAATAGTCCTGATAGTTGCTGTACAGTCTCAATATTTGATAAGCCAAACTCAAAGCTGCAATGTGGCATTGCTGCAAAATCAAAGGCAGATCAGTCAGAAAGTTCACCTGCAGGAAATCGGCTGTCCAGATGGTCATGTAACAGGCCAATGAATTGCAAAACTGCTATTGTGCCTACTTCAGCTGTGCAATTAGCCAAAAGCAGTTTTACTGGTGGGCTTCGGTAGACAGTTTCACCCATGTACTGGCTTCTGATATTTTTTTTTTATTTCAATCTGTACAGCTTCAACTGTTAGACCACTTTCTGAAACTTTTTAGACAACTCTGCCAACTCCAAAGTACATCATTTAATAATGTCATTGCAATGTGGTGTTCAGCACTGGACAGCTTCATAAAACAGTACTAAGCAATGGGATCTTTGATGGATGCATGCTTAATTTTATGTGATGTCATTTACCCTAGGTATGGTTTACAATAACTATGCTGGGTATTGTCAAGCTCAGTGAGGGTTTTAAAATGTATTTTTGCAATGTAGTGAGTGAGTCAGTGTGACATGAGAGATGAGATGCATTTAGGAGACTGTATTTCTATTCCATTCTGGAGCCATACTAAGCACAGTCTGAATTTATGAAATTAAATGAAAAGGTCATTTTTGCACTGCTATTTCTTGTTGTCCATTTTAGAATTACTACCCCATGTAGCCAACATGGGCAACCTTTACAAGCACTGATTCATTGAATCTCAAATGTGTGTATAATGAGACCCTGTTTTAAAGAGAAGCGCAATCTCATCTCTCTAGACATATGTACAGTCAGAGTCTCAGCCTGGTAACTGAGAAGGTTATACCCATTCTGGCCCCCAACAAATACATAAAAAAGTGACACAAATAGACATTAGGTTGCTTTGATGCTTTTATTGTAAACAGAAACTATAGTTTTCCAATTTTCATGTACCGAAAAAAAAAATGAACACGCTTTCAACAGTGAGGCTTTAAATCCATTATAAACACATTTTGTATGTGAGATGCTGCTTGATGAGGAGGCAGATTACACTGAAGTTGTGCAACTTTAAAACTGAAATAATATAATATACACCCTATGTCAGAGAATCTCTCGCATTGCTTTGTTGCGGGGAATCTACCAAACAAATAAAACATGCCATTTCTGTGAACAGCAGGGAATACTGTTCATTATCAAGTACTGTCTTACTGAAAAGAGGTGTCAAGCTAAAACATTGCTGTAACTGCAAACAGCCGATTGGTTGGAATGTTGCATTGGTTCCATTGTTCAATAAGGGGATCAAGAGCGAGAGTCTTACTTGTTAACTGCTGGCTTGTTAAAGTTAATGGGTTGTGGCCTCAGAGGTGGGCATACAATTTCTTTCCTATTCACTTTCATGTCCTGCTGTCTGAGTCTTAAATCTGAGTGGTGACTGTAGTCACTAGCTTACCATGAACATGAGGATTCATGTCAGCTGCTTTGTGCGCTACTACTGAAGCTGTGTGCGGGTTGCTTCTGACTGCTGTGCAGGCGCACGTGCGCACACCTTAGGGGGAACATAGGTTGGTGGCATTAGCCAGTTGGAAGGAAGAACAAGGAGACATGATGCTGAAAGGGATAAATTCAGCTGAGGTAGTTGGGGTGAAAACATTGAAAGGGTTCAAGAAAGCTTGGGATAGGCATAAGAGAATCTTAGGGGAAAGAAGTGAGGGAAGGGAGAAAGAGCCAAAGATCAAGTGGGGTCTGCATTGATACTGTAGATAGAGAAACATGGGTAGACTGGGTGGGCCAAATGGTCCTTATATGCCTTATTCCACGTTTCTATGTTAAGAATTCTCTGTACCAATTTTCTAATTCTAATGTACAGTAATGTGTGTGGGTGATTCTAAGGTACAGTGATGTGTGCAGGTGATTCTAAGGTACAGTGATGTGCGTGGGTGATTCTAATGTACAGTAATGTGTGTGGGTGATTCTAATGTACAGTAATGTGCACGGGTGATTCTAAGGTATAGTGATGTGCGTGGGTGATTCTAAGGTACAGTGATGTGCACGGTTGAATCTAATGTACAGTAATGTGCGTGAGTGATTCTAAGGTACAGTAATGTGCGTGGGTGATTTTAATGTACAGTAATGTGCACGGGTGATTCTAAGACACAGTGATGTGCAAGAGTGATTCTAAGTTACAGTGATGTGCTCGGGTGATTCTAAGGTACAGTTATGTGCATGGGTGATTCTAATGTACAGTAATGTGCGTGGGTGTATGGCTGTTTGAACACAGTATAAAATGTAACTCTTTTATGGCAATGGCAACTGTATTTATATGGCGCCCAATCCCTGCGGATTTGAGCACCTTGCAATAAATGAAACAAATAGAGTAAAACCACAAATAAATAACAAAACAATGAAATCATTTAAACTCAAGAATCCAGGCCAAAACCTAAGTTAAAAAAGTGGGCTTTCAAAGATCATTTAAAAGCAGCCAGTGAAGGAGCACCTCTCACTTCCCAGGGAAGGGCGTCCAAAGACTCAGAGCTGCTACTCCGAATGCCCTATCACTCAAGGATTTTAATAGAGATCGAGGTATAGCCAGGAAGTCTGCCTCTACTGACCAGAGGGTGTGACCAGGAGGGAATTGTACCAGGAAGTCTTAATAATAATAGGGGCAGGTGAAAAGTGAGGGGTGAGCAAGATGGCGGCTGTGCTGTGCCGCGGTCTCTAAGCGTACTATGCTGCTCCCGAAACTTTAAATTTTTATGTTTTAGCATTCTATTCTCGTATAGTAGCATTAGGTGATTTTTTTTTTTTTGTTTAGTTTTATTTTATAGTGTTTGAGTTCGCATTTATTTTATTTTCTCATCGTACATCCGACTTTGGTTTGTCCCGGGCAGTGGAGGGTCCGTTTTTACCATAGCAGCTTATCTGGCGTTCTGGTTCTCTCAATTCCATTAAGTGCAGGCATTTATTTGTGATAGTGGTAGTCCTTTTTTGGTCTGGAGAGGACTGGCATCTGGAGTTGGGGTTGAAGCTTTATTGTTGTGTGGCACTGTGCAGTGGAGCGGAGGAGCGGAGTGGAGGAGTGTGGTCATAACAGAGGGTTGTGGAGCTGTTTGTTTGGAGGTCTCGGCGCCTCCCGGATTTATCTGCTTGTGAGCGGGGACCTGATCTACCGGTGCACGAATATGTGCTCAGTTCCCTTTTCTTGGAGAGGAGGAGAATATGGTGAAGTAAGAAGTAAGAACTGGGACTTCTCCAGGGCTTTCCTGTCTGTGGCCGGTGGGCTGTACCTCGGGCACCTGTCCTCTTGAAGGTGGTGGTCCGGGAGGCTGCTGCTACTTGGCAGTGGGGCTCCTGGCACTTCTGATCCACACTGACAGCTGGAGAGCTGCCCATGCAGTGGTAAGGTCCGAGGTGAGGCGGGTTGTTCCTGAGGTAAGTCCCTGGTGCAGGCGTTGGTTCCCCTGGTCCGTTTCCTCCTTTTGATCTATCCTTGGATGACTACATCAAAGTAAGACCTCTGCTTTTATTAAAAACATCTACGCTGCTTGCTGCCTAATTTGTTTAGTGGTGGAGTCGATTCTGGTGGGGTTTCTCGAAGGGTACAGTTTGGGGTGTGATCTTTCGTGGTGGTGAGAGCCCATGAAGGATTGTGAACTTTGTTTCTGTACTTTTGTTAACTGTACCTGGGTCCGCCTACCACAGTACATCACTCTGTTTTGGAGGGTCTCCAGCCTGTACTTGCTCCACCTGGGTGGTGAGAGCTCCTTGGGGGGTTTTGAATTGGAAGAGTGCCTCTGGGAATTTTGACTTAATTTTAAACTGCATTTTTCCAGTTGTTGGATCCATGGAGTGAGAGTCCGTGGCCCCATATTTGGACATTTTGGCTGTGGAAGGTAGAAGCTCCACGGTCTTAAAAAAAAACCCTTGGAATTCATATGGACTGGATGTTGTTGTTAATTAATTATTGTTTTTATTGTTTAGGTTTTCTGATTTTGTAGTTTAGTCTATATTAAGTAGATTTGTGTTTGTTAAGTCTTGTTTCATTTATGGTTTAGTTTCTTTTTTGAGTTATTTTAATTGATTTTTGAGGTTTGTGTAGTGTTCTGATTTTATTTTTACCACAGGGAGTTTAGATATTACTGTCTCCGGCTCTATGTCTGTGGATGAAGATATATATTGTTATCCCACCACCCCGTCATGCACTATTCATCCGCCGCTCTTCATGCCCTCCACCCTTTATTTTCCCTCCCATTGCTCTTCCCTGTTTACCAATGCTGTAGGGCCCTGGGAATTGCTCGTAGGAGGCTGTGGAGGAGAAGGGGATATCAACAGTGGAGGATGGATGAGGGGGGTGCTCACATCAGAGTGGTCAAGTCCAGAAGATGCCCTGGGGCAAAATGGAGTGCTGAACATGGGCCTTCCTGTTTGGTCTCCATACCCAAGGGCACCACCTCTGCAAATGGTGGGCAGGTGGTTGGGGCATCCCAGGAGTCCTATCCAACCCAGGCGGTG
The DNA here is from genome assembly GCA_016271365.2 of Neoceratodus forsteri. NCBI lineage: Eukaryota > Metazoa > Chordata > Ceratodontiformes > Ceratodontidae > Neoceratodus > Neoceratodus forsteri. The sequence goes on along the minus strand of CM028129.1, from coordinate 20,920,296 downwards.
TTGTGCAATGCCAGGTCCATTCTGAACAAGACTGCCATTGTAGCAGGCTTGGTGGGCACAGCGGACCTGACCTGCATCACCGAAACCTGGCTAGATAGCAATGCTGGCCCGGTAGTTTAGGCAGCAGTTCCGGCTGGGTATTCTGTGATACACCGCCCGAGATTGGATCGTAGGGGTGGGGGGTTGCGGTCTGTTTCAAGACCAAATTGGATCTCACTAGTGTTCCAGTTGAGGAGACCAGATCCTTCGAATATGTCATAGTGGCAGGTAGGGGCTATAGGATGGTGCTCGTTTATCGTCTACCCGGTGATGAGAAGCTATTCCTTAAGGAAGTGGCGGACTTCGTCTTTGACCTGTTATTTGAGTCACCCAGGTTGATGGTGCTGGGTGACTTTAATGCCTATATCTATGACGAACTCTCGCAATTTGATCAGCACTTCCTCTAATTAATGTGTTCATTGGGCCTCTCACAGATGGTTACCTCTGCCACTCATGAACACGGCCATTCCCTGGATCCTGGGGATGGAGGCCTCCGATGTGGGGGTGGAACCTGTCGGATGGTCTGACCATCACACTGTGAGATTCAATTTCCTCACCTCGTGAGCCAACCCCTGTGGAGATGGTCAAGTACGGCCCTTTACGGGCTGTAACTCCCAAAGGCCTAACTGTGGTACTTGACCTATCAGAATTTCCTGGGATGAGCTCAAATCCTGAAGTGTTGGTGCTAGCCTATAATAAGGCCATTACCACTGCTTTGGATTCTATAGCTCCCACCCGTGTGTGTCCTCTCTCCCTTCGCCCTCGATCCCCCTGGTTTGACCGGGATCTGAGGGAGATGCGGCGACTAGGACGCAGGTTGGAGAGGTGCTGGTGAAAATCTGGCTTAGATGCCGACCATCTTAGACTCCTAGAGCATTATAAACTCTATCAGTCAGCAATTACCCGTAAGAAGGCACTATTCCTGTCCGGAGAAATTGCTGCTGCACAGAATCGACCAGCCCAGCTCTTTCGAACCGTAGACAGGCTGTGCAACCCAGCCTGTCTACAGGTTCATCGAGCCTTTTCACAAATGCAGTGTGAGGAGCTTGCTCGATTCTTTGCAGATAAGGTGGTTGACATCAGGGCCGAGACCCGCACTACACTCTCTATGGGAGTTGCGGTGGACCGGCCTGTGGCTACAAGCCCCCCGTTCACCTGGAGTTCCTTCAAAAGGCCGGAAATTGAAGATGTTATGAGGATTGTCCAGGGTATGTGCACCACATGCTGTAGTTTAGATCCGGGCCCCACTGCCCTGATTATGGGCTGTGGGGAGGTTATCATCTCGGTTCTAGCTAGGATAGTCTGGTGCTCCTTAGACTCTGGTGAATATCCTTGCTCCCTGAAGGAAGCGGTGGTGACACCAGTGTTGAAAAAGGCTTCTCTGGACCCAGACTCCCTAGGCAACTACAGACCTATCTCGAACCTCCCCTTTGTGGGGAAGGTAATTGAGAAAGTGGTGGCAGCCCAGTTAGACAACCATCTGTCCATCAATAACATCTACGACCCTCTTCAATCAGGTTTTCGAAAGAGGTATAGCACTGAGACTGTGCTGGTTCGGGTGCTCAGTTTGATCTCCTGATGGTGAGAGACCAGAAAAAACTATCCATTTTGGTCCTACTGGATTTGTCAGCAGCATTTGACACCATAGACCATGGGGTGCTGCTTGTGCGCCTGAGATGCATCTGTGTTGCTGTCGGGTTTGGTACACAGATGGTTTACTTCCTTCCTCACAGGTAGAACTCAGAGGGTGGTATTGGGGATATTTTCCTCTGATCCTACTTCTCTGTCCTGTGGGGTGCCTCAGGGCTCTGTGCTGTCCCCCATGTTGTTTGCGGTGTACATGCTTCCCTTCGGAGACATTGCTATGCCGATGATACCCAGCTGTATCTGTCTTTTGCACCTGACCAGAATAGAGCACTCTCAGTGTTTAACAACTGTCTCAGCGAGATCCAGGGTTGGATGAGGTCCAGCTGGTTGAAGTTGAATTCTGGGAAGATGGAGGTGATGGTTGTGGATCCTGGCCACCGGATTGAGGGGCTGGGGGCAAATCAAACCTCAGGTTTATTCTTGGGGGGATGTTGAGCTCCCTGCCTCCAAACAGGTGCATGACCTAGGGGTGATCCTTGACGATCAGCTGACATTGCGTGTGCAGGTGTCGGTGGTTGTTAAAGTATCCTTTTACCACCTAAGGAACATCGCTAGGATCAAGCACCTTGTTCTGTCCGGTGACCTGCCCACGCTGATCCACGCCTTTGTGACCTCACGTTTGGACTACTGCAATTCCCTTTACTTTGGGCTTCCTGGGGTTGATATCTGCCACTTGCTGCCAGTGCAGAACTCAGCGGCCTGGTTGTTAATGGGGACATCTCGTTCCTTCCATATTACACCAGTGCTGCAGGATCTGCACTGGCTGCCAGTTCAGTGGCGGATCACCTTTAAAGTCAGATTACTGACATATAAAGCCCTATATGGTCTGGGCCCTAACTACCTGAAAGATCTTCTGGTTCCTTACCTTCCGACGCAACCACTCCGCTCAGCCAACGAGGGGTTGCTAGAGATTCCGAGGGTAGTCTTAAAATCTTCTGGTGCCCGAGCTTTTATGTTCACGGCGCCGACCCTCTGGAATTCTCTACCCCGTTGGATAAGAGAGTGCGTGACGGTGGAGGGTTTTAAAAGAGGTTTAAAATCCTTTCTATGGAAAAAGGCTTTTGGAGATGATGTAGGCACTGACTGATGTTGTGTATTTTAATCTTGATTTTAATTGTTTTATAATGTTTTACATGTTGTCATTTTATTGTAATGTGACTTGATTTTAGAAAGGCGCAAAAGAAATAAAGATTATTATTATAATTATATTATTATTCTTTCTTGGGATTCTGCACAACTCCCAAATCATCTCTGACTAGGAGCTGATTATATTTATTACGGAAAGTGCGGGGCATAGACTCTGTATGCATGGTTGGGGTGAAGCCCCCCAAAAGGTTTCTGAGGGGTTATGGGTTTATGCCAACCACAATTGCGGTTGACATAAATCCTTCGCTGTGAGGTCATGCCACAGTAAAGTTGTCGCTGCAGCATTGTAGATCTGATGTGACTAAGGCATGCACCAGTACAGTACTGACAAATATCTGTCAGTTCAAGATAGGTCTTGATCCGGGTGCTGTTACAGAGATGGTAAAAACCACTGCAGGCAGTATAGTGCAGTGGGTTAAGGCTCTGAGCTGCAGATCTGGAGACCTGGGTTTGAATCCCACAGCCACCTAGGTGCATACTGTGCGATCCTGAGCAAGTCACTTAACTTCCTTGTGCTCCCAGGCCGCATCTGGAAACAAGCTTCAGCTTAGTGTGCTACTCCTGGTTAACAATGTTCCCTTTCCCTTTCCAATGTTCCCTTCACAACAGCCAACGCCTGTAACTCTAGAGTCAGCTTGGAGTCCACAAAAACTCCCAGATTCTTCACCCTATCTGCAGCATAAAGGGCCATGCCATCCAAAAGAGGAAAGGCTGCACTGACACTTGCCACTGAGCCTGGCCGGCCCGTCTCCATTAGTAACACCTCCATCTTAGATGGATTAAGCCTAAGCCAGCTAGCCACCATCCTATCTTGAATTTCTCTGAGGCACTTTCTCAGTTCCAGGACAGCTGTACTATCATCAGTGGCACAGGACACATACAACTGGGTGCCATCAGCATATCAATGAAATGCCAAGCTGTAGCATCTAATAATCTCCCCTAATGGCAACATGTACACAGCGAATAGCATGGGAGTCAGAATCACCCCTGAGGCACATAAAACCAGAGGACAGCAATGCACAATGTAAAGGAGCCAAGTGCCACCTGCTGCATCCTGCTGGACGTGTAGAACTCAAACCACTGCAGCACCATTCCTGACAGTCCCACATATAGTGCCTAAGGTGATCCAACAGCACCCTATGATCCACTGTGTCAAATTCTGATGAGAGGTCAAGCTAGACAAGAATGGAATGATGTCTACTGCCACTTGCTAGGAGGAGATCATGATGCACCCAGACTAAAGTAGTTTCCATAATATGGCGAGGCCTTAAACCAGATTGGAAATTCTTGTAGATGTCATACCTCTCCCGATGCTGCTATAGTTGCACCATCACCTTATCATTCAACTTCCCATGAAAAGGAAGGTTCAAGATAGGTCTGTAGTTGGAGAGATCATCAGGGTCCAGGGAAGCCTTCTTAAGGAGAGGCCTCACCATAGCCTTTTTAAGGACAGATGGAAAAACACCCTCCTGAAAGGAACACCTGATTATCTTCTTCACAATTGGACTGAGCAAGTCCCAGCATTCTAGGACAAGTCTAGTCAGCCTGGGGCCCTATGCACAGAAGGTGGAATGCAAACCAGAAACCACCCAGGAGACATCATCCACAGAAACTGGCTTAGACTCAGCCAACAAGTACTTCCTCACATCCCTCCAGCTTCAAAGCATGTCCCCGCGTTCTTGAGCACCTTTTCTTCTGAAAAATACTCTCTTCTTGTACTTTAATCATCCTCATGAGGTATTTAAACGTCTCTGTCATATCTCCCCTCTCCTCCTGTGTTCCAGGGTGTACAAATTCAGGTCCTTTAGTTTCTCCACATTGGGCTTTTGATGGCGACCCTGCACCATTTTTGGTTGCCCTGTTCTGGACCACCTCCACTCTGTCTATGTCCTTCTGGAGATGTGGTCTCCAGAACTGGACACAGTACTCTAGGTCGGGTTTTACCAGTGATCTATACAGAGGTAACACCACCTCCCTTTTTCTGGTAATGATACCCCTCCCTATGCACCCCAGCATCTCACTTGCCCTCCCTACTGGCTTGTTGCAGTGCCTGGTCACCTTGAGGTCATCCAATATGATCATCCCCTGGTCTCTTTCATGCTTGGTAGTCATCAATACCACTCCACCCAAGTTGTACTCTGCCCCTGGGTTTCTGTGCTCTTAAGTGCATTATTTTGTACTTTTCACATTGAGAACCCAGCTGCCATACCCTTGACCACTCATTGAGGTTTTTCAGATCTCTGCTCATCCTCCCCTTCCCCTGGAGTGTACACTCTATTTCAGATTTTGGAGTCATCTGCAAAGAGGCAGACTTTCCCTTCCAGTTCCTCTGCAATGTCACTTATAAAGACATTAAAAAGGAATGATTCCAGCACTGATCCCTGAGGCACCCCACTGGTCACCCTCCCTTCCTTGGAGTAAACTCCATTTAACACCATCCTCTATCACCTATCCCCAACCAAATTTCTTGTCCAGTTTACCACCTTTGGACTCACTGCCAAGTTAGCCAGCTTGCTTAATAGTCTCCTATGTGGAACAGTGTCAAGCACCTTACTGAAATCTAAGTAGGCCAGTTCCACTGCTCTACCTTGATCTAGTTCCTTGGCCACCCATTCAAAGAAATCTATCAGATTCATTTGACATGACCTCCCCCTTGTGAAACCATACTGCCTTGGGTCTTGTAACCCACTGGATTCAAGATATTCCACAATCTTTTCTTTCAGCAGTGATTCCATTAACTTTCCCCCACCGATGTCAGGCTGACTGGCCTATAATTGGCAGCCTCCTCCCAGTTGTAGTCTGAAATCTCCGTAGCTGCGGAAATTTGTATTTTCAGGAGCTGTTGTGCCTGGTCCCACCGGGTGTTAGATATTCCCGAAACTGCAGGGAAAAAACAGCCACAAGCTTCCAGAATTCATGGAGCCAGTTGTAAACTGGCTCTTGCCTTTGAAAATACCACAGCTGCAGGAAAAACTGTGGCTCTGCAAGTGGCAACCCATTTGTACCAGCTTTTCCCCGCAGTTGTAGGATTTTCAAGGTCTCTGAAAATCGGGCCCCACATCTTTGGAAATACATAGACAGAGTGGAGGCAGTCCAGAGGAATAATGCAAGGTCTGCATCAGAAGCCCTATGGGGAGAGACTGAAGGACCTAAATATGTACACCATGGAAGAGAAGAGAGAGAGAGAGAGAGAGGCATATGATAGAGACCTTTAAATCTCTCACAGGGGTAAACAAGGTACAGGAGAGAAGTATTTTTCAGACAAAAAGGTGCTCGAAGACAAGGGGGCACAACAAGAAGCTGGAGGGAGATAGAGTCAGGAGAGATGTGAGGAAGTACTTCTTCACAGAAAAGGTGGTAGATTCCTCATACAGTTTTCCAGTAGAAGTGATGGGGATGAAAACAGTAGTGAAGTTCAGTAATGCATGGATAGCCATAAGGGAATCTTTGGGAAAGGGAAGGGGAGGTGAATGTGCTGGTTATCAAGTAGGACCTGTGGTGATGCTATAGGCAGGGAAAAACGGGCAGACTAGATTTGCCAAGTGGTCCTTATCTGCCAGCAATTTCTATGTTTCTACGTTTCTGTGTGGTTGAACCCACAGGGCAAATTATGTATTGTACTACAGCAAATGTTTTGGTTTAATATGAAAATAATCAAGGTTAGATGTGAAAAAAGCAAACACTGAGTGCAACTTCACCAAACTGCAACAAAGGAAAGCTACTGATAGTTGCAGGTGCAAAATAAGCCACGCTATGACCATGTCACCGACTTACTGCACAAGAAGGACTGAATCACATAGTGAGAAAGCAATGTGGGCTTAGCATGTGTTATGTGTTCCTTGAGCTTCAGGGTCATGTTTAAACGATGAACTCCTCAACCTGAATTAATGAGTAGTTTCAAGAAGTCTAGTTTTTTAGTGCTCCGTTGGGGGGATGGGTGATTGATTCTGCTTGGATTCTCACTGAACAGGTGCAAATCTTGCAAACTGTATACATGCAATGTCTGCACTGCATGTATACTGTCAACAAGACCTGCTGCATACAGACTTATTAATATCTGAGAAACATCAAAAGCACAAAATACTGAAAGCCTGGTGCATTTCAACTGCAACATACAATGCTGTAACTGCCGGTTCTTTCTACTCTCACCTTAACAATGAGTTGGAAGATACAGTATCGTCCCAGAAACCTGAAGGCTAATGCAAGTTGCCTAAGATATACAGCTAGTGCATTGCTTGTAGATTAAGTGGTTAAATATCAACGTCTGCTCAGGAAGGACATGAAAATGGGAGGCCAATAAATAATTTAATGCTGCAGGCTCTCAGCATGGAGATTTCTCTAAGCAGGGTGAGAAGGAAAGACTCATCACAACTTACCACTTATTTTGGTTGCTGTTGAAAGCAAATATTAGTGACAGAATTGTTATAGCGGTCGCTGTCGCCTCCAGTTGAAAGAAAGTGTGGTAAAAGGCATTACTGATTTGAATAATGGATTATGCTTCAGTTTCATGTTGCCAACGAGTCAGAAAATGTTTTAGCACCCAACTCCTTTCTCTGAGCTGAAATATAATATTTTTTTATATGCTGGGTATGTAGCCTAGCATTTCACAGTAGCAGCAGGCCATGCCAAGGGGCTGAAATACGGCAAAGAAATATGTGATTTATTGCTTGCAGGTCCCTTCCAGACTATTCAGCCACAGTCATGTTACTGCCATTGATATGGAGGGCATGACTTACCGCAGACAGCTGTGTACAGAGCTGATGTGACAGTAACAACCTATACTAGTCTCAGTGGGAGCAGGAACTGAAGCAGCCCCCGCCAGCTCAGTTTACAATGTTAATGGGAGCAGCAGTGCTGTGGTAACATTTTTATTCATGTGACATGAAAAGCAAACTCTGGTGAGCCAAGCTGGTTTCCAGTGAGGACCTTGTTACAATATGAAGTTACACAGAATTGAAAGACAATCACATAAAAAGTCACTTACGACGCAACAATTATAAATAATTGGATCTAAAAGAACTGAAAAGGTTACAATATAAATATTTACAAATGTCATTTAAAATAAAAATGTGACCGTAGAAGAATCATTTGTTCAGCTGTGCACACAAGTCTATTACTTTGCATAAAAAGATCAAAAGATTCAATTTATTTCATCCCAGATTTATATCTTAGTGGAATGCAGGGTGTTACTCAATTCCTTTATGTATAAGCTCCTTGGAAAACAAGTACCTGAATACACATTGGAGGAAAGGAAGGAGAGAGGGGATATGATAAAAACCTCTAAATACCTCATGGGGGTTAATAAGATACAGAAGGAGGGTATCTTTCAGAGAAAAATGTGTTCTAGAACAAGGGGCATGATATGAAGCTGGAAGCTGGTAAATTCAGGAGGGATGTGAGGAAGTACTTCTTTACAGGAAGGGTGGTGGATGCCTGAAACAGTCTTCCAGAAGAGGCAGTGAGGGCAAAAACAGTGGCGGGATTCTAAAATGCCTGGAACAGACACAAGGGTATCATAGAATTAAGGAAGAGGGGGAGAGACTTCGCCATAGATCAAGTAGGGTCTGTATCGAAAGGCCCTTATTTGCCATCACATTCTGGTTTCTATATGAATTTTACAATGTAAAGGTCTTAGAACAGAGGGATGCTTAATCTCATAAGTGTGTGTGTGTGTGGGGGCATGATATAAAAATGTGACCTTCCTAATTCTAGGTTTCTTTTTAATGGCTGAAACCATATCACATTTGCTGTTCTGGGACTAGTCCTAATACTTCTCTTATGCAAATTTTCCAATAAATATTGAGGTACTTGTTTTCCAAGACACTTATACATAAAGGAGTTGAGTGATACCCTGTGTTCCACTAAGCTCATCCATTCTAGTTCATAATATAACTCACGTCTGTGAGTCTTGTAGGGGGCACTGAAGATGAGGTTGGCGAACCAGTTACACATAATGTCCAGTTTTGTCATCTCCATCCCCAATGCCCCTGCAAACATCAGATCTCCGTAATCCAAAATAGGCAAAATCATAGTATTTACTTAATGCTTTCTAACCTCTTTATTCATACATTGCCTAATTTTATACATAGCTCCCAGATGCCTCCCCAGGATTTTTCATTAGATAATCAGTAGGAACAATCCACTTGATTTTGTCGTCTGCCCATAGCTTAGCATTAAGTAGCCGTAGCTTAGAATTATGAGTCTGAAGAAGGCAGGTGTCATAGCTGTCTGACAGAGCTGACTCATTCCTGACCAGTATATTTTTAGCCCTGATGTAGAGGAATGGAATTTGTATAAAACAACCTGTATTTTGAGTGCTAATATAAACCAAATCTCTGTCTTTCATTGTAAATCTGCGCCAGCTGACAGTGAGATGCTGCCATCTGAAGTTCTATCAACCACTTCAGCAGTCTGAGTGTGGAACACTGTGAACATGCAATAGTGTAGAATGGCTGGAGGAGGGCTACTAATCTTCCTGTAAAATTTATACTGCCAATTAGAGAGACTTGTTTTCTGCATCATCCACTGTGTATTGTGAAAGGAAGAATATGTATTGCTGACCACTTTTTGGAAAGTTTAGTCATGTGACAAGGCATTGTATTTGAAATTATCAGATAATGCAACAATTGGAATGATAGTCTGGGCTTTTCTATAGGATCAAAGAAGTGGGCCATTGGCAACTTCAGTACGGCTTTGAGTTGGTGTTCATGAATTAATTTTGGCTTTGAGAATTTGGTTGAACCACTTAATTTCTCATTGAAGTAACTGACATGTGGTGAAGCAAACTACAAACGGGGGATAAGGAGTCTTGAGTTGAGGACGGTATGTGGATTACTGTAGATTACGTTGGGCAGGTGCTGTTGGTATGCATGTGCTGTTACTTTTTATGGCAGTGGGTGGAGCCTACAGCCATATCACTTTAGCTTGAAAAGGGGTTTCTGTGGAACACATTTTTTTAGTAGTTTTCAGTGTATCATACGAACATATGGAAATGCCAGCAGAAACAGGCATCATTGTCTATTGGGTCTGCTCGAGTGTGCAGCTAGCACCTTATAATGCTGCTGCCCCCCTTTCCCCCCTGTGGTGGAGTTAGGCTACACCCTCAGCTGTGATTGATGGACCACTTTTCTATCTCCTTATTTCCTAGCTACCAAAACTTCTGTTGCACAACAGTTAATGCTTTTCTCTTTGTTTTTCTTCTTTTCCCCCCTACCCTAGGTTGGCCACCTACGTAGCTCTTTACTGTCCCTACTAAACTTCCTACTAGTTCTCTCTTTTCAGTCTTTTTCATTTCCATCCATCCAGTCCCTGGAATGATGCCAAACACCTGGAGAGGTGTTGTGTAAAGTACCTAAGTGCATTTTGTGTACAAAAAGCATGAAAGCCATTTAAAAAAGGAATGAATACAGTTAGTAAAGCCTTTTGTTTTAAAAAAGGACTCAGAAGCCATGTAAAACAATAATAATTTCATGATTAATACAGTTATAAGAAATCCTTAAGGTATTTTCATAAATTCACACTATAAACCTGTTACTGTATAAGGTTCTATGAATGAAAGAGCTTAGTCACTGTGGATAAGAGATATAGAAGTCAGTATCTGTGGATATATACACTGTACCTTTAACTGAACCAGGAAATCCCCTGACACAATCTCCCCCTTGGTTTTGAAACATGTCCAGACATGTAAGGGCTCAGTCAGGTGACCCTACCAATATGATATAAAAACCTTTGCACAGAGTTTACTTCAGTTCAGTCTAGTAGAGTTCAGTCTCGAGAGTGAAGGAGAGAGGTGCTACTGCAGACATGCTGTTGAATGCAGATGAGAAGGGTCTTAGGAGCTTTAGAATCTAGGACTGTATTGTGTGAGAAACTACTGATTTTAAGCAGTGATTTTCTTTGCAATTTTCTTTTGTTCTCATTTATTATTTTTTGAACTTTTGAAAAATAAATATCACACCAAGTTGTGTTTTAAACCTGTAAATTTGCCTCATCTGGTGTTTATTCCCACACGCTGTGACACCCCCCATCCTATTACCCCTTCCCCTATCCCAACCCCTCTTGAAGCTGTCTACCATCTTGCAGGCCACTACCTCACCCGGCAAGGAGTTCCACTAGCCCACCACTCTTTCTATGAAAAATGTCTCCTCATCTCTCTCCTGAATCTACCCCCCTCCAGTCTCAGTTGGTGTCCTCTCGTGTCCCTCCCCTTTCTTCTCTGGAAAATCCTCTCTGTATTAGTCTTGTTTATTCCCTTCAGGTACTTAAAGGTCTCAATCACATCTCCCCTGTCCCTCTTCTCTGCCAGAGAATACATGTTCAACTCCCCCAGCCTTTCCTCGTATGGCTTGCCCTTCAATCCCTGGATCATCTTTGTAGCTCTTCGCTGTACCCCCTCCAACAAATTGATGTCCTTCTTCAGGAACGGGTGCCAGTATTGCATACAGTACTCCAGATGGAGCCTGACCAGTGACCTATACAAGGGCAGGATAACCTCCCTACTTCTGGGGGAGATCCCTCTAGTTATATACCCCAGCATTTTGTTGGCTTTTGCCACCACCCTTCTGCATTGAACAGAGTTGTTCATGCTCCCTGTTATGATCACCCCTAGGTCCTTCTCTTCTGTGGAACAACCCAACTGAACCCCATTTAAGTGATAATCCTTCCCCTGGTTCTGGGCACCGAAGTGCAGAACCTTGCACTTCTTGGCGTTGAACCCCAGCTGCCATTTATCTGGCCACTCCTGCAGCTTATTCATGTCCTCCTGCAACCCCTTCCCCTCTACCATGTCATCTACCACAGCTCCCATCTTGATATCATCTGCGGACAGATTGATTTTGCTCTGGATCCCATTTGATATATCTGCAATAAAAATGCTGAACAGTACTGGTCCCAGCACAAATCCCTGTGGTACCTCGCTCATCACTGCTCTTGATGATGAGAGCTCCCCCTCACCACCACCCTTTTCTGTCTCCCCTTTAGCCAGTTCCTGATCCAGCTCACCATTTTTGCCCCCACATACTCCAGCTTCCCCCCCAATCTCCCATGCAGCACTGAATCAAAGGCCTTACTGAAGTCCAAGTACAAGACATCCACAGCATGGCCCTTGTCCAGTTCCTGTGCCACCCAGTCATAGAACTCTACCAGGTTTGTCTGGCACGATGTGCCATGACAAACCCATGCTGCTGGTCGTCTTGGATACCATTTGCCTCCAAGAAGCTCATAAGCCTTTCCTTAAGGATGGTCTTCATGAGTTTGCCCACGATTGAGGTGAGGTTTACTTGCCTGTAGTTCCCTGGTTCATCATTTGGGCCACTTTTATGGATGGGCACCACAAGGGCCATCCTACAGTCCTGTGGCACACATCCTGTGTCCAGGGAGGTATTGAACAGGTCTGCCAGTGGTCCTGCAAGGACCTCTGCTAGCTCCCTCAGTACTCTAGGATGAATACCATCCAGTCCAGGTGCTTTGTCCACTCTTTAATGCCCTCAATCCCACCATCACCCTGCCCTCTCTAATCCCTACATCTGTTATCCTTTTCCCCTTACCCACCCCCCACTTGCCTGAAGTGTTTTCCCCCTTCTCCTGTGTGAACACAGATCAGAAGTACTCATTCAGTGCCTCTGACTGCTCTGCCCCCTTCTCTACCCACCCCCCATCTTTCTTGATCCTCACAAGCTGGTCTTTACTTTTCCTTTTCTTGCCTATGTAATGGAAGAAGTCTTTTTCTCCTTGTTTGATCCCCTGCGCCAGTCTCAGCTCTCTAGATGCTTTGCCCCCCCCAACCAGTCTGGTGACCTCCCAAGACTTTTCCCTGTATACTTATTTATCTTCTCCCTTCTTATTTTCTTATACTTCCAAAATGCCAGCCTCTTGACTCTCACCCCTTCCCTGACCTCTGGTGACAGCCAACTCGGTTTCTTTGCCCTGCACTTCTTGTTTTTTCCTAGTACAGGTCGCTGTTGCTCTGCCAGCCCTCCCCTTATTATATTCCACTTCTGATCTGCATCCATGTGTTGTTGGATGTCTTCCAGGTGCTTGCTCAGAATTTCCCCCATCATCCTAAAATCTTCACCCCTAAACTCAACCACCCTTGTACCCATGCCCCCGTGTCCCTCCCCATGTCTAATATAAACCACACAGAGTAGTGGTTACTCCCAACAAGCAGTTCCCCAACTTCTAGGTTGCTTACAGCTTCCCCATTATCCAGTACAAGGTCCAAAGTCCTTTCCATCTGTGTTGGCCCCTGTACCAGCTGTGTCAAGAAGCTGTCCTGAAAAGCTTCCAACAGAACCCCCCCTCTCTTGCACTCATGCTGGCAGGTGTGCTCCAATCCAGCCTCCCCCCCCACCACCGTGCTTCCCTTCCTGCTTATCCTTCGAATTTGATCTGCCAGTTCCTGGTCCAGGTCACAACCCTTGTGATGGTGGCCTGTACACTACCCCCATCCTCAGTGTCCTATTCCTCACATCCTGGAACTGCATCCAGAGCTTCTGTCCTCCCCTCCTCCCCTTCCTCCCTTACACACTTAATCCCCTCCCTCACACAGATCACCACCCCTCCTCCATTCCCCTTGGCCCTATCCTTTCTGAATAGCCTGTACCCTGGAATCATCATATCTCAATCCTGATACCGGGTGGCCCATGTTTCCACGATGGCTGCTATGTCCACCAATTCCACCACCAAGACAGCCTGTAACTCTGCAGTTCTGTACCTTAGGCTTCTTGCATTCACCACCTTCCAGCCTGTTGCCTCCCCAACCTTACCATTCCTCTTCTCTCCTTTTGGTTCTCTCTGTGCCTTCTCCTCACTGCTTTCACCTCTAACTAGAGGGGTGAGCACCCTATGCTCCCCTTTCAGGACATGGTTTCTAACAATGGTCCCATCGCCACCTCCCCCTTTTGCTCAAATGTAACCTGTCCCCTGTGTATGGGTCACTGTTGTCCCAGGTAATGCCCAAGTCTGACACCAGTGCATATTTACTGGTTCGTAACCAGTCCCTCAGCCACCCATTGAACTCCTCTATCCTTTTTTATTCCCTGTACTTTCACATGGTAACGTAGCACCTCAGAAATGCCACCGACACTCCCACCTCCTCTCACACTGCCCAGTTCCTCACCCTCCCTTACCACCTCCACTGTTTCCCAGCGGTTGTTTGTCTCACATGCACCACCACATGTGATTCATTCTCCTCTGCTTCGCGACTGAGAAGTGCTCACCTGCCCTGTCTGCAGTCAATCTTGAATTGCCTCGACCCAGATATGACTCAGGTGCCTTCCCCCCTTCCTCCCCATCTTATTCCCTTCAATATGGAGTCTCCCAGCACCAGCACCCCCCATCATTCTGATCCTGACTGACCCCACCTTCCACTGTGATCCCTGTCCACTGCCCCGGAACCCCGCTGCCTCCCTCCTTACATCCTTCATCTGCACCTTTTGTGCTCTTTGCATCATTCCCCCCTGCTGCCTCCCCTCCTGTTACCACCTCTCCCACCTCCTCTACCCTACCCTTCTTCTCCCATCTCTGTTTCCCATTGTAAATCCTGCCTCTTGGACCTTCCTTACCCCTCTCCCCCATCTCACAGCTCCGATACCTCCCCTTGCTCTACCAACACTGCAAACATATTGTTTGATAACCCCACAATGGTGTCCATTGCCTCCTTCCTCCTTCCCCGATTTCTCCATCCTCCTACTGCACCTCCACTCACCTCCTCCCATCCTCCTTATTTCCCCATCTTTAACTCTGCAGTTCCCTTTCTGTATCTCCCCACCCCTCCTTAGTGGGGTCACTCCTGCCTCAGCTTCCTCCCCTCACTCTCCTTAGTTCCCTCCGTAACCCCATTACTTCATCCTCCAATTTCCTTAGCCTGTAGCAAATTGGACAGCCACCCAGTTTTCATAATAAATTAATTCAGACAGCTGCCCCACATCCATTGCAACTCACTATCCTCCCTGTGCCTGCCGCCATCCCTCCATGGTGCCCATCATTTCACCCTCAATACTATAGCCTCTACCCACCCTTATCCATATCTGTCCACTTCTACCACCTCTCAAGTTCCCCCATGTGGTCCTTTGCACCTACTCCCCATTATTTGCATTCAGCTTAAATGTATCCCCACACCTGTTCCCCATCCTTACTCTTTGCTTATATGCTCTATTACTAGTCTGATATCAGTCCTTTAACCCCTTGGTCCTCATTTGATGGCCTTTACTCAGTAACACATTAATACAATCCCCTCAGTGTACTACATTAATACAGTAACATATTAGTATAATCCCATCAGTATATTACAACTCTTATGAACCCTAAATACTTATCACAGCCCTGAGTATGCTAGATCTGTAGCTTAGTAATATGTTACCACCTTAGTATATATCAAATCCAAATATGACATCCCATAACAAGGCTAGCTTTCATATCATAACAATCATTGCAAGAGACTCTGTGGGCTTGGTAAACCTTTTTATCTCTGCCCACCTACACCCCCTGCGTCTGAACTTTTACCACCTGACTGTTAGCCTTAAGAGCTAGTTCATACAGGCAGTTTGTATCTCCACAAGCTCCTTCCTCATAGCCTTTAATCCCAACCCCCAGTGGCTTTTCAGTATTTGAGAAAGCTTGCAACATAGGGTGGGAGGACATTACCACTGCCAACAACTGTTCCCACAACCAGCACACAAGCCCCCAACAGTTACAATATCACAGCCCAAGTAACAGTTGTAACTCAAAGTACTACTTTAAACAGTTGTAACTCACAACACTAATCTAGAGTATAAACTATTCAAATATCACAGTTAAAACAGAAAATAAACAGAACCACTTTCCTGAACACATCTCCCTCTTCAGTCCCCAGGTGAATAATGAAAGACAAGATGGTTCCTGTAATTATTCCCCCTCTCACCAGGCAAACAGCACAGATTTAAATTTCACTCTAAATATCACTGCCAACAACTGTTCCCACAACCAGCACACAAGCCCCCAACAGTTACAATATCACAGCCCAAGTAACAGCTGTAACTCCAAGTATTAATTTAAACAGTTGTAACTCACAGCACTAATTTAGAGTACAAACTATTCAAACAGCACAGTTAAAGCAGAAGATAAACAGCACCACTTTCCTGAACACACCTCCTTCTTCTGTTCCCAGGTGAATCCTTCCATAACACTGCAAATCCCTATGGCAGTTAAAAAAATTCTCCCTTCTTTCTGTTTAGAATGATGGACACAGAACTCAAAGCTGCTTTTCTCTGAGAACAAATATGCACACCTTCCAAATAAATCTAAATATCTTTAAAACTATTCAATGTGTACAAAAACAACTAGTGTGAAAGTTGTTCAGGGCAAAAAGACCTTTCACATGAGGGTAGTCACTAATCTGAATTCTTTATATTTTGTAAAATATGGTCTTCCAAACGACCTCATTTTTTTCTGTTTGAGTGAACACAGTAGGAGTCATGCCAAACAAATGTAAATATCTCAGAAAGTATACCGGTTATCAACATATAACCAAAATGAAAGTTGTTCAGGACAAAATTACCTTTCAAATAAGGGTAGTCACTAATTTGAATTCATTCGATTTTTTTTAAATATAGCCATCAGAAAGGTGAACATTGTGAAGAAAAATGAAAATCAGGTAATCAGATGGCCATAGTTTAAAAATATATATTTGGTACAGCTTAACAAATAGGCTCATTTGAAAGGTATTTTTGTCTTGAACAACTTTCATATGATGGGTTATGAGTAACTGCTATACTTTTTGAGATATTTACATTTGTTTGGCTGAACCCCTATTACATTCCTGACAGCCTGATTTCGGAAACCACTATGCTGACATCAGAACATATGGTTAATATCTTGTCATGCCTAATTTAACAGTAGACTTTGAAGTTATTCTAGCAATGTAGAGCATGTAAATGGCATTCTTTAGTTCTTAATATGAAGAAAAAAACAGCTTGAAATAAAATGATCTGCTTATTGGGGGCACATTAAATCTTTTCAGGATGGGATCATGTTAAATCTTTTCAGGAAAAAAGCCGAAGATTAGTTTTAGTAATTATTAGCTAGCAATATCTATATGTGAAGCTAACACTGACCAGATAGGAGGAAGAAGGAAGACACAGAAGAAAACAATGCTGACACACATAAAGAAGACTTGGCTGTCTGTGAAACTGTTAGAAGCAAATGGCTTGATACCTTTTAGGTATCTGTGCTGCACAACTGTTTTTTTTATTTTATTATGTCCTCTTTGGCAACTTCTACTATTAAAATGCATTAAATGTATAGTTTACTATATCTTGACATTGGAATAGCTCTTGAATGACTCCTAAATAAGTTTTAAGCCATTCCCTTTACAGGAGGTCAAGACCTGTGCAAAAGGTCAAGTTTTATTTTTTCTTATTTCTTTACCAATTTCCAAAATAAAAGTGTGGAGAAATAGAAAAGTATGTACAACTCAATCAATCTATCAAAATCTTTATTTTGCCAGGTGGACCATCATTGAGACAAGCTCATTTACAAGATTGACCTAGGGTAAAACAATTGCCAACAGGGTTAAGACATAACAGGTTGAGTGAATGTATATAACAATTACATAGTAATAATAACAACATAATAACATATAACTATCACATGTGACAAGATACTTGCACCAGAACATAGCAATAGGTTCAACAGGAGGTCATGCCATTTAAATACAATTGCATGCATACAGATGTATGGACATAAGGTAAGGAGCTAAAGTTTATACAGTAAACATCATTGAGTGGAGTCATAGTGAGCAGGAGGACAGTTCCTCTAGCGTCAAAGTGTGAAGAAGAGTCCTTGATAAGTACTGCTGTAGGTCAAGTCCTGCAAGTGGGGAGGGAAGGAGGGGCAGGGAGTGCGGAGGGAAGGGAGGGGTATAGGATTGGGTAGGAGGGGTAGTAGGGAGTGGGGAGGGAAGGAGGGGTATAGGGAGTGGGGAGGGAAGGGAGGGGGTATAGGGAGGAGGAGGAGGAGGGGTATGGGAGGGAGGAAGGAGGGGGTATAGGAGTGGGGAGGAAGGGAGGGGTATAGGAGTGGGAGGGAAGGAGGGGGGTAGGGAGTGGGGAGGGAAGGAGGGGGTATAGGAGTGGGGAGGGAAGGAGGGGTATAGGGAGTGGGGAGGAAGGAGGGGGTATAGGGAGTGGGGAGGGAAGGGAGGGGGTAGGGAGTGGGGTGGGAAGGAGGGGTATAGGAGTGGGGAGGGAAGGGAGGGGGTATAGGGAGTGGGAGGAAGGGAGGGGTATAGGAGGGAGGAAGGAGGGTATAGGAGTGGGGTGGAAGGAGGGGGAGGAGGGGAGGGAAGGAGGGGTATAGGAGTGGGGAGGGAAGGAGGGGGTATAGGGAGTGGGGAGGGAAGGAGGGGTATAGGGAGTGGGGGAAGGGAGGGGTATAGGGAGTGGGAGGGAAGGGAGGGTATAGGGAGTGGGAGGGAAGGGAGGGGGTATAGGGAGTGGGGAGGGAAGGGAGGGGTATAGGGAGTGGGGAGGAGGGGGAGGGGTATAGGGAGTGGGGAGGGAAGGGAGGGGTATAGGAGTGGGGAGGAAGGAGGGGGGGTATAGGGGTGGGGAGGAAGGGGGGGTATAGGAGTGGGGAGGGAAGGAGGGGTATAGGGAGGGAGGGAGGGAGGGGTATGGGGAGGGAAGGAGGGGTAGGGAGTGGGGAGGAAGGAGGGGTATAGGAGGGGAGGGAAGGAGGGGGTATAGGAGTGGGGAGGGAAGGAGGGGGTATAGGGAGTGGGAGGGAAGGGAGGGGTATAGGGAGTGGGAGGGAAGGAGGGGTATAGGGAGTGGGAGGGAAGGGAGGGGGTATAGGAGTGGGGAGGGAAGGAGGGGGGTATAGGGAGTGGGGAGGGAAGGAGGGGTATAGGGAGTGGGGAGGGAAGGAGGGGTATAGGAGGAGGGAAGGAGGGGTATAGGAGGGGAGGGAAGGAGGGGTATAGGGAGTGGGGAGGAAGGAGGGGTATAGGGAGTGGAGGAAGGGAGGGGTATGGGGAGGGAGGAGGGGTAGGGAGTGGGGAGGGAGGGTATAGGGAGTGGGAGGAAGGGAGGGGTATAGGGTGGGGAGGAAGGAGGGGGTATAGGGAGTGGGAGGAAGGAGGGGTATAGGGAGTGGGGAGGGAAGGGGGGGTATAGGGAGTGGGGAGGGAAGGAGGGTATAGGGAGTGGGGAGGGAAGGAGGGGGTATAGGGAGTGGGGAGGAAGGAGGGGTATAGGGAGTGGGAGGGAGGGGTATAGGGAGTGGAGGGAAGGAGGGGTATGGGAGTGGGGAGGGAAGGGAGGGGGTATAGGGAGTGGGGAGGGAAGGAGGGGGTATAGGGAGTGGGGAAGGAGGGGGGTATAGGGAGTGGAGGAAGGAGGGGTATAGGGGTGGGGGGGAGGGAGGGGGTATAGGGAGTGGGAGGAAGGGAGGGGTATAGGGAGTGGGGTGGGAAGGGAGGGGGTATAGGGAGTGGGGAGGGAAGGAGGGGTATAGGGAGTGGGGAGGGAAGGGAGGGGTATAGGGAGTGGGGAGGGAAGGAGGGGGTATAGGGATGGGGGGGAAGGGAGGGGTATAGGGAGTGGGAGGGAAGGAGGGGTATAGGGAGTGGGGAGGGAAGGAGGGTATAGGGAGTGGGGTGGGAAGGAGGGGTATAGGGAGTGGGAGGGAAGGAGGGGATAGGGAGTGGGGAGGGAAGGAGGGGGTATAGGAGTGGGAGGAAGGGAGGGTATGAGGGGAGGGAAGGAGGGGTATAGGGAGTGGGGAGGGAAGGGAGGGGGTATGGAGTGGGGAGGGAAGGAGGGGTATAGGGAGTGGGGAGGGAAGGGAGGGGTATAGGAGTGGGAGGGAGGGAGGTGGGGAGGAGGGAGGAGGTAGGGGTGGGAGGGAAGGGAGGGGGATAGGAGTGGGGAGGGAAGGAGGGGGGTATAGGGAGTGGGAGGGAAGGAGGGGGTAGGGAGTGGGGAGGGAGGGAGGGGTAGGAGGGGAGGAGGAGGGGTAGGGAGTGGGGAGGAAGGGAGGGTATAGGGAGTGGGGAGGGAAGGAGGGGTAGGGGTGGGGGAGGAGGGGTATAGGGAGTGGGGAGGGAAGGGAGGGGTATAGGAGTGGGGAGGGAAGGAGGGTATAGGGAGTGGGGAGGAGGGGAGGGGTATAGGGAGTGGGGGAGGAGGGGGTATAGGGAGGGAGGAAGGAGGGGTATAGGGAGTGGGAGGGAAGGAGGGGTATAGGGAGTGGGAGGAAGGGAGGGGTATAGGAGGGGAGGAGGAGGCATAGGAGGGGAGGGAGGGAGGGTATAGGGAGTGGGGAGGGAAGGAGGGGGTATAGGGAGTGGGGAGGGAAGGGAGGGGTATAGGGAGTGGGAGGAGGGAGGGTATAGGGAGTGGAGGGAAGGGAGGGGTATGAGGGATAGGGAGGGGAGGGAAGGAGGGGTATAGGAGTGGGAGGGAAGGAGGTATAGGAGGAGAGGGAGGGAGGGTATAGGGAGGGGGAAGGAGGGGTAGGGAGTGGGGAGGGAGGAGGGGGGTATAGGGAGGGGAGGGAAGGAGGGGTATAGGAGTGGGGAGGGAGGGAGGGGTAGGGGGAGGAGGGGTGGAGGGAGGGGGAAGGAGGGATAGGAGGGGAGGAAGGAGGGGATAGGGAGGGGAGGAAGGGGTATAGGGAGGAGGAAGGGAGGGGGTATAGGGAGGGGAGGAAGGGAGGGGTATAGGGAGTGGGGAGGAAGGAGGGGGTATAGGAGTGGGAGGGAAGGGAGGGGGTATAGGGAGTGGGGAGGGAAGGGAGGGGTATAGGAGTGGGGAGGGAAGGGAGGTATAGGAGTGGGGAGGAAGGGAGGGTATAGGGAGTGGGGAGGGAAGGAGGGGTATAGGGATGGGGAGGGAAGGAGGGTATGGAGTGGGGAGGGAGGGAGGGGATGGAGGGAGGGGGGTAGGGAGTGGGGGGAAGGGAGGGTATAGGAGTGGGAGGAAGGGAGGGGTATAGAGGGAGGAAGGGAGGGTATAGGGAGGGGGAGGGAAGGGAGGGGGTAGGAGTGGGAGGAAGGAGGGGTATAGGGAGGGGAGGAAGGAGGGTATAGGGAGTGGGGAGGAAGGAGGGGTATAGGAGGGGAGGGAAGGAGGGGGATAGGAGTGGGGAGGGAAGGAGGGGTATAGGGAGTGGGAGGGAAGGGAGGGGTATAGGGAGTGGGGGAAGGGAGGGGTATAGGGATGGGGTGGGAAGGGAGGGGATAGGGAGTGGGGAGGGAAGGGAGGGGTATAGGGAGTGGGAGGAAGGAGGGGGTATAGGGAGTGGGGAGGGAGGGTAGGAGTGGGAGGGAAGGGAGGGTATAGGAGTGGGGAGGAAGGAGGGGGTATAGGAGGGGAGGAAGGAGGGGGTATAGGGAGTGGGAGGGAAGGAGGGGGTATGGGAGTGGGAGGAAGGAGGGGGTATAGGAGTGGGGAGGAAGGAGGGGTATAGGAGTGGGGAGGAAGGAGGGGTATAGGAGTGGGAGGAAGGAGGGTAGGGAGTGGGGAGGAGGGAGGGGGGTATAGGGGGGAGGGAAGGAGGGGTTAGGGAGTGGGGAGGGAAGGAGGGGGTATAGGGAGTGGGGAGGGAAGGGAGGGGTATAGGGAGTGGGAGGGAAGGAGGGGGTATAGGGAGGGAGGAAGGAGGAGGGGATAGGGTGAGGGGAGGAAGGGAGGGTATAGGAGTGGGGAGGGAGGGGTATAGGAGTGGGGAGGGAAGGAGGGTATGGGGTGGGGAGGGAAGGAGGGTAGGGAGTGGGGAGGAAGGAGGTATAGGAGTGGGGAGGGAAGGGAGGGGTAGGAGGGAGGAGGAAGGAGGGGTATAGGAGGGGGGAAGGGAGGGGTATAGGGAGGGGAGGGAAGGGAGGGGGGAGTGGGAGGGAAGGAGGGGGTATAGGAGGGGGAGGAGGAGGGTATGGGAGGGGAGGGAGGGGGGGGTATAGGGAGGGGAGGGGGGAGGTAGGGTGGGAGGGGAGGGGGTATAGGGAGTGGGGAGGGAAGGGAGGGGTATAGGGAGGGGAGGAAGGGAGGGGGTATAGGGAGTGGGGAGGGAAGGGAGGGGTATAGGGAGTGGGGAGGGAAGGGAGGGGTATAGGGAGTGGGAGGAAGGAGGGGGTATAGGGGTGGGAGGGAAGGGAGGGGTATAGGGAGTGGGGGGAAGGAGGGGTATAGGGAGTGGGGGGGAAGGGAGGGGGTATAGGAGTGGGGGAGGGAGGGGGTATAGGGAGTGGGGAGGAAGGGGGGGGTAGGGAGTGGGGAGGAAGGAGGGGTATAGGAGTGGGGGGGAAGGGAGGGTATAGGGAGTGGGGAGGGAAGGGAGGGGTATAGGAGTGGGGAGGAAGGAGGGGGTATAGGGAGTGGGAGGGAAGGAGGGGGTATAGGAGTGGGAGGGAAGGGAGGGGTATAGGGAGTGGGGAGGAAGGAGGGGGTATAGGAGTGGGGGAGGGGAGGAGGGAGGAAGGGAGGGGTATAGGGATGGGGAGGGAAGGAGGGGGTATAGGAGTGGGAGGGAGGGAGGGGTAAGGGAGTGGGTGGAAGGAGGGGGAGGAGTGGGGAGGGAAGGGAGGGGTATAGGGAGTGGGGAGGAAGGAGGGAGGAGTGGGAGGAAGGAGGGGGTATAGGGAGTGGGAGGAAGGGAGGGTAGGAGTGGAGGAAGGAGGGGTATGGGAGTGGGAGGGAAGGAGGGGTATAGGGAGTGGGGGAAGGGAGGGGTATAGGGGGGAGGGAGGGAGGGAGGAGTGGGAGGAGGGGTATAGGAGTGGGGAGGAAGGGAGGGTATAGGGAGTGGGGAGGGAAGGGAGGGGGGAGTGGGAGGAAGGGAGGGGTATAGGAGTGGGAGGGAAGGGAGGGGTATAGGGAGTGGGAGGGAAGGGGGGGGTATAGGGGTGGAGGGAGGGAGGGAGGAGGGGGAGGGGTATAGGAGTGGGAGGGAAGGGAGGGAGGGGAGGGAGAGGGAGGGGTATAGGGAGTGGGGAGGAGGGAGGGGTATAGGGAGTGGGAGGAAGGAGGGGGATAGGGAGTGGGGAGGGAAGGAGGGGGGTATAGGAGGGGGGAGGAAGGGAGGGGATAGGGAGTGGGAGGGAAGGAGGGGTATAGGGAGTGGGGAAGGGAGGGGTATAGGGAGTGGGAGGAAGGGAGGGGTATGAGTGGGGAGGGAAGGAGGAGGGAGGAGAGGAGGGGGAGGAAGGAGGGGTATAGGGAGTGGGAGGAAGGAGGGGTATAGGGAGTGGGAGGGAAGGGAGGGTATAGGAGTGGGGGGGAAGGAGGGGGGTAGGAGTGGGGAGGGAAGGAGGGTATAGGAGTGGGGAGGGAAGGAGGGTGGGTATAGGGAGTGGGGAGGGAGGGAGGAGGGATAGGGGTGGGAGGGAGGAGGGGTATAGGGTGGGAGGAAGGGAGGGGTATAGGGAGTGGGAGGGAAGGGGGGGGTATAGGGAGTGGGAGGAGGAGAGGGAGTGGGGAGGAAGGAGGGGGTATAGGAGGGAGGAAGGAGGGGGGTATAGGGAGTGGGGTGGGAAGGGAGGGGTATAGGAGTGGGGAGGAAGGAGGGGGTAGGGAGTGGGGGGAAGGGGGGGTATAGGAGTGGGGAGGGAAGGAGGGGTATAGGGAGTGGGAGGAAGGGAGGGGTAGGGAGTGGGGAGGGAAGGAGGGGGTATAGGGTGGGAGGGAAGGGAGGGAGGGGTAGAGGGAGGGTAGGAGTGGGGAGGGAAGGGAGGGGTATAGGG
Organism: Neoceratodus forsteri; assembly: GCA_016271365.2. Classification (NCBI taxonomy): domain Eukaryota; kingdom Metazoa; phylum Chordata; order Ceratodontiformes; family Ceratodontidae; genus Neoceratodus; species Neoceratodus forsteri. Next base: position 20,896,748 of record CM028129.1, on the reverse strand, counting down.
AGTGGGAGGAAGGGAGGGGTATAGGGATGGGGAGGGAAGGGAGGGGGATGGGAGGAAGGGAGGGTGGGAGTGGGAGGGAAGGAGGGTATAGGGAGTGGGGAGGGAAGGAGGGTATAGGGAGTGGGGAGGGAAGGAGGGTATAGGGAGTGGGAGGAGGGGTATAGGGAGTGGGAGGGAAGGGAGGGGTAGGAGGGGGGGAGGAGAGGAGGGGGAGGAGGGGGTATAGGGAGTGGGGAGGAAGGGAGGGGTATAGGGGTGGGGAGGGAAGGAGGGGGTATAGGAGTGGGGAGGAAGGAGGGGTATAGGGAGGAGGGAGGGAGGGGGAGGGAGGAGGAAGGAGGGGGTATAGGAGTGGGGAGGGAGGGAGGTAGGGGGGGAGGGAGGAGTATAGGGAGTGGGAGGAAGGAGGGGTATAGGGAGTGGGGAGGGAAGGGAGGGGTATAGGGAGTGGGGAGGGAAGGGAGGGGTATAGGGAGTGGGGAGGGGGGATGGGGAGGGAGGGAGGGTATGGGGTGGGAAGGAGGGGGTATAGGGAGGGAGGAGGAGGGTATAGGAGGGGGGAAGGGAGGGGGGGAGTGGGGAGGGAAGGGAGGTAGGGGTGGGAGGGAAGGAGGGTATAGGGAGTGGGAGGGAAGGGAGGGATAGGAGGAGGAAGGAGGGAGTGGGAGGAAGGGAGGGGATAGGGAGTGGGGAGGAAGGAGGGGTATAGGGAGGGGGGGGAAGGGAGGGGTATAGGGAGTGGGGAGGAAGGAGGGGTATAGGAGTGGGGAGGGAAGGGAGGGTATAGGGAGGTGTGGGGAGGGGAGGAGGGGTATAGGGAGTGGGGAGGGAGGAGGGGGTATAGGGAGTGGGGAGGGAAGGAGGGGTATAGGAGTGGGGAGGGAAGGAGGGGGATAGGGAGTGGGGAGGGAAGGGAGGGGTATAGGGAGTGGGGAGGAAGGAGGGGTATAGGGTGGGAGGAAGGGAGGGGTATAGGGAGTGGGGAGGGAAGGGGGGGGTATAGGGAGTGGGGAGGGAAGGGAGGGGATAGGGAGTGGGGAGGGAAGGAGGGGTATAGGGAGTGGGGAGGAAGGAGGTATAGGGAGTGGGGAGGGAAGGGAGGGGTAGGGAGTGGGGAGGGAAGGAGGGGTATAGGAGTGGGGAGGGAAGGGGGGGGTATAGGGAGTGGGAGGGAAGGAGGGGTAGGGATGGGGAGGGAGGAGGGAGGGAGGGAGGGAAGGAGGGGTGAGGGAGGGAGGGAGGGAGTGGGAGGAAGGAGGGGGGAGGAGTGGGGAGGAAGGAGGGTATAGGAGGGGGAGGAGGGAGGGTAGGAGGGAGGAGGGGGGTATGGGAGTGGGGAGGGAAGGGAGGGTATAGGGAGTGGGGAGGGAAGGGAGGGGTATAGGGTGGGGAGGGAAGGAGGGTATAGGAGTGGGGAGGGAAGGGGAGGAGTGGGGAGGGAAGGAGGAGGGGTAGGGAGTGGGGGGAAGGAGGGGGAGGGTATAGGAGTGGGGGAAGGAGGAAGGGGGGTAAGGGTGGGAGGGAAGGGAGGGGGATAGGAGTGGGGAGGAAGGGAGGGTATAGGGAGTGGGAGGAAGGAGGGTATAGGGGAAGGAGGGGGATAGGGAGTGGGGAGGAAGGAGGAGGGGATAGGGAGTGGGAGGAAGGGAGGGGATAGGAGTGGGGAGGGAAGGGAGGGGTAGGAGTGGGAGGAGGAGGGTAGGGAGTGGGAGGAAGGGAGGGGGTATAGGGAGTGGGGAGGAAGGGAGGGTATAGGAGTGGATGGGAGGGGAGGAGGGAGTGGGGAGGGAAGGAGGGGTAGAGTGGGGAGGGAAGGGAGGGGTATAGGGAGTGGGGAGGAAGGGAGGGTATAGGAGGGGAGGGAAGGGAGGGTATAGGGAGTGGGAGGAAGGGAGGTATAGGGAGTGGGAGGGAAGGAGGGTATAGGGAGTGGGGAGGGAAGGGGAGGGATAGGGAGGGGAGGAAGGGAGGGTATAGGGAGTGGGAGGGAGGGAGGGGGGTAGGGAGTGGGAGGAAGGGAGGGGTATAGGGAGGAGGAGGGAGGGTAAGGAGTGGGAGGGAAGGAGGGGGTATAGGGAGTGGGGAGGGAAGGGAGGGTATAGGGAGTGGGAGGAAGGGAGGGGAGGGATGGGAGGGAAGGAGGGGTATAGGAGTGGGGAGGGAAGGAGGGGTATAGGGAGTGGGGAGGGAAGGGAGGGGTATAGGGAGTGGGGAGGGAAGGAGGGGTATAGGGAGTGGGGAGGGAAGGAGGGGTAGGGAGTGGGAGGAGGAGGGGTAGGGGGGGGAGGGAAGGGAGGGTATAGGAGTGGGGAGGAGGGGGGTATAGGGAGTGGGGAGGGAAGGGAGGGGTATAGGAGTGGGAGGGGAAGGGAGGGGGTATAGGGAGTGGGGAGGGAGGAGGGGTAGAGGGGATGGGGGGAAGGGAGGGGGAGGGAGTGGGGGAGGGAAGGAGGGGTATAGGGAGTGGGGAGGGAAGGAGGGGTATAGGAGTGGGGGGGAAGGAGGGGTATAGGAGTGGGGAGGAAGGGAGGGGTATAGGGAGTGGGGAGGGAAGGAGGGGTATAGGGAGGGGAGGGAAGGAGGGGTATAGGAGTGGGAGGGAAGGAGGGGTATAGGAGTGGGGAGGGAAGGGAGGGTATAGGGTGGGAGGGAAGGAGGGGATAGGGGTGGGAGGAAGGGAGGGGGTATAGGGAGTGGGAGGAGGAGGGGTATAGGGTGGGAGGGAAGGGGAGGGGTATAGGAGGGGGGAGGAGGTATAGGGAGGGGAGGAGGGAGGTATAGGGAGTGGGGGGAGGAAGGGGAGGGGTATAGGAGGTGGGAGGGAGAGGGAGAGGGGAGGGGGTATAGGGAGTGGGAGGGAAGGGAGGGGTATAGGAGGGAGGAAGGAGGGGATAGGGGAGTGGGGGGAGGGGAGGGAGGAGGGAGTGGGAGGGAAGGAGGGTATGGGAGTGGGGAGGGAAGGAGGGTATGGAGTGGGGAGGGAAGGAGGGGGTATAGGGGTGGGGAGGAAGGGAGGGGTATAGGGAGTGGGGAGGAAGGAGAGGGGATAGGGAGTGGGGAGGAAGGGGTAAGGGGTGGGAAGGAGGGGGTATAGGGAGTGGGGAGGGAAGGGGGGGAGTGGGGAGGGAGAGGATAGGGAGGGAAGGGAGGGGTATGGGGAGTGGGAGGGAAGGGGAGGGGTATAGGGAGTGGGGGGAAGGGGGGGGTATAGGGAGTGGGGGAGGAGGGTAGAGGGGGAGGGAGGGGTATAGGGAGTGGGGAGGGAAGGGAGGGGGTATAGGAGTGGGGAGGGAGGAGGGTATGGGAGGAGGAGGGATAGGAGGGGGGAGGAGGGGTATAGGGAGTGGGAGGAAGGAGGGGGTAGGGAGTGGGAGGGAGGGAGGGGTATGGGAGGGGAGGAAGGAGGTATAGGAGTGGGGAAGGGAGGGTATAGGGAGTGGGAGGGAAGGGAGGGGGTGGGGAGGGGAGGAGGAGGGTATAGGAGTGGGGGGAAGGAGGGGGTATAGGAGTGGGAGGAAGGAGGGGTATAGGATGGGAGGAAGGAGGTATAGGAGTGGGGAGGGAAGGGGGGTATAGGGAGGGGAGGGAAGGGAGGGGGTATAGAGTGGGAGGGAAGGAGGGGGGTAAGAGTGGGAGGAGGGGGGTATAGGGAGGGGAGGGAAGGAGGGGGTATAGGGGTGGGGAGGAAGGAGGTATAGGGAGTGGGGAGGAAGGAGGGGTAGGGAGTGGGAGGAAGGGAGGGGTAGGAGGGGAGGAGGGGGGAGGGAGGGGAGGGTATAGGAGTGGGGAGGGAAGGGGTATAGAGTGGGGAGGGAAGGAGGGGGTATAGGGAGGGGGGAAGGAGGAGGGAGGGGGGAAGGAGGGTATGGAGTGGGAGGAGGGGAGGAGGAGGAGGGAGGGGTATAGGGAGTGGGAGGAAGGAGGGGGTATAGGGAGTGGGGAGGGAAGGGAGGGGTATAGGGAGTGGGAGGGAAGGAGGGGTATAGGGAGTGGGAGGAAGGAGGGGGTATAGGGAGTGGGAGGAAGGGAGGGGGTATAGGGAGTGGGAGGGAAGGAGGGGTATAGGGAGTGGGAGGAAGGGAGGGGGTAGGGAGTGGGGAGGGAGGGGGTATAGGGAGTGGGAGGGGGGTATAGGGGTGGGGAGGGAGGGGGATAGGAGTGGGGAGGAAGGAGGGGTATAGGAGGGGAGGAAGGGAGGGGTATAGGGAGTGGGGGGGAAGGAGGGGGTATAGGGAGTGGGAGGGAAGGGAGGGGTATGGGAGTGGGGAGGAAGGAGGGGTATAGGGGTGGGGAGGAAGGGAGGGGTATAGGAGTGGGGGGAAGGGAGGGGTATAGGGAGTGGGAGGGAAGGAGGGGGTATAGAGTGGGGAGGGAAGGGAGGGGTATAGGGAGTGAGGAGGAAGGAGGGGTATAGGAGTGGGGGGAAGGGAGGGGGATAGGGAGTGGGGAGGGAAGGGAGGGGTATAGGGAGTGGGAAGGGAGGGGGTATAGGGAGGGTGGGGAGGAGGGGTATGGGTGGGGAGGGAAGGGAGGGGGTATAGGGAGTGGGAGGGAAGGAGGTAGGGAGTGGGAGGAGGAGGGATAGGGAGGGGAGAAGGAGGGTAGGGAGGGAAGGAGGGGGTATAGGAGTGGGGAGGGAAGGAGGGGGTATAGGGAGTGGGGAGGGAAGGAGGGGGTATAGGGGGGGGAGGAGGTATAGGGAGTGGGGGAAGGGAGGGGTATAGGGAGGGGAGGAGGGAGGGGATAGGAGTGGGGAGGGAAGGAGGGGGTATAGGAGGAGGAGGAGGTAGGGAGTGGGGAGGAAGGAGGGTAGGAGGGAGGAAGGGAGGGGTATAGGGAGGGGAGGAAGGAGGGGTAGGGAGTGGGGGAAGGAGGGGTATAGGGAGTGGAGGGAAGGGAGGGGTATAGGAGTGGAGGGAAGGGAGGGGGTATAGGAGTGGGGAGGGAAGGGAGGGGTATAGGAGTGGGAGGGAAGGGAGGGGGTATAGGGAGTGGGGAGGGAAGGGAGGGGGTATAGGGAGTGGGGAGGGAAGGGAGGGGGTATAGGGAGTGGGGAGGAAGGAGGGTATAGGGAGTGGGGAGGAAGGAGGGGGTATAGGGAGTGGGGAGGGAAGGGAGGGGGTATAGGGAGTGGGGAGGGAAGGAGGGGTATAGGGAGTGGGAGGGAAGGGAGGGGGTATAGGGAGTGGGAGGAAGGGAGGTATAGGGAGTGGGAGGGAAGGGAGGGGTATGGAGGGGAGGGAAGGAGGGGGTATAGGGAGGGGAGGGAAGGGAGGGGTATAGGGAGGAGGAAGGGAGGGGGGGGGAGTAGGGAGGAGGGAGGAGGAGGGGGTAAGGAGTGGGGAGGGAAGGAGGGTATAGGGAGTGGGGAGGAAGGAGGGGTAGGAGGGGAAGGAGGGGTATAGGGAGTGGGGAGGAAGGAGGGGTATAGGAGTGGGGAGGAAGGAGGGTAGGGAGTGGGGGGAAGGAGGGGTATAGGGAGTGGGAGGAAGGAGGGGTATAGGAGTGGGGAAGGGAAGGAGGTATAGGGAGGGGAGGAAGGAGGGGGGGAGTGGGGAGGAAGGAGGGGAGGGAGTGGGGAGGGAAGGAGGGGGTATAGGGTGGGGAGGGAAGGGAGGGGGTATAGGGAGTGGGAGGGAAGGGAGGGGGTATAGGGAGTGGGGAGGAAGGAGGGGTAGTAGGGGAGGAAGGGAGGGGTATAGGGGGGAAGGGAGGGGTATAGGGAGTGGGAGGAAGGGAGGGGTATAGAGTGGGGAGGAAGGAGGGGTAGGGAGTGGGGAGGAAGGAGGGGGATAGGAGTGGGGAGGAAGGGAGGGGTATAGGGAGTGGGAAGGAGGGGTAAGGAGTGGGGAGGAAGGAGGGGTAGGGAGTGGGAGGGAAGGGAGGGGTATAGGGAGTGGGGAGGGAAGGAGGGGGTATAGGGAGTGGGGAGGGAAGGGAGGGGTATAGGGAGTGGGGAGGAAGGGAGGGGGTATAGGAGGAGAGGGAGGGGGTATAGGAGTGGGAGGGAAGGAGGGGGTATAGGGAGTGGGGAGGAAGGGAGGGGGTATAGGAGTGGGAGGAAGGAGGAGGAGTGGGGAGGGAAGGAGGGGGTATAGGGAGTGGGGAGGAAGGGAGGGTATAGGGAGTGGGAGGGAAGGAGGGGGTATGGGAGGGAGGGGGGGAGGGAAGGAGGAGGGGGTATAGGAGGGAGGGAAGGGAGGGGGTATAGGGAGTGGGAGGGAAGGGAGGGGTATAGGGAGTGGGGAAGGAGGGGATAGGGAGGGGGGAAGGAGGTATAGGAGTGGGGAGGGAAGGGAGGGGTATAGGAGTGGGGAGGGAGGGAGGGGGTAGGGAGGGAGGGAGGAGGGGATAGGAGGAGGAGGAGGGGGATAGGGAGGGGGGGAAGGGGGTATAGGGAGTGGGAGGGAAGGAGGGGGTATAGGGAGTGGGGAGGAAGGGAGGGGTATAGGAGGGGGAGGGAAGGAGGGGTATAGGGAGTGGGGAGGAAGGAGGGGGATAGGAGTGGGAGGGAAGGAGGGGTATAGGGAGTGGGGAGGAAGGGAGGGGTATAGGGAGGGGAGGGAAGGGGGTATAGGAGTGGGGAGGGAAGGGAGGGGGTATAGGGAGTGGGGAGGGAAGGGAGGGGTATAGGGAGGGGAGGGAAGGGAGGGGGATAGGGAGTGGGAGGGAAGGAGGGGGTATAGGGGGGGAGGGAGGGGGGTATAGGGAGTGGGGAGGAAGGGAGGGGTATAGGGGAGGGAGGGAAGGAGGGGGTATAGGAGTGGGAGGAAGGAGGGGGTATAGGGAGGGGAGGAAGGAGGGGTATAGGGAGTGGGGGAAGGGAGGGGGTATAGGGATTAGGGAGGAGGGAGGGAGGTAGGGAGGGGAGGAAGGAGGGGGTATAGGGAGTGGGAGGGAGGGGTATAGGGAGTGGGGAGGAAGGAGGGGGTATAGGGAGTGGGAGGAAGGAGGGGGTATAGGGTGGGAGGGAAGGGAGGGGTATAGGGAGTGGGGAGGGAAGGAGGGGGTATAGGGAGTGGGAGGGAAGGGAGGGGTATAGGAGTGGGGAGGGAAGGGAGGGGTATAGGGAGTGGGGAGGGAAGGGAGGGGGTATAGGGAGTGGGAGGGAAGGGAGGGGTATAGGGAGTGGGGAGGGAAGGAGGGGTATAGGAGTGGGGAGGAAGGGAGGGGGTATAGGAGTGGGAGGGAAGGGAGGGGTATAGGAGTGGGGAGGGAAGGGAGGGGTATAGGGAGTGGGGAGGAAGGGAGGGGTATAGGGAGTGGAGGGAAGGGAGGGGTATAGGAGTGGGGAGGAAGGGAAGGGGGGTATAGGAGTGGGGAGGGAAGGAGGGGTATAGGGAGTGGGGAGGAAGGAGGGGTATAGGGAGTGGGAGGGAAGGGAGGGGTATAGGGAGTGGGAGGGAAGGAGGGGGTATAGGGAGTGGGGAGGGAAGGGAGGGGTATAGGGAGTGGGGAGGAAGGAGGGGGTATAGGAGGGGAGGGAAGGGAGGGGTATAGGGAGTGGGGAAGGAGGGGGTATAGGGGAGGAGGAAGGAGGGGGTAGGAGTGGGAGGGAAGGAGGGGGGTATAGGGATGGGAGGAAGGGAGGGGTATAGGGAGTGGGAGGGAAGGAGGGGTATAGGAGTGGGGAGGGAAGGGAGGGGGTAGGGTGGGGAGGAAGGAGGGGTAGGGAGGGGAGGAAGGAGGGGTATAGGGAGTGGGGAGGGAAGGAGGGGTATAGGAGTGGGGAGGGAAGGGAGGGGGTATAGGGAGTGGGGAGGGAAGGGAGGGGGTAGGGAGGGAGGGAAGGGGGGGTATAGGGAGGGAGGAAGGAGGGGTATAGGAGGTGGGAAGGGAGGGGGTATAGGGAGTGGGAGGGAAGGGAGGGGTATAGGGAGTGGGGAGGAAGGGAGGGGTATAGGGAGGGGAGGGAAGGAGGGGTAGGGAGGGGGGAAGGGAGGGGGTAGGGAGGGGAGGAAGGGAGGGGATAGGGAGTGGGAGGAGGAGGGGAGGGGGAGGAAGGGGGGTAGGGAGGAGGGAGGGGGTATAGGGAGTGGGGAGGGAAGGGAGGGGTATAGGGAGGGGGGGAAGGGAGGGGATGGAGTGGGGAGGAAGGAGGGGGTATAGGGAGTGGGGAGGAAGGAGGGGGTATAGGAGTGGGAGGGAAGGGAGGGGTATAGGAGGGGAAGGGAGGGTATAGGAGTGGGGAGGGAAGGAGGGGGATAGGGAGTGGGGAGGAAGGGGGTATAGGGAGGAGGGAAGGGAGGGGTATAGGGAGTGGGGAGGGAAGGAGGGGGTATAGGGAGTGGGAGGAAGGGAGGGGTATAGGGAGTGGGAGGGAAGGGAGGGGTAGGGAGTGGGAGGGAGGGAGGGGTATGGATTGGGGTGGAAAGGTCAGCTGAGATAGGAGAGGCTTGGACATGATGGCCTAGGGAGGACGGACTGTTCAAAAGGAGAACATGACAGATGCCACAGGCAATGGTTGGGGTTTAAGTCCAATATTTGTAGCAAAGACAGATCGTGATGTTGGGACCTTGATTTGGATAATGACAGAAGGGAGGACTCAAATGACACCTCAGGCAATGGCTGAGGTTTAAGTCCAGAATTCAAAGCAATAACAAATCGTGATGTTGATCATGACTTTAACTTGAAGAAATGACAGGCCTGCAATGACAGGCCTCTCCTATGCAATTTCAACTCAGACAGAAGTTAATATTTGTGCAAAATCAAACCCAAAGTTGATACAGTTTTCTTCTAAAGTTATTTTATTCTAAATCTTATTGGATTGTTGACCTTTATTTTTTCATATTTTTTTTTTTTTACAAATTTCCAAAGTAAAAGTGTGGAGAAATACAAAAGTATGTACAACTAATCTCCTATGCATTTTCAGCTCAGAGAGAAGTTAATATTTGTGCAAATTCAAACTCAAAGCTTATACAGTTTTTGTTCTAAAGTAATTTTATTCTAAATCTTACTGGACTATTGATGAACTGAGCAAAGAAATGTTTAGATAAAACAAATTGACGACTCCAGGATTGGGAGGTCATTAAAATTGCTAAAGGTCAAATTATGAAATCTTACATGCACTCATTAAGACCATTGTTCTTAGTGTGTAATTATAATGAATTAAAGACATTTGAATATAGACCTACAATTATACAACCATTGTGATACATAGTTTTAGGATGAGAGGAATTGTGCAAGGCTGCCAAAACCGTGGTGAACTCACTGCTTCAACACTTCAGTATGCATGGATCAAACCAAAAAGACCCAAAATAAAAGCTTCTATCTTCTCAAAAAAAAAGCAATTATATTTTATTGTATTTGAATTAACCAGAAAATACAAAATAGCAATAAGGAAGTAAAACAATCAAGATGAGATTTCAGCGTTCTCCAACCGTACATTGAAGCTGAGCCATGATAAAGGCTTTTATCTTCTTCAAAGCAATTCTATTTTATTTTGATATATTTAGTATTCTGTATCTAAAAAGACACTAGAAAAAAAGGTGTTTGGAAACAGGCAAATGCAACCAGAAATGGAAGGAAGTCAAAAGAGAGTGTCAGTTGAGAGGGCTAGTAACAAGTCGAGGAGCTTGCTTGACCACTCCAACGGGGGCCACCCACTGACACTACTGACTGTTGGTGGGCACCGGTAGTAGAGGAGGAGCTGGGCAAGTGCTGCAAGCAGTCAGTGTAAGAGGAGGAGGAGGTGGATGGCAGGCTGCCTGCTATAGTCCAGCTCTTGTTCTAAACCCCCAGTGGTGCCTGAGTGGCTGTAGCACTCATCTGTGCAGCAGCCCTCCATCTGTAGGGATTAAGGGATTCAGTTTAGCTGTCCTGTTGTATTCAGGCAGGCTTGAGCTCCATTACAGCAGCAGGTCCGACTGCAGCCCCAGACCCTCAACTCTGCTGCTTGCACAGGACTGATGGCTTGAGAGTGAGGGATCCTCGCTGCTTGCAAAAGAAGTGGGAAGGGGTTGCAGCTGATGTTCATTTGTGTGCTGGGGCAGGCAGGGAGGCTAGCTGGGCTGGGAGGAGTGCCTCTATGTGTAAGTATTGCATGTGTCTAAACTGTTGTGGATTGCATGGGCATAGGCAGGGGGGTGCTCAGGGTATTAACCCCCCCCCCCCGAACTTATCTCAGAAATTTTCAAATTCCTATATTTTATTTTCGGGCCGGCTCAGGCTCAGCTGCTAAAACATTCAGTGTCTCAGCAGTCTCCATAGTGGATGGAGCTAGGTGCAATACAATGTGCATGCATGGGACCACTGATGGCCAGGGGAGATAGAGACATCATCAACAGAGAGCAGGAGAAGCCTGGTGAGACAGACTAGTGAACATGCTGCTGTGCTGTGTCATCTATACAGTTCTGAGCAAGTTATGATGTCCCGTTCACTGTCGTGGTGGTAGAGTAGGACTGTGTGCTGTGTGATCTGTACAGTGCTGAGCACGTTGTGGTGTCCCGTTCACTGTCATGGTGGTAGAGTAGGACTGTGTGCTGTGTCGTCTGTACAGTGCTGAGCACGTTGTGGTGTCCCGTTCACTGTCATGGTGGTAGAGTAGGACTGTGTGCTGCTCTTCTCTAGCCTCAGCTGAACTGTTGGAGAACTTGAAGTATGGTCTACCACAGAAAGAAAAGACCCGTCCGGGGCTCAGCTACGAGTAATATGCAGTGCATCTTCTTGACTGTGCTGGATGCTGGCTGGACTGGTGGTGTGGTCTGAAGAGAAGACAGGAGAGGGGTCAAGAAAAAATTTGCCCTGGTCTAGTGGCCTGTAGTCCTGTGTTGGGAGGGGAGCAACTGTTATGGCAAGCCAGCAGAAGGATAATCAGCAGAAAAGTGGTGAGTGGAGGAAAGAATAAAGATTGATTCAGGGGAGGAGACTCCTCTCATTCAGAGAGGTGGTAAGGAGTATTGGTACCATTTCCCAGGGCAACCCACTCATTGCATCTTAACACCACCAATGTTTTGCCCAACTTGGAGCTTATCACATGGAGTGGGAATAGGTTTGGAAAGACAGATGCCTGACTAACATCTTTGTCTCTGATTGTTGAAGAGTGCTCCCATGTGCAAAGGTGGAATGGGGTTAGGAGTACTCTCTATATACAGAGATGGGATGGTGGTAGAGGAGGAGTGATGCAAATGTGTGGAGGTGTCCCCATGTGTAGGAGTGGGATGGATGGGGAACAATGCTTCCCATGTAGGAGTAGTGGGATGAAGGGTTGGATTGCTCCCCATGTAAAGAGCTGATATGAAGTGGGAGGAAAGCTCCCCATGTGTGGAGGTTGAATGGAGGGGTAGGAGTGCTCCCTATGTGCTAGAAGTGGGATACAGTGGGAGAAGTGCTTTTCATGTTGGGGAGGTGAAATGTAGTGGGAGAAGCACTGAGGTGGGTCAGGGGATCAGTGCTCACAATGTATGGAGGTGGGATGGAGGTGGAGCAATGATGCCTATGTGTGGAGACGGCATGGAGGGAAGAGGGTTCTCCATGTTCAAGTTTATTGTGAAGGAATAACATCCATTGAGCAAGCTAATTTGCAAGGAGGTCCCCTTGTACAAGCAATGATAAAGACAATACATGGTGTGAGATACAAAAAGTAAGGACACATAATAGAAATTAATATAAAGCAATTTTCTTTGCATTAGTATATACAACATGTACAATGTTGCATTCAACAAGGATTGAGACCAAATCTGATGACATATGACATTATGTCCACCATGTGGAAGAGGGCTGGAGAAGGAGAATTGCTCCCCATATGAAAAGAAGGCATGGAGGGGGAGGAGTGCTCTCTATGTGTGGAGGTGGGATGGAGGGGAGAGGAAATGGTCACTGAGGCCCTGTCCACACTGCAGCCCAAAAATCCTTCTGCAACATTACACAGGGTGTAAACCGCATCGGTAACGGTGTGCGTTTACACTGGTAACGTTACAGCAGGTGTTTTCACAACCATTGTAGAAACCTGTCAGGAGGTGGTTTCTACAATGGTTACAGAAATGGTTGCAAGGCTGTAACGTTACCACCGGCCATCTAAACGCATGACCATTTAGCCCCCAGTCATCCACTAGACCAGCAGGCAGTGCACCACAGAGGGGCACTTGGGAGGCAGATGAAGAAGGAAGCGCCCGGAAGGCAGAGAGGCACGCGAGGACTGTAACCACTGCAGCAAGGTGGAAATGGTGCAGGGCAGCGCCCGCACAATGTCAGAGGCATGGAGCCCAGATCAGCTGGGTGCACATACCCGAGAGAGGTGCAGCCAGGAGGCACAGTGTGCCAATAGGGGGTGCTGCCTTCAGCAGCAGTACATGAACTGTGAGGAGGAGGGAAGAGCGCTGGTGCCCAGGGCAAACAGTGGGCACAAGCCATAGAGAGGCAGCAGCAGGCGCCAGCACTGTGTGCCACAGGTGTGTAGGGGGCCCCAACAGCTGCCATGACACACGATCAGCCCCCAGAGGACAGCAGTGCCAGAGCACACCACCCCAGCACCACTGCAGAGTGACCCCATCCCCCAAGCACCGCCTGTGACTGGTGGAGGGTAGACAGGCCTGTGCCTAGCAGTGACCACAGCCGCACGCCATGCTGCCCACCTGCAGGACCATGTCAGATTGTGGTGCCACCTGGTCGACGGAGGCCACAAAACTCCTGGTGGAGTTCTGGACCCAGGAGAAGGTGCAGGCAGAGCTAGCCAGTGCAAGGCACAACACGAAGGTGTATCAGAAGGTATCAGACTACCTGTTCGGGAATGGGGTGGAGCGGATGGCAAAGCAATGCCATGACAAGATAAAACAACTGAAGGTGTGGTACCATAAAACCAGGGACAGCAACAGATGCTCAGGGGGGTGCGCGTGTGGTGTGCCCCTTCTATGACACATTGGATACCATACTGGGAACACAGCCTACCACATAACCAGCGTTCATCCTGGAGAGCTCACAAGTGGCCACCCCTGAACTGGACACGGAGGATGATGGGAACACCACCGGGGATGCGTGCCAGCACCTGGGGAATGAAGACGATGACGGTGTGCAGTGGGAGTGCCCCGACACAGGTACGTGCATTGTGCAATGTGTATTCTGGGTTCTGGCATGCCGGTGGAGGTGTATCCTGGGCACGCAGCACATGGTGATAGGCATGGCATGGGTGGTGGCACAAGTGCACTCGAGGGAGTTTGCATGTGGCACCTGTGGTGTGCGTAGGCACACAGGTGCATGGGGGACAGGGGCATGGGGCTGGGGTTGGTGGTGGGTGTGGGGTACACACATGTGTGTAATGGTGACAGGTGTGTTCTGCCATTCCAGGGTAAGACCCCGGTGAGGGGACATCGGTGGACACCGGCGCAGAGGAGGCCTCCCCAGTGTCCTCGGCCCTGCAGGACGTGATGCCAGGAACCTCCAGTGATGGCTCCACTGCGGGAGGAGGTAGCCATGCGAAGCAGCAGGGTGACCAGGCACCCCTGGTGAACCTCAGGAAGAGAAAGTCGAAGACAGCACGGATGGTAGACGTACTTGGGGCAGTGCTGGAACCTACGTGTAGGATGATGCAAGAGCACCACAGGGAGCTGATGGACCTGGAGAGGGAGTGGAAATGGGAGGAGAGGGTATTGGAGGAGCGGTTACGGAGACAGGAGGCAGAGCAGACACAGCGGTTCTTCACACAGATGGTCCAGTTACTGGCCATGCAATGCCAGCAGCTACCCCCTGCAGCCGCACCGCAATGGCTGGGTGCCACCCCCATGGCACACACCACCGCAGCCCCATTCCCCTGTGCCCTGTTCCCCCGTGGGTGTGCCACCATGCCAATGGCCACTGAGAACCTCAGTGGCATGGCCAACCCTGCCATCAGCCACCCTTCCACCGCTGGTGGACAGACAGGCTGCGTGGCACAGGCAGCCGCCACCAGGATGCATCCCCCAGCTATGCCAGCACCCTGCAAGCGTGACACCCCTCTACAGGGTGCAGTGTACATGGGTGGTGTCACTGCCTCCACCACCCAGCCACTCACATCCCAGGCAACACCAGCTGGTGCCAGCACGGCACAGCTGTACCCCACAGGTGTCACACCAGCCACTGCTGGCCTGTACACAGCACCCCAACCCCTGATGCATGGTGCCGCTGCTCTGCACAGTGCTACCCCCTTGGATCCTGCAGCAGGCATGCCCAGCTTCACACAGGACCTGTACAGTGACGGGTTCCAGTGGACCACCCTGTGATAACCCATGCAGCATGCAGGGGTTGGCTGACTGGTGCGTCCCACCGGTTGCCACACGGGACTCCATTGTTGATTTCCCCCCTACTTTGGGGACACCACTGGGGTCCGCCCAGTGACAACAGTGCCTGGTTCATGTTGGCACAGAGGTATGTGCCGACTGTGGCACTCAGTTGAACAGTGCAATTCCTGGGTCGCACACACTGTTGTGTGGCGTCTCTGCAACATGCTGTGTCAGGGGTTCCGATGCAGTATGGCCACATGGGTGCCTGGGTTAGGGCACCACCTGTGCATGTTTATGTTTTTCATTGGTTCGGGTGACAGTACAGTGGCCCACACGTAGGTTCCTTTGATAAGTTGGTGTATGGTGCCGCCCATATGGTGGCCCAGCATTGTGTATTGCATTGTTTGTTCACATGACAGTGTCTGTTTTCTTTGGTGATATGTGGTGTTACGCAGCCATGCACATGGTCCGCTGCATGGCCATGCTGCCGCTGTACATTGTTTACTTGTGTTATTGCCACCAGAAGTCATGGCGGCATTGGATTAAAGGCTGTTTTGTGTCACCATACCGTGTTGCTGGTTTGCTGGGGCGGTGTGCATGCATGTGCACATTGCTTTCTGGGGCACAGTGGGGCTTCCAATTCCATGGGTTGCTGATGTGGGGGTCCTGGATGTGTGGCCTGGCTGCACAGTGTATGCTGGTGCAAGCAGCTTGCATCTGGTGGCAGCGGGGTGTGGTTTGCCATTTCCTGGTGGTGCACCGCATGCCTGTCTGTGGGACGCAGTGGGTTCCCTGTACCTGGCATGTGTTGGTGCGTCACTGCACGCCTTCATGCCATGTGTAGGGGCCTCCCCTCATTATGGTTCCACACCTTCACCTGCTGCCCACCCTTGGTCCCCCACAGGTGCACCTGGGCACACATTGCTGTAGGATACCGAGGCATGTTGTGCCACACTCAGTGTGCTCTGTGTAGACGGGCAGCCGGGTGTTCATTCGGGTGGGTTTCTGTCTTCACAGCTGTCTTCCCCAGGGGTTGGGTGCACACACTGTTCCCATCTCAATGTGGACAGGCTGTGCCGGTTCCAGACCATTTTTACCCCGTTTCCTGGCAGTGTGGACACACTGTTATGTTTGCAGGCCGCAATGGTTTGGAACCATTTCAGCCTTGTTGGGTGCAGTGTGGACAGGGGCTTAGGGGCCACCATCCTAGACCACACTCCAGCCTGTGTGTGAAACTGTTTGAAACTGGGATAGTTTATGATGGTGCAAATGTGTAACCCACATCTCTTCTCTGGCTGCTGTAAAGTATTGGGTTGATAGATGGGGGTGCAAGAGGTGGTAACAGTCATTCAGAAGCACCCACTGTATCCTGCTTCCCCACCCATCCAGAAGAGTGGAAACAGTTGTGGAGGGGCTGATACAGGAGACACATTTTTATATCTCAGTACCTCAGCCTGCTCTCCATGGGCAGATCACATTAGGTGTGAGAGCCTCTGGCTGAAGCAGAATGTTCTGCAAGTGTAGAGGTGTGGCATAGGGTGAGGAGGTGCCAGTCACCCAAAGCCCAATTCAACCTTCATGCTAGCCCTGGTGGAGCAGGGACGGATATGAAGGGGCAGATGTGCAACTTGCATCTCTATCCAAGACTGCCGCAGTGTGCTGCCCTTATGTGGAAGTGGGATGGGGGGATGGGCATCAGTCTCCCAAAGCCACATGCCTGGAGCCCACCCAATGCCAGTTCCAGCTTTCATGGAACTCAGATACTGTAGGTGAAGATGGACAGATGTGTGAACCACATGTGTCACTGGCTCCTGCAGAGCGCTCCTCATGTGCAGGAGCTGGAATGGAAGGAGAAAATGCTTCACATGTGCAGAGGCATGGAATGGTGTGTTGGGTGCCAATGGCCTCGGGCCACCAAATGGATCTGGACTGCAGCCCCATTTCCACCCACCTGGAGTCCACGAGGCTAGATAGAAACAGGTGTGGTGTGGCAAATGTGCAACTCACATTTCTGTCTCTGGCTGGGGCAGCCAATGTACAGTGGTAGGACAGTTGTGGAGAGGGCACCAATCACCAACTTCTGCCAGGCCACAGTCTACTGTTTGCCTTGGGCTGCCCACCTGGAGGTCACCTTGTCACTGTTCAGACCTGCATGGAGTGGGATGAGTGTGGAGGGGAAGTTGAGTTATCAACATCAGTCTTTGGCTACTGCAGATTGTTCCATATGCACTGATGTGAGCTGAACGTGTAGGGGGCAGCAACTGTCCTGGGGTCCCCATCCAGTGCCCACCCTACACTGTGCTAGCCAATGTGAAGGGGAAGATGTGTGACCCACATATTTGTCTCTGTCTCTGTCTGGGTGCTCCCCTTGTGCAGTGGTGGAATAGATGCACCAAGTCTGTTTTTCGCTATGTCTCTCCTGGTCTCTCTCTCTCTCGCCTCTGCTCCCCCAGAGTGAAAGGAAAACTCTGCAGCACTGCTCTCTGTCTCAGTCATGGCACTCTTGCTGCCACTTTCTCTGCCTCTCTGTATGTGCTGTCCACTTCCACTGGACTTCAGAAAGACAAAGAGAGAGTGAGTGGCAATAAAATGGATGGCTAACAAGCTCAGGCGCACACTGTACTCCACTTCTCTGTTTTAATGGGGGGGTTGACACCGTCTCTGATGGGAATGGATTGGACCTGCACATATATGCCACACTGGAAGCAGCTCTCGCTGTTGCTGTGTCTGTCTTGGGGGGTGAGGGAAGGAGGAGTAGACACTGCTAGGGGAAGGGCCACCCATTGAAATTAACGCTTGTTCAGTTGCAGATCTGGGAGCCACCAGTCATTGTGGTTATGGTCACTACATTTCACTGCCCCCGATCTCACAATGCCAAGGTGGTGCTGCAACAGAGACAACCTGTCACCTGGTGATCACTGTCATTCCGCTTATTCGCCACATCTCAGCATGTTGCTGTCACTGTTTGGGGGCTCTCTCTCCGCCCTGTCCCTGACACTGGTACCACTCACCGCCTCTTTTGATCTTGCACTCTCTTTTGGGGGGGGGGCACTGCTGCCTCTTCTTCTCAGCGTTTGTCCCTGCAGCCCATGTCTGTCTCTCCCCACAATCCAGGGTTAAGCTACAGCTCTGCAGGCAATGCTGCATCACTTTTCAGCACTCTAGCTCTGATCCATAGGGTGGGTCAGTGGGTACCATCACAGAGAGCAATGCTCAGGCTGGAATTTGTGGTACAGATGAAGCACTGGTGAGAGAGGAGCTCAGAGACAAGAAAACGCACTCTCATTCACAGAGATACACAAACAAGTTCAACACGGACATCTGTCAGGGGAAGGATTAATCATATTTTTTGTTCTTTACTGCTAGGACTGTTTACTGCTTATGGCACAGAGAGAGGGGGATGCAGTGCATGGCTGGGTACCCGGACATCTACAGGGTGGTTGGGGAGACAAACGCTAAGATCAGTAAGGGCATGAATGAAAGGAATGGAGTGCTCTCATTTGAGTGATTCATTTCTTTCAACTAGAGAATGTCTTCCAGCTGTGAAACTGTGACAAGTGTCACAGTCTGGTTGCATGCTCATTGGTCTGTCAGGGACGAGCCCACTGTAGATTGCTGTGCATTGGACTCATCCCTGACACACCTGTGAAATGTCGTTCTACCACAAGATGTTTCTTGCACACGCACAAGGAAACATAAAAAACTATAAAGAAATTAGATTACTGACTACCCTCATTTGAAAGACCTTTTTGTCCTAAACACAAAAATATAAAATAATGCACTTAGAGCACTGAAATCCTGGGGCAGAGTACAAACGGATGGAGTGATATTGACAACATTAAGAAAGCACACATTAAAAAAAACAGAGCTTTTACATACAGTTGATTACTGTTTAACAATATTATGCATCTATGGCTGCCACTGTACATGTGATGCAAATCTATAATCACGTTCCTCACTTGAAGTGAAAATGGGGGAGTAGAGGCCATAACTGACTCCTTGTTTTTCTGTTAAAGGGGTCAGTTTCTTTACAGCAAAAACAAGGAAAGGCATAATTTCTAAAGTGTGCAGACAAGCATACAGGCCTCTTTTTTCCAGAGCATGCCATCACTGGCAGCTCCCACTTCAAGACTGCTACTACCCCTGCCTATTACAATCAGGGGAAAACCAGAAGCAGTCTATCAGCACTGAGATCAATATGGTTAAGGCACATTTACCAGAAATTACCACTTAGAAAAGAATGAGAAAGTGACTGTGATGACAAGCAAGTCCCAGACCAGATTTCTAGTTTGTTAATAGGCTCCTCCTGATTCTGACTTGTACGGCTGCGTGACCCAAGCTCCCCAGATGTTATGCCATCATCAGATTTGTATAAGAATACTGTGGAAGTATGTAACCAGACCACCATCTGATGTGCTGCCACAGTGCTCCGACAGTTTCCAGTGATTCTGTTTATGCAGCCCTTCCCCTCCACAGGCTGCATAAACATACCCACTTCCCAGCGCACTACGTTTCTGTTCCACAACTGCAGCAATGATGGCCACTGTCTGCAACATGGTGAATGTGACTTAAACTGCACATGCATGATTATCGCGCATACTTAGTTATGTCAGCACCGCGATGTTGAGCAGGGCTGACTACAGGCCAAACTACACATGTGCGACTATCACGCATGTGCAGTACTGTAATCACTGCAACATTACTTACAGCTGCAGCAAAAGCACTGCGTATTCTTTTCCATGCTCTTGCCTCTCCAAAAAGCTCTCCACAGCCATATCGGCTCTGACCAGAGTTTGTTGTGGTGTTGCTACAGAGTCTGCAAAACCCATTAAGACCACTACAACTCAATGTGAGCTTTGGTAATAGTTACTAGTTATTTTCGTTTTATTTATTTGAAGTTTAGTATCTGGGTAAAATTCACTGGGCCACATAACCCTTTTACAGACATGACCTGGACAAGAAAACCACAATAGACAGGAATACAGCATATACAGTTAACAGCAGTACTACATTATGGACAAACATACAAATCTAAATAAAAAACATGGGCTGATCAGAATTATTTGCAAAAGAAATCAAGCATTTTGCAAAGCATCCTGCAACAGCAGGCAACTGTTGATCACAGAATGGTTTAAGCTAATATGAGTCTCACACACTACAGTTCATACAGTATGAAATTAAGTATTTTAAAGCAATTACATCCTGTCCAAGTGCACAGGTATTGTTTATATAGTATTTTAAACTGTCTTATGAAGCTCCATTGTCTTATTCGAGGTGGTATGTTGTTCCACACTTTTTGTTCAGTAAGCATGAATGATTTTTTGACCCTTGGAGGTTTTGAAAAGAGGATGGGTTGCTACAGTATTTGAAGGCCTCATGACGGTATTAGACCTTTCAAGAATTCCGTCAGATAGTAGTGACCCATGACCTCTTGTGCTGGCCAATAATAGGGCAGTAGTTGAGGCCCTGGATGTCTTAGCTACAGTTCATGTTCATCCCCTTACCTCTCGCCCAGGTGCCCCATGGTTTGATGGACTCTTAGGGAACTGAAGAGGCAGGGGTGAGGGTTGGAGAGACATTGGTAGAAACCTCACCTGGAGGGGGACAGGCTTAGGTTGTTGGACCATTATAAGGTCTACCAATCAGCAATTTCCCATAAGAAGGCAGAATTCCTGTCCAGGGAAATTGATGCAGTGAGGAACAGACCAGCCCAGCTCTTCCAGACCATGGACAAACTGTGCAATCCAGCTTGCTGTGATCTGGAGGAGCTTTGTCATAAGGAAAATGTGAGGATTTTGCTCAGTTCTTCACTGATAAGGTGTCCACCATTAGGACAGAGATCAGCCAATGCCTCCCTATAGGGCCTTGCAGTGGTAAACTGGGTGATATTAATACCCAGATGACCTGGTCTACCTTCACTCAGCTGGTAGCCATGGATATAGTGAGGATTGTCCAGACTTTGCGGCCAACTTGCTGTAGTCTGGATCCGGGCTCAATGCACCTTCTAGTATGGTGCATTGAGGTTATTAGCCCGGTCCTAGCTCAAATAGTCTGGGCTTCATTGGAAAGAAGGATCTTTCCGGATCCCTTAAAGGAGGCGGTAGATAGGACTCTGTTGAAAAAGCCCTCCCTTGACCCAAACTGCCCTGCCAACTACAGGCCAGTCTCTAACCTACCTTTTACAGGGAAGGTTATTGAGAAAGTGGTCACTCTGCAGCTGGAGGATCATTTATCCATCCACAATGTCTATGACCCTCTCCAGTCTGGTTTCAGGAAAAGGCATAGCACTGAGACTGCCCTGGTTCAAGTACTTAATGACCTCTTAGTGGCAAGAGATTGGAGATCCTGTTCCACCTTGTTCTCCTAGATCTCTCAGCAGCATTTGACACTATGGACCATGGGGTGTTGCTCCAATGGCCATTTTTTTTTTGTGGACTAGAGGGGGTGGTCCTCAACTGGTTTTGATCATTCCTCGAGAGCAGGTCACAGAGGGTTGTGTCAGGAATTTATTCCTCATCCCCTCGGGGCCTGCCCTGTGGGGTACCGCAGGGTTAGATGCTTCCCCCATGTTGTTTGCAGTGTATATGCTGCCACTAGAGGACATTATAAGGTGGTATGGTTGGGGTTTTCATTGTTATGCAGATGATTCTCAACTGTACATGTCCTTTGCACCCAGCCAGGAGGTTGATACAATCTTGATGTTTAACAACTCCCTACTGGAGATGCAGAACTGGATGAGTGCCAGATGGCTGAGGTTAAACCCAGAATAAATAGAGATATTAATTATGGACCCTGATCTGAGGATGGTCAGATCATGGGTGGGAAAACCCTCCGGTTTACAACTTGGAGGGAACCTGCTCAATGCTTCAAGCTAGGTGCAGAACCTTGGGCTGGTGTTTGATGAAGGTCTGACTTTGAAGGCTCAGGTGTCAGCCACAGTCAAATCCACCTTTTATCAACTGAGAAACATCACCGGGGTGAAGCACTTGGCTCCACCTGAGGATCTTTCTACATTGGTTCATGCCTTTGTCACCACCCATTTGGACTACTACAACAACCTCTACCTAGGGCTTCCAGGAGTGGATATTTGCCGACTGCAGCTGGTGCAGAATGCAATGGCTAGGTTGTTAACTGGAACCCCTAGATCCAGTCATATAACACCTGTGCTAGTGAACTGAACTGGCTGCCTGTACAGTGCTGAATCACTTTCAAGGTTGCATTGCTGACCTATAGAGACCTACACAATCAGGGACCCCAGTACCTGCATGACCTCATATCTCCCTACTGTCCCTCCCATTCACTCTGATCCTATGATGAGGGACTGCTAGAGGTTCCCAGGGTATGTTTGAAAATGTTTGGAGGAAGATCTTTTGTCTGTATGGCCCCTACCCTGTGGAATTCTCTACCTCTTCAGATATGAGAGAGCCTAACCACAGAAGGGTTTAAAAACTCCCTTAAGACATATCTTTTCAGAAATGCCTTTGAAGGAACTTACTATTTAAAAATGTTATGTGTTGAATTCAGTTGTATTATTTTAACGTGTTATATAATCTGTATGAGTATGGTGTAAGGGCACCCTGAGCTACAGAAGGGTGCCTGTATAAATAAAATTTTACTCACTATATTTGAGTAATTCATGACTGTAGTTTGTTATCAATAGTTTGAAATTCTATTGTATTAAAAGTGGCCCATCTCTTTCTGCTTTAAGTGACTTATAGACCACACTAACCATATGAGCTTACCTCTTCAAGTTGTAGCCACCTCAGTTTTTACAGCTGCGTGGGCGGAGCCCTGCAGATGTATTGCTAGGAGTTAGAAAAGGTACTCTGGAAACATGTGACTGGATTCGATCACTGAGTGCTTTCACAGTGCTGCTGGCGAATGTCCACAGCGCTGCTCTCATTGGTGGTGCAGTGGTTGTCCACCGCCC
Organism: Neoceratodus forsteri; assembly: GCA_016271365.2. NCBI lineage: Eukaryota > Metazoa > Chordata > Ceratodontiformes > Ceratodontidae > Neoceratodus > Neoceratodus forsteri. Next base: position 20,874,626 of record CM028129.1, on the reverse strand, counting down.
CTCCCCTCTGCGGTCACACAACCCCCCCCCGCTGAGGCACTATTTTCATCTTCGCCTGTATTATGAATGAAAATTAACAGTGCTTCTTTTAAAGGAATTGGGGAGAGAGACCCATAAATAGGATTCATTAAACATTTCTAATAAGTATTTTGAAATTTTAAGGGATGTGTTTTTTTGTAAAATTTGTGGAGAGACAATCTATCCTCGGCACTAGTCCCCTTAGAAAGTGATGCTATAGCATTCTGAATTTACCCAGCTGTAAGAGAATTAGACAGATGACCTGCCTGTTCATTGAATAGTGAGGGATATATATACCTTTGCTAAGAAATCTGGTAATTTAGACTCATCTAATTCAATCTGTGAGTTACAAAGCTTAATGTACAGATCCAGAAGAAAATGATTTGATACCTTTTAATGGACCAACATAGATGTAACAACAAGAACAACGTGCTCTAGCTTTCGGACCAACTAGTCCTTCTTCAGAAGTGTAATGACAGTTGTTTAGAAAAAACAATACTTTTAACAGCTAGATCGTGCAGAGAAAACAGAAAAAATTCCCCATTGGTTTAAAATATTCATTTAAAAAATACAGATGATGATGTCAGAGAAGTTTAACAGTACCATATTACCTTCAGCCAGGAGGGTCCCAGGGTCAAAGGTGCTTGGTGCAAAACACATACAAAGAATCCTACTGCATATAAATTGAATTGACATAAGATAACACTGCTGGAGCAGATGACTCTTAAATCAAGCTATGAGTGTCATAGTGTGTATAAGGATGTGATTACTGAAAAGCAACCTCCACCCAGATTAAAGACATACTAAGATTGTCTTAGGACTCCAAGAAGTTTCAATGCATGCATTATAGACAAGAAATTACCAGTAAAGTTGTCTTAAAAACATCAGTGTACACTGTATGATTTGTAACGTGTAAAACTTAGCTGGATCTATCTCCCATCTGTACTCTCCAGCCAAATACCATGCCCCATAAACTTCAAAATCCTCTAGTGTAGTGACAGGACTTTATAAATGACAATATAAATATAAATTGACAGTATTAGTGTCAAACAAAAAACTCATGTCGTGGACCACCAAGGAATTAAGACCATGTAGGCTGATATGTACTGATGTCAATATACACTGAGAATTTAACATCTTGATGTACCAGAAATATCTAAGGAATCTGAAAAAGAGATACAAATTTAATTTCTCTCCTCCTCCTCCTCACACAAACAATACACCCTACCCCACCCCACATCCCCATAATTTGAGGGGGAGATAACTAGCTTTAAGGAGATACTCTCTCTCTCTCTCTAAGACACACACACACACATTCATACACTCTCCTAATGAACCTTAATTCACATCAGTCACTGCAATTGTTCCCCAAAGGAATTCAACTTATCATGAAATCCTAACTAAAAGGGCTCATGTATCCTAATACCTACAGAGCAAAAATGTGACACTATTTAACCATACTTCTATCTGCGTAGTAACATTTCCAAAGATTCTGGATAGAACTACAATGAAATAAAACTGCCACCCTCCCCAGGATAAGGTAACTAGAAGTAAATATCAAGCATGTGTGTAAGACCAGAGGTCTAACATACCTACATTTCCACAAATCACTATAATATTAGCTTAATGTAAAAAGATCTGTCCAGGACCCCCATGCAAATGAGATCTCGAACTCCAATATGTACAGAGTTAAAAAAATGTGACAGTCTATGATAACACTCCTGTTTGTACAGTAACAGGCTAGGTAATCTGAATATGGTGCAACGGAATCAACCCCACTCCTGGGAAAAGATAAAAAGTAAGGCAGAATTAATATTCATTATGTGTGTGAAGTAAGAGTAGTAACACACTGCAGCTCCATGCATCTGACTAGAGGCCTACCTCAATGTGACAGCAAGCCCCACACCTGTTATATCATGCACCTCACAACACATACCCACGCACACACGCACCCACATCCCACACATGCTGAAGTCCTATAATACGCCAGTCTGATGAAGAAGAGGTCTGTGGATGTCAGTTTCTGTAATGTCCCATGAAACCCAGATCAACGTTCATCCCATCTGCTACCATATTGAAATGTACAATAAGTTTAATCTCAAAAGCTTGTCTCTGTTGTGTGTTTTCGAGATTTCCTTTTAAGACCATTACTGACACATCCGAAATTGAGTGATCAGGCTGGGAGAAGTGGTGCCCCACTGGTTTTTCAGTTTGCTTTGTTTTAATAGTATGTCTGTGTGAGTTCATCCTAGTGCGGAACTGTTGGTGTATCTCTCCAACATAACCTGTTTGTGGACATCTCTTGCCTTGAATGAAATAAACAACATGTCGTGACATGCATGTATAACTCCCATGCACCATCAATTGTCTGTTTTGTGATGTTGCCACACAGTTTGAGGTAGAAATGAGCTCACAAGTCTTACAGGTGCGTTGATTGCAGGGTCGTGTGCCATTGTGTGACATGCTATTCTGTTCTGGTGAAAGCTTGCTCCTAATAATTAGGCTGGATAAATTTGGTGGTTGTTTAAAAGATAGTAGTGGGAGTTCCTCAAAAATACAATTAAGGGTTTCATCCTCACTAAATATTGGGTGGAGGTCTTTAATAAGCTTACGCAGACGTTCAAGGTCTGGATGATATGTGACTACTAAGGGTATTCTGTCTGTAGCCATCTTTTCTTTATATTGAAGTAGTTGTTGTCTTGGTACTTGCATTGCACGTTCTGTTATCCTGACAATTTCTCTGGAAGAGTGTCTCTGCTCAATAAAGGTGTTTTTCAACCTAGCCATATGTGTATCTCTGTCATCCTCATTTGAACAAATACGATGACATCAGAGTGCTTGACTGTACATAACAGATTTTTTTGTATGGTTTGGGTGATTACTTTTCTTGTGTAGGTATCTCTGTCTGTCTGTTGGCTTCCTATAAATACACGTATGTAAGCTTCCATCTTTAATGGTGATTGTTGTGTCCAGAAAATTAACATTGGTGGTAGAATACTCCAGGGTAAGCTTTATGGTAGGGTGGAGGTTATTAAGTTCATGATGAAAATCTTTAAGTACATCTGTGCCCTCTGTCCAGATAATAAACAAATCATCAATGTAACGGAAATAAGCTAGTGGTTTATGGGGACAGTGCCTTAAAAATTCCTCCTCCAAGTCTGCCATAAAGAGGTTAGCATACTGTGGAGCCATTTTGGTGCCCATTGCTGTTCCCATAGTTTGAACATAATGTTTACCATTGAAGTTGAAGTTGTTATGTGTCAAAATGAATTCCACACGTTCACCCACCACTTCAGGGTTGATGTTTTGTTCCGGTCCTTTCTCCTGTATGTATTTAAGGCATGCTGTAATGCCATCTGGGTGTGGAATATTGGTGTAGAGGGATGTTACATCCATTGTCACTAAAATGGTATCAGGTGGTAAATCCATACAACCAGAAAGTACAAGCAAAAAATGCGTAGTGTCCTGGATATAACTGTCTCTTTCCATAACCAGTGGTTTCAAAATGGTCTCTACAAAACCTGAGATCCCTTCAGTCAAGGTACCATTACTAGAGACTGTGGGTCTTCCCGGATTGCCAGGTTTATGTATTTTAGGCCGCATGTAGAATGTCCCTGGCTTGGGTTCAGCAGGGATTAGGTCAGTTAGTTGTTTCTGGACATGGTCTGGAAAAGTTCTAATTAAGCCATGTAGTTCATCTTTATATCTTGTAGTGGGGTCACTCTCCAGTTCTCTGTAGTATGTAAGATCTGTTAGCTGTCTGTTAGCTTCATTAATATAATTCTCTCTGTTTAAAAGCACCACTGCAGAGCCTTTATCAGCATTTTTGATGACAATGTTGTGGTTTGATTTCAATGTCCTTATAGCTCTCTGTTCCATGGGAGAAAGGCTATAATGGGCCTGTTTTTGCCTAGTAAGGGTCTGACCACTGACTTGTTGGTGGAAACAATAAATGTAGTTGTCTAGTTTTTTGTTATGCCCACTTGAGGGGGTAAATTCAGCTTAATGTAGAATTCCTTAAAGGCCTTGTTTATTTCAATAGTTGAGGAGACCATTTTTGCTTGTGAATTCCTACAAATGGGAGTGGTGAATTATTTATTTTGTCTTGTTTAAGCCTGTGTGCCAGGAGTTTGTCAGGCGTATCCCCATCTCCCAGTACTGTATTTCCATTGTGGTATCTGAAGGGCATCTTCCACTCTGTAGTAGGTTTACATCACATTTTAGTTTGGTGATTCTGTGTCAGTTCTTTATTAGGATAGTTTGGCTGTTTATGCTTTTTAACCAGTTTGTCCAGGTCTGTTTCCAATTTTTAAGAGATTCCATTCTTTGTTTTCCTTTTTAAGTGAGCTATACCCAATAATTCCCCCTCTCGTAGCATTTCAAGGTTTCACAAAGTGTTATTCTGGAGACCATAGTGGTGGTGTTAAATTTAACAAACTCTATAATCTCATTATTAAGCCATACTAGAAATTCAGGATCTCCAAATAGTGTCTTAATTCTCTACCTCGGAGACCTGACCTAAGGGGATCCACAGGAAGCTGTAATGCTAAAATGGAATGACCTGAAATTGGGTTGTCAATGATGTTGATGTTGATTCCTCCATTGCAAAGAGATTTAGAAATTAACAGGTAATCAATTCTAGAATATAGTTAGTGGGGTTATGAAAACATCGTATAATCCCTGCTTGATGAGTTAAGAGATCCTCGGGTATCCACTCATCTTAGATTCTTAAACATATCCACTGGTTCCTTATTTTTGATTTGGTTGTATGGAATTCAGATCTACTTTTGTCTAGAATCAGGTCTATAGGAATGTTTAAGTCTCCTCCTGGTATTATTCTTATATGTTGAATTCCCCCTATATCTAACACCATATTCAGGTTACCGTAGAAATATGGGCAGCTCTCTGTTGGTGCCTACAGTGCCAAGCTTCATCTTCAAGAATGATCAGTAATATTATCCATCTGCCCTCACTATCTTCAATAGTTTTATCTGATACAAATTTACATTTCTTATCCAGCAGTATTGCCACACCTTAGAGCTGTGTGTGTGACAGGGTGGAGTAGGACCCTGTCCCAGTTGTTATGGAGAAGGTGTTTAAATGCAAGGATCTGTTCTTTCCTGTCTATTTGTCTGTCTGGTTGCACAAACATATTTTCCTGTGAGACCTCGGATTTGATCAACCCAACAGTCTCGCAATTATTTGCCTCTCACTGTCTCTCAGTTTTCTCTTGCTGTCTGTTTTTCTCCCTTGCATATCTAGATCTGCTGATATAAAAATATGTGCAAATCATTGTATGGACATGTAACTGATAATGGGATCACTCTTGTTTAGAAAATATATAGCATTACTGTTGAAATGTATATAATTATAATTTGAGATGACTGCTAAAAGCTAATGGAAAACTCTAGAGGTTACCTGAGTGCAAATCTTCCAGCCTTTTGCAAAAGCTGTAGGGGCCTCAGCAAGCACATTGTGTTCTAGCAGCTCCTGAAACTTACAAGAACAGAACACTTACTAGAACAGGATGCTTGCTAAGAATGGGGGATGAAAAGACTTATAAAAGAGCTAAGCTGCAACTGCAAGAAAGATTAGGAGAACAAGGGACACAGAGACTGAAAGAAAACTTTATTTTGTTTTGCCTTTGTAAATAGTTATATTGAGCAAGTTTATTTTATGATACTGCTAGTGTAAATAAATAATTTTGGTGAATTCTACAACTGCTCCTGGTTTTCCTAGCCTTCCTGACCTGTGCCTCAATGACAGTGTGGAATATAAAATTCTTCCTATGGAATACCCACAGAATGACTATTCCAAGCCCGTGGAATGTTGCAGAATTTGCATGAATATTTTGTGGAATTCCACCAAATTTTTAATTTCTGTTATTTGACTCTAATTTTATAAGTACTCATTCAACTGACACTAGATTTGGTATGTAGACAGCTAGTAATGGTGTATATAATTGTAACAAATTTCAAAGTGGTAGCTTGGTTGAAAGGGAGCGGAGTTATGGATGGCCAAACATTTAATCAAAATTACATTTTCAGTTACTGGATATACTGGACAGTTTGGACAAAAGAAGGCCATCACGGCCCATCGAGATTGTCCCCCTCAATAGTGGGTCAATTTTCTTCATATTTTGTTAACCAGCTGTCTAACTTGATTTTAAAAGATTCAATAGTTTTTGAATTAACTATGTATTTAGGAAGTGAATTCCATTTCTGTGGTGCCCTAACACTGAAAAAATTATCTCTTTTATTTGTGTTAACCCATTCAATACTTAGTTGTTTATTATGCAATCTACCAACTATACATTTTTTAGCATATGACAACCCACATTGTTTCATTTGTGTAGGACATTTTAATATCTTGAATAAAAATAATAGATCTCCTATTAGTCTTCTTTGTTGGAGAGAATGTAGTCCTGTTTTTGACAAATGTATATCATAAGGATCTTGTTTTAATCTGGGTATCATCCTAGTCAATCTTCTCTGAACCTGTTCCATTCTATGAATGTCTCTCTTGAGATATGGATTCCAATATGGAGAACCATAATCCAAATACGGTCTAACATATGATCTGTACAAGGTGACCAAACACTGTTCCGATTTATTAACAAAGGTTTTGTTTATTTGTTTCAACAGGACATTAGCAGTATTTGCCACTCTATTACAATGTGAATCAGCAGATAATTTAGTATTTACTAAGATCCCCAGATCTCTTTTGCACTCAGAGTGTTTAAGTGGTTTATTATTTAACCAATACAGGTAGGTACTCTTAGGATTTCTACTCCCAAAGTGTAGGACCACACACTTATCTGTGTTAAAGTCCATGAAGTTAGTTTTTGCCCATAATTCTATCATCTTTAAATCATTTTGGAGATTGCTACCATTTAGAATTGTGTCTACTCTACCTCTCAATTTGGTGTCATCTGCAAACTTAGAAATAAAATTACTGGAAGATATAGTCAAATCACTAATAAATATGTTAAACAAAGTTGGTCCAAGGATGGAGCCCTGTGGAATACCACTAGTCACCTTGCGTGGTTCTGACAAAAAATTGTTTACCTTAACTACCTGGGATCTATTATATAACCATTGAGATACCCAGTTTAATATGTATCCTGAAAAAACAAACTTACGCATTTTCTCAATAAGTAATGAATGGGGTATTTTATCAAATGCTTTACTGTAGTCCAAAAGTACAACATCTGAAGGAATATGGTTATCTAAGTACCTACTAATATTGTTATAAAAATAAATCAAATTAGTCGTACAAGATGATCCTGATTTAAAACCATGCTGAGTTGAATCCTGAACCCTAAGCAAGTTAATTTCTGAATCAATGTGTGATTTAACTATTCTTTCTATGTCCTTACCTATTAGTGATGTAAGACTTATTGGTCTGTAGTTTTGTACATTAGTTTTATTTCCCTTTTATAAAATTGGAACCACTATTGCTGAACGCCAATCATTGGGAATGCTGCCTTCTGTTAATGATTTATTAAATATTAAAGTTAATGGAACGGTAACTGAATCAATTCTTTCCTTTAGAAGCCTTGTGTTGATATTGTCAGGTCCTGAACTGGTAGATTTTTTAAGAAGAGATATAACATTTCTTACTTCCTGCCCATTTATTGTTGGATAAGATGGGTATGAATTACACCTTGGGTAATAAGTATCTTTATTATAAAAGACAGAGCAAAAATATTCATTAAATATATTAGCAATTTTTTGGTCATTTTTTTACAAATTTTCCATCTAGTGTTATTGGTCCAATTGTTCTAGAATCACCTTTTTTACTATTTATGTATGAATAAAGTGATTTTTTATTTGACTTGGAATGTGCCAGGATGAATTCGAGTTTAGTTTTTGCTTGTTTAATTATTTTTTTTAAATGAGATACTGCATTTTTATATATAACCTTAATACCTAAGGTACCATTTGTTTTTAGTTTCTTGAACAAGCGTTCTTTTCATTTTATTTGTCTATATATAACTTTAGAAAACCAAATGGGTATTTTACATTTTTTGTTGTATTTAACTTTTAAGGGAACATATGTCTGTTCTAACTTAATTATAATTTGCTTAAATATTTCCCATGCTTGTGTTGTTGATTTATCCTGAAACTTATTTATCCAATCAATTTGATTTAAAGAGAGGTTTATTTGTTTAAAGTTAGCTCTATTATAATTTTTATGTAATGTTCCAGATGATGATTTACTTTTAGTAATACTTATATTTAATAAAAGTGAACTATGATCACTATTCCCAATTGGTACAGAGATGTCAATATCTGAAACTAAACTTCCTAAATTAGTAATAATAAGATCAACTATATTAGTACCTCTAGTAGGGACTTTTACTAATTGTTCTAGGCCATGGTTGATACATAAATTTGTTAATAATTTTCCTGTGAAGTTACACCAGAGAATATTTCCCAATTGATTTGTGGCATATTAAAGTCACCCATAATTATCACATCATTTTTTTCTGTAGTATCAGTTATTTGGTCTGTTAACTCTTTTGTGTATTCAAAATTAGATAAGGGAGGTCTATAACAGACTCCTATCACTAATTTTGGTTGACCCTTAAATTGTAATTTTACCCACAGTGATTCAATATGTGAATTATTAATTATTTCTGATATTATATCATTATGCACAAACAGACAAATCCCACCACCACTTTTATTTATTCTGTCTTTGTGATACAATTTGTAACCAGGTAACACTTTTACCCATTTTGAAGCAGGGTCCCACCAAGTTTCAGTTACAGAAACAATGCCAATGTCCAGTCTATTACATTTACATTCTAATTCAGCCACATTTATATTATTCAAGGATCTAGCATTAAAGCTTAGAATTTTACAAAATTTAGTTGTTTGATAAATAGCATTGGTATTTGTCCTTTTTAGAGAAATTAGACCTTTCCAATTCTCCCCCTGATGATCTAGTTTAAATTATTTAATACTGCAGTGATTTTTCTCCCCAGTATAGTACTACCCCTTCTGCTGAGGTGGAGACCATCCCAGCAATAAAGTGAATCCCTTTCTGCAGAAATCTTCCCAAGTGATGGATACACTCTTATCCCCTGCTTCAAACACCACAATCTAAACCAGTTGTTTGTTTATTTAATTTTATTAGTGATGGCAAGAGTGGCCCTGGGTACTGGAAGTATCTCCAAAAAGCACACTGTGCAACCCTTTTCCACCAACAGATTGTTTAATGCCACATAGCTTTCTTTTAATTTAGTACTATCTGCTTGAAAAATATCATTTATCCCTGCGTGAATTATTACCAGCGGATTAAGTCCTGCTTGAGATAATATAGGATTTAACATCTCAGTAATATCCGCTACTTTAGCCCCTCTATAACTTGAACAAGTTCTATTAAATTTATTCAGATTGCAAATTGCCCTGTCTATGTGCTTAATTATTGAATCACCCAGTACAAAAATTTGTCTTGGTGGATCATTCATGGGCATCAAGTGGTTTGTGTCCATAGAATTATCTATTCCCTGATTTGTTAGTTGAGGAACTGTTTTTTGTTTAATTGTAGAAGTTAGAGGCAAGAGGCTATCAAGATTTATTAAAGGTTCCTGGGTGTGTTGGTCATTATTTACTCTCCAAGTCTCCAAGTAAGATACATCTGAAGATGTTAGTGCTGGTAAAGTACCAGTAATTTTATCATTAGAAAGTACCTGAACGTGGTTTTTAATTGGAATTTCAAACTGGTTTGCTTTATGACCTTTTTTTGATTGCTCTACCTGATGATACTGTAGCCCAATCATGTTCTTCTTTGTCATCCTCTCTAACCCTTTTTTTATTGACATCTTAATTTTCACATATGGTTGTGACAATTTCAGGTGCCATTGTTTTTTGTAACAAATTTAATTCTTGATTTACAATGTTTAATGTACCATTATTTGTTGGCAATGCTTGTAAGGTTTCGTTTCTTTCCATATGACATCTTAACATATCAGCCTATTTTCTGATATGATTAGTCTTTTCCCAAACATGCCTAATTCTTCTTCCATAGATTTATTTACTAGGCACTTTTCACAGACAAAGCTATTGTCCTTGGTAGGTAGAGAATCTACCAGTTTGTACATATTACATATTTGGCATTTTAGGCCGACTTCCCCCTCAATTGTCATAATAGCAGTGATAGGATTCACAAGTTTCACAGATTCCATGTTGGTAGATGGTCTTACCAAAATTATATAATCTCTACGTGATAACCGCCATAAGGTAATTTCACAAATGTCCCTTATGTAGCACAGGTTGTGCTATTTAAATAAAAACAAACTTAAAACAATTTACCACTGAAAGCTCTGAAACCACTGAACATGCTAAACATGAGCTAGACGCATGTGTCTTTGCGCGTGCAAGTGCGCTAGCCCTGCTCGGCTCACCCTGCTCACTGCAAGGGCGAGTTAAATATCCCAGGAAACCAGAAGTGGTTTCCGTTGTCACAGAGACTAATGCAGTCCAAACAGTGACAATATTTAAAAAACAGCAAGTAAAAAGTTCTGACTTAGTGCAGGTATTACCTACAGGTCAGAAAAAGTGTACTTTAATAAATGAATATGCAGCAAACTGAGTCGGTGGTTCTAGTTTTTTGCCACAATGAACTACCACTCCTCCACCTGTCAGAGAATGAAACAGGGCTCCTAGATAGTAAAGGACTGCAAGATTTAACTAGCAACAGCACTTTATATTGTATATTTTAGCTAAAGTACAGCCTGTCAGTGCTTTTACACGCTCCTGCTGAACTGCACACAACTCGCTCTTATGTACTCTTATTTCGATATCATTTTAAAATACCATCCAAATTTCCCCATAGTTTCAGGATTTAGAGAAACATATAACATGGGTATGTTCACCATGTTTTAAGTCTCAGGCTTTAAAGGGGGCTGAGTTATAGGTAGCCAAACATTTTGCCAACATTTAGATTTTGATATTTTAGTATAATTGTGATAGTATTCATTGAAATGTTATACAATTTTACAGATATACATGTTATCATAACATTTATATATGTACATAGTTTCACATTTCTAGTTTCAAATGGGACTGAATTATAGCCTGCCAAATATGTTGCCAAAATTTAAATTTCAGTTATTTCCTTCTAGTTTTAAAACAACATACCCAAACGTAACCACACTTGAAACATGTAAACTATTATACCACATGGTTATTTTTGACAAAGTACATATTTACAGCTTTTTATGGGACTAAATTAAAAGTAGTCAAACTTTCAAAACATTTTAAAATCAAATTTTGCAAAAATGTAAATGCAAATGCATAAACCCCAGAAACTTTAAAACTAGAGAATACAATGTCATTAAATTTGGCAGGTTCTTAGACCTTACAAGGATACTGTGTATGTCAGTTGTATTAATTGCTTGCTGCCAGAAACTGCAAAATAACATCTGTACTTAAAGTAAAATTCCACAAGTCTTTGTGAAAATTGTGGAATTTCATGAAAATTCCATATAATTGTAATTTGGTAATATAATGTAGCCTAATCTTAGATGCATAGTTTCACCAAGAAATGGACAGCTAAGCTGGATTGCACAGCAGTGGTAGATGTCACATTTGGAGCAATGAAGCACAGAATGTCAACTATTCCAACCTATATGCAGGCTATTTAAGGATCACACCCAGTCAGCTGATGAGCCAGTGAGACTGATGTACATGCAGGTCCTGGACACAGAGGTACTCAAAAAGATGTAGTGTGGGAAGACAATATCTGGGTCACCAGGAAGGAAGATTTCTGCCTATTCCAACAGGATAGGTTTATAGGAAAAGGTGTAGGTGACTCTCATTTTTAAGGGATTTTGTCATTGTAAAGAATGAAGAGGCTATCAGTGGGATCAATGGTTCTGAGCTAGTCTGACTATGCCAAGAGAGAAGGGGGGGCAGTCACCCAGAGAGGAACAGCAGGACTGCAAAAAGCTCAGCACAGCTTATCAAATGAAGTAATGATATGTGCATTGCGATTGTTAAATTGCACAGAATTATTTTGGGATGCTTCCTCTACATGCTACCATAAATATTTGAGAAAATGTTACCAATATTTTTTTGTTTTGTCTTTTTCCACTGTAAATTTAAAACTGCTAAACCAATGTATCTTTTTGTGTTAGGATACACTGACATCTGAAATGCATGTTAAATGTTAAGTCTATGCCTGCAAGAACAGAGACGTTACAAACATCAACATTTTTGAGAGTTTTCACAAATTCTTGCAAATATTTATAGTCCAATTTTGAACCCTTACAACTCAAAAATCTCTAATCAAATTCTCTCCATATTTAAAAGATTCTATAATCATTGCAAACATGATTTGTGCTAATTTATGCATGTCTCACTCCAAAGATGGCTGAGTTATATGCAGATAAAACCTTTAATTCCTGCAAAAAAATAAAATGGCAGACTCTGAGCAGGTATTATTCTGAGACAATGCGCTCCAATGTCATGACATTTGGTACATTTTTAGAGCAAGAATCAGCAAGGAATCATGCCCTGTTTAAGAACTCTGGCCCAATAGACAGCTGAGGTATATGCAGATAAAACATTTCATGAAATTCCCCACAGAAAATAAAATGACAGATTTTGAACATCTATAACTTTGAGGGAATCCATCCTAATTTCATAATATTTGGCATGCTATTGGAACTCTTCCCAGATAGTAAGCATGATAAATTTCCACTTTAATAGCAGATCTTGTTGGGTCAGCAGACCTGGCTTGCATCATCTGGACCTGGCTGGATGAAAATGCTGGTCCAAAGTTGGCTTCGCAATTCTGGCTGGGTATTCGGTGATGCACCATCTGAGAATGGATCATGGAGGGGGTGTGTAGCCATCTGTTTTAGATTGGAACCGGACCTTATAGAAGTCCCAGTAGGGACAACCAATTCCTTTGAATTTATCATAGGTATGGGTGTAGGGTGCAGGATACTTCTCATCTACCATCCACCAGGAGATGGGAAAGTTTTTCTGCAGGAAGTCATGGACTTCATCATTGACATGGTATTGGGATCCCCAGATGGTTGATTCTGGGGGATTTCAATGCCTGGGTTGACAATGAACTCCTGCAATTTGGTCAGGACTTCCTCCAACTAATGAGCTCATTGGGCCTTAAACAGGTTGTTACCCCATGACCCACATCTATGGTCATTCAATGGACTTGGTGTTCCTTCTGGAGATGGAGATATCTGACTTGGAGGGGGAGGCAGTGAGGTGGTCTGACCATCACACCATGGGTTGCAGTTTCATGGCTTCCCCCAGTATGCCTGCCCCTATGGAGATAGTCCAGTACCACCCTTTGAGGGTGTGTGTGACCCCAGATGATCTGATGGCAGTGCTGGACCTATCGAGTCTATCAAGTGAAAGCATGGATCCAGAGAATCTAGTACTCACCTATAATAAGGTGGTGACAGAAGCCCTGGATTCCAAAGTTCCTGTTCATGTTTACCCACTCACTCTTTGCTCAAGGTTCCCATGGTTTGATGGGACCTTGAGGGAGATGAGGAGGGTGGGATGAAGGAAATCAGGCCTGGAGTGTGACAGACTTAAATTGATGGATCACTATGTGGTCTATCAATTGGCAATCATCCATAAGAAGGCAGAGTTCCTATCCAGGGAGATTGCCACTGAGCAGAACCACTCAGCTCAGCTCTTCTGAACCATGGACAGATTGTGCAGTCCAATCTGTCTTCAGTCTGGTGCAGCTTTCTCACAAGAGAAGTGCGATGAGTTTGCTTGGTTCTTCGCAATAAGGTTGCCACCATCAGGTCAGAGATCTGTCTGGCCCCCTCTTGTGGGCACTGTGGAGGTTCACAGGAGGTGGTGGATGCCCAGTTTGCTTGGTCTTACTTCAGCTGGCTGGAAAACATTGATAATGTGAGGGTAATTCAGACTTTGCAGCCAGCCAGCTGTAGTTTGGACCCGGGCCCTACACACCTTCTAGTAGGGTGCATAGATGAAATCAGCCTGGTCCTAGCCGAGATAGTCTGGATGTAATTGGAGAGGGGCATCCTTCTGGATCCCCGAAGGAGGCAGTTGTTTGACTCCTCCTTAAAATATCCTCCCTTGACCTTGACCTTCTGGCCAACTACAGACCGATCTCTAACCTACCTTTCTTGGGAAAGGTTATTGAGAAGGTGGTTGTGCTGCAGCTGGACGAACATCTGTTCAACCACAATGTCTATGATTCTCTCCAGTCAGGATTTAGGAAGAGGCATAGTACCGAGATGAATAGCAAGAGATTAGAGGACTCATTCTGTCTTGGTCCTCCTTGATCTCTCTGCAGCGTTTGACACTGTGGACCATGGTGTGCTGTTGGAGCACCTGCAATTTGTCTATGGACTATCAGGAACAGTCCTCAGATGGTTACGATCTTTCCTCAAGGATAGGATTCAAAGAGTGGCTTCTGGAATTAATTTTTCAGCTCCTCTACCCCTACCCTGCGGGATACCACAGGGCTCCATCTTATCACCCATGATGTTTGCTTTGTATATGCTGCCATGGGGAGAGATCATTAGGCTGTACGGTCTGAGTTTTCACTGCTAAGCAAATGATACTCAGCTGTACATGCCCTTTGTGCTTGGACAAAATGTGATCCTCTCGTATTTAACAACTGTTTGTCTGAGATCCAGGACTGGATGAATGCCAGCTGGCTGTGGTTGAACCTGGCTAAAACTGAGGTGTTGGTGGTGGGCCCAGATCATCGAGAGGTGGGTTTGTTGGCAGGGCAACCTTCTGGACTTTGGCTTGGGGGTGTTCAGCTGACTACCTCAGACTGGGTGTGTAACCTGGGCATTATTTTCTATAATGGATGGATCCTTAAATCTCAGGTGTCAGCCATCGTCAAATCCTCTTTTTACCATCTGAGGAATATCACCCAGGTGAAACATCTGGTTCATGCTGATGATCTTCCAACGTCGGTCCATGCCTTTGTAACCTCCTGCCTTGACTACTGCAATGCCCTTTACCTAGGGCTACCGAGGTTGATATCCACCACCTGCAGGTAGTGCAGAATGCGGCAGCCAGTTATTGACTGGTACTTGTAGGACTAGTCGTGTAACAGCTGTGCTCTGCGGACTGCACTGGCTGCCAATACAGTGGTGGATCACCTTCAAGGTCAGGTTACTGACTTATAAAGCTCTACATGATCAGGGACCCTGTTACCTGTAAGATCTCCTTTGCCCTTACCGCCCCCTGTCCTCTCTGAGCCACCAACGAGGGATTGCTAGAGATTCCCAGGGTTCATTTAAAGACATTGGGGGCCCAGTCCTTTGCTTTTGGGGCCCCAACCCTGTGGAATTCTCTACCTCATTGGGTAAGAAAATGTCTGATCATTCAGAGTTTTAAAACGGCACTAAAAATGTATTTATTTAACCTAGCATTTCCAGACTAGTTTTTGAACTGAATTTAGCTTGGCGTTTTCAGATTTTACTGAAGTTGATATCTATGATATTGTAATTTTATGGATTTTAAATATTTTACTAATGTACTAAAATGCCAGCAGAATAAGCCTAACGGTCTTTCGTGCCTGCTTGTTTGGTCAGCCTCCACTCTGGGAACTGAACTTTCTGCCCCCCTTGCCCTCTCTGGCTTCTCCCTTCCCAGTCCCGGATAGTCTTGCTGCACTAGATTTTGCTCCCAGAACCCTTCCCCTGTAACTGTCCCATCCCTTCTTGAACCCCTCCACCATCTCTGCCTCCACCAGCTCCCTGGGCAGTGCATTCCATGGCTCCACCACCCTGTCAGTGAAGTAGCACCTCCTCCTTTCTCCCCTGAATCTCCCCCCTCCAGCTTCCACTCATGCCCTCTAGTTGCCTCCTCTCATTCCTTCAGAGCACCCTGACTGGTCCTCCCCTATTTACCCCCTTCATGTACCTGAAGACCTCTATCATGTTCCCTCCAGTCCCTTCTCTCTTCCAATGTATACATATTTAGCTCTTCGAGCCTCTCCCCATAGGTCCTATCCCCTAAGCCCTAGATCATTTTGGTTGCCATCCTCTGGACCCTCTCCAGGAGTTCAATGTCCCTCTTTAAGTGTGGCCTCCAAAACTGCATGCAGTACTCTAGGTGGGCCCTCACCAAGCAGTCATACGGGGGAGTATCACTTCCCTCCTTCTGGAGGTGATCCCCCTAGCGATGCATCCCAGCATCCTGTTGGCCTTGGCCGCTGCCCTCTTTCAAGTCTCCAAGTTGTTTATTTTGACATCCACCACCACCCCCAGGTCCCTCTCTTTTGATGTTATATTTAAAAACCACTGCTAAGAGGAGTTCCGCAAGGATCTATCCTGGGCCCTATCCTTTTTGCCATCTACATTAACAATATTGATTCAAATCTCACCAAAGCCACTGTCCACCTCTTTGCTGATGACACTGTTTTGTATGTCAGCAACCCATCACCTGCAGTTGCCTGTGAAATCTTACAGGCAGAATTCTCCTTACTGCAATATCAACTACTTGAGAAAAAGCTTCTTTTAAATGCAAAAAAAACAAAAGCAATGCTTTTCTCCAATCAAAGTTCCACCAGCACCTCCCCACTAAGCAGTCTCCCCCCAGCTATGCACTATCCTTGGAGAAAATCTGGAGTATGTAGAAAAATTCAAATATTTAGGTGTGTGGATTGATAACAGACTCGACTTCACACATCATATTGAAGAACTGCTGAAAAAACTTTGCCAAAGACTTGGCCTATTCTATAGAATAAAACACTTCCTAACAAGAGAATCAAAGATGAGGTTAGTCCAGGCCACTTTTCTTTCAGTTGTTGACTATGCAGACTTCCTTTATAGTCACTGCCCCATCTCCTACCTAAGCAAGCTGGATACCCTGTACCATAGAGCAATAAGATTCATAACAGATCTTCCAGCTAACACTCATCATTGCTCTCTCTATGCTGCAGTTGGATGGGTTTCTCTACATCTCAGAAGGAACAGAAATGCAGCACTATGGATCTACAGAGCATTGTCTAAAAAGCTTCCAAACTATATTCTAGACTGCTTCACCCAGGCCATACCTAGCTCCTATGCTGTAAGAAGCAACAACCTCATCATGCTCAAAATACCTAAAGTAAACACCCAGCTAGGGAGGGCAGCAATCAGCTATTCTCTAGCTATGGCTTGGAATACCCTACAGAAATCCTTAAAGCTGTCCAATCTTATACCTATAGCATCCTTTAAATAGCTTTGCACAAGCTTTTTTGCAGAGAAATGCAACTGCTACCACAAGAGCTAGACTTGCCATTTCACAACCCCCCTTCCAGACAGACACCATATATGGCATATTTTTGTTCCACAGTTCTCCCTCCCAGGCAGCCACCCTTTTTATAGTACCCCAGTTCCATTTAGTTCTACCTACTACTTACCTAATCCTTCTCCCACTAATCACTGGCCCTTACATCATTCCTAAATGCTCCCCACTCATCCTAGCATTACATTGTGCTGTGTGTGTGCCGTGACTCCTATACTGGGATATGTATATACTTATCTTTTGTATAATGTTCCTGTAACCTGCCTTGTCATGTATGTCTGAATCAACTTCTTACCCTTGATCGTTGTATTTATGTTTTTTTCTGTATCTGTTATACATATATTAGTGCATTGATGCATATGTTGTGTACCAACTACCGAACCTTGACCTTATCAGGTCCATCTTGTAAATGAACCTTGCTCAATGATGCTCGCCTGAATAAATAAAGATTTGATTGATTGATTGATATGTATTTTAAATTATTATTTTCTGTTTGCTTGGTATATGTACAGTGCCTTGTTTTTTAGAAAGGTGCTCTATAAATAAAGATTCTGTTCACTC
Organism: Neoceratodus forsteri; assembly: GCA_016271365.2. Taxonomy (NCBI): domain Eukaryota; kingdom Metazoa; phylum Chordata; order Ceratodontiformes; family Ceratodontidae; genus Neoceratodus; species Neoceratodus forsteri. The sequence goes on along the minus strand of CM028129.1, from coordinate 20,856,774 downwards.
ATTCATAAACTTCAGAGCTCTGTCTCAGTAGGTTGCCGAGTTAAGATCAAATTAATACATTTTAAAAATTCCACAGAATTCCAATGCAATTTTGTGACATTGCATCAAAATTCTATGAATTTTGAATATTCTCATTCTACACAGCTCTACTACCCCTCTTTTCAGTGAGGAATAACAGTCGTGATGTATTTCTCCTACCCAGTTTCTTTTGCATTTATCTGCCTCTTCATTTTCAAATGGTTTTATTGTATAGAAACTATAGCAGGTCTAAATTTACCTAAGGACTGTAGTACCCATACTCTTTTGACAGAGGAACTGAGCCCATTAATATTGCACAATACAATATTTAAATTATTAGCCATGGGGTATTACTGTGGTATATCTAAGAATCCTCACTGTAATATTAGATTGGATATCATCCCTTTTATATAGAACTGTGCAGTAACCAATTGCAGCGGTAATACCCTCAGTGGTAATATAAAAGGTGTCGGCAGATAAGGTCCTCAAGGCCCCCCCAGTATGCCCTATATTCTCCTTTATCCCAACGTGGCACTGCTGACCTTATCCTTCCTCAGGTTCCTCCCTTCCCCTGTTTTATCTCCATGATCCCTCTGTGGCTATCCCATACTTTCTTGATCCAGTCACTGTTTCTGCCTCCACCAACTCTGTAGTTAGGCTGCTCCACTCATCTACCACTCTTTCCATGAAGAAGTGCTTCCTCCCATTTCCTTTGAACCTCCCACTTCCAATTTCATAGCTTGATCCCTTGTCCTTGAGCATCTTTTCCTTTGAAAAATAAGAATAATTGAATAATAGGAGTAATTAAAACGTTATATTTGAACCTCTTCATAAAGAAAAACAGGTGGCAGAAAAGTAATTAAAGTAAGACTAAGAATTATAATGTCACCTAAAAGGCTTGAAAAACTTAGTTTCTTAAAAGATAACAATACATCCGGACGATCAGGAAGGCAAGCGGTATTCAACGCTGTACACGTAAACATATCACAAGCCATGAAAGGGCAGTATTGCTGCCACTGTACACCTCACTGGTGCGTCCCGATTTGGAGTATTGTGCCCAGTTTTGGGCACCAGGTTATAGGAAGGACGTGGCTGCCCTGGAGAAAGTGCAGAGAAGGGCAACAAAAGGCATGAAGGAGGTTCAGGGTTTTGAATATGATCAGAGATTGGAAAAACCGGGATTATTTTCCCTGGAGTACCATAGACTACGCGGTGACATGTATCAAATATATAGAACACTCAGTAATGAGCAACTACGGGAACAACTAGATGTTAATATTAAAAAAACAAATTAACGATACTAGGTCACATTCCTACCAACTATATAAAGATAAAAGTAACACCAAAAAAAGGGGAAATTGGTTTACCATAAGGATAACAGGAATTTGGAATTCACTACCAAGTGAAGTAGTGTCGAGTCCTACTATGAATACCTTTAAAATAGGTTGGATTCTTACTTGATTAGTAAAGGTATTAGCGGGTATTGTTAAATAAATCAGCGAGCTTTATGGACGCATGTCTTCTGTGTTCTGAAGTAACCTATGAACCTATAACAACATACACATAACCTGAAGTGAAAATTTGAACAGAACAACAAGAACAAGCACTTTTCAACGTACAACATCCTACTCCCTTTTCCATGTTGTGAGTTTGTGTGACTGCACTGAAAAATACTGTTATGCCATTATAATAACTGGTCAGCAATTTTTCACATTGCCTGACCCAGTTATAATTTCCCGTTATAACAGGGAACATACGCCATGCCACTCAAACAAGAGCCGCATCCTAATTGGCTCTTTACACCTCCTGGGAGGGCTTTCCACTAAAAGAAACATGGCGGCTCCTCCGTTCCGCTTAGCAATGTGCCGCCACACCAAGAGCGTGGGTGATTTTATTTTTAAACATTTATTCTCTCCTCTACTGGTTCTCGCTGATCCTGCCATTCAGAAACTGCACTGTGCAGTTTTCATCCACACCAGAGAAAAACTGGCACTGGGAATCACAATGCGCTTCACAGGTAAGCGCTAACGGGACAGGACAACCCAGAACCATGCATGTGTGTGTGTCAAAATAAACAAAACAAATTACTGACCAGCAATTATACAAAATAACAGATGGGGTGGTGTGTAAAACTTGATTTTACACACACCCTTGTTGTGGGATGCTTTGCCCTTGGGGTTTATGTAGCATCCCACAACTCGGGTGTGTGTAAAATCTCGTTATATAGACCACCCCATCCATTATTGTATATATAATGTATAGTAGAATGCTATTAACCTTAGGAAATCATCATTTCCTAAGGTTGTTATACCATCAATGTGACGTGGTAATGTTGTTAACCTATCGATGCTACGTCACATCGATAGGTTAACAATGGGGATTGGCCTGCACATGTGCACGTCTTTTTTTACACTCAGGAACTGATTGATGCATGCAGTGGTAAGGGAAGGACTGAACAGCTGTGGCAGTCACTCCATTTCAAAAAGTAAGGCACCGTTTTCCCTTTTTCTTGGGACCATACACTACAAAAAACAATGTATGGTCCTTCTATCGGCAACCGGTCACTGTTAACTGTCTCGAGGTTGCTTCGCTCTCGAGGTTTACACGGTCGCCCTGGCAACCTCTCAACGGTTAACAGACTGGTTACTGATAGAGGACCATACATTATCCTCTATGCTATGACATTACTTTATAGTATATGTTAGAACGTTTTATTCGTTAAAAATCTTGGTTTCCCTAGTGTTGTTGTACCATCAATGTGACGTCATGATGTTGTTGTACCATCGATGTGACATCACAATGTTGTTGTACCATCATGGGTACGACATTGATGGCACAACAGCATGTGTAATGTTCGCGTAACCACTTTCGCCGCGTTGTAGGTGGTCGTACAATGAATGGAAGCGAAGGCACAGGAGAAGATAGTAAGTGCCAGTTTTTTTGTAAATCTTTGCCGGCACTTTGTTACAAATAAATATCGCCGTGGATCTGGAATTTGTGGAATGTTTGGACATGACGGAGAGGTTAGGGGGGCGAGTCTCCGACATCACGGTGCGACCAAGGATGAAGGCACAAGCTATTCCTGATTTACTTTTACCCATACACTATAAAAGACAGTGGATGGGCAACAGTAAACAACAACACTGGTTCACTTCTCGAGGTTTTCATGCCAACTGAAAACCTCTCCAGCTACGCGCGCAAGGTTTTCTTGGTTGTCATAACAACCTCTCGAAGTGAACAACATTGTTGTTGTTCACTGTTGCCCATCCACAATACTCTATGTTGTTAACCCTTCTTGAGTATGTCATATTAATGTTCTAACAAAACAGAATGCTCACAACAATCAGTGTTCTGTAAAGTAATTCAGTAAAGTAATTCAATCCGTGATTACACAACCTTGGTAGCCCATACACTATAAAATATAATGTATGGTCTTTGGTTAACAACCACGCTGAAAACACTTCTCGAGGTTGCCATGACATCTGAAAACCTCTCGGGTTACAATGATGTCATGGCAACCTCTTAATATATGTAAGCAATAAGACACAACAGGGTGGTGGTTGTTATTTGATAACCGCACACCTAGGTGCGTGGTGAGGCACGGCCGAGGCCGAGTGTCCTTCCATACCTAGGTGTGCAGTTATCACATAACAACCATCACCCTGGAGTGTCTTATTGCTTACGTAAACACTTTGAGAGGTTGCCATGACACCATTGTAAATGATTGGGTCAACAAGAAATGGCACAAGGGGCATCTTGTGCCACACGTGCACAATTCCCAATTCACAAACGTGGCCTGCACCACATCGGGGACTGCCTGCACCAGCCCGGCTTGTGCCACACCGTGCACCATACCCAATTCATGAATGTGGCCTGCACCACCTGGAGGTAGTATAGCACAGTGGGTTAAGGCTCTGAGCTGCAGATCTGAAGACCTGGTTTTGAATTCCACACCCTGCCTAGGTGCATACCTTGTGATCCTGAGCAAGTCACTTAACTTCCTTGTGCTCCCAGATCACATCTGGAAACAAGCTTCAGCTTAGTGTGCTACTCCTGTTTAAATAATGTTCCCTTTCCCTTAGCACATGGGGGGCTCCCTGCACCAGCTGGGCTTGTGCTACACTGTGCACCATTCCCGATTCACAAAAATGGCCTGCACCACATGGGGGGCAGTCTGTACCAGCCGGGCTTGTGCCACACCGTGCACCTTCCCTGATTCACAAATGGTAGCCTGCAGCACAGGGGCAGCCTGCACCAGCCAGGCTTGTGCCACACTGTACAGCATTCCCAATTCACAAACATGGCCGGCACCACATGGGGGGCTGCCTGCACCAGCCGGGCTTGTGCCACTCTTACGGTGGATGCACAGCAGAGTCATGGGTGATGGGCTTGTGCCATGGTGGTACTGCACTTTCCCAATATGTTGGATTCAGGAAGTGCCATAACTGGCACAGGGCTCGCAAGGGGTTAGACCAGCCTGGAACTCTTCTAACAGCCCATGTGCCACTAGCCAGGTGGGCACCAGCATATTGTGTCACATTTCCTTGGGCTGGATATAGCTGTATGCACCTATTCTACACTACATTATGAGCACACCATCTCATGATCAGTTTTAACAGTCCATTCGGTACACCATAGTGACTTGACTTTGAATGGAACTGTGGGTCTGTTTCACAGTCTTGATGACTGCTGTCACATAGCCTAACAAGGCTGCGATTTAAACGGAACAAAGAGCGTCTTCTCCATGCAATGGCTTAGCATGTCATACAGCCCAATAGCCAGTCAATCAAACCCAGCACTGTGTTACATAGATAGATAGATGTTGATGGCAGATAAGGGCCTACAACCCACCTAGTCTGCCCATTTGCACATGTGACTGTGCTTCCTCATGCTTCCCTAGAACTATGTTGTCCCCTTTCCCCCAACTACTAGGATCCCCTTATGCCTATCCCATGCATTCTTAAATCCTGTAATTGTTTCTTCCCCCATTGCCTCCTCCAACAGGGCATTCCATTTGTTGCCCTCTGATGAAGGGTTTACACCCGAAAGTGCCAGTGCTAGGTGGCTTGTAGTATGTTCCGAGCACACCCCATTTATCAGCACTAAAGCGGTTTTAATTTCATTTTTCATCTGTGAGAGTGTGCTTTTTACGGCTTCAGGAATGCAGACTTGTTGGATTGCGTTCCATTTGTCCACTACCCTCTTTGTGAAGAAGTACTTCCTCACGTTCCCCCTGAGCCTCCCTCCCTCTAGTTTCATCCCATATCCCCTAGTCCTAGAGCATCTTTTTCTATGAAAAATTGTGTTTTCCTGCACCTTGTTCTTCCCAGTGAGGTACTATATGTCTCAATCATATCCCCCCCCCTTCTCTTCCAGGGAGCATATATTTAGGTCTTTCAGCATGTCCTCATAGGTTTTGTGATGTAATCCTTGCACCATCTTGGTTGCCCTCCTCTGAACCATCTGTCTATGTCCTTACGTTTTAGTAAGGTCTCCAGAACTGGACACTGTACTCAAGGTGTGGCCTAGCTAATGTCTTGTATAGTGGAATTATGACCTCCCTTTTTCTGCTGGTGATACCCCTGCCTATGTATCCCAGCATCCTGTTTGCTTTTCCTGCTGCCTTGTAACACTGACTCCCTAACTTGAGGTCATCAGAGATAATAACTCCTGGGTCCCTTTCCTGCTTGGATCATTCTATATTCACCCCCAGCTGATATGCAGTTCCTGGGTTTTTGGGCCCAACGTGCATTATTTTGCATTTCTTTGCATTAAATCTCAACTTCCACTCCCTTGACCAGTCCTCAAGCTTCTGCAGATCTCTCCTCATTCCAGCCACACCCTCTGGCATGTCCACTCTGTTGCAGAGCTTTATGTTTTCAGCAAACAGGCATATTCTCCCTTCTAGATCCTATGTAATGGCACTGATAAAGATGTTGAAAAGGACTGGACCCAGCACTGATCCATGTGGCACTGCACTGGTCACCTTTCCCTCTGTGGAGTGACAGTCATTTACCACCACCCTCTGTGTCCTGCTATCAAGCCAGTTCCCCATCCACCTCACCACTGTCCTATCCACTCCCATGTCCCCAACTTGTTTAACAGCCTTCTATGCAGCACAGTGTCAAAGGCCATGCTGAAGTCCAGGTAGGCCACATCCACTGTCCCTCACTCCCGATCCAGCTCTCTTGTCACCCAGTCAAAGAATTCAATGAGTTTAGCCTGACATGACCACCATCCAGTAAAACCATGTTGTCTTGGGTCCTGTAGACCATTGGCAACCAGGTGTTCCACTGTTCTTTCCTTCAGTAGTGTTTTCATTATCGTCCCCACTACTGAGCTCAGGCTGACTGGTCTGTAGTTTTCTGCTTCCTCTCTGCTCTGACTTTTTATTTTATAGGGGGACTACATAAGCTGTCCTCCAGTCCTTGGGTAACCCTGCTGAACAGGGTTGCCGGAAGTTCAGTTACCACCTCTCTCAGCTCCCACAGAACCCTAGGGTGTAACCATCTGGCTCCATAGCTTTATCAACTCATATCACTTACTGTTCCTTTAGGACCCTTTCTAGTGGAAAAGGACTTGCATCGATTTCTGTGCCCTTCCTTCCCTTTCTGCTGTCTTCTGGCCCATTACCTGCTCCCTCCTCTCTGAAGACTGAGCAGACATATCTGTTCAGTATGTCTGTTTTGCGGTTGTCATCCTCCACTCTACTCCCATCCTCCCCTTTCAACCTCACTATCCCTCCCTTTGCCTTCCTATTTTCACTGACATACCTGTAAAAGGTTTTGTCCCCTCTAACCACTGATTTCGCAGTGGGTCCCTCTGTTTGTACTTTGGCTTCCCCAACTGCCCTCCCTGCCTCCTTTATTTCTCCAGGTACCTCTCCCTATCCCCTTCTGCCTGTGACTTTTTGTGCTGTTTGAATGCAATTTTTTTGGCTTTCACTTTCTCAGCTACCTCCTTGGAATACTATAATGGTCTCCTCTTCCCTTCCCCTTCCTAACCTGTTTTACACATAATTGTGTTGCCCTTGTTATCCCCGATTTGAATATTGCCCACTGTTCCTCCACCCCTAATTTTCTCCCTATTACAGCTAGTGCCTCTTCCAAGCATTTCCCCATTTTTCTAAAATATGCCCTTCTGTAGTCAAGGATTCATGTTTCTGTGTGGCTGGGTTCTGCCTCTTCAGGTATGTCAAACCACACTGACCGGTAGTCACTGTTCTTCCCCAGGTGCTCCCCTACTGTGATCCCTGTCATACTGTCCCAGTCTGTGAGCACTGGGTCCAGTATTGCCATCTGCCACGTGGGTTCCACGACCAGTTGTTTAAGGAAGGCTCCCTCAAGGAAGTCCAGGATAAACCTGCTCTTGGTTGATGCTGTTGCTGGGAGGCTCCAGTCTACGTCTGGAATCAGGCAAAGAAAGAGCCACAACAAGGTTTGGGTGCTCAATGACACACACATATACAACTGGCAAAGGCAGTCATGGCACACCCCACACTAAATAAACAAAGGACGTCCATAGGCAGTATTTTTACCTACTTTTCCAAGATTTTTTCTCGCCACAGAAGTGTGCAGCCTATTCAGGCACAGGCTTGGAAAGCAGCAATAATAGTTTCTAAAGTTTCACCAAACCCTTGGCTTTAACAAAGATAGTGCCATCTAGTGAATTATTCTCTTAAATAGCCCCTGCTGGCTGGGGTCACATGTTAACATTTAAAGTGCTAGTAGTACATATCAGATTGTAAACATTTTATAAACCCAATAAATTGTTAAAACCACCATTTGAGTGTTAACAGAGTACAGTACTAGAAAAACACATTTAAAAGTTCCCTTCTGTTTCTGGTTTATCTCTGTTCATTTCATTCCATCCCTGAAAAAAAACAAAAGTGTGGATTAACATCCTAGTGTGTGTCACTACACTTGGAAAAACGTTTCCATACATTCTAATTCATGTAGTGTTCTTAAAAAGGGCATTATCAAAAGGGGGAGAGAAATAGAGAAAAGGTAAAGGAACAGGAAAGCTTAATTTAATGTCTTTTAAGCATTTAGATACTTGTTTTTAAATAGTATTTTACTTTGTAACATATGGATAAGCCTCAACAATACTATACTAAGTTATGCAAAAATGTCCCAGTAATACATCACTACTTCCAATAATAGTATCCTGAAAAGTGATAATACTATCGGTTTTGCTGATAATACTACAGTTCACAGGTCATCTCCAACTGTAGTATTATCAATGGATCCATATATTACAAAAAATAACAGAAAGATAAGTGTTTTTTTTTTCAATTGTTTAACCAGGAGTGGCACACTATGCTGAAAGCTTGTTTACAGGTGCGACCTGGGAGCACAGGAAAGTTAAGTGACTTGCTTAGGGTCACACAGTATGCAAGTGGGGGCCGTGGGATTCAAACCCAGGTCTCCAGATAAACATACCAGGATACACTATCTACAGGAGGGACAGGGAGGGTAAAAGAGGAGGAGGAGCAGCTCTTTACATAAGGGAAGGAATCAAAGCAACAGAACAAAAGGGTAAACAGGGGAGGAGAAGCAGCACTGTGGGTAAATTTGGAGACAGGCAATGGCACCACAATCCGCACAGGGGTTGTATACAGACCCCCTTCTCAGGGGGAGGAAATGGACAAGGAAATGATAGAAAGTATACTTAGAATGGCAGAAAAAGGGGAGATATTGCTGATGGGTGATATGAATATGCCAGATGTTAACTGGAGTGCAGTTGCAGCAGCCACTTCGAAGAGTGGGGTTATTCTAGATGCCCTACAGGGGGCATGCCTTAGACAACTAGTATTGGAGCCCACTTGAGAGGGAGCAATCTTAGACCTGGTTCTCTCAAATGGAGATGGAGAGAGGATCACAGATGTAGAAGTGGGTAGCCATCTGGGAACTAGCGACCATCGAACAGTATGGTTCACAATAAACACAGCAATAGAGTCAAGCCATACAAAGGCAAAAGTACTGGACTTTAGGAGGGCTGACTTTGCCAAAATGGGTGAGTGCCTAAGGAATGCACTAGCAAATGGGAGGAGGAGGGTGGCAGAACAATGGGGAATAATAAAAACTGCCTTCACAGAGGTAACGAGCCTTTGTGTGAAGCAAATAAACAAAACAAAACGATGTAAGAAACCACTATGGTTCTCAAAGGAAGTGGCAGTGAAGGTTCAAGAGAAAAAGAAAGCATTCAGGAAGTACAAGGAATCGCAGAAGGAGCAGGACAGAGAACTGTATCAGTTAAAGCAAAAGGAGGCTGGGAAGGCAGTCAGAACAGCAAAGGCCCAAACCGAGGAAAAGATAGCCAACTCAGTTAAGAAGGGGGATAAAACCTTTTATAGGTACATCAGAGAGTGAAGAAAGACCAAGGGAGGGATATTGAGGCTTAATAAAGGGAGGGATGGTGGCAGAGGAGACTGTGAAAAGGCAGAGATACTAAACAAATATTTTGCTCAGTATTTACAAATGAAGAGGGGAGGTACCTAAAACAAACAGTAGAAACACTCTGGATACAAGTTGATACCAGCCCATTTACAGAAGAAAGAGTTCTGAAGAACTCTTAAAACTGAAGGTGGACAAAGCAATGGGGCCCGATGGGATTCATCCCAGAATTCTAAAAGGACTAAGGGTAGAACTAGTGACACCACTGACTACCCTTTTAACAAATCATGGGAGGATGGGGTGGTACCCGAGGACTGGAGGAGGGCAGATGTGATTCCCTTCACAAAAGTGGGAGCAAGGCAGGAGCAGGAAACTACAGACCTGTTAGTTTAACCTCAGTGATAGGGAAATGATGGAATCACTTGAAGGAAAGAATTGTCGGTATCTAGAGGCCAGAGGGCACAGGACCCAAGTCAGCATGGATTCACAGCAGGAAGGTCATGCCAGATGAATCTGATAGATTTCTCTGACTGGGTGACCAAAGTAGTAGATCAGGGAGGGCAGTGGACATGGCCTACCTAGACTTTAGCAAGGCATTTGACACAGTCCCACACAAAAGATTAATATACAAGTTAGCCAGCCTGGGAGTGGGTCCCAAGATGACAGCCTGGGTAAAGAATTGGCTGGAGAATAGGACACAGAGAGTAATAGTAAATGGAGTCCACTCTGAAAAAAGGGGGGTTACTAGTGGGGTACCGCAGAGTTCAGTATTAGGACCAGTCCTCTTCAATGTCTTTATAAGCAACATTGCAGAGGGACTGGAAGGAAAAGTATGTCTCTTTGCAGATGACACAAAGATCTGCAACAGAGTTGATGCACAAGGTGGGGTGGAAAGGATGAGAAGGGACTTGGCAAGGTTAGAGGAATGGTCAGATGTATGGCAGCTTAGATTCAATGCTAAGAAGTGCAAGGTAATGCACCTGGGAAACAAAAACCCAGGGGAAGAGTACACAATGGGGGGTGAGATACTAACAACAACAAAAATGGAAAGGGACCTGGGGGTAGTCATATCAGATGACCTAAAGGTGGGCAAGCAATGTGAGAGGGCAGCAAGGAGGGCTGGGGGGATACTGGGATGCATAGGGAGAGGCATCACCAGTAGAAAACAGGAAGTTATTATCCCTCTGTACAGACAGTTGGTGAGACCCCATCTGGAGTACTGCGTGCAGTTCTGGAGACCCAATCTCCGCAAAGACATAGCCAGGATGGAAGCTGTCCAGAGGAGGGCAACTAAAATGGTGTAGGGTGTGCACCGGAAGACATATGAAGAGAGACTTAAGGAGCTTAATATGTATAGCCTCGAGGAAAGGAGGGAGAGGGGGGACATGATAGAAACTTTCAAGTACCTCAAGGGAATCAACAAAGTCCAAGAGGGTAGCATCTTTCAAAAAAAGAGGTGTGCAAGAACAAGGGGGCACAATTTGAAGATAGAGGAGGGGCGGCTCAGAGGTAATTTAAGGAAGTATTTTTTCACAGAGAGAGTTGTGGATGCATGGAACAGACTTCTGGAGGAGGTTGTGGAGTCAAAAACAGTGGTGGAATTCAAGCATGCATGGGACAGTCATAAGGCAATTATAGGGGTTGGGGGTAGGAAGAAGTAGGCTGCTGGTTAACTAGGATCTGCAGCTTATCCAGTAGGTAGGGAAATGAGCAGACTAGGTGGGCCAAGTGGTCCTTATCTGCCGTCAAATTCTATGTTTCTATGTTTCAGATTTGCAGCTCAGAGCCTTAAACCACTGCGCTATAGTGCATCTCGAGGTTTTGGGGACTTTAGGACTTCTCAAGCTTTGCTCTCGAGGTTTCATGTCCCCAAAACCTCTTGATGGTATTACTGCCTTATAATACACACTTATCTATTATTCTGCTTCTTTATAACCAAAATCCACTGGAACCAGAAAATTAGTTTCTTATAATAATGGCTACACCAGGGGTCACTGGTAGGAGATGAGGGACCACACAGTTTTCAGTATGAATGCATGCATTTGTAAATAGGGACACTAGCTAACAAAATATATATGCACATAACAGAGGTGCAAAAAGTGCTTTGAAAAAGGTTTTATAAAACGTTTTCCTGAAAAGGTCAGAAGAGGAGAGTAAGTTGTAGAATGGACACAACATTTTTTCTTTAATTTGTACTTATTTTGGGTATGACTATGTACAGATGTATAGAGAGAGACAGAGTGGAGATAAAAAACCTGACATGTTTTTTGTATACCATGAGAATGAAAGAGAGTGAAGAGTGTAGGAGTGATTCAAAGTGGCGGGGAGATGGTGAATGAAGACATAATTTTAAAAAGAGCACAGTTAGTGGTAAAAAAAAAGTGCCTGAGTAGAATGCAATGTTGATTAATGCAAGAAGTTTAGTAAATAAATTTGAGGAGTTTAAATACTTATTAATAAAAGAAAATATACAACTGGCATGTATTACAGAAACATGGTGGGAGGATCCTCCCCAGCAACCAGCACCCCCTTGAACAGGTATCCAACTACAAATATCTTGGACTTACCCTCAACTCGGCCCTTACTTTCCATGACCACATAAACACCCTTGCTACCGCAACAAACACCTGGATTGGACTCCTTTACCGACATAGGGACTGCCCCCCACACCCTTAGGCTGGCCATCACCTCATCAATACTGTCCCTAGTGGACTATGAGCTCCCTGTATATGGGGCAGCAGATAACTCCGCCCTCCAGAAAATTCAGGTCTCCCTAAACAAGGCCTGCAGGTTCCTAACTGGTGCACCAAGGCTCACTCACACCTGCTCCATCTATACCTCTGCCAATCTTCTCAACCTCGACGAAAAGCTCCGCTACCAGACCTGCATACTGTCCAAGAAAATACTGCTTGGACTCTCTCCCCCTGGGGTCTCCACCTCTGCTCATCTGGCCACCCCCACTATCTCCACCCGCAACTCAGAGAAAGCACCTCTGGTTGTGCCCAGGGTAAAAACCTCCCTTGCCCAGAGATCTTTCCTCTCCAGGGACCCCACATGGTTTAATGCACTCCCAAACACCATCACTAGTGCACCCAAGATCGCCCACTTCAAAACTACTCTTCGCAACCACCTCTTCAATATCCGCTCCTGTAAGAGCAACTAACATTTCTCTCTCTCACCCTCTCTGATCCTAATTCTTTGACAAAGTCCATTATGGATTGCAACCTACGTCAATAATACCAAACCCTTGAATAGGACTGATTACACTGTTTAGATGCTTTCTCAAACTAATAATGTCTCTCTGCTGTGATGATGTAAATATCATCATCCAAATATTGTAAATAAAGTCTGTACTTACTGAAAATACTGTAACTCATGTCAGTGACAAATGTCTGTAACCCATGCTCTATGTAACTGTTGTTATACACTGTCTGTATTAGCTTCTGTCTTACATGTGACGAGGTACCTTTAGAATGAGCCTCTGGCTCAAAGGTTGTAAACCGATATATTAAATAAATAAATAAATTAATAAGGACAGCTGGGACAAGGTTATTCCAGGTTACAACCTATATTCTAAATCTAGGGTGCATAGGAAAGGGGGTGGAGTGGCCATGTATATACACAAGTCAATAAAAAGTGCAGATTATGGGAACAACATAGATGGGCTGGAGACACTTTGGATTAAGCTGCTACCCCTGAATGGTGCAAAAATTATTGTGGGTTTAATCTATAGACCTCCTAACATCTCATTAGATGTGGATATAGCATTACAGAACCAAATAGCTGACTTAGATCCAGCTGATAGAATATTGATTCTTGGAGATTTAAACTTGCCCTGTATAAATTGGAAACTAGCAACAGCTGAGGACAAAATAGACATAGGATATTTGGACATTTTTGATCATTTAGAAATACAGCAAAGGGTATTGGATGCTACAATGGGCAATAATATTCTTGATGTTGTCTTAACAAGTATGGGAGAGGTAATAAATAATGTATAATATTAGGGCAGATTGCCCGCTTGGAAATAGTGATCACAATATAATCCATTTTGGGATTAAGGAACCGTTGCTTCAGAAGGAAGAAGGATCCACAATTAAACTAAATTTAGAAGGGCTGATTTTGATCATTTTTGTGAAGAAATTTCCCGATGGGAGTGGGGCCAGGAATTAAAAGATAAATCAGTGAATGACATGAGGAGCCATCTGTTCAAAAAATTGAGTGACCTGACAAAACAGTACATTCCTAGTTCTAAGAAATATAAAGTTACTAGAAATAAATTGCCTAGTTGGTTTAAAAAATCAATAAAAACATTGATAAATAAAAAGAATAGATAATTTTAAAATTACAAATATGATAAGTCTAGTAAGAATCACCAGGCGCTTAGGATTCTCGCAAGAGAAGTAAAACTAAGTATTAGGAAGGCAAAGGCTTCTCAAGAGATTTTATTGGCAACCAGGATTAAGGCTAATAAAAATCATTTTTTAGTCATATAAATAAATCTAAATCCAACCCAAGTGAGGTGGGTCCCTTTAAAGGTATTCAAGGGCTAATATCTTCAGATAAAGAAATGGCAAATATTCAAAATGAATACTGTACCTCAGTTTTCAATAAGAAAGCTACATCTCCACTTAAGAATAATGGTAGCCCAACACCAGGCCAGATAACCTTAGATCCTGAAGAAATCTGGGCAAAAATGAGAGGGCTGGATATTAATAAATATCCAGGGCCAGATAACATCCATCCTAGAGTGATTTATGAATTAGCAGATTATATTGCCTTGCCTCTGACTTATATTTTTCAATCTTCAATTAATAAGAGCGAAGTTCCGAGGGACTGGAAGGATACTACAGTGGTTCCATTATTTAAAAAGGGGGCTAGGACAGAACCTTCTAACTTTAGACCTGTGAGTCTGATTTCAAGCATAGGGAAGTTATTTGAGGGTATCTTAAAAGAAAAAAATATTAGATTTCTTAGGTGAGCAGGGCCTTGTAGATCCTTTTCAGCATGGATTTACAAAGGCAAGATCATGTCAAAAACAAATCTTCTGTCCTTTTATGAAAAGGTTAATCGAGCAGTGGACATGGGGAATTTGGTGGATGTGGCCTTCGTGGATTTCGTGAAGGCATTTGACAAATTGCCTCATTCAGAGTTATTGAATTTTCTAAGGGAAATCAAGATACAAAGCAATATAATTCATTGGATCTCTGACTGGCTGAAAGATAGAAGACAGAAGTTAACTGTAAAGGGAATGCTATCCGATTGGGCACCTGTTACTAGTGGGGTTCCACAGGGATCGGTTCTGGGGCCATATTTATTTAACATTAATATTTCTACTCTAAAATTACAAAATTCTAAGATATGGTTATACAAGTTTGTGGACGACTGTAGAATTGGAACAGTGGTGAATAATGTTACAGATGGGACTCAGTTGCAGGGGGTAGAATGATATTGTGGGATGGACTACGGCAAATAAATTGGAGCTGAATGCTTCTAAGTGTAAGATAATGCATCTGGGAAAACATAACTTGGAAATAATATATAAATTAGGCACAGATCCATTATTAGAGACACATGTGGAGAGCAACTTGGGAGTTAAAATTACAAATCAATAAAAATTTGATACACACTGTAATGATCAGATTAGAAAAGCAAACCAAATTCTTAATTGTATACTGAGACATATCCCTAGTAAGAGATAGTAGGGTATTGATGCCACTGTATAGTGCCTTGGTTAGACTTCACTTGGGATACTGAGTCCAAGTGTGGTCCCCTTATAAAAGTGAACATATAAACAGAATGGAGGGTGTCCAGAGACGAGCCACAAAAAGCTATTACCTCATTGAAAGCCAAGTCTTATAATGATAGATTGGAAGCATCAAAATTGTGTTCCTTGAGCTATAGGAGATTAAGAGGAGATTTGTGCATGCTTTTTAGAGCTATGGGTGACCCAAAATTATTACTGGATTTGGGTTTTGCACCCAATCTGAACAGGTGCAGCGGCAGAAGGCATGACAGGCAATTGTTCGCACCTAGGTGGAATTGAAATTTAAGAAAATTTTGGTATAGTCAGAGGCTGATTCCAATTTGAAGTGAGCTCCCTGATACAGTAGAGGGGAGTCCAAGTATGGATGCTTTTAAGTCTAATTTGGATGTCTTTCATAAAGACATTGGCCCTGATTCTAGAAAAGTTATGCCTGGTGTAACAGCACTTGCACCAAGTAGAATGGCTCAAGTAGCAATTTACGCCAGCAGTTGCGACTTGCACGATTCTACAAAGTCCACTTGCACCAAACAGCTGTTACACCGGCAGTTGCACCATAAACCCCTTGCAACATGGTGCTAAGGGGTTCACGGCCGCAGTTGCACCCCATTCTAGAAGGACAGCAACAAAGACCCCAATGTTGGGATTTTACAAGAACCCCCAGAGGAGAACCGGCAATGTAAGTTACACCTGCATTTAGCTGGTGTAACTTACATATGTCCCTCAAGGATCCTGTAGAACCCAGTCCATGTGCCCCCCATGCTCAGATCACGCCATTGGTGCCCCAATGGGCATCGCCTCACATTCCACCCATCCCCCGTGCTGCCCCCCCAGTGCCCCCCATACAGTAAAGGCCTCACAGGGCTGCCCGCCAACTGCCCCATACTCCCTGTGTAATCAATGCCCCACAGGGCTGCCCACACCCCAACCCCCAAATCCCCCATTGTAAAATGCCCTGCAGCTTGGCACTGTCATCCCCTACCCATGCCCCTGACCCCTAGTCACGCGCAAATCGCAGCAAATACTCTGACAAGCCCTGGTAGTCTAGTGGCCCCCCACCTCCCCCACTCAGCCATGCCAGCACCTACCCAGCACCCCCCCACCGGTCCCCAGCTGACGACTGGCACAGCCCACCTCTCACCTCCACAGCCAGCAGCCGACTGAGTGCTGTAGGAGCGCTACTGTAAAGACGTGCTCAGAAATTAATTTCTGAACGTGTTTTTCCAGTAAGCGCTACTACATTTATTGATGTATGCACTGTACCATACTCACAATATTATATCCTCTTACCCCATTCCCCTTTAGCTTTTTTGAAGATGTAACTTTTTTTATTGCCTGTTTGATGTTTTTGCTGTGTTATCGTGTTTTTGTAATAAGTGTCTGCGTACACTTACCATGTGTTTTTATAGCATGTACCACTGCTCATCCCTCTGTAACCCTTTTTCCTGGGTCTCCTCTGAAATGGGGACACATTCGTCTCAGTGGGCTTACCCGGTTACCAAAATTCAAATAAATAAATAAATAAAATAAATAAGCCAAAACCCTCCTTTCCACACCAATCCTTCAACCAGGAATTGAATTTCTATATGTGGAGTGGCCTAGCCTCCCTCTTGCCGTGGACAAGTAATACCTCCAAGAAGGAGAAGGAAACAGAGCTTGCTATCTGCTTTAGGCTCCCTCCAATTTCCTGAAATCCTCCTGGATTCTGGCTATCTCCACCTTGTCCTCTGCCAAGTCATTTGTCCACAGGTGGACAATCACATGCAGTCCCTCCCTCCTTATTATCGCCCTTGTGATTCTATGGATCCGCTTCCCATCCCTCCATGCAGTGCTTCTGGAAGTCACTTGACCTCCCTCTCCCCCATGCTACGTGCTCCTCTCTTCACTCCCTGGACAATTGAGTCCCCCACCAGGAGTAGCTTCCTCTTGCTCTGGGGTCCTGTACCCCCTTCCCTGGGGTTCCATCACAGAGGACCTGCCCATCCTCCTTGTTCTCAGCTGTGGGTGCCCTTGTGGGGCTTTCCCACTCCTCCAGGACAGCGTAGGAGTTACTTAGCTGGACCAATTGGGGGATGTGCTTCAGACCCCTCTCTCACACTCTTCCCGAACCCATTGTGGTCCAACCACTCCTCCTCCTGGGCATCTTGGACACACTGGCCTCTTGGTAGGGGTGAAGGTCCCCTGTATCCTGGCCACCTGAGCTTGGAGACAGCAACCTCCTCCCTCAACCCAGAGAGGTGCCTGCAGATGGGTCAGCACCGCATGATACAGAATGTTCTCCTGAACACTGCGGTCCTGCATCCATTACACTGCACCACCCCTTGCATCTTCTCTGTCTTTATTAACTATGTCCACTACCCCCAGTGACACTCTCCTGTACTGTTTGTATCCCTTTATTGTGTTAGGCTCCCCCCTTTTGTATGTTGTTTATCCTGTTTCTCTTTTGTATTCCCCTTCCCTCTTTAGAGTGCTATTTGAACCTTTCTTATGTAGTGGTTATATAGGGTAGCTAGAAATTCGCCTGCCCTGCCAAGAAGCAGGAAGTTGATGCCCGTATCCTGGCAGTCTGCCTATAAAGGTAGACTAGCCCAGGATGGGTGGAATAGGGGAGGGCAGGGTGGACCTAATCCCCTGGAATCACTGTGGAAGGAAAACAATCAGCCCCTGCAATTTGGAAAATAAAGCCAAAAATAAAGAGTTGGAAGTAGTTTCTGCTTTTTATTCTTTCCTAGTTGACCTAAATAAATTGTAGTGCTCAGGTTCCCTGTAAATAAGCCGGAACAGTACAGAGTTTTCCTGCAATCCATTTCCCTGAAAATATTCAACATTATTCAACAAACATGCCTGCACTGTAGACATGATTGAGCGTGGGAGTAGCACTGCTGCAGGGCCATTCTGCAGCTGAAGGCCTTCCCCTGCAACACTCCTTTACTTTGATGCACAAGAATGGTTGACATACATTGCAGGAGTTTGGTGCTAGGACCCCCTCATAGAAACATAGAAACATAGAAGTTGATGGCAGATAAGGACCGCAAGGCCCATCCAGTCTGCCCATTTCTTTTTCTACCTTATAAATGTGCCATCGGCCTTTGCTCTGTCAGTGGCCTATCTATTCATAGTCATTTGTATTGCTCCCTTATGCCTATCCCATGCCTGTTTGAAGCCCTGCACTGTATTCATAGCCACCACTTCTTGTGGTAAGCCATTCCATGCATCCACCACCCTTTCTGTGAAAGAATTTCCTCACATTCCCCTTAATCGGCCTCCCTCTAATCTCATGCTGTGTCCTCTTGTCCTGCTATTTTTCTTATATTTAAACATGTTAGACTCTTTCACCTTGTTTATGCCCTTAAGGTGTTTGAATGCCTCGATCATATCACCTCTCTCCTCCTTTGCTCAAGGTATACATATTGAGCTCCATTAATCTGTCCTCATATGTCTTCTGATGCAGTCCATGCACCATTTTGGTTGCCCTTCTCTGGACTGCCTCAATTTGGTTAATGTCCTTGTGAAGGTGTGGCCTTCAATGCTGCACGCAGTACTCCAGATAGGACCTAACCAGTGTCTTGTACAGAGGTTATTACCTCCCTCTTCGACTTGTGATACTCCTACTAATACACCTAACACCCCTAGCCTTACCTACTGCTTTAGAGGTCTGCTTGGATGATTTTAGGTCATCAGTGATGATGATGCAAGTCTCTTTCTTCCTTTGTGACTGCTAGCAACTCCCCTCCCAGCCTATAGGTGGCTTCAGGGTTTCTCTTCCCTATGTGCATGAGTTTGCACTTCTTTGCATTAAATTCCAGTTGCCACTCTTCTGACCATTCTGCTAGATTATCCAGATCTCTTCTCATTCTGCTCACCCCATCTGGATCATCTACTCTGTTGCAGATCTTGGTGTCATCTGCAAACAGACAAGCCTTACCCTCTAGTCCATCTGCAAGGTCACTAATGAAGATGTTGAAGAGGACTGGCCCAGGACTGATCCTGAGGTACCCACTTGTGACTTGCATCTCTTCTGACTGTATACCATTTACCACCACTCTCTGTTTTCTGCCCGTCAACCAGTTTGCCACCCAGTTGACCAACTTCTGACCCACCCCGAGCCTACCCAGCTTATTTATCAATCTTCTATGTGGAACAGTGTCAAAAGCTTTGCTGAAGTCAAGGTAGGTGACATCAACTGCTCCCCCTTGGTCCACCACTCTGGTTACCCAGTCAAAGAAATCTATGAGATTAGTTTGACAGGACCTTCCTTTTGTAAACCCATGCTGTCTTGGATCCTGTGCCCTATGGATTCCAGGTGTTGCACTATCCTTTCCTTTAGGGTGCCTCCATAATCTTGCCCACTACTGAGGTAAGACTGACCGGTTCAGGTTCCCCGCCTCCTCCCTGCTACACTCTTGTGGGCGGGATCACATGAGCCCTTCTCCAGTCTTCTGGGACCTCTCCTGTGCTCAGAGACTCACTAAACAATTCTGCTAATGGCTCTGCTAGTTCCTCCTTTAGCTCCTTAAGTACCCTGGGATGTATGCCATCAGGTCCCATTGCCTTATCCACTCTGAGCTTAGCAAGCTCTTGTAGGACCCTTTCTTTTGTGAGAGGGTAGTGCTCACCTCCTCCCCTGTGTCCATGATGCTGAGCTGTGGGCCCTGCCCACCTTCTCTTCAGTAAATACTGAGCAAAAGTATCTATTTAGGATAGATGCCTTTACAGGTCCTCCTCCTCACATGCTCCCTTTTCTCCATTAAACTAGCAATACCCCCTCTGGACTTTCTCCTTTCACTAATGTATCTATAGAAAGTCTTGTCACCTTCTTTCATTAGTGCTAGTGTTTCCTCAGTTTGGGACTTTGCCTGCCTTACTGCCTTACCTGCTTCCCTTAGGGCAGTTTGGTATGCCTCCCTGTCTTCATTCGCTGTGTTCCTTACATTTCCTGAAGGCCAGCCTTTTGGCTTTGACCTTTCTGCTACTGTATTTGAGAACCAAAGTGGTTTCCTTCTTTTTTTTCCTTTTCTGTCTAACACAATGGGATGTTGCTTCAAGTATTGCATCCTTAATGCTTGCCCACTTTGTCTGTACCCCTCACCTGTGTTTCTTTTTTCCAGGGCTAGCTTAACTCTGTTGGCCATCTTATCAAAGTCAGCTCTCTGAAGTCCCATATTTTTGCCTTGGAATGGGATGATTTAGATGAATGTAGCAAATTGAACCATACCATGTGATGGTCACTGGCCCCCAGGTGACTTTCTACGTGGAGATCTGTGATCCCTTCTTTGTTAGTCAGTACTAGATCTAGGATAGCCCTGTCTCTTGTGGGTTGCTGTACCAGTTGTTTGAGACCCTCCCCCTGCAGGGAATCCACTATGAGTCTAGTTCTGGCAGATGTTCCTGCTGGTATTGATCAATCTGTATCCGGCATGTTGAAGTCTCCCATTATCCTCCCATTTGAGAAGTGGGTGCAGGTTTCCTGGTACACTGGCAATCAATGCAAGCTGCTGTTTGCCACAGCTTACTTCAACCTACAGGCCACGTTGAGAATTTGGCCCCCTGTCTGTAAGCCTATAAGGAGAGATTTTATTTTCTGGTGCTTGTCATCTCCCTTTTTGGTTGAATTTTCCTTTCCTAACCAGTTGAGAGTCACTAGGGAAGGGACTTTTTGAGAGGTAAGAAGATGACTGGTTGCTAACTGTAAGGGACCCTTCCCTGGATGCAGATGCTGTGTCTTCCCTTCTTCGGGAAGGGACGACAATGTAGTTCAGATTACCTGCTGAGCTATTTTTGTTGACGGAGGGACCTTTTTTTAATTAATAAAATTCAACGCAGGTTTTAGGGTAGAAGACTGTAGGGGTGGGGTGGTGGGCCAGTACCTTATTTTGAATATTTGACCGAATGTTCGTATTCAGGGCCCCAAATATTCGATATTCAGTATTTGAATAGCATAGAGTAGCACTGAAGTGAAAACATTTTTTCCCCAAAAACTAGTTTCAGCTACAATTAATGAAAATATTAACATACCTGTCAGATTTATTTGTCTAGGTACCTCCTGTGCTGTGCTCCAAGATCCTAGTTCTGTTTTCTCGATCCTAACCCTTACCAGGTTTACAATGGTATTTCTCATTCAAATGCAGTGGCCAACTTTTTTTGTGAGGAAAAAAACTATATAAAACATTTATAAAATATTCAAATTTGGTAGAACCAGAAACATTTACCACCAAATAAAACTGGAGGATGCCTGGAATCTTTTATGGTGAAAAAGGGTAAGGCCATTTTTTTTCTCCCCCAATTTCATTACAGTGTTGCTTTTTTGTCCAATTATGTTACAGTGCTGCTTGCTTGCCCAATTTCATTTCAATGCTGCTTTAAATATCCTGGAAGAGTGTGGAGCTGTTTGTCATCAGAAACATGTGGTAACACCATCCTAATACATCCACAGTATAACGCCAATGTGAACGTTCAACAGGTAACCTCTGTGGAAAAGATTTTTAAAAACTGTGAGTGATGGTTATCTTTAATTGTGTGAGTCATTAATTATAAAATTAGCAGTAAAGACTGTTTTAACAATATCTGAGTAAACTAAAAATAAACTGAACATAAATCTAACAATGTCAGAAATTCATTTGTGCCAAAAAATCTATATGACACTATTTTGCCAACTAAGAAATACTGCTGCTTTAACAGAGGACAATAAACCAAAGGAATATTGTCAAAAGTCATGTTCCGTGGGATAGTATCGTTATCCACTGATTGTTAACCATAGTGCACAAGGGATGTGATCCTGCTGTAGCACTCGCAGCAGTGCAGAACAGACTTATCTCATGCTGGAGTTCCTAGTTAATGCTGACCTGTGGACAAGAGTTCAAACTTAATTAACACCATTCTTGTTTGAGATATTTGCTTAAGCAAATCAATACTTATTGTTCCTATAGGGAACTAATTAGTAACATCTATACAATTAAAATTCATTAACTTAAGTTCTGCAACGGCTTAACAATTAACAAAAAGTACAGTTTTAAAAAGTCTTCAGCTATGTTGTAGTTTCCAACCGAAACAAACGTGCTGCATAAACATGCTTCTAATTCCTCAAGCATTATTGCATGGCTTACATTCCAAACTAATTTTATTGTTTGGTATCATTTTTATGAAAATTATATTGCAATGAAGGCTGGGGAACATATTGCTAAATAACATGTTTATGGATCGTCACCATCCTAGCTGTTATACTAAGAGTTAATTCCTGGGTTTGCAGAAAAAATATAAAGTGCAGCATAACATAGTGGTTGCCCTCCTGGCCGATCTCTGGTCAAAATTAAATAAAGCCTCCCCTCCCCCTGAGTTACCCTCATGTCCCTCCTAAGTCCTCCAGACTCTCTTTTAGTAAAAAAAAAACAAAACATAAAATGTCCAACTCCCTGGTGTCTAGTGGAGCTCCCATCCCAACCCTCTCAGTAGATGGCTCCCTCCCTGTCCCCACCAGTACCCTGATTAGGCCACCAGCACAGCCCCCCACTCACCTCCACAGCCAGCAGCCCAACTGAGCACTTCAATGAATGAGTGCGTGCTTGTACAAACATGCGCTCATTCATTGAAGTGCTCAGTTGGGTTGCCAACTATGGAAGTGAGTAGAGAGCTGTGCTGGTGGCCTGATTGGGGTACTGGGGGGGAGTGAAGTGGGCGCCATCTGTTGATAGGGTGAGGGGTCAACTAGACACTAGGGAGTTGGACATTTTATTTATTAATTTTTTCTAAAGGAGAGTCAGGAGGACTTGAGAGGACATGAGGGTAACTCAGGAGGAGGGGGCTTTATTATATTTCGGCCAGAGATCAGCCAGGGAGGGCAACCACTAGACACCAGGGAAAGGATGTATATACATTTTTTAGCCAGTGAGCAGCCGGGGGGGGGAGGGGACCACTAGACTCCAGGAACTCAGGGAATGTTAGTGGTAAAATTGCAAAATTTCGCCTGGAGGTAGCAAAATTTTGCCCGTTAACTGTGAATTTCGCCAGGTCATGGGCCAAATTTTGCTCACTCCATGGGTGAAATTTCACATTTCGCCCTGCAAACTTTTTCACAAAATACATGTACTCCATGAAATAATTTGTGGGGCAAAATTTGTCAATTTTGCACAATACTAATCCAAAGAATAAGTGAAAAGCTTACTATTTAGGGTCAAGGAACTGAACAAAACTGGTGCTATCCCATTCTCTAGTTCTAACGTTATAAAGCCTAAAAAATCTGCAGTTCACATAAATGCAAAATGTAATGTTAAAATTTCTAAATGTTTGGTGGGTTATAACTCAGTCACCTTTACTTACAGAGATGATACAACTTGATACACTTTGCTGTGGACCTTGGTAAAGTCAACATACCCAATTTGGTGCAGTGTGGACACATACTTTTTACATTAGATGGAAATAACTTAAATCACAATTTTGCTAAAATGTCACATGATTTTTGAGGACATTTTGTGAAGTGAAATCAGAATGTCACTAGAAGTTTTCCCAGCCCTAGTTAACACTTTATAAGATGTGCAGACAATAGGGTAGCACTCTATAATGTGTGGAGGCAATAGGTTAGCATTCTATAATGTGTGCTGAGAATAGGTTTGCACTCCATAATGTGTGCAGACAATAGATTAGCACTCGATAATGTGTGCTAACAATAGGGTAGCACTCGATAATGTGTGCTGAGAATAGGTTAGCACTCTATAATGCATACAGGCAATAGGTTAGCACTATATAATGTGTGTCAACAATAGGGTAGCACTCTATAATGTGTGCAGACAATAGGTTAGCACTCTATAATGTGTGCTAGCAATAGGTTAGCACTCTATAATGTGTGCAGACAATAGTTTAGCACTCTGTAATGTGTGCAGGCAATAGGTTAGCACTTTATAATGCGTACAGGCAATAGGTTAGCACTCTATATTACGTGCTGACAATAGGTTAACACTCTATAATGTGTGCAGACAATAGGTTTGCACTCCATAATGTGTGCAGACAATAGATTAACACTCGATAATGTGTGCTAACAATAGGTTAGCACTCTATAATGTATGCAGAAAATAGTTTAGCACTCTGTAATGTGTGCAGGCAATAGGTTAGCACTTTATAATGCGTACAGACAATAGGTTAGCACTCTATAATGTGCGCAGACAATAGGTTAGCACTCTATAATGTGTGCAGACAATAGGTTAGCACTCTATAATGTGTGCAGACAATAGTTTAGTACTCTGTAATGTGTGCAGGCAATAGGTTAGCAATTTATAATGTGTACAGGCAATAGGTTAGCAGTCTATATGACGTGCTGACAATAGGTTAGCACTCTATAATGTTTGAAGACAATAGGTTAGCACTCTATAATGTGTGCAGACAATAGGTTAGCACTCTATAATGTGTGCAGACAATAGTTTAGCATTCTGTAATGTGTGCAGGCAATAGGTTAGCACTTTATAATGCATACAGGCAATAGGTTAGCACTCTATATTACGTGCTGACAATAGGTTAGCACTCTATAATGTGTGCAGACAATAGGTTAGCACTCTATAATGTGTGCAGGCAATAGTTTAGCACTCTAATGTATGCAGGCAATAGGTTAGTACTTTATAATGCATACGGGCAGTAGGTTAGCGCTCTATATTACATGCTGAGAATAGGTTAGCACTCTATAATGTGTGCAGACAATAGGTTAGCACTCTATAATGTGTGCAGACAATAGGTTAGCACTCTATAATGTGTGCAGACAATAGTTTAGCACTGTAATGTGTGCAGACAATAGGTTAGCACTCTATGATGTTTGCAGGCAATAGGTTAGCACTCTATAATGTGTGCAGACAATAGTTTAGCACTCTGTAATGTGCACAGGCAATAGGTTAGCACTCTATAATGTGTGCAGACAATAGGTTAGCACTCTATAATGTGTGCAGACAATAGGTTAGCACTCTGTAATGTGTGCAGACAATAGGTTAGCACTCTGTAATGTGTGCAGACAATAGTTTAGCACTGTAATGTGTGCAGACAATAGGTTAGCACTCTATGATGTGTGCAGGCAATAGGTTAGCAATATGACACTCAATATAGTGCCATATGCAGGTGCAGTGCAAGTCATGCAGAGAACAGCACTGGGGATAGAGACAGAGAGAGAGAGAGAGAGAGAGAGAGAGAGAGGAGAGGAGAGGAGAGGAGAGGCAGGCACTAATGAAAGACATACAACACAGCAGGAAACGTATCCAAAGGTTTAATAAATAAAATGGGTTATAAACTTTAAAAAGCAACATTCTTAGAAAATTGTATTTTTATATAGGTAAAAAGTTTATAGATTAACACAATTAGTGCAAGTTACCCTATTTACAAGGTTGTCCTGTTTGTAATAGTTTCAATTAAGTTCAAGAAAATTATGTTTAACTTACATACAATACAAACACATAACATACAGTGACAATACAAGTGCTAAAGAATCTAAAACAAAACAAAACAAAACAAAATGAAAAAGGGCAATGGCCCATCAACAAACAAAAAAATACAGGGCATCTGTCTGTAACTGAAAATAGCAGGGATACTGCCATTAAACACACCCGACATGGGCAACACGCGGTTCACTTCTATTGTCCAGCGGCCCCTACTGACTTGCAGGTACTTGATCCTGTTGCTGCCCATCCTGCTGGACGACAGAAATGTTGTCCTCCGTCCATCTGATCACCATCAGCAGGAGGCAGACTTGACATTGCAGGAGCTCATTCCTTCCCTCTGTCGCCACATCCCTGCTCCTTGCTGCTGCACTGAACTTGGCAATCTGTGCACACCGGATAAGGTACATAGGAATGGCTTATTGTGCATGTCAGATGTACAGCTAGACTGCATGTGAGGTGACATGCCACACACAGGTGAACAGAGTCATGCAGCTGTGATGGCATGTCTGGGGCATACTAGAGACAGCAGTGTGCACCAGAACAGGGGAGGGTTTCACATAGAACATAGGTGCTTTGATAAAACAGGACTGGATACAGCCATGCAAGATACACAGGACACCGTTCTTATCTCCTGAAGGGCCACTTCATGAAAACCACAGTGCTCATGGTAGCTCAAGTTACGAACACATGTCATGAAAGAACCGGGCGCTGAGCCATGAAACATACTTCCATACACTGGATACAATAAATACTGCAAAATGTATAACTAAGCGCAAAACACACTGCAAAATCAAAAAATGCCTCTGGCCGGGCACACCACCAACATTTCATGCCAAACTGAGCACTTTGTCAAGATGTCGACCTCTAGTGGATACTCTCTTAAAAATACACTGTATTAAAGTGGTAGTGACACAAACATACATATTGTTTAAAACCACCAAAGTACATCCCAGTTTAATTAGTATACTTTTATAAGATGTTTTTATTAATATAATTTCATTTTATCACTATCTGTTTTAAATAAGAAAATTATATCCTGATTTATTCATTCAGCTGTGCAGGTACGAGTGTCAGATGTGACTACTTCAATACCACCCCATTTCCAAAATATGATGTACTGACATGTGCTCACTACCTTCTTACAGTTAATTCATAATATTTACAGTCCACAGAGAATCCTGTTAGAAAAATATTTACAGAGGCAACCAGACATAGCACGTTCTCCCTACCTGATCAGAACCTCAGAGCAATACACATTTCCTTTATGCCTACGACAACTGCATATCATTTGTACAAATGCCATGTTACTGCATATATGTTAGCTATTAAAAATCCGAACTAAGTGATCCATCCAGTACTGGTCTATGGATAGGATGTGGTTACAGTGTCAAGAGGGGTTGGGACAGATAAAGGGGCATGGTATGGGTTGGAGGAAAGGAGAACAGCAGTGGAATTCAGAGAGGGGAGTGTGGGAGTGATGGGTTACAAAAGGGAGGTAGAGCAGCTGTTGTACCTTACCATTCAGCTGTGTTTGGGAAGACATGGTAGACCTTTAGGCTTAATCTGCTGGTTACTATGTATGTATGTAGGAATGAATGTATGTATGTATGTGTGTGTGTATGTATGTGTGTATATGGATGGGTCCATCATGCAACACCATGTGCCACAGGGCAACATGCAAGTGCAGTGGTGTGGTAGTTATACCGGACAATGCAGCAAGTCAGTTTCCATAGGACAAATCAATCAGTACACATGGGTACAGAGCTCTCTCCTTAGAGGCAGTAGCAAAGCTGTCCTGTAGCACAGAAGCAGTACTGCACACCAGATGCCACAGCAACCACACACACAGCTGGCTGTATTCACTTGTCCTTGGCACAGTGCCATCGTTGACCATGGCCCTCAGCTGCCGGAGTTCCTGTGGCTTCCTCCAGCCTTGGCACAGTGCCACTGTCAACCATGGCCCTCAGCTGCTGGAGTCCCTGTGGCTCCCTCCAGCTCAGGTCACCTAACCTGGGGCAGCACTGGTCTCCCGTGCTGGCAATGCCTGTCTTACGAGTCAGACACAGCCCTCTGATGCCCACAGCTTGCGCCTGGGCTTGTCAGATGCTCCTTTCTCCAAACAGCAGCTCCTCCCTGTCCATCGGTAACCCAACCAGGTTGGCTAGCTCAACAGCCAACCACCTGGCGCCCCTCTGTCTGGTCCCTGACCCTGCTTTGCCTGTCTAATGTTATCCTGGCTTTGTGCAACTTCCTCTCACTTCCAAGACTCTCCCTGGACTGCCACAATTATACTTACTAGGCCTGGTGTTAGTACTGTACGCTTAGTGTTTGCGCAGTGCTAATGTCAATTTGCGCAGCGCTAAGTGTGGTTCCAGGTGGGTGATGTGTGACTGCATGCAGATGGCAGTATGTTTCTCAGGTGCATGGTACACATGTGCAGCACTGCGCTACACATGTGCAATGACATAGCGCAGTGTCATAGCATGCACCTCTGTGCAGCAGTATGACATCTGCAGATGTTGCCTGACAGCATGGCAATCACTGCAGTGGCCATAATGCTATTGCTGTGCCCCAGTGGCCATGCACAGAGGGCAAACACAGGATGTACTGCGCACATTGGTGTTCTGCAAAGATTTCCTACAGTAGCCCTATGCGTGCATCCTGCATGGGCCACGGTACACCATGTACATGGGCCCTCACTGCTACATGCTCCCCTGTGACAGACTCCTCGGTGTCTGTCCACTCACACAGTGTGGTCACATGTACACACAGATCACCTCCATGCCAGCCCATGGGGACCAGCTGCCACACACCTCTGGCAGTGGCATGCTCCTTGGTACAGTCAGTACCCCACATTGCCATGGGTGGCTCACACCATCCCCACACCCATCTCCCATGAACTGGATGATGTCCCCCTGCTGCCCACCAGGATACACTGCATGTACCAGCCCCATGTCCATGATGGGAGTACAGGCCACATGTCGAGGTGCATGTCACTCTTGTGCTCTACCCTAGGCATGCCACCTCCTGTCCCGTTTGTCACAAACCTTTTTTCCCCACTCTCCCAGCCTCCTCCCCTCCTGGATGGCTATAATTGTGTTTCGTTCTCCCTTTCTTAAATCCCCCCAGCCTGGATGGCTCCTATTTTAGTTGAAACACCTTCCCCCTGCCTCAATGGCAAACATGTGTTTCAATCCCCCTTTTTCCTGTATTGTTTTTTCTGTTGAACTTTTCTAATACATTTTGTTAAATAAACAAATAAAAAAGTACTGTATTATTTAAATCTAGGATTACAAGTACCTTTGAGCCAAGGCTCGCAGGTATCTGCCGTCGTCAAGTCCTCATTCTATTATCTGAGCACTATCTCCAGGATTAGGCACCTTGTTCCATCCGGCGATCTTCCTACGCCGGTCCATGCCTTTATGTCCTCGCACTTGGACTATTGCAATTCCCTTTACCTAGGGCTACCTGAGGTGGAAATCTGCTGCCTGCAGCTGGTGCAGAACGCAGCAGCCTGGCTTTTGACTGGTACCTCCCGGTCCAGTCATATCTCGCTGGTGCTGCGTGGACTGCTCTGGCTGCCAGTACAGTGGCGGATCACTTTTAAAGTCAGTTTTCTGACTTTCAAAGGCCTACACAGACTCAGCCCGGACTACCTGAAAGAGCTCCTGGTTCCTTACTGCCCTTGACGATCGCTCTGCTCAGCTGATGAGGGGTTGCTAGAGATCCCGAGGGTGTGCTTGAAATCTTCTGGGGCCCGTGCAATTATGCATGCAGCCCCAACCTTCTGGAATTCTCTACCCCATCAGTTGTGGGAGTGCACGACTGTGGAGGGATTTAAAAAGGCCCTGAAAACATATCAATGGAGTCAGGCTTTTGGTGATTGATTTTATTCGCCTAATTGTATCAGCTGTTTTATATATTTTAAGATTTGTAATGTCTGATGTGTTTTTAAACCCTGTAAAGTACCTTGATGTTTGAAAAGCGCCATAGAAATAAAGCTTATTATTATTAGTATTATTATAATTATTTTACAAAGGTTCCACTTCAGATTCTGAACAGTGCAACACAGGACAATTTAGTACATTGAGTTGCGGACTAACATTCTGCTATAAATACATCGAGGCATAACTTATTTTGTATATGCAAACATACATACTGAAACGGTACTAGGTAAGGATACAATAGGGAGGAGCAGGTGGTGGCATTTTAACAATATACATAGGGAAAGTGCAGAGGAAGCGGAGTGGGAAGGGGGTGAGGGGAGGGGAGGGAAGGGAGGGGAGTGACAAGTGCTGAGTAGACTGAGCGGTGGCAGCAGGGAATGGCTGGTGGTAATGGAGAGCTGCTAATGGAAACAGTTACAGGTGCTAGAGGCTGAAAGGAATAGATGGAGCCTGGTTTTGAAGGGACCAAGTTTGGGCATGGAGGAGATGACACTGCTGAGACCATTCATCCAGAACAGGGCTCTATAAGCAAACACTTTTTGTCCCTGCGAGGTATGACATCGCGGGATCTGAAGTAGCTGAGAGTATGAGCCCCTAGTAAGGCTACGATTATAAGCAGGAGAAAGAAGAGCTTGGACACTGGGCAGAGAATAGCCCAGTGTTGTTTTCTTAGCCATAATGAAGGTTTGGTACTTTATACGGTAAGAGAGTTGTAACCAGCCAGTTTGTGCATAGAGGTCACACGTATGGGTGAAGTGAAGGGTTCCAGAAATTAGGTGATAGGCTTTGTTGAGGGCCGTGGATATACGCTGGAGAGCAGTGGCAGTGGCAGAGCCATATATAACATGGCCGTAGTCAATTAGGGAGATCACAGAGCTCTGAACTGCAACCCTTAAGGCTTCTGGGGTAAGGCATTGCCTGTGCCTTAGAGAATTCCAATATGAGTATTTGCAGATTTAGCAACATTGTCGATGTGTAAACCGTAGGCAAGGTGAATGTCGATGGTGTTTCCGAGATATTTAAAAGAGTGTACCTGTTCCAGGGCAGCACCATTGCAGTTTGAGATGGTCAGGGGGTGGTGCCTGTACTTGTTGTGAGGGCTACAGAAAAGCATTGACTTGGTTTTTTTATAATTGAGGACAAGCTTGTGTTTAGTAAACCAGTTTTCAACTGACGAGAAACCAAGCTGAAGTTTACATTGTAGGGGTTGGAGTTCCCTGTGGGTGGAGAGGGTTATGGCGGTGTCTGCGTAGAGTAGTATTTATTCAGGGCAGGACTGTGGGAGGCTATTCAGAAAGAGATTGAATAGTAGGAGACCTAGTATGGATCCCTGTGGGACTCCTGAGTGGACTGGTCAGGCGTCTGAGAGGACATCACCAATTTTGACTCTTTGTGAACAGTTTTCATGGTAGCTTTTGAACCAGGTCATGGACTTAGGTGAGGGCCCAGCACTTAGCAGCTGTTCAATAAGAAGGCAATGATGGATGGTGTCAAAAACCTTAGTTACATCAAGGTTGACAGAGCTGGTGAGATGACCATTATTCAGGGAACTGTGGATAGCTCCGGTGTATTCCAAGACGGCTGATGTGGTGCTGTGCCCCTCTCTGAACCTGTGCTGCTGTGGGCACAAGATATTATATTTGTCCAGGTAATCAGTAAGCTGATCTGCTACAATCCGTTCAATGGGTTTTGATGGGGGGGCAGTATGGAGATAGGTCGATAGTTCGTATGGAGAGCCATGTCACCACTTTTGTGGACAGGAGTAATAGTTACTGTCTCCTGTGTACTCTCTTCTCACCATCTGGGTATGAAAAAGTTTGTGAAGAGGTGGGTTCCACACTGCCGTGACCTCCTGGCCATCCTGATATCACACCTGTCGAGCTGCTCCTGTATCCCCTGGTCTACTGATTCTACATCAGCTGCATTGTTTCCCTCTGGGGCCAGCAAGCATATCCTGTGGTTAAGTGCCATGTTGTATAATATGTAACAGGCACGGAATATGGTACTGGCCTTGTAAGCAGTGTATTGTAGGGCTCCACTGGCATGGTCCAGGTACTTGAACCACATTTTGAGCATACCAAAGACATGCTCAGTGACACTGCATGTTGCGACATCTGCCATGTTATACTTGACCTCTGCAACGGATATGGGTCATAGGACAGGTAGTAGCAGCCACAGACTCAGATGATATGCGCTCTCCCCTGTGTAGGAAAAGGGCATTGGTTAGTGGCACCAGTGGCAGCTATGGTCAGCAGTGGGGCCTTGGGAGTTTACTCACCAACATGGTGCCTAGTGAGTATGACCTCACCCTCAAATCTCTGGCACCGGATGGAGTTGTGCCACCTGAAGGTGTCATGGGCACTGCCGAGGAATGGTGCTAGGACATTGATGACGTGCCCTTTTGCATCACACACCAACTGACAGTTGATGGAGTTGAGCCCTTTCTATTCACATATCACACCACCTTATTCCCTAGGTGTGCATATGGATAGCTACATGGATGCAGTCAGTGGCACCCAGCACAGCTGTTAGGTACGCAGCCTGATAGAACTTCAGCATGGTTGCTGTTTACTCTGCTGGTGTGATGAAGAATATGATGAACTCCCCAGCATGATTCAGCAAGGCATCTAGGGACTGGCCTAACAGGCATGAAGTGGCAGACTGTGTGATACTGGTTGTGGTGTCACCCACCAGTGTCTGGAATGTTCCAGTGGCCAGGAAGCAGAGTCTTGCTGTCACCTAGAGCTCTATGGACACTGCATGGCTGCAGTGGGTGTCTGTCTGTAGCTGGTCACACAGCAGCTCACACAGCCGCATGCTCATGGGATTGTAGAGCCGATACCGGCCCATGATCTGGTCATTGCTGAGGGCTTTGAATGTGACTCATGAAGGGTACTGTCTGTCTATAGCATAAGCACCTCCGGGGCCTGCAATGTGGCCCTGGGAGGAGGGGCATTCTCCTGCTTCTCATCCTCCAAGTCAGTCACCATTAGATAGACAATCTGGCCCATTTGCTGTTGTAGTTCAGGGTTCTGCCTCTGACTGGCCTGATTAAGACCTGCTTTTTATAGTCCTTGAGTTGCACAGTGCTAAGTCACACTAATTGCCATTAGCACAATGCTGATTTGTTGAATATTACACTATGCTAAATATTCCCATCACCGCCTTCTTTTTCTGTGCTGAATACATTACGTTAGTACACATTTGCTGTCACATCTGGCAGGTGACAGCATTAACAGCTGAATACTGCATTCATGGGCAATCAGCCATTTGCCCTAGCCCAACCCTTTTTAAATATGGGGGCCTATAAGATGTACAGATGGTATCAGTATTCCATATAGGGAATTCATTAATATTCAGGTACTGGAAAGTTTGACAAGGAATCAAACAAGGTCTGTGTAGTTCAAATGTCAGAATAACAATCAGCTTTAAAATAAGGATCAAAGGGAAAGGATAAACAAGAAACGGAGCTGGAACTGGAGCAGAATCCTTTAGCTGTTGGAACAATGGATCACCTGGCGATCACCGGACAGGATACAAGAAATTGGAATCAGAACTGATATGTATTCCTCTAGCCACAAAAGCAATGAATCACCTCTGGATCAATAAACAGGATACAAGAAAGTGGAATCAGAGCTGGCATGGAATCCACAAGTCCCCAAAACAATGGATCACTTCTTAATTGCCAGACGGTATGACAGGTTAACAGAATCCTCTACTTAGTGGAATAATAGATCACTTCTCGAGCACCAGACAGGTTACAATAATGAATGTTCTGAAAGAAGGATATTCTGGAATTGGAGTCTTCTGCAATGGGACCCCAGCCCAGCAGCTTAATCTGTAAACTGTGTGCATGGGGAGGGATCTTGCCTATGTAACACAGTTGTCAGGGTACAGGTACCAGACACGTTTACCTCATGATTATACACACACACACACACATATGCAGTATCTTTCCCTACGTTTAAACTTCAAGCCTGTTCTGGCATTTGAGACATTTCTTGAAAACACACTGTGTTGGAATACAAGGAACTCTGGAACTGTTGTTTGAACATAACTGTGCAATGCATGGATCTCTGACAGAGATGCCAGAACAAGGCTTCAGAACACATGGAACTTTGGAATTGATGTTAGAACATGGTTTCACCGTTCATAGAACTATTGAACTGATGCTAGAACATGGTTTCAGAACACATAGCACTAAGTACATGATACTGGAACACAGATTCAGAATGAATAGAACTCTGAAATGATGCCAGAACTGCTTCAGAGCACATGCAACTCTGGAACATATGCTGGAAATACTTTGGAACCCATGGAATTCAGGAATTGATTCTAAAATGCAGCTTTGGAACAT
Source organism: Neoceratodus forsteri (assembly GCA_016271365.2). NCBI lineage: Eukaryota > Metazoa > Chordata > Ceratodontiformes > Ceratodontidae > Neoceratodus > Neoceratodus forsteri. Next base: position 20,822,887 of record CM028129.1, on the reverse strand, counting down.
ATGGAACTCTGAAAAAGTTGCTAGAACAGGGATTTGGAACAGAGGGAACTCTGCACATAAATTTTGAAAGCAGTTAGACATGAAGAGGTGTGCTTCCTGCTGGCACATTGCACACTCAGGGGCATAGAGACACATGTCATTGAGGCACAGGTCAGGAGGCATAGGAAAACTGGAAGCAGTTATAAAATTCACAAGCAGAGTTTTATTTTTATCAATAACAGTAAAATAAAAATTGTTCAGTATAACTATTTACAGGCATTATGTGATAAGAGCGTCCCTTTGCACGCTGCTCACAAAGAGCCATGCAAATTTGCCAGCATCAAAAGGGTAACCTGAACTTAGAGAAACCACCACAAACAGTGAAGGTCCTCTGGAAAATAGTGCTTCTTTTGTTTTTTGCAGGGGGCGATGCCCTCTGCACCCCACAAAATAATATAATAAACTCCGGGGCAGACTTATAAAAAAAGAAAAAATATTTTTATGCTTACTGAAGGACCCAAACCCTAGTCCGCTGGCTCTGCAGGTGATGGCTCTAGCCACTACACCAAATGGCCACCTCGGCAGGTTTCGCTGTCACACCTTCTGATATCCTGTTATAGCGAGTGTAGTTCACTGCTACACTGGCTATACAGGATTTTTCACTGTACTGGTGCAGTCGCCCTATACAGGAGCGGTATTATTGAGTCACTCATATTGAGTCACTCAATATTATAAAAAGGCTCTCAGAAAAGCTACAGTCTGATTGGCTGTTAGGATTCCAACAGCCTTACATTAATCCACGTTAGAAAATAGGCTTTTTATTTTCTGACATCTGACTGGCTGGTACCCTTGCCAGGGGGGTACACTAACTTTCAATAGATGCCCAGGAAACAAAAAGTACCAGTCTGCAGTGCCCCTTTACCTAGTAAGTATTGTAGTGCCCATCCTGCTTTTCTAACTGGCTGCAACACCTCATTTCAATTTTAAAAATGCCGCCATTTTCTTCCATCGCTTAGCAACAGAGCCCTGACACTACCATCAGTCCAGTCCTCCCAGTGCACTCCTTTGTCATGTAAATAACTGCCCCCTAGCTAAATTTCTCTTTTTTTATTAACTTCTCTTTTCATAAATCTAAAAGATTAATCTTGTCCCATGCCCCTGATTCCCCACACCGTTGGTATAAAATTTCAGTCACTCTCGCTCACCCGATGACACTCTCGCTCCTCCAGTTGCTTGCACGCTCTGTTCTGAAAAGAAAGGATTTCACATTTGTAGCACTCTTACCTCTTCCATACTGTCAACACTGATCGTTTCTCCTACCCTGCAATTATTGATACTGTTACTGTGAATGGTCAGATAGTGATGGTCGCACACCCGACGGCACACTCACTCCTCCCTCCTCTGGTTGGTCTACTGCAGACTCACTCCCTGGATGAAACAGATGCTCCTCTTCACATTCATGGTCCTCATAAAAGGTAGCGAGGACCAGGAACTGATAAAACAAGCCAAAAAAAATAAAAAAAACTCTGTCTCAGTAATACACAATGAAGCCCATCGGGAAAAAAGAGAAAAAATAGCCTCAACAACTGGCTCCCGACGACAGGCACTTACTCTCCCAAGCCGTGCTTCCTTGTCATGATCGCAAGACAAAAACAGAGCCTCTGGAATGAAAACTATTGTAATGGGGGGAGGTCAACTAAAAAAAAAACAATCTGCTGTGGGGGCAGTAACTGCACTCAGCCAAATTTCTTACTATGGTGTCTGCATTTGGACAAAAGGCCATCTTTGTGATAAAGGGAGAGGAACTATTTAACTTCAAAACATTGTAAAAATACATTTTTTATTAATTTGTTCTTAGGTATTTTTTTTTTGTACAGTGCCCATTTTTAAAGTGCAATAATAATACCCTCCAGGGTGGGCGGTATGGGCAATACCGGACCTTCCAGGTGCTATAAGGCTTTCTGCCTGCAGCGTCGGGCCTCATTACGCCCCTGGGTGGTCCTGTATTGCCCTATACCGCCCACCCTGTCGGGTATTATTACTTGCTTATATTGTCATGTACAGCCTGATCACCATGGCACGTGGATTCTTCCTGTCAGCATTCCATCCTCTAGCACTGTCAATGTGTGGAATGATGCATTCTGATTTTGAACCAGCATTCTTAAACTGTTGGTGGAAGAACTATTTTATTAAAAATCTCCCTCTAAATGAGGAAAACATTCAAAAAGTATACTTTTAACACATTTCTTTTGGAACCATTTTTTATAATAGCAATAAGGCACTCCCAGGAGTTAGATTAACAGTCAGTTAATCACCCCTTAAGGGCAATATGACACTCGGCTGTGCCTTGTGCCACATTACACCCCTAGGGGGTGATTAACAGACTGTTACTCTAACCCCTGGTCATGCCTTATTGCTTAAATACGTGCTTCTATAGGTCGCTACCCTTACAAAGGCAGTACAAACAGAGGAAATAAAGTCCTTCATCTGAGGGTGTCTCTAATTCCAAGTTTTAGTCTCTCCCCAGCAAAGATTGCTGCTTTTTTCAGAAGTCTTTGCCTTACAATTCTTTTCTTCATCCTGAGCTTATTAAGGAGACATCCTGTTTCTCACAAAATGTTCTTGACAGATTCTTTGCAGGTGCAACAAATAGAAAATGGTGACTCAGAACTGACCTCTTGTTGACAGCTCTGCAAAAGAGTTTGCAAACAAGCCTGAGAGGAGCTTAAACTGTATCTCAGGTTAACCTCTTAAATTCCAAATAGTTTTTTGTAATCATTTCAACAATATAACTATATACAGATTCCAACAAAGGGCTCCCAGGTTATATAAAGATTCACATATATTTTTATAACCGCAGATATGCAAGGGGAAGAAAGGACAGAAACAGCAAGTGAAAACAGAGAGATAGCAAGAGGTGGAGAATCATGAGTTCGTCAGAGTGATCAGTTCCTAGGTCTCATGAGAACATTTGGTTGTGCTACCAGACAGACGAGACAGAAAAGAAAGGATAGAACAGATCTTTGCATTTAACTCTTTTTGCATAACAAATGGAACAGAGCTTTATTCAACCCTGTCACAAAAGGTGGAGTGCCTTTAGCCCCTGGAAGTGCACTGTACCAGCACGACATTCAACTCAAAGTGTGTCTTATTGTGCTTATAAAATGGGTAAGCTTAGGAAACAAAAAGCCAATTTTTTACTAAAAGCGGGTATTTTCGTTTGTTAAAAGTAACTAGTAAAAAGTAGTCCTCCAGCTGTCAAGCATCTGTCTATCCACACATTTAATAGACGAAATGTTTCTATGTTTTTATGAGTGCAGGAATTCAAAATTCTGAAGAATTCTACTGGCTGAATGCTCATCTATCCCCACACAAACACATGTAACAGAAGGTCTCAGTTAAGCTAGGGATTCAATTGTATCAGGGCTGAGCAAGCAGCAGAGATTTCTCTGGTAGGGATAATGGACTGAGGGGTCCACGGTCAGAAAACAAAAGCTCCAAGAATAAACCTGTGAGTCATACTTCATTCTAATCTGTGCATTAGGGGGCTGGTTGAAGGTAATTTCACAAGAAATGCAGCTGGCTCCTATCTAGGGTCAGTGAGCAGTCTGTCTAATGGGTTGCAACTTTATAGCCATCCCCACACACAGTAGGTTAGTAGGGATCTCACAAGGAATGCAACTGGTCCCAATTTAGGGTCAGTGAATGCCTAACTAGGGGGTAGCAGCTTTACAGCCATCCCCATATAGGTAGCAGGTTTCAATCTAGGGCAGGTGGACAGGAAGAGTAAAGTGTACAGCCTTTCAGCCATCCCCACCTAGGCTATAACACTGACAGGAAGGTAATGGTGAAGGGGGTATCCCAGAGTGTGCAGCTGGTCCCTATCTAGAGGTAGTAAACAGCCTAATAAAGGAGTTTTTCAGCCATCCCCACTGAGGTTAAAGTACTAAGTTCAAATTGAAGGGTTATGAAGAGGTCACAGCAAAACCCTATAGAAAGTAAAGATAGACAGGGTTACAAGGACAGCATAGACACTCTGTAAGGGGAGAATAGAACAACATAATATGGAGAGTTGGGTTGCCTAGAAGGCAAGAAGGGGTGTGTAGAGTAGTGTGTTGCAGAGGGGTGTGGTGCAGCAGTTTTCCTGGGTACACTCTGGGAAGTAGGGGATTTCTGGTCTGTAGGAGTCTAGATCAGCTGAGGACAGAGGTATGGCAGCACAGAAGAAAGTTAGGAGCATTAGTAGAGAGGGGACATCTGAGTGGGTTGTGGGTGTAGTGGGGCAGGGTGATTGGTGGGGGGGGGGTTAGTGGTGGAGCCCAGACTGGTTAGGGGATCTGGCAGGTGGGAGAAAGGTGCACCCTCAGAAGTGCCAGTGAGGAACAGATTCCTCCCACTGACTAGAGAGGGTATGTGTAAGAGTGTGGTGGAGGAGAAGGAGCATCTGCAACAGGAGGAGGAAATGAGCAATAGGGGAGGTGTACACAGAGGGTGGGTAAGGGGGTAGGTAGGGGTAGGAGTAGTGGGGGAGGGGTGTGGAAGGGATGGTGGCAAGCAGAGATGAGGCTGAACAGTGGAGAACAGACAGAAAGAACAGAAGGGAGCCAAGGTATGGATGTGCAGGTAGTCAGAACAGGGTGCAGGGGGGTCCAGCCAAGAAGGACAAGCAGATAACGGGGGAGGGAACTCTAGTGGCAGGTGTGGCAGGGAGCGTCATGTTATTAGGTGACTCCATAGTTAAGAGATTGGGATGAGGAGAGACAGGAGCTAAGGCTAACTGCAGAAGGGTACAATGTATGCCAGGGATGACTGCAGGGTGGGTGGGGCCAAGGAAAGCCAAAAACATGGGATAGGAGGGAAGCAGCCACACATCATCTTTCACCTGGGTACGAACAGCTTGGCTAACACTGAGGTAGGGGTCATTCAGGAGAGGTTCAGAGAAGTGTGAAGGCTCTGCAAGAAGGTGGGGAGGTCAGTAGCCTTCTTGGAGGTGTTATCAGTACTGACAGCCAGCATGGTAAGAAAGGCTAGGATCAAGGAGTTTAATCTCTGGCTTAGGGGGAGGTTTAGAGAGGAGGGATACAGGCTAATTGGAGTCTGGAAGAACACATGAAAAACAAAGTCCTTTATGCACCAGATAGGCTACACCTAAACAGGGAGGGGTGAGAGTGCTGAAGGCAATATTCAACGAGTTTATTTTTTAGGAACTGAATTTAAACTGATGGGAGTCAGCAAGGGTCATGATACTCTAAATTACCTGGTGGAGGAGGCCATTAGGCCTCCCCACAATCAGGGCAAGAGAAGGAGGTAAAAGACGGGAGGCAAAATATTAAGGGCAGGTGGGTGGGACAAGGCATGGGGGGAGAGCTAGGCAGTCCAGGTGTGAAGGAAGACTCATGTCATGGCGGAGGATTGGGGAACAAAATGACCGAGCTGCATATACTGATGGCAGAGGGAGAGCTGGAGAAGTCTGCCATCACAGAGACTTGGGCCATGCTGAACCATGATTGGGACCTCTCCATCCCTGGGTGCAAGCTGTATAGTTTATGGTCGGAACTATGACAGTATCTGATCATCTTCGAACCTCCAACTTTCATTCTTGATTAATGAAAACATTCTTGGCAAATGCTTTCACTTTTGCTGGCTGTATAGGAGGGATGGGGGGGGACAGAGTAGGGGAGTGGCTCTGTACATAAGGGAATGGATAACCTGTACTAAGGAGGAGACAGATGGAAGGACAGAGGTGCTCTGGGTACAAGTACAATCAGCAAAAGGTAAAAATTTTATGGTAGGAGTGGTAAACAGGCCACTGAATCAGGATGAAAAACTGGACAGGGAACTGGGTTCCAGAATTGTGGAGATGGCTGGCAGGGAGGAGGTGGTGATTATGGGATGCTTCAATCTGTGGTGGTCTGGAAGATCCTGCTACCACCTGTACCGGAATCTCGTTGTGCTGGAGGTATTCCAGAGTGGGTTCCTGAGGTAGCGTGTCCTGGAACCCATCAGGGAGAGGGCAATACTGGACCTGGTTCTGTCTAATGGTGGACATGTCTAGGACAAGAAGGTGGAAGCACCAAGGCAGAAAATGAAATGTATCTTACTGTGTTGTTTCACCTGGACATTGGCAGAGGAAGACTGGTGAGCAAAACAGCACAAGTGGCCAAGGCCAAGAAAGAGGTGAAGCTAGCAGAGGGGGTGAAATGTGAGAGAAGGCTGTACTTTAGGAGATGAAGGATATAGAGGGGATAGTCAGGTTGAAAAGGGAGGAGGAGTGAGTGGAGGATAATGTGGAGAAAGCAGGAGTGCTTAATAAGTACTATCATTCAATCTTCACCAAGGAGAAGGATGGTCCAGTATCCCTGGGGAAGAAGGAGGGAGGTAACAGGTGGGAGGAGTCACAGATGGGAAGATTGAAACTGACAGGTTGAGGAAAGGATTAAAGGCCCTGAAGTGGACAAGTCCCCAGGACTGGAAGGCATACACAAGAAGGCACTGAATGAGTTAGTTGATGTGCTGGTGGATCCCCTGTCAGACCTGTTTAACACTTCTCTGGAGATGGGGGAAGTATCCCTGGATTGGAGGACAGCATATTTAGTGCCACTACAAAAGAGTGGGCCATAGGATGACCCTGGTAACTTTTGGCCAGTCAGTCTGACCTCAATAGTGGGTAAGCTCATTGAAACCATATACTGAAGGAAAGACTATCAAGCTTTCTGGATGAAAATGGGATCCATTACAGTAGGGAGCATGGGTTATTGTCTGGGTAGTTCTGCCAGACCAACCTAATTGATTTCTTTGATTGGGTAACTCGGACACTGGACAAATGGCCAAACAGTGAACATACTGTATCTAGATTTCAGCAAGGCTTGTGACTCTGTTCCCCACACGAGATTAATTAGGAAGTTAGAGGACATGAGGTAGGGGTGAAACTGGCTAGGTGGGTAAAAAACTGGTTGCAAGATAGGAATTGAAGGGATTGGTCAGGAGGGATTCTCAGAAGCTAGACCAGTCACTAGTGGAGTCCCACAGTGCTCTGTGCTCAGGCCGATATTACTCAACATCTTCATCTGCAACATTGCAGACAGGATAAAAGGCAGGATATGCTGTCTGTGGATGTTACAAACCTCTGTGGGAGAGTGGACACAGAAGAGGGGACACGTGACATTAGAGATGACCTGGCCAAACTGGTGAGGTGGTCAGTTATTTGGCAACTGCCATTTAATGCCTGTAAGTGTGAAGTAATGCACTTGAGGACGAAGAACCCAGTGGCCAAATACTGGCTGGGAGGTGTGCAAGCTACCCAGTCAGAAGAGGAGAAAGACTTGAGTGTAATCATTATGAGTGACCTGAAGCACTCAGCACATTGCAAGAGAGTAGCGGCCAAAGCAAATCAGATGCTGAGATGTATAGTCAGGAGTACCAGTAGGAAAGTAGAGGTCATTCTGCCACTGCACAAATCTCTGGTTAGGTCGCATCTTAAATAAAGTGTGCAGTATTGGAGCCTGTACCTAAACAAAGACATCAACCTACTGGAGATGGTCCAGAGAAGGATGACCGAGATGATCCAGGGACAACGAGGCAGGCCATACAAGGAGAGACTCAGAGACCTGAACATGTCATCCCCACAGGATAGCAGCATGAGGGGTGACATGATCAAAACCTTTAATTAAGTGTTTCAACAAAGAGAACTCTGAAGGTCTCTTCAACCTAAGTGGGAACAGGTCCACTAGAGGGTACTGCCTTGAACAGGTGAGTGGATGACTCAAGAGGGAAATGAGGAAACAGTTGTTCACTGAGAGGGTGGAGAGAAAAATGGAATGAGTTGCTGAGGAAGCTGTCTCCCTGAAGACTGTGGATAGTTTCAAGAGAGGCTGGGACAGAATGAAAGGAAAAGTTGCTGGTGAGGGGTGGGGAGGGGTGGGGAGGGTATATTGAAGGAAAGGGAGGAATGGATAGCAGGAGAGGGCGGATCCCTCAGTAGTTACTGGGGGGGGGGGAGTCCGCAAACTTGAACAGACAAGATTGACTGTAAGGCCTTTTTCTGCTGGCACTACTGGAATGTTCATATGTGCGTAAGGAGGGGGAACTATAAAGAAAAAAACATTTAAAGGAAAACTGTCCTTTATGTAGAAACCCCACCCCCAAAGCTCTACCCCTCAATTAGGTTTTTCAACAATATTACATTTTTTATGCCATTGAGACTTACAGTATTTTATTTTGTAAAAGTCTCTGATCTTCAGACATGGCTGACACTGCGCGGGTCCATTTGGTATGAAAGTGTGGCGCTGCACATCTCAGCTCAATATATTTGTATTGAGCCGAGTGGTGCGGCACCGCACTTTCATATCAAATGGACCTGCACAGCGTCCGCCATATCTGAAGATCAAAGACTTTTACAAAATAAAATACTGTAAGTTCCGATGGCATAAAAATGTTGAAATATTGCTAAAAAAGCCTAATTGGGGGTAAAGCTTTGGGGGTGAGGGTTTCTACATAAAGGACAGTTTTTCTTTAAATCAGTTTATTCCTTTTATTTTGAGGGGGCTTAATTTTTAGGGCCTAGATGACTTTTTAGTGAGTAAAGGTGGAAGCCAGCAATGACTTTGAATGCCTTGCAGTAAAAATTCTCTTGGGCAAGGGGTAGAAAGGGCTCATTGTCATGGCAGTGTACATTCTGCCAGGACACCAGCAAGCGGGGCTAAATGAATTCGCCAACCTCTATACCCAGGCTAGTCAGAATAGGGAAACTTGTGCTAGGAGACTTTAATTCTAACTGGCTAGCCAGCTCCAGTTTCCCCACACAGGGGACCTGATAACTGGACTATACCTAACGCAGGTGGTCCAGAGTTGTATAAGAACTAACTATAGAATGGGAATGAGTACCTTGATTGACGGGTACTGACCTCCCACCCTGAGAGGATTACTAATGTTCAGGTGCTTCCGGATGTGCTGAGTGGCCACTCCCCTGTACAATGCAATTGGTCCTCCAAGCTGCCTAAACTACCTCCTAGGCTGGTGAGGAGCAGAGTCATCAGAAATTGCTCCATGGCAAATTTCAAGAAACACCTGGCCAGCACGGACTGGAGCGATACCTTCCCCTCTGTTGACGCAGCCCTCCAGCTCTTCCTCAATTGTTTCAACTCAGTTGTGGACAAGTACACCCCTTATCATAAGAAAATGATAAAAGGGAGGTGCATGGACTGGATTACCCCCTCGCAATCCATGGTATGATGTAGAAACATGATCTCCTCTGGCACCAAGCAAGGGCATCAGAGACAGTAGAGAATGTCCAAAATTAAAAAAGCTGCTAGAAATAGGTGCACATGGGCAATATGGCAAGCCAAGGCCTCCCACCACAGAAATCAGCAGTTCTAGTTCCTGAAAGATGGCAAAAAATTCTGGGCTACCATCAAGGACCTCCTAGGAATGAGTGACAGGTCCCCCCGACCATACTCCATCACAATGACAGTCATAATTGACAAAGTAGCCATAGCCAATATTTTCAAAAAGGCCTTTACAAACTACAGTGCAGACCTCCCACCCAAACCAGCTGTTCACGAGGGCAAAAAGTCAACCTCTGAACCCTCACCCCACCATTCTGGCACCAGCCCAAAATTCTGCTTCCAGCAGGTGACCACTAGGGAGACCTCTAAATATCTTACAAGAGTGCTGGGCAAAACTAGGATGGGAGGGGACGGGATGAAGCTTATCTCAACCACCCTTCCTGAAGTGGTCATACCACTCACCAAGCTTTTTAACATGTCACTTCAGATGTCAGCCTTCCTGCCCTGGTCACTCCTGTACTAAAAGGAGGGGACTGTTTGCTGGTACCCAATTACAGGCCCATCTCCATCCTGTCTCCTCTTTCCAAATCGCTGGAAAGAATCATTGCAGACCAGATCTCTGCCCACCTACATAAATACGACTTCCTTAGTCCACAACAACACAGATTCCACAATGGCACAGTATAAATTTGGCCCTCATTGAGTTCACAGGCTATGATCATGAGGCACTCGATCAGGGACAATTAGTTGGGGCAATCTATATTGACCTATCCAAAGCATTTGACCTTGTGGATCACCAGCTGCTGCTCCACAGGCTAACCTGCCTTGGGTTGTCCTCTGATACTGTTGGGTGGTTCTCTAGGTACCTATATGGGTGCTCACAACAGGTAAAGATTAATGGAGCCATCTCTGAGGCCAGGAAAGTCATGGTAGGGGTCCAACAAGGATCCATACTGGACCCACTCCTGTATAACCTCTTTGTAAACAACCTCCCAGTCATGTGCCCTTCTGCCAAAGTTCTGCTCTACGCAGATGACACAGTATTATTCCTTTGAGGCTCCTGCCAAGACACACTGACCAAGAACCTGCAGCACAACTTTAACCTACTACAGGAATGGTTTAACACCAGCCTCCTAGTACTCAATAGCAAAAAGAAAAAGACAATGCTCTTTGCTGGCTGCCAGGAGAGAACATCCACCACACCTTTTATAATCACACACAACCCGGACTCCCCCCCTCGAACAGGTCCACTCATTCTAGTATCTGGGGGTTACAATTGATGAGTCCCTTTCCTTTGATGAGCATGTAAGTAATATCACTAAGGCTTGAACAGGAAGCTGTGGACACTGTATAGACTACACTTCTGCCTCACACCTGAAGCCAGGCTCCAGGCGGTCAATGGCACAATCCTGCCAATCTTGGATTATGAAAACGTGGTGTGCAGTGCAGCCATGGACTCCAGCCTTCACAAAGTCCACTTGACCCTCAATAAAGCATGCAGATTTGTCCTGGATGCTGATCACCTCGCACATACTTGTGAGCTCTACATAAAGACAATGTGGCTCCCCCTCCAGGATAGAATCAAGCTTCAGACATGCCTACTAGGGAAGAAGGCCCTTCTAGGACTTGCACCTATCTCCCTGCAGGCGTTATTCAGACCTGCCCCATGTGAGCATGCCACAAGAAGTTTCACCAGACATGCCTTAGCTGTACCCTTCAGGAGAACAGCCCTGGGGAGGTGTGCCTTCGCAGTAAGGGCACCCACCTGGCTAAATGAGCTCCCAAATACGATCACCAGCCTACAATACCCAGGGCACTTTAAATCCAAACTCTGGAAGTCCATCTCTCCGCCAGTCCACTGCCTGTGCCAAACTTAACCCCAGAATACTGGCTTACTACTTAACTGCCTCTCCCTACTCTGACCAGGTGCGCCTGTCCTCCCTATCCCCACACCCCTTCCTCCTCTCCCCTACTCCTCTCCTCCACCTGCCCCTCTCCTGTCTAATACACTCCATGCTACCTCTTGCCCTGCTCCCACTCCCACTTTCCTCTCCCCCTCCTCCTTTCCACCCACCTGCACTTGCCCAAACCTCAACTTGGCTCTCTGCACTTAACTTCTCAGCTGGTCGCTCATTGTGCACCACTACTGGGAAACTGTCAATGCCTCCAGCTAATTCATTTATGTTTTGACATGTGAAATCTGTAACTTGTATTTGCTGCCCTTTCCTATGTAAACTCTGTGTTACTTCATATTACTACTTTGTCAGAACTGTCTGCTGTAATTCTGCTATTGCAACTAAATGTATCTCTTTAAACTGTTGACGAGGATCCTTAGTAAATGAGCTCTTAGCGCAAAGGTTGTAATTCCAATTTCTCAATAAATACAAATTAATAATGGCAATCATGAATTAAAAAAAAAAAGTATTTCTATTGCTAGTGTGCTGTGTCCTGATTGCGAGCACATTCTTACCCATGCGTTGTACTCTCTCAATACACAGGTCCTGGCCAACCAGGACGCAGAATCTTCCCTCGCCATTTTATAATTCTTTCAATAGTGAGCCACTTTCACAATAATATCTTTACACACAATATAAAACGTTGTAAAACCAAAAACAAGGTGCTGCATCAGCATGTGGTCTGAAAGCAAAACAAAATGGTAATATTAGAATCATGCTGAAACTAGAAAATAGGGTTAAAAATATATGTTTCGACCTTAGGTCTTCTTTGGGAAATATCTAAAAGAGAAAAAAGCAAAGTTAGTGTAGAGGGGAGGTAAAATAGGGGATCTATATGTGGGGAAAGAAAAAAGGGAAGGCTGTGGGAGAAGAAGTGATACATGGCAAGATTAAGAGAGAATCTTGGAAACAAAAAGGTGATGATGGGAATGACAAGGCATAATAGCAGTGAATGAGCTAGAGAAGTCCCCAGGCGGGGGCTAATTAACAGCGTCTGGTAAGAAGGCTGAAAGGTGAGAAATGCCTGTCTTCTTCCCCCACATTTATCACCTTTCAGCCTTCTTGCCAGATCCTGTTAATTAGTCCTCACCTGGGGATTTCTCTAGCTCATTCACTGCTATTATGCCTTGTCATTCCCATCATCACCTTTTTGTTTCCAAGATTCTCTCTTAATCTTGCCATGTATCACTTCTTCTCCCAGAGCCTTCCCATGTTATGTTGGCTTGTGTGCATGCTCAAGACACATAGTGGCACCATACGATTTTTAGAGGTGTGCCATCTGCTCTGCCAATGCCCCCCTCCATTTTGCAGGAGGGACCACACCGCACCAATGAATGGCTGCACTATGAAAGCACTTCAGATGCAGTGACATACAGTTGAAAGGAAACCACTGCTGCAATCAGTAGTGGTAATGTGTAGCAATCTACATATGCATTGGCAAGTAGTGTCTGTCATCGGCAATTTACATATTGCTGGCGTCAGCCTCCTCTCCATCCCCATGACATTTGCATATACGACAGCCAACAGGGATGCCCAATCCCCCTATTGGCATGCCCCTTCCCCAGCTCATTTGCCGATGGGGTCGCCCAATCCCCATTGGCATGATGGCCCCACCATGTGTTGTGTGCCGAGGGGGTACCCAATCTCCCTCAGCTCATACACCCCCCCAGCACACAGTGTGGCCAACGAGGTACCCAATCCCCATTGGTTCCACTCCCCCACCAACAAACATCCAGGTGGCTCGCTAGGAGCCCACTCCAGCATGCCAAGCGTCCTGCATTATCTTTATTTTTTTAAAACCCTGTAACAAAAGAAAACAGTCTCTCAAGTTTCTTGCCCCCTCCTCCAACCCGCACTCACCCTCTGTGCACCCCACCTCCCCTTACCCCATACTTACCTCCGGAGCCCGGCACAACAATCTTCAATGGACCGAGAACACATCTGCACTCTTCAAAGCTGACCGTGAACTGAAGAAATGCAGGTAAGCTGTATACTGGTATAAATGGTGTTTTTTCAACTTAGGTGGATATCTCTGCCATTTTTTTGACTTTTGGCAGCAAATTTTCTCCATGGGGTTCTTGAGACCCCTCCTCATGAGTTCAGTCACTGTCATGGCGTTATTTGGTCCTGAAAGGTGAGTTCACGGTCACTGCACGGAATCATCTTCGGGACCCGATTATGGGAATGACAGTGTCACCTATTCATGGTGGGCTCCCAAAGCCTATGTTGCAAGTTGGTGAAACAATTCAAAAATGTCTGTGTTACAAGCATGCATTGCTTAGTTTCCACGCACACTCGTAACTTCATGAATTTGTAATATTTTCACTCCAGATTTTCAACATTTGGCATTTTTTCACACCTCCTTATGAACAGTACAGTTGTAATTTTTCACATCCTGACTGAAATGTGTTTTTGCACTTCCAGTGCAGAATAGCGTGGTCACTGTGGGAAATCACTGTTTAGGACAGATAAAGAAAATCACAGTGCCACTGTTCACAAGGAGAGGTTCAAAAATACCCATGTTGAAAATCTGGTGGAAAAAATCCAAAAAATGATTCTGTTACAGGCGTGTGTTGTGCAGTTCTACTCATGGTTGTAACATATTGAGCTCCGTTAATCTGTCCTCATATGTTTTCTGATACAGTATCTGCACCATTTTGGTTGCCCTTCTCTGGACTGCCTCAATTTGGTTAATGTCCTTGTGAAGGTGTGGCCTCCAGTACTGCATGCAGTACTCCAGATGGGGCCTAACCAGTGTCTTGTAAAGAGGGATTATTACCTCCCTCTTACGACTTGTGATACCCTACTAATACACCTAACATCCCCCTAGCCTTACCTACTGATTCAGTGGTCTACTTGGATGATTTCAGGTCATCAATGATGACGCACAAGTCTGTTTCTTCCCTTGTGACTGCCAGCAACTCCCCTCCCAGCCTATAGGTGGCTTCAGGGTTTCTCTTCCCTATGTGCATGATTTTGCACTTCTTTGCATTAAACCTCAGTTGCCACTCTTCTGACCATTTTACTAATTTATCCAGATCTCATCTCATTCTGCCCACCCCATCTGGATCATCTTCTCTGTTGCAGATCTTGGTGTCATCTGCAAACAGACAAACCTTACCCTCCAGTCCATCTGCAATGTCACTGATGAAGATATTGAAGAAGATTGGCCCCAGGACTGATACCTAAGGTACCCTACTTGTGACTTGCATCTCTTCTGACTGTATACCATTTACCACCACTCTCTGTTTTCTGCCCGTCAACCAGTTTGCCACCCAGTTGACCAACTTCTGACCCATCCTGAGCCTACCCAGCTTATTAATCAATCTTCCATGTGGAACAGTATTGAAAGCTTTGCTGAAGTCAAGGTAGGCGACATCAACTGCTCCCCCTTGGTCCACCACTCTGGTTACCCAGTCAAAGAAATCTATGAGATTTGTTTGACAGGACCTTCCTTTTGTAAACCCATGCTGTCTTGGATCCTGTGCTCCTATGGATTCCAGGTGTTGCACTATCCTTTCCTTAAGGAGTGCCTCCATAATCTTGCCCACTACTGAGGTAAGACTAACTGGTCTGTAGTTCCCCGCCTCCTCCTTGCTACCACTCTTGTGGAGCAGGATCACGGGGGCCCGTCTCCAGTCTTCTGGGACCTCTCCTGTGCTCAGACACTCACTAAACACTTCTGATAATGGCTCTGCTAGTTCCACCCTTAGCTCCTTTAGTACCCTGGGATGTATGCCATCACGTCCCATTGCCTTGTCCACCCTGAGCTTATCGAGCTCTTGAGGGACCCTTTCTTTTGTGAAGGGACTAGTGTTCACCTCCCTCCCCCCTGTGTCCATGGTGCTGAGCTGTGGGCCCTACTCTACCTTCTCTTCAGTAAATACTGAGCAGAAGTATCTATTTAGGATAGATGCTTTTACATGGTCCTCCTCCTCACACGCCCCCTTATCCCCTTTGATCTTAGCAATACCCCCTCTGGACTTTCTTCTTTCGCTAATTTATCTATAGAAAGTCTTGTCATCTTCTTTTACTGTCAGTGCTAGTGTTTCCTGGGTGTGGGCCTTTGCCTACCTTACTGCCTTCCCTGCTTCCCTTAGGGAAGTTTGGTATGCCTCCCTATCTTCATCTCACTGCATTCCCTTATATTTCCTGAAGGCCAGCCTTTTGGCTCTGACCTTTTCTGCTACTGTTTTTGAGAACCAAAGTGGTTTCCTTCTTCTTTTGCACTTCCTTTTCCCTCTAACACAGTGGAATGTTTCTTCAAGTATTGCATCCTTAATGCTTGCCCACTTTGCCTGTACCCCTTCAACTGTATTCCTTTTTACCAGGGCTAGCTTAACTCTGTTGGACATCTTATCAAAGTCAGCTCCTCTAAAGTCCCATATTTTTGCCTTGGAATGGGATGATTTAGTTGTAGTGGCCAAACTGAACCATACCATGTGATGGTCACTGGCCCCCAGATGACCCTCTACCAGGAGATCTGTGATCCCTTCCCTGTTAGTCAGTACTAGATCTAGGATAGTTCTGTCTCTTGTGGGTTGTTGTACCAGTTATTTGAGGCCCTCCCCCTGCAGGGAATCCACCATGTGTCTAGTTCTGGCAGATGTTCCTGCTGGTATTGACCAATCTGTATCTGGCATGCTGAAGTCTCCCATTATCAGAACCTCTCCTTTAGCCGTCATGTTTTGTATATCTTCTAATAGTAAATGTGTCTATGTCCTCCTCCTAGTCTGGGGGCCTGTATACAATGCCAGTTCTTATGGCTGTCCCATTTCCTGTTTCCAGGGTGACCCTCAGTTCTTCTGGCTCCTTAAGTGTATTCTGAATTTCTCCAAAAGGACATAGCTAGGGTGGAGACAGTACATAGGAGACCAATCAAAATGGTGCAGAGCCTGCAATCATACGAAGAAAGGCTCAAGGAGCTGAATTTGTACTCCCTAGAGAAAGGAGGGAAAGGGGGATATGCAAGAAACAGAGATACCTTACAAGTAAAAACAGGGTACAGGAAGGCAGCATTTTTCGAAGAAAAAGATAATCATGGACAAGAGGTCATACTATGAAGGTGAGGCTAATAGGAAATGTAAGGAAGTACTTTTTCAGAGAGAGGGTGGAGGATGCAAGGAACAGCCTCCCAGCTTAGGTGGTGGAGACTAAAACAGTAATAGGATTCAAAAATGCATGGGGCAGATACAAGGGGATCTTGGAAGTAAGGCGGGGAGAAGTTTGAAGACTGAGTATGGGTTGCAGTGTAGCTGTAGGTAGGGGAAAAATAGGACAGACTAGACGGGCCAAGGGGTCTTTATCTGTCATCATCTTCTATGTTTCTATGAGTCCCAGAGCAGCAGTATGATGAGCTGCTTCCTAGCCCTGCAGTTCAGCCTGTGATCCCCACATCAGTGACATGGCTAGTTGTTCCTTAACCCTATAGTACAGACTGTGAGACCCAGGTCAGTGACGTGGCAAATGACTCCACAGCCCTGCAGCCCAACCTGTGAACCCAAGGTCAGCAATATGGCAAGTGACTTCCTAGCCCTGCAGTACAGCCTCTGAGCCCCAGATCAGCAATATGGCAAGTAGCTACCTAGCCCTGCAGCCCAGCCTGTGAGCCCCAGGTTAGTGACATGGCAAGTGACTCCCTAGCTCTGCAGTCCAGCCTGTGACCCTAGGTCAGTGATGTAGCAAGTGACTCCCTAGCCCTGCAGCCCAACCTGTGAACCCAAGGTCAACAATATGGCAAGTGACTTCCTAGCCCTGCAGTACAGCCTCTGAGCCCCAGATCAGCAATATGGCAAGTAGCTACCTAGCCCTGCAGCCCAGCCTGTGAGCCCCAGGTCAAGTGACTCCCTAGCCCTGCAGTCCAGCCTGTGAGCCAAGTTCAGTGACATGACAAGTGACTCCCTAGCCTTGCAGTCTGGCCTGTGAGCCCCAGGTCAGTGACACAAGTTACTGTCCAGCCCTGCAGTCCAGCCTGTCAACCCCAGGTAAGTGAAATGGCTACTGCCTCCCTGCCCTGCAGTCCAGTCTGAGAGCCCCACGTGAAAGACATGGCCAGTGGCTACCCAGCCATGCACTCCAGTCTGTGAGCCCCAGGTCAGTGACATGACAAGTTACTGCCTAGTCCTGCAGTCTAGCATGTGAGGCCCAGGTAAGTGACATGGCTAGTGCCTCCCTATACTGCAGTCCAGTCTAAGACCCCCCAATCAGTGACATGGCCAGTGGCTACCTAGCCCTGCAGTCCAGCATGTCAGCCCCAGGTCACTGACATGGCAAGTGACTCCCTAGCCCTGCAGTACAGACTTTGAGCCCCAGGTCAGTGACAGGGTGAGTGACTACCTAGCCCTGCAGTCCAGCCTGTGAGCCCCAGGTCATTGACATGGCCAGTGACTCCATAGCCCCTGTAGTCCAGCCCGTGAGCCCCAGATGAGTGACATTGCAAGTGACTTCTAGCTCTTGCAGTACAGACTGTGAGACTCAGGTAAGTCGCATGGCAAGTGGCTACCTAGCCTTGCAGCCCAGCCTGCAAGCCCAGACCAGTGACATGGCAAATGACTCCCTAGCCCTGCAGTACAGCCAGTGAGCCCCAGGGCACTGACATGGCTAGTGACTCCCATTACCTCAAGTGAAAGGTGAGGGAGATGCAAAGTGCAAAAATGTTTTTCTAAAATATTTTCTATTTCTATATTTGTATGGCCACTTCTTTAGACCGCAGGCCAGCATTTCCTGGCCTAGGGTCACTTCCTTGGGGTCTGCAGTGGTATTGGAGACATACAGTATTACATAACAATTATTTCTGTATTTCATGTTTAGATTTAAATACAGCGTCTGTCCTGTAGTTCTTTATCTGACGGAAACACCTGTTTATAAATGTGCATAGTCACCATATTAAAAAATACTGCTGTGAAACACCTTTGTATACAATCCCTTTATTCAACATAACATGTGATACACAATCAATTGTTATGTGTTGTGTCTCCAAGAGTTCGTCGTGTTTGAGTCTCCCTCAGCCTTCATTCAAAGTACGTTACTCCAGTGCCCCTTTGAAACTGGGCTCCTCACTTTACCAGTTCATTTTGAACAGCAAAACTTTTTGTAAGGCCTAGAACATGCAGAACACTACACCTCTCCAAAATAGAAAAGTGACTTCCTAGCCTTACAGTACAACCTGTGAGCCCCAGGTAAATAACATGGCAAGTGGCTACCTAGCCCAGCAGCCAAAGCTGTGAGGCCCAGGTCAGTGACATGGCAAGTAGCTCCCTAGCCCTGCAACCTAGTCTCTGAGCACCAGGTCAATGACATGGCTGCTGTATCCCTAGCCCTGCAATCCAGCCTGTAAGCCCCAGGTAAGTGACATGGCAAGTGCCTCCCGACCCCTGTAGTCAAGTCAATGAACCTCAGATCAGTGACATGGCAAGGGACTTCCTGGCCCTGCAGTCCAGCCTGTGAGCCCCACATAAGTGACATGGTAAGTGGCAACCTCCCCCCTGCAGTCCAGCCTGCGACCCCAGGTCAGTGACATGGCAAGTGACTCCCTAGCCCTGCAGTCCAGCCTGTGAGTCCCAGGTCAGTGACATTTCCAGTGGCTCCCTAGTCCTGCAATCCAGCCTGTGAGCCCCAGGTCAGTGAAAAGACAAGTGGCTACCTAGCCCTACAGTCCAGCCTGTGAGCCCCCTGTCAGTGACATGGCAAGTGACTTCCTAGCCCTGCAACCCAGCCTGTGAGCCCCAGGGCAGTGACATAGAAAGTGATTCCCTAGCCCTGCAGTCAAACCTATGACCCCAGGTTAGTGACATAGTTAGTGACTTCCTAGCCCTGAAGTCCAGACTGTGAGCTCTAGGTCCGTGACATGGCAAGTGAATTCATAGCCTCGGCAGCCCAGCCTGTGATGCACAAGTTAGTGGCATTGCTGCCTGCAGCCCAGAATGTGAAACTCTCAATTATTACAGATGTCCTTTGTTTAACTAAATAATGTTGTACCGATACCATTAGGCTTCCAGTGTAAAGAACTGGCTATGAAATTGTATGCCTTAGGAGACTGTATGAAAGTATAACCATGAAACTATTTAAAATCTAACTCACAACTTCCGACAGAACTCTGCACTTCACAAAGGTTAATGCCCACGTGAAGTGAAGGCTGGTTTCTGTTAAACTGGGTGGGAAAATCAATTGAACTGAATACAAGAAACCCCAGCTCTGTGAAGCTATTAGCCTGGCATTAACAGCAAACATGTGACAGGCACAACAAATGACTGAGATACCTTGAAATTATAATGTTGTATTCAGAGAGCACTCTGCAGTGTAGAAAAACAGATTTGGAAGCAATTTTATGGTGATAAAGATTTGTGG
Organism: Neoceratodus forsteri; assembly: GCA_016271365.2. Lineage (NCBI taxonomy): Eukaryota > Metazoa > Chordata > Ceratodontiformes > Ceratodontidae > Neoceratodus > Neoceratodus forsteri. The sequence goes on along the minus strand of CM028129.1, from coordinate 20,803,323 downwards.
CTTTCATTCAGTAGTGATAGCAGAATTGAGCAGGCTGCTTCAACTCAGATTATAATATTTTAAAGCAATTCTCAGCTATTTTTTTACATCAGGCAGCACCTCCCCCCCCCAAGGTTGCTGTTAATAAGTGTTGCTGAGTGTTTGTCCTGTTGAACCTTCTGCTTGGAAAGGACATTATTTGCACACTCTCCATAATGTACGTTCTCTATTGGTAACTGTCGCAATCAGCGTCTGATGGCCAGGGTTTAAAATAATGTTTTGGCTGTGAAATTTTATCTCCCTTAGCCAACTTCATACAGCCTATACAGCAGTCTAATAACCAGTAATAAACAGAAAATGGATCACTAATCATGGGAAGCAGATACAGTATGTTATTAACCTTCTCAGTGTAGGAGCGGAGTATATTCTGACCAATACTATGCAACTGAATGGTGTGTACAAAAGGCTAGCTCTGGAGGGGTTGAATGCTATTAACAAACATGAACACTGTTCTCTTTGGAGTGTGTTTGTATGTTTATAAAGGAGGTGACCTATTTGTCATTCTGTACAGTGGAGCACAGCTGGATATGACACAGTGTCACAGATTCCTGCACAGCAAAAGGGATTAACTGCAATAGAAATTCCCTTGTTTCCTGCAGTAAGTCTCCAGGGGCCAGATATTCAAAGCCTTGTGCCAGGCCAGACGCAAAATGTCTGTGCTGGAATAGTGCCAAAATGGCACCGTGCTGCAATATTCAAAAGGCCAAATAGTGCTGGTGCAATGTGACAGTGCCAGCTCTAAAAGAAAATGCATGCAGGATGCAAACTGAGGGGCGGGAACAGGAATACAGGTGCAATGGGATATTCAGTGGAATCGCACCACGCTACACGTGATAGCACCACACGTAGCTCAGTGCTAATTACCTTCTATAAAAAGGATGTCTAAACTCAGTGCAAACCTTAGAGGGAGGCGTGGACTCAGAAGAAAGCAAGATGGCAGTCAGCAGCAACCCCATGCTGATACACCTCATGGCAGCTGTACTGGAGGCGGAAAAGTGAGACTGAGCCCACCCTGGGCCACTCTGTAGGCCAAGGAGGAGGTACGCTGCAAACAGAATGTACCGGCCCAGAGTATCATTCGAGAAACTCTCTGATGACCATCTTGTGGGCCGGTACAGACTGAACAGGGTCGTGCTGAGGCAGCTATGTGATCTCTTGCATGATCAGCTGCAGCTGAACATCCAGCACAGCTGTACCGTGTCAGCTGAGCAAAAGGTAACAGCTGCGATGTGCTTTCTAGCCACTAGGTCCTTCCACACACCCGTCAGTGATACCATTGGCATGTCACAGTCTGTCACCTCTTGCCTCCTAACTCAGTCCCTAGATACCCTGCTGCTACTTGCTGGTGAATTCATTGTATTCCCCAGCATGGCAGGGGAACACGGAGAAACAATGCAGCAATTATATCGGGTTACACACCTACCAGCTATACTCAGTGCCATTGACTGCACCCACGTTATTATCCATGCACCACCCAGTGAAGTGGGTGACACCTTCCTCAACAGGAAAGATTACCACTCCATAAATTGCCAGGTGGTGTGTGATGTAACTGGGTGCATCATCAATGTCCTCGCATGGTTCGCCAGCACTGCCTATGATGCCTACATCTGGCAATAGTCACAGCTGTGCCAGGCCTTGGAGCAAGGCAAAATACCCAGCAGACACCTTGTCGGTGAGTAACTACGGCAGGCACTACCATAGTACCCCCAAAGGAGGGACAGTGCCACAAGAGAGCACACAAAGGAGGCAGTGGTGTACGGGGAGGGGGGCAAAGGTCCAGAGGAAGACCAAGGCAGTAGGGGTGTGAAAGTGGACAGGGTGTGCGACACAGAATACATGGTCTTAACAGCTGGTAATTTCCCCACAGGTGACAGTGCATATCCCTTGAGACCCTGGCTCTTAACAACAGTCCTCCGGCCAGCGAATGTGGCGGAGGAGACGTATAATGAGGCACACATTGCGACATGGAACATAATCGATTGTGTTTTTGGCATGCAGAAAATGTGATTCAGATGCTTGGATTGGTCTGGCGGTGCCCTACAGTATGATCCTCAGAAGCTGTGCTGTATATTCCTTGCCTGTTCCATGTTGCACAACATGATGCTAAACCGTGAAATATGCCTACCTGAATCTGAGGTACAGTTAGATAGTGACAGTGAGCCTGAGGTCCAGGGGACAGTGGATCAGCTTGATAAGCGGGACCCACAGATGGCCAGGAGGGCCCCAGCAGTACAGGAGCAGCATCACTGGAACCCTGACATGGATGGGCAGATGAGTGATATAAACACAGGCAACAGACATGTGTTAAAATGTGTATTTTCAGTATAGTGACAGTAACACAATGGTGAATGTCTGTGAAAAACAAAAGTAATGCACACATGGGATACAGGGGAAGTGAAGGGATGTGACTGTGTACAGAGAGGTGCAGGTGGGGGGTGCAGGTGAGTAACTTGTGCAGGATGGGGGGGAACAAATGGCATCATTGCCATCTCCACCATGAGACCCTCAGAGACGACCCACAGCAAGGTCGTACTGCGGGTCGAGGAGCCGATAGGTGAAGAGTGCGGGGACAGGACATCCTGAGTCAGCCATGGTGCGGGCTCGGTGTGGTCAATGATATCCGCTTCCCAGAGGTCCCTGGAGTATCCATGGATGATGCAATGGCAGTTGTGTTAGCTGACCCCGACCTCACACTCTGAGCTGTGGGGACACACAGGGGGCCACCACCAGCACGGTGACAGCGTGTGCTGGTATTGTGCTGCTGCCCAGACATCCCAACATCCCTCACTGTGTCAGTAAGCTGCCTCACAGCCCTAGTGAGTTCACCGAAAACCTGGTGTAGGGTATTGAGGAATTGTGCCTGGTGCTCCACAACATGCTGTTCTGCCCACAGGAGGTCAGCGTGCACAACCTCGTGGAACTGCAACAGTTCCTGTTGCACTTCCCTCCACAGCGTTTGCAGCTCATGCTATGCAGCTGTTTGGGACTCAACTACAGAGAGAGCAACTGTTGTGACTCGGTGGCCTCTTGTCCATGGGGTGCAGGGACACCCTGGACATTGGGTGGGGGTGGATGGGGGTGAGCAGAGGGGTGGGAGTGGACTACACCCACTGCAACTGACTGACTCACTATCGCACTGGCCGCTGTGGTCAGCATGTCCCAGGTGTGTGCTTGTTGGCCATCAGAATAGCCGCCCACTGGAGGGTGCCGTGTTTGCTGGCTGGTGTGTGTGCCCACAGACAGGACCTGCACACTGGCAGCAATGGTGGTACTGGTGGTGATGGAGGAGGTGGCAGTGGATGTACATGGCGTATTCACTACCGGGAACCTGGCAGCACCAATGGCTCTGGCCACCTTGGAGGGGATTCAACAGACGGCACTGTGTGACCACTGCTCCCAGATTCCGTTATGTCCACAAAGGGAAGTGAAAAGTCAGACAGGGAGAACCCCCCCCAGACCACGATGTCACTAATCAGGTCCCCAGTGGGGACATAGGTCTCCTCATCATCCTCATCCTCATCACTGTAGTCCCCGAACAAGGCCTCCACTGTCACCCCCCACTGATGCATATGCTGGCGGCCTCTGTGGACCCAAGGTTGTTGGTCTGTCATCATCCCCTTCCACCTCCATCTGTTCCTCTGCTGAGGGTCAAGCAACCTGCACTGTGGAAAGAGAAGAAGAAGAGGAAGAAAAAGAAGAAGAAGAAGAAAAAGAAGAAGAGGAAGAGGAAGAAGAAGGAAGAAGGAAGAAAGAGAAGAAGATTGTCATGCACAGTGTACCCCCACCAGGGCCGCTACTTGCAAGCGACACCAGTGCTGACGAAGCCTCACAGTGCAACCCCTCACCCAGTGAGTACAGTCATCACAGCAACACAGCCACAGTACATGCACAGACACATGCGATAGGTGTATCCCATAGACATGCACCACACCATCACAAGGTGTGAGCACTATACCACATCATGAGAAGTCCACCACACAGAGAGAGGTAATATGTGTAGCACACAGTGCCATAAGCGGCAGCATGGAACACTGCCTGGTGATGGCACATACACTGCCCTGGTACATTGCACGTGCAGAGGCATGGGCTCAATGTCTGTAAGGTACATCATGACCTTGATATCATGGCACATGCTGCAGGGCTGGCAATGCATGCAACACACCACCAGACAGTGCCACACAGCACCCAGTCCGGCACAATACACGCATGTGAGTACAGGACGAGTATGGTGTGTGGGACAACACAGGCAGAGCCCCCAGTACCCCAATGAGGTGACATGCATATCATGGATGTGCATGGCCATGTACTCACATGCACAGTGTAAATCCAGTGGTGTCTTACATCCACCACCTTCAACCCCTGCCACAGCCACGGTGCGTAATGTGGAGGCCACCACCTCCATGATGGGGTCTGCCGTGTCAAGTCATGCAGGGTGAGGATCACCTCCAGTGCCAAGCACTGATCTTAGCCACAATGCCTCCTTCTTGGCCTGTCCCTGAAGGTCATACCACATCTTCCTCACTTGCTCCATGCTACAGACATGGCCACCCACTGCGTTTATTTCAGCTGTGATCTCATCCCACATGGCATGAACTGCTGCATCTGTGTTGTAGTAATGCCGCATTTCCTGCTCCCTGGCCTTGTACCCATTCACTAGGGCCTTGATATCCTCCCTGGAGAATTTTATGCTGTGCAGTCATGGCCTTCCAGCAGTGGCACCTGTGTGTGGATGTAAGGTGTCATTGGTCAGTGGCTGTGAAGTACCGGTGTGTGTGTGTGTGTGTGTGTGTGTGTGTGTGTGTGTGTGTGTGTGCCACTACACACCAGTGAAGTATCACAACGTGCCATTGGATGTGGCCAGGACGCACACTGATGTTGGGACACCACCACCACCACAACCACCACCACATGCAGCACAGGCCCAGCAATGTCCACCACATGCCTGTACACCCATGTTAGCCACATGATAGGGTATGTTTGCAACAGGGACAGCAGCATATGGCTGCACTGTGAGGGCAGCACTGGTCTGGGCTTGCAGTCTGTATCCCACGCTGTCTGTGGGATGTTGTATCTGCCCAGTCTGTTGGGGTACGGCAGACTGCACATTGTGCCCCAGTCTGGGCACAGCAGAGCATGGGGTACACTAACACATGCTGAGGCAGATATGTGCACAGTACTGCTGTGACATGTGCCCCCGGGAATCAACCATGCTGACCTGTGATTGCACATGGGCACCCGTTTGTGTACCAGAATGGCGTACAGAAATGTCATGGGTACAGATGGTATGCTTACACCACAACAGTGCAGCACATATACATTACCACCTGTGGCCATGGCAGCAGCCAGGGCTTAGGTGCACAACACTATGGGGGTATACTTTATTTTAAATTTTTTTATACAATCTTGGATTAAAGTACCTCTGAACACAAATAGCTCTGTTACAAAGGTTCCACGTCCTTAGAAGGGGTGACAAACATACACAGGAGGCATAATACATTGTTACCAACAATCCAGTCAATCAGAGTAAATATACATTGCAAATACAGTAGAGCACGACATGCAACAAAGGACACTTAATACACATGACAAGGTGGTTGGTAATGGACCTCAGAATTACACAAACAGTGATGTTTACCTCACAAAATTGCAGACACATATACCAATGAATGCAGGTGCCTTACCAATGTAATTGTATCCTACCAGTACTGATATCAGTAACATGCATGCACCGAGCCGTCCATGCATACTGGCCTACACATTGTGGTAGTGTAGAACTAGGATGACTACAGGACAGTGGTACTGGCATACAGTGTATGAATCATGGTTGTCTTACACATGCACTGTATTGAAGGTAACATAGGACAGGCCTGTTGCATCACTGTTTGACTCTGTTATCAGTACAGAACACACTACGTTCCATTGCAGGTCCCACATAATACAATTTGCCTCATGACAGTGTTGCAGGTCTCACACAGTGTTGCAGTACAATGATGAATGGTAAGAAATGCTGAACACATACCTGTAGCACTGACTGAAGTGTCCAGGGACATCCTGAGGCCTAGTATTGAGGGACACAGAATCCACCTTCAGCCTGTAGTACCTGGAAGGTCTGCAGGTGGAGCTCATGCACACCTTAAATTGCCCAGCAGTGCAATCTGCATGGTATTGCATGCAAATGTGGCCTTAATGGGCTGCTACTGTACTTGATTGGACCCAGGTTGTCAAAGTAGCCTCATCTGCATACAAGATTTTAATATAGTACAAATTAGAGCTGTGCAAATGCGATAGCACCGGGCAAAACATTAGTATCGCAGTGCAGCACAATTTTAGATTGCACCATACAAAACTGGATTACGCTGCATGTAGGCTGCATTCGTGATGATGTCAGCATGCCAGGGGTCATGTCCAGGTCATGTGTAAGCGCTGGTGGCTGTTTGGTTTTGCGCCATGCCATATACCGATAGCGCGGTGCTGTACATAAGCACACTTCATTTACTGGCCTACACAACTCCTGGCTAGTTCCGTGTGAGGGTGGTGACAGTTGATTGTTAATAGAACCAATGGCAAGTGGCAGGCATGTGAGGGCATGGTCCAGAGGTACCAGAAGTTGGGGGGTGACCAAGTTGGCCAATCTTGAACAACTGGTTGTGGTCAGGGAGAGGCAGCTATTTGGGGAGGTCCGTGAGGGGGACAGGCCTCGGCACCAGGTGTGGGCATCCATAGCACGCCACCTGTCCCAGCGTACTGGTCGGGGAAGCAGTGGGGAGCAGTGCTGCCACAGATTCATGCGGGGTTCCTGCTCTGCATGCCACGCTAGGCTACATGGGCACACACACCCCTTGTTGCTGCTAACCTCCCATGCTGCTTCTGTACCATGGGTGTAGCATGACAGCCATTCAGTGGACCTGTGTCACATCTGTGTTGGTGACATGGTGGTGTTGGCTTGACAGCCGCCTTGCACAATGTGCATTGGCCTGTGCGTGGTGGCCCACATGACACCGTGGACATGTCAGTCACCAACATTTTGATGTTTAGGGTGCTTTGTTCTCCAGCTGTGTTCCCTATCACAATTGTGGCCAGGCTTGCTCACTGTACACAGTTCGGTACACATTGTTGAGTGCATGTCCTGCCCATAGCCCTCCTGCGTTCCATTACTCATTCTTTTGTGTGTATTTGGTTACTGTTAATGTGTCTAGGGATTGATGTGTGTACGGCCTGTGTAGGGTGTAGAGATGTCATCTGATGAATGTCTGCTTTTTATGTTATGGGCATGGCATTTTTGGAGGCAGTGTACAATGACATTACTGGGGGGGGGGGGCAGCAGTTGTAGAGTGTGTGCATTTTTTACATAACTGTCTATACTCCTGTGCTCCATGTCTGCTGCGCATGCTAATTCCGCCTACACATCCACAGTTGTATCATGCCATTTCATGTGCCCAGCTCCAACTGTGTACTGTGATACAGGACACATGTACATGTGCCGTGTCCATCTTTACACAAAGTACACTGTACAGAGGCCATGTGGTGTGTGGTGCCCATGCCTGTTAGCAGCTGGGTGGGAGCATTGTCAGATTCCTGTGGTTGCATGTCTGCCCACAGCATGCATACACCATATGGCATGCCTCTGACCTGGCCATGGTCCCTGTGGACATTGTGTTCACACAGTGGCACGTGCATGTGTGCACCATCTGTGTCACACATGCCTACCAGTCACATTGCACTGTGCTGTTCAGGTGTGCCACCATGTCAAGGCTGTGCTGTACACTGTGGCCACCAACCCACTGTCTTGGGAGGAGGGCTGCTGATGTCTGGCTCAGTGGAGAGTCATGGGCTTGGGGTGGAGTGGCTGTCAAATGTCCACATGTCACATGTGTCATGGTCAGGATCTGTGACTGTGACGGGGGGTGTGGAGACACCTGCACACTGTCTGCTGTGCTACCCTGTGGATTGCCACTGGGGGCCACAGTCTGTCTCTGTGTAACCATTGGTTGTGTGGTTTCTGGTTGTGATGTTGCAAGGTCACCTGGCTCTTCCAACTGTTCCATTGGGCAGCATATCTCACCTATTCCATTACAGCATTGTCTTGTCAATGCTCTGGGGCAGTCTGCCATTCGCCTCAGGGGGTTGTGTTGCTGTACCATGACAGGGTCTACATTGGCCATGCCTGGGGCATTACCACATCTGTGGTGGTGGCTATGGCGTACTGGGCCTTCCAGTCTGCATGGGATGGGTGTGTGCACCATGGGCTTTCATGCTGCTGCATACAGGCACAGGTCACATGGAGTGTGCACTGTTCATTTAGATGGGTACATGGGCAGGGTGGTTGAGACATGCTGCACTTGCCTGGGGCCACATCCTGGGGTCTGCATTGCTCCACATTGTCGGAACACCATCCTTACATGGTTATTCCACCCATAGGTTCCTGTAGGAGTTCACCGTGGGCCAGGCGGACGGAGGAATCAGACGACCTGCTGAGGAGGATAGTGAGGCAGCAGAGGATCCTGATTGAACAGCAGGTGGTCGTCATCAAGATCAGATGCATATCAGCTATCCCAGAAGACAGGCTCCCTGCACATACCCAGGCCTAGCCTTCAGTCCCTTAATCCCCCTCTTCCCTATTCTTCACCCTTCCCTGTCCCATGCCCCCCCCGTTGTTGTTGTCTTTCTCTTGTAAATAGTTTTGCACTGTCTTGTTTGCTGTTTCTCCCCACCCATCCCCTCATTTGAGCTTTACTGCTGTTGTACATAATTGACCACTGTATTGTTTGTTTTTCCCCCTCCACAGTTTGATATTTTTTTCCCTTGTTTATTGTGTGTTACTGTTTATTGTGTGTTACTGTTTATTTTGCATTTACATTAATACATCCTATTCTGGTTGCATTCCTGTGTCTGCATCTTCATTGGGTTACTGTTGTCATTGACACTACTTTGGTGTGTTACATCTACTGTCCATCTAGTTCACCATGGTGGTTGCCATCCTGGCATGGTCTGTGGCACTAGTCCCACAACAGCTCCCCCTGCATTGTCTGTGGCAGATCATGTGGCAGTGGGTTGTTTTGGGCATGCTGTGTTTCTCCTCCATGTGGCTGTCACATTCTATTCTCCATGTGTACCCTGTATGTCGTGAGTGTGCTGCAGGCGACGTCTGTCTTGTGTCTGCCTGTGGACATGATCTATTCTCTGTTCCTTGGGTACACCTCAATGGCATTCCAAGGGGGGGCCTTGGTCTGCGGGCTTGTGTGGGGCTTCTTCCTTGTGGCCATGGCTGCTGTCCATCCCCTGTGTCCTCCCATTGTGTCTCCAGGGGTGTGCATGCCCTGCTCTGTGTTGAGAATCTTTGTCCCTTCCCCCTGTGCACAGGGGGCACTATCTGGGTCCGTATGGCCTCATAGGCATAGTTTCTCTTTCTGAGGGTCACATCACCACTGTTCCATCTCTGCACATTTTCCACTGTTCACATCAATGTGTTGCAATGCTTTGGGATCTCACTTTGCTGTCATTTTCTTTGGGCCTTTATTCCTCATATTGGGTTCATGTGTTCTTTGCTGGACTTACCTGTGGTGCTTTCTTTGCTGTTGATTGTGTTGTGCACCGCTGTCTGATGTAGCATTCACATTTTGGTCTGCAGTGATTTGCATGCGTCCCAGTGGTCATATTTCTCCTGTGCATTATGCTGCTGTCGCTGTTTGCACTGCCCGGTTGCTATATTCAATGCACTTTATTTGCTGTTTTCAGTGCTGTTTACTGGGCTATTTTTACACTGCACTCAGAGCCCTGTTTGCACGGCTTCATTTACATGCTATATTCAACTGATTTAGCCCTGGGGCAATTCCTTTGAATGTAGTGTGCTAATGACTCTGGGTCATTTTTGCACGCCAGGCAGTGCTAATTTTGCCCCAGGGCTGAGTTTTGAATATCTGGCCCTTGATTTCTGCAGTACTGCACTGCATCCTGGTGGGCTCTTTTAATATTTAAAATTTGAAAGCGATATGTCTGAAAAATTTGTATCTCCCCTTCATGGGGTACAGTTTGGAACATTAACATTTTGTCCACAGAATGCAGTTAGGAGGTTATCATAGTGACTCTTCTGTGATTTTGCACAGACATCTAAAAACTACTCCAGGTACATCAGTATACATGCTGCTATATTGATAGAGCAGCTATATGAATCATAAAACAGCTGGCCAAAGATATGAGAGGAGGATTTGTAGTGGCCATCATTGCAGGATCAGGTAGGGAAGGTTTGGGTGCAGTGCGGGCTTCCTCCAGACACCATGGATCTTTTAAATAGAGAGCTGAAGGGTGTGCGACCAGACACCAGGCAACTTTTAAATGAGATCAGAGTGAGGGAAGGAAGGGTTCCATGGAATGAGAGAGAATATACGAATGGGGACAATATGAGTAGGACCCATGTACACTGAATGTACCTACATTATGCAGTAGGACCCCATGTACACTGAATGTGCCTACATTCTGCAGTAGGACTCCATGTACACTGAATGCACCTACATTCCACAGTAGGACCCCCCCGTGTACACTGAATGAGCCTATATTCTGCAGTAGGACCCCATGTACACTGAATGTACCTATATTCTGTAGTAGGACCCCATTACACTGAATGTACCTATATTCCACAGTAGGACCCGCACCGGTGTACATTGAATGAGCCTACATTCTGCAGTAGGACCCCATGTACACTGAATGTACCTACATTAAACAGTAGGACCCCTTGTACACTGAATGCACCTACATTCTGCAGTAGGACCCCATGTACACTGAATGTACCTATATTCTGCAGTAGGACCCCATGTACACTGAATGTACCTACATTCCACAGTAGGACCCCATTACACTGAATGTACCTATATTCTGCAGTAGGACCCCATGTACACTGAATGTACCCATATTCCACAGTAGGACCCCATTACACCGAATGTACCTATATTCCACAGTAGGACCTCCCCCCCGCCGTGTACACTGAATGAGCATACATTCTGCAGTAGGACCCCATGTACACTAAATGTACCCACATTCCACAGTAGCACCCCCCCGTGTACACTGAATGAGCCTACATTCTTCAGTAGGAGCCCATGTACACTGAATGTACCTACATTCTGCAGTAGGACCCCATGTACGCTGAATGTACCTATATTCTGTAGTAGGACCCCATTACACTGAATGTACCTACATTACACAGTAGGACCACCCCCCCGTGTACACTGAATGAGCCTACATTATGCAGTAGGAGCCCATGTACACTGAATGTACCTATATTCTGCAGTAGGACCTCATGTACACTGAATGTACCCATATTCTGCAGTAGGACCCCATGTAAACTGAATGTACCTACATTCTGTAGTAGGACCCATTAGACTGACTGTACCTACATTAAACAGTAGGACCCTGTGTACACTAAATGTACCTATATTCTGTAGTAGGACCCCATGCACATTGAATTTACCTATATTCTCTAGTAGGACCCCATGCACATTGAATGTACCTACATTCTGCAGTAGGACCCCATTACACTGAATGTACCTATATTCTGTAGTAGGACCCCATTACACTGAATGTACCTACATTACACAGTAGGACCCCCTCCGTGTACACTGAATGTACCTATATTCTGCAGTAGGACCCCATGTACACTAAATGTACCTATATTCTGCAGTAGGACCCCATGTACACTGAATGTACCTATATTCTGTAGTAGGACCCCATTACACTGAATGTACCTACATTACACAGTAGGACCCCCTCCGTGTACACTGAATGTACCTATATTCTGCAGTAGGACCCCATGTACACTGAATGTACCTATATTCTGCAGTAGGACCCCATGTACACTGAATGTACCTATATTGTGTAGTAGGACCCCATTATACTGAATGTACCTACATTACACAGTAGGACCCCCACCGTGTACACTGAATTAGCCTACATTCTGCAGTAGGACCCTATGTACACTGAATGTACCTATATTCTGTAGTAGGACCCCATCACACTGAATGTACCTACATTACCCAGTAGGGCCCCCTCCGAGTACACTGAATTAGCCTACATTCTGCAGTAGGACCCCGTTACACTGCATGTGCCTATATTCTGCAGTAGAACCCCATGTACACTAAATGTACCTACATTCTGTAGTAGGACCCATTAGACTGACTGTACCTACATTAAACAGTAGGACCCTGTGTACACTAAATGTACCTATATTCTGTAGTAGGACCCCATGCACATTGAATTTACCTATATTCTCTAGTAGGACCCCATGCACATTGAATGTACCTACATTCTGCAGTAGGACCCTTACACTGAATGTACCTATATTCTGTAGTAGGACCCCATACACTGAATGTACCTACATTCTGCAGTAGGACCCTCCATGTACACTGAATGTACCTATATTCTGCAGTAGGACCCATGTACACTAAATGTACCTATATTCTGCAGTAGGACCCCATGTACACTGAATGTACCTATATTCTGTAGTAGGACCCCATTACACTGAATGTACCTACATTACACAGTAGGACCCCTCCGTGTACACTGAATGTACCTTATTCTGCAGTAGGACCCCATGTACACTGAATGTACCTATATTCTGCAGTAGGACCCCATGTACACTGAATGTACCTATATTGTGTAGTAGGACCCCATTATACTGAATGTACCTACATTACACGTAGGACCCCACTGTACACTGAATTAGCCTACATTCTGCAGTAGGACCCTATGTACACTGAATGTACCTATATTCTGTAGTAGGACCCCATCACACTGAATGTACCTACATTACCCAGTAGGGCCCCTCCGAGTACACTGAATTAGCCTACATTCTGCAGTAGGACCCGTTACACTGCATGTGCCTATATTCTGCAGTAGAACCCCATGTACACTTAAGGTACCTATATTCTGCAGTAAGAGTCCATGTACAATGAATGTACCTACATTCCACAGTAGGACCCCATTACACTGAATGTACCTACATTCCACAGTAGGACCACATTACACTGAATGTACCTATATTCCACAGTAGGACCCCCCCCGTGTACACTGAATGAGCCTACATTCTGCAGTAGGACCCCATGTTCACTGAATGTACCTATACTCTGTAGTAGGACCCCATGTACACTGAATGTACCTACATTCTGCAGTAGGACCCCATGTACACTGAATGTACCTATATTCTGTAGTAGGACCCCATTACACTGAATGTACCTACATTACACAGTAGGATCCCCCCCCGTGTACACTGAATGAGCCTACATTATGCAGTAGGAGCCCATGTACACTGAATGTACCTATATTCTGTAGTAGGACCCTCATGTACACTGAATGTACCCATATTCTGCAGTAGGATCCCATGTAAACTAAATGTACCTACATTCTGTAGTATGACCCATTAGACTGACTATACCTACATTAAACAGTAGGACTCTGTGTACACTGAATGTACCTATATTCTGTAGTAGGACCCCATGCACATTGAATGTACCTATATTCTGTAGTAGGACCCCATTACACTGAATGTACCTACATTCCACAGTAGGACCCCCTCCGTGTACACTGAATGAGCCTACATTCTGTGGTAGGACCCTATGTAGTATGCAGTAGGACATCACAGAGCTCCTGCTGTTTGGTTTCAATTTAGGAGCTAAACACTGGGTATAGTAAGGGGTGTTGAGTAGGAGGGGCATACCAGGAAAGGAACAGCAGCAAGTGAAGAGGTGACTTCTCTCTCAGTGGAAGGGAAGTAAATTCAAATCTAGGAGCTTTCATTACTACTTCTTTGCATTGATATTGCATTGGGGAAAGGAGCAGTAGGAGTTTGAAGAAGGTTGTGCAATGGCTACTTAAAGCCTGTTTTTGAGTGTGGATAGGAAGGATAGGAATATAAAAGCAGTTGCTCAATATATCTAAACGTAGCAACAAAGGAGGTAAGGGAATAAAGAAAATGTTCTGCACTGATAGAGGAGGGAGAGAGAGACTTGGGGAGTGTTTGGTATCCTGCATCTGGAAGGGTGGGGTCGCTGGTGGGCACCACAGCAATGGATAGGGTGGTAGGCTGCAACAACTGTGGTGCACCAATCTTTCCAAAATTGCCTGGAGTGTGGGAGGATGTTTAGGTGCAACCACATAGAAAACTTAGAAAGGAGATTGAGGGTCTGCAGGAGGAACTAAGACAGGCAAGGCAGATTGGGGTGGGTTTAGCCCAATACTGGAGGAAGGAAGAAGGGAGATGAGGGAGGTGATTTAAGCCAACAGTGGTGAGGAGAGGTCAAGAAGGAAGCAGAGACAAAGGCCCAGGCCAGGAAGAACAATTGCGGGAAACCAGGTCAGGAGACAAAAGACAAATGGAAGGAGGAGATAGGGACTTGTGAGGGAGGCGAAGAAGTGGCAAAAGTCATGGAGTGGAAAAGAGAGAACAGGTTACTATGAAGAGAGAGGCGGGCATTTGTGAAGGGTCTTCAGAAAATAGTTTTGCACTGCTAGAGAGAAGAAGGTGGAGGAGGAAGCGATGAAATTAGAGGGAGTAATTGATAAATGCCTGGACCAAATTGGAGCGGGGAAGTTCTGCTGGGAGAATTGCAAAAGAGTAAAAGGGGAAATAATGTGCAGGAGGAAGAAGAGAGCTGGAAATGAGAGAGAGATGAATGGAAGCAAGTAGGGAGTAAGAGGGTGAAATCTTAGTGCTGGGGCTCAATACTAAGAGGAGTTAGGTGGGGTAGCAAGGGAGAGGCATAGTCGCATTTGGGTGGAGGCCATGCCAGGAATGACAGCGGAAAGGGTGGGACAGTCTGTTCTGAAATATGCTAGAAGGGTAGGGACAAGACTTATTTAATTATACATCTTGGGACAAACGACCTGGCTGACAAGACAGTAGATACACTCAGAGGAGGTTTGAGGAACTAGCACAATTCTGTGAGAGGGCAGGAAGATCAGCAACTTTTCAGAGATACTTCCGGTGCCAAAGGCAAGCACAACAAGGAAGCTGAGAATAGAGGAATTTAATGGATGGCTAAGAACCTGTGTTGTGCTAAGGGTATGGGCTGTTGGGGGTGGGAGGGACCTGGGAGGACAGTAGTCTCTATGCCAAGGACAGACTACACTTGAGTGAGGAGGAAAGAAAGTGTTGAAACAGAGGATGGAAGAGTACATAGAGGAAGTTGGGAATTTAAACTAGGAGTGGGAGGTGGCAGTTGGAGAAGAGATATGCAGAGACCACAGGTTGGGAAACCATATGAGCTTACCCCCCATAACAGTGACAAAGGACAAATGGCAAGTACTGTTGGTGATGTTAGGAAAGGGGGGCAGGATGGGAGGGGGGGAAAAGGGTGGAAGGTGGTTACCCTTAATGCTAGGAGCCTTGGGAGGAAAACTGCAGAGTTACAGGTTCTTATGGCAGAGGGAGAGGTGGACATTGCAGTCATCACGGAAACATGGGCCACCCAATACAATGACTGGGACCTGTCTGTACCAGGGTACAGGTTATTTCATAGGGACAGAGTGATTGGGAAAGGAGGGGGGTGGCACTATATGTGAAGGAAGGATTGAAGTGTGTAAGGGAGGAAGGGGAGGAGGGTAGTATGGAGTCACTTTGGTTGCAAATCCAGGATTCCAAGAATAGGATTCTTAGAATGGGAGTGGTGTACAGGCCACCATCTCAGACAGAGGAGTTAGACAGGGAACTAGCGGGACAGATCAGGAGGACCTGCGAAAAGGGTAGTGTGGTGATTGTGGGGACTTCAACATGCCAGGAGTGGACTGGAGCACCCCAACAACCAGGAACAGAAGGGAGCAGGTACTGCTGGATGCCTTCAGGACAGCTTCCTGCTGCAAATGGTCAGTGAACCAACCAGGTTGAGGAATACCCTTGACCTTGTGCTGGCAAATGGGGACTTTGTGAGAGAACTTATAGTGGAGGAACCGCTGTCAGGCAGTGACCACCACTCAGTATGGCTCACATTGGATATGGGCAAGGAAGGAGGGAATCTGGCACAATAGTGCTGGACTTCAGGAGGGCTGACTTTGGAGGATGGGGGAAGTGGTAAAAGGGTACCTGGCCAGAATTCAATCTAGTATGGACACTAACCAGAGGTGGGAGCTCATAAAGCTGGGGATAGTGGAGGCAACTAAAACCTGCTGCAAAGCCCAGAGCAAGAAGGCTAGGGGCTAAGAAACCGATCTGGTTGAGCAAGGAGGTCATGGAAAGGTAAGGAGGAAAGAGCTGCCTTTAGGAAGTACAAGAAAACAGGGAGGGGGGAGGACAGGGAGGAGTACTTGACAGAATCGAAGTAGGTGACAAGGGCAGTAAGGGGAGCCAAAGCATCTACGGAACTCATGCTGGCACAAGGCATTAAGAAGGGGGAGAAGGACTTCTTTAAGTACATCAGGGGGAAAAGGAGCTGTAAGGACCACATCGTAAGGATTAGGAAGGAGGGGGGTTAGGTGGAAGCAGGGTGCGATAAGGCGGAAGCACTAAATGAATACTTCTGCTCAGTATTTACTAAAGAGAAGAGGGAGGTGACACCCAAGGTGGAAGAAATGGCAGAAGCAAGGTGGGAAGTGGTGACAGATGGGGAAATCATGGAGAGCAGAGTTCGAGAGGGTTTGAAGGCACTGAGGGTGGACAAGGCGCCAGGCCCAAATGGCATCCACCCCAGGGTACTGAAGGAGCTGGCAGAGGTCCTTGCAGGACCTTTGGCAGACCTATTTAATGCCTCACTACATTCGGGGTGTGTACCTCAGGACTGGAGGATGGCTCATGTGGTGCCCCTCCACAAGAGTGGCCCCAGGGATGAACCGGGAAACTACAGACCAGTGAGCCTCACATCCATCGTGGGTAAGCTAATGGAGACTATCCTGAAGGAGTGGCTGGTGGCCCTCCTAGAGGCCAAGGACTACAGGACAGCAGACAGCATGGCTTCATGTGGCAGATCCTGCCAAACCAACCTGGTCGAGTTCTATGACTGGGTAACTAGGCAACTGGACAGGGCCAAGCAGTGGATGTCCTGTATCTGGACTTCAGTAAGGCATTCAACTCAGTGCCACATGGAAGGCTGGGAGGAAGTTAGTAGGCACAGGGGCGGGTGCAAAGCTGGTGAGATGGGTAGGAAACTGGCTGCAGGAAAGGCAACAGAGGGTGGTGGTGGGTGGGAGCTCTCACACCCAAGGGCAGTGGCAGTGGTGTTCCACAGGGCTCGGTGTTGGGACCAGCGTTGTTTGGGATATTCATTGCAGACATATCATAGGACATCAAGAGCAAGATCAGTCTGTTTGCTGATGATACCAAGGTAGGCGCGGTGGTGGATGACCTAGGGGTATGGCAGGGGTTGCAGGATGATCTGGCAAAGCTTGAAACCTGATCAGACACCTGGTAACAGGGCTTTAATGCCAAAAAGTGCAAGGTGCTGCATTTTGGGATGAAGAACCCAAGGAGGAGTTACCAGCTAGGGGGAGTGCAGCTAGCCCAGACAGAGGAGGAGGAGAAGGATCTGGGTGTGCTCATTGCAGGGTCGATGAACAACTCGGCACAATGTAGGAAAGCAGCTGCAAAGGCCAACAAAATGCTGGGTTGTATTGCAAGGGGTATATCCTCAAGGAGGGAGGAGGTGATTCTGCCACTGTATAGGTCATTAGTTAGACCACACCTGGAGTACTGCGTGCAGTACTGGCATCCGTATCTGAAGAGGGACATTAAGTTACTGGAGGGGGTGCAGCGCAGAGCGACAAAGATGATCAAGGGGCTGGGGGACTTATACAAGAGGAAGTTGAAGGAGTTGAACATGTACTCACTGGAGGAGAGGAGAGACAGGGGTGACATGATTGAAACCTTTAAATACATGAAAGGAATAAACAAGACAGGTACAGAGGGGCTGTTCAAAGTAAGGGAGGGGAGGGACACCAGGGGCCATGATATGAGACTGGGGCGAGGAAGGTTCAGGAGGGAGATGAGGAGACACTTTTTTACAGAGAGGGTGGTGGCTGGGTGGAATGGGTTACCTGCTGAAGTGGTATGCAGTAGAACAGTGGACTGCTTCAAATGAGGATGGGACAGGACAAGGGGGAGGGTTAATGAAGGGGAAGGGTGGAAGGGAGGGGCAACTGCAGAATAAGGGGTGCTAGCTGCACATTCAAGCAGACTTGATAGACCTCTAGGCCTTTATCTGCTGGCAAATTTCGTATGTTTGTATGTACACTGAATGTACCTATATTCTGTAGTAGGACCCCATCACAATGAATGTACCTACATTACACAGTAGACCCCTCTCCCTGTACACTGAATTAGCCTAAATTCTGCAGTAGGATCCAATATACACTGAATGTACCTACATTCTGTAGTAGGACCCCATGCACACTGAATGTACTTACATTCTACAGTAGGACCCCATGTACACTGAATGTACCTATATTCTGTAGTAGGACCCCATTACACTGAATGTACCTACATTCCACAGTAGGACCCCCCCGTGTACACTGCATGAGCCTACATTCTGCAGTAGGACCCTATGTACATTGAATGTACCTATATTCCGTAGTAGGACCCCATGCACATTGAATGTACCTATATTCTGCAGTAGGACCCTATGTACACTGAATGTACCTATATTCTGTAGTAGGACCCCATCACACTGAATGTACCTACATTCCACAGTAGGACTCCCCCTGTGTACACTGCATGAGCCTATATTCTGCAGTAGGAGCCCATGTACACTGAATGTACCTACATTCAAAAGGAGTGTGATGAGATTGCTCGATTCTTTGCAAATAAGGTGACTGACATCAGATCGGAGATCCACTTGACCCACTCTTTGGGGGTCGCTGTTGGTTAGCATTTGGTCATGGTACCTCGTGTCTCCTGGAGTACCTTTGACCTGCTGAAGTTCGAGGATGTTACATGGATTGTCCAGGGGATGCACCCTATGTGCTGTAGTTTAGATCTGGGCCCAACCTCCCTGATTTTGGGTTGTGTAGAGATTGTGGGCCCATTTCTGGCTCAAATTATCTGGTGCCCCTTTGAATCGGGTGACTTCCCAAGCTCCCTGAAGTAGGCGGTGGTGACACCCCTTCTGAAGAAAGCTTCATTGGACCCAGATATTTTTGTTAACTACAGACTGATCTTGAACCTTCCCTTTATTGGAAGGGTTATAAAGCAAGAAGTGGCAAACCA
This sequence comes from Neoceratodus forsteri, assembly GCA_016271365.2. Lineage (NCBI taxonomy): Eukaryota > Metazoa > Chordata > Ceratodontiformes > Ceratodontidae > Neoceratodus > Neoceratodus forsteri. The sequence continues at coordinate 20,784,110 of CM028129.1, read as the reverse complement.
GCTGGAGAACCATTTGCCCATCCATAGTATCTATGAACCTCTCCAGTTGGGTTTTTGTAAGAGGCATAGTACTGAGACTGCTCTGGTTTGGGTGCTCAATGATCTCCTGATGGCGAGAGATTGGAGAAACCATTCCATTCTGGTACTCCTTGATCTGTCCTCAGCTTTTGATACTGTAGACCATGGGGTACTGCTCAAGTGCCTGAGGTCCATCTGTGGCTTGTCAAATACAGTGCTCAGATGGTTCACATCATTCTAACTGGGAGAGCACGAGAGTTGTGTCGGGATTTTCTTTGACCCTTTCTGTCTGCTGTGGGGTTTCCAGGCTCGGTGCTCTCCCCCGTGTTGTTTGCAGTGTACATGCTACCCCTCGGATACATTGTAAGATGGTATGATCTGAGGTTTCACTGCTATGCTGATGATACCCAGCTCTACCTGTCTTGCACCCGACCATGCTAGTGCTCTCTCGGTGTTTAATAACTGCCTCGCTGAAATCCATGACTGGATGAATTTGAGCTGGTTAAAGTTGAATGCAGGAAAGACCGAGGTTATGGTAGTGGACCTGGGTCACAGGATAGAGGGGTTGAGGACTGATCAGCCCTCTGGGTTATTTCTGGGGGGTGATCAGATCTTAACCTCAGAATGGGTGCTTTTAAACTAGGAAATGGTACTTGACGACGGGCTGACCCTTCATCATCAGGTGTCAGCAGTCATCAAGTCAGCCTTTTACCATCTTAGGAACATTGCCGGGGTGAAACACCTCATTCCATCAGGCGATTTACCTGTGTTGGTCCACGCCTTCGTGACCTCTCACCTTGACTATTGTAACTCCCTGTACTTAGGGCTTCCTGGGGTTGATACCCGCCGCTTGCAGCTAGTGCAGAATGCTGCAGCTCGGTTGTTGACGGGGGTGTCAAGAAGGTCACACATTACCCTGTGTTGCGCGATCTGCACTGGCTGCCGATTCAGTGGCAGATCACCTTTAAAGTAGGTTTATTGACCTACAAAGCCCTACATGGACTTGGTTCTGAATATTTGAAAGAGCTTCTGGTTCCTTACAACCTGTGCAATAGCTCCGTTCGGCTGACGAAGGGTTGCTGGAGGTTCTGAGGGTTATTTTGAAATCTTCAGGGCCCATGCTTTTATGTTTATGGCCCCAACCCTCTGGAATTCTCCTCATCAGCTTCGGGAATGCGCGACCATGGGGAGCTTCAAGCCGGAACTTAAGACTCACTTGTGGAGACAAGCATTTATGAGTTGATGTGTGTATTATTATGATCGTAATCTTTATTTTTAATTGATTTTTGGGATTTTATTGTTAAATTTGTACAGCACCTTGGTGCCTGAAATGTGCTTAATAAACTTCTATTATTTTTTATTATTATTATTCCACATGTAACCCTCTTGTTATCCGGGGTTACTAGAATCCCAGTAAGACCTAGTGATAGGCATGGATTAAGGCAGCTTGTGAAACTCCAGTTAAATGGGTTTCACACTGTCTCACTCAGTTCTCAGTCACAGCTGAGACTTGAGAGATGACATCACCATAGAACTGTCACAGCTGCATAAGCCACATTGGAATCTGCCGCTCAGGGAGTGAGTTTAGAACTTTGGGAGTTTTCAAAGCGAGTTGTCTGTTTACCTCCAAGCAGGAAGGAGGCAGTTTCTGTTTACCTTTTGTTAGAGAGAGGTGTGATCCTGTTTATCTTTTGAAAGTGGTGGAGACCGCTGTCCAGGTCTCAGTGCCCCCTCCTCTGGGGGTGGAAGAAAAGTCCCTCTGTGGATTCCAGGGCAATCCCTTATTTCCACTATAGAAGAAAGCTGCCTGTTTACAGTTTCTGTTCTTGTAAACAGTGAAAGAAGTGGTACTTGCCTGTGGGGCACCTGCAACAAAAGGGTGAGTTTTTGCTCCATTTGAAGGGCAAACCTATTGTTTTATCAGTTTGGAAATATAAAGAAAGTTGGGATGTGGACTGCTATTTGGGAGGACTATTTTACTAGGACAAACAAATGGAGTAGTCAAAAGTCTAACGCTTTAATGGATTTCAAGTAATGCTGTAGAGGGGTGCTTCAGGTCATCCACCGTTTAATCTACATGTCAAAGTTTTAAGTTTATGTTTGTCCAGAGAAATGGCCGGGCCAGTCGGGCTGTGTATCCAAAGCGCATGCAAGTCCGGGCTGAGTGCCTGGTGGGTCCAGAGCCAGACAATAGTAGAAATGTGTTCATTCTTCAAGTGGACTGCCTTTAGTCTTTATCTGCATATACAGTGAACGTAGCCCCTTGGGGGACCATCAATGCTTTGTCATGTGTCAGCTAGTTTTGAATAAAGCCACACTGAAAAATCCCAATCCTGGTTCTGGACATTACAGTTATTGCTTCCTGTAGTTGGATTTACTTGGGTGCCCCTGTGCAGAGTAGCCAAACCTAGGTCCCTTGTGCCAGGTAACCTCATCCTCCCCGAACCCAGGTCCCCACCAGGTATTGCTGACAACGCCAACAGCATGCCACCTGTTGTTTTAGTAAAAAGGCAGGGGTGAGGGGTTACACACAGTAGAAGCGCATGCATACTGAATGTACCAAGATTCCACAATAGCACCCCATGTACACTGTATGTACCTACATTCCACAGTAGGACTCCCTGTACACTGAATGTACCTACATTCGGCAGTAGGTCCCTTGTGTACACTGAGTGTGCCAACATTCTACAGTAGGACTACAGGTAAACTGAGTGTGATAATATTCTGCAGTAGGATCCTGAGTGTACTGAATCATAGAATCATCATAGAACTTGACAGCAGAAAAAGTCCCCATGGTCCATCCAGCCTGCCCTTGTCCCCATGCTAAACTGCCTACCTCCTCCTTGGATACCCACATTGTTCCTTAATAACCCTTTGTGCCTATCCCAAATCCTCTTGAATCCTGTCCCTGTCCTCACACCCACCACCTCATCTGGAAATCCGTTTCAGACATCCACCACTCTCTTCGTGAAGAATTGCCTCTCACATTCTCTTTGAAATGTCCTCCTGTAGTCTCAGGCCATGCCCCTTGTCATGGTGTCCCTTTTCATTTGGAATAACATCCACGGGCCCAGCTTATTTATCCTTTTAACATATTTGAAGGACTCAATTATGTCCCTTCTCTCCCTTCTGGTCTCCAGTGTGTACAGCCCCACCTCTTTGCATCTCTGCTAGTATTGGTATGCCCTCCATCCCTCGCACCATCTTGGTCACTCTTCGCTGCACCCTTTTGATCAGATCTATGTTCTTCTGCAAGTAAGGCCTCCAGAACTGTACTCCATATTCTAGGTGTGGTTTCACCATAGCCTGCTATAGGGGCACCAGGACTTCCCTCCTCCTGCTGGTAATTCCCCTGACTATACTTGCCAGCATCCCATATGCCTTCCCCACCGCAACAGTGCACTGTTTCCCCGCCTTAAGATCACTGATGACTACTATACCTAAGTTCTTCTCCTGTTCTGATGTCCTGATCTCCCTCCTCATTTTGAACCATGCCCTTGGGTACTTGTGTCCCAGGTGCAAAACAGCACACTCTTAATGTTAAAGTTCAGCTGCCAGGCCTCCATCCACTCCTCCAGTGTCTTCAGGTCCCGTCTCATGTCCTCCACTCCCCCTTCAGTGTCCACCCTATTGCATAATTTCGTGCCATCCGCACAGTGTGCCACCCATCCCTCCAGTCCACCTGTGTTTGTCGCACATATATATACTGAGGAAGAGTGGTCCCAGCACAGACCCCGGGGCAGCCCGCTTGTCACCCTCCCCATCTTAGAGTGCACCTCATTTGTTACCACCCGCTGGTCCTGTCCGCTAGCCAGTTTTCCACCCATCTTGTTATCTTGTCCTCTATCCCTGTGCTTCCAGTCTGTTGACTAGTCTTCTGTGGAGGACGGTTGAAGGCCTTGCTGAAGTCCAGATAAGCCACATCCACTGCCCCCGGGTTCATTTACTGGGTCACCCTGTTGAAGAATTCTATTAGATTGGACAGGCAGGATCTCCCCCTAGTGAACCCCTGCTGGTTGTTGTTTAGCAGTCCATTCCCCTCCAGGTATTGTGTTACCCTTTCCATGACCTTCCCCACAACTGTGGTGAGGCTGATAGGATGGTAGTTTTCCCTCACTTCCCTGCTCCCCTCCTTGTGTATTGGCACGACTGTAGCCCTCCTCCAGTCTTCCAGCACCTTTCCTGTGTACAAGGACAGGCTGAACAGCCTAGCTAGCGGGGCTGCCAACTCCTCTCTTACTGCCCAGATAACTCTCAGGTGCAGTCCATCTGGTCCCATGACTTTGTCCACCCTCACCTTGCCCAGTTCTACCCTGACTCTCTCTATGCTAAAAGTACTCATCTCCACCCTTATGCCCCATCTTCCTCAAATCCAGTCCCCTACCCACCCCCCTACTTGTTTAGTACTTCTGCCTGCTTGCAGTCTTCCTCACTGGCTCCTCCCGAGCCTTATGATCCCTGTCCCATCTTTCTCCTGTCCTTCACATATCTAAAGAATGTCTTCTTACCCCCCTTGACCTGCTTCACTATCCACTCCTCTGTTTCAGCCTTGCCCTCCTAATCACCCTCCTTGTTGACTTCCTAGTTTCCCTGTAGGCCTCCCTGTCCTCTTCCCTCTGTGATCCCTTGTACTTCCTGAACACCTTCCGTCTGCCCCCTACCACATTCGCAACCTCCCTGTTGAACCACAATGGCCTCCTGCTTCTTGCTCCCTTTTTCACCCCCTTACACACGTGTGTGTGGCCTCTCTGATGCTGTCCCTAATAGCCCCCCATAGTTCCTCAGCTTCATTAATTTACCCCAAACCCTCCATCGCTTCCCCCACTAACTGTCTCATCCTACTAAAGCCTGCCAACCTGAAGTCCAGCACTGTTTTACTTGTTCTGCATATTTCCTTCCCTGCCCTCACCGTAAACCTAATGGCCCTGTGGTCACTAGTACCCAGCTCCTCCCAACCACCACATCCTCTACACTCTCCCGTTAGTTAGGACCACATCCAGTAGGTTTCTCCCTAGTTGGTTCCTTGACCAACTGATGAAGGGCCCCTTTAGCACCTCCTGCTTGTGGCAGATGTTGCTTCTGGATGTTTCTAGCTCCATCTGGGAGATTCAGGTCACCCACCAGTATCGTTTCCCCTTTTTGGGCCATTCTTGCTATGTCCTACGTCATCTTCCTATCCTGCTCTTCCCCCTGGAAGGGAGTCTGTACACCACTCCCAGCCTCATGGATTTCCCCATTCTTCTGCTTATTGTCTCCCATAGCGGCTCAGTCCCCTCGTTGCCCTACTGCCCGTCTGTCACTTTCGCATCTTCCCTGACGTACAAGGCCACCCCTCCCCACTTCTTTTTCTTCCTGTCTTTCCTCATCGGTATGAAGCCAAGAATTGCAGTCTCCCATGTGTGAAATTCCATTCACCATGTTTCAGTTACCGCTATAATGTCCAGTCCGTCCTGAGTAATGATGGTTATTAACTCCTCCATCTTGTTTGCCAAATTCCTAGCATTGACCACCAAGCCCTTCCACCATTTTTCCACTTCCTCCACTCCCCCCCACTGTCCTCCCAGTACCTATCTCTGTATTCCTTCCCCGGGGGAGGACCTTGGGTCCCCCATCTCTGCTGTGGTGCGGTATGGCTCCAAATCCAGCTCCCCCATTCAATTCAAATTATACTCCTTCTCAAAGAATTCCCCCAGCCTGCACTTCAACACAGCTGAGCCATCTTTGCTGAGGTGCAGCCTGCCTGGAGCTTAGAGGCTCTCATCCTCCCAGGCTGCCCCCCAGCATCCCATATCCCATCTACTCCATCTTCCTAGGCAATCATTAAACTCTTTAATACTAATCTTTCTGCCCGTGTTGACTCTAGGTAGTAGCAACACCTCTGAAAAGGCTAGGGTTTTAAAGCCCAGGCCCCCGCAGAATCTCGCCAGTACCTTAAATCTGGCCTGTCACCCATGAGACTTTTGCCATCCAGGTCATTTGTTCTCAGGTGGAATATCAGATGCACATTTCTATCTTGGTCCCTCCTATGACGTGATGTGGTGGATTACTTCCAGTGCAGTCATCCCTGGTATGCACTCCACCCAAACCGCACTACTCCTGCCTCCCCAGCATGCACTTCACCTGCATTGCACTACTTCTGCCTCCACTGGTATGCACTCCACCCACACCGCACTATTTCTGCCTCCTGCCAGCACACCCACCCACACTGCACTACTTGCCCCCCCAGCATGCACTCCACCCAAACCGTGACTACTTTGCCCCTCCGGCATGCACTCCACTCACACTGCAGTACTACTGAGCCCCCAGCATGTACTCCACCCACACCATACTACTTCCTGCGCCCACCGCATGCACTCCACCAACACCGCACTACCCCTGCTGCCCCGGCATGCACTCTAACCACACCACACTACTACTGCCCCCTCAGCATGTACTCCACGCGACACCGCAATACTTCGGCTCACCCGGACATGCACTCCACTCAAACTGCACTACTTCTGCTCCCCCCGTCATGCACTCCACCCACACCACACTACTTCCTGCCCCGCCTGCATGCACTCCACCCACACCGCATCATTCCTGCACCCCGGCATGCACTCACCCGCACCGCACTACGCCTGCCTCCACTGGTATGCACTCCACCCACACTGCACTACTCCTGCCCCCGTGAGCATTCCAGCCACGGCACTACTTTTGCCCCCGGCATGCACTATACCCACAATGCACTACTCCTGCCCCACGGCATGCACTCCACCCACACTGCACTACTCCTGCCCCCGGTATGTTTTCAACCCACACCGCACTACTCCTGCCCCTTCATTTGATTCCCTTTAGAATGGAATCCCTAATCAGTAGCACCTTAGCTCCTAATTTCCCCTAGGTTTGTTGCACCCCTGCTCTCCTCCCCAAAGGCACTGGTGTCTGAACTACCTTGCCGGCTCTTGTCACTCCTCTTCCTGTCCCTATGCCCTGGTCATCTCCCCCCCACCCATTTTGTCCGCCCCCTCACATTTACCGCTCCCCTCCCCTGCCCTCTTCACTCGCCTCCCATCTCCCCACGTGCCAGTCTCCTACCTGCAAGATCCTAGGTGGCTTGGAGATTCTGGCAGCCCCCTTGACCTCCTTCTTTTCTCCCTGTTCCCCCACCTGCCCTTCCAGTGCCCGTAGATTCCCTCTTCCATCATTGAATGCACTAACCTTCCTCCCTGCCCCTCCTTCTGGTCCCCTTTTGTCTGGAATCCTTCCTCCTTCCTTGAAACCCCTTCCTCCCAGGACTCCATACCCCAGCTCTCCTTTTCAGACTCCCCTGGACCCTTTGCTAGTTGTGTTCCCTTCCCCACCACACTGCTCACTTCCAACCTCCTCATCCCTTGAGCCTCTTCCCCTGCGCCTCCATTTCACCTGAGTCCCTGTCCAGATTCTTGCCTTCCATAGATCCTGCCAGGGGTGAGCATCTGTTTGAAACTGAGATCATCCCAGTTGCATGCTTACCAGCTTCCACTTCCTGCAATGTTTGCCCCCTGGCTGTGGTTCTTGTAGCCCCTTCCCCCCCCCTTCTCCCAATGGCCCCCACTCTGCCTCCCTTACCATCCACCCGTCCAGTCCCCCAGTTCCTTCGTTCCGCCTTTGCCCCCTGCTGGCCTGGCCTTCTGGGTTTCCAACTGTCCTTCCAACCCCCGCCCTTCAGTTCCTTCCAGTTTGCATTGTGTGTGCCCCCCACCTGCACCCATGCCCTTTCACCCATCTATCCAGCTCATACCTAAGTCTCCACAACTCCACCCTCCAGTTTCCTTAACCTGGTACATACAGGGCAGTGCCCAAGTCTCCATAGCACATTCATGGCCACAGCAGCCCCGCAGCCACTGCATTCTTACCCAGCCTGCCTCTCCATCCATTCTGCATCCATCCTCCTCCCTGCCCATGAGCTATCCCGCCCTCCCCAGCTGCCTCTGCTTGCCGTCCCTTCTATCCCCACCGCCTGTACCCTTGACCCCTGGCAAACCCCAGTTTTGTTGCAGCCATTTGGTCCCACCTAGTTGTGCAATTTTCCGTAATATGCAGCTTAGCCTTATCTTCAATTTGTCCCCTATCTAGTTGTAACAAGCTTACATGCAGTTTATTTGTGAAGAGTGTCCCACACAACAATTGGGCCAAATATTAGCTCCGACTCACCCCTGCCTGAGCTGTTTAGGATTTGCCTTGTCCAGCAGTCTCCCCCCCCCCGAGCTCAGGCAGACCCAATTCCCCAAATGTCTGCCCCTCATTGGATAATTTCTTCACAGTTTCCCAAGCCTTTGCCCAGATTTACATCGAGGTTCAGGACCACCTTGCCGAGATCAAATCCAGCCTATAACCAGTCAGCCCCTTGTGTGCATCATCCCTCACAGTTGCCCCTCAGGCTTAGCCTGTATTCAACTAAGTCCAGGACCACCCTTTGCAGCAATTCTAATCTAGTCTATGTCAGGTTCCAGAGAGTTTAAGTGACACAGCCCTGCTGCGAAATTCCAGTCAGCCTCCTGGTCCTAGTGAATGGATCGGGGTAGTTTCAGGGCAATGAGAAAGTTAAAATGGTAACAGCCCTGTTTCAGACCCCCTTGGTCTATCCAGAGACCTCCCTGCTGCAGACTTCACTGGTACTGTGCTCCTAGAAACTTGAGAAGTTTTGCAGCTCACAGGTCTTCAGACACCCCTTGACCAATCCCCAAGCCTCTCAGTTGCAGATTCCTCCTCTCTCCTCTATTTAATAGAGGTCAGTGTTGGGGCTGGGAAGTGTGGGAGGGATGAAAAACCGGCATCTTTGACGGATGCTCTGTAGATTCCCTCCACTGACTACAGCAAACTCCTTCCTTCCTCAGCCGCCGATGTAGCCATTCTGGTCCTCCCACACCGCCGACTGTGGCTCCCCTTCTGCTTCCTTGCTCACAGCTCCAGAGATGTGTGGCCGGCTTCCTGTACTTGAAAAACTGGACCCTTCTGGGTTGATTAGCTGCTGCCTCCTTGGGTCTGATTGTCCGAATGTCAAAAGCAAAACCCAAGGCCTCCATGGCCCAAAATGACCACCTGTAAATTCCCACTGCTGACTACGGCAAACTCCTTCCTTTCTTGGCCCCTGATGCAGCTGTTCTGGTCCTCCCACACTGCTGACTGAGGCTCCACTTCAGCTCCATTGCTCGCAGCTCCCAATGTACCTATACTACTGCGTTAGACACCATGTACACTTTACTGTCCTACATTCTACAGCAGGCTCTCATCTACACTGAATGTACCACATTCCATGGTAGGAGCCCCCTGTACATTGAATGTACCTACATTCCATGGCAGGACCCCATGTACACTGAATGTACCTACATTCCACAGTAGGAGCCCATGTATACTGAATGTACCTATATTCTGCAGTAGGACCCCATTACACTGAATGCACCTACATTAAACAGTAGGACCCCTTGTACACTGAATGCACCTACATTCTGCAGTAGGATCCCAAGTACACTGAATGTACCTACATTGTGCTGTAGGAGCCCATGTACACTGAATGTACCTAAATTCTTCAGTAGGTCTCCCCCTACTCAGAATGTACCTATATGCTGCAGTAGGATCCCATGTATACTGAATGTACCTACATTCTGTAATAGGACCCTGTGTACACTGAATGTACGTACATTCTTTAGTAGGACCCCATGTATACTGAATGTACCTACATTCCACAATAGGACTCCATGTACACTGAATGTATCTACATTCCACAGTAGGACCCCATGTACGCTGAATGTATGTACATTCTGTAGTAGGATCCCATGTACACTAAATGTACTTACATTCCATAGCAGGATGTCCATGTATACTGACTGTACCTACATTACAAACATAAGAACATACGAATGTGCCAGCAGAAACAGACCACCCAGTCTATCTACATCTGCTTGCATGTGCAGCTAGAACCCCTAGTTTGCAGCTGCCCCCCCTCCCTTTGTCATCCAACTGCTGCCCTCCAACTTCCCCACCATCACTCTCTCCTGCTCCCTCTCCCATGCCCTTTTAAAGCTGTTTACAGATTTACATGATACCACCCATTCTGGCAGTGTGTTCCATTTTGCTACCACCCTCTCTGTGAAATAGTGTCTCCTCATTTCCTTCCTAAATCTTCCCCCCTCTATTCTTAGCCCATGCCCCCTGGTGACCCTCCCCCTCCTTAACTTAAAGACCCCATCTGCCCATTCCTTATTGATTCCCCTCAGATACTTGAATGTCTCTATCATGTCCCCCCTTCCTTCTATATCCTCCAGGGTGCACATATTCAGGTCTCCCAGCCTGCTCTCATAGTCTCTCCCTTCCATTCCACATATCATCTTCGTTGCCCTCCTCTGCACCCCCCAGTAGCCTGATATCATGTTTTAGGTATGGCCTCCAAAACTGCACACAATTCTCCAAGTGCGGCCTTACCAGTGACCTGTAGAGGGCAAGATCGCCTCTCTTGGCGTGAATGAAAACCACTCGCTATGCACCCCAGCATTTTGTTCACTTTTGCAGCTGCTTTCCTGCACTGGGCAGTATTGTTCATGGTCCCAGTTACCATTACCCCAGGTCCTTTTCCTCCTCAGTGATCCCCAGCTTAACCCATCCAGCCAGTATTCTCTTCTTGGGTTCTTCACCCCGAAATGGATAACCTTACACTTCTTTGCATTGAACCCCAGCTGCCAACTCTCTGACCACTCCTCTAGCGTGCTTAGGTCCCCTTGCTGCTGCTTCCATCCCTCCTCTCCATCCACCACTGCTCCAATTTTGGTGTCATCTGCGAAGAGACTTACCTTGCTCACCACCCCGTGCGCAATGTCTGATATGAAGAGCCCAAATAATACTGGTCCCAGAACAGAGCCCTGTGGCACCCCACTTGTCACTGGTTTCGGAGTTGAGAGACCCCCTCCACTACCACCCATTGCAGCCTACTACTCAGCCAGCTGTAATTCAGTTCATCAGTTTTTGCCCCTACCCTACACCAGTTAGCTTTCCCCAAGCTGCCCATGGGGCACCAAACCAAAGGCCTTGCTGAAGTCCAAGTAAAGAACATCCACCGCATGACCCTTATCTAGCTCATCTGTCAGCCAGTCATAATATTGTATCAGGTTGGTTTGACAGGACTTCCCTGAAACGAACCCATGCTGTCTCACATCTTGGAGGCCGTTGTCCTCTAGGTACGACACCAGTCTTTCCTTTAGTATCGTCTCCATGAGTTTGCGCACTATGGAGGTGAGACTTACAGGATGATAATTACCCGGTTCATCTCTTGGCCGCTCTTGTGTCGACACTACATGTGCCATCCTCCAGTCCAGTGGCACACATCCCGAGCCCAGTGAGGTGCTGTACAGATCCACCAGTGTCTCCTCCAACACCTCTGTCATCTCCCTCAGCACCCTGGGTGGATACCATCTGGCCCTGGTGCCTTGTCTAGCCTCAGTGCCCTCAGTCCCTCTAGGACTCTTACCTCCCTCAATCCTTCCAACTGTCACCTCCTCTCCCCCATCCCCACCCTCCCAGCCCATGGTGGTAGCGGTCCCCTTTTCTTCCCTGAACACTGAGCAAACATATTCATTCAGTGCTTCTGCCTGTTCCTCCTCCTTTTCTGTTCACTGCCCACCATTTTTTATCCTCACTATTGTCTCCTTGCACTTCCTTTTTCCCTGATGTATCTGAAAAAGTCTTCTCCCCACTAATTCCCTCGCTAATCTCAGCTGCCTCTGGGCCTTGGCATCTCTCCTTTTCTGGTCACCTCCCTGAACCATCTTGCATATTCCTCCCTGTCCACTTCCTTCCCCATCCTCCTATAGCGCTGGTGCACCTCTCGTTTTGCCCTCACCACCTCCACTACCTCACTGTTCAACCAGCATGGTTTCTTGCTCTGCTCCTCTTACTCTGTGTCTTGATGCAGGCTTCCATTGCCTCTGTAATCCCCCATTTAATAATATTCAATTTTTGCTCCGTGTCCATCTTCTGCCTTCTACCCTCGACTTCCCTTTCAGTAATTCCGCATCCTCCCAAAGTCCATCCCCTAAGTTTATCACCGGGTTACTGAGTTCTCTGACTCCCTGCACATGTGATATTAAACCACACACATTTTGCAGTAGGAGTAAGGCTACCAACTTTCAAGGTCTAAAACTGGGACAGGATTCACCCTGACCATGCCCCCCACTGTATCACTCCCACGGGCACCGCCACAGACAACCTGCACACAATCAATTCAATTTTGCTGCTTGACGCTGGTCTTCCCACCCCCTAGTAACACCAGTAGCAAACATCCAGATTAAAACAATGCATCATTCTGCTGCAGCAAGTTCCAAATCATGATGTACAGAAAGTTCATTAGAAGCAAACCTGCGTTAAATAGTATTTAGACATTCTAGCTGCATGTATTGCTCCTCCTGACAGTCCCATCCCAACCTGCTTACACTCCCCTCATTTGCTGAGCAAACTTCACTTCAGTGACTCCCACCACCCCACCAGATTGTTTTTACACACTTCCTTGCAGCTGATCAGGTTCGGGTACCTTAATTCCCTGCTGCTGGTCTTTTCTGTCTGGAGTCCCTCTCTGCTGCTGGCAGGTAGATGTCCATATGCACTTGTTTGCACTACTACCCAGTCTAACCTTACAGGAAGGAACATGGTTTACTGTGCTCCTGCTGACATGCTTGCGGTGCAACATGGGCGCAGGTTGAAGCTGCAAACTGTTGTCCAGCTCGAGCAGTGCCACAGTGGTACTGAAATAACTGTCACTCACGGATTAGCAGCCAGCAAAAAAAAGGGACAAAACTGGGACAAGTAAGCAAAAACCAGGACAAAAGTGACATTTTGCAAACTTGTGGGGACACTGGGACATGTTACCTAAAATAGGGACTGTCCTGGGAAAATAGGGACTGTTGGTAGCTTTAAAAGGCCCTATGTACACTGAATGTACCAACATTTCACGGTAGGACCCCATGTACACTGAATATATCTACTGTACATTCCACAGTAGGATGTCCGTGAACACTAAATGTAATCATATTCTGCAGTAGGAGCCCTTTGCATTGAGGCCCAGATATTCAGACTGCTCCAGGCTGTGGCGCAAGCCTGGGTGCAGTGCAACTGGGCTACACAGGGTGTTGACAGGGTGATATTCAATCTGAGCTGCACCATGGCATCACTGAATAGTCGCACCTGGCTACCCCGCAGTGCCATGGCGGAGTGGCACTGCACCAGCACAAGTGGCCAGAGGGAGCAGGGGATGCGCTAGCGCAAGTTCCATTGTGCTAGGTGCAACAACTGTGCTATTCAAAAGTGCACATGCAAGTGGGGCCATAATGCATGCAAGGTGCAAATGGGGCCATTTGCATGTCATCTCTTCATCTGCATGCAGGTGTGCCGATTCCTGGTGACTTCGCCTGGCACCTGCCAGGCTGCAGCTGTCTGCCGACTGGCCCCTGCACATCGCGGAAAAGCCACTGCCCGATCGCGGGCATATGTAGATTATATAAGCGTCCAGTATCCCTGGTGGTCCAGTGGACCCGCCTGCAGCCAATGTGAGCATAAGCCTGTTTAACACCGATAACACAATCCCTGGTGTTCCAGTGGACCGCTCGCAGCCCGATCGTGGGTGTCAGTACAAAATGAAAGCCACACCAATCCAACCCTGGTGGTCTAGCAGTACCCCCTTCCCCACTCTCCGACCGAGCCCCACTGCCCCAGTCGGCAGCGGTGGCAGCTCCCCACCACTTGCATCCCAGCCCCGCCAACTGACACCGTATGGTAGGGCTGTCGCCCATTGATCCACAGCGTGAGCCAATGGTGCGTGCAGCCTGTACCGTCTACACAGTCCAGATGCGTGAATGGATCCATTCACATATCTGGACTGTGTATCTGTTCAGACCACATGCCAGTGACTCCGCGATGTGAACCAATGAAGCGTGCCATAGTGCGTGTAATCGAGCGGCAACGGCGCAAGGGGTGGGGAACCGCCTCCCGCTGACTGGGGAGGCAGTGGGCTCAGAGGGAGGGTGGGGAGGGGGTACCGCTAGACCACCAGGGTTAGATTGGTGTGGCTTTAGTTTTGTACTGACGCCAACGATCGGGCTGCGAGCGGTCCACTGAACTACCAGGGAGAGGGATAACTATGTTTATATATACTTATGCCCGCATTTGGGCTGCAAGCGGTCCACTGGACCATCAGGGAGAGGGATAACTCTGTTTAAATATACTTATGCCCGCGATCGGGTTTCAAGCAGTCCACTGGACCACCAGGGATATAGGACTATGTATATTACATGTGCCCGCGACTGGGCTGAGAGCGGTCCACTGGACCACCAGGGATTGTGTTATCGGTGTTCAACTGACTTATGCCTGTGATTGGGCTGCGAGTGGTCCACTGGACCACCAGGGATATTGGACTGATATTATTACAACATATGCCCACAGTCGGGCTGCGAGTGGTCCACTGGACCACCAGGGTTTTAGGACTCTTATTTGTATATGTATGTCCACGATCAGGCATGGGGGGGCACCACCAGAAGGTGCAGCCGAAGCTCGGGTTGCCACCCACAGGTGGCAGTTGCCGTGTTGTGCCCTGCAATATGGCAGCTCACCTGTGGGTGGCCAGCTGTTGCTCCTTTTTTTTTTTGGCTCACCTGTGTGCAGCACAAGTAGGGGTTGTGCATGCATGGGCTCAGCACATCCCAGGCCGAATATTGGGATGTGCAGAGTATGCATGGGCACCCCCCCTACCTGCGCCACATACATTACTGATGCGCTCTGGCACATCAGGATTTGTGCCAGGCACAATCCTCATTTGAATATCGTGCTAGGGCGATCAGTGGGTTATGATGGTGTAACTGTAAGGCGCCATGCTAACTCCTTCTGAATATCCGGCCCACAATGTTCCATACCACAAGCTATATCTCTTTCCTCAAATAAAGCTTGAGAATCCCATTCTCGCATACCCTCCTTATATAGTTCTCCACTATCAGTTCATATACTTACTCAGCCCCAGGTGCTGAACTTTTGATCTACTGATATCTTGCATATTCCAAACCTTACCCATTTTCCACCAAAAATTCCAGAGTATTGTACTCAGTGCATCCATGGCATACTATACTCCACTAGAATCTTCTACCTCTTTTACTTCCTCCAGGCGTTATTCTTGTACACATATAATATGCTATGCCCCAATAATACTCCTGGACTTACTGTATTATCCCTCCCCAGGGTTGAAACCTAGGTACACAGCCTACATCCCTTCCTGGCCCTTAACATAAGATGGGCGGAGGCACTGCCCAATGGTTGCTTCTGTGTATGTCTCTGCTTACATCTTGCACCCTCTATTTAAATCCACCATCGGAGAATACACCCAGGGATTTACAATGTGTGGATGTTCTAAGCCCTATTGAATACCTTAGCTGTGCCATCCACTCCCTCCCTCCTTCCATGTTTGGACACACATCCTACTTGGCATACTGGTACCTTATCAGGATATGCCTCTGAGGACCTACAACTGTCCCATCACCCCGCATACTCTCCATTATTCGTCACTGGTAAAGTATTACTGCATATAACTGTAAACCTGCTAAGCATCAGCCTTAAACTTCCTCCATGTCAGTATCATGCTCCCCACAGACATGAACGAATCAAAGTCTTGAAGCCCCTCTTAGGGTTATCCAGGAAGCTACTGATCCTTCTATTGTTATGCTCAGGGAATGTTGAACTTTATCCTGGACCCCTATCTCCCATCGGATCACCCGATGACCTACCTAGCCTTAAAGGCCTAAGCTTTATGCATGTTAATGTGTGCAGCCTGTTGAAAAAAATCAGCTCCATCCAGGCTTGGATATGCCACACTAACCCTGACATTTTGGTTGTCACTGAAACGTGGCTCTGCCCGGCTACAACCAACTCCGAAGTAAACCTCCCTGCTTACTCACTGTTTCAAACCGACAGGCACTCCAGGGGTGGTGGGGTTGCTATTTATATTAAGAAAAATTTATCTGTCTCCGTTATTGACTCTACATTTGTCCAAAATGAGTTTGAAAGCCCTGCCCTTCAGGTTGGGATCTCTCCTGGCATCTCACTTTGTGTGTTAGGCTGCTACAGACCCCTTTCTGCAGGGTTACAGCTTCTGGATCACTTAAGTAAGGTCTTGGGTCATAGATCCTCAGAGTCTGTGCTACTTGGTGATATCAACCTAGACTGGTTGTCTAGTGCCTCAGCTCCCTTAAAAACACTTTGCAACTCACTTGGATGGACCCAGCTTATCAATGAAACTACCCGACAAATAAGTTAAATCCTACCAACAGCACCCTGCTGGATATTATCTTAGTTAATAAACCGTATTTGTTCACCCATGCTGGAGTACTCTTCTCTGACATCAGTGATCACTCCTTCATTGCTTGTATCAGGTCCAATCATGCTCTGTCACCTGCTTCTAAATTTTCTACCAAAAGATGTCGACGCAACTTTGACCCCTGGGAGTATATTTCGGAGCTGAGCTGCTCCATGTGCTGGCAGGACTTTTACCTAGCTAAATCTGTCACCTCAGCATAAGACATTTTTCAAGAAATTGTGTTAGGAGTACTTAATAGGCAAGCACCACTAGTGAAGGTCTGAGTCAGGAACGAATCTTGTCAGTGGTTTACTGAGGAATTGAAGGACGCAATGTGGAATAGGGACAGGCTTTGGAAAACTGCCCAAAAAACTAAACTAACAAACAATTGGATTTCCTTCAGGAGAGTGAGAAACCTTTGCACTAAGATGGTTAGAGAAGCAAAGGCTAACTTCTTTTGATCACAACTTGATCTCTCGGCCAACTGCCCCTTCAAATTCTGGAGGATAATTAAGGGTATAGAAGGCCATTAGGCCGGGACTTCCTTGTCTACCAAAAATCTCGATAGGTACTACCACACTCACTGATAAACCATCAATCCTTGATGCCTTAATAATCATTTGCTACAGCAGGTCTCGCCTTCGATTCTTCCCACCAGTAATCTTCAAGCGCAACTTGGGGTTGATAAACAAGGCACCTCCTCCTCCAGTCAGACCTTCTCGCTCAACCCACATCTCTGAAAGAGGTGGAAGATCTCCTGTTAAAATTGGACGTCAGAAAAAGCGCAGGTGCTGATCACATTAACCCATTTTCTGAAGATTGGCTATGGGTCCTAGCTGCACCTATTACACATCTGTTTAACCTATCTCTGTCGCAACGACATCTTCCTCCCATCTGGAAAACGGTGCATGTCATCCCTTTGTTTAAGTCAGGTGACCCCTGTGACCTAAATAACTATAGGCCTATTTATCTTCTCGCTATTCTGTCTAAGTTACTGGAAAAAATCCTGAACACCCAGCACAGGAACCATCTGGAATCGTCAAAACTTCTCAACCCATTACAATCAGGGTTCAGGGCACAACACAGCACTACTTTTGCTTTGGCTAAAGTCACTAATGATTGGCAGAGTGAGTTGGATAATAAGAACTTCATCTGTGCAGTTTTCCTGGACCTAAGTAAGGCCTTCGATACTGTTGACCATAGTCTGCTCCTCACATCCCTTCAAACCATTGGACTGGATGCTGTTCATCTCAGATGGTTCAGCAATTACCTTTCTGACCGTTCATAGCAAGTAAAAGTGGATGGTGAAGTCTCTCCTTTAAAAGCCCTTTGGAGAGACATTCCTTAAGGTTCCATTTTGAGTCCACTGCTTTGAACTTTACATCAACAGAATCGATGCTACCATCAAAAAGGCCCACATTCACCTATTTGCAGATGATACTGTACTTTACTCTAGCGGATCTTACCTCCAAATGGCATGCTCTGAACTACAGAATGATTTCAATCAACTACAGACTCAGCTCTTAAAGCAGAAGCTGCTTCTAAAGGCCTAGAAGACAAAAGCGATGTTCTTATCACCCTTTCCTAACCTAGCAAACCCGGCCGCGATGGGGCTACTCCCCAACTACTACAATACTGGGTGAACAGTTGGAGTACGTATCAAAATTTAAATATTTGGGGGTTTGGCTGGACTCTAGACTCTCCTTCATTGTTCACATAGAAGAGCTGATAAAGAAACTTAGAATGAGACTTGGCCTTTTCTATAGGATAAAAAAATCTCCTCACCTGGGATGCAAAATTGAGGCTAGTCCAAACTACCTTTCTCTCTTTATTAGACTACGCTGATTTCCTCTACAGCCAGGGTCCTACAGGTGCTCTTTTCAAACTTGATACGCTCTACCATAGAGCTCTAAGGTTTATAATGGGCCTTTCCCATTCCACCCATCTTTGCTCCCTGTACTCGACGGTTGGTTGGTCATCCCTTAGCTTTAGACACCAGAGAAATGCTGTGATCTGGATCTACAAAAGCATCCTAAATAAACTGCCTGATTACATCTCGGACTGCTTACCTCTCTGCTCATTAAGAAAGTATGCCTTGAGAAGTGCCTCTTACATTTTGCTGAAAGTGTCCAAGGCCAAATCTCTGTTTGGCGGGGCATCTATTAGCCACGCATGGTTTCTTTTGTGGAACAAGATACAAAAGAATCTAAAAATCAATTACCCCATTAGTCTGGCAGCTTTCAAAACCTTATATACATTCCATTTCTAGGAATCCTGTGTCTGTTCCTCCTGAGCTAGGTCCCTTTTCCTTCAGAGCTTCCTACTCTATTCTCTGACCTTGCCCCTGCCTCGTCATGAATTTAGGTCTCTTTCTGTTGTTGACTCCACCCTGCCGCATTCCCTTGCCTTCCTCCTTCACTCCCCTGCCCACATCTACACTTTATATCTACTTACCCGCGACATTTTAACCCCTACTTTTCTCTGTTTATCTGTCTTTTGACTGAGCATACTCTGTACCTACTGTTTCCCCCCATGTTCTGCACTTTGTTTACGATGCACAAATTATCTATCTGTAATTAATGTTTTACAATCTTTTGTACCACTATCTTGCATTTATACTGCCTTTGCCTAATTGTTGTACTCATAATTGACATCGTATGTTGATCTCACCAAAATTGTAATTTGATGTACACATACTTGAAATCGGATGTTGATCTCACCTATATTGTATTACCTATTGTTTGTCCCAGGTCCACCTTGAAAATGAGCTTGCTCAACGGTGCCCGTCTGGTTAAATAAAGATTTTGATTGATTGACTGATTGATTGATTGACCCCATGTACACTGAATGTACCTATACTCTGCAATAGGACCCCCTCTATACTGAATGCACCTACATTCTGCAGAAGGACCCCACGTACACTGAATGTATATACATTCTGCAGTAGATCTCCCTGTACACTGAATATACCTACATTCTGCAGTAGGACCCCCTGTACACTGAATGTACCTACATTCTGCAGTAGGACCCCCTGTACACTGAATGTGTTTACATTCTGCAGTAGATCTCCCTGCACACTGACTGTACCTGCATTCTGCAGTAGGACTCCCTATACATTGAATGTACCTACACTCTGCAGTAACAGCCCATGTGCACTGAATGTACCTAAATTCTGCAGTAACAGCCCATGTACATGTAAGGTACCTACATTCTGCAGTAGGACCCCATGTACACTAATGTACCTACATTCTGCAGTACGACCCCGTGTACATTGAATGCACCTACATTCCGCAGTAGGACTCCTTGTGCACTAAATGTACCCACATTCTGCAGTAGGAACCCATGTACACTGAATGTACCTACATTCCACAGTAGCACTCCATGTACACTGAATGTACCCACATTCTGCAGTAGGAACCATGTACACTGAATGTACCTACATTGTACAGTAGGGACCGTGTATACTGAATGCACCTACATTCTGCAGTAGGACAATTTTTACACTTAATGTATAGTACCTACATTCTGCAGTAGGACACCATGTAAACTGAATTTACCAATATTCTGCAATAGGACTGTAGTAGGGTCGTTGGTTCAGGAGATAAATTGCAGGCAGACAACAAAAATCAATGCTTAAAAAATGCCAGGATGGCATTTATCATTTTATTTCTATACTTCATGAAATGACTCAAGTTCTTACAGAAGTGAAAAATTGTCATTAGTTCAGCTTCAAAGGATCAACTATTCCGCCCAGCAGTGCCCTGAGGTCTTATCCCTCAGACTCACAGTCCCA
Source organism: Neoceratodus forsteri (assembly GCA_016271365.2). Taxonomy (NCBI): domain Eukaryota; kingdom Metazoa; phylum Chordata; order Ceratodontiformes; family Ceratodontidae; genus Neoceratodus; species Neoceratodus forsteri. The sequence continues at coordinate 20,763,960 of CM028129.1, read as the reverse complement.
GACTGACTCCCTGGTCTGGTCTCTATCTCTTTTAACACCCTAGTGGCAGACTTTTATACATGTAGGTGGGGTCACCTGACCTAGCTATTATCTAATTTACAGAAATAAAACTATCTGGGTTAGTCTAGATTGCCTGGTAATCCACCATACCTGTCTAACATACTACCCCACATAGTTTTATAGCAACACCCCTCTCTTTGTATGCAACACTGAGCTAGAAAAGCCCAAATATTCCTAATTGCATCCTCATTAGGTTCATTAAGTGATTAAGCCCCTCCTATTCTGGAGTGACCTCACCTCCTTACTTCTATAAAAGCAGCCATTTCTGGGGCTGCCAGCCCTATAGACAGTTAATACTGCAGAACCAGGTAATGACTACTACTATTCTTTATGTATAGACCATAGGTATTCCTTAGTTCGACAAATGAATAGAAGAATAAGGGCGCGCGCCTTATTTTCTTTCCCTTTGTCAACTTCAGGATACCAGGCATAAATGAAAATAAACCAAAACAAAACGAAGGGAAAATTGTTTAACAAGGAGAGGCACACATAGCTGAAGCTTGTTTCCAGATGCAACCTGTTTGCACAAGGAAGTTAAGTGACTTGCTCAGAGTCACACAGTATGCAATTGGGGGACGGGGCTGTGATATTCAAACCTAGGACTCCAGGTTTGCAGCTCGGAGCCTTAACCACTGTGCCATACTGTCTCAAAAGAAACAATGTTCTCTTTGTACTTTTTTTCTGTAAGGGCTTTATTTCTTTAGCCCTCACCTTGCTATACCAACAGTCTAATTAAAGGGTGGGGGGGTCTGGTAAACTCAGCTCAGGATACTTCACCAACTCCCTAATAACAGCAACTTTATATTTTTCACAAGTTGATGGCTAAAATATCAGCTGGATGGTAAACATTTCAATTCAGCCCATTTTGACTTTGTTTAATGAGGTGCCTAGCAGCTACCTATCCACCTTTTCTTATAGTTCCTGCTGTAATCCAGGATTTGTAATGTTGCACTCTTTAGAGTGCATAGTGTTATTGAAATGTAAAGAGAGGTGGCTGAAATCAATCTGCCGCCTGCCTTTAGAGTTTAAAGATTAGAATTTACATGCTGCCTTTATTTTTCATTTTGCTGTCTCTCTCTCTCTCTCTCTGACTTGACCTCTCCCTCTATATAACTATGCAATAGAAAGGGCAGTAGAGCCCACAAATCTTACAGGGAGCAAGTGGTAACATGCAGGAGTAGAAGGAGAAAGTTATGTAGCCTGCTCCTCTATTTTTCCACTGAAGTGCTTGCCTAAGAGTGCTAAGCACTATTCAAAGAATCAGGGCACCTGCAGTTGCATTCTGGCAATCTGCCAGCTGCTCGCTATCATGGGCACATTGCACATCGGAGCTAGGAGTTTAGGGGTTTTACATTAACCCTGCCAAGCAACTGTTTTGGCTCCTAATGCCTTTTCCATGTTTTAGGGCACTGGCATATTATAAAGAAACATGTCCTGCATTCTTTACATACTCTCCTCTCAGGAGATTTCCACATACAAGCAACATGTGCCTTCATACAGAATCAGGGCATACTTTAATGCTAGCAGCGCAATAGAGCTGCTAAAGACTTTTAGAGCTTTCCTTTTGGATACTGGCTATTGGACAAGGAACAGAACGGAAAGGGCACAGATAATAAAGGGTTGCTCTTGTCCTTACAAGTGTTTGTGGCAGGATGCAAGGGTGTCCTCCTACCATGAAAGATTGCTAATTTGTGCAGGGTAGTACAGGAAGGGATGTTTCTGCACAGTTAACAGTCAAGTTACAGTCAATATCATCCCTTTATACCTAGGCACTTTATTTCTTGGGGGTATTTTATAGAATATCAGGGCCCTACTCATCACAGGGATCACCCTGTGACATTCCTCCCTCTAAGAGGCAACCACCTACTGGTTGTCAAGGACCCATATCCATCCCTTCATAGGGGCATGGTGGAGCTCCGGCCCACCCACACCATAGAGCTCTACCCCAGGGTCATTTTAAGCAGTATATGCCATTCCTACAAAACAACAAACAGATACTGCATCTTCTTTTACCCTGGGGCTTCTATTCTGTTTTACCTAGTAAACCTCTAAGTAAATAGTCTCACATTAATAACCATCATGAGTCACAGCTGACTGGTAATACTCAAATTCCTTTCATTACCATATTACACATTTCACTTTAATACTATCAGGGACCCATTTTCTAGAGTGAACCATCCGATAGAAAAGTCTCAGAGGTCATGTTATGCTTGAGCAGAGAGAAAGATATAAATAAATCAACAGACTAAAAAATAGATCAGAGAAGAAGAGAAAGAGAAACAATCGCCTGAAGGTGGCCAACCCTCCAGTCGATGGAAAATATTTGGAAAGATAGAAAAGAAGATTGCTGCAGCACAGAAAAGAAATGAATAATATAATGAAAATGCTATTGACAAACAATTCCTTAATCTGACTTTTACCCTGGGGTACCATCTAATTAACTGTAACTTGCACACTCAGTTTTGATAAAAACCGAGGTTACCCTAGTACACCTCTATCATAGAACTCCCTGGGGTACTCTCTTTATCATTGTGGCAGGATATATCCACCTTCCTTTACCTGGAAGGGAATGGAGCTAGGCCCACCCTCACCAAAGCTCTATCTCAGGGACCCATAATAGTGTAACACATTTAATCTATTGTAACACTCAAAAACAAAATGTATTCCCTGAGACTAGTCTGTACTTCCCCCAGTACGTAATCTAGAAGAAATATCCCCGCAGCATTTTTAAGCTGCTATCTAGCTTCTTTTTGTCCCCATCTGGTTGTTCATTTCACAACCCTTCCATCAATTTATAGTTCTGTTTATTACTGAGACAGTCCTTCCATACATGTACCCAGCAGTCCCTCTCTTTGAATTAGTGTAACCCATCCCACACCTAATATCTATGGCTTCCTGGGGTCTCTGTCAGACACCAAGAGATAAATAACTACTCTTCTGAAATGCAGGCTTAACACCTGGTACCTCCCAATGTACATCGGTGCTTCCCCCTTCTCCAAGGTTACCATCTCGATTGGCCTTCCCACCTTTGGTTTCCACACCCTATGCATTTGGCAGACTCCCTCTGGCACACCTCCCTCTTTAAGCAGCTATTTGCCGGTACATCCCTGGCCAGTAGAAGTCTGAGGTTAACCCTGCCAGGACTTCCTCATGGCTTAATGGCTTAGAGTGGCTGGAGCAGGCATTCTCCATCATCCTCTCTATAAGCAATTGGAACCACTATTCAGCACAACAACCTTTCGTATGGGGGTTAGGCTTAACATAGTAAAGGGTACCCTGCCTGTCTTCAACCCACCATAATGGTTTGACCCTTGTTTCACCAGTACCCATACCCCTTCCTGATCCTTGATGTAGGAAGCTAACAGAGCTACATCAGGATCTCACTTTGTAGCTTTCCCCATGCTTTACTTAGGTCACTGCATTCAGATTTTGGTTTATGTTTAGTAACAGTCAATGGTATATGGTCTCTTCAGCCACACTGGCTTCTTCCTGCTTTCCATCCTGAACTATGACATATGCCCCTAACTTAGTGACTTCAGGACCTTCCTTTTGTTCTTTTTTCCAATTTACTCTAAATAAATCATTACATTGTGAATCAGAGAGTCCAATACATTTTAAAGTCCCTTCAGCTCCTAGAGCCTTTTCTACATTGCTTGTGGTCTTCATCCCTAGGTCCATAAGAACAGTCTTACCTGGGGACTTCTCCGGCATTACCACTCCATTGTCCTCAATCCAATACATTCCTGGGAAAATAGGAAGGATAGGAAGTTCAGATTCTGAATGTTCCATCTGGGTTGTCTCCATGTCCATAATCCAAGGCTCATCTCTCCTGGATACATCCCTGGCCTGCTCCAATTGGATCTCCAGCTCTTGGCATCTCCACTCTGCCTCCCTCTAGTGTCGCTCTGCCTCCACCCAGCGTTCGTTCATCCAACGCAACACCCTCCTCAGGTCTGCCATCTGGTTTCATGGTGCTTCGCCCAGGTCACCATTTCCACATATCCTCATCTCCACTGGCGCCATGCACTTTTCTGCCTCTCTCCTGAGGTACTATTTCCAGTACCCCGACTCAGCTCTCCCAAGCATCCTTCAGACATCCAGCCAGGAATCCCACTTCTGACACCAACTGTAGTGGGGTTGTTGGTTCAGGAGACAAATTGCAGGCAGACAACAAAAATCAGTGCATAAAAATGCCAGGATGGCATTTATCATTTATTTCTACACTTCATGAAATGATTCAAGTTCTTACAGAAGTGAAAATTGTCATTAGTTCAGCTTCAAAGGATCAACTCTTCCACCCAGCAGTACTCTGAGGTCTTCTCCCTCAGACTCACAGTCCCAGACTGACTCCCTGGTCTGATCTCTATCTCTTTTAACACCCTAGTGGCAGACTTTTATACATGTAGGTGGGGTCACCTGACCTAGCTATTATCTAATTTACAGAAATAAAACTATCTGAGTTAGTCTAGATTGCCTGGTAATCCACCATACCTGTCTAACATACTACCCCACATAGTTTTATAGCAACACCCCTCTCTTTGTACGCAACACTGAGCTAGAATAGCCCAAATATACCTAATTGTATCCTCATTAGGTTCATTAAGGGATTAAGTCCCTCCCATTCTGGAGTGACCTCACCTCCTTACTTCTATAAAAGCAGCCATTTCTGGGGCTGCCAGCCCTATAGACAGTCCTGACTGCAGAACCAGGTAATGACTACTACTATTCTTTATGTATAGACCATAGGTATTCCTTAGTTGGACAAGTGAATGGAAGAATAAGGACGCGCTCCTTATTTTCTTTCCCTTTGTCAACTTCAGGATACCAGGCAGTAACTGAAAATAAACCAAAACAAAAGGAAGGGAAAATTGTTTAACCAGGAGAGGCACACTAAGCTGAAGCTTGTTTCCAGGTGCAACCTGTTTGCACAAGGGAGTTAAGTGACTTGCTCAGAGTCACACAGTATGCAATTGGGGGACTGGGCTGTGATATTCAAACCTAGGTCTCCAGGTTTGCAGCTTGGAGCCTTAACCACTGTGCCATACTGTCTCAAAAGAAACAATGTTCTCTTGTACTTCTCTTTCTGTAAGGGCTTTATTTCTTTAGCCCTCACCTTGCTAAACCAACAGTCTAATTAAAGGGTGGGGGGGTCTTGGTAAACTCAGCTCAGGATACTTCACCAACTCCTAATAACTTCAACTTTATATTTTCCCAAAGTCGATGGCTAAAATATCAGCTGGATGGTAAATTTCAATTCGGCCCATTTTGACTTTGTTTAATGAGGTGCCTAGCAGCTACCTATCCACCTTTTCTTATAGTTCCTGCTGTAATCCAGGATTTGTAATGTTGCACTCTTTAGAGTGCATAGTGTTATTGATATGTAAAGAGAGGTGGCTGAAATCAACCTGCTGCCCGCTCTTTAGAGTTTAAAGATTAGAGTTTACATTCTTCCTTTATTTTTCATTTTGCTGCCTCTCTCTCTCTCTCTCTCTCTGACTTGACCTCTCCCTCTATATAACTATGCAATAGAAAGGGCAGTAGGGCCCACAAATCTCACAGGGAGCAAGCGGTAACATGCAGGAGTAGAAAGAGAAAGTTATGTAGCCTGCTCCTCTGTTTTTCCACTGAAGTGCTTGCCTAAGGCGCTAAGCACTATTCAAAGAAGCAGGGCACCTGCAATTGCATGCTGGCAATCTGCCAGCCGCTCGCTATCATGGGCACATTGCACATCGGAGCTAGGAGTCTAGGAGTTTTACATTAACCCTGCCAAGCAACTGTTTTGGCTCCTAATGCCTTTTCCGTGTTTTAGGGCACTGGCATATTATAAAGAAACATGTCCTGCATTATTTACATAGTCCCTCTCAGGAGATTTCCACATACAGCGCAACATGTGCCTTCATACAGAATCAGGGCATACTTTAATGATAGCAGCACAATAGGAGCTGCTAAAGACTTTTTAGAGGCTTTCCTTTTTGGATATTGGCTATTGGACAAGGAACAGAACGGAAAGGGCACAGATAATAAAGGGGTTGCTACTCTTGTCCTTACAAGTGTTTGTGGCAGGATGCAAGGGTGTCCTCCTACCATGAAAGATTGCTATTTTGTGCAGGGTAGTACAGGAAGGGATGTTTCAGCACTGTTAACAGTCAAGTTACAGTCAATATCATCCCTTTATACCTAGGCACTTTATTTCTTGGGGCGGTATTTTATAGAATATCAGGGCCACTACTCATCACAGGGATCACCCTATGACAAGGACCCTGTGTACACTAAATGTACCTCTGTTCCACAGTAGGAGCCCATGTACACTGAATGTCCCTACATTCTGCAGTAGAACTCCATGTACAATAAATATACCTACATTCTGCAGTAGGAACCAGTGTACACTGAATGTACCTACATTGTGCAGTAGGACTCCATATACACTGAATGTACTGTACCTATATTCCACAGTAGCAGCCCATGTACACTGAATGTTCCTACATTCTGCAGTAGGACTCCATGTACACTAAATATACCTACATTCTGCGGTAGGAACCAATGTAAACTGAATGTACCTACATTGTGCAGTAGGACTCCATGTACTCTGAATGTACCTATATTCCACAGCAGAATCCCCTGTACACTGAAAGTACCTACATTCTACAGTAGGACCCCATGTATACTGAATGCACCTACATTCTGCAGGAGGACTCCCTGTGCACTAAATATAACTATATTCTGCAGTAGGACCCCCTAAACATACCCACATTCTGCAGTAGGACCCCCATGTACACTGAATGTACCTACATTCTGCAGTAGGAGCCCTCATACACTGAATTTACCTACATTCTGATATTGGACCCCCGTGTACACTGAATGTACCTATATTCATCAGTAGGACACCTTGTGCACTAAATGTGCCTACATTCTGCAGTAGGACATCATGTCTGCTACAGCCAGACTACGAACAGTTATGCAACAAATTAGTGGCAATTCTGTGATGGACTTTACATTCTGCGGCAACTCAAAAGAGCCCCAAATAGAAATCAGTTGCCCTGAAAGAATGCACTGAAAAAGGTAGCCTGGAGCAGTTCAGCAGATACACAGGCAAGGCAATGCAAAGCAGTCCTGGTACCATGATTTGGACTGGAGGTAGGATATGGTGCAAATGAAGGGTTATTTTTACTGCAGTCTGTGTTATTCTCCATATAGCTTCCTCCCACCCGCTCAGTCCTGATTTACTGCAGTGATGCATATCAGATTAAGCTCCCTGTCTGCACACTGGCTTGAAAACCAGTACTGCCAGGTTACAAAGCAGTGCTGCTCAATGCCTCTCCCCACCAGCTTGCTTGAAGCCTTGAAGGCTGGTGGTGTTGGTTTGTGTTGCAGTGCATAGTCCATAACGGCCATCAGCTTTAGAGTTAAGTGGCAGAGATTTTGGAAAGGGGTTGTCCACCTGACAGCTGCTAAACATTCAAACTTCCCATGGGCAGGGGTTGTGCTCTTTGGCTCTCCCACAAGAATCAAGAATCAGATTTTATACTGGTAACATAACTGTTACCTGCCCTGATGACTCCCCTCTGGAGGTTATCTTCTCCTTCAAGTACCTTGGAGTCACCCTTGATCCCGCTCTTGACTTCTCTTTCCATACTGTATTTCTGCCACTTGCAACACTGTCAATACCAAATTGGGTTTAGCTTATAGAACCAGACATATTCTCACCCCTGATGCCCACCTTTCCATTGCAAATGGTGTCCTCCTTCCTTGCCTAAATTATGGTTCCCTTGTCTTCATGTGTTACCCCAAAGCAGCATTGCTCAGATGGACATTACTTATAGCATTATCTATTGCTTTATTTCATCTGCACACAGACTCACAGATCACTGTGATTATATGCCAGCCTTGACTGGTTGTCTTCGTCAAGACCTTGGTCATTAGCGCTTGATTACTTAGTAGAAAAGTACATCCAGACAATGACATCACCCTTAATTGCCAATTTGTTTAAACATTTTCATCAGAACTACTCCTTGATGTATAATAATGAATGCTTACTCATTGTGCAAAGGTCTCCCTCCGATAGGTGACCAGGCCTTTTCACTAATGTTCATTAATTTTTTCATGAACTGAAAAGGCATGAAGTTTATAATTGGATCCTGCTTCTTACTGAGTGTATTTCAATATTTCACCAGTTGTAATATATTTATCTGGGTTTGTTTTAAACTGTGTTTTAGAACTGCTTATAATTACTTCCAGTAACAGGCTATTATATAAACTGATTATTTGCTCTGTGTAGAAAAACTTTCTTTCTTTGTTCGCAACCTTCTTGGATTGCCTTTAAAGGATGGCCCTTGGTTTTCAAGTTAATATCCTTAAATGTCATGTTTAGTTCATTAAACAAATAAGGGTCATAAATTATGTCGTGAAATAGCAAGATACCTCCCCTTTTGCTATGACGTTCTAATAGGTATAGGTTTATGTTCCCTAGCCTCTCCACATATGTCAGATTTTTAATATCTGATATTATTTTAGTCATCGTACACTGTAATCTCTCTACTCTGTCAGTCTCCCTTTTTTGATAAGGGAACCACAACTGGCTTCCATAATCCAGTAAAGACCTTATATAGGATTGGTACAGGGGCATGATAACCTCAGCCTAATGACTTTTTTTATATTTTGTTTTCTGGTTCCTAGTACCTGATTTGTTCTTGAAATAACTGCAGTACAATGATCTTCAAAGTCCAGTGTGCCATTAATCAGAATCACTAAGTCTTTTTCTATATGACTAACTTTCAGAACTGAGTTATATAATGTGTATTGATGACATTTCTCCATGTTAAAGATCAGCGTCCATATTTTGGCCCATTTTGTTAATTCATCAAGATCTGATTATATACCTACTACGTTTTCAGAATTGTTCCTGGGACCCCCGTACTTTGTACTGTCTGTGCATTTTGTTACTCCGTTCAGTATCTTTTTATGTCAGAAATGAAGATTTGGGAAAAATTGGAACTCAGCACCAACCTATGGGGTATGCCACTAGTCACCCTACCCTCTGTAGAAAAGAAGCCATTCACTGATACCATCTGTGTTTGATTTGTCAGCCATCTATCAATCCATCTCACCACAGTATTATCTATGTTGAATGAGAGTAATTTCTGGACCACTGCCCAGTGTGGGACAGTGTCAAAAGCCTTACAGAAATCTAACAGTACCATACCAGCAGATCCCCCGCTATCCAATATTTCACGAATGGTTTCATAGAAGCAGATGGGATCTGTGATGAATGAATGCCTTGTGGTGAACCCATGTTGTTGCTGCTCGTGACCATCAGTGAGGTGTTTATGTTGTATTAGCATATCCATAATGTTTCCAGGGACCGAGGTTTAACTTACTGGTTGATAGTTTGCTGCATGTTGTTTGTCCCCTTTAATGTGAATCAGAGTTACTTTCTCAGTTCTCCAGTTTTTTGGTACAATTCCATCCTTTAAAGATTTTTCAAACAATGGGTCCTATTCATGAAAGTGCAGAAACTGTGCCCAAATGTGATGTAATGCAGGCACGCAGCTACGTAGCATGGCCAACTGAAAAAACATGAGGCATTCACAAAGGAACACGCAGTGGGATTGCAGGCAGAGGCGTGGCCAACAGATGTACACAGTGCTGCATGCAGGGACAGTGGTGCAACCCAAACATACATGTCCCCACCCCTTGACCCCGTCACACATGGGAAGTTGCACTGCATAGACACAAGGAATTGAATACCACGATGAAGGAGCATACAAAGTGGGAAGCGGAGTCAGAGGTGCTGTGTTGGTGCCACACGTACCCCCCACAAGAGGCTGCACACCCAGTCCAGGGACAGGCTCAGGGCTGTGGAGGGCACATATCACGTAGTACCAACAGGGTCCTGTCCAGTAATTTCATTGGCAGACAGGTGGTAGCCATGGGGGTGGACAACTGTGACAACTATTGGGTGCTGTACAGTGCAGAGTCCCTGAAAACCCCAGTGGAGGTCAAAGCCAGGATATGGCAGGATAGCCAGGCTGCTGTCAATGCAGCCAATCTGGAGGCATGGACACTTGTGTCAATCAATCTCAAATGGCGTGACCTCCGGTCGGCCGTGAAGCAAAAACTGTCTTCCATGAAATGGGCAGAGTGTGGCACAATCAGGGGACCACCCCTGCAAGTGCCAACAATGTCACCTATTGAGAGGATGGTTGCTGATTCCCTCTCTGAGGTCGGCTTACATGGGGAGGTGGAGGGCATTGACACCTTGCCAGGTACATGGCACAGTGACAGGGATGCAGGGTGGGAGGTATATGACTGAACAGAATACCAACTGTCCTGTCTCACACCCTGTAGATCAGAAGACAATGGCCAGCACCCATGCATCACCAGCAACCTCCGTGGAGGAGGAAACACGGGGGACACAGATGTGGATGACACAGGCATGTAGATCGCATTGTGGCCAACTGAATGCATACCAATGCCTTCCAATGCACCAGTAATTAGCCTTCCAATGCACTCTCATCTACAGGTGCCATGCAGAAGACACAGGATATGGCAGTGGAGAGGGGCACCCTGAAGGACACCGACTCTGTGACTGTGATGGAGACATTGGAGGCCATGTAAGACCTGGCCCAGAACCTAACAGGAGCCAGCAAAGGCCCCCTGCCTTGAAGCAACCTCACACACAGCCAGACACCCAGTACTGTGAGACTGGGCCCTGTGGGGCAGCTGACACAGCCTTACATGCCCAGCCATGCAGGAAAACTTACTGTTCCACATACACAGCCCAGAGACCTAGGGGCCATCGTGCAACCCCGCAAGGACATGTAGATTGGGAGGAGGAGGAGCCCTAAGAATGCCTGACCCAATGGGCACACAGGACAACACCACAGTCTGTCATGCAGACCTACAATCCTGAACTGTACCAGCTGGAATGGGACTGCCTGCAGATCATGGAGGAGCATGGGCTGCAGCATGCCCAAAAGAATAGGGGACATCCTGGAGCGGATAGCAAACCATCTGCTTTCTGGGGCTAGCACAGCCAGCCAGTCTGTCCCCCAACAGGCCAGGATGTGGCTTTCCAGATGCCACCTGGTGGACACTCAGGGCCCGTGACACAGCTGCAGGCCCCACCCGCTGACACCTGCACACATCCCAGTTTGCCATGGCACAGAGTACTGTGCCACACCAGCAGCCCCACAGGCCCAGAGAGGCCCATGCAGGGTGCCAACACTGAGGCATCTGCCAATGCACCAGGGACACAGAAGGTGGGGATGGGCTCACATCAAGGGATCAGATGCCACCTGCATGCTGGGGACCTGGGGATTCACAAGGCAGCGCAACCTTGTAGCGGCTCCTTGTGGCAGTTTGTGGAGGTGCTGATAATAGCTCATTTGGATGCTGTTCTCCCAGGGGGTAAGGAACTTGTAGTGCTGGTACATAGCAGCTACTGGTGACATTTGTGGAGTTGTCGATAACGGCTTCTTTAGATGCTCTTCTACAGAGTTGTAAGTGAGCTCACAGCACAGCCCTGTAGCAGCTCCTGGGGCAGTTTGTGGAGGTGCTGATAACTGGCCCTTTGGATGTTCTCTTCCCAGTGGATTAAGGGTCTCACAGTGCAGCCTGCACTACTGGAGGCAGTTTGTGGAGGTGCTGATAACTGGCCCTTGGATGTACCCTTCCCAGTGGATTAAGAGGTCTCGCAGCACAGCCTTGTAGCAGTTCCTGGGAAAGTTTGTGGAGATGCTGATAACTGGCCCTTTGGACGCTCTCCTCCGGGGAAAAGGGAGCTTGCAGCCCTGCCTTGTGGTGGCTCCTAGTGGCAGTATGTGAAGCTGCCATTAATGGCTCCTTTTGATGCTCTTCCCCTCAGGGGTAAGGGGGCTCGCAGCATAGCCTTGTAGTGGCTCCTGGTGATGGTTTGTGGAGGTGCTGATAATGGCCCCTTTGGATGCACTTCTCCAGGGTAGGGGAGCTCACAGCGCAGTCTTTTAGCAGCTCCTGGGGGCAGTTTGTGGAGGTGCCAATAACTGGTCCTTTGGATGTACTCTTCCCTGTGAAGTAAGTGATCTCATAGCACAGCCTTGTAGCAGCTCCTTGTGGTGGTTTGTGGAGGTGCTGCTAATGGCCTCTTTTGATTCTGTCCCCCTGGGTGGGTAAGGGAGCTCGCAGTTCAGGCTTGTGATGGCTCCTTGTGGCAGTTTGTGGAGGTGCTGATAATGTCTCCTTTGGATACTATCCTCCTGGTGGGCAAATGAACTTGCAGCACTGCTCTGTAGTGCTCCTGATGATGGTTTGTGGAGGTGCCGATAATGGCATAGGTGACCATGTGTCACTGGGCACCCCCAGGCCAGTCACTGCATGCATGTGAGTCAGGGGAGGAGGGTGGGGGGAAATAGAAAATGGGAAAATGCCATGTCAGTATGGCAGATGATGGCCTTTCTGCCCTTCCCATTCCTGGGCCCTCTGCTCATTACTGATGGGCATGCCCCCCCAGTCCTTACACATTGCACCTTCACTAGGCAGTAGTGCGGTCCCCTGCAGGGATAAGCCAGCATCAGCAAAAGGAAGTCAGGAGTTCTCATGTGATCTATGATGACAGGCAAGGGTGCCCCTCCCCCCAGGTGGGTACAAGCTGGCACACAAGGACTAAGTGATCTGGATATGAGCAGGCTCAGGAGTTGGGATCAGAGGGTAGAGTATGGTGGGAAAATGAGGGGTGATGTGGGGGCCTGATGAAGTTGGTGGCCAGTGGCACATGGATGCAGAAAAAAGAGAAAGAATCCAACTGTTCTCTCAAAAGGAAGCCTATAGATGCAAGGCTAATCAAATAATTCAGTGGCACTTACGTAATGAGTTATTTTCAAGTAGAATCACTCTTCTCATGCACAGCTAAGACGCTGTCCTTTTTACAGCTGCAGGACAGAGCTCTGCAGATGTCTTGCGATCACAGAAGTGAAAAAGTAGCTCACTGGATTCCAACCAAACAACAAGAAATGTTGGAGTTGTAGCACTGTCACTCCGCTAGTTCAAGCATTCCGTTGTCTCCATTCAGCAGACCACTTCCACTGCACTATTTTTTCTCTCTCAGAGACTGCACTATTGTCTTCCATCACTTCCATAAGAGCCGCCGTGTCCAAGATGGCCACTATAGGCTTTACACAATAGCGATTTTGCATACCACGATGCACATGAATGAAGCAGCCTGCCGTGCCAAGATAGCGTTGTGAGCTCCATGCAAGTGTGCGAGTGTCATGGCCTTGATGTGCATCGACTATCTCTCACAAGCTGCAGCCGTCTTGGCTCTGACTAGAGTTTGTTTGGATTCCTACAGCCTTGATAATTCACAGTGGTGCAACACAAATTTGATCCCAAAGGCATCTAAGTTCTCCAACCTTCAGAAAATAACTCCAGATGAATATGTACTTCTGCTAACCTTTTCCAAGATGGACAGATGTGCAACAGGAACTTATGTTCATTATTTGTTTATAAGAAATGCCCTGTGTCCCAAAGTAATGTTCAAAGAATACTGTGCAATGCAAGGACATCCTACTGATACTAACATCATCATTTTCAAATTCTGCACCTGCTCAAATATTGTGGATTTTCTGAAATCCTGCCTCATTCTGTGAAATGACTTTGGAAGTGGAATTCCAACACTCTGAAGGCAGAATGCTAAGTGTGGGATTGTATTCCCCAGTTTTTGTACACCGTGGGTTCACTGTCCACAAACCGTGGAATATTATTCCAGAAATGATGTGATCCATGGAATAATATTCCACGCTTTGCACAGAAATGCTTTTTGGAATTCTGTGAAATTAAAAGATCAATTCTGAAATACATTTCGGAAGCTGAACAGCCATTCCACCCAGATCCCACTGTCAGAGTTCTGCATTCCTCAGTGCTCTACCTGCACTTTTTCCATGCTTTTTGTAATGTTCCCTATTTCCAGAGATAAACGTATAAAACCAATTATTTCAGAATGCTGTCCCTGCTGGCTCTGCTACATTTATCTAGTTACAGGAAATCATTGGAGTTTTGTCCGGTGAGATTTCTGGAATTAAGCCAGTGCTAATAAAGGAGTAAGAGTAGGGGCAGTGTCTCCGTTGTTAAGATATTTTTAAAAGTGGAGCTTAAAATTAGGGGATTAAGCAGATAGTACTTACTTTTCTTTGCGCAAGATCTCTGCCTCTGGTGGAAATGCACACATCCGTGAGGTACTCCTAATCAGCTACACCTCCTGGCTACACCTCTGGTTGAGCTGCACAGCTCACTGAGTTGGAGGTAATGAGCACATTTATTTATTTATTCGATCTTGGATTTATATACCTTTGGGCTAGAAGCTCATTTACAAAGGTTCCACATCTAATGAGAAAAAAAACAGAAATACAATACAAGACATAACCATACATACATACATACAGTATCTAGGAAATCTTACTAACATTGTTTCAAAGAGGTGTAGCAAACTTGTTAGAAAATAGTTTTAGTCTAAGTGCAATACATGCGGTTCAGGTGTAGTTATGGCTGTTGGCTGAGCAGAGTGGACGTTTACAGATGAAGAGATGGATTAGCCCGGCGGGGCTAGGAGGATCACAAGGAGAGGACACAGGACATTTACAGATGAAGAGATGGATTAGCCCGGCAGGGCTAGGAGGATCACAAGAAGAGGACAGAGGACATTTACAGATGAAGAGATGGATTAGCCCAGTGGGGCTAGGAGGATCACGAGGACAGGACAGAGGACATTTACAGATGAAGAGATGGATTAGCCCGGTGGGGCTAGAAGGATCACGAGGACAGGACAGAGGACATTTACAGATGAAGAGATGGATTAGCCTGGTGGGGCTGGGAGGATTACGAGGATAGGACAGAGGACATTCAGATGGCTAGAGATAAGACAGGGTGCAGTTTCAATGGCTATGTACTGAAGTTAATGGGGGAATGGGACCATGTGCTGGTATACTCCCTTTAAGGTGGAGTGAAGTGAGGAAGGGAAGTCTGAAGGCAATAGTAAGGTGGGGATAGGTGTTGAGTTGGTGGGGGGGTGAATTTCCAGTTGGTAGTTGGAGGGAAGAGTAAAGTGTGAAACAGTAAGTGCAAGGTAGAACATGGTTTTCAGGACAAGCTGCTAGTTAGGAGTTACAGTCACAACTACTGTGTGATGCGAGATGGGCACGAAGCTTTAATTTAAATGGACCTAGTTTAGTTTCTGACAGAAGGTTGTCACTGAGTGTATTTGGCCAGCAGGTCACACGGTACTCAAAGGATCATTGCCCTTGGGACATCCACCAGAAAGGGACATGAAGTGGCTGGATGTTTGTTCCTCTGGTACGCCTTGTTTTGTTGGCCAAGCTGAGGGAATTCTGCACACCCAGGGGTGTTAATCCAAGGGTGAATTTATTTGCAAGTAGGCATACCTGGTACTGTATATGGCAGTCCAGGTTTAGCCAACCAGAGTGTGCACAAAGCTCACAAGTAGACACACATCAACTATACCTCTTGACCATGTCTCTGGTTGAGGTGCGAACCTCACTGAGCTGTACCTAATTAATACTGTATTTTAGATGCACGTCGATACCTCTGACATACGCTTCAGAAAGCTGTATCAAATTAGTACTGTTAAATGCTGATCAGTTACAAATAGGATAAAGTATGCAGTGATGTGTGTAATGAGAAGTTTGCATCCCCCCCCCCCGAGGTGTTAGATGCTACATAAAACCCGAGACTGAAGCTCAAAGGGTTTATTAAAGCATCGAAAACCAAGGTAGAATTGGGGTGTAAACTTTGAGTTCCACACCACCCATATTTTATTTTATATAATTGCTGGGTTTCGCTTTTTACCTCAGCAGTTATTCAAAATAAAAGAAGTTGTGGTGTCCACGGTCTGGTTAGGTTACAGAGCGCGGTCCACGGTTGACTATTTATTTAAAATTGCTTTTTATTTTGTAGCCAGCCAAAGTTAATGTTTTAAGTGGTTGTGGTACATTTTGTTTTTTAATTACTTACCACCGAGTCTGAGTGGCGGTTTAGTCTCCATTTGTGGTTCGGTGAGAAGGCAATCGGAGAGCAGTAGGGACGTGAGGAACTGTGGCAGGCGCATGCGCAGAGTGAGGGAAACCATGCATGTGTTTGCCATAATAAACACTCCTTTATTATGACAAATTACTCCATGATTTACCTATGGGAAAAAGGGAACGCCAGTAATTATAACCACATTGCATTGCAACAGCACTGTTGATGAACCTCACATACACCTCTCAGGCAGGGATGCCCAGTAGCTGAGGTTCCCAGCTATAGCTGTAGTGAGGTATACACCTCATTTAGGCCTTATAGCACATAAACTACATTCAGCTGGCTCAGGGCTGGGAGGAGCACTAAAGCTAGGGCAACACCAACTATGTTGAGCTAATCTTCATCCCTGAGGAACGCTTATTTCTGATTGCATTAGTAATTAATAGAATTGCAGGCTAGAGACAGGCAAAGTTGCGAAATTCACTTTGCAAAGAAATTCACAAATTTTGGCAACTTCGCTTTGTGAATTATCACAGTTTATTTGGTTATATGCCCAGTGAACAGACTAGGTTTGTGAGACAAATCTTCGCAAACTGCCAATTTGCAGGCAAATTAGACAATTAGTGTAGTTCGCCATGTGAATTTGTTCAATTTGCCAGTGAAAAAATATGCAAATTGTGGTAGCTGAATGTCTCTATCTACAGCCCTAACCCTACTGCAACCCTCCAATCTCTGAAAAATTTATAGCCATATACCTCCCTATCCTCTACTGGCACCCTTCTTCCTCCTCCTCCCCTGTCCTGACCAATTTCAAGTCTTTAGACACTTTGTAAATGTCAGATTAGTCTGTGACACACAGTATATATCAAAATGATTTATCTAAGTTCAGTATACCCTTCCCATACCCACAGCACACAGTCCCCGATCCTCCCCCCACCAGAGTCCCACCACCAAGTTCATGAGTCATAAGACCCCCCAGCACTCTCTGGCCCCCCACCCTCCTTCCCAATTAGTTCCCCCACAAAATTACCTGTAATAAACAAAATGGTCTCCGGTTGCAGAGTGTCTGCTCTGTTCAGTGTTCATCTCAGGTATGGGCCCAGCAGGAATGAATGCTAACATAGTGTTGCTCCTAGTAAAATCTTTTTTGGTAGTTTCTATTTTTGCATTGGGGACCAGGGCATCTCTCAGGAGTGCTCATTCAGCTGTGGCCTCTACTCCCTGCCTGAAACCACCTTCCCCAGGAGTACAATTGCTGCACCCTCCCCCAGACCCATGGATCCTTCCAGCCCCCGATCACCCCTTGGGGAGGTCCCATCTCATCTACCTGGCGGCCTTTCTGAGATTAGAGGGTCAGTCCTGGTCGGGGTCGAGGGGCTCAGGAGAGCCGTGGAAGGATTGTCTGGCCTCGGTATGTGGGCTTAGGCTACTGGGGCCTCAGTTACCTCCCTGTGTTCTCTGGGGTTTTTCTGCTGGTGTTTCCCCCCTGGAGCACGGACATGCAATGATGTCTACATACTAATGTGCTGATGTCCACCACTGCTGCACCCCTCCTTGTGGCGCCACTCCTTGCAGGGCACCCAATCTCCATTGGGGATCACTGAAGAGCGATGGAAAACCCCATTACCCACCCTGAGAGGGGACAGCAGTCCTCCGGGCACTCAATCCCCCTCCCTTCCCTGCTGACCCCTGGCAACCCGAGTCCGTTCCCAAACCCAGGTTGCCGGCGTGGTGCAAGGCATGGTGTCCAGCGCCTCAACCCTCACTGCCACTTGGCTGGCTGCTCCTAGTAAAACCTGACCACATGAAAATTCTGCCAATTAGGTTTTACTAGGAGCAAATACGTCACCATTCCTTCATGCAGCACCATTACCAGGATGGGGAGGAACAGAGCAGGCGCTCTGCACCGGGGAACCATTTTCATTTTTATAAGTCACATTTTTCTGGGTCCTGTGGAGTGGGGTGGTGGTGGGGTGGGCCAGTGTGGGGGTCTTATGGTGGTGGGACTTGACAAGTGAGTCGGGAGGAGTGTGGTTGGTGCATGGTGAGGGGCAGGGTATATTGAACTTAGTTAAACTATATTTAATACACACTCATGTGCATCACAGACTAGTTTCTTTCCACTTACAGACAGTGCCCAGAGAGTTGAAATTTGCCAGGATGGGGGAAGGGAGGATGGTACCAGCGGGGGTGGAATGGGGTATAGGGCTATAATGTTTTCGTAGGCAGGAGGGGGTGTCATTACAGCACAGTGGATGAGGAGAGGTTTTTTATTACAGTTTTTTGGGGGGGCTTAAAATAAAGTAATTCATGCAGCAAACTTAGTGGAGCCACCAGGAAATTCACAAACGATCACAAATTGAAAATTTCCAATCCTTGTGTCAACTACGCTGGCAAGTGAAAACTTTTCTGCATTTCTTCTAGAGGTTACTTCATAGCAGAATGGGCCCTGTATTTTGGAGGCAGTAAATCTGTTGTTTTATTTACATATGTAACTGCTGTAGACACTGAACAGAAATAATTTTTTTGTCAAGAAGCCAACAGCTGTTTGCATGTATGTATCACTCCCCTGCAGAAGTCTTACTGCCTTGTGTTGAAAGACGTGGCGGTAACCTGAAATCAAGTGAAACTATATATGTCTCCCTTTCCCTCCAGCTCCTCTAATACTGATGTTTCTATGTCTTTTGACACTAGAGGGCAGTGTGGTAGTGCTAACCAACTGATCTCTCACAATACTTTATGATTCAAAATCCAGTATTACACATTACTGTCTATATAATTCTGTAAAGGTGAGTCACTAAACAGGTTGATGTTCACTAGAGGGAGATGAGACGTATTAAATAAGTGATTTTAATGGTTTATGAAAAAAGATTGCAAATATGTAAATTAGTTTATGAAGACATGCATTAAAAACTGAAAAGTTGTAATTTAAGATAGAGACAATTACTTTGCCCATTACCTACCAATACAACAACATTTTTCTTCTGGGCTTTGCTGCGCTTCTGCAGCTGCCTTTAAAGTGTAGTACCAAAGAGTACTTAGTGTTTGTTTCAGAAAACCTTTATACTCTGTGCTGCTCCTGGGGTCATTATTAAATTATACTTGCTGGGATGCCCATGCTAAAAATCAAATATTATTATTTCCAGTAAATACAGTTTATGTAACTCTCGCACCATTACAAAATCACCATTCAATCCCAGGGATACCTGTAGGTTATTCTTCTATAACAAGCAGGAAAATGTTAAATTAGCATAATAATTGGGAAAGTTTTCTCCCATAGATAAACTTGGTTATAATTCCCATTATAATGACCTGGGTATAACAGCGAACATCGTCAGGTTCCCTCGCTCTGGCATGTGCACAGCACCTTCCTCATCGCTTACTTTGATCGAGTTGTACAGTAAATGGACTTGCAGAGTTTTCACAAACTCCTTCAAAAATACAGCTGCAGTTCAGTTCCTGTGTGGCAAGTTTTGGTGCAGTTGTGACAAAAGTAACTGAAAAAAAATGTAAAAGTGAAACTGTGCTCTAGCCCGACTGTGCTACCAGAAAGAACAGTTACGTACTTACAGTAACAGTAGATGTTAGAGAGAATCTCTTTTATCGGGCCACACCAATGGAATTATAAGCCACCAGGCACTAGGATGACACAGAAAGCTTTGCAAGCAGTTAGCCAGGGGCTGCCGGTGACGGTGTCACGTGTCAGCTGGTACACAAACATGGGTGGCACCTCCTCTCCTCAGGTCCCTGGTGGAGATCATGCTCGAAGTACCTCACTGTAGAGAACCAAGGGAGAACCCAGTACTCTGTGACCCAGGCATGGCAGAGAGCTATTAGTAGATTTTAATGGAGATAGAGACAGCAGAAGATAGAGTCTCAGGACCCTCAGAGGGGACGGAGGATGGGACAGCATGGCCTGATGAAAGAGATTCTCTTGAAGATTTACTGTTACAGTAAGTACGTAACTGATCTATCTTCTTCAGGGATATCTCCTTCATCAGGCCATACCAACAGAATGAGTACCAAGCAGTGCTGTACTAGGAACCGTCTGGCCGGCTGGGGCATAGAAGCCTAAGAAAAAAGGCCCTTGAAGCACAGCTAGGCCAAAGCCAGCCCTTTCTCAAGAGACACTGTCCAGACTGTAGTGCTTGGTGAAAGTGTGGACAGCACTTTAGGTGGAAGCAGCACAGATATCTGCAGCTGACACATTTTTGAAACAAGCAACAGAGACGGCCATGCCCCTTGTGGAATTACCACAAACCCCACCAGGAAGTTCCTTACCATATTTCCTGCAACAAAGTAATATGCAGTAGTTTGCTAGCCATTTGGACAAGCAGTGTTTAGAAACTGGGGTGTCCTCTTTCCCAGGAGTGAATGAAACAAAAAGCTGTGAGGACTGTCTGCAGTTCTTCTTACAATGTATATAGTACGTCAGTATTCTGTGTACATCTAGAGTATGGAGCAATGCTTCCCCTGGGTTGTCATGCTCAGGAAAATAAACTGGCAGGTGAATGGTCTGATTTTGATTTAAAGTGAACTCAGATGACACCTGTGGTAAAAACTTACAACTGATACGCAAAGACACTCTGCCTTTGTGAAAAATCACATAAGGACTCGGAGGCTCACACATTATAGCCTGTAGCTCTGAAATCCTTTAAGCAGAAGTGAATACAACCAAAAATAATGCTTTCCAAGAAAGAAAGTGTAAGCCACAAGTCATGGATGGCTTAAAAGAAGCCACAGTAAGCTTCTCCAAATCAAAATTCAGGTCCCAAGCTGGGACTGTATTACTGACAGGAGGCTTCAGAAGTAGATTGCCTCTCAAAAACATATGGGCCACCTCCAGCTGGGCAACTGTACAACCCTCAATAGGCATATGAAAAGCTGAAATGGCAGCCAAGTGCACCTTAATTGAGGAGTACTGTAGGCCTGCATCTGATAAGGGTAGCAGGTACTCTTGAACCTGGTTAACTGGACAGGTAAATGGGTCTAGGTGATAAGAAGCAGCCCATAGAGTAAACCGCTTCCATGTTATAGAATAAATGGATCTGGTGGAAGGCTTTCTGGCAGCCACCAGAACATCAGTCACTTGTTGGGAAACCCCAAACTGAGCAATGGCTATGTTTCCAGGAGCCATGCACAGAGATGGAGAGATCTGAGGTCCAGATGGACCAGAGTTCCCTGTTCTTGTGACAGAAGACCATTGCACAGGGGCAGAGGCACTGGTGGTTCCACTGACAGCAGTTGTAGTAGGGAGAACCAGATCTGGCAAGGCCATAGGGGAGCAAAGAGTATCAGAGTTGCCCCCTCCATTTGAAGCTTGAGTAATACTCTCTGAATTAGAAGGAAGGGAGTTAAGGCATACAGAAACCTCCCTTTCCAAGAGAGGGACAATGTGTCTCACCAGAAAACTTCAGGCCCTGGAACAAACAAGCAGAAAAGCGGCAGTTTGGCATTGTGTGGGGACACAAAAAAGGTCCAACTCTGGATAACCTCATCTGTCAAACAGGTCGTCGATGACTGAGGCAAAAAGTTCCTGGACTGTAACCTGCTTAGCCTATCTACCAAGACATTTTGTGTACTTGGAACATGCACTGCTGTTAGTTCTAGACTATGCTTCAGAGCCCAATATCATAGATACATAGACAGTGTCGGCAGATAAGGGCCTATGGCCCATCCAGTCTGCCCATTTGAGCTTGTAAGTTCAATTTATATTTTCCTAGAAGTCTGTTGCCCCTTAGCCCTGACCTCCAGAACTCCTTTATGTCTATTCCATGCAACTCCAATCAACTCATCAGACTCTTATTGCTTCCCTGTACAAAGAATAGGAATGAGTCCCTCCTTGCTTGATGATGAAGTGCATCACGCTGACACCATGCTTCTGCACTAGTAGAGGACCAGGGGACAGATGAGTCTGGAAAGCCTGAAGCCTGTACAGAACAGCTTGTTTTCTAGAACATTTATGTGCAATTTTTATTTATTTATTACTTTCTCAGATTAAAACCTTTGAGCTAGAAAGCTCATTTACAAAGCTTCCACGTTGGTGGGAGACAGACAGTAGACAAATACATGCAAGGTACATTAACAATACAATCTGAGATACAATATTGAAGGGTCTAGAGGCACTATATCAGGCAGTTTAAATCAGGAAATCACAATTGAACACTATTGCAGTTTAAGCGTAAAGGTTCGTCATCAGGAATTACAACATAGTGCTGAAAAAGCTGCCAGAGGTAGAATTACCTGGACCAGGTAGGAGTCAGGCATAGCATAGAGAGAGTGGGTTAAAAAAGTAGGAAGGTGTGAGAGTAGATGTTAGAATAGAGAAGGGATCTACCTGGAGGGTCTTGTTGTTAAGAGGGTAGTGATAGTGAAGAGGATCACCAAGGAGTTTCATTAGAGAAGGTTAGGAGTATAGTTGGACTAAGGTAAGTGAGTGAAGGTGGGGTAAGAGAAATTAGGAAAGTGATCCAGGCAGAGGGTTTCATAGGTTTAGTTTAGGGATAGGGCTAGCCTGATTGTGCAGAAAGGTGAGATAAAGAAGTTCTCAATATATAATGATAGAGGGAAATTCAGGGGAGGAATGGGGGGAAGAGGTAAGTGTGCTGTTAGAGGAGACTAGGGTGTGATCCTAGTGGCAGTTAGGGAGTAGTAATCACAGTTGCTTTCTACTAGGGTCCAAGGGCCCTACATCTGATGGGGCCCCAAGTGAGCACCTCAGCCTATCCCCAAAGCATCTGTTGTGAGAATCTGGTGGGGGAGGCAATTAGAAGAGGAACCCATTTCAATAGATTGTTGGGTTCCATCTATCATTGTAGCACTTTGAGCACAAGAGGTGACTAGAACCTCTTGTTCTAGATCATCTGTGATCTGATCTCACTGAATTCTTAGGGTCCACTGGCGAATCCTCATGAGTAGCCTCAGCCAGTGGTACTGTGACAATGGCCACTGCCATGGGGCCCACGAGCTGCAGGAAGTCCTGGCTGAGATTTGCCTGCTGTTGTATACCAGCTGGGCCTGGGCAATCAGATGTTGATCTCTGTCCAGTGGCAGGAAGGCAGAACCCATAGCTGTGTCCAAGACGGCTCCTATATATTGCACTCTTTGGCAAGGTCAGCACTGATTTGGGGATACTGACAGTAACCCCAGAGCATTGAACATCTGCTTGGTTTGAGTTAAGGTGTGCAGTGGCTTATCCCCAGAGAAGGCTTTCAAAAGCCAGTTCTCGAGGTATGGAAAAACATAGAGACCTTCCCTGCGAAGGGCTGCTGCCACTACTGCTAAGCATTTGGTAAAGACCCATGGTGCAGAAGACAAGCCAAAGGGCAACACTCTGAAATGGTAATGTTCCCCTTGGATCAAAAACGTCAAGTACCTTCTGTGAGGTTGTCGGATTTTTAGATGATGGTCAGCATCTTTCATGTACAGGGAACAAGTCCAGTCCTCTGCCTGTAATAGTGGGAGTAGGCCTTGCAGGTGTTCATTCTGAACTTTTTGTACTCTGTGAAAAAGTTCAGGTCCCTGAGGTCCAGAAAAGGCCACAGGTCTCCTGCTCATTTTGGAACCAGGCAGTATTGAGAGTGAACCCTGTGTTTCTTTGCTGGGGAGGGACAGTCTCTATGATCCCTTTTGAAGAAAGTCTGGACCTCCTCCAGAATCTGATGGAGGTGTTCTGGAGGATAATGGGTTGGTACTGGCAGATGATCTGGTGGTATATCCAAATATTCCTAGAACATGGCCATGTTCAATGATCTCTAGAACCAAACATCTGTCTTCGCCTCTTCCACAGGCCTAGGTGGAGGAGAAGTGCCACCTTACAGCCACCCCTGGAGGTAAAGGTGGTTGGGGGGGTGTACAAGGAATCAGGCAGAGCTGCTTGTAGTGGCTCCACCTGTGCCACCCCCTCTAGGGGCTTTTGAATGGGCACTTGGAGTGGTGCTGGTGGTGGGCAAGGCTCCTGCTCCCTTGCCTCTACTCTACTGTCTGGTTGCTGGGCAGTGCCTGGCACCAGCCAGATGAAAAGGGACCCTAGACCCTCCTCTTGGCGTAGTGTGGTAAAGGTAATGCACAAATTTCAGGGTTTGCCTGAGACCTGAAGGGTGGAAAGGATGTCCTGGTCATCAGAACCAAACAGCATAGCAACAAGGGATTTGAGAATAGACTGTTGCTCATCATTCCACAAACCCTGCCACCCTGAGCCAGGATACCTCCTGAGGCATATGTCAGAGGCAGCAGCCCTGGCAGAAGAATCTGACACATCATGAGCTTCATTCAGGAGATGCCTGCCTACAGTAAATCAGCCCCAGCAGTAAGAGCTTTAAGGATCTCTTGTTTGGGGCTGCCCACTGGTAAGACTCTGTGCAGCTGCCTTGGCTTTTCTCCACAGAGTACTTTGATACTTGATCATATGGGCCTGGTAGTTGACAATCCTAAGACCCAATGATGAGGAGTCAAAGTCCTTTTCCTAGGACATCCAGCCTCCCGAACTCTTTGTCTGGAGGAAGGGAGCTCAGATGCTTGGGTAACCTTGATCTATCATGGGCAGCATTAATGACCACTGAATCTGCAATGGGCTGGGTGGCAAAGAATGGCTTGTCAGAAGAGGCCATGTACATCTTATCTTCTTTCCTTGGTATGGCTGGTATTATATTTGGCCTATACCAGGCAGCAAAGGTGGCATCCTCCACAGCAGGGAGGAGAGGTGGCACCACAATGGGAGGAGAGTCAGGTAGTTCCAAAAAATAAAAACTTTTCTTGATGGTGTCCTGCTCCTCAAGGTCAAAACCAATGGCAGCTTGTAACTGCTGCATCATGGTGAGGAAAGTAGGGTCCTTAGGAGGGAACCTTAGAGAGTGGACCACCGAATCCTCACTGCAGGTGGACACAGTAGAACTAGTACCCCTGTCATAATTCTCGGTGTACTCCTCAGCATCTTCTCCTTCGTCCTGAATGAATAAGTCAGGATTATAGTCTACATCGTCATCGAGCAGGTCAACAGGCAATAGGGAGCATGCCAGTGAGGCAGGTGGTGCTTTAGGAGAAGACTGAGGTGGAACTGCAGCCTCCATTGTTGCGGGGGGATTAATGGTAGGTGCTGTCAACAGATCCCTGGGACAGGAGGAACAGGCAGCAGGTGTTGGAGCATGTCTGTAAAGGAAGAAAGGATGGCCTGCATGTTGGTGCCTGTGTGGTCAACATGTGTGACTGGGGAGGTCAACGGGGGAGGCTGTGCACCAGATGTCGATGGTGATGTACCATCCATACTGGCACCAGTGTCAAACACCAACCTTGGTGTCGTGTTGACAGTCAGGAAGGTGAGAGGTGTCACCACTTGAGTGGTCAACGAAGAAGACGAGGTTGTACCTTCTAACATCCATAGGAGCAGCCTGGTGTGCGCCGGGGAAGTTCTCTGCCAGTCTTTGTCCTGGGGCTTATGCTTATGGCTCCCAGAAGATTTATCCTGGGACTTTGAGGACTGATACCCTGTAGACTGGGCGGGTGATGCGGCGGTGGTCTTCTGCGGAGCTCCTTCTCCTTAGTGACCACCTTTTTCTTCAGAAAGTTCTTCTCAAGGGCTCCTTTATGGCATCACTGGGTCACAGAGCTAAAGTTGTGGCACATAAGATAGGCTTTCATGTCATGGCCTGGGTCTAGGCAGCACATGCAGACTTCGTGAGAATCACTGGTGTAAATTTTTTCACAACAGTCACAACAGCGGAACAATTTCAAGGGTCCCTTCAATGACATAAAGGTAATTGAGAATCCCTGTAAAAGTGATCACTTTTCTGAAAAAAATAAAAATGGTAGCAATTTGCAGTGACGTTCTCTGTAGTGGTCCTACGAGTATGGTCAACATCGGGAAAACATCTGAGGAGAGGAGGGGCTGCGCACGTTTATGTACCAGCCAACGTCTGATGTCATTTTGGGCAGCCCCAGGCTAACTGCTTGCAAAGTTTCTGTGAGGTCCTAGTGCCTGGTGGCTTATAGTTCCATAGGTGTGGCCTGATGAAAGTGATATCCCTGAAGAAGATCTGTTGTTCTCTATAATGGCTGAGCAGTGTTTTCATGGTGAGAAAACAATACCCAGCAATTATATAAAACAAGACATGGGGTAATGTATAAACTTGAATTTTACACACACTCTCAGTACTGGATGCTTGTATAAACCCTAAGATTTGTTTATGTAGCCTCCAACACCTCAGTTCTGTGTAACATTCTCATTATACACACTGCCCCATGTATTATTCTATATGTATGGATGGAGGAACTAGTTTTCCTGCCTCCTTCTAGGTTAACAAATTAATTTCTGCTTATGAAGTGGTGAGTGCATATAATGAACCTGTAGAGTTCCTTAGGATCTTAAACTTCTGTCACTTTGTTACTATGAAGCTAATCACAACAAGAGGTGAGATAGTTTGCTGTCCACTCAGTTCATATCAGCGCTTCAAAAATGTGCTACAGTACATTAGAATGGCACATTTCTGACTGCAGTTCCTTTATTCTTTCAGCCATTTAAACATGAAAACAGTTGCTTGGGGTGCCTGGTGGTCAGGTGGTAAGTGCAGTGGGTTAATTTGATATGGACACACCAGGGATATCACATGTCTGGACGGTGGCAAATTTATTTAAAATTTGGTGACTGGGATAGGCACGCTAATCCAATGCTCATTTTGAGGTTTGCCTTTGGGGAGGGCTGAGCATCTGTCACTGCCACGTCCTGCAGTCAGGAGTGTGGGCTATCCTGGGGGAGGCTGAGCATCTGTCATTGCTACGTCCTGCATTGGAGAGGAAAGGCAACCCTGAGGGAGGGATGAACATCTGTCATTTTATGTCCTGCTCTGGGGAGTGTAAGCTGCCCTGGGGAACAGTTGAGCATTTGTTGTTGCCCCGTCCTGCTTTGGGGAAAGTGGGCTGCCCTGGGTGAGGGGTGTCCATTTATCATTTCCCTGTCCTGCTTTAGGGAGTGTGCACTGCCCTGGGGGAGGGCTGACCATTTGTCATTGCCATGACCTCCTTTAGGGAGTGGGGCTGACCTGGGGGAGAGCTGAACATCCGTCATTCTTCTTTGGGGAGTATGGGCTGCCTTGAGGGAGGACCATGCATCTATCATTGCCCCATCTTGCTTTGGGGAGTGGGGCTTCCATGGGGGAGGGCTGACCATCTGTCATTGCTAAGTCTTTCTTTGGAGAGTGTGGCTACCCTGGGGCAAGGCTACCATGATCTGTCATTGCCCTGTCCTGATTTGGAGAGGGTGGGCTGCTCTACGGGAGGGCTGAACATCTGTCATTGCCATGTCCTGCTTTGGGGAGGGTGAGCTCCCTGGGAGAGGGCCGACCATCTGGCACTGCTATATCCTGCTTTAGGGAGTGGTGCTGCCCTGGGAGAGGTCTGACCTGTCATTGCTACATCTTGCTTTAGGAAGTGGGGTTGCCCTGGGAGAGGGCTGACCTGTCATTGCTACATCCTGCTTTAGGGAGAGGGGCTGCCCTGAGAGAGGGATGACCTGTCATTGCTACATCCTGCTTTAGGGAGTGGGGTTGCCCTGGGAGAGGGCTGACCTGTCATTGCTATGTCCTGCTTTAGGGAGTGGGGCTGCCCTGAGAGAGGGCTGACCATCTGTCACTGTTACATCATGCTTTATTGAGTGGGGCTGCCCTGAGAGAAGGCTGACCTGTCATTGCTACATCCTGCTTTAGGGAGTGGGGCTGCCCTGAGAGAGGGCTGACCATATGTCACTGCTAAATCCTGCTTTAGGAAGTGGGCTGCCCTGAGAGAGGGCTGACCATCTGTCACTGCTACATCATGCTTTATGGGGTGGGGCTGCCCTGAGAGAGGGCTGACCATCTGTCAGTGCTAAATCCTGCTTTAGGAAGTGGGCTGTCCTGAGAGAGGGCTGACCTGTCATTGCTACATCCTGCTTTAGTGAGTGGGGCTGTCCTGGGAGAGGGCTGACCATCTGTCACTGCTACATCATGCTTTATGGAGTGGGGCTGCCCGGGGAGAGGGCTGACCATCTGTCACTGCTACATCCTGCATTAGGGAGTGGGGCTGCCCTGAGAGAGGGCTGACCTGTCATTGCTACATCCTGCTTTAGTGAGTGGGGCTGCCCTGGGAGAGGGCTGACCATCTGTCACTGTTACATCCTGCTTTAGGGAGTGGGGCTGCCCTGAGAGAGGGCTGACCTGTCATTGCTATACCCTGCTTTAGGGAGTGGGGCTACTCTGAGAGAGGGATGACTTGTCATTGCTACATCCTGCTTTAGGGAGTGGGGCTGCCCTTAGAGAGGGCTGACCATCTGTCACTGCTAAATCCTGCTTTATGTAGTGGGGCTGCCCTGAGAGAGAGGCTGACCTGTCATTGCTACATCCTGCTTTAGGGAGTGAGGCTGCCCGGAGAAAGGGCTGACCATGTCACTGCTACATCCTGCTTTAGGGAGTGGGGCTGCCCTAAGAGAGGCTGACCATCTTTCACTGCTAAATCCTGCTTTATGGAGTGGGGCTTCCCTGAGAGAGGACTGATCTGTCATTGCTACATCCTGCTTTGGGGGTGGGGCTGCCCTGAGAGAGGCTGACCATCTGTCACTGCTACATCCTGCTTTATAGAATGGGGCTGCCCTTAGAGAGGTTGACCTGTCATTGCTACATCCTGCTTTAGTGAGTGGGGCTGTCCTGGGAGAGGGCTGACCATCTGTCACTGTTACATCATGCTTTATTGAGTGGGGCTGCCCTGAGAGAGGCTGACCTGTCATTGCTACATCCTGCTTTAGGGAGTGGGGCTGCCCTGAGAGAGGCTGACCATCTGTCACTGCTAAATCCTGCTTTAGGAAGTGGGGCTGCCCTGAGAGAGGGCTGACCATCTGTCACTGTTACATCATGCTTTATGGAGTGGGGCTGCCCGGGGAGAGGGCTGACCATCTGTCACTGCTACATCCTGCATTAGGGAGTGGGGCTGCCCTGAGAGAGGGCTGACCTGTCATTGCTACATCCTGCTTTAGTGAGTGGGGCTGCCCTGGGAGAGGGCTGACCATCTGTCACTGTTACATCCTGCTTTAGGGAGTGGGGCTGCCCTGAGAGAGGGCTGACCTGTCATTACTATACCCTGCTTTATGGGTGGGGCTCCCTGAGAGAGGATGACTGTCATTGCTACATCCTGCTTTAGGGAGTGGGGCTGCCCTGAGAGGGCTGACCATCTGTCACTGCTACATCCTGCTTTATGGGTGGGGCTGCCCTGAGAGAGGCTGACCTGTCATTGCTACATCCTGCTTTAGGAGTGGGGCTGCCCTGAGAGAGGGCTGACCATCTGTCACTGCTACATCCTGCTTTAGGGAGTGGGGCTGCCCTGAGAGAGACTGATCTGTCATTGCTACATCCTGCTTTAGGGAGTGGGGCTGCCCTGAGAGAGGCTGACCATCTGTCACTGCTACATCCTGCTTTAGGATGGGGCTGCCCTAGAGAGGGCTGACCTGTCATTCCTACATCCTGCTTTAGGAGTGGGGCTGCCCTGAGAGAGGGCTGACCATCTGTCCTGCTACATCCTGCTTTAGGGAGTGGGGCTGCCCGAGAGAGGGCTGACCTGTCATTGCTACATCCTGCTTTATGGAGTGGGGCTGCCCTGAGAGAGGGCTGACCTGTCATTGCTACATCCTGCTTTAGGGAGTGGGCTGCCTCGAGAGGCTGACCATCTGTCACTGCACATCCTGCTTTATGGAGTGGGGCTGCCCTGAGAGGGCTGACCTGTCATTGCTACATCCTGCTTTAGGAGGGGCTGCCCTGAGAAAGGGCTGACCATCTGTCACTGCTACATCCTGCTTTAGGGAGGGGCTGCCTAAGAGGACTGATCTGTCATTGCTACATCCTGCTTAGGGTGGGGCTGCCCTGAGAGAGGGCTGACCATCTGTCACTGCTACATCCTGCTTTATAGAATGGGGCTGCCCTGAGAGAGGCTGACCTGTCATTGCTACATCCTGCTTTATGGAGGGGCTGCCCTGAGAGAGGGCTGACATCTGTCACTGCTACATCCTGCTTAGGGAGTGGGGCTACCCTGAGAGAGGCTGACCATCTGTCACTGCAAATCCTGCTTTATGGAGTGGGTCTGCCTTGAGAGAGGGCTGACCTGTCATTGCTACATCCTGCTTTAGGAGTGAGGCTGCCTGAGAGAGGGCTGACCTGTCATTGCTACATCCTGACTTAGGGAGTGGGCTGCCCTGGGAGAGGACTGACCATCTGTCACTGCTATATCCTGCTTTAGGAGTGGGGCTGCCCTGAGATAGGGCTAACCTGTCACTGCTACATCCTGCTTTAGGAAGTGGGGCTGCCCTGGGAGAGGGCTAACCTGTCACTGCTACATCCTGCTTTAGGGAGTGGGGCTGTCCTGCAAGAGGGATGGACATCTGTCATTGCTATATCCTGCTTTAAGGAATGGGGCTGCCCTGTGGGAGGGCTGAATATCTGTCATTGCCCCATCATGTTTGGGGAGTTTGAGCTTCCCTGGGGGAGGGCTGAGCATATGTCATTGCCCAAGTTCCCTGTCTGCCTTGGGGAACATGGGCAGCTCATGCTGCTGATTCATGATTCTGCTCCCTGATGAGTTAGGAGAATGAAGGTGTTCGGGCAGGAATACCTGGCCCCAGACAGGAAGTAGACATCCTGGTGCTGACATGAGGCAGGACATTGATGTATTGCACAATAGCATTGTTATTCCATTCTGTGCCTCTAGAGTCTGAGAAGTGGGTCTGCTTCTAGCCAACTTCCAAATGGCCTGAAGGTCTTTAATATTGGGCCATGCCCAAATGGGTGAGGCACCGAGGGCCAAATATAAAAAAAAACCCACAAAAGAAGAGCACAAAGGTTTACACTGCACTTACACCTGCGCCTGACATGGGGGTTACTATATTCGGTCAGATAGCACACCAGTGCTATCCAACAGAATATTAGGCCATGTTGATGCAATGCCAAGTCACTTTGCACTACCCTGACAGGGACCTGGGCTGCATGCAGCCCTCAGTGAAGTGCGCCCCCCAGACGGGATAGCAGTGGGAACCGCAGTGCAATATTTAGACACAGAATGCAAATGAGCTCATTGTGCATGTAAGTCACTAAGTAGCCTTATGTATACCCCTTATGGTTTCATTTTCATGGGAAACATAGAAACACAGATTTTGACGGCAGATAAGAACTGCCTTTCTCACCTAGTCTGACAATTTATCTATATAATTAACTCCTGATCCTAAATTATCAGCAGCTTACCCTCTTTTTCCTACCATTATGGTTGCCTTCTGTCTATCCCATGCATTCTTGAACTCACCAGTCATTTTAGCCCATCACAACCTCTGCTGGGAGGCTGTTCCATGCATCCACCACCCTTCCTGTGAAAAAATACCTCCTCATATTTCCCTGAGTCCCCCAGACTCATATTGTGACCCCTTGTTCTTGCACATCTCTTTTTTTGAAAGATGCTGCCCTCCTGGACCTTGTTGATTCCCCCAAGGTACTTGAATGTCTCTGTCATATCCCTCCTCTCCCTCCTTTCTTCCAAGGTACGTATATTGAGGTCATTCAGTTTTTCCTCATATGTTTTCTGGTGCATTCCTTTCACCATTTTTGTTGCACTTCTCTGGACTGCCTCTATTCTACCAATGTCCTTCTGGAGATGCAGTCTTCAGAACTGAACACAGTATTCCAGATGTGGCCTAACCAATTGTGTGTACAGTGGCATCACCACCTCCTGTTTTCTACTGGTGATGCCTCCCTAAACACCCCAGCATCCCTCCGGCCTCCCACCACCTTTTCACATTGCTTGGCCACCTTCAGGTCATCTGTTAAGTTTACCCCAGGTCCCTTTCCAGTTTTGTTGTTGTTAGTATCTCCCCATTTGTGTTCCCTCCAGGATTCCTGCCCAAGTGCATGACTTTGCACGTTTTGCATTGAATTTAAGCTTCCACTCTCTTGACCACTCCTCCAATTTACCTAGGTCTCTTCTCATTTTTCCACCCCCTTCTGGAGTGTATACCCTATTGCAGATCTTGGTGTCATCGGTAAAGAGGCATACCTTCCCTTCTAGTGGCACGAGGTCATAATGTCTTGGCCGAAACCACGCAAAACAACAATGCTGCAGACAAAACAGTGTGCTGCAAAGTAAGGTCGTCAAAAAACGCCGACCCACAACACAACAGCGCACACCCTTGAGAACAATAGGAATATCTTCGTCTTTGCGGAGGGCTCTGCCCCACACACCCCCTGACATGGGGGGCTTTGCCCCCACACCCCCAGACTAAAAAGAACTACCTCTGAGGGGGGGTGTACTTAGGGGATGGGGCGCAAGTTGGGAGTGGGGAAAATCTTTTTTTTTTAAAAGAAAAAAGCCGCAGCCGCGGCCCTAGGTCCTCGACACCGCAAAGTGCTGGTGCTGTAGCCACTGCACCATGGGAGTGGCTCGACCAAGCGCCACACCGGCAGCCTACTTGACTCTTCCCCATCTCCATCCCCATGTGAGCCTACAGTGGCAGGGGTAGCAGTTATTACCGCACGCTCAGAAACCCCTGTCGCTGTAGATACTTTTGCGCTTTCTGCAGCTCGGTTCTTCATGCGCTATTTCGGCAGTCCTATTTTATTTAGAGATTTATTTTAAATCTCAGATTACAACCTTTGAGCTTAAAGCTCATTTACAGATGTTCCACGTCATACAATATACAGATATACAATTGCAGATTGACAAGTTACAGGCAACAGCAATGGCAAAACTTTAAAGATTGGCCTTCATTAAGTTCAAAATATCTGGGCATGAGGAGGATAGAGAAGTGCTCACAAAGGCCCTAGGGAGGTGACCAGGTCAGTTAAAGTAGCCAAGGCATCAAAAGAGCTGAAGTTGGCTCAGGGGATCAGCGAAGGGGTTAGATTAAATACATAAGGAGAAGAGTTGTAGGGATGACATTGTTAGGAATCAAGAGAAAGGAGGATGGGCGGAACAAGGGAGAGATCAGGCAGAGGCACTCAATGAGTATTTCTGCTCATGTTCATGAAAGAAAGGGATACCCAATACTGCAGGAGAAAGGGGCAAAGGTGGAGGGGGCAGGAGATAACAGACAGGATCATCCAAAAGGATAAAGGTCTGAAGTGCTTAAAGCCTTCGTGGTGGACAAGGCACCAGGACCAGACAGTGTACATCCAAGGGTCCAGAAGGAACTGGCAGAGGTGTTGGCAGGCCATCTAATGGACCTGTTCACCACCTCCTTGGAGATGGGGAATGTACCCAGGGACTGGAGGATGGCTCATGTGGTGCCCCTTCACAAAAGTGGACCCAAGGACCAACCAGGTAACTACAGACCAGTGAGCTTGACTTCCACAGTGGGGAAGTTGATGGAGACCATTCTGAAGGAGAGGCAGATAACCTTTCTCGATAGTAAGGGTCTGTAGGATGAGAGACAGCATGGGTTTGTCACGGGAAGATCTTGCCAAACTAACCTGATCAACTTCTTCGACTGGGTCACTAGGGCAGTTGATGAAGGTCACGCTGTGGGTGTCTTGTATCTGGACTTCAGCAAGGCTTTCGACTCTGTGCCGCACAGGAGGTTAATGAGCAAGCTGAGGGACATGGGGTGGGGGAAAAACTGGTGGGGTGGGTTCAGAACTGGCTGCAGGGCAGACAACAGAGGGTAGTTGTAAGGGGGGAGACATCCAAGCCAAGGCCAGTAACTAGTGGGGTACTGCAGGGTTCAGTGCTGGACCCGGTTTTGTTCAATGTCTTTATTGGAGACATTGCAGAGGGGGTCAAGAGTAAGATCAGCCTGTTTGCAGACGACACTAAGATTTGTGCAAAAGTGAACAATGAGGAAGAAAGGCAGGCATTGGAATCTAGCTAAACCCGAACACTGGTCTAGGGAGTGGCAGTTGGGGTTTAATGCTAAGAAGTGCAAGGTCATGCACTTTGGAGCCAGAAATCCCAGGAACAGCTACTGGCTGGGGGGACTGCAGGTAATGGCTTCTGAGGAGGAAAGGGACCTGGGGGTAATGTTACAAGTCTCAATGGCTGAGAGGGACCTGGGGGTGGTGGCGGATGTCAAGATGAACAACTCGGAGACTTGTAGGAGGGCAGCAGCCAAGGCCAACAGGATGCTGGGATGCATCGCTAGGGGGATCACCTCCAGAAGGAGGGAAGTGATACTCCCTCTGTATACCTGCTTGGTGAGGCTGCACCTCGAGTACTGCATGCAGTTTTGGAGGCCACATTTAAAGAGGGACATTAAACTCCTGGAGAGTGTCCAGAGGAGGGCAACCAAAATGATTTGGGGCTTGGGGGACAGGACCTACGAGGAGAGGCTCGAAGAGCTAAATATGCACACATTGGAAGAGAGAAGGGACCGGGGGGCCATGATAGAGGTCTTCAGGTAAATGAAGGGGGTAAATAGGGGAGGAACAGTAAGGGTGCTTCGAAGGAAGGAGGAGGGGGCCACTAGAGGGCATGGGTGGAAGCTGGAGGGGGTAAGATTCAGGGAGAAAGGAGGTGCTACTTCACTGAGAGGGTGGTGGAGCCATGGAATCACGCTGCCTAGGGGCTGGCAGAGGCAGAGGCGGTGGAGAGGTTCAAGAGGGGGTGGAACAGGTACAGGGGAAGGGTTCTGGAAGCAAAATCCAATGCAGTGAGAATATCCAGAACTGGGAAGGGAGAAGCCAGAGAAGGCGAGGGGGGCAGCAAGGTCAGCTCCCAGGGTGGGGGCTGACCAAACGAGCAGACACGAAAGATCATTAGGCCTATTCTGCTGGCATTTTAGTATGTTAGTAAGTAATAGTCACAGGGGACATGAAGGTATTAGCACAGTGTAGGAGGGTGGCAGCAAGGGCAAATAGGATGCTGGGGTGCATTGCCAGAGGGATCACCTCTCGAAGGGGGGAGGTCATCCTGCCCTTGTATAGATCACCGGTGAGGCCACACTTACAGTACTGTGTGCAGTACTGGTGCCCATACCTCAAAAAAGATGTGAGATTACTGGAGGGGGTGCAGAGCAGGGCTACAAAAATGATCATGGGACTAGGAAAGCTGCCGTATGAAGAAAGCTTGAAGGAGCTCAACATGTACTCGCTGGAAGACAGAAGGGTAATAGGGGACATGATAGAGACCTTTAAGTACTTAAAAGGCATAAACAAAGTCATGGAGGAAGGACTGTTCCGCTTAAAGGGGGGAAGGGTCACTAGGGGGTACAGTCTGAAGTTGGAAAGGGGAAGGTTTAGGGGGGAGATTAGGAGGCACTACTTCACAGAGAGAGTGGTGTCGGGTTGGAACACACTGCTGGAGGAGTTAATCGCTCAAAGGACAGTGGATAACTTGGGATAGAGTCAAGGGCAGGGTTAGTACAGACAAGAACACAAAGGGGGGATAGGACTGGGAAAGAGGAGGAAGGGAGGGGTTTGGACGGGGGTGAGGCAGCTGTCATGATATGAAACTAAGAGCTGCACAATTGGGCAGACTTGATAGACCTTTCTGCTGGCATTTTTGTTTGTTCATATGTACACTGTTAGCAGACCGCAGTAAGATACAATATTAGGATTAAGAAACAAAAACACTTGGGAAGGCAGATTTGATACCAAAACATGTGGACAATTAGGCAGGGTTACAAATGCAGCGGAAAAAGAAGGCAGGAGTGACTTTGGTGCAAAGAACCAGAAGCTGGTTATTTTGTCAGGCGGTAGTCTGGGCATGGGGAAAGGGACTGATGAGGGAGTGAGGGGAAGGAAGGGAGGGAGGGTAGAGGAGAGAGAGAGAGAGAGAGAGAGTGGAGGGGTGGAGAAAGGTGAGGGGAGGGATCTGGTAGTGGAAAAGACGGGGTTAGAGAGACTTAAGGACAGGGAGGGCCAAATGAAGTGAGGGGTAAGTAGAAAGCTGGGAAAGAAGTAGCAGTGCTTATTATCAGTGAAATCACAGGAGGTGAGGGGAACAGGTTATGGAAAACAGGCACACTTCATTTGGTTCAAGAGGTGTGACCAAGTTTAGGTTTGAAAGGACCAATTTTTGGTTCAGTGAGTAAATCAGTAGGTAGGGAGTTTAGCAGGAGGGGAGCACAGTAGGCAAAGGATCTCGTCCTTGCGAGGTGGCATGAGGCAGTACCTGTAATGGTTTGCTATCTGTTGCCCCAGTCAGTCTTACTGATTCTGCGGGGCAGAGCATGGACCAAGTGTTGGGAGGCATGAGGCCTAGGGCAGCCTTTTGGCTAGGAGACAAATCTGGTAGTAAATTCTTCATGCAAAATCTAGCCAGCCTGATTTAGAATACAGATGACAAGTGTGAGTCAGTGTGGTTCACTTAGGACTAACCTACAGGCTTTATTCAGGGTAGTTGCAATGCATTTGAGGGTACTGTCTGAGGCCACACTATATAACATGTCCATAAGCTATTACAGATAGGACTGAACTTGTCACAGATAATTGAAGAGCTGCTTCATTAAAACAGTGACGATGTCTGTAGAGCTGACCTAGTTTTATGATTCACTGACCTGGTAACAAGGTCAACATGAGAAGAGTAGGAGAGGGAGCAATGTAGGGTGACACAAAGATATTTAAAGTTATGGACCATCTCAAGTGATACATTATTTCTGTTTCTAACGGTTATTGAGGATGATTTACGGTGATTTTGGATTGAGGCAAAAAGCATAATTTTGTGTTTGTAATTCAGGAGTAGCTTGCATTACAGAACCAGTCTTCCACATTTTAAAATCATGCTTCAGCCATTGTTGTAGAATGGAGGGGTTGGGGTGGCTTGTGTATAGAACAGCGTCATCGGCATAAAGGAGTATTCTGTATTGACAGGCTAGGGAGTTGATTAAGGAACAGACTAAACAGTAATGGACCTAAAATGGATTCTTGGGAACTCCAGTATTCACGGGTAGTGTTGTCGAAGACAATGTTGGCAGTTTTACCTTCTGTTCATGCCCTGAGAGGTAGCTCTGAACCAGCCCAGGATGCTGATGATAAACCTGTGGAACCTAAGTGAGCCAGGAGGAGCTCATTGTTGACTGTATTGAAGGCCTTGGTGAGGTCAATGAAGGTGGCACCCACCAAGTGCTCTCAATCGAAAGCGTTATGTATGAACCCCGTAAACTCAATTAGTGCTGTTGTGTTGCTGTGGAGTTTCCTAAAACCATGTTGTTGATCTATATTGACCCGGTTCCCCTTTCAGCCACTCTGTAATGTTGATAATGAAGACATTGAAGAGGACTGGCCCCAGAACTGAACTCAGGTGGTACCCCACTGGTCACCTCCCTCTCCTGGGATTGTACTTCATTCACCACCACCCTCTGTGTCCTGTTGCTCAGCTAATTTCTGACCCATTGTACCACCTTGGGACCTACCTCCAGACTGGGCAACTTGTTAACTAGCCTTCTGTGTGGGACGGTGTCGAATGCCTTGCTAAAATCTAGGTAGGCCATGTCCACCACCCCTTCCTGATCCACCACCTTGGTTACCCAGTCAAAGAAATCTATCAGGTTTGTTTGACAAGATCTCCATGCTGTGAATCCATGTTGCCTCAGGTCTTGTGCCCCACTGGCCTCCAGATATGCCACAATCCTTGCCTTTAACATGGATGCCATGATTTTCCCCACCACTGAGGTCAAGCTGACTGGCCTGTAATTTCCAGCCTCCACCTTGGTACCACTTTTGTGTAGTGGTACCACATTCGCTCTCCTCAGTCCTCCAATACCATTCCCTCCTCCAGTGATTTGTTAAATAGGGCTGTCAGTGGTGCCCCTAGTACCTCCCTGATTTCTTTCAGTATTCTGGGATGCATCCCATCTGGTTCCATTGCCATGTCCACTTTTAGTTTCGAGAGTTCCTTTAGGACTCTCTCCTCTGTGAATGGACTGGTATCCACCTCCCCCCCCCCCGTGTGTGTTTCTACTCCCTAATTTTGGTCCCTCCCCTTCCCATTCCTTTGTAAATACTGAGCAGAAGTATTTTTTTAGAATTTCTCCTTTTTCTAGGTCTCCCTCTGCACACTTTGTCCCCACGTTATTCAATCTCACAATCCCTCCATTAGTCTTCTTCCTTTCCCTGATATTCCTGAAGACGGTTTTGTCACCTTCTTTTACCGACTCTGCTGTCCTGTCTTCAGTTTGTGTTTTTGTGCACCTGACTGCTGCCCCACCTCCTTGTTTGTGCCCATCCTGTGGATGCCCCCCCACATCAGTTCTGATGGCGACTGACCCCCCCCAAATGCCCATCCCCTCTACCATAATGGAGTCCCTGGTGTATAGTGGCACCCCACTCTCCAATAACAGTCCAAATGCCACAAAGGTAGTCCCTGGTGTCTGCTGGTGCACTCCATTCTCCGACTCATGCACGCGTTGGTATTCTCTAGTGTCTAGCAGCACATCCCACCTTCTGGACACCAATGCCCAATGCCACAAAGGTAGTCCACGGTGTCTAGTGGCACTCTTACCCTCTTATCCCCTGATCCATGTACATGCCAGTATGCCCTGGTGTCTAGTGGCATCCCCACCCCGAACACCTGTCCCCACCTGTGTATGCATGCCCTGATGGCAGTAGTACCCCCAAATGCCTGACCCCTACATGCTGATGCAAGCCCTGGTGTCTAATGGTGCCCCCACCCCTGAGCACCCATCCTCATGTAACCAGTGATTCCCTGGTGTCTAGCAGGCCTCCCTACTCTGGCCTCAAGGCACAACAGGTCCCTGCCCCCTGGTGTCCAGAGGCATTCCCTCATCCCCTGGCCCATGTACCTGAGCCACTCCCTGATGTCCAGTGGTACTCCAGATAGCTGGTCACCACCCAGACCGCTGAACAGTGGCAGTGTCATGGTCCCCCATGCCACTCAGCCCACATCAAGTCCCCCCAGCCCCCCCATATCTGTGATGGTGGGGCCATGCAGGGAGCCCAATACAATGACCAGCACATCCCTCTACTCACCTGAGTGGCCAGCTGCCACACTGGGTGACAGAGAGTGCACTTATAGTAGACTGCATACTTTACTGTATACATGTATACGCCTACTGCTGCTCCTACTTTCTGAGTTTAGTTTTGTTTCTGCTGCACACATGAAAATCCCTCCCTCCCTTGTATACCACCTATCCCACCCACTGCTATCTGACCCAGGCATGGCAGTAATGTAAAATAATCTGTCATCAAAGCAAACCCCTGTACGGCACCGCATATCACCCATCCAACCTATTTCCATGGCTGCCCACTCACACGTTACTCCATCCTGTGAGCCCTGGCATAAACCATGCCCCTGAACAACTTGTCCCCTGAAATTTAATTTGTATACAAATGATTCGTAATTTAAACAAGAAAATTTAACATTCCATCAGTATGCTGATGATATTATTATATATGTCTCAGGAAAGGATTCTTACTGTATACAACACATTTTACAAGCTGCGTTTGATGACATACAGAATTATTATGTTAAAAATAAATTGGTTTTGAATACTACTAAAACCAAGGTAATCCTGTTCTGGCAAAAAAATAAAGACCCATATATTAAAAAACCTCTGGAAATAATAGAGAAAGATGGTTCTAAACTGCAGTTGGTAAATGAGTATAAGTACTTGGGGCCATGGCTGAGTATAAATTGTAAGTGGTCCTTTCATATAGATAAATTAGTCAAAAGACTGGGGCAACAATTGGGGATGCTGTATAGGATAACAAATCATTTTTCAAGGAAAACAAGGTTGTATGTGATAAAAACTATGTTAGTACCAGTGATTGACTATGCTGATGTAATTTATGGGGGGGGGGGGGGCTGGATCAGACCAATTTGAAAAAATTAGATAGTATCTATAATAAAATGGTGAAGTATAGTATGGGGGTGCATAGATTTACACATCAATCAATCAATCAATCAATCAAAATCTTTATTTATTCAGGCGAACATCATTGAGCATAGCTCATTTACAAGATGGACCTGAGTGGTCATAACAATATAAGGTTACAAATTTTTTTACAAAGACATGAGAATAGCATAACATTAGTACAATCAAATAAATAAGAGATATATACAAAATTTACAGATATACAAGGCACAGTAAAATAACTTAACCTGTAAAAATGAAGAGGATAATAGATATAGCAGTGATAATAATCAAATAATAGGGCTTTTGTAGGCTTTTATATGAAATGTGATAACTGACTGGGTAGAAGAAGGGAAACTAAACATAGTGGATTACAGAAGGAGGGTGTAGGTTGGATGGGAGACTAGGCCTTATGGAAGCAGTTGCACAACTCTGGAAATAGGGGTGTATAATCTTTGAAGGATAATAAGGGTAAGAGGGTATTCAGATTCATAGATTTTTGGAGTGAGTTCCAGACAAATGCTAGGAATAGCTGATAGCAGCCCTCCCAAACCGGTGCAGGTATTGGGAATCTTTAGCATAATGAGCTTATTGATCCTTAAGGTGTATGGCCTGGATGTGATTCGGTGAAACAGTTTGAGATATAGGAGGGAGTTTGCCTGATAAAGCTTTTAAAGATCCAGATTGCAGCATTCCTTTTTCTTCTGTGCTGTAGGGATGTCCAATTGACTGCCATGTAAAGAGAGCAATGATGGGTGCTGGAGGGAAGGTCTGTAATAAATCTGATGGCTCTATGATACAGGGTGTCCAGCTTATTTAAGAGGGAGAGTGAGCAATGGCCATAGAGAAAGTCAGCATAGTCAATAAGGGATAGGAATGATGCCTGGATTAATCTTTGTTTGGAGTCTCTGGTAAGGTAGTGTTTTATTCTGTAAAATAGGCCAAGCCTTTGTCTCAACTTTTTTAATAGCTCTTCAATGTGGACAGAGTAGTCAAGCTATTGTCAATCCAGACTCCAAGATATTTGAATTTATCCACAAATTCCAGCTTTTCTCCAAATAAGGTGGATAATTGTGGGTGATGAATGATGGGGAAGTGGCAGAGCAATTCTTTGTTGCAAAGAACATAGCTTTTGTTTTTTTGGCATTTAGAAGTAATTTTTTTTCCAATAGGTTGTGTTGTAGGATGGAGAATTCCGACTGTAACAGTTCACAGGCTTTTGATGGTGAGGGATTGCTGACATATAATACAGTATCATCAGCAAACAGATGAATGTTAGATTGAGAGAGGTTGGCATCAATGTTATTAATATAAATGGCAAAGAGGATGGGGCCTAGGATAGAGCCTTCATGTACACACCTCTTAGCAGTGGTTTAGAGGTAGATAGGTAATTTTCATTTTTACCAATTGTAACCTTCCAGAGAGATACCACCTAAACCAATTGGTGAGAGTGAATCAAGGCCTACAGAGCTAAGAGAGAGATTAATGATTCATGATCCACTGTATCAAATGCTTTACTCAAATCCAGGAACACAGCACAGGTACTATTCTTTTTATCCAAGGCAGTCTGCCAATCGTTAGTGACTTTGGCTAGGGCAGAGATGGTGTTATGCATTGATCTAAATCCAGATTGTGCTGGATTTAGGAGGTTGTTGGTGTCCAGATAGGCCCTTAACTGTGAATTTACTAATTTTTCAAGCATCTTGGATAGTACCGGTAGGATGGAAATGGGCCTGTAATTGTTAAGGTCCATGGGATCACCTGATTTAAGTAGTGGAACTACTTGAGCTGTTTTCCATATGGAGGGGGGATGGAACCAGTAGCTAGGGAAAGATTGAAGAGGTGAGTGAGGGGGGCAGATAAGGCGTGCAATGCTACTTTAAGAAAGTAGGGGTCCAGGGAGTCTGCACCTGCGCTCTTAGAAGTATCTAAATTGGATAGGAGGTCTTCTACTTCTTTTAAGGATATTGGTTCGAAGGAGAATGTTGAAGCAGCCTTTTGTCCCACAGTGGATTGAAGGTTTAATGATGATCTCAAGAGATTTGCAGGTGAAGAGTCAAATGCTAGACCAGCTGTGATGAAATGGTCATTGAAGGTATTTAAGATTTCTTGCTTGTCAGTGATTTCTACGTCACTTAGTAGCAGTTTGGAGGGTAAGGCAGGGGTAGAATTTTGGCCTAGAATTCCCTTTATAGTACCCCAGAATCTGGATGGGTTAGTATAGGATGCATCCAATTCAGCTCTATAGTAGGCAGCTTTGGCATTTCTTATTTGTTTTGTGCATGAGTTTCTTGCTTTTCTGAATTGAAGCCAGTCTCTAGTAGCCTTTGCTTTTCTTGCTCTTTTTCCAGAGTTTGTCTCTGGCTAACAAAGCTGATTTAAGGTCAGCAGTGAACCAACGACAAGATTTTACTTTAGTTCTGACACTGGTGATTGGTGCATGTATATTGAGGGCATTAGTGATAATGTCCTTTAAGATCTGAAGAGCTGTCTCAACTGAGGTTGTAAGGTAAAAATCTTGCCAATATGTTGTATTGCACAAATCATGGAGATATCCTGAGATGTTGAAATTCTTTTTTGACCTTTTATGGAGAAATTTTGCAGGATTGGATGGCTTGAGTGTAGATCTTATGCCAGCTATAGGACAATGATCACTTACATCACTGGGTAGCACTCCAGCATGAGAATATAAGTGAGGCTTGTTTACCATCATAATATCCAGGAGTGAGCTGTTGGTAGTATTTTTAGGTTAATCCTTGTTGGATCTTTGATTAATTGAGTGAATCCATAGATGTCACAGAAGGTTACTAGGTGCAGATGCATTAGATAACCAATTTAAATTCAAATCACCAAGGATGATGGTATCTTCAGGGCCTAGACTGAGTATTGATCCTAGGTGGGATAGGAGTTTGAGGCCTGCAGAGGGGGGCCTATAGCAGCCAATCAATTTAAAGGAAGACATGTTAGGAAGGGATATTTTAATTGACAAGCATTCAAATTCCTTTGGTTCGGATGTATTGATGAGGCAGGATGCAGAGATGGTTTCCTTGACGTAGATGGCCACCCCACCACCCCTGGAAGGACGATCTGATCTGAAGAGCTGGTAATTGGGAAGGTTTATATCACTGTCTTTTGTTGTAGATCTGAGCCAAGTTTCAGAGATAACCAGGAAGTCAGGTAGGGTATGTGCAACCCATGCCTGTATTAAGGAGAACTTTTAGGAGGCTGCAGGCATTGAAGTGAAGGAAACTTAGGCCATTTATGGAGGTTAGATCAGATGGGGATAAAAAACTTTCAGTGGGGCCAGGATTGATTTCAATAGTACCAATACTGATCAGAAGGAAGAAGATTAGTTTGAGGAGGGCACCAAATGATAGGGATAGGGAGTGATCAGAGCATTTCCTCCTCTTCTTGGGGAACCACTGTGTAATGGGTGAGGGTCCTGTTATATGGGTGTGGAATTTGTCACAAAGTAATAATCTGATGGACAGGCATAGTGGGTTAATGTAATGCCAAAATGGATGCAAGGCACTTGAGGAGTGTTGTAAGGATAGAGAGCCTTTTTGTGGGATACCCCAGGGATTGCAGTGCAAAAATGGCAGAATATAAATAAGGAATTGGTGGGTGTCCACTGGGGATGGAATGGGTGGGCAGGCCATATTCACTGCCTTAATCACCATGGCATGGGGTATATTATAATTGTCATTTGGGATTGAGGAAGATGAGAGGCTCAGAAGCAAAAGGAAGCAAAGTAGCATTGTGGAGGGAAGGTAGGGGTTAAAGTAGAGGAAGAGAAATAGCTATGGGCGTGGATTAGAGAAATGGCGGGAAAAGGTGTATAAAAAGAATCAACCGGGAAGGGCAAAATTTTATGTCGCCCGCATTTCGTTTCACAGCTTCTCCCGGCCTCCCGTTCCTGGTCGCCTGTCGGTTGCCGCCCGCTGGCGGCTCGGAGCCCCTCCGGTCCCTGGGTGCTCGAGGGCTGTGCCGGCTGGAAGGTAGGGGACAGAGGAGAAAGCAGTGAGCAAAGGCACTTTATTGCAGCAATCTGCAAGGTGCTAAAAAGCCTGAATCTGCACAACAAAGACTGGGAGGGTATGGGGATGGTTAGGCGCCTAAGCCGCCTAGCCCACACAGAAACACAAAAAGGCTGTAATCACAGGCTAAACTAGATATCTACACAACCCTCAAATAGGGCACATTTAAAAAGTAAAACAGCTCTTTTAGGTAATTTTAACAATAAAGCATAATAACAGAAATTCCGGCCAGAAATCATTGTGAGCTGTACAGAGAAGTGGGGTGGTATCATTTGTATATTAGGAGAAATCAACATATAACTCAGATCATGTTTAAATACATAGAAAATAAATTACCTGATTATATTACTAAAGATTTAAAAATAAAACACCCAGTTATGGGCCTGAGATCAGCCCAGTATATAGGGTTTGAAGTGCCAAAGTGTAGGACAAAACATGGAACTGTAACATTTTTTTATTTGGGTCCAAAAATTTGGAATAATTTACCTGTTGATTTAAGATCCTATGGTGTTAAAGTGAGTTGGTCTAGGATTGGGCAGTTTTTATCATAAACAAAGTGGTCAACTGCATGAATGTTGCACAACATTGGAAAATGGATACGTTTTAATAGTAGGGTAATTAGTAGTTTGTGAAATGTGATTTAATATGTGGAAATGTATTTAATATGTAAGTGTATAATTGTATTTTTGTATTTTGCAAACGTATGTTTTGTATAAATTCTCTCCCTTGATTGTAACCAGGTTATGCATTTTAGAAGGTGTCCCTTGAAAATGAAAGTATTTGTGTACTCAGTGGGATTGTCTACCTTGTTCACCTATAGATGAATAAAATCATT
The DNA here is from genome assembly GCA_016271365.2 of Neoceratodus forsteri. Classification (NCBI taxonomy): domain Eukaryota; kingdom Metazoa; phylum Chordata; order Ceratodontiformes; family Ceratodontidae; genus Neoceratodus; species Neoceratodus forsteri. Next base: position 20,719,226 of record CM028129.1, on the reverse strand, counting down.
ACTGTTATAACATGGCCAGTAGTCCATTGCCATTGGTTGTACAACAAAAGCAGACATCCAAAAGACAACCCTATCAATAATACTGCGGTGACCAGCACGTCTCTTCACTCACCTCCTTGACTGGCCACCGTATGTTGAGCACGTGTACAAGAAAGTGAGTGGAGGGCTGTGCCGGTTGCCGTAGTGGGATTGATAGGGTATGTCCTTTGGATGTCTGCTTTGTAGTGCAAGCCATGGCAGTGGACTACTGGACATTTGAGTTGGCAGCCATGGGGGGTATCAATTCATGATGGGCATTCTGCACCTCAACAACTTGCTCTAGGCTATGAGATCCAGGTTCAACTGTATCCCTGAACAATTCATTCCTGATTTGTGCCACCCCAGAGTTTTTCCATTATATTTATACTGGGGATAATTTCCAGGGATGATTTGTTCAGGGACATGGTTATGCCAGGGCTCACAGGATGGAGTAATGTAGTCATGGGTGGGATTGACCAGCACAAATTGCTATGTAGCCTCATAAGGATGGGTTGGATGGGTGGTATGCTGTGCAGTACAGGGGTCACTTTGATGACAGATTATTTTACATTACTGCCAAGTTCTGGGTCAGATAGCGGTGGGTAGGAAGGGTGGTATACAAGGGAAGGGAAGGATTTTACATGTGTGCAACAGAAAACAAAACTAAACTCAGCACAGTAGGAGCAGCAGTGAGCGCATGTACATTATACAGTCTAGTATTCGTACTCCCTGACATCCCATACATCAGGAGCAGCAGTGAAGTGTGTACATTATACTGTACAGTATACAGTCTACTGTGTGCACACTCCTGACATCCCATACAGTAGGAGCAGCAGTGAGGCGTGTTCATTGTACTGTACAGTATACAGTCTAGCATCGCACTCCTGACATCCCATACAGTAGGAGCAGCAGTGAGGCGTGTTCATTATACTGTACAGTATACAGTCTACTGTATGCACACCTCCTGACATCCCATACAGTAGTAGCAGCAGTGAGGCGTGTTCATTATACTGTACAGTATACAATCTACTGTATGCACAATTCTGACATCCTACAGCAGGAGCAGCAGTGAGAGGTATACATATACTGTACAGTATACAGTCTACTGTATGCACACTCCCTGACATCTCATACAGTAGGAGCAGCAATGAGAGCATGTACATTATACTGTACAGTATACAGTCTACTGTATGCACACCTCCTGACATCCCATACAGTAGGACAGCGGTGAGCGTGTACATTATACTGTACAGTATACAATCTACTGTATGCACACCCCTGACATCCCATACAGTAGGAGCAGCGGTGAGAGCGTGTACATTATACTGTACAGTATACAGTCTACTGTATGCACCCTCTCTGACATCCCATACAGTAGGAGCAGCAGTGAGAGCATATACATTATACTGTACAGTATACGGTCTACTGTATGCGCACTCCCTGACATCCCATACAGTAGGAGCAGCAGTGAGAGCGTGTTCATTATACTGTACAGTATACAGTCTACTGTATGCACACCTCCTGACATCCCATACAGTAGTAGCAGCAGTGAGAGCGTGTACATTATACTGTACAGTATACAGTCTACTGTATGCGCACTCCCTGACATCCCATACAGTAGTAGCAGCAGTGAGAGCGTGTACATTATACTGTACAGCATACCTACTGTATGCGTACTCCCTGTTTCCATACAGTAGGAACATGGTGAGTGTGTACATTATACTGTACAGTATACGGTCTACTGTATGCGCACTACCTGACATCCCATACAGTAGGAGCAGCGGTGAGAGTGTGTACATTATACTGTACAGTATACGGTCTACTGTATGCACACTCCCTGACATCCCATACAGTAGGAGCAGCAGTGAGACCGTGTACATTATACTGTACAGTATACAGTCTACTGTATGCACACTCCCTGACATCCCATACAGTAGGAACAGCGGTGAGAGCGTGTACATTATACAGTACAGTATACAATTCACTGTATGCACACTCCCTGACATCTCATACAGTAGGAGCAGCAGTGAGAGTGTGTACATTATACCGTACAGTATACGGTCTACTGTATGCACCCTCCCTGACATCCCATACAGCAGCCAGCCATGGAGGTGAGTGGAGGGCTGTGCCGGTTGTCATACTGGACTACCTACATGGCCCCACCATCACTGGTATGGAAAGGTTGGTTGAGGGGTGCTGGATGTGACCAGTGAGTGCCTACTACACACTGTATGAACTCTACTACAGTTCAGTAGGTGGCAGACCATGGAAGGGTGTAGAAGGCTGTGCAAATCGCCGGCAGAGGTCTGGTTGGGGGATGCGGGGTGGTGGGACTCTGCTTACTGGGGGGAATCACTGAACTACCATGGATGTGGGCAGTGTTGGTAATGTCCAGCGTTCAGGGATCAGAAAGGGGGAGCCACTATACCACCAGAGAACTTGTTACATGCATGGGGTTCTGGTGTGATCAGTGGTCTGGTGAGGGGGGATACACTGTAACAACAGGGGCTCTACTAATATGGCATTCATGAGACCCCTTTGTGCAATGCATGCCAAATGAGCTCATTTGCATGTTTGGGCTGAATATCGCTCAATGGGGACCCAGTGCATCCAGGTATGTGCCACACATTCCCCTATGGGCAGTCTTCAGCCCCACACCCTAGATGCTAGGGTGGGGGAACAGGCAGGGCCACAAAAGACATTGATGGACAGTTTACTTTTTACAGGGTTAAAAAAAAAACACACAAAAAAATGAAGATTCCAGATTGCTACACTGAGGGGCTGGGCATCCCCAGTGTTACTCTTATGTCTCTGGGGAGGGGTGCTGAAAGGAGGGTCGGGCAGAGGGAATATTTAAAAAAACAAAAAAACAATGTGGAGTCCTGATCATGACACTGGGGACTGGGCACCCCAGTGTCACTATTATCTTTGGGGGTTTGAGGGGTGGGTGTTGAGAGGAGGGGTCAGGTGGGAGGTATCTTGAATTAAAAACAAAAAATTGGCGGTCACAGCTGAACACAGCTCACTCCGGCCATGTCCAAGATGGCTACTGCACTGTACCGTACATGCGCCTAGTAGTCACGCATGTGCATTACAGTTTTCAACCATCATGGACACGGTGGATTGTGCTGTGTTCTGCCGTGACTGCCAACAGAGTAAAATAGTGCAGTGCAACTGCCAATGGAGACAGCCAGCAGAGTGCTTCACGGATGCCGAGGCAACTGTGGTACAACTCCAACATGTTCTTCAGTCTGAAGGAATGTGCCAGTCCTTTTCATAGCAAGAGGTCTGCAGGGCTACACCCTGTGTAGCCCTAAAAAGAGGCCGTTATGGTTCTCCAAGAAAGTGGCAAGGGTGGCAAAAGATAAAAGGGCTGCTGTCTAGAGGAATAAGGAAACACGGAGCGAAGAGGACAAGGAAGTGCACTAGCAAAGCAGAAGGAAGCAGCCACGGTAGTGAGTGAAGCAAAGGCACAAATAGAGGAAGTGATTGCCAAAGGAGTCACTACAGGGACTAAGACTTTCTTCGGGTACCTAAGTGAGAAGAGGAAAACATGGTAGGGATAGTGAGGATTAGGAGGGGGAGACTGTGCAGAAGGGGAAAAAGAAAAAACTGACATCTTAAACAAGTACTTCTGCTCTTTCTTCACACTGGAGGGTGGAGGGGACAGACCACAATGAGAAGTGGGAACAGGATGGTGGGGGGGAGTAGGTGGATACAGGTCCATTTTCAGAGGAAAGAGTTCTGAAAGGAATTGTAGCCCTGAAGGTGTACAGATCTATTGGACCAGACAGGATTCACCCCGAAGTATTACAGGAACTCAGAGATGTGCTAGCTGCATCACTGACAGACTTGTTCAATGGCTCACTGGAAACAGGAGTGGTTCCAGAGGACTGGAGAAGGGCTGACACTGTCCATCTACATAACAGTGGCAGCAGGGAGGAGCCTAGCAACTACACTATGGGCCAGGCAGTCTCATTTCAGGGGTGGGACAATTAATGGAAACACTACTACTGAAAGAAAAGCTAATAAGAGTATTTTGAATCCAGTGGGCTGTAAGTCGTGCTGTGTGAAATTTAAGTTCCACCTGCTGAATTCCTGTAAACCATGGAATTCACTTTCATGGAATTTCAAGGAAAAACTGGACATTTTACAAAATTCCACCTTAAACTGCATGATTTTGGCATGTATTGTGGAATTATGTGTTGAACTGTGGAACTATTTCCACAGAACTCTGTATTTCCTTTAGTGCCTTACTGTCTTAGTGCGCCTTCTGTTCTTGTACTGAAGTGAAACTAACTTATACTGTAACTGTGTGTTTTGTGGTATTCATTTTAGGGGGGAACAAGGGTCCAACCTGGGGTTGCACAGGAACAAGTAAGTGCAGATACCAGCGTGAAGGGAGAAAAATAACAGATACTAGACAAACAACAATGTCCATCCACTTTATTTTTGTTTCTTGGGTGCACAAGAGCATACCTCTCATCCTCAGGACTCTGAAATGAGGGACACCAACCCTTAAAATGAGGGACAATGGGGAACACAGCACCCTGAAATGAGGGACATCAGAATGTCATCTCTTTAATGATTTAACTCACTGTTCAAGACCATAACATAGCTTGAAACTCAATGTAATAGCACTAAAGAAGAATCTGTGCATGACATTTGTCATTTTATATGTGGAAAAACAATTTGTAGTAACAAATAAAAAGTCCATTTGCTCTAATGGTGACCATTGTTGTATTTTATAGTTGCTTTCTCTTGGATTTATTTCGGCTGATGTGCCTCACCTCACCCTGCCTCATTGGAATGTAACCCAGGGATCCATACTGACACCGTTGGTCAAGTGTTTTCACTGTTTCTGAATTTAGTGCCTTAATTCAGTGATGGAATCATGGAAATCATGGAACACAATAAACTCTTAGGCTATACCCAAATGATGCTGTCTGTTTTTGTGGGGATCCATTAGTTCTGCCTGGTCTGGAGCTGAATCAAAACTTCAGGAAGCTCTAGTACTGCCTGCATAATTGATAAGCCTCTTAGTCTTATCTTAGCTAATACTTGTCGCTTGAATCACCTCTTCCTCAGCTCAGACCTCATCATCACTGTGAGTGTGACTACACTCTTCCCATTGTACTACTGACTGACAGAGTGAAAGTAACTCTGTGAGTGTGACTACACTCTTCCCATTGTACTACTGACTGAGTGACAAGTAAGTCTGTGAGTGTGACTACACTCTTCCCATTGTACTACTGACTGACAGGTGACAAGTAACTCTGAGTGTGACTACATTCTTCCCATTGTACTACTGACTGACAGAGTGACAAGTAACACTGTGAGTGTGACTACACTCTTCCACTGTACTACTGACTGACAGAGTGACAAGTAACTCTGTGAGTGTGACTACACTCTTCCCATTGTACTGCTGACTGACAGAGTGACAAAGTAAGTCTGTGAGTGTGACTACACTCTTCCATTATACTACTGACTGACAGAGTGACAAGTAACTCTGTGAGTGTGACTACACTCTTCCCATTGTACTACTGACTGAGTGACAAGTAAGTCTGTGAGTGTGACTACACTCTTCCCATTGTACTACTGACTGACAGAGTGACAAGTAACTCTGAGTGTGACTACACTCTTCCCATTGTACTACTGACTGACAGAGTGACAAGTAAGTCTGTGAGTGTGACTACACTCTTCCCATTGTACTACTGACTGACAGAGTGACAAGTAAGTTTGTGAGTGTGACTACACTCTTCCCATTGTACTACTGACTGACAGAGTGACAAGTAAGTCTGTGAGTGTGACTACACTCTTCCCATTGTACTACTGACTGACAGAGTGACAAGTAAGTCTGAGAGTGTGACTACACTCTTCCCATTGTACTACTGACTGACAGAGTGACAAGTAACGCTGTGAAGATGATGTGATGTGTTACCATGACCACTTACCTCCTCACTGGCAGCAGCACAGCAGTGGCACTAGTCTCCTCCCATCCCAGATGAGTCCTGGACCCCTGGCCAGCTCTGTGATGACTCCTGTCCACTAGTGACGTCTTCTCCAACCTTGCTCATTGCTCCTCGTCCTCCTCCTAAGTACTTTCTCCGACTCCAAGTTCCCAACATGGGCATGAATGGCCCTAAGAAAGAAGGCCCTTTAAATTGACCGATGACATGGCCTGGCAGGTGGGGGGGGTGCACAGGCCATGGACTCATGGTATCGACAAGGAGTGGACACCCAGACAGCATGAAGTTGGACTAATAAAAAAATGTTATGCCATAACAAGGCCCACATATAGAGAAGATAGACAAGTGGAGTCCCTGAGTTGGCAGCACACTGTAGTGACTGCCACAAACAGTGCTGGGACACGGTGGCTAGAGATCCTCCTCCCCCTAGAGTACTCTGCTTTAGGATGAGATCACAGAGCACAGAGCACACGGGGGTGGGTCAGACTCGGGACAGTGAATTTAAATTCCACTGGCGAAGTGCCCGCAAAGTGGGCACTCCGCATTGTCACTCCACTACATGAAGTGGCCAATGCAAAAGGCTCACTTCACCTTGTAATTATTACTTTGCTTTGTCATTCCGCCTTAAAGTGAAGTAAGGTGAAGTGACAACAATATTGGAAGCCCTTCATACACAGTCACCAAAATTAATGTGCATCCCCAAAATGCTCATGTCTTGTGTCCAGAAAAATTCCCAGTGCTGACGAAGTGTAGTGAGAGCACAAGAAATGGAGTCTCCCAAATTTAATAGCGCACTCAGACGTCGTACATGCAGTGGTCACACATAGTCACCAGAATTAATGTGCCTCCCCAAAATGCTATGTATTGTCTTGTGTCCAGAAAATTCCCCAGTGCTGATGAAGTGAAATGAGAGTGTAACAAGAAATGCGAAGTCTCACAGAATTAATGGCGCACTCAGTCATGTGCGCAGTGGTCAAACACAGTCACCAGAATTAATTTGCATCCCCAAAATGCTACTGTCTTGTATCCAGAAAATTCCCCAGTGCTGACGAAGTCAAATGAGAGGGTAACAAAAATATGCAAAGTCTCCCAGAATTAGTGGTGCACTCCGTCATGTGTGCAGTGGTTACACACAGTCACCAGAATTAACGTGCATCCCAAAAATGCTACTGTCTTATGTCCAGAAAATTCCCCAGTGGTGTCGAAGTGAAATGAGAGCATAACAAGAAATGCAAAGTCTCCCAGAATTAATGGTGTACTACAAATGCACAGACAGATTAAGATTGCACTGCACACTCAAGAGATGCAGACGCAAAGGGACAACAGCACCTAACCAGTGCTCACAAGTCACAAATCCACATCTGGAAAAGAATACCTTTTGCCATTTGGGGAGGAAGGGGGTAGTGCACAGCAGTAACAGTCCACTGCCAGTAAAGATACCACAAAGCAGTATAAAAAAATTATGCAGGTGTGGTGGATAGCTGGTTCACACTGCTGCAATTACTCTGTGGCACAATAAAAGGTGTCTGATTTAATGGCATGCATCGCACACACTACAAGTAATGCATAGCAAATTGAAAACCTTTAGTAATATAACCAAAAAGTTTTAAACAAACTGAAATTATGCACTGCTGCACCACAACAATCAGCAAAACAATTTCAAGAATTACTGAAAATATTACTGTGCATACATTAACACAGTTTATACAAGAAAAATATAACCAAAACAGAAAGACTGCCTTTTCTCCCAGTTAATCTACCTACACCACAGATACGCCCCTCCCCAAAGCACACTTCACAGTATACAGACTGACTGTTCTAAATTAACAATTCAAAATCTACACACAAACACTAAACACTCAATAATATGAGCACAGGATGGTTTCCTATACTCGATGTAGTAAATTGTGAGCAAAAAAAATAGCACAAAAAGACTTTTTTAACAGCTTTTAGAGGATTTGAATCGCAGAGCTCTGAGATTAAACTGTCTCCATCTTCCACTACACATGCACTACACAGAACTGAGGCTGTGCAGAGCAATCTAGAGCCCATGTGACTTGCAATCCCATGAAGCACTGTAAAATTTGCCTTTGGAGCTCAAAAACAAGGCGAAGTGAGGTGAAGTACATTGATTTCGATGTACATCTCCTTAAAACTGGTGGAGAAGTGGTTTGGGGAAGGTAGAATAACGCAAAGTCATTGTTTCTAATGGACTTTGCGTTCCCCATATGATGCAAAGTACTCCCTTGTGTGCTATGGAGTACTCTATGGATCTCACACTCCACTCACTACTGCTGGAGCGGATTTCAGCCACTTTGCCCACCACTAGTGGAGAGAGAGAGAGAGAGAGAGAGATGGGACAGGAGGGGCCGCCAGAGGATAGATCCACCATGGATTTGTCACACACACTGTGGCCAGATGGGGCGGGGGTCCCAAGTCAAATTCCAGACAGTCAGATGGACCAGCACCATGGCGGCCAGCAACTAAGGCAATGGCTTACACTGACTGAGACAGCTTTATAGTATGGCTGGTCAGCGATGATCATAGATGTTTAACTAGCTCTCTTCCTCTTCTCTGCAACAGTGTGTGCAGCATGCCGTCAAGAGTGCCACAGTCTGCCACCACATTGAAGCCACCACGCACTTCCTGATTGGCTCACTGAGAGGAGGTGGAGGAGCAGACTCGCGCAGCGATCAATCGGGCCTTAGCTGACTAACTTGCTGCCTTCAGCAGCTCAGCAGCAGTGTCTGACTCATGCACCCACTCCCATCTCGTAGCCACACGCATACATTTTAAAGGGCCCGCTGACCGTCATTGTAAATGCGGGGCAATGACAAGTGCTGTCGGGGCAGTGGGTCCTAATTTAGGAAATCAGGCCAAATGTGGGATGTCCCACACAATGCATGACACTTGAGAGGTCTGCACAAGAGGCCAGCTGGGGGTACACATCAAGTAAGTGCTGATTTTTGGCCAAGAGATTAGAGCAGGAGGGGATAAAGATAACAGATACAGGTCAAGCAGCCATGTCCATTCAATTGTTTTTTTGGGGAGGCACAAGGGACAACAGGGGATATACAACATGTGCTGATTCGTGTCTAATAGAGAAGAGTAGAAATGGAAAAACAGATACAGGACAAGCAACAATGTCTGGCAAAGTTTTTTGAAGTTGGCAGAAGTGTCCAACTGAGAGTTATACAGCAAATGTTGATTTCTGGCCAACAGAGTAAATCAGAAAGGGACATAATAGATATAGGAGAAGCAGCAATGCCTGCCACATTATTTTAGTTTGTATTTTTATCAGAGGCTTCTTTGGTGCAGCAGCAACATCAAATGTGATGGAAGCACAGGAGAATGGACCCGCAGCAGTAGCAGAGTGTCTAGCAGTTGTTTCTTGCATTATTCTTTGGTGCAGCAGCAACACCAGTTGTGTTGGTGTGGGCAATAGAAATATGCCTTTCTTCCCTTGATTGACTATGCCAACTTTCTATATAGTCACTCCCCCCAGCACATGCTCCAAAAGCTAGATACACTCTATCACCGTGCCTTGAGATTTTTTCTTGGCCTGCCTGTGCAGACTCGCCACTGCTTGTTGTACCAAGCACTAGACTGGCCATCCCTCCCTATGAGGAGACAAAGAAACGCCCTCATATGGCTCTTCCGGGCTATGACCAACAAACTACCACCCTATATATGTGACCTGTTCAATTGTTCAAAAAGTGCCTACTGACCTAGGAACTCCTCCTTGTCCTCCTTAAGTCACCACAGACCAGGACACATCTTTGCTCAACAGCCATTAGCTCCTATCTACCAATGCTCTGGAATAACATACAAAAAGCACTTAAACTCTCTCTGCTAGCCCCTACATATTCAGACAGCTGTTCTATAGATGCCTGAAAATGGCGGTGACTGCTTCAGATAAGCACTACTCTCCTGGAATGATCAACCCCCAGCTCCCAGATATCCCTGGCCTTCTTATTCCCCTGTTGGCTGGCCTCCTAACTAATGTAACTACCCCCTTCCTGAGTGTCCTCCCTCCTTCCCCGAACTAATCTTCCCTTGGGAACCTTCCTCACAGTAGGCTGCCCTCTTCTCTCTCCCTTTTGTGTCTTGTTTTCCCCTTTCCCCTACCCTCATTTGTGTCTTCCATCAGATCCTTCCTATGTACTACTAGGATATGATGGAAGGCATTCTTAGAATGGCAGAGAAAGGGGAGATACTGTTGATGGGAGACCTGAATATGCCGGATGTTAACTGGAGCACATTTGCTGCAGCCACATCCAAGAGCAGGGCCATTCTTGACGCCCTACAGGTGGCAGGCATTAGACAGCTAGTTTTGGAACCCACTCGTGAGGGAGCAATCTTAGACCTCATACTTTCAAACAGGGGCAGTGAGAGGATCTCAGATCTAGAAGTGGGTTGCCATCTGGGGACAAGTGACCATCAGACAGTGTGGTTCATGTTAAACTCAGCTACAGAGTCAAGCCACAAAAAGTGAGGGTACTGGACTTTAGGAGGGCTGACTTTGGCAAGATGGGAGAGTGCCTCAGAAAAGCACTAGCAAACAGGCTAGAAGGAGGTGTGGAGCAACAATGGGGAATTATCAAAGCTGCCATCACAGAGGCAACAAGCCTTTGTGTGAAGCAAATAAACAAATCAAAACGAAAGAAAAAGCCACTATGGTTCTCAAGAGAGGTGGCTGTGAAAGTCAGGAAGAAAAAGATAGCATTCCGGAAGTATAACGAAACACAGAAGGAGCAGGACAGACAGCTGTACCAGTTAAGGCAGAAAGAAGCAGGGAGGGAAGTCAGAATAGCAAAGGCCCAAAATGAGGAAAAGATAGCCAACTCAGTTAAGAAGGGGGATAAAACCTTTTATAGGTACATCAGTGAGCGTAGAAAGACAAAGGGAGGGATAGTGAGGCTGAATAGAATGAACGGTGGGTGGGCAGAGGGAGACAGTGAAAAAGCAGGAATACTGAACAAATATTTCAGCTCAGTATTCACAAAAGAGGAGGGGGAAGTGCCTAATCCAATTAACAGAAGCACTCTTGATAGGGGGGTCGATCCCAGTCCTTTCACAGAAGAAAGGATTCTGCAAGAACTCCTAAAACTGAAGGTGGACAAAGCAATGGGTCCTGATGGAATTCACCCCAGAATTCTAAAAGAATTATGGAAGGAACTAGTGAAACCACTGGCTACTCTTTTAATAAATCATGGGAGGATGGTGTGGTACCAGAGGACTGGAGGAAGGCGGATGTGATTCCCTTCACAAAAGTGGGACCAAGACAGAGGCAGGAAACTACAGACCTGTCAGTCTGACCTCTGTGGTAGGGAAAGTGATGGAGTCACTTCTGAAGGAAAGAATAGTTGAGTACCTAGAGGTCAGTGGAGCGCAGGATCCAAGGCAGCATGGGTTCACAGCGGGAAGGTCATGTCAGACGAATCTAATAGATTTCTTTGACTGGGTGACCAAAGTAGTAGACCAGGGAGGGGCTGTGGACATGGCCTACCTAGACTTTAGCAAGGCATTTGACACAGTCCCACACAAAGATTATTAGTCAAATTAACCAGCCTGGAGTGGGTCCCAGGGTGGTAGCCTGGTAAAACATTCGGCTGGACAACAGGACACAGAAGGTAATTGTAAATGGAGTCCACTCTGAAGAAGAGGGCGGTTACTAGTGGGGTACCGCAGGGTTCAGTATTGGGTCCAGTCCTTTTTAATGTCTTCATCAGTGACATTGCAGAGGGACTGGAAGAAAGTATGCCTTTTTGCAGATGACACAAAGATCTGCAACAGGGTTGATACACAAGGTGGCGTGGAAAGGATGAAAAGGGACTTGGCAAGGTTGGAGAAATGGTCAGACGTATGGCAGCTAGGATTCAATGCAAAAAAGTGCAAAATAATGCACCTGGGAAACAAGAACCCAGGGAAGAATACACAATGGGTGGGAGGTAGTAACAACAACAAAACAGGAAAGGGACCTGGGGTAATCATATCAGATGACCTTAAGGTTAGCAAGCAATGTGAGAAGGCAGTAGGGAGGGCCAGGGTATACTGGGATGTATAGGGAGAGGCATCAGCAGCAGAAAACAGGAAGTTGTTATCCCTCTGTACAGACAATTGGTGAGACCCCATCTGGAATACTGTGTCCAGTTCTGGAGACCCCATCTCCGCAAGGACATAGACAGGATAGAGGCGGTCCAGAGGAGGGCAACTAAAATGGTGCAGGGTCTGCAAGAGAAGCTGTATGAGGAGAGACTAAAGGAGCTTAATATGTATACCCTTGAGGAAAGAAGGGAGAGGGGCGACATGATAGAAACTTTCAAGTACCTCAAAGGAATCAACAAAATCCAAGAGGGTAGCATCTTTCAGAAAAAGAGACTTGCAAGAACAAGGGGAGACAATTTAAAGATAGAAGGAGGGTGGTTCAGGGGCAATGTGAGGAAGTATTATTTCACAGAGAGGGTAGTGGATGCATGGAACAGCCTTCCTGAGGAAGTTGTGGGGTCTAAAACTGTGGGAGAATTCAAGAATGCATGGGACAGACATAAGGCAATTCTTGTGGGGGGCAGGAAGATATAGGCTGTTGGTTAACTAGGATCTGCGGCCTATCCTGTAGGTAGGGAAATGGGCAGACTAGATGGGCCTAGCGGTCCCTATCTGCCATCAAAGTCTATGTTTCTATGTTTCTATGTTACTATACAGATCTCTACCAGTACACGCTGAAATGACTATGTATGTATGCATGCAAGTTTGTATTTGACATTATAAGTTTGCTCCAATGCCTACTGACATTGTATACTTTTACATGCTGTACTGATGTCTGGTGTACTTTGTTCTGTTGTATTACTGAAATCGTATATGTCCTATGTGTCCGGGACCATCTTGAAAATGAGCTTGATCAATGATGTAACTGCCTAGTTAAATAAAGTTTGATTGATTGATTGATTGATGCCTGTAGAGAGAGATTCAGAAGCAAATGATTTGATACCTTTTATTGGACCAACTTAGATGTAACAAAAAAAAACAACAAAGTGCTTTAGCTTTTGGACCAACAAGTCCTTCGTCGGAAGCGTAATAACAGTTATTTAGAAAAGCCAATACTTTTAACACCTAGATCACACAGCAAAAAGCAGAAAAAATACCCATTGGTTCAACATACTCAAAAAAAAAACAAGATGTCAGAGAAGCTTAATAGTACCATTTCACCTTCAGCTGAGAGGGTCTAAAGGTCAGAGGTGCTTAGTGCAGAAGACATACAAAGGATTCCACTGCATATAAATTAAATTGACTTAGAGATACTTTCAGAATAAGATAACAACTACTTGAGCAGAGGGTCTTAAATCAAATTCTGAGTGTCACAATGTGTATAAGAATGGAGTTACTGAAAAGCAACACCAACCCAGATTAAAGAGCTAACGAAATTATAAATTAACAACAAACACCACAAGATAGGACTACAAAAAGCATCTATATATGGCATACAAAGAGTAACCAGTAAAGGTTTCCTAAAAAGATCTATAGTTACAAACTGTATGATACGTAAAACTTAGCTGGACCCATTATGCAGCTATACTCTCCAGCTAGATATTATGCCCCACAAACTTCAAAAGCCTATAGTGTAGTAACAGGCATTTATAAATGATAATATAAATCTAAATTGGCAGTATTAGTGTCAAACAAAAAACTACTTGTCCCGGATTCCCCCCTTTTCCCTCACAAAAAGACAAGAGACCATTGTTTGTTGTTGTGCTCAGATTGACAATTAATTTATTTATACATCATAATTCCATGTTCCGTTTCATCATCTTTTATTATTATATCTCTCACAATTTCATTTATTTTCATCCATATCTCAATCCCTGATCACCCCTCTTTCTCCCTCTTTTTCTCCCCCCAGGTGAAAACCTGGGTGCCTTCTTCTTCTCCTTTTCTGTTAGGTAACGGTGAAAACCGAGACTGCTTTTCTCCTTCAGCTTCTTCCTCTTTTGGTCTTATTCCTTTTTCTTTCCCCCTTCCCCCCCTTTTTCCCCATTAGCCGGTCTCCAGCTTGCGTTGGATGACTGGCTTTCTCACTTAGGGTATTGTTCTCCCATACCTCAGGGAAACCTCCTTCCTAATCCTTCTCTTCTCCCCTTTTTTATTTATATTTCCCTTTTTTTTATCTTCCGTTTTTTGCATGCCTCCTCATGCTTCTATAAACCCATCATTTCTGTATTAAACATGTCTGTGGCTAGATCGCAGGTGCATGCCATCTGACCTGTAGAAATCTTCTACCCACTGTTCCACATCCCACAGTATTACTTGTCCTCCCATTTTCTTACCAGTGTCCCTACCCTTCTGTTCATCTTTCTCCTGGCCCTATCCACGGCTCTATGGTTGTGCTCCTGTCTCCAAACCCTCCTTGGTATCATATCCGATCAGGCAAGACTTACCCTAGGCCACCACTGCAGTATTGTTTCTAGGTCCCTTTTTATCTGCAAGTATGTGTCCACCCATGGCTTGCCCCCAAGGTCATAACCCCCTAAATGTATAATAATTAAGTCTGGAATGGGTCACCGCTCCTTTAGCTCTTTCAAGGTGGGGAGCAGTTGTGCCCATCTCATCCCCCGGATACCACGCTAAACCAACCTACATTGTTTCACATCTTGGCAAAGCTGCTTTCCCCCAGCCTTTTTCTCAGCTCTTCTTTCTGCCCAATAAATATCAGAGTGGCCGCAGATCCAGATTTCCATGCTCCTCCCTCTTCCTATAGGGTTTAAACAAAATAGATTTCTTTATATATGGTCTTAGTTTTTTACCATGATATCACCTCTCCCTGCCCCCACAATGTGGCTTCATATCTGTAACAAAACATAGGTGATACATTAGTCTCCACACTGCAGTGTTGAGATGTATCTCTTATAACTGGCAGACCACTCAGCGCCCCTTTTCCAAAATATTATTCACCGTCTCGCCTGCCGCTGCCCACTGTGAGGCAGCGCCTATCTGTAGGGAGTGGGAGGAATAATTAATCGGATTCTCCCCCAGGAATTGTATGCCTTTCTTGAGCAATGCTGTGACTTGATAACTTGTGACCCTACTTCCATCCCCATGCAGAAATAATCTCCCTGTCCTATTCCCATGCTCTGCGGTGAAAGCCCACAAAGCCTGCACTGGGCACTCTGCGCCCTCTACAAGTTTCTTTAGTGTTACCATGCAACCCTGTCCCTTTTGATCCATCTTTGACCTCTTAATCCTGATCTGTATCTCCTTCAGCCCCCATCTTATATCTTCCCATTCTAATCCCCTTCCTTGTCTTGCCTGCCATGGCCTACCACCTCACTCACTCTCATGGCTCCTGCAAACATTATAACATAAATCGTGAAAATAGCTGGGCCTCGCCTTTGATCTGCATATTGCTGTTAACACGCCTTTTAGTTTTGCCAGCCATTGTTCCCCTATTGGTCTTCTATTATCCACCGTCCCTTGTTTTAACCTACCCCATCCCTGCATCATTCTTCTAATGAACATTGATTTTGTCGGGTCCTTCCATCCTTTTAGACTGCAAATAACACTAATCCCTGCCAAGTAGACCCCCATTGTGGTGTGGGCTGTGCCTTTTTGCCATTGCTCTACGGTGAACTTCCCCAATTGCTCCTCTGTGAGCGGCCTACTTACCTCCATATGCCCAGAATGTTTGAAACACTCGCCAGGCCCCATCGTAGGCCCTCAGAGTCCATGGTGCCCATGAACTGCGGAACAACAGTTCTGTTCCTTCTTGCCAACATCCCATATGTTCATTGATATGGGTGCTTTTTGCTCCTCCGCTGTAGATGCCAGCCTCTGGAAATGATCCAGCTGCAGACGGGAAGGCTGTCAGCCAGGGGTGTTGTGTACCCCCTCTGTGTGTTTAGCTCTGGATGACATGTTCAACTGCAATGCCCTTAGCACCAGCAGGTACAACACTTGCATGACTGTTTCTGACCTGGCTCCCCTGTTGTTCAGGACCTCTGCCACTGCTCTATTGTCACACCAAAATGTCACTTTCTGATCCCGTAATTCTTTCCCCCACACCAGGGTGCATGCCCAGATGGGCATGATCTCTAACAATGTTATGTCTTTTACCTTACTGTCCCTCACCCAGTCTGATGACCACGGTTCTGCAAACCATCTGCCCCTCAGACAGTCCCCCATGCCTAGGCCCCCAGCTGCATCTGTGTAAAGATCGAGGTCTGTGTTATACACCCATTCCTCCTGCCAAAAGAAGCAGCCATTATATTCCCTCAGGAATTCCTCCCATACTTTAAAACCCTCCTTGACTCCTTTTGTCAGGTCTACCCAATGGTGTGGTCTGGTCACTCTGGCTGTAACCCTTGCTAACCTTTTGGTGAAAGCCCTCCCTGGCACAATAGCCCTGCATGCAAAGTTCAGATGTCCCAATACTTGTTGTACCTGTTTTAATTGTACTCTTCCTCTACTGGTATGTATCTGAATCAGTTCCTTCAGTTTTTACTTTTTGTCTGGCAGCCGAAATATTTCCCAGACATCTATCTCAATACCCAGAAATTCTAACACTTTACTGGGCCCTTCTGTTTTAGGTGTCAATGGAACCCTAGTTCTTTACACAGCTCTTGGGAACTGGCTAACATTTTTCTGTGTCTCTTCTCCACTGCCTATAAAAGGAAATCATCCAAATAGTGAATCACTGTTTTATAACCAGTTCTTTCTTGAAATATCCTGCAAACATGTGCTGAATGCTTGAATATGCGCACATGCTATAGAAGCAACCCATGGGCATGGCTTTTGTCAAAATAGTACTGTCCCCAATTTTAAACCCAACAGGTCCCAGTCCTCTTTTCTAACTGGAAGTAATCTGAAAGCAGACTCTATGTCTGTCTTTGCCATCCATGCATCCATGAGTTGCCTGGATAATCCGGACTGCATCTTCAAAGTGGAATATGTCACTTTACTATATTCCTCGTGATAAAATCATTCACTGAATCACCTTCCGGAAAGGATAGGTGATGAATCATCCTGTATTCTCCTTCTTGTTTTTTGGGGACCAAACCCAGTTGAGAAATCCTCATATTCTGTAGTGGGAGGATATCATATGGTCCCTCTATTCTCTCTGCTGCCTTTTCCTTTTCTATTTTTTGTCTTAACATTTCTTCCCTCCCTCTTACTGAACCCAGATTGTTCGCCTCTCTGACTTGCCTTGGGCCCTCACACTGCAACGAAAAACCTGCTCAAAAACATTTTTTAATCATCTCCACTGTTTTCCTATCCAGGTATCTGTCTTAACCATTCTTTCCATGCCTCTATCCTGATGGGGGTTCTAGCTTCTTTAAACTGCTCCCTTGTCTTCATTTCATTTTTTCCACCATGGTCTCCCCCCCCCGACGTCTGGCCTTGCTGATCAGTGATTCTGACTCCCCCTACTTGCATGTCCCCTGCCCCTCCCCCCTCTATTCCATGTCTGCCCTTTATATCCCTGTCCTTCACGAAAAGCTGTTAACCTGACCCTTGCCCCCAGACCCTTGGACTCCCTGAACCCATGTCGTCCTGCACCTGCTCACTGGGTGTGATCCCCCACATTTTGAGGATGCGTCGGAAATGGCATTAGGCCAGGAACAAAGCCCTGTTGTAAGCCCAGCAACATCTCTGTGGCATGGTACCTTTTTCAAACTCTCCCTCAGGCATGGACTGATCAGTTACATAGCCTGTCCACAAGTCTAGCTGTTTCGTGTCCCATCTTACATCCCCATATGTTGTCATCCTCTGCCGAAAGAATTCATCATAGTATATCCACCCCACATCTCCTTTTGCTTTAGCTCTCCTTATTATCAAGGAGTATGTGATGAGTGGGATGCCCAGCTCAGGCCTCTTCTCCAATACTATGGCTGAGAATGTGGCGAAATCTACAAACCACCCTTCCCAGGTCTTTCCTTTGGTGAATTTGTCCTCCTCTTTCTTGCCTAACAAAACTACTGCTGCTGCCATTTCACTCTTTCCTATATTCTCTGTTTCCTCGTATTTTGCTGCCGCTTCCCGGCTTACTAAAGTGAAAATATCCACATACTCTCCCTTCCATATTTTTTCTTTTGTGGCTAACGGGACATGTTCCCCCACTCTCATCCCAGGAGTTCCTATCTCCCTTGTTCTTTTTCCCTCTTTTTCTACTCCTCCTTCTTTTCCTTTCAGCACCTCCTTTTCTACCCTAATCTTGGCCAGTGCTGACTCCATCTAGCCCAAACCCTGAGCCAAGTGCAAAAACAATTTGTCTTATGTACTCTTTGATGCTGTCACCAACAGAGCCGGGTGCATTACCTGTGGCCTTGTCCGCTCCTTGCTGCCTGCTGTCCTCCTGGTGCCCCAGTATGTTTCCCCCTGGTTGCAGGGTTGGTTGCCCTACTAGAGGCTGTGGGGGAACCACTGTGCACTGGGAATCTGGTCTGGGCTCCACTGGGGGAACTACAACCTGGTTCTGGAGAGGTACTGATGGTACCGGGTCTACTGGTTGCAAAGGTACTGGACTAGCCGCCTTGGTAGGTCCCACTGTCAGTGGTTGTACCCTGGTTGGGCTGTGTGGCTACTCAGCTGGCCGTTTCCCTCTGCCCACTTTACCCTTCACTGCTTACATTTCTCCCCAGATCTCCCTGGTTCCTTCCCTTCCACCAACTCCCACATTCTATTGGCTTTTTCCGCCAGCTCCACTATAGCCCTGTAGTCGTCTTCTTTCGAAGGCCTGTTCTTCTTGGGTGCCATGTTCCTTGCTTCTTGCAAACTGTGAAAACACTGAAGAAAAGAAAGAAAATTCCATTATTAAAACTCTGCCTGGGGCAGTATCCAAGTTGGCCCCGCTTCCCACGGGCAGCCCCTGATGGTGACAAACGTGCCTCTTTGTTGCCCCTCATACTCCTGGCTTCCCTGATCCATCCCTGTTCCCCGCGTCCTTTCCTGGGTCTCCTTCCATTGCCCGACCCACCTGGCATGTGACATCCTGCTGTATGGCCTGGCCCTTTTCACCAGTCACCTGGCCTCTCCCTGCGGCGTCATTGCCTCGTGGCTCCCCGGTGCTCCTTTTTCCAAAGGCCACCTGCCTTGCATCCCACCTAAAGAAAGCTGTAGCCCTTTTGCCCCTCCTGTGGCCTCCCAGGCCTACACATCTTTTTCCCCCGCATGCCCTCATATGCCTCTGGCTGCAGGTCCTCTGGGCCTATCCATTCCCCCTCCCCTTCGCTCCATTTTCTGTCTGGCTGTGCCACGTGGCCTCATCCCATTTAGGGCCCTGAAAGCTTTTTTTTTTTTTTTATGCCTTCCCCTGGCTTCCGCCGCCATGCTCCTGTTCTGCCAGGCCCAATGTCTCTTTCTGTGCCCCCCAGCCAGCCTCTGGCCACCTGTGGCCACACTGCAACCTTTCACCCTCCTTTCACCATATCCTGTGGCCTTTTGGCCTGCACATTCCCCCCTACATGCCCTCGCTGGCCTCTGACTGCATACCCCCATTGTCTACTGTAACCATGCCAGCTTGAGGCTGCCACCCCATAATGTGCTTTTAATCTCCTTGTCTGCCCTTTTGAGGCATGCAGCAGCGTTGCCATTCCCTTTTTTGTTCAGACCGCATGGTCCTTTGGGTGTGTGACGTCATGCCATGCGTATTTGCTGCGGTAGCCCAAACGGCCAAACCTCCGATCGACTGTCTCTTCCCCAGGTCTTTTTCCACCTTGCAGTCCTACAGGGTACACCCCCATGTAGAGCCCTTCATTGGCCCCACTTACTCCTTTTTTTGACCCTGTCTTCAGGGTTCTTTTTATGCATGTGACATCATGCCACGTGGCCATCGTGTTGGTCCCCATGCTATCCTTGCATGTCAGGCCTTCCCTACGCAAACTAAACCTCCTCCTAGGTGATGAGCAAGCAACCCCCAGTCCCCAGGCCTTTCAGGCCAATGCTCAGTGCTGCAGCTTTTGTCTCCCTTCTTTGATCACTTGCTCAGCTTTTTGCCATTTCTCGCGAGGCCCGCTGCTGGCCCCCATGCTATCTCCTCCCTAAATTAAACCTCTCAATCTGCCTTGCTAGGCCCACATCGGGCAAACACCGCTGCCTTCAGTGCAACCCCCTTCAAATGGCGATAGACAATTCACCACCATTCTTCCATGCGTCACATCTGCTACAACAGCCTTATTCTCCCTATAACTCTGCAAATAACTGGAGCCCCATACATTGTTTGCCTCTTCCTCTACTAGGCCCACCTGGGGCAACCACTGCTGCCTTCAGCGCAAAACCCCCTTCCAAACTGGCGATGCACAATTCAGCACCATTCTTCAACACTTCACATCTGCTCTACAACAGCCTTGTTTTTGCTGTAACTCTGCAAATAAACCTGAAACCCATGCTTTTTTTCCTCCTCCTCTGCTAGGTCCACCAGGGCAAAAGACTGCTACATTCAGAGCAACCCCCCAAACTGATGATGTACAATTCACCACCACTCTTCAGTACTTCACAACTGTTCTACAACAGCCTTGTTATCACTGTAAATTTGCAAATAAACTTTTAAAACAATGCATTTCTTTTTCTCTTTTTAATTACACAGACTTCTTCCACTTTACTACCCACTTATTGTTTCCCTTTCTATCTTTTTTTTTTAATCTCAAACTTCATCAAACCATTAGTTGTATGTTTTTCTTACCTCTTTACCTGGTGCACAAACCTCCCAAATTAATATGCTAATCTGATGTGCTGCAGTTTAGTATAGGATCAAAACTCCAGCAAAAAGTGGCTGAACCCCTCTGTGCTGTCCATTATGTACCTCCACTTGCCCCTCCCATTCCTGTTGCCTGACTATTGTTCTATCCCCTGGCCCTTCCCCTTCCTTCCCCCCTCCCCTTCTGAGCACACCATCTTGATGGAAAGGGAAGGGGTGCACCAGGACAACCTGGTCTGCCCCTTAAAGGGCAAACTCTATTGTCAAGGACCACCAACAAATGTAAAGAGAGAGAGAGACGCACACAAAAAACTGTTTTACAAACTCACACAACAGTAATAAAACATTACAAAGTAAACAACATGCATGTGGAAGCATGAAATCTAAGGGTGAGTGCAAAGCCAAAGAGGCATTCAGTGAACTGCTGAATTTCAGTGGCTTCTGCCCTGCCAAAGCCAATTTGGAGATTGATGTCTTCACTTCGGCTCTTTGGTGCTTTGGTGGGCATTACGCAGCTATAAATACACTGAACATGTTCAAGACTTTCTGGCAGCCACCTGACCTTTAGCAACCAATCAGAGATTTGGAATCTCAGCAAAACACAGTGCTCTGCAGCTGTGTGTGCCACCGCAGCTCTTGTGCCCAGGAAGGAAGGACCTTGCTGTGGGTACTGTGCTGTCTTTGCTCTTTTTGCCAGAAACACAGAAAAAGGTTGCCAAAGTCCACCAAGTTGTGAAGAGCAGTTTCTTGGAGTTACCTTGTGAGCTGCCACTGTAGTTCCACAGATTTTATTAGGCAAGGAAAGAGAAGGGAAAAAAACAACATTGTGAAGGCAAGCAGGGGGAGGAGAAGGGCCAGGGCATGCCTGGATGCAGTAGTCCAGTGCTGTCTTTACAGATGAGTCAGAGATCTGCAACAGGGTTGACACAAAAGGGGGGTGGTGTGGAAAGGAAGAGAAGAGAATTGGCAAGGTTGGAGGAATGATCAATTTATGGCAGCTTATATTCAATGCAAAGAAGTGCAAAGTAATGCACCTAGGAAACAAAAACCCAGGGGAAGAGTACACAATGGGGGGGGTAGTAACAATTGAAAGGCTCGGTCTGTAGTTCAATGGACAAGCGGCCAGCCACTCCCACTTACTGAGCTAGATAAGCAGTTCCTCTCAGTCTCCTTCTAAAGCACTTTTTCTTTGCCAGCCAAAGGCTCTGTTGGTCTGTTCTCTGAGCTGGCTGGGGCCTGCCCTGGGGCCTTCACCCCCCACCTTGCTGTTTGTGTTTGTCTGTGCTGGACTTTGGTGTTTGTTTTCCTGCTTCTGGTTTGTATTTTGCCTCCGGCTGTGTGCTTCTTTCTGCCCTTGCTTTCTGTGTTTTTTGTGTGTCTTTGTTTTTGTTTTGGGCCTTGTTCCCTGCTTTCAATGTTTGTGTGTTTTGGTTTTGTCTTTTGGGGCCTTTGTTCTAAGCTCCTAGCATATGGCTACTCCAGTGCTCATATTACTTGCTCTCAGTTACTCACAACTCAAATTACTTGCAATGCAACTGCAACCATGATCTGTGTGTTTCAGCTCCTCACTTAGCTGCCCTCCATGTTGCACTTTGTTTTCACCTGATTCAAACTCACTCTGAACCCTAGCTAAGCAGCTCATTCATGCTCTCTCAACTCATTCTACTTCCTCATTGCTGCAGTTTCATTGCAGTGCCAGGTGATAGCTGCTTCAGAGCATGGTGTCTCCTTTCTTTCTATGTTTCTTGAAGTTTACAACTCAGTGTACTCAATACAGATGCTGCTTCTATGTTTGTACACCCTGTTACCCACTGAGGTCAGCTAAAGCTACTGCTGATGCTGTAAATTATTTTCAATACCTGCATGTGGGTCTTGGCCCTTCCATCACTTTCTTGTTTTCCTACAGCAGGGACTTGGAGGTGTTTGGGAAGTCGTGGCCCTGTGGGCTAATTATTTCTGTTCTAAAGCCTGTCTCCACCGCCGAAAAATCCTCAGGGTATGTGTCACCTCTATTAGCTTTTAGAATGTCTGTCTGTCTTGCCCCACTGTTTACAGTGCTGCTCCTCTGCTACTACATTTTGCAGACGTACGTGCAGGTCCAATTATTACTACTACTTACTGACCTCATGCAAGTCCACTCTTGCTTACACAATCATTGCTTCATACCTACCACCATCCCCTTGGCTTCAGCCTCTGGGATGTCTGCTGCACTCACTACTGCATCCACCCTTTGCAAGGTGTTGGCACTTAATGCTCATAAGGTCTCAGCACACCAGTGCTCATTCAGCTGCTCACCAGTTTTTCAGCTTCTTATCAGTTTCTGGGGCATGCCAGCCATACCATTCTGGTGCAGGGTCCTCTGCAGCTGACGGCCTCACTCTGCATTCTAAGTCTTCATCTTGAGTGTGCCCCACTCTGGGCGGGATCCTTCTCACCTGGGCCATAGTTGGTAATGTCCTCGCTCCGGGCTTGGCTTTAGCTGTTGGCTGATGTGACAGCAGCTCCTGGTGTAGCATTTAAAACTAGCTGTGAAGGGTGGTAACTCTGATCTCCTTTGGCTCTAGTGGTTCCACTATAATGGTTATCAGTTGGCTTTAGTGGTTTCCCTAGCAAGGCACCTTCACCGCATTCTCCTATGACTGCCTCTGGTTCACCTAGTTTGTGTTTAGAAGTGAGTAGGCCAGTGAGTGCCTCAGCAGTCGTTGCTCTCCTCCTCCCCTTTTAGTTTGCCCAATGTTGCAGAGCACTCTCGCAACCTTCCACAGCATTCCCGCTAGAGGGATTGAGTGAGAGCTTTCCTCTAAATTGGAATGTTTTCCACCTCCCTTTAATTGGGTTTCCAAATTGCAGCAGCAGAGCTGTCACTAAATAAAATATCCCAAGCCTAGAGGGAAGACGACCTAGGCCTTGGATCACCAGAGATTTCCTCCTCATAGGGTTTTCTCTCTTCCATGCCTCAGGTCATAACTGTTAGTTAGCATAGTAGTGTTCAGCTAGTTTCTTTAGGTAGGTTCCACTGTTGGATGGAGGTGGATAGTGTCCCTGCCGTTCCTGCTCTCCTTAGAAGGTAAGTAAGTAAGTAAGTAAGTAAGTAAGTAAAAGTTTATTTTAATGCTTTTCCGAAATCAAAGCGCTGTACAATAATTAAATACATATAAAACATACATATAACGTAACAAACAACAATAAAATATAATTCCAATTTCAAATCAGTGCAATAACTTCTCCCCATAAGCCTTTTGAAATAAGTATGTTTTGAACTCTGATTTAAAGCTTTCGGCGGTCAGGCAGCTTAAGTATCCGACGAGGTAGAAATTCCACAGGGTAGGGGCAGCATAAGAAAACGCCGTGTCTCTAGATGTTTTAAACTAACCCTGGGAACCTCTAGCAATCCTCGTCGGTGGATCTGAGTGAGCAGGAGGGACGGTAGGGAACAAGTAGATCTTGCAGATATTGCGGTCCCTGTTTGTGTAGGGCTTTATAGGTCAGTAAAACGACCTTAAAGGTGATCTGCCACTGAACCGGCAGCCAGTGCAGTTCGCGCAGCACAGGCGTAATATGATTCCTTATTGATGTCCCCGTCAAAAGCCTGGCTGCAGCGTTCTGCACCAGCTGCAAGTGGTGGATATCAACCCCCGGCATCCCTAGGTACAGGGCATTGCAGTAGTCAAGGCGAGAAGTAACAAAGGCATGGACTAATGTCGGGAGGTCAGCCGGAGGAACAAGGTGTTTCACCCGAGCGATATTCCTCAGATGGTAAAAAGAGGATTTGATGGCAGATGACACCTGGAATTTCAGCGTCAAACTGTCGTCAATAATAACGCCCAGGTTACGCACCCGGTCTGAGGTTGAGAGCTGGGCTCCATCGATCCATATGCCCGAAGGAAGACCAGCCCTACAACCCGCCTTACGACGACCTGGGTCCACCACCAACACCTCAGTCTTATCCGGGTTTAACCTTAGCCAGCTGGCACTCATCCAATCACTGATCTCAGATAGACAGTTGTTAAGTTTAGAAACTGCATCTACTTGCCCGGGGCTAAAGGACAAATATAGCTGGGTGTCATCTGCATAGCAGTGAAAACCCAGACCATATTGCCTAATAATGTCTCCTAATGGCAGCATGTAGACAGCGAACAACATGGGTGCCAAAATGGAACCCTGCGGAACCCCACAAGGCAAGGAGACGGCATCAGAGGAATAAATTCCAGTGACAAGCCTATGTCTCCACCCTGTGAGAAAAGATTGAAACCATTTTAGGACCGTACCAGACAGTCCACAATGGAGCCCAGGCATTCAAAAGCACACCATGGTCCACAGTGTCGAAAGCCGCAGAGAGATCAAGAAGGACTAGAATAGTACAAGCCTTTTGATCCCTCGCTATCAGGAGATCATTTAGAATCCGGACAAGAGCAGTCTCAGTACTATGTCTTTTCCTGAATCCTGATTGAAGAGTATCATAGACATTATGATTTGTAAGATGGTCGTCCAGTTGCAGTGCAACTACCTTTTCAATAACCTTACCCAAATAGGGGAGGTTAGAGATAGGTCTGTAGTTAGCTGGACAGTCCGGATTCAGTGAAGGTTTTTTTAGGAGTGGTCGAACGACTGCCTCCTTTAGGACCTCCTCCTTGAGGTCCCCTCATTCTCAATGCAAACATAGAATCATGCTACAAACCCTGAGCATCTCACTATGTTATCAAGCTGCCTGATGCTTTATTCTACTACAACATCACAGCTCCTGCTTGCTTATATGCTTTGTACTACATTTCTTTTTGGGGGTCCTTCCTAAGGTACCTTTAGCCACGGGACTTGTCCTGTGGCACCTCTAGGAGTGGAACCCTTTTCTAGGGTTCCTTGCCTTTGGTACCCCTACAGGGTGGTAATTCCTCTGGAATTGGCAGTGTGAACAGCTAAAACCTAACTAATCCAGTTGCACAAGCATAACACTATACTGGCTGCGTAGGCCATTGAACAACAAAAATAAAAAGCAACTTGGGAGTAGTCATATCAGATGACCTAAAGGTAAGCAAGCAATGTGAGAAGGCAGTAAGGATGGCTAGGGGGATACTGGGATGTATAGGGAGAAGCGTCACAGGCAGAAAATGGAAATTGTTGGCCCTCTGTACAGACAGTTGATGAGACCCCATCTGGAGTACTGTGTGCAGTTCTAGAGACCCCATTTCTACAAGGACATATACAGGATGGAGGCAGTCCAGAGGAGGGCAACTAAAATGGTGCAGGGTCTGCACCAGAAGCCATATGAAGAGAAATTAAAGGAGCTTAACATGTATACCCTCGAGGAAAGGGGGACATGATAGAAACTTTCAAGTACCTCAACGGAATCAACAAAGTCCAAGAGGGTAGCAGCTTTCAGAAAAAGAGATGTGTAAGAACAAGGGGACAAAATTTGAAGATAGAGGGGGGACGGCTCTGGGGCAACATGAGGAAGTATTTTTCATGGAGAGGGTGGTGGACACATGGAATGGCCTTCCAGAGGAGGTCATGGGGTCAGAAACAGTGGGGGAATCCAAGAATGCATGGAACAGACAGTGTAATTCTGGTGGGGGTTAGGAAGAAGTAGGCTGTCGGTTAACTAGGATCTGCAGCTTATCCTGTAGTAGGAAATGGGCAGACTAGGTGGGCCAAGCAGTCCTTATCTGCCATATAGGTCTATGTTTCTGTGTTTCTGTTCTTGTACTCAAATCTTCCAAAACAAAGTTTTTGGCACTTTTCTTGACTGCATGGGTGCCTAAGCCCCAAATCGTAACTTTATCACTTTTTAGTTTTGTGATTCTTTGTGGTTGGCTTAAGTGGCTGAGCTGCTGGTTCAGGGACAGGATGCTGTCGAGCTGCAGCTTGCCTGATCCCCCCAAACATTTTGTGAAACACTTTATCCAAATACAGCTTAGTCTTTGTGACAGGCAGTGTGTGCCACTCCTGGCCTGCCTGCGAAGGGAGATTGAACACACCACAAAAATCTTGTGAAACACTTTATCCAGTTACAGCTCAGTTTTCATGACAGATAGTGTGTGCTATGACTGGCCTGGTTGTGAGAGCTAGAGCCCCCCCACCCAACAAAATCTAGTGAAACACTTTATCCAGCACCACCTGCCATGCATAAGCTATAGTAATTCATGGCCATTGCTGACCTCAAGACTTTTCTCCCCTTTTCTGTAGTGTGTTTTATTCCCTATGGTAAATATTGCACTGGGAGCCAAAGTGATTCAGCCGAAGGTTCGAAGCCAAACCAAATTGTACCTTCCCATTAGAAGCTGAACCGAAGTTATGGCCAGGATACTTCACTCACCCTTAATGACATCACTGAATCTTGACATGTGCGTAAACTTTGAGGCTGCTGGTAGTTGTACGCTCTAACCACCACCATGTTTGCAGATATTTGCGGAATATCTTCTGTGAAGAGTATATGCTGCTTATTGTCAAAGTCAGAGTTGTTGGGCCTGGTACGAGGGTGGGGGGGATGAGGATCAAGCATCCTATAGGTTGCTCTCTGCCTCCTCCTCAAGGGGGAGAGGCAGGGTGCCCTGCTTCAGTGCTTGATGGCAACAGGTGACTGTGCACTAAGGAGTGGCTCCGTGTGTGTTGATATGTTGGCGGATGACATGCATGCTTTAGTGACTTCCACAGGCCAGTAACTTAGAGACAGATGGGGAGAAAATGTGGAAATACTGCAGGCTGGGTTCCTAAAGGTCAGACCCTCCACAGGCCCCACAGTGGCAATGTGCCTGCTTGAACTGGAACCAGATCTATTTGCAGCAGTTGGTGCCCTGCTGTGCTGACTACCCTTGGGGGGGAGACATGTTGGCAGATAGGAGCATATGCCACCAGGTAAGTCCCTGCTGAAAATAGATTGGAGCCTTCCAGCAGTGGCTTCAGCTAGAAACAGAGATGATATTATGGACTATCTGCAGGAGGTGTTCCTCAGCCAACTAGTCAGTGAGCCCACTCGTGATGGAGCAATACTAGACCTGGTACTCATCAACAGGAACAGTGATGCAGGCATCAAGACGGGAGGTCAGCTTAGGACCAGTGATCACCATACAATGTGGTTTAATATAAGGATAGTGGTGGAATCAAAGCACACAAAGGCAAGGGTCCTGGATGTCATGAGAGCAGATTTTATAGCAAATCTGGTCAGATCCACCACAGCTGCATAATGAAGTTAGAGAAGTTGTGTGGAATTGTTAAGGAGGTGTGGAGAAATAACACAATGATTTGTAAGTAGTAAGATTTGTTTTAGTTTCTGTTCTAAGGAAGGCATACACATTATTAGGAAAATATATGGAGGTGTACATTTTAATGGAAGGAATAAGAAGCAATATAGGTTTACAGAAGAACCCCAGAGCAAATGCCACTGAGGTATGTGTTATCCCGGATGATATTGTCCGGACAGCCACATTTTAAAGAAAACATGATTGCACATACCTCAGTAATGCAAAGCATCATGGTCCCCTGTCCAGCGTGTCCCTGACATTGACTCAGCTCTTGAC
This sequence comes from Neoceratodus forsteri, assembly GCA_016271365.2. Taxonomy (NCBI): domain Eukaryota; kingdom Metazoa; phylum Chordata; order Ceratodontiformes; family Ceratodontidae; genus Neoceratodus; species Neoceratodus forsteri. Next base: position 20,691,042 of record CM028129.1, on the reverse strand, counting down.
CACTTCACAAATGCCTTCTGTAGGCTTGTGACCTTTACGCCCCTCACCAGGATCTGCTCCAAAAATGCAATGCCCCATGGATCACCCACCCTTCTCCAGAGACTCAAAACAGAGATAATCTCTGGCACATTGCTGTAGAATCTGGAAAGGTGTCTGACGAACAGGCCTATGAAGCAGAACACATTAAGTGCACTTGGGCCATTAGCGGGCCAAGGCAGAGCACTACCAGACCACCCTCACTTCCACTTGGGGTTCAGCCCGGACCTTCTGGGATAATATGAAAGAGCTAAATGGGAAGTCCCACTCCCCCCCCACCATCTCAGCTCTCTATCAATGGCACCCCCACCACAGATCCACTCCTTATAGCCGATTGCCTTAACACTGCCTCCTCTGACCTAAGCTCGGTCCTCCCCAGCAGCTTCTTTGACCCAATCCCCACCTCTCTCCCTCCGGTCCTGCATCGCCCACCATTCTACCTGCATACCCTATCCCCCAAGAAGCCAGGTCACACTGCTAAAAGTCTTAGACAGCAATAACCCCAGCAGTGACCCCCAACTCCAGCATCCTCCCGTATGGTCTTGGACGAAGTCCTAGTCCCCTGACTGACCTTCTAAACCGGTCTCTGTGCCTGGGTCAGTCTCAAATGTGAAAAACTGATGAAATGACACCCATACATAAGAGTGGGGACGGTCCACCCCAACAATTACCGGCCCATCTCCATCCTCCCCCAACTCTCTAAAGCCCTTGAAAAAGTGGTGTTGATCCAGCTCTCTGAATACCTAACCAAGTACGACATTATGTGTCCAGAGCAGCATGGTTTCCACCCAGGACACAGTACAATCATGGATCTCCTGGAATTCTCCCAACACCTGCATGCTGCTCTCGACTCTGGCAGCCTTGCAGTAGCAGTGTTCATTGACCTCTCCAAAGCCTTAGACACTGTCTGTCATCCCCTTCTACTCAACTCTCTCCACCAACTTGGCTTCTCTGGTGGTCCCATTTCCTGGTTCTTTAGCTACCTCTCTGATAGATACCAGCATGTCATGATCAGCAGCTCCCTCTCCAGCAGTATTCCCATTTGCTCTGGGGTTCCTCAGGGCTCCGTCCTGGATCCAGTACTTTTTCTGTTGTAACGTTTTATTAATTTTTAACAAGAAAATTTACAAACTTACATCCACAAGCCAAGGCCTATGACAGTAAAGCAGAGTACATATACTTAAAACATTAAACATTACCTATCTTATGGGGAAAGGGCAGGAAAGGGGAGAAAGGAGGAACTAAATCACTACAGGGAGGGAAGGAAAGGGAAAAGAATCAACAGGTTACATACAAATCCATATACAGGAATTTCAGGTAGGATCCATATCCATTCTGGTCTACCCATTAGGAAGGAAACAGAGCTTGTGTTCCACCCATCTGTAGTTAGTTAGTGAAGGATAAGGGTAACAGGGAGGACTATTATTATGGGATGATCAGGACGAATAAGAAAGACCTAAAACATTCCAGTTTTAGCAGTGTGCTGTCATTGTTTATAACAGTATGCAATCATTTATACATAAATGTACTTCGGAGGTTGAGCTTCAAGACAGGGTTTGCTGGACATAGGCACATGAGTCAATTCTTCCGTATCTGTGAAAGTCGCTCTAATCATTTTCACGGCAACATGAAAGAGTCTAGCTAGGAGTGTGTATATGTTCTGCAATCTCTAGCCATTATCTAGAGGCAGAACAGAGGAACAAAGCAATCCCAAAGGCTCAGGTTCATAACATAAGTAACAATTATAAGGCAATACAACAAAGTAGTATTTGTACTGCAAAGTAAGACCTTCAAGGGCTTGACTTTGTGCATCTATAAGGGATAGGTGGAAGGTCTTACTAAAGTGGAGGGAGATAATTCCGGGGAGTAGGTACCTCAGTTTTCCAGTCATCCTTACACTTGATTAGCAAGATATTGACCCAGCTGTGTCCGTCCAGGTTAAGAGGGTAATCATCCATACCGCTCTGAGGGTGAACATAACTTAAGTAGGGGGCCCAACAGAGTCTAAATTTAGAGAGTTGGTATTTTTGAAGATGTGAGATTCTGTCCAATTTAGCCACTGCCGAAAGAGAAGCCAGCACTTCCATCAATGTGGGGACCATGGAAGATCTCCATTTACAAAGCAGGGCTCTCTTGGTTTGCATTGCCAGAAGGGTGAGCTATTTGTATTCCAGGTAAGAGATCTTAGGAAGATCGGTAGTAATACCCAGGAGATAAAAGAGGGCAGAGGGACTTGGAGCTTTAGTACTTTGGAAGCCACATCTCACACTGACTGCCATAAAGGCTGAATTAATGGGCAGGACCACAGTATGTGCATCAAATCTCCTGCCGGAGCCTGACATCTCCAGCATTTATCGGAGTCCAGAAGCTTAGCTTTATAGAGATTCAGAGGGGTTTTATACCACAAGTGGGATATTTTATTTTGTATTAGACATGATCTAGCATCTCTCAACCATTTGTGTGTGTCCATCATCCATGCCCAGTCCCAAGCGTCGGAGGTGATTGTGAGGTGTAACATTTTTTCCCACTTATGTTTAGTGTCTTCAGACTGAGAGGGTAAGGAGTCCCTGAGGGTGGCATAGATATGTCCTGCCAAGCCTTTCGGGTTTTTAATCCAAGAGTATAAAACAGAAGGGTTGCCTTGTGTTGGGGGGGAGAATAGGTCTTAGGGCTTCTCTAAGCTGTAGTATCTCCAAAACTCAGTCTGAGGATATCAACTTCTGCTGGAAGTAATGAAATGGGTATGTTGCGTTGTACCTGGGGTTCACTACATCTCCAATGGTGGAGATCCCCTTCTTGGCCCAGTGTTTCCACCAAATCCAATAGCCCCCAATCATAATGGCTGGGTTCTGCCAAAGGGGGATGTGTATGATCGGGACAGGGTCCATCTTCAATCTCCAATGAATGACATACCAATTGGCTCTCAAGGCCTCTATCGTAGGGGAGGTAAGTGTTGGATTTAAACTGTTGGGAGGTCTGGATTTACTATTGGGGCATGTGAATAAGAGTGAGGAGGGGAGAAAAGTTCCTGAGATGTCTAACTCTATTTGGAGCCACTGAGGGAAAGTGGGTAGGTGAGGGGCCATCCATTTGACCATCTGGGCCAAGAGAAAGGCCTGATGGTAACCCTCTAACCAAGGGAGGTTCCAGCCTCCGTGTTTCCAGTGGGACCGAAGTTTGGCTCGACTGTATCTAGGTTTGGTGCCTTCCCATAGAAAGTGTCCTATTAATTTATCGATGACCAAGTACCAGTTTTTGGGAAGACAAATGGGGATATGCATAAGTAAGTAAAAGAGTTTTGGAGCCATGACCATGTTGATGGCGGCAATTTTGCCTGCCAGAGTAAGTCTAAGGAGCTTCCATCTATCAAATTCTATTTTGATGGAGGAAAGAAGGGGGTGGATATTAATTTGCCAGATTGTATCAAGGGAGGGAGGGAGACAGTATTATCCCCAGGTAGGTAATCCCTTTTGGGGCCCAAAGAAGGTCAGACCTCTCCGCCATCTGTTGGGTGCAGTACTTATTCAGGGGCATTAGCTCGGTCTTGGTCTGATTCAGTTTGAGACCAGAATATGTATGAAAGGACTCTAGGAGAGATAGTAAGGAGGTATAGACCAGTGGGCATCAGCTACAGGAGGAGGAGGTTGTCCGTGTACATAGGAGTTGTGTATGATGTTTACCTACCGTAAGACCAATTATTTCAGGGTGGCTACAGAATGGCACAGGCCAGAGGCTCAATGGCTAGGACAAACAGAAGTGGGGAGAGGACAACCTTGTCTAGTCTCGCACTCTAATGTAAAGGGTGGGACAGTACCGAATGTGTGTTAACTCTGGCTGTGGGCAGATTGTAAATGGCTTGTATCCTTGATAAGAATATTTCACCCATTGCGAAGTGTGCGAGGACTAGATATAAATAGTCCCATTCTACAGAATCAAAAGCCTTTTTGAAATCCACTGCAAGAGCAGCGGCTGGAGAGGAAAGGGATCTAGTGGAATATATGAGATTTAGAAGGGTTCTCAAGTGATTCGAACTATGTCTACCAGGAATTAAGCCTGCTTGTGAGGGTGTATGATACGAGGGAGGAGGTGGGAGAGCCTAGTCGCCAGGAGTTTGGCATATAACTTGCTGTCAAGGTTAATGTGGAAATCGGGCAATAATTCCCTGGATTAGTGGTCTCCTTACCTTTTTGGGGATAAGAACAATGGTGGCTTCTCTCATTGAGGGAGGTGCACCTTATGTTCTATCTCCCTGAATACCTCAGTTAGAAGGGAGAGATAATAGGGGCCAGTGCTTGATAAAAATCAGCAGTGTAGCCATCTGCTCCGGGAGATTTCCCCAGCTTCATAGTTTGGATAGCTGAATACACCTCAACCTGGGAAATAGGGAGCTCAAGAAGTTGGGACTCCTGCACTGTAAGGGAGGGTACCTGAAGGGAGTCTAGAAAGGGTCGTGTATCCGGGTTCGTACTCTTATGCGATGAGGTGTAAAGGGATCTATAAAAGGATGCCATAATTGAATTAATGGTCTCTGCAGTGCTACCCACTACCCCTTGCTTGTCTTTCAGCCCATGTATGCATCTACTGGCCTGTTGCTTACGGAGTTGATAAGCGAGAACTTTGCCTCCCTTATCTCCTCCCTCCCAGAATGAGTGTCGAAGGGGAAGGATGGCCACTTCGGCCTTCCTGTTCTGCAGCTGATTAATTTCAAAGCGTAGTCCCAGAATGGTCCTACCTGCAATAGAATTGGTAGAGGGGTGAGGCAGGGCCTTCAAGGAGGCTTTGGCTATTGCCAACTCCTGCTCAAGCTTATGTAGCTGCTGCTCTCAGTCTTTACGTTTGGCTGCTGCTGCAAACCCCATGATGTTCCCTCACATTGTAGCCTTAAAGGCCTCCCAAGTATTACCCAGCAAGGTGTCCGTAACAGGATTCTCTGCAATGAATAGAGAGGCCTTGGTTCAAGCCCAGGGGATAAAATCTGGGTCTCACATAAGGAGGGGGGTCTAGTTTCCAATTTCGGGTCGGAGGGGCTACCCGGTCCCAGAGAACAAGGAGTTGGACCGGGGCATGGTCAGAAATAATACAGGGGAGGATTTTAACATCCAAAGTTTTGGATGTTAAGGTGGGGGAGCCTAACCAGAAGTCTAGCCTACTATATGAGGATTTGGGATCGAGTGGAAGGTGTAATCCCTCTCTGGGATGGAAAAGCCTCCAAATATCTGTGAGACCCTGATCCAGAATCATTTGATTTAATGCCTTCCACTTTTGAGGTGAGATTCCTTGCTCATCATTCCTATTTACCAGCGGAATTAACATCAGGTTAAAATCACCTCCCAAGAGAAGAGGGCTTTCTAGGGGTGAAACTCCAAAACCACTTCTGCAAGAGTATGGAAAAACTTGGGGTGTCTTCATTGGGGGCATATATATTACAAAGAGTGACCGTACCTGATGGGGTCTCATAATTGCTATCACCCATCTGCCCTCTGAGTCCGAAGTTGTCTTAGTCAGTGTCCATGGAAGGGATTTGTGCAGGAGGATGATTACCCCGCATTTCCTGGAGGGGGCATTGGAGTGGACCTGCTGTCCTACCCAATCCTTTACCATATATTTATAGTCTTCCCTTGTTAATTTAGTCTCCTGTGGGAAGGCTATTTTGGAGTGAATGTGCTTGAGGTATGTCAATCCCTTTTTGCGCTTCAGCGGAAAATTTAGTCCTCGGACATTCCAAGTGTGGAATGCTATTTCTGACATTATGCCTTGCTTATAAGATAGTTGACTGGAAAAATGATACCACTAAGCAAAACTACCTCAGTGAGTTTTTTTCCCTCACTAGGTTGGAGATTGTATTGATATCCACCGCCACTGACACTGGCTTAACAGACAGTTACTTAACTCTATTATATGGGATCCACAGCCTGTATTCTCTTGGAGTTAAACAATTACACTATACAGATCAAACTACTTTCCTGTAGCTTCTATTCCAGCAGTATCAATTAACATAACCTATTAAATAAAATAGCAGTTTGAAGAATGAGGAAGGACTTAACCAGTTGGGTTTCCAACAAACTGTATGTCCAATCTCTTCTGTGGGACGTGAGTAGAGGAAGGGAAGTCCATTACCAGATGAGCAATGCGAAGCTTGTTATGTATTATCACACTAGCACACAAAATAAGCAACACAACGATTAAATTCAAACAGATTAAAATGCACCCCTGCCTAGAGCAAAACGGGTCTTTTCTGGCCATCAATCCCTCTAAGTTAACCCAGGGAACAATGGGAAGTCTGGGATGCTAACCAGAGGCCAACCTAACCTAGGCCTCGCAACAAAGAGCATCCATTTACCCTGGGTGGAAGCATTCACCCGTAAGGGGGAGCCTATCGACTTCTTCATGGGAGGCCTTCGGCAGAAAGTGACTGCCTTCTTGAAGAAGGTAACTTCCACCCATCTAACAACAAATTCAACATTATTAACCAGATAGCCCAACATTTTGTAGAACTCCAGATGACGTGCCTATGTGGGGGGGGGATCCGTTTACCGATCTACCCATCAAAAGGATATAGAGCATTGTCACTTCAAATCGCATCCCCCATTCCTGCGATTCTCTTCCCATTAGCCCTTCTTACACCTACATTGTTCCCCCAGACACAGCCTGGTTAACTTATCTGATACTTGACATCCGATCATCTCAGGTGAAAGTCTTGAGGAGGCGTCAGTGGCTCTGGGGCAGTAGATGTGAGATTGCGGCCTGTAGGAGAACCCGGAGCCATGGTGTGCCAGTCTGGGCCCTGTGAAGATAGAGCATTCTCTGACGTTGAGGCCCAGGAACCGGTGTCTTCAGCTGGTGCTACAGATGAGGGGTCAGGAGTAGCATCCATCTCTTCTCAAGAATCAGTGTCGGGGTGATCTTGAAGAGGGGAGTATCTATTCTTGGCAAAGTATGAGCTTGTGTACTGAATTTCTTTGGAAGCCTGATCTCGGTCCTGTGGGTGATCCTGTTTAACGTGTGGTGTTTTCGGGGTTCTCTTCTGGATCTTGGAGTTGCGGAAGTCCCATTCAATTGGTCCAGCTGCTGGAGGGGGGTCATCTTTCACAGAGGACTGGTTATCTCGGGTTATTTCAGAGTGTAGCTGGTGTGTGGATTGATTGTCTGATGGCCAAGTTTTATCAATAAATGCCATAGCAGCTTCCGGGGTGTTGAATTGCTGGGAAGTGCCATTAACTGTTATCTTTAGGGAGGCAGGATGGCATAGGGCGAAAGGGATCTATAGTCCATGTAGTTTCTGACAGGTCTCCGTGAAAGCCTTTCTTTTATTTGCCAGTTTGGTGGAGTAGTCTTGGAAAATCATAATCTGGTGTTCATTCCACCACAGCTGCCCCAGTTCCTACCCTGGTCTGGATAGCTTCCTTTTCAGCAAAGTTTAGAATCGTGCAATGATAGGCCTTGGTCTGTCCTCCTGCGGAGGCTTGAGTTATGAGAGAATGGAAACGCGCTCAATCGTGATTCTAGTGGATGGTGGCAGTTTAAGGATTTCAGGCAGCACTTGTTGGAGAAAAGAGAGTTTTCCCTCCTTTAAAGCCTTGAGGGAACCAAGAAGCATTATGTTATTATGGCTATTCTCTAGATAGTCGGTATTTTTCTTGGAGTTATCTAATTTGTGCGCCTGACTTCGCATTGTGGCACAGTGACCCTGTAGGGTATCCTCTTGATTCGTCACCTTCTGCTCTGTCCTGTCAATTCTGGCATCTAATAGCTGGATCGAGTTCGCTGAGGTATTTGCTGCCAGTGTTAGAGCGTTGATACTAGTGATAATCGACAAAAACATTTCCCTGATAGAGGGTTCTTCATCCCCTTTAATGGACTGTGCCATGCTGCCTTGAGTGTCTGATCCAGCCAGAGCACCGGAGGAGATAACTTTATGATCCAGCCGTGGAGGTCTCCCAGTTTTTAATTCTGTGTAGAGGGAGACTTCCGATTGCCAATAATGAAAGAAAAGTTTGGTGGGGATTGAGACAAGATAGGTAAAGTCAGGTACTTAGCTCTAGGTTTTCAGCACTTGCAAATTACGCCTCCATCTTGGATGATGGTTAGCCATGCCCCCCAGATCCAGTACTTTTTAGTCTCTACCTCAACACCCTCCCCAGCTCATGTACTGGTAAAATGTTCCTCTACATCGACAATGCAGTCCTCGGTGCCTCACATCCCAATCCCACCTCCTCAATTATCCCTCCAGCAAGCTTACAGAGCCAAAAGGTGGTTCAGTGACCACAGACTGGTCATTAACCTAAAGAAACCAAATCAATGCTCTTCTCCCACCACCAAAATAAAGCTAAAAATACCCCCTCTTGATTATCCCAGCACTCTGCACACGCTAGAACAAGTGACCACATACTGTACAAGTACCTAGGCATCACGTTCAATACTGCCCTCTCCTTCCACACCCACATTAATGCCCTGTCAGCTGCCATTAACTCTTGGATTGGCCTGCTATACCAGCACAGGGACTGCCTGCCTCAGGTTGCCCTCAGGCTGGCCATCACCTCCACCGTCTTGTCGCTCATGGACTATGGCTTGCCCATCTATGCTGCAGTTGACAACACTGCCCTCCCCAAAATCCAACTCTCCATTAATAAGGTCTGTAGGCTCCTGACCGGTGCCCCCAGCTGCACTCACACCTGCCTTCTCTATTCTACCACCAATCTGCTCAACATTGAGGACCGACTGTTCTACCAGACCTGCCTTCTCACTAAGAAATTACTGCTAGGACTCTCCCCCCCGGGGGGTCTCCACCTCCCTACAGCAGTCATCATCGTCCATCACCACCCATAGCTTTGTTAAGGCCACCTTCCAGGTGTCTAGAACCAATACCTCTCTTGCCCAGAGAGCCTTCCTCTACTGAGCCCACACTTGGTTTAACTCCCTCCCTAGCTACATCTCCAACTTGCCCAAAATTGGCTCCTTCTAAACAGCCCTTTGGAACCACATCTTTAATACCCACTGTTGTAGGTGCAACTAACCTCCTGTTGTAACCTGTGGTACCCGGCTGCCTTACGCCCCAGCTCGACAAGGTCCACTGGACAGCCTCTCCCTCTCCCTCCCCAGACCCACTCCTTCCCTACTAGGTCCAAATAGGGATGTAACCCACTGTCTTCTCTGAGGACCTACTGTGACACTGGACAGCTGGTTCTGATTACTCTATGATTTTGTAATATAAAATGTAGTGTGATTGTCTGTCATAAGAAATCCTGTGCCTGGGATGACCCCCAGGTATCACTTAAACTGACAGGATATATGTTAAACAGCAGATCTCTGTAATGTGACTAACTTACAAAGATGTGCATTTTATGGTCTTGTTGTTGAGCTGTGCTCTTTGAAACCAAAGGAAACGGAAATATCCATTTCATGGCATCTTCAGAGGAAGCACAGTAAATTGCATCTGGTGTTACAAAGCATATTACACCTCAGTGAGATCTGACAGTCATAAAAAGTTCTTTGATGTCTTTGTGAAGGCAGGATACTGCTCATGGATGAAAGAAGATTCTGGAAAATCACAGACTTGATTAAGGAGTCATATTGGGAAACAAGTTTTTGCTGATATCACCTTATTTCATTTACCTTCTGAATGATGAGACATCCTGGTTGCATGATTTTTAATAAACAGGGGAGGAGCTGGGTGACATCACGGAGAAGGCAGGTTCAAGACAGTTTTTTAATTATGCTGTGACTGACCTTTAGAGACATTCATGTTTGGACTCTGAAGCTACAACAGCTATCAGCACTGTAAGGAGATAAGAATACATTGGATAGACAAGTCTAAGTGTATGGTTGGTAGGAATTTGCATTTTAAACCTTATTCTTTTAAGTGATTGCATGTTTGTGATATATTGTTCTGTATTTACATTTTTCATTTTTATTTATTTTAAAGTAAACCTCTATTTTAAAGAGACTGCTTGGTGTGCCTTCGAAATTCTTTCTTTGACAAGTGAAGCATATATGGTTAAAGTTGACACTGTGCATAGCTTACTGGTAATACCAAACTGGGAAAGAGATAAGAGTTTATCTGACGTCTTTCATAGAGTGTTTTAAGGGTTCATTTTGTACACCAGGTTAGGTGCCCATAGGCAAAAGATATCTGGCATTTCCCCAAAGACCAGAATTATCTGAGCCTGTACATTTGGGTACGCTAGCAAGAGGTTCACAGTTTGAATCCCTCCAGAACTTGTGACCAAAGCTTGATTCGAAACCACAAAACAGACAGGAGGGTCACCCTGTTTCTGTTACCTGTTCACAAGACTGCGCTCGGAGGTTGGCACTGTGGGAGGAGAGGGCCTGACCTGCTAAGTAGGTTTGTGACAGATTGGTTGGCAGCAGTGCGAATAATTTTGGTATTACAGGCTTTTATTGTTCAGTGTATCAGCTTGATATTGTACAGCTCACTTGCAAAGAAAGGGCAGTGATTTATTTTTTAAAAGGAAACAGAACTATATCACTTAGCTTATAGTCAAGTTCCTACCTGTTTTATTTTTTTCTAAAGTGCTAGAATAGCCGTAGTTAGGGAAGAAGATGGCTACCAGCTACAGTGGACACACTGTAGACTATTTAAAGCAGTTGTGCAGGGACAGAGGAGACCCATACGAGATGAAAGCCCCCAAACAGAACCTCATGGATGCTCTGATGGTAGCGGATGCCCAGAGCATCAAGTCACAGATAATGACTGTAAGGGACTGAACCTTGAGTGTGGAAGGGCTAGCGCCAGTGCAGTGTCCAGATCAGATGAGGAGGGCAGCAGGGCCAGTGCCAGAGAAGGGCCACAGCAGCAGGGGAAGGTCACCAGCATTCTGGATCCAGAAATACTCAGGCTGCAGATTGAGTTGTGCAGAATGGAGCTGGAGTTTCAGAGAGAAGAGAAGCGAGAACAGTGAGCTGCAGAGGAGAAGGCTGAGTGAGACTGCCGAGAGGCAGAGCGAGAACAGCGAACTGCAGAGGAGAAGAGGGAGCAAGAACGGTGAGAGGTAGACCATGAACAGTGGGAGGCAGACCGTGAGGAGCTTGAGTGCCAGAGGCGACGAATTGGAGAAGCTATGACTCCAACCACCTGCACCAGAGCAGGTAAGTGGCTTGGGTTTAACTGGGACTACAGGACTGGGTTACAAATTGATAGCTGAATTTAAAGAGGGGGAGGATATGGATGCCTTTTTAAATTCCTTTGAAAAAGTTTGTAGTCAAGCTAAAATTCCTAGGGAGTCCTGGAGCTTCCAGCTATCCCCACTACTTACCGGGAAAGCGCAGGATGCATTGGGTCAAGTGGACAAGGAGGACAGTAATGATTACAGCAAACTTAAAGCTGAACTGTTAAAAAAAATTTGAATTAACTGCTGACTCATACAGAGCTAAATTCTGTAAGCTCAGAAGAAGCCCTGACATGAGCTACAAAGAGCTAACCATGAAACAAAGTCAGATTTTAAAATGCTGGTGGGAAGGAATTGAAGCAAACTCTGTAGATAAAATTGAAAATGTGATTTTGTTAGAACAGTTTTTCAGGGCATGCCCAGAAGAGCCGAAAACCTGGCTGGAGGACCAAGATCCCAAAAGAGTGCAAGAGGCTGCTGAACTCTCGGACCACTATGCCAAGAGCAGACCTGCTCTGACAGCGAATGGGGTGGGTGTGGCAGTGCAGAACGGGAAAAGTGTGCCTTAAGGGCATCTAAAACCTCACTGCCTCCACTGAAACCAGTTAGCCCCAGGTTTCAGAGAAAAGATTTCTCTGAGAAAATAAATAAATACTGGCTGTGTAAAGAAACTGGGCATATTGCCAGACAGTGTCCTAAACATATGACTAATATGCAAGGTGGTGTTAGGAAGGAAGTGGGTTGTTTGTGTGTCCCTGGAAGCATGCCTGTGAACATGAGGGAACACATGTACCCAGTCATGGTGAATGGTGTACAGACGAAAGGGTTAAGGGAAAAAAGAGGCATCCCTGAAATTGGTAAAAGGGGATCTGGTACAGCCTGGTCAGCTTATACCCAATAAATATGTCATTGTACAAGACTTTACTGGTGGGGAGAAAACATTGCCCCTCGCTAGTGTTCTTCTAGACTGGGGTGAAACAGGTGGAACTATGCAACAGGTGGCTGTAGTCAAAACGTTAGCATTGGATGTGATCCTGGGCAACAATCTCAAACAGGGGATGGTGTGTGCAGTTACCCGTAGCCAAGCCAGAAGGAGAGTGCCTCAGAAAAGCACTAGCAAACGGGCAAGAAGGAGGGGTGGAGGAACAATGGGGAATAATCAAAACAGTCATCGCAAGAGGCAACAAGCCTTTATGTGAAGCAAATCAACAAAACAAAATGAAGGAAAAAAAACACTATGGTTCTCAAAAGAGGTGGAAGGGATGGTTAAGGAGAAAAGGATAGTATTCAGGAAATATAAGGAAACACAGAAGGAGCAGGACAGAGAACTTTATCAGTTAAAGCAGAAGGATGCAGGAAGGCAGTCAGAATAGCAAAGGCACAAACTGAGGAAAAGATAGCCAACTTTGTTAGGAAAGGGGATAAAACCTTTTATATGTACATTAGGGAGTGAAGAAAGACCAAGGGAGGGATACAGAGACTTAATAAAGGTGAGGGAATGTGGGCAGAGGGTGACAATGAAAAAGCAGGGATACTGAATGAATAGTTCTACTCAGTATTCACAGCGGAAGGGGAGCAGGAGGTACCTAAACCAAACAAGGGAGAAACACTGAATAGGGGGGTCGATACCAGCCCATTCACAGAAGAAAGGGTTTTGAAAGAACTCTTGAAACTGAGGGTGGACAAAGCAATGGGGCCTGATGGGGATTCACCCAAGAATTCTAAAAGAAATAAGGGTAGAACTAGTAACACCACTGACTACTCTCTTTAACAAATCATGGAAGGATGGGGTGGTACCTGAGGACTGAATGAGGGCAAATGTGATTCCACTTCACAAAAGTGGGAGCAGGGCAGAGGCAGGAAACTACAGACCAGTTAGTTTGACTTCAGGGGTAGGGAAAATGATGGAATCACTTCTGAAAGAAAGAATTGTTGAGTACCTAGAGACCAGTGGGACATAGGACTCAGTGCAGCATGGTTTCACAGCAGGAAGGTCATGTCAGATGAACCTAATAGATTTCTTTGACTGGGTGACCAAAGTAGTAGACAAGGGAGGGGCTGTGGATATGGCCAACCTAGATTTTAGCAAGGCATTTGACACAGTCTCACACAAAATATTAATATACAAGTTAGCCAGCCTTGGAGTGGGTCCCTAGGTGGTAGCCTGGATAAAAAACTGGCTTGACAACAGGATGCAAAGGGTAATAGTAAATGGAGTCCACAGTGAAGAAAGGAAGGTAAATAGTGGGTACCACAGTGTTTGAGTACTGGGACCGGTCCTCTTTAATGTCTTTATAAGTGACATTGAGAGAACCTGGAAGGAAAGGTATGTCTCTTTGCAGATGACACAAAGATCTGCAACAGGGTCGATACACAAGGTGGAGTGGAGAGAATGAAAAGGGACTTGGCAAGGTTGGAGGAATGTTCAAATATGTGGCAGCTCAGATTCAGTGCAAAGAAGTGCAAGGTAATGCATCTGGGAAACAAAAACCCAGGGGAAGAGTACACAATGGGGTGAGTTAATAACAACAACAACAAGCATTTGTCAATGCCGAATATTTGCTTGCTGATTTTGGCATTGGTAGTGCAGGAGTTAGAGAGATGTATAATAGGAATGGCAGTCAAGTACTGAAGTAAAGCCAACCCCACCCCCACCCTGCAGAGATTGACAGGTGTTGGGGTGTGCCTTTTGGTCATCAGCAATAACACTCATGCCATTCCACCTCACACCACCCTGCAGACACCAACAGGTGTTGCAGTGTTCCTTGAGGTCTTTGGCCTTATGCTCACTCCATTCCAATAAGGAAATAAGCTGAGATAGGTGCAGTGTAGGAGAATGGGGTGAACGTTAGGGCCGAAGACCCCAAGGCATACCTCGATGCCTGTCAGTGACTGCAGGGTGGGGGTGAGGGTGGAATGGTGTGAGCATTATGGTTGAAATGGTACAATGAAGTAGACATTCCACTCTCTCTAAGGTCTTTACCCGCATCAGTGGTGCCCCTTTCATTAGGAGATTATTCTCAATGTCAATTTCATTTTTAACCACAATCAAATAAAACCAATGTAAGAATATTACAAAGAGCTGCGATGGGGTTGGGGATTTTGCCAGAAGATGGAGAGGTCTCCAGTGGAACTTCAGTGCTATTGACAAGTTCTTATACACACAATCTGAAGTGCAAATGTGGCCAGCACCAGATATATGACAGGGGTGATATTTCCCTTGCAAGGCTTCAGTCAGATAAAATGCAGCTTGGTAGGGTAGCATTACGGTGAGGTGGCAAGTTGTACTTGCCAGCACAAAATGTTAATCATTTTGAACAAGTGGTCATTTTTTGGGTTTTATGTCCGGAGTACTTTTGTTTTTTTTCTCTTGTTTCATTTGCTCAATACAGTTTTCTACCTGATAATGTTGGCTATAATGAGTACAGTAGTAGTTCACCTGAAATCTGACATATCTGGTTATATTTCTCTTTATCGTCATGCATATGTGACCTCATTGCCTATAACATCAGAAGTGATGAGTTTTGTGGCCGGTGATTGGTTGCTGTGGTTCAGTTGTCATAGACTTGCGGATCATGATGTGTCAGGAGGAATAGAACTAGCTAGGTCAGCTTCCATGTACAGTGCTGTTGGACACATCCCACCATGTATTGTCATGTAGTAGCTATTCTAAGTTCCAAAATGGGTATGGAAATAATGGTATAGAAAGTAAAGGGCCCTACTTTTGAAACATATTTTCATCCGGCAGAGTATTGCTGACAGTTAGAAAGGGAAAGGGTAAGTTGTACCTGCAGGAAATATTTCACTTGTAAATTGAATTATGTCTTAAAAGTGTCTGTTTTTCAAGTGATGCCCCTGAGTTGTGCGGCTCTTTTTCGGTCGGAACGGGGGGTGGGGGCTACTCTGGGTGCATCATTCCCTGTGTGTACATGTTCTGCTTAGTTTGTGGGAAGGCTTCAGGTTCAGGTGAAAGGCTATTTTGTAACAGGTAGCTGTGCTGCTTCTACCTTACCTGCTTGCTATACTGATTTGTAACATGATGGATACAAAGGTTCCACTCATTTGTGATGGTGTGAGGCTAACTCATTTATAGACCCATGTGTACAGCACAGTGCACTATATCTGAACAATCAAAAAACACTCCTCACGAGATCCAAAGGTTTGAAATGATACACTCTTCAGAGAGGGCAAGTTTCAGAAGTGTATAGAACATAGTGGTACTACAGTAAACAATACACACAATGGTTTTACTTCAGGCAATTATTATTCATTTCCCTTTTGCAAGTAAAATACTTCTTTTATTTGGGAACTGCATACCTTGCTGCTGGCAGATACTTGCACAATTGAGGTAGTGAAGTCCTCAGTAGGCAATATGATGTGGGGGGCAATATGCTTGCCCACTTGCAGGGCAGGGGGTTGGCGCTGCGGTCAGTTTCATGGGATGGAGAGCCACCTCCCATCAGATAAGCACTTGTATAAGGCACTCACACATGAGTGAAATACTGGGAAGGATTTGAAAGTAGACGATTTGCATTTGGAAGACTTTCGAGTCCATAACCAAGGTCATTCACATTTATTACCCTTTAAAATCTCTTTGATGTAGGCTTGAATGAATTAGTCTGTGAGGCTCATAAAAGCCTCGCTTCCCTCCTAAATACCTTCCTTTTGCTTTCCTGTGCATTATGAGATTACTGTGGGCCACCTTTTATTCTCCTACGCCCCACCAGTCACCTACACATACACACAGACTGCTCTTTAACTTCTCTGGAAATGAGAGGTCTGCTTGCTTGTGCCATCCATGGTAGGCACAGCGTTTGTTCAGTATTCAGAACTCCTGAAGCACCGGCAAAGTGACAGGAGTATTTTTGTGCAAGACTCCTCAAATCAGCCTGTCTGTATATAAGCATTCCTTCGATGTGGACAGTGTATAAGGCACAAAACCCTTGTTAGAGGCAAACAGAAACATGTGCTGAACTGTTAAAATGAAGTACACATTCTACCTTCTCTAGGGTCTTTACTCACATCACTGGTGCTGCTTTGTGTAGAAGAGTATTGTACATATCAATGTCAGTGATAAACATACTCAAAATAATAAACAATAACAAAATATTCCAAAGAGTTGCGTGTGTGGTTACTGATTTTGCCAGAAGGTGGAGGGCTTCCCAGTGGCACTTTATTGCTGTTCACAAGGGCTTGCAAAGTCAATCTGAAGTGAAAACGTGACTAGTGCCAGATATGTGACAGGGGGTTTATTTGTCTTGCAAGGCTTCACTCAGTGTCAAGGACTGAGAAGTACTTTTATTTGTGAGAAAACTTAGATCATGTACAGGTGTGATTGTCACAAGAGAACTCGCAATGGTTTGTGAAGTCCCTGTGGACGGCTGTATGCCGGTCCTCATATTAGCGCATGCATTTCTTGAAATCCTTTGCCTTGATGTAATATCGATCTATCTATCTATGAATCTATCTATCTATCTATCTATCTATCTATCTATCTATCTATCTATCTATCTATCTATCTATGTGGCAGACGTAGAAGTGGCTTGCAGAGGAGGTTCCATTCGCTCTGTGTAAGTAGTGGGACATACTCCCCCCTGTAAATAGGGGGGGTTTAAATGGGGTGGCTAACCTGTGTGTGCATGTGTGTGTGTGTGTGTGTGTGTGTGTGTGTGTGAATTTAAAGTAGGATCTGTAAAGTGTGCGCCACTGACTGTGCACATTTCACAAAGGTCCCATTGGCTAGCTATTACATCAAATATAATTACTTGCCAGGGCTGTTTTGTAAGGTCTCAAGTGAGATGTAAGGTAGCCATACAGAACCTCGAATTAAATGACAGCACTATCGGGTCACAGGGTAACAGTAAACAAAAGGAACTGTGAAGCCTTCTTGCTGTGGCATGCTACTTGCTGAACTGTAATGTGACTAGCCCAACGGCTGAGCAGAGTTTCAGACTTCTAAGGGCTACCTTTCCCCTCTCGAGAGGTTACTATGCTGTCCTTCCTATGAGGCACCTTCACCCCATTTTTGGTGTTGCCCTGGTGGGTGTCCATGTCTTCCACAACAGATGGGGAATGTTCCCCGAGCCCTGCCCACCAGTCCCCTTCCCATAAGTGGCCGAGGCTGTGTATCGATGCTAATGTAGGAAGCGACTGCCACTACACCGTTAGTCACTTCACTACATCTCTAACCTCGCTTGTAAAGCAGTTTGTGATACAAGGTGAACAGACAGCGCTATATAAATGCTGATTTCTGCTCTGATTAGTATGAGTTAACTTCTGTTAAAACACACCAAGGAAGGGTGCAGGTGACCCATCTGTGTCTGTAGCTGTGACAGTTGCAGCACTGCATATAAGTGGTTGTCAAACTGAGCTTAAAACTGTGCTGAACCCGCCTCATTATTTCAAGCTATTTTCTAGTTGCATGGGCACTTCATGAGAGCTCGAGCCCAAGTTTTTGAAGCACTAAGCCAAACAGTTAGGCAACTTAACAAACTCACCTTTAACACATCACCTAAGCATTGTACATGAACCTATGTTTAAAAGGGGACATTGTTGGCAATTTACTGTTGTATCCTAAATTAAGTGAAGTAATTCAGGAATGCAGCACAATAGCTATATGTTAAAGCTGCTAGCCAGTACATTCAGAGCAGCTATATTTATTTGCATGTAAAATAAGCATTTTTTGAAGGTGAATGTATCCATAGCAAAGCAATACTGAACAGATAATTACTGAATGCGCATTGACCTATCTCTGTGCGTTTTTGTGGCATGGGTTCATTGCTTGCATTTGCACATCCATGTACTTAGCTATGGTGCATTATACAGTATGACACTCTATTGTATTTTACGTATATGTTTTCATCTTTGTTCAGGTGTCATTTGTATGACTGTATGACAGCGAACTTGCAATGTGTATTGCACATATTTTGGGGAAATATGGTATAGCCTTGTGACTTGTGCATTGATGAAGTTGTATCTGCCTTCCATTGTATTTTTTTTGTTGTTGTTGTTTAACCAGGTATAGCACACTAAGCTGAAAGCTTTTTTACAGGAGCAACCTGGGAGCACAAGGAGGTTAAGTGACTTGCTCAGGGTCACACAGTATGCAAGTGGAAGCTGTGGGATTCAAACCCCCAGGTCTGGTCTGCTGGATGTCACCAGATTTGCAGCTCAGAGCCTTAGACCACTGCTCTATACTGCCTCCTGTTGATGTATGAATGTATGCCATGCATTGAAACTCTGTCCCGCTATGCTGCTGTCGTGCCAGAGTCTTCTTGCAGTTGTAGATGTGTCTCTCAATGTAAGCATTAGCCGTACCAAAATACATTTGATGTGAAATTGTGTGTGTATGTATGTGGGGGGGGGTGGGCAGGGGTCACAGAGAATGAACTTATCATTTAAAACCTGAAACTGCAGAAGAACAAGGACCAAAGTGGGGCAAAAAAAAAGCAAATCAAATGTGATTATTGCTTTTCAAGTTGTCTTTATGGATGCCACACATTTCCTTGAAGAGAATCACATTTGTATTTTTTGTGCCAGCAGAACATCGAACCTGCATTCATATGACATTATTTTGATACAGGCAAACAGTGTTTTCTGATACCAATTACTGTCAGCAATGCTTGTAGGGAACTGTTTAGGGTAAACAGCAATCCTCGTTTTGCAAAAACACAATATAAAGAAGTATTTACATTCAGATGGTATGCTATAAAAGGTCTATAGGCAGGTGCTAAGTATGTTTGTAAATGTGTGTGCAAATGTTCCTGAAAGAATGGGGTTTAGATAACCGTTATAATATTCAGCAGGCAATAAAAAACTGATTTGCATAGGATATGTGAGGCTTGGAGAAGGTAGTAGTCTTATTGTCAGTAACATGCAACCATGGGTCAGCGCTGAGCTGTGCCTATCTATCTATCTATCTATCTATCTATCTATCTATCTATCTATCTATCTATCTATCTATCTATCTATCTATCCGGCAGATGTAGAAGGGAGTCACAGACAAGGTTCCATTCCCTCAGTGTAAGTAATGGGACATACTCCCCACTGTACATAGGGGCGATTTACACAGGGGTGTCTACCCTGTGTGTGTGTGCGTGTGTGTGTGTGTGTGTGTGTGTGTGTGTGTGTGTGTGTGTGTGTATTTAAACGAGGGTCCCTACCATGCGTGCGATGAGTGTATACATTTCATTAACGCCCCATTAGCGCTACGTCTTACATAAAAAAATAATTACTTGCCAGGTCTGTTTCCTATGCCCTCAACTGAGATGTACATTACCCATACAGAACCTCAACATATTATATGACAGCACTATCGGTTCCGAAGCTAAGAGTAAGCAAAAGAAAGCGTGAATATTTAGTGCTGTGGCATTCCTGCTTGCTGAACTGTACTGTAAGTAGCTAGATGGCTGAGCACAGTTCCACACTTGCAAGAGCTACCTTTCCCCTCTCGACAGGTTGCTGTACTGTTGTTCCTATGAGGTACCTTCAACGCATTGTTGGTGTTGCCCTGGTGGGTGTCCCTGGCTTTTGCAAGACATGGGGACTTTTCCTCGAGTCCTGACCACCATTCCCCTTCTCATAACTGTCCAAGCCTGTGTGTAGATGTTGATGTAGGAAACGACTGTCACTACACCTTCACTCACCTCAGTACATCTCTAGCATTGCTTGTAAAACACTTTGGGATACAATGTGAATGAAAAGCGGTATATAAATGCTGAATCTTGGTGTGATTACTAAGCCTTAAGTTCTATTAAACCACACCAAGGAACGGTCCAGGTCAACCGTGTGTGTCTGTAGCTGTGAAAATTGCAACAGTGCATGTGAGACCTTTTCAGACTGATCTTAAACCTTTCCTGCACCCGGCTCCTTATTTCCACCTACTTTCTAGGCATGGGCAATGTGGGACAGCTCGATCCCAACTGTTTTGAAGCCCTAACTCCACAAACCTAGCCAACTTAACAAACTCGGTTTTACCACATCAGCGAAGCATTCTACATCGACTTATGTTTAAAAGGGGGCATCGTTTGCAATTTACTGTTGTGTCCACATTAAGTGAAGTACTTCAGCAATGCAGGACAATAGCTATATGTTAACGCTGCCAGCCACTGTATTCACACAAGCTATATTTATTTGCATGTTTTCAAGAACAAGCATATGTTCTAACAGCAACTTAGCATTTCTATTTGTCAGTTACATGTAAGGAATTTTAGGCAAGCACTTCAGCTTTCAAATATTATACGGGCATGTCTGACATGGTTACGCCAAGGTTTTGGCATTCAGGTTTTGTGAAACCTCCCCCAGGAGGATACAGTCGCTACACAGTGCTTGAGTCACTTCACTACATGTCTTGCATCGCTTGTACAGCACTTTGGGATACAACGTGAACGAAAAGCATTCAGCAGGCAATAAAAAACTGATTTTGCATAGGATATGTGAGGCTTGGAGAAGGTAGTACTCTTATTGTCAGTAACGTGCAAGCATGGGTCAGCGCTGAACTGTGCCTATCTATCTATCTAGCTAGCTATCTATCTATCTATCTATCTATCTATCTATCTATCTATCTATCTATCTATCTATCTATCTATCCGGCAGATGTAGAAGGGAGTCACAGACAAGGTTCCATTCCCTCAGTGTAAGTAATGGGACATACCCCCTGTACATATGGTCGATCGACACGGGGTGTCTACCCTGTGTGTGTGCGCATGTGTGTGTGTGTGTGTGTGTGTGTGTGTGTGTGTGTGTGTGTATGTATTTAAACAGGGCCTCTACCGTGTGCGATGAGTGTATACATTTCATTAACACCCCATTAGCGCTACGTATTACATAAAAAAATAATTACTTGCCAGGTCTGTTTCCTATGACCTCAACTGAGATGTACATTACCCATACAGAACCTCAACTTATTATATGACAGCACTACCAGTTCCGAAGCTAACAGTAAGCAAAAGAAAGCATGAACACTTAGTGCTGTGGCATTCCTGCTTGCTGAACTGTACTGTAAGTAGCTCGACAGCTGAGCACAGTTCCACACTTGTAAGAGCTACCTTTCCCCTCACGACAGGTTGCTGTACTGTTGTTCCTATGAGGCACCTTCAACGCATTGTTGGTGTTGCCCTGTTGAGTGTCCCTGACTTTCGCAAGACATGGGGACTTTTCCTCGAGTCCTGACCACCAGTCCCCTTCTCATAACTGTCCAAGCCTGTGTGTAGATGTTGATGTAGGAAACAACTGTCACTGCACCTTCACACCCCTCAGTACATCTCTAGCATTGCTTGCAAAACACTTTGGGATACAATGTGAACAAAAAGCGGTATATAAATGCTGAATCTTGGTGTGATTACTAAGCCTTAACTTCTATTAAACTACACCAAGGAATGGTCCAGGTCAACCGTGTGTGTCTGTAGCTGTGAAAATTGCAACTGTGCATGTGAGACCTTGCCAGACTGATGTTGAACCTTTCCTGCACCCGGCTCCTTATTTCCACCTACTTCCTAGGCATGGGCAATGCGGGACAGCTCGATCCCAACTGTTTTGAAGCCCTAACTCCACAAACTTAGCCAAATTAACAAACTCCCCTTTACCACATCAGCTAAGCATTCTACATTGACTTATGTTTAAAAGGGGGCATCGTTTGCAATTTACTGTTGTGTCCCACATTAAGTGAAGTACTTCCTTAGGAGGATGCATTCGCTACACAGTGCTTCAGTCACTTCACTACATGTCTTGCATCGCTTGTACAGCACTTTGTGATACAACATGAATGAAAAGCATTACAAGGGAACTGTTTCGGTTAAACAGCAATCCTGCCTTTTGAGAACCCACGCAAGCAATACAAAACTAATTTTTCAGTCTATATATGTCACGCTTGGAGAATGGAGCAGTCTTATTATCACTAAAGTGCAGTCATGCTTCGGTGCTGAACTGTACCACTTACCTGTACAACTTAACTTTCGTAACTGTTCTAAATGCGTCTAACACTATTGCCGTTGTATTGTGAAAAGGCAGTATTTCAAGGAACTATGGTTTAAGAACAGGCATATGTTGTACCAGCAACTTAGCATTTCCATTTCTCAGTTAAATGTAGAGACTTTCAAGCAAGCTTTACAGGTTTCAAATATTATAAGGGCATGTCTGCCATGGCTAAACCAAGGTTTTCACATTCCAGGTTTCTGACAACTCCCCTAGGAAGACACAGTGGCTGTACAGTGCGTGCGGCGGTGGGGGTGGGCTCGCGAGCAGGCAGTCTGTCTGTGTGTGTGTGTGTAGGGGGAGTGCGCATGAGCAGGCGATATCTTATCGCTGCTCACTGAAGCGTAGCTCCCCCTTTCAACTGTATGCCACTGCATTTTTGGAGCTGTCATAGACAGCTCCAGCAGGCATTGGAGAACTGCTGCCGCGCCTGCAAAGACACTGACTGAATTGGAACAGGGCTGACACACCTCCGAAAACTCCGATGATGGCACTATGTTTCTTGCACATGCGTGCAAGCAAACATAAAAATCAAAAGAGACCTAGGAGTAATTGTATCAAATTAACTAAAGGTGGGCAAGCAAAGTGAGAAGGCAGTAAGGGAGGGGGGATACTGGGATGCATAGGAGAGCATCAACAGTACAAACAGGAAGTTGTTATCCTCTGTACAGACAGTTAGTGACACCCCATCTGGAGTACTGTGGGCAATTCTGGAGACCCCATCTCTGCAAAGATATAGACAGAGTAGAGAATGTTCAGAGGAGGGCAACCAAAATTGAGCAGGGTCTGCACCAGAAGTCATACAAGGAGAGACTAAAGCAGCTTAATATGTATACCCTTGAGGAAAGGAGGGAGAGGGGGGACATGATAAAACTTTCAAGTATCTCAAGGGAATTAACAAAGTACAAGAGGGCAGTATCTTTCAGAAGAAGAGATGTGCAAGAACAAGGGGGCACAATTTGAAGATAGAGGGGGGATGGCTCAGAGGCAGCGTTAGAAAGTATTTTTTCACAGAGAGGGTTGTGGATGCATGGAACAGCCTTCCTGAGGAGGTTGTGGAGTCAGGAACAGTGGGGGAATTCAAGCATGCATGGGACAGACATAAGGCAATTCTAGTGGGGGGGTAGGAGGAAGTAAGCTGTTGATTAACTAGAATCTGCAGCTTATCCATCAGGTAGGGAAATGGGCAGACTAGGTGGGCCAAGTGGTCCTTATCTGCAGTCAAATTCTATGTTTCTATGTTTCTAAGTGGCACGGGAAAATTGTAGTTCCCTAGATTCCACAGAAGCCATTGTGAAAACCACTGGAAGGCTGGTTCCCCAGCCTGTGTCTCCTGATATGGAGAATAATAAAAAGGGAGTAGAAATTTCCCCAGTATCAGTTAACCACACAGCTACAGAGGGTTACTCCAAAGGGGGGGTGACCCAGTGTCAGAGGGTTAGAGGTGACAGTGATCCTGAGTGTCCTGGCGCTAGTGCTAGGGACCCTAGTTTATAGACCGAAGGGGACCTGTCCCATGCCTTGGGAATGTGTGAGGAGTTTGCAGCTGCTCAGAGAAGTGACCCTAGTCTAGAGAAGCTGAGGGCTTGGGCAGATTCTGATGGAGCACAGGGAGGTGAAGGCAGACATAAGATTTATTGGAAAAATGGACTTATGTATACTCAGGCTGTGCAGACAGAGGGAGGGGTGCTAGGCAGGCAGCTTGTCATTCCCCAGGGGTATCGTGAGCAGTTGCTCTAGATTGCACATGATATTTCCTTGTCTGGTCATCTGGGAATTGAGCGCACTATGCAGCGGTTGGTCCAAAATTTCTACTGGCCTAACTTCACCCAGCAGGTGAAGGAGTATTGCAGGTCTTGTCACCGGTGCCAAGAAATAGGGAAGGCAGGCAAGAAAACCTAAGCTGCCCTGATTCCATTGCCCATAGTGGAGGAGCCATTCCAGAGGGTGGGAATGGATATTGTGGGGGCTTTAAATACCCCCAGCTCCTCAGGGAAGAGATTCATCCTGACTGTGGTGGATTATGCCACCCGGTACCCAGAGGCAGTTACCCTATCCTCACTGAGGACAGACAAAGTGGCAGATGCCTTACTTGGGATTTTCTCCCGTGTTGGGTTCCCACAGGAGGTTATCACCGATTGAGGGTGTTCCTTCATGTCAGACCTGATGAAATGTTTGTGGGAGAAGTGTGGGGTGGTGCAGAGATGCACGGCACTGTATCACCCACAAGCCAATGGGCTTGTGGAAAGATTTACCCTGAAGTCAATGCTCCGGACGTTTGCTGAACAGCATGGGAGGGACTGGGAGAAATACCTTCCCCACCTGTTGTTTGCATACAGGGAGGTGCCCCAAGAGTCGACAGGATTTTCCCCATTTGAGCTCTTGTATGGATGCTGGGAAAGTGGGTCCCTAGACTTGATCCGGGAGGACTGGGAAGGCAACCATGCCACCCAGGGAACTCCCATAGTGGATTACATCCTTAGGTTTATGGAAAGGCTGAAGGAGCTTATGGAGACAGCCCAGAGCAACCTGGCAGCTGCCCAACAGAAACAAAAAGTGTGGTTCAACTGCAGAGCCAGAGCTCGCTCAGACATGATGGGTCTGGAAGTCATGGTCCTTATTCTGGTCCAGAAAGACTCAGCTGCAGGCTGAGTGGGCAGGACCAGAAAAGTGGTTAGGAAGATAAATGACGTGAACTATATTATAGAGTTACCTGACAGAAAACAGACAGAAAGGATTTATCATGTCAACATGATGAAACCATATGCTAATAGGGCTGACATGGTGTTTGCAGTGTGTAGTCCTGGGAGGATGGATGAAGGATACCCCTTTCTGGACTTGCTGAAGAAAGCTAGAGAGTCCTCTGTGGAGGCAATTAAATTGTCTCCCCAGCTGACCCCCGACAAGATCCAGGAAGTAAGGGAGGTTTTAGCAGACTTTGCTCCCTTGTTTAGCGCCAAGCCTGGACTAACCCCCTTAGCGACGCACGATGTGGAGACAGGGACACACACGCCCATACAGAGGACAGCATATCAGGTGCCAGAGGCTGTCCAAAAGGACATTAGGAGGGAAGTGAAGAAGATGCTGGATTTAGGGGTAATCCAGAGATCCCACAGCCCCTGGGCCTCACCTATAGTCCTTGTGCCCAAGCCAGATGGCTCTACTCATTTCTGTGTGGACTGTCATGGACTGAATGCAGTCACAAAGTCAGACACCCACCTGATGCCCCGGACAGATGAACTCCTGGACAAGTTGGGAGGAGCAACCTACCTTACGACTATTGACATGACCAAGGGGTATTGGCAGGTCAAGTTGACAGACAGAGGTAGGGAGAGGTCGGCCTTCATCACTCTGATAGGCTTATTTGAGTTTAAAGTAATGCCTTTCGGAATGAAGAATGTCCCATCCACTTTCCAAAGGTTGGTGAACCAGGTGTTAAATGGTGCTGAGGAGTACACCGTGGCATACCTGGATGACATTGCCATCTTTAGTACCAGCTGGGTGGAACACCTATCCCACCTTAAGGAAGTGCTGGGTAGGATACAGAGGGATGGGCTCACTGTCAAGGCCGAGAAGTACCAGGTGGCCATGGGAGAAGTGGCATACCTCGGGCATGTGGTAGGCCGGGGACAGCTCCATCCTAACCAAATAAAAATAGAGGTGATCCAGGTGTGGCCCAGACCAGAAGCGCAGAAGCAGGTCAGGAGTTTTCTTGGAACAGCAGGGTACTATGGAAAATTTGTACCCAATTACAGTGCCCTGGCCGCTACCCTATCTGACCTGGTAAAGAAAAGGATGGCAAAGAAGATTACCAGGGGACCAGCCTGTGAAGAAGCCTTTACCAGATTGAAGGAGGCACTGTGCAGTGCTCCTGTTTTGACAATTCCTGACTATAGCAGACCCTTTATAGTTCAGACTGATGCCTCAGATGTGGGTATTGGGGCAATACTGAGTCAGACATCCAACCAAGGGAAAGATCACCCGGTAGCGTATCTGAGTAAAAAGATACTTCCCAGGGAGCAGGCATACTCTACTGAGGAAAAGGAGTGTCTTGCCATAGTGTGGGCTCTAAAGATGTAGGAGCCATACTTGTATGGGCAGCATTTTGTGGTACAAACTGACCACAACCCCCTGGTTTGGCTGACACAAATGGGAAAGGCAAATGGTAGATTGATACGATGGAGTTTTGCTTTGCAAGGGTATGACATGCCAATCTTACATAGGGCTGGAGCAAAAAATTAGAACTCAGATGGTTTGTCTTGTGTCTATGAGGAGTGAACTGATTTGGGAAGCTCATCCCATGCAGGGGATAGAGCCCCCAAATTCAGTCTAGGTGGGGAGGATTGTGACACTTGGACAGCTGGTTCTGATTACTCTATGATTTTTGTAGCATAAAAATGTAGTGTGATTGTCTGTCATAAAAAATCCTGTGCCTGGGATGACCCCCCGTATCACTTAAATTGACAGGATATATGTTAAACAGTAGGTCTCTGTAATGTGACTAACTTACAAAGACGTGCATTTTATGGTCTTGTTGTTGAGCTGTGCTCTTTGAAGCCAAAGGAAACGGAAATATCCATTTTATGGCGTCTTCAGAGGAAGCACAGTTAATTGCATCTGGTGTTACAAAGCATATTACACCTTAGTGAGATCTGACAGTCATAAAAAGTTCTTTGATGTCTTTGTGAAGGCAGGAAACTGCTCACGGATGAAAAAATACTTTAAAATCACAGACTTGATTAAGAAGTCATATGGGGAAACAAGTTTTCGCTGATGTCACCTTATTTCATTGACCTTCTGAATGATGAGACATCCTGGTTGTATGAGTTTTTTTTTAAAAAAGGGGAGGAGCTGGGTGACATCATGGAGAAGGCAGGCTCAAGACAGTTTTTTAATTATGCTGTGACTGACCTTTAGAGACATTCATTTTTGGACTCTGAAGCTACAACATCTATCAGCATTGTAAGGAGATAAGAATACATTGGATAGACAAGTCTAAGTGTATGGTTGGTAGGAATTTGCACTTTTAAACCTTATTCTTTTAAGTGATTGTATGTTTGTGATATATTGTTCTGTATTTACATTTTTCATTTTTATCTATTTTAAAGTAAACCTCTATTTTAAAGAGACTGCTTGGTGTGCCTTTGAAATTCTTTCTTTGACAAGTTAAGCATATATGGTTAAAGTTGACACTGTGCATAGCTTACTGGTAATACCAAACTGGGAAAGAGGTAAGAGTTTATCTGAGGTCTTTCATAGAGTGTTTCAAGGGTTCATTTTGTACACCTGGTTAGGTGCCCGTAAGCGAAAGATATCTGGCATTTCCCCGAAGAGCAGAATTATCTGAGCCTGTACATTTGGGTACACTAGCAAGAGGTTCACAGTTTGAATCTCTTCAGAACTTGAGACCAAAGGTTGATTCAAACCCACAAAACAGACAGGAGGGTTACCCTGTTTCTGTTACCTGTTCACAAGACTGCGCTTGGAGGTTGGCACTGTGGGAACAAAGGGCCTGACCTGCTGAGTAGGTTTGTGACACCTACTATATCCATGATTGTAACTCATAATTTTGTAACATTATGTATCTTAAGCAACATACAAACTACTACATTATGTAACCTAAGTATATCTATGTTAAAGGTTCCTTTTATTGCACCTGTAATGTTATCCTCTGTTTTTATCTGCACTGTAATAACTGTCCTGATGTCTGGCCTCCCTGCGATGAGGTGCCTTTGTAAATGAGTCTCTGACTCAAAGGTTGTAAAGCAATTTGTAATGAATAAATGAATAAAACATATGCAGATCCCCAAGATGGTACAGAAGGTGGCAGTACATGAAAAAGTAATGGCTGGGATATGTGCAGCCTTAGGATTATTTACAATTTTTTTTTGTTACAGAAACAGGGTTTTTGTCCATGAGGTGCTGTAAGTTATATTAAGCAATGTGTTGATGTCAGGAAGTCAGGTGTAATGATATCCTGTTAACAGAGAAAATGTGATAGTCACTTTCAGAGCGGGTCGCTTTTGATAAGGGCAAGGCAGTTATGTTTGTGATAATGGGAATATTAGGAAAGTATGAGGTCTATGCAGAAATGGAGTACAAATATGCACAGTGTCATAAGTATGTACCTAGAGTGCAGGCAAATGTGATAAGCAGGTTTGTTTTATAAATAGGTAAAAATAGCGATACATGCAATTAATAGTAAGATAGATAATTACTTAGACATATATATATAGGGGATATGACATGGCCTGACTGAAGATATCATATTTATCTTCACGAGAGGCCAATGATATCATGATATCTCACGAGTGAAGCGAGAAGCCACGAATGAATATCTTGATGTCGTGGCCCCGAGTGAAGATAAATATGATATCTTCAGTCAGGCCATGTCATATTCGGTTTATACAATGTATGTTGTGGGCTGCACTCAACAAAAGCTTGAAATGTTCCTTACTACAGTCCCCTACATTGAGGTGATGGCTGTTTAAACACACATCTGCTGTATCTCTAGCAACACAACAGATGCCATATGTTATTTTAAAAATATATGTGGCTGACCCTGCCTCTTTAAATTGTAAAAAAACTTGTCTGGATTCTGGTTGACAGAGCCATGGCCACCCCAATATAATTCTCCATACCCTCTGCCCCAAAACAGCAGATGAAAAAATGTCTGATCTTGCCTCTTACCATATTTAATAATAGATATCTGGCTGATCCTGCCTGCATCATTAAACAAATGCCTGGGACACGTACTTATTTAAAAAATCATCGCTATCTGGTTGATCCTGCGACTTTCTTTTTCCCTCCAACTGTCATGTAGTGTTACCAAAGCGCTATGCCTGAATGAAGCGTCATAGTGCTAGGAAGATTCAGATGTGAGCACTGTCAGACAGTTTTAATTATAGCGCTTTTGCTGTAAAACATATAAAAATGTGCCATTTTCTTAATATAGTGTATAGTTTGTCAAAGAAGCTGCCGACAGTACTGAGAGATGAGGTTGTGAGTCGGCAGCTTCGGAACTAGACGGACAGCGCGAGCATGTGTTGCTATGGCAACAGACGCTCGCCCATCGGAGTACATTTGAAGCCGAACAGTCTCGCCTTTCTCTCAGTATTGTCGGCAGCTTCTTTTGACAAAATATAGGCACTATTAAGAAAATGGCACATTTTTCTATGTTTTACAGCAAAAGTGCCATAATTAAAACTGTCTGACAGTGCCTCACATCTAAATCTTCGTAGCGCTCGGTGACACTACATTCAGGGAATAGCGCTCGGTAATGCTACATTGACAGTCAAGGTGGAAAAAAGAAAGTCGCAGGATCAACCAGATATGTTTTTAAAGACATGATTATGATAAGCATACAAGCAGATGTGAGCAAGCATGGAGGGGGTCTTCCTTCTAAAGAGAAAGCTGCCGGGGAGGGGGTCCTATTCTTAAAAAAGAAAGCCACAGGATAGAAAGTGAAACACTTTCAGTTTCACAGTGATGACAGTGATGACATATAGGAACGTGGAGATATCAATGATATCTTCACATGTGAAGATATCATTGATATCTCCATGACCTGGCTGAAATACTACATTTTATCCTGACATTTATCCCTAAACATACATTGTATAAATATATATATATATGTATATATATAGAGACAGACAGACAGACAGACAGAATAGGAATGGCAGTGAAGTATTGAAGTGATGCCAACTCCACCCCACCCCACAGAGATGGACAGGCATTGGGGTGTGCATTTGGAGTCATTGCCCTAACGTGCATGCCATTTCACCTCACCCTACCCTGCAGACACAGACAAGTGTCGAGGTGTGCCTTGGGGTGTTCAAACTTTACACTCACCCCATTCCATGAGGAAATATGCTGAAAAGGATACAGTATAAGAGAATGGAGTGAACTTTGGGGCTGAAGAGTCAAAGACGAAAGGCTTTGCTGAAATCCAGGCAGGCCACATACACTGTCAACCCACCTCCCTGGAGTTTCAAATGGCCTCTCATGCAATCTGCAGAGGCTGAAAACAGAAGATACAGAGATGTGTTTCATCCTTCTCAGAACTTGGGAAGAAGCACAAGCAGCATTTTTTTTTAATTTTGTGTTTCAAACATAGAAACATAGAAACTGACTGCAGAAAAAGACTATTGGTCGGAGGTTGGAGACGAGTTGTGATGGATGTTCGGCTACGCACTCTCTATTTTGAGAAGGAAAATAGAGAAGTAGGGAGACATTGATTTAAACTATTTTATAAAAGGCATGCCACCATTACCTATTTAGTTTGTCTTCTTTCCAGAAGATCTTTTTGCTGGCTCCAGTCGTGTACTTGTTCCCTGCCCTGTCTTCTATCTGTTCACAGGATGAAGGCACGTAGGTCTGGGTGTTGAGTACCTCCAGAGCAGTGCTGGAGTGGACTGAGTAAAAGGAGGTCTTTGGAGTGGCCATAGGGGCAGAAGAATGCCACACTAGCAGTGACGTGTCCCAGGCGTTTCAAGCGGGGGTTTCGTTGTCCAGCCCTGTGCTACTGCCGAGAATTCTCTCTGTTTCCAGTACCTTAGAAGGAGTATGGTGAGTTGGTGAAAAATGACAACGCCTAAAGAAATGTTTTTGTCTTGTTTTTATGTGTTTTGAATTGTTTGTTTTTATAAGCTATCTAGGAGTTATAGGAGTCGTAGGTACTGTAGCGCTGATAGTGTGTCATTGTGAGACGAAAGGTGAAAACGATGTTTGCTCAGTGTTCAAATAGCTTAAAATGTTTAAATAATTTAAATATTTTTAAAAGTTTAATCTTTTTTTTTTACTTTTTATATTTCGTGCCAATTGTAAATTTCATTCACGTGACCATAGTGGTTTAACGGTATGAAAAGGCACATGTGCAAACGCAAACCTAGGCCCATTCACAGTCTTACGCAGCCTAGCAGCTTGTGATTTGCTGTTTGTTGCTCTGGTCCTTGAGTGAGCAGTCTGACTTGAGCTTCGGTCTCATTTTGTCTGCAATTTTAAAAATATTTTTTAAGCAGACACTACGGAAAGCACTACTAAAGTGGTGCTTGTTCTAATCTTAAAGAGCTGAACTGAAGTAGAGTAGCCAGGGTACTGCGAAACTCACAATTCATTAACTGGAGTTGTACAAGCATTTTCTTCACTTTAAGCTACTCTGGTAATACTGGAAAATTTGGCAGATTTGGTGTTTTCTAGAGAAGCCTGTATTCTCAGCCTGTATCTTCACCAAAAGTAAGCTCCTTACGATTTTGACTGTTATGTGTTTTATTAGCATCTTAGCCACTTTAAGTACTCAGTTTTTAAGTGCTTTTTTTTGGTACTAATTCTAACTATCACCAGATGTCTCAGTGCAGTTTTTACAATCCTTTCTGCTTTCTTCCCTCCTAGTGAGCTCTTCAAGGGAGTAAAGACAGCTGTGGAGAGTTAAGTTTGTTCTAAAGCATGTGTGGCCCTGCTGTCTAAGTTCCTTGATTGTTGTTATAGCCCTAGTTTCCTCAAACAAGTTTTTCCTTACTACTTTTACCTATGCTGAGTTGCACCATGTTGAAGGACTTGTATGGACTTGTATGCGAACTTTTGGATCCCATCAGTGAAGACTCCACTTGGTGAATTAATAGAATTAACTGACGCTAAACATAAACTTTTAGTTGCTTTTTTGGTAATTTTCCTTAAAGACTGTTGATGCCCTATTAACCAGGACCCCTATTGTGACTGTTTCTGTGCCTGTACTATGAAGAACTGGGACTTTATTTTAAGATACAAGAAAGAAAAACTGTACCCTGAAAATGGGAAATTAAGTATTATTGAAGTGATTATTAGAAGGACTATCTCATTCAATCTACTGCTGATGGGAAAAGACATTCCTGAAGTTCAAGGTTTTATTTAAGTGTGCATAGTTTTATCTGTAAATTTTGTAGTTCCTGTTTGAGCATTGCACTTTATTTCATTTTTATTATTGTATCCTGTTGAAAACAAGAGTTTAGAGAGATAGCCATATAAATTTGGTATTGTGTGAACTATCAAATACCAAGTAAATATTAAATATGTTTACTTGTATACTGCAGATAAAACTAGCATTCTTTTCTAACATGGTAAACACCAGATTGCAGAGAATGAAAGACCCACATCTTTCCCCTTTAGTTGGTGAAAGCCCACTTATAAACAAAGGGTGTACCAAGCAGAGTAAAATTACAGACCATTTAAATAACCTTATAGAAGGCTTCTGTAATAGTAAAACTTCAGTCCCCACTAATAAATCTTATAACCCACCAGAGATATCGCTATAAATATCTCCTAACAGAATTACAGCCAAACTTCATTAACAGAATGTATTTAGAGAAAATTGATGGTGAAAACCAAGTATCTGAACTAAATTGCTTAAATATACGCAGTGTGAAGAGAGCCATAAGATCGGGCTCATACGCAGGACAAGAGTCAGGTGCTTCACTTAGTTTGCAAGAGACAGCACCAGAAATATGGAATAATGAGCGCTGTTTGGATAAGGAGAAGACATTGTTAGAAGAAGTATCGAGGGATCTACAAGGGATCATTATTGGTCTAAAAAATTTGATGACCAAAATGAAACAGGGTTATTTAAAAGGTGTTAGAAGGAGGTGAGGGACTGAAGTGAGTTCTGAGGAGAAGCATACATCTGTTTATCAGACTAGCTTCCTAAGTGATAATTTAGTTAATCTCCTATCCAAGCATCATAATGCTAACATCTTACTCGTGGAACAAATGTTATTGAATAGAGATTTGATGGAGACAATAAGGAATTAAATAACTCAAAACAGAAATATATAAACATAACATAGAAACATAGAATTTGGCTGCAGATAAGGACCACTGGCCCACCTAGTCTGCCCATTTCCCTACCTAATGGATAAGCTGCAGATCATAGCTAACCAACAGCCTACTTCCTCCTACCCCCCACTACAATTGCCTTACGTCTGTCCCATGCATTCTTGAATTCCCCCACCGTTTTTGACTCTACAACCTCCTCAGGAAGGCTATTCCATGTATCCACAACCCTCTCTGTGAATAAATACTTCCTCACATTACCTCTGAGCCATCCCCCCTCTATCTTCAAATTGTGCCCCTTGTTTTTGCACATCTCTTTTTCTGAAAGATGCTACCCTCTTGGACTTTGTTGATTCCCTTGAGGTATTTGAAAGTTTCAATCATGTCCCCTCCCTCCTTTCCTCGAGGCTATACATCTTTAGTTTCTTTAGTCTTTCTTCATATGTCTTCTGATGCAGACCCTGCATCACTTTGGTTGCCCTCCTCTGGACAGCCTCCACCCTGTCTATGTCTTTGCAGAGATGGAGTCTCCAGAACTGTACACAGTACTCCAGATGTGGTCTTACCAACTGTCTGTACAGAGGGCCAACAACTTCTTGTTTTTTACTGGTGATGCCTCTCCCTATGCATCCCAGTATCCCCCAGCCCTCCTTACTGCCTTCTCACATTGCTGGCCCACCTTTAGGTCATCTGATATGACTACCCCCAGGTCCTTTTCCATGTTTGTTGTTGTCAGTATCTCACCCCCACTGTGTACTCTTTCCCTGGGTTTTTGTTTCCCAGGTGCATTAATTTGCACTTCTTTGCATTGAATCTGAGCTGCCATACATTTGACCATTCCTCCAACCTTGCCAAGTTCCTTTTCATCCTTTCCACCCCACCCTGTGTATCAACCCTGTTGCAGATCTTTGTGTCATCTGCAAAGAGACATACTTTCCCTTCCAGTCCCTCTGCAATGTTACTTATAAAGACATTAAAAAGGACCAGCCCCGGTACTGAACCCTGCAGTACCCCAATAGTAACCCTCCTTTCTTCACTGTGGACTCCATTTACTATTATCTGCTGTGTCCTATTGTCCAACCAGTGTTTTACCCAGGCTACCACCCTGGGACCCACTCCCAGGCTGGCTAATTTGTTTATTAATCTTTTGTGCGGGACTGTGTCAAATGTCTTGCTAAAGTCTAGGTAGGCCATGTCCACAGTCCCTCCCTGGTCTACTGCTTTAGTCACCCAGTCAAGGAAATCAATTAGATTTGTCTGCCATGACCTTCCCTCTGTGAATCCATGCTGCCTTGGGTCCTGTGCCCCACTGGCCTCTAGGTACTCAACAATTCTTTCCTTCAGAAGTGATTCCATCAGGGTTCAACAAATCCTATTGGCCGATGTCCCAGGCTACCAGTTGCAGTGCAGAGACAAGCACTTTCTGTTGTGCCACCTGTCCATGGGCTAGCACTGATTTAAAAATCTTTGCTGCTGCAGTTCTACCTTCCACCAGTAGGGTGCTCACTGCTTCGGCTGTCACAGTGGTCATCTGACCTACCGAGCAGTGCACCTACTGGTTGGGAATGAGCGGTGAGTGTGTGAGCTTGCCTCAGCCTATGGAAGCCTACGGAAGTGGCATCAGGAGCTAGTGCGAGCAGCATCTCATCGGAGGAAAATGGAGGAGGAGCAAGCTGTCGGACTGGCAGGCGTGGGGCCAAATGAGGAAGACAATCTTTAACTGTAAGTGATACAAAGAATGCCCATTGGCCGTGGTGGTGATTTGGTGAGTAGTGGAGACGAGAGTAAAGACGTGCATTACGTTAGAGCCCCTCATTCACTGTCTGTTGGTGGAGACTAGAGGATACAAATTAAACAGTCCGTTGTTGTGGATATCGGGAGTGGGATTGCAGTGTGACCAGTGCTGCCTTACTTTGTGTGTGTGGGTGGACTACCTGGAAACCAAATATTATTTTAAACTGAATTAAGGAGGGAGGGTTGGTGAGAGGAAGAGCTGGGAGGAGGAAGGCAGGAGCTAGGAGGACTAAGGAGCAGGGGCAACATGGCTGAGCACTGATAACTACACACAAGTGCATTAGTGCAGCAGACAAGCAAATTTACCTGCTGTGTGTAGCCGTGCCAGTTTTGCCAAAAGTGCAAAATTAATGAAGAAGGGAGTAATCTGAGTAAATAAGGAGTGTGCAGGCAGGGTAAATAAAATATTGAGAAGGGTTAGGTTGGGCTTGTTACAGAACTGGGCATAACAGGGTGAAAGCAAACTAAGGAGCATATAAAATAAATTAAGTAGGCAGTATAGTGCAGTGGTCTAAGGCTCTGAGCTGCAAATCTGGTGACATCCAACAGACCAGACCTGGGTTTGAATCCCACAGCTTCCACTTGCATACTGCCTGAGCAAGTCACTTAACCTCCTTGTGCTCCCACGTCACTCCTGTAAAAAAGCTTTCAGCTTAGTGTGCTATACCTGGTTAAACAACTAAATAAAAAAAATTGAAACAAGGAGAAAAGGAAACAAAACAGAAACTTGGGAGGGGG
This sequence comes from Neoceratodus forsteri, assembly GCA_016271365.2. Lineage (NCBI taxonomy): Eukaryota > Metazoa > Chordata > Ceratodontiformes > Ceratodontidae > Neoceratodus > Neoceratodus forsteri. Next base: position 20,655,571 of record CM028129.1, on the reverse strand, counting down.
GACTGTCTGGTACTGTCTGCTGTCTGTGTAGCAGGGTGGAAGAAGGGAGGGAACTCTGGTCCCCTGACAACTGAGAACTAGCAGCAGCGTAAAGTGTCACTGACTACAGTAAATGAAAAGGAAGAAAGCAAGGGCAGGGGACTACTACTGTGGGTGGGGAGCTTTGTGTTGCCCACCAGTAAAAACAGCAGTTTAGGAAGTCACATGATGCTGTGCAGAGGGTAAGACGCATCAGTCGGAGCTCCGCTCTTTTCACCTCCTAATCGTGGATAACCTCCATTCATGCCAACCTTTTTTACTTATTTCTAATATTAAGAAGCTAGAGAATCATAAGTGATGTCAGTAGTGCCAACAAAATGCTCGCAACATGTCTAAGCTGTCGGAGCAGGAGGAGGCTGTGCAGGAGTCAGAAGCCAAGCGCCCTCACCATAGCTCCTCTCCCCAAGGTTCCTCGAAGGAGCTGTCACCCTCCCACATCTACTCGGAGCTAGCAACAATTAAAGAAGCTTTGATGAAGTTAATCGAGGACGTGGCTGATTTTAAGCCAGCACTCACCCAGCTAGCCCGAAGGGTTATAGATGCAGAAGCAAGAATAGCTTCAGTGGAAAGGAAACAAGACAGAATCGAACCAGAAATGGTGGAAGTTAAAAAATCTTTATCTAAGGTGGAGGATCATCTCGAAGATCTAGAGGGGAGGAACAGAAGAAACAATCTGGTACTGATAGGGTTGCCCGAAGGGGAAGAGGGTCCAAATACAATTCAGTTTCTACAGCAATTTTTGAGGAAAACGGTGGGTCCCTCCCTGAATGGTCCAGAATTCATTATAGAAAGAGCTCATAGATCCTTGAGGGCAAAGCCTGCTCCATCTGACCCGCCAAGACCTATAATTTTCAAACTACTGAATTATCTGGATCAGGAGTTTATTAATAGAGAAGCCAGGAAACTATCGGCTATTTTATGGGAAGGTAAAAAATTGAGGCTTGTCCCTGATCTGACTTTGAAAACCCACCAGCTCAGAGCTTCTTATTGCTCTGTCACCTCGAAACTGTGGGCAGCAGGTATAAAACATCAAATGCTGTATCCAGCTCGACTGGAGGTGTCCTTAAAGGAAGGGACAAGACGCTTTGACACCATAGAGGAGGCAGTCAAGGTTTTGAAGAAGTGCTACCCTGATCTATTCCCTAAATGAGAGGGTACTAGCCCAGTTACAAGTAATTCAAGACCTGTGTTGAGAATCTTCTAGAAGGATGTTTTATCTCTAAGCCGCTTTACTGCATTTTGACTGTTCGTCTTTCTAATGCTGGACTGCATAAGAAATATTTTGGTTTTCCAATCTAACAGAAAATGTTTATATTGGGACATTAGTGATTTTGGTTAATTATTTGACACTGATGGTATCTCTTTTTTCCTTCCAGCGGTTGTGTACAGAGGGGGCGAGAGTTGCTATAATTGATCCTGTCCACTAGATGGCACCATATTATTGATTAAATGACAAGAAGGTTGGGCAGCTTGCTCGAGTAGTTTTTCTCCTTTTTTCTCTGGCTACAATATTATTTCAGATTTACTTTTTCTCGAGTTGTTTTCTCGAATAAGGGCTTGTTTTTCTGGTTAAGCCTCCCAGTGGAAGGGAATACACGCATATTTTATTTTTTAACATATCGGGCAATACACTAAAACATTGGGTACAATTCCAGTGGACTACTATCTGAGATTAGTTCCACAGATCCTTTTCTCGCTTGTTATGTCTCTTGTTCTATGCCCTAACTTTTTTAGATCTTGGGGCTGGACTTTATTTGAGACAGTTTTTGATGGATTTCGATCCATAACCTGTAAGATAATTGGTCCACAGGTTAAAGAAACGTTTAATAGGTTGTTGCTTGGGTTATTAGCTACTATAATCTCAGCAGCAGTTTGGTTTATTATACGTCTATGACCCCTGAGACTTTAATTCGATTTAGGTACGATCCGTGGGCATAGATCTATTTAATTATTTATAATAACTCAGTCACAGCTGGAGTATGCTGGGGTAAGCATGGTATTGTGTACTGACCACGTTTAGGTCTTTTTGCTCACTCCTTCTATTTTGGGAACCTTTGTTTTGTTTAATAGACCTGAGTTAAAATAACAAATAGCTATAGTATTCTATCAATAGGGGGAGACTTTTTAGTGATGTGAAGATGGGGGTTATCTTCTCAGTTTTTTTTCTAGCTGGTTTTTCATTCGGGTTGGGGAGGCAGGGGGTGGAGCGCTCCCCTTTGCGAGTACCATGGACTGTTTGATTAGGTGGAGGCCCTGGGCCTGGGAGTGCAGACTTGTAGATAAGTTAAAATTTTGGGGGGTTAGTTTAAGTTTAGGGAGCCGGGAAATGGCTATTGAGATATTTGTTTTGTTTTTTTCAGGGGGGGTTAGCAGCAGTTTATTTTATTATTTAGTTTTTGTTGACCAGGTAAGTGCACTAGGCAAATCCTGCCTATTTTCAGGCATGACCCGGGAGGGGATAGATGAATGCCAACTGACCTTGAACCAGATTAAGCTGTTGGTGGTATTTTTAGTGAATGAGGGAATTTGGCAGGACACCGGGAAATTCCTACTCTTTCGATAAGTGCCATGGGATCTTTAACATCCACCTGAACTACCACCAATCCAGGCAGATGGGACCTCAGTTTAACGTCTTATCCGAAGACAGAAGTTATTTAACCAGGTGAGACACACTAAGCTGAAAGCTTTTTACAGGCGCAACCTGGGAGCACAGGAAGTTAAGTGACTTGCTCAGGATCACACAGTACGCAAGTGGAAGCTGTGGGATTCAAACCCAGGTCTGGTCTGCTGGATGTCACCAGATTTGCAGCTCAGAGCCTTAAACCACTGTGCTATACTGCCTCCCTAAGCAGTGTAGCCCTTCATTTAACATCTATTAAACAGCACAATCAAAGACTTTATTATGCTTAACTGTTTAAATATTTTTTCTTGGAATATAAAGGAAGGGAAAGATAATAAGAAGAAATAAATAATTTTAAACCATCTTGCTAAATATGACCCTTCAATAGTGTTTTTGCAGGAAACACATATGTTTCCAGAACAATTACATTTTTTTTTAAATGTTGGGTTGGCCAAGTCTTCGGAGCCAGTTTTAGCTCCAGTAAACATGGGGTGGCTTTGCTCTTAGCTAAAAAGATCCCCTTTACACTGGTGGAATCCATCTCTGACTCTGAGGGGAGGTTTATTTTTGTTATTGGCAAAATGGGCAATTTTGATATAGTATTGGGTTCAGTTTATGGCCCTAATTTAGAAACCCCTTCCTTTTTTATCCATTTAGCCATGGTACTGGCTCTTTTCACACTATCCCATTCTAATTGGAGGAGACTGGAACCTGCACAAGTTAATGATCTAGACCCCACTTACCAAAGGGGAGTAGGTTTCTCTCCTGCTAAAAGCCCTAACTGAATTTCACTTCTCTTCCTTGGGCCTTTGGACCCATGGAGAGTGCTTAATCCGCTAAGTAAAGAGTTTACTTTTTTCCTCCAGTACACAAAAGCTAGTCTCGAATCGATTATTTTTTAGTCAGTCATCAACTAATGTCAAGCATGGTTGACTCTAAAATATTAGCTCGAGTAATTTCTGATCACTCTCCAATTATAATTCAATGTGAACTATCCAGTATCTCTGTCCGGTCCCATACATGATCTCTGAACAATAAGGTATTAAAAGACAACCAAATTATTTTAAAATTTCAAAATTTTTTGCAAAATTCTATTAAGTCTAATTGAATTCAATTCTGCTGTAGACCAGGTTTGGGCAGCTTTGAAAGCAACCTGGAGGGGGAGCTAATACATATCACTACAATACAAAGAAAAGAAAAACAACCTTTGAACAGTTGTTTGGAGAGAATTAAAAGTTTGGAAAGTAAAGGGATGGACAAGTTTTACCTTCAGAAGATCAGGAACTATCTAGCTTGAGGGGCATTATGCTAGTATTTTACTTGAGAGGGTGGAGAGATCTGCTTCTCTATTAAAGGCATCTTATATTGGACAAGGGAGCAAAGTGGGCAAATTTTGCTTGGCAGTTAAAGCAACAATCTACATCCAAATGGATTGCAGCTCTCAGACATCCCCAATCAGAAGCTATGGTGACCAGTTCTTCAGAGATTTTAACTTTATTTCGAGACTATTATAAGACATTATATTCCCCGGACCCAAAGTTTGGGGATTATGATGGGCAAATGTGGGCTTTTTTTAGAGAAAGCAGATCTACCATCTTTGTCTAAGGATAGCCAAAACTTTTTAGTTGCTCCAATTGTTAGAGAAGAAATCTCGGCAGTTATTGATTCTTTAAAACCAAATAAGGCACCGAGCCCAGATGGGTTTACAGGTTTATTTTATAAAACCTTTAAAGTACACTTAATTCCTTTGTTGCTTCAGCTGTATAACTACTGGAACTCCCACCCGACTTTGATCAATCGCTATTTGAGGTAGAATAATTTTCTTACCCAAACCGGGAAGGACCCGTAATGATCAGCAGCTATAGACCTATTTCACTCTTAAATATGGATATTAAAATATACACTAAAATTTTGGCTAATAGACTGGGGAGGTGTGGGGAAAGTCTATTGAGTCCCGAACAGGCAGGGTTTGTCGCAGGACGCACTTCAGTGGATCACTTTAAAAGTTGTTCCATCTAATATCTGCATCCAGGGTCCCCGGATGGAGGCAGCTTTGATGTCCCTGGATGAGAAAAGCTTTGATAGAGTAGAATGGTATTATATGTTTGGCATTGCAAAAGTTCGTATCCCACAACCCTTTATTAACCAAATATGAGTTTTGTATTCTTGTCCATCAGCAAGACTCAATGTAATAACCTCATTTCAGACATCTTTCCTTTACGTCGGGGCACCCGTCAGGGCTGCCCTCTTTCTCCCTATTTATTTAATCTTTATATAGAACCATTAGCTAGAGTCTTAAAATTGGATAAAGAAATAACAGGCATCCATCTGGAACATCTTGAATGTAAGTTATCCCTTTTTGCTGATGATTTACTTATTCATATTTCAAATAGTAGGCACTCCCTCCCTCAAGCCCTCCAAATTATTTCCCAATTTAGTGTTTTTTCAGGTTACAAGCTCAACAGGAACAGAACTATAGTTTATTCTTTATCCCCTCTCCTAACTAGGGATTTGATCGTAACCATGGGTTTACAGTGGGAAAGCGAATATCTAACCTATTTAGGTATTAAGATATCTAAAGAACTCGCTAATCTTAAAGACCTTAATTTAGTCCCATTGCTAAAAGCTACTAAAGAAGATCTGGTGAGGTGGAATAAGCTACCACTATCCTTTTGGGGCCGGGCAAATATTCTCAAAATGTAAATTTTGCCCAGATTTTTTTATCCTCTATGCAACCTTAATATTTACCTTCCAAAGTCTTTCTTTTTGCCCCTTCACAGGCTCTGCTCTGGTTTTCTTTGGAAAGGTAAAGCTCCACGTCAGGCTTATGCAAAACTTACTCACTCTAAAATGTTGGGGGGGGGCTCCAATTACCTGATTTTTATGTTTACTATCTAGCAATCCATGCCAGTAGATTTCTGCATTGGCTTTCTGCTATGGCTTCTATACTGGCACCCCCTTGGCTGCTTTTAGATTGGCTACAGGCAAATTCTTGTAGGATAGATCTAAGCTTTCCTATATGCTCCACGGTCCAATGTTCCAAGGAAATTGAAGAACTTTCCTCGGTTGGGATATGAAAACCTTACAGCAACTTTGTTCATTGCTTCAAAAATCCAACTTCAAAAGATTTAAGGCAACCCTTATTAAATAATCAAAATCTAAAAATAGATAAGAAACCAATCCAAACCTTTTTCCGTAAATTTCTCAACAAACTATACTTAGCGGATTTTGTTTGAGTAATTCACTTCTGTCCATTTCAGCATTACAAATAAAATTTGGAGTGGCTCATAAGAACCAGTTTCAATTGTCTCAAATACGTCCAGTGTATCTATCATTTTTTGGGAAACCTCCATGGCCAGATGGGGCCAGAATCATATTAAATAACCTTTGGACAGTATATAAGGGCTGAAAGCAATAGCTAAATTATATAAAATAATTTTGACTCATACCACATCCAAGTTTACCCCTATAGCTTATTACTGGAAAAATAACCATAATAAAGATTTTCTGGTTAAAACCTGGGAAAGGATTTGGACAGATATCTATTCCTTAATTAAACAGGACCATCTAAGGAGTATCCAGTTCAATATTCTTCACAATTTATATTATACGCCCGCTAAATTATTCCGGATTAAAAAGTTACCCTCAGCTGAATGTGGGGACTGTGGTTCTGAATTTGCTACCCTATACCATAAACTATGGGCATGTCCTAAAATTGTTAAACTATGGAATTCAGTTAAACAATGGGTGGCACCGTACCTTAATATTGCAGTATTTCTTAACGAAGATACATGCCTGTTAGGTATGTATTCACTGATCCCTACGTTCTTCCAAAAAGCGCAAGTAGCCTTGGTTGCTATGGTTTCTGAGCTGCTAATACTTAGACACTGGAAAGAGGATTGGGAACCCTTATTCAAGGAATGGTGGGCAAAACTTCTTACTGCTTTAAATGCAGAAAGATGTGTAACCTGTTTTTTCACACCGTGAGAAGTTTCAGAAATGTTGGGGTGAATTTTTCACGCCTTAAAGATAAATTGGCTACTAATTTAAGCCCCTGTTGTTTTTTCCCCTTTTTGTTTCCTTACAGATGACTTCTGTGTTAGAGCTTTATAGTGGTAAATCTAATCTGTCAGGTTGTGTTAAGGGGTCGTGATGCATTTTTTTTTATCATTTCCTTTCCTTTTTTCTCTCTTTCTTTTCTATATCCAAACAATCTCTCTGTAGTACCCTTTCTTGATATTTTCTTCCCTTCCCCTTTTCCTATAGTATAGCTTTTTTTTTAGCTAATTGGTTCAGGGTTGTGCCTTTGTTTTATATTTATAGCTATTCAGGTCTTGGATAGGGCCTTCTTGGTCCGTACATTATTAGCCACTCCTATTTTTGAGTTGGATATGAGGGCTGCTGTGGGTTGGGTGGGTGGGGGAGGGTTTGTTTTGCTTTATGTCTATTTCTCTTTTGCTTTTGAGTTTTATGTAATTTTTGCTTTCTCTGCTGTATAATTATGATGTGTTTTTCCACTTAAGACAAGTGTTGGTTTCTGACTTGTGTTACTTATGTATTTTTGTACCTTTTCAAAAATAAAGTTATTTGCAAAAAAAAAAAACAGCAGTTTATTTGACTACTAGCTGCATAAACAAAGAAAAAATAAAATAATAAAAGAAAGCTAAAAAAAAGAAAGAAAATAAGAGAAGAGGCTGGTGGGCTCTTGGGAGAGGAGAGCGCAGATATAGTGTGTAAAGGAGTGAAGGAGGAGCTTGGAGAGAGGCGGGGCGAAGGAAAGGACTGACTTGAGAAAGTTAGTAAGAAAAAAAATAGTATAGTACACTTAGGAAGAAATAAGCCTATAACTCAAACTGTGTGGTGTGGGCTATGCTATGGGCTTGGTTGGGCTGTTGGGAGAGATTTTATGTAAAGGGAGAGAAGGACCCAGTGTCCTGCAGCCAGTTGGTTGGCTTTTGGCTTGAAGTACCCAAGAAACAAAAAGAGAAATATAGTAAAAAAATATATATAAGACAAGTGTAAGTAACAGTAAAATAAAATAAGGGAGCCTAACTGCGGGGGTGGGCTTGGGCTGTGCTGGGAGAGAGGAGAGTGAGTGACTGTGTGGAGAGTGTTCTGCAGCCAGCTGCCTGACTTGTTACAGGACAAGACAACTTGCAGTGTATAGAAAAAAAGCATATATCTGTCCCCTGGTGACCCAGCTCATGAGCCCACACTAACCACCAGTGAAAAATGGACACACAGACACCAGTGTTTAAAATAAGTTTATTATTATTGATTCCATTAGTCTTTAAAAAAAAAGTGACCACCAAATTTATATGGACAATATGCAGACGAACAAAGCCAAACAACAAAGTCTCTTGTCTCTCTGGTCAGCAGCAGCACCATCTTTTACGAGACAAACACAGTCTGGTACTACTTCCACAGATAAACGTCATGAAACTGAATCTGCATCTGTGGTTCTGGATATAACTGCTGACCAGGTACTTGATGTAAACAGAGAAGCTGTAGTAGCCTTATCTCAAAAACCCCTGTGTCACTTGCTAAGAAATGTAGTTTACTGCTTGATAATGAGGTGGCAGTTGGGAGTAGTAAAGACAAGAAATAAGACCAAGAAAAAAGGGCCAGACTATTTCAGTATCATTGGTTGTCCACTTATAAATGGTTGAGATACGATGATAAACAGGGGCTTATGTACTGCACACTATGTGAAAAGTATCCCACTATTGCAACTCCAGCATTTTCAAAAAAAAACAAATGTCTTTGCCACAGGCTCTAACAACTTTCGCATTGAGTCACTATGTGCACATGAAAAATCCAATCCACATGTGCTACGCCAGAACCAACATATTCTGGAAAGTGGCCAAAGAGCAGTATGTTGTGAGATTAGTGAGTCACCACTTTACCAAGCCTTTGCACAGTTGAAAGAGGACACAAAAGCAAAGATGAGACGCCTGTTTAACACAGAGTATTCCATAGCCAAAAATCTTCACCCTTTGTCAGACATGGAGTGAATTACATGGAATTACAGGAAAAAAATGGCATTAAGCTAGGTTCAAATTATACTAACGATAAGCAAGCCAGGGACTTTTGCAGTGCTATTTCAGCAGTTATATCCAGAACCCAGATGCAGATTCTTGCTAATGTTAAGTATGTGACAGTTCTTGCTGACGGCAGTACTGATTACAGTATAAATGAGTGGGAAAATGTTTTCTTAAGGTTTGTTGAACCTAATTCAAAACAGGTGCATACATTGCTTATCCAAGCTGTGCCACTGGAACATGCACATGCAGAAGGTGCATTTCATGCAATATCAACTGCATTGGAGTCAGTAAATCCTCCCCTGAGTAACCTACAAAATGTTAACAATCCAGGACCGCTTCTTATTTCAGCAAATTTTGATGGGGCCAGTGTCATGATGGGTGAAAGAGGAGGAACCATAGCAAAGCTGCGGGAACACTGCCATCCTGAAATAATTGCGATGCACTGCATTGCCCATAAGCTAGAGCTGGCAGTTCTCGATATGTTAAAAAAAATCAATTTGTATCAAAGCTGGAAAGTACTCTCAAGGGAATATTTAAATGTTATCACTATAGTCCCAAAAAAATGAGAGAGCTCCAAGAAATTGCTAACGTGATGGATACTGATCTGGCGCACTTTACTGTAATTAAACAAGTGAGATGGCTTGCCAGTAGGTCACATTCAGTACATGCAGTTCAGGTTAACCTACCTACTGTTGTACAACACCTACATGCATCTTTTGACTGCTGGTGGTGATGAAAGTTCAAAACAAAGGGCCTCTTAAAAGAAACAGAGAGTGTGCAGTTTGTAAAAGCTATCCATATACTGCAAGATTTCCTGCCAATACTAAAAAACCTGTCACTGCAGTTTCAACGAGATGACATAGTAATACTGGAAGTTCCACAGCTTGTTGAGACCTGCCTACTCCAGCTTATGGAACTGAAAACCATGCCAGGGCAATACATGGTAGCTTTCCTCAGCCATTACAAACCAGAACAGAAATGTATGGAATATGTTGTGACATAGAGGAGAGCGGAGGAGAAGACTGTTCATTTCCCATTCAGAGGCAACTGCCCAGAAATCAATTTTGTGACAGATGGACAACTGCAGACTTTAATAGATTCAGCAATAATGTATATTGACAACAGATTTAAAAATTTCTCAGAGGTACCTCTCAAATGGTTCAACTGCTTAGATTTTAAGCAGTTTGATCTGCCAAGAGACCAACTAGCGGTGTTTGGGACCTCTGAACTTGCAAACCTGGCAGAATATTTTCACTTATTCATGGAGGAGCAGCAGGAACATATAAAGTCAGAGTACGCTGCATTTAAAACAATATTGAAATCTGCCATTAAAAAACCCTATTTGCAGGTATATACCAGATTACTAAAAGAAAAACCACCCCAGATTATACACATTCTTGACCTAGTTGAAATACTCATGGCAATGAGTGTATCGACTGCAAAATGTGAGAGAGTTTTTTCTGTTCAGAACCTAATCAAAACAAAAATCAGGGCAAGGCTGGCTGATGATTCATTACAGTCTCTCCTGCAGATAGCAGTAGAAGGTCCTGAACTCGGACACCCCTATCGGGTGGTCGCACAAAGTTCTACAGCAGCTTCAGAAGCTCCTTAAAGTTGATTGGCGGAACTCCCCAGAACAAACGGTGACACAGAATATCCACTTTTTAATACAACAGACTCCGATCCCACCTAGATTCTGGGGTCCATTAGAGGGCTAAAATTTAGGGACCTGGTTTCAGGGAAGTTAATGTCATGATGTGCACGCTCGTACCAAATTCCCAGAATTAAAAGGGACATAACTTCAAGTTTTGACAAGTTTGTGATGCTATAAAGACCCACTTTAATAAAAGGGAAACATGGGTACAAAATAGGGTTGAGTTGTCGTTATTACTCAAAGCAGCCGATCAACCCCATTCCATTTCTAGAGTTTATAATTTATTGCAAAATATAGATGGGAATCTCCCTTCTGGCGTCTGTTACTATTGGACGCAAAGATTAGGGATGGTGGAAGACCAGGGAATATGGGAACTGTTATGGGCTAATAACCACAACAACATTAGACAAGACAGATATAAACTGCAGCAATTCAGTATCATGCATAATATGTACTACACTCCTGCTAAACTTTACAGAATCGGCAAATTGTTGTCACCCTCATGTATTAGATGTGGAACCAAGGAAGGAGACTTATACCATGTATTATGGGAGTGTGCTCAGATTCAATCTTTCTGGAAAACAATTAGTGCCTCATTATCACAAATTACAGGTATAGCGGACCTTTTTACACCAGAAATCTGCTTGCTGAATAGTTTTCGCAATGGCACGACTAAGCGAGATAAATTATATATGGGCATTATGTCGGCCACAGCAAAAGCTGTCCTTCTGAGACACTGGAAGGACTTGACTTCCCCATCCATTTTAGAATGGTACAGAGAAGTGATGCTTGCCTTACAATTGGAGTTACATATTGCCAAGATGAGTAACAGAGCTCAACTATATGACTCCATATGGGGACCATTGGAAGCCGTCTTGTCAACTTGGCAAAATAAGATTACCTAATCGCAGACACTGCCCCTTTACTAGATGTACTGTTGTCCTGTGACTCCCCTATTATGGAGGATCCTAGGGTTACCTTAATCAGTGTGTGGATGCCATGGAAGGTATGGGTGGTGGGTGGGGCAGGGGGGGAAAGTATTAGGCTGGCTAACTTGTAATACTTTTAGTTACTTTTATAGACATTGTTAACACGTGACTAGCAAGTAAGCTAACATGTTAGTGGCACATTTAACTTGCAAATGTATATCTGTGTAACACTGTACAATCTGTGTCTTGTCAAGAGTGTCAATAAAATTAATTGAATTACAAAAAAAAAAGAAGGTCCTGAACTGCATGACTTTAATCCGGATCCAGCAGTTAACCACTGGCTGCTCTCGGGTCCGGGCACTCGACATGTTCGGGGCATGCTGTTGCTGCTGATACATTATCTTCTGGTTTTGCTGCTTCTGCTGCTGCTGATCTACTTGATGCTAGTTCTCCTCCTCCCAGCACCCCATCATCTTCTTCCTAGCCTAGCCCTTAATCACCATTTCATGTTCTTCTCAACCAACGGCCTAGTTGGTTTTGGCTTGTCCTTAACTAATTCTGTAACATTTCTCCAATCTCTTCTAATATAGACTTCTGCCTTGGGTGCCTTAGTGTCCAGCCTGTACTACCCTGGCCTGTATTAACAAAAAAAATATGAAAATATTGTTTTTCCTGATTTATGAAGTTCTTCTACATCTCTCCATCCATCTTATGAAATAATAGTACAATATATAAGCCCTGCCACACAGCCACACCATTTAACTCATTTCTGTTAAGTCGGTTGAATATTTCAATTGAAATGTACTGGACTACCACTCAGAGCTTGAGGACTACCATTTTTGTCAAGGCCACTTGTCCTGGATTAGCATGAGATTTTAAAATTTGTCGATCCCTGGATTCCATCATTTTCCCTATCACTGAGGTCAAACTGACAGATCTGTAGTTTCCTGCCTCTGTCTTGCTCCCACTTTTGTGAAGGGGAATCACATCCGCCCTCCTCCAGTCCTCAGGTACCACCCCATCCTCCCATGGTTTATTAAAAAGGGTAGTTAGTGGTGTTACTAGTTCTTCCCTTAGTTCTTTTAGAATTCTGGGGTGAATCCCATCAGGTCCCATTACTTTACCCACCTTCAGTTTTAAGAGTTCTTTTAGAACCCTTTCTTCTGTGAAAGGACTAATATCAACCTCCCTATCCAGAGTGCTTCTATTGACTGGATTAGGTATTTCCCCCCTGCTTTTCCATTGTGAATACTGAGCAGAAGTATTCATTCAGTATCCCTGCTTTTTCACTGCAGCTTTCTGCCCAACCACCTTCCTCTTTGTTCAGCCTCAGTATCCCTGCCTAACAGAGCTATCATAATACAGGCTATGAATGATAAATTGGGGGGTATTAAGGATGAATACAATTTGAATAGAGAAAGGATAAGACCAGAATTTAACAGTAGTCACATACCAGATAGTCCAGAAAAAGAGAAATGTTGTTCGTATAAAAGGTAAGATGACAAAAGTTACTAAGGAAAAGCCAAAAAAAGGAAGAAAAAGAGAAAAGATAATAAGTTAGCAAAAGAGAAAACTGAGCCAGTAAAGGAATCCACTCATACTATTATTGAGATCAATTCACAATAACAGGCATTACAGGAATGTAAGGAAACTTCAAAACAGGAGATCCAGAAGGATACAGAAAATGGAAAGCAAAACATTAACTCGACTTTGGGTATACATTTGAAACAGTTAGAAACAGAAATTGCACTACTAAACAATGAATTAGGGTACTGGAATCAAGTAAATATAAAACATAATGAGAGGGAAGAACATACATATACATCTGTGGGGGGTTGGAAAACAGACAACAATTGAAAAATAGTGTGAAAGATAATGACTTTACCAATGTGAAGTGAGACAAATGTTTGAAACATCAAAATAAAATAGATATTACAGAATACACCCAGTTAATCAGAATTTTAGGCCCAATAGGATGGTTCCAAGTAGAGGGTGAACACCAGGCAAGCCGATTGGCTGAAAAATTGAAGGCAGAAATGGATATAATTAACCCAGAAGAAATTATAGGTATTAAAAACACTGGAAACAATTCAGCCCTGTTGTTAGATATTTACATTGAATCGCCAAGGACAGCCAACTACATATGGTTTAATGCATCACCTATAAGGGATAAAGAAATTGTAGTTACTTTCCCATCAGACATCTGTGTAAAATACTTAACCTGCAAACAAAGATACAAGAGCAGAAATGTGTTGGCCTTACTCTCGTTGGATTAAATTATTTCTATAGGGAAACAGATGGGAAATTGACCACAGAAATATGCAGTCTGTGAAGAAATTTTCTGCAAGTTCAAATAGGTAGGGACGGCATAATAACAGCCAAATGAGTAGAAAGGGGTTCACAGATTGACATAGTAGTAAAAAATATAGTAGAAATTGCAGACCAAATATTGGAAAAAAGTACCTATACTGGATTCTTTGGGTTTAAATATAATAGAGTCCAGACTGTTGGAAGAAAAAAATGGTATGCAAAATTCAGATTGCAATGGAACATGGATACCTATAAGAAATAAATTGCAGACCATAGCTTGATATCTAGATTGACAATCAGATGATGAAGTAGCAGAAGAACCCTTGTTAGAATCCATAGTAGTTACATTTTCAGCTTCAAATTTAAGTACTGGGGAATATTTTCAGTTTATTTCATAGAATATAGCAGGAATTAGGGACAGACAATAGGACACAGATTGGTTTAGGTATATAACAGCTTATGATGTTGTTTGTCTGCAGGAGACATGGCATGGAGCCACTGACCAGATTGAAATAAATGGCTTTCAAGTAATACATACACCAGGCATTAAACACTCAAAAAAGGGCAGGAACTTTGGAGGGATCGCAATGTATATCAAATTAAGTAGTATTTCTCAAGTAGAATGTATTATGGCTAGTGAAACTTTTATAGTTGTTTTATTGAAATATGAGAGTCAGAGTTTTATAGTAATAACTGGTTATTTTCCACCTGAGAGGTCTCCTCTGTATAATATGACCATATGGGAACAACTAAGTACCCTTTTAACTGAAACTACGACTAGATTCTTGGATGCTGAAATTGTATTGATTGGTGATTTAAATGCCCATATGGTGGTATGGGAGATAATACTTTTTTCCAAACTGCAATGCCTCTATATGATTGGAATAAAAGAGTAACCGAGGATAAAATAATTAACAAAGCAGGTATTGAATTAATTAAGATCCTGAATGAGTGTAATTTATATCCCTTAAATGGCAGATTGAATGGAGACCTAGAGGGGGGACTATACCTACAGATCAACCAGAGGAGCTTCTTTGATTGATTTAACATTCTGGACAGGGTCTTTTGAATTATGGGAAAGTTTAACTGTTACCCCTAGAGCAGAAAGTGATCATCTCCCCATTGTCTTGAAAAGTAAAACTAAGAAATGCAATCGGATACCCATAGTTCAACAACCAGTTAGTACAGAGATTAGAACAAACAAAAAAATTATGTGGAAACTGGATTCTTCACTTTATATTACAGATATTGTTAATAACTCATTTTTAATAGAGAAATTAGAGTATCTTACAGAATATAGCACAGATCAATAAATGCAAAAATGATATCTACTATTTGGTGAAATAAGGACTAAACTAAAGCACACTTGGGCCAGATATTCAAAACTTTGTCCCAGGGTTAAATTAATACTGCCTGGCGGGCAAACTTAGCCCAGAGCACAAAGCAAACCATATTCAAAAGGAATAACCCAGGGCATACAGCTTCTGAATATAGCATGGGAATGAGGCCGGGCAAACTGGGCTGGGAGTGCAAGGCAAACTTAGCCTTGGAATAAGACAGCTCTGAATATGGCAACCAGGAAGTGCAAACCACAACAGCAACACAGTGCACAGTGATGTGATGGTAGCTAGAGGCGACTTATGTGGCCAATGTGTGTTCCAACAAATACGTGGACCCAGTACAGCTGCAGAGAGCAGCCTATGGGAAGGTACAGTATGCAAAACAGTATAACATTCCCCTAACCATTTGAGCAGTGCTAACGTGTTTGAGTGGGATTAGCACGGAGCTAAGTTGTTTGCCTGGTGCTAAACATTGCCATATTCAAAAGAGACATGCAAATGAGCCTACTCAGGTAGTCTCTGGGCAAACATACAGATTAGCATCTCATTATGCCTTGATTTGCATGCAGTTTGCCCAGCGTTACTGCAGGGTCCCACAGAGCCACCTGTAGGTCAGTCTGGAAGTACAGAGTCTGGCCAGGTCCAACCACAGCTCCACCTGTAGGTCTGTCTGGCAGTGAATGATGATAGCTGCAGGCTACATGTACACAGTACAGCATAGCATAGCATATTGTAGCCCGGGGACAACACAGCATAGGCACAGGTGGTGGTGGTGGTGCATGCAACTGTAACACTGTAGGGAATGCTACAGTGCACAGCAGATCCTACAGTAGTAAGGGGACCAGTAGAGTATGGGATACAGCACTGCCTATGGTGTGTAGGGCAGTGACGCTGACTGCACTGTACACAGTGACAGGCCCAACTTGCAGGTGTTTCCTGACAGTGGACATTACTGTTACGCTGTTGTGTGATCCACAGATGCTGCACCTGCGGCATGGGATGCAAACAGTGACATATACATGGCTGGCTGTGTGTGCTGTGGCATCTGTACAGTTGTGCTGTATGTGGCTGGGGGGGGCACGTGGGATCCGACAGACACACAGGCAGTGGGTATTCCACTACTGGCCCATGTACACTGCGTGCTGTGTCCCAGTCCGGTGGCCACACCTGGGCTGTGGTGAGGTCTGGCCACCCGTACACCCTCCCCTCAATGGCCACCATGCCCACAGTGTTGCCTGTGTGTTCTGGCATGTGTTGGGCACTACAGCTGTATGGTGTGCAGGTGTGTGCTGTATGGCCACACTACCATGATGTCCCCTGTGGGCCCAATCACCCCATACTGCCTGTGCATGGCTGGGACCTGTGGCAGCTGTTGGCATCAAGGTGGTGCCATCAGTGAGCAGCATGTGTCCTCCATGTCTGGCTGTTTCTAAGTGTCATACTCATATGTTAGGGTTGCGCAAGCCGCACTAATGCTGCGCTAACACCACACAAAGCAACAATGTCACGCAAAGCTGTTTGCCCATTGTTAAGACCAGCTTTTCCTTTGCGGTAATTTGTACCACACTATGGGTCGCGCTAAGTCACGCTAAACACCTTAGCGTGGCACTAGTTGCGGAATATCTCATTGCGCCTGTGTTCATGTTCACTTTGCCCCTTGCATATAATTATGGTTTGCCCAGCGCTAATGCAGTTTGCCCGTGCTATTTGGCCTTTTGAATATAGCAGACCCACGCTAATCCCGCGCTAAACCCGCCAAAACATTTTTTTCCCCCTTGCAAAGCTTTGAATGTCTGGCCCATTGTTTACAGAACCTATGTAAATAACAATTTACTGGCTACAAATGGTGCTACAGACATGACAATAACAACATTTCTGTTTTACGTGGAAAACATCCATATAATGACAGGGGCGAAGGTTAGAGCATTGTTGGCGCAAGTCCGCCCTTGAAGCCGACCACCTTAGATTGATAGAACATTATGCTAGCTATCAATCTGCAATCACCCATAAGAAGGCAGAATTCCTGTCCAGGGAGATTGCAGTTGCTCAGAATCGACCGGCTCAGCTGTTTCGAACTGTAGATAGACTGTGCAACCCAGCCTGTCTGCAAGTTCGAAAAGCCTTTTCGCAAATAGAATGCGACGAGCTCGCTCGATACTTTGCAAGTAAGGTGGCTGACATCTGGGCGGACTTGTGTCCGACAACCTCTAAGGGTGATGTTGAAGGACCGTGCGAGAACACGGTGCCTCAATTCTCTTGGAGTTCCTTTTGTCGACCTGAGTTCGTGGATATTATGAGGATCACCCATAGTGTGTGTCCCACAAGCTGCGGCTTGGATCCTGGACCTACTGCACTAATTTTGGGTTGTTCTGATATCATT
Source organism: Neoceratodus forsteri (assembly GCA_016271365.2). NCBI lineage: Eukaryota > Metazoa > Chordata > Ceratodontiformes > Ceratodontidae > Neoceratodus > Neoceratodus forsteri. Next base: position 20,638,255 of record CM028129.1, on the reverse strand, counting down.
GGTCCAGTCTTGGTGCAAATAGTCTGGTGCTCCTTGGAGTCAGGTGAGTTTCCTAGCTCCCTGAAAGAGGCGGTGGTGACACCTCTCTTGAAGAAAGCTTCCTTGGACCCAGACTGTTTCTCAAACTACAGACCTATCTCTAGCCTTCCCTTTATTGGGAAGGTTATTGAGAAGGTTGTGGCTGCCCAGTTGGAAGACCATTTAACCATCCATAGTATCTACAAATCCTTCCAGTCTGGTTTTCGTAAAAGACACAGCACCGAGACTGCGCTGGTTTGGGTGCTTAATGATCTTCTGAGGGCGAGGGATCAGAAGAGACGTTCCATCTTGGTTCTCCTTGATCTATCATCAGCTTTTGACACTGTGGATCACATGGTGTTGTTAGCACGCCTGAGGCAAATCTGTGGAATGTCGGGAACTGTTCTTCAATGGTTCACTTCATTCCTCACTGAGAGATCACAAAGAGTTGTGTCGGGAATTTTTTCCTCTGGCTCAATCTCTTTGTTGTGTGGAGTGCCTCAGGGTTCTGTACTGTCACCCATGTTATTTGCAGTGTATATGCTGCCCCTCAGAAACATTATAAGATGGTATGGGCTGAGGTTTCACTGCTATGCAGATGATACCCAGCTATACCTGTCTTTCGCACCCGACCAGGATGGAGCTCTCTCGGTGTTTAACAACTGTCTGGGGGAAATCCAAGACTGGATGGATTCTAGTTGGCTAAAGTTGAACTCAGAGAAGACAGAGGTTTTGGTGGTGGACCCAGGTGGTCAGATTGAGAGGTCGCATATTGGCGCGCCTTCTGGAATTTTTCTTGGTGGCATATCACTACCAACCTCTGAACGGGTGCGTAGCCTTGGGGTGATCCTAGATGATAGGCTGACTCTTCAATCCCAGGTGTCAGCCATCATCAGGACTTCCTTTTAGCATCTTAGGAATATTGCCAGGGTTAGGCACCTTGTTCCGTCTGACTCTTTGCCAACGTTGGTCCATGCCTTTGTGTCCTCGCACCTAGACTACTGCAACACCCTTTAGTTCGGGCTTTCTGGGGTAGAAATTCGTCGCCTACAGCTGGTGCAGAATGCTGCAGCCCGGGTTTTGACTGGGACAAGTAGGTCCTGTCATATTACCCCAGTGCTGCACGAACTGCACTGGCTTACTATACGGTAGTGGATCACCTTTAAAGTCATCTTATTGACTTTTAAAGCCCTTCGTGATCAGGGTCCGTTCTAACCGAAAGACCTTCTGGTACCTTACTGCCCTGTCCGATTGCTCCGCTCAGCCAACATGGGGTTGTTGGAGATTCCAAGAGTGAGTTTAAAATCTTCGGGCAGCAGAGCATTTTCTCATGCTGCACCCACTCTTTGGAATTCTCTACCATGCCGGTTACTTAAGTGCACCTCCATGGAGATATTTAAGAAAGACTTGAAAACATATTTATGGAAAATGGCCTTCTTGGAAAATTAAGTTAATTTGAGTATGATTGGAATTTTATCATAATTTATTATGTTAGTATGATGTATTTTTATATGTTTTGAAGTTTTGTATTTGGAATTTGAATCTATGATTTTAATTTGTTCAGTGCCTTGACATTTTGAAAGGTGCTATATAAATAAAATTATTATTATTATTATATTATTATTATTATAATTATAATGAATGTGTCATACAGGATTTGTGACCTGCTGTCTGCATGTATCTGACAAAGGAAAAGGCACCTGCTTGATCCTTTTTTTTTCTATTTTATTTTTATGCCCAACTTGCCCATTCTGTTACAGCCAAATATTGACATGCTTAGAGTTAAAAAAAAAAATCATGATGCCTGTGTGTGTGTGTGTGTGTGGGGGATATGCCTAAATGCAGTTTCAGGCACTCTTTAATTACTTCCCCAGGCAGCTCTGATAGTCAGTTGTTCAAACATGATAGATCCACCTCATGCCCCTCCCACATGAACCAAAAAAAAAGTGGGGGTGGATCTTTAGGAGCTTCTCAGGTGGAGGTGGGGAAGGATCTTACTCCCCCAAAAAACTAATGCTGCTTCCCACTACTCAGGTTCCAGTTCTTGCACCTCCCATTTAAGAAAGAAAATAGTGCCCTGCAACCATTGACTAACATGAAAGTGTATTTATTTGAGGACGGAAAACATTTCTTGGAGGAGGGTAAGGCGGAGGAGACTATTTACACCTTCAGTCAGTTCCACAGACAGAAAACATGACATCACTCCTTTTGTACATGCAAAACATCTGTAGGCTCTGCCCACTGCAGCCATAAAAAATGGACAAATGCCTCAGGGATGAACTGGTGAGGGGATGGCCTGGGTGGAGTGGAGGAACAGCGGGTAAAGCTAAAAGGGAGCATAGTAAAGGCAACAAACCTCTTTGTCCAACAAGCGAGCAAAAGTATGAGGAAAAAACAACCACTATGGTTCTTGAAAGACATGGTGGAAAAGGTAAAGGGTAACATTCAGATATATAAAGAGATTCAGAGAGAGGAGGCTAGGGAGCTGTATCAGGGAAACAGAGGGGAAGCAGGGAAAGCAGAAAGAAGTGCAAAAGGCACAAACTGAAGACAGAATGACCCAGGCAGTAATGAAGGGGAGCAAAGATATTTTTTACATATGTCAGAGAAAAGAGGAAGATCAGGGGTGGATTGTAAAGTTAAAAAGGGAAAGGGGGAGGACTGTGCAGAGGGGGACAAGGAAAAGACAGATATCCTGAAAATATACATTTGTGCAGTGTTCACAGAGGAAGACTAAGGGGAGGGGCCATGAAAATGGAACAGAAGCAGTGGAGGGAGGGAGGGAGGTAGATACTAGTCCCTTTTCAGTGAGGTGAGTCCCAAAGGGACTCACTCATCTGAAGTTGGACAAAGCAATGGGGCCAAACACGGTGCATCCAAGGGTATTGAAGGAGCTCAGGGAGGTATTGTCTGTATCTCCTACAGTTCTATTAACAGCTCATTGGAAACAACAGTGGTTCAGTGCTGCCAAACCCTGTGAAAAAACAGAAAACGGTCCGTAGTGATGTTTTTTTATTTTTGTTACCTGAAACAAAGGAAACGGCCCCTCCCCCAGCCCACACCCACCCTCTGAGCCCCTGCAGGCCCCCACCCCCCTCACCCATACTTACCTCTGAGCCTGGCGCGGTGATCTTCGGTGACCGGGAACAGGTCTGCACTCTTCAAAGCTGACCGTGAACTGAAGAAATGCTGGTAAGTTGTATAATGGCATAAATGGGTTTTTTTCAACTTAGGTGGATATGTCAGCCATTTTTGAGAATTTTGGCACCATATTTTCAACATGGGGTTCTTGGGACCCCACCTCATGAGTTCAGTCACTGTCATGTAGTTATTTCGTCCCAAAAGGTGATTTTGCGGTCACTGCATGGAATCACCTTTCAGGACCGAGTATAGAAATGACAGTGTTACTGTTCATGAGGTGGGCTCCCAAAAAGCCTACAGTAGTAGCCACAGACACTGTCAGCTGTTTCCCCAAATGTCTGTGATATTTCCAGAAATATCTGATGCTTTTTGCATTTAAACAGTAAGGGCAGCAGAGAGAAACTCTTCAGAAATTTCATGAAATTTCTGGAAATAGCTGGCAATGTCTGTGGCTACCACTATATGTTGCAAATTTGGTGAAAAATTCCAAAAAATTACTGTTATGAGCATGCATTGCACAGTTTCTATGCAAGCTCATAACTCCAAGAATTTTTAATATTTTCACTCCATATTTTCAGCATCGCCATTTTTCACACCACCTTATGAACAGCACAGCTATCATTTTTCACAACCTGCCTGAAATGTGGTTTTGCACATGTGGCGCACAATGGCACAGTCGCTGTGGGAAATCAGCGTTCGGGCAGATTAACCTAATCACAGTGGCACTGTTCATGAGTGGAGGTCCCAAAATGCCTATATTAAAAATTTGGTGAGAACATTTCACAAAATTACTGTATTATGAGTGTGCATTGTGTAGTTTTTAAGCATGCTAGTAACTTCGAGACTTTTTAATATTTTCATTCCAGATTTTTGATAATGGCATTTTTTCACACTTCTTTATGAACAGTACAGCTGTCATTTTTCACATCCTGCCTGAACTGTGTTTTCGCACATCTGGTGCAGAGTGGCGTGGTCACTGTAGCAAATCAACATTTGAGACAGATTAACAAAACCACAGTGCTACTGTTCATGAGCAGAGGTACCAAATGCTTTCATGAGGTGGGGGTCACAAAAAGGCCATGTTGAAAATTTGTAGTGCAAATACCAACAAACACCCAGGGCATTATGGTTTCTAACCATAACATCCCACCCTGTACAGACTGACAGGCATCAGGGGTGTGCCTTTGGATTGCTGGCTGTAATGCTCATGCCATTCCACCCTCATCCTGCAGCCAGTGACAGGCATCGAGGTGTGCCTTAAACTCTTTGGCCCCAGAGTTCACCCCATTCTCCTATACTGCACCCATTTCAACATTTGTCCTTATGGAATGGGGTGACTGTAAAGCCGAACACCCCAAGGCACAGCTCAACACTTGTCGGTGTCTATAGAATAGGGTGAGGTGAAATGGCATGAGCGTTATGCGTGATGACCCAAAGGCACATCTCAATGCCTATCCATCTCTGCAGGGTGGAGGTGGGGCTCACGTGAAGTTCAATACTTCACTGCCATTCCTATTCTATATCTGTCTAACTCCTGAACTTCCAATACTAATACCAGCAAGCAAATATTCAGCATTGACAAATGCTTGTTTCTATACCTTCCTTTGTATCTAACCTGTTACATAGCTTTGTATCATCCACAAACAGGCTAACCCGCCCTTCTAGACCCTCTGCAATATCGGTTTTGAAAACATTGAAGAGAACTGGTCCTAGCACTGATCCTTGGGGTACGCCACTTGTTACCCACCTCTCCTGTGAGCTAACCCCATTTACCACCGCTCTTTGTGTCCTGTTACTCAACCAGTTTCTAACCCATATGGCTACCTCTGTCCCCACTCCCAGATTTGCCAGCTTGTGAATTAGTCTCCTGAATTAGTCTCCTGTGTGGGACTCTGTCAAAGGCCTTCCTTTTTTTTTTAATTCAATATATTTTATTATTTATTTAAAAAAAACAAGCAACAAATACAGGGAATACAATTTACCAGAAACTTGTGCTGCATAGAAAAAAGGGAAACAATAAAAAACAATGATAAAACAGACATAAAAAAAACATACCTCTCCAACCCCCCTGCCCTCTCCCTCTCACCCCTCCCAGCTACACACAAGGAATGCAAGGGTAGGACATACCTGGAAATACTAGAATTTGTTTAGGGGTTCCATAGGGAAAGCAGAGCCGCATGTGGACTATGTGCTTCTCTAGGTGTATAGCAAAAAGGACCTCCCGGTACCATTCAATAACCGGAGGCAAAGAGTCCTCTGTCCAGTGTCTGAGCATGAAAGATTTCACCACTGCTGCCACCAGGGCAAGGTAAACTTTCCTTATTTTGGGTGTATTTGGGTAAAATATGTTTAATAATCAGCACTCAGGAGTAAACAGTGGCTTAAGTCCAAGAGGATCCAAGATTTGCTTAACAGAAGTGCAAAACATTTGAGTGCAAGGACACTCCCAAAGTAAATGATATAATGACCCCAGGGCTTGTTTACAGCATGAACATTCCAGGGAGGGAATCCTTCCAATTTTATATAATTTTAGTGGTGTATAATGTAAGTTATGCATGATATTAAACTAGATCAGATGAAGTCTGTCCTGTTTAATACATACATAAATATCACTCCATACTTTAGCCCCAAACTCTAAATCAGATGGGAGAGAAAGTTCCCGAACCCAATGATAGCAGACCACTGTCGACAGGTTGGGATCAGCTGCCAGGAGCTGCTTACAGACTTTGGAAATAGCATGTGGTTGGACAGCCACCTGGAATGTTTGCACTCGTCCTGCAGGGGGTTCCAATACATAAAACTTCGAACCCAAGAAAGTGAGGAGGGAATGTCTGAGTTGCATATATTTAGAAACGTCACTGGGAAGTAGGTGAAACCAGCGTTGGAGAACAGGGAGGGGGGTAAATTCTTGTCTGGATACAAAATCAGCCAGGGTGGAACCCTTTAATCTGGGACAGAATGCTGAGGAGATGGGCTGACCCCCAATTTGAAAATGCAAGTTATTAAAAACAGGTTGGGAAGAAAAATAGTGCCAGTTCTCTGAAAGATGCCTTTGCATCTGTTGTATGGCCTTCAAATACCACCCCACAGGAGAGGCTCTAAGTGAATATGGGAGATGAGAGGGGGTCATATATGCCAAAGCTGGGAGTGAACTAACAACCCTATGGGCTAAGTCCTGTTCACTGTCCAGCCAGATGGGGGAATAAGCAGTGGTAGGTCCAGACGTAATCGCATTGGACCAAAGTGCTACTTTGCTAATATGGAGGGCACCATAGTAATTGAAGAGCAAAGAAGTGCAAGACCACCCTGCAATTTAGGGGCTGTCAACTTGGTATAAGCCCTTCTTATCATTTTACCTTTCCAGAGAAAAGAGTTGAAGATCTTCTGCAGTCTCGTGAACCAGATTTTAGGAAAGAAAAACCCCAACATACTCAACGGGTAGAGTAATCTCGGCAATATATTCATTTTGATAATATTAGCTCGGCCCCAGATAGAGAGAGGTAATGCACCCCATCAATCTAGGTCTGCCTTGATAATCTGCACTAAGCTGGTAAAATGCAACTTAACCACAGTGGATATATCTCTGGTTACCTTAACCCCTAAGTACGTGAGGGCCTTGGGTTCTCAAGCTAAGCTGAATTTGTCACAACTCGACCATGTAACATGGACATTGAGAGGAAAAACCTTCGACTTGGATAGGTTCAGTTTGTAGTAAGAGACTGCAGAAAAGGACTCCAATACCCCTCGGAGGGCAAGTATGGATGTGTCAGGATCTTCAATATGCAGGAGAAGATCATCGGCATATGCCGACAGGGCATATCTCTTCCCTTCTATCTGAATACCTTTGATAGCCGGAGAACCAAGAATTTTTCTAAACAGAGACTATAGGTAAAGGTTAAAGAGAAGGGGGGGAGAGGACACTCCTTCCTGGTACCTCTTTGTAACTGAAATGGGTTTGACAGGCACTCATTACACCACACTTGGGCTGAGGGATGTGTATAAAGGACTTGTGTCCATTTGATAAAGTCCTCAGGGATACCAACATGTCACAGGGAAGCAAACAAAAATGGCCAAGAGACACAATCAAAAGCTTTTTTGGCATCCAGAGAGACCAAGACTGCTGGAATCTCAGCCTCCCTCAATGTCATCAGAAGATGTAACAGCTTCCGCATGTGATCTCCCGATAACCGTCCCATCATAAATTCTACCTGTTCCCTACCAATAACTCTGCCCATAATTGGGGAAAGGCAATTGGCAAGAAACTTGGCTAGTATCTTGACATCAGCATTCAGTAGGGAGATTGGGTGGTAATTCTCCGGATGCAGTGAGTCCTTACCTGGTTTAAGGATCTGGGTAATGAAAGCAGTAAGGAAGCTAGTATCTTGGATTCCCTGGGAAAACCAAAGATTGAAAACTCCCACAAGTAGCAGAGAGAGCTGCAGAAGACAGGCCTTATAAAGATTATTGGATAAGCCATCCCTGGACTAGGGGCTTTATCTGAGGGGAGTTGCTGAATATCTGTTAGGGAGGTTGGAGCACCCATTCAATCTGTGAGGTATGACAGTAAAGTAGGAAGAGCAACAGAGTGCAGATAGTCCTTGATGTCCTGTTCTGATAGAGAGGGCAAGTCTTCTGGGGAATAAAGTATGCTATGATAGTCTGCAAATATTGCAATAATATCTCTGGGGTGTGATACTATGGGTGTATCAGGGGCCACTCTCAGATCTGATATAAACTTAATCATATCAGCTTGTCTCAATCTAATGGCGAGGAGCTTCCCTGCTTTTTCTCCGGACTCTAGATATTTAAGCCTTGTATGGTGTACAGCTAGTTCCGCTTTCTGCGCCATTCACTCGAAATACTTAGCTTGCAAAGGATGGAGTTTAGCCCAGTGTGACTCAGGCGAGGAACACTGAAGGGTGTGTTCTGTGCAACGAATTTCGTTTAGTAGAGTGTTCATAAGGAGTTTGCTCTTCCAAGCTGAAGTAGAGGAGATGCAGATGAACTCTCCACAAAGAGTGCATTTGAGAGCAGCCCAAATTGTATCAACTCTGTCCACCAAGCCCATGTTAATATCCAGGAAAGAGGAAATGAAGTCCTGAACATGGGTCAGTCTGTCCAGTACTTGAAGCAGCTGATTATTTAGGCACCATAAAGAATCCCTATGGCTACAGTACATGGACCCAATAGGTAGAGAATGTCACAACCCCACTCAGCAGATCAGGCCTCTACTCCCAAAGTGCCAACCTCTGAGCATAGAATTGTGAACAGTTAACAGAACAAGGTAACCCTCTTGTCTGTTTTGTGGGTTTGAGTCACCTTAGTCCCAAGTTCTGGAGGGATTCAAACTGATAACCTCTTGTTAGCGTACCCAATTGTCAGGGTCAGATAATTCTGTCTTCGGGGGGCAAGATATCTTTGCTTATGGGCACCTAACCAGGTATTACAAAATGAACCCTTAGAACTCTATGCAAAACCTACAGAACTTTTATCTGTTTCCCAGTTTGGTACCACAATAAGCCCATGCACAGTGTCAACTATAACCATCTAAGCTTTACTTATAAAAAAAGAAGTTTCAAGGCACACCAGGCAGTTTCTGTTGTTAAAATACATCTTTACTTTAAAATAAGTAAAATAGGAAAACAGTAAAATACAGAACAACATAGCCCCACACATACAGTCTTAAAAATAAAAAAATGTTTAAAAGTGCAAATTCCTACAATCCGTACACTCAGACTGGCCTTGGCCAATTGTATTCTTACTTTCTTAATCTTTCAGTGCTTCAATGTTCCTCTCTCTCTCAGTTAGTAAATGAATGTCTTTGCATTTAGTTATTTCTTGGTTTATTTTCTTTTTTAAAAAGAAAATTATCTGAGGATCAGTGGCAGGATTTTTAGGACAGTAAATTAATAAAAAGGGAACTAGGAGAGCTTCAGTAGCAGACAAGTAGTGGAATAGCAGTGTAATTACAGTATAATGTAGGGAGTGGTGCAATGCAGTGGCTTGTGGGGCAGCCATATTCATATTCAGGCAGACCTTCTGGACACTGAGGTGCTGCCCTATCTGCATGCATCTCTCTGGACTGCAAGATAAGGTAGCCAGACTCAGAGCGGAAGTAAACTGGGTCAGGAGTACCATCACCCCTATCCAGAGACCACCCAGTCCAATGCAACTGCCTCAAAGGATGCTGAGAATGAGGAGCACTTGAATGACAGTTGACTCAGGGAGGGTTAGAGCGGTCAGGCAGAGGCACATCCCAGATCCTAGTCCACTCAAGAACTCATATGCCACACTGGCAAATGGGGACAACCAAATAGAGGTACCCAGAGAAGTGGAAGGAAAGGATGTGGAGGTTAGCCAAGGAGGTGACCTCAGTGGGGAAAGCAGTGGACCCCAGAGGAGGAGGAAGTGAATCCTGGTGGGGGACTCCATCATAAGAAGGATCCAGCTAGGAACACAGGAGGGGGAGAACAGGGAGGTGAGGTGCCTACCAGGTGCCACGGCATGGAGGGATGGAAGGAAGATCCTGGGATCACTGGGAAGGCAAGATGGGAGGGTGAGCTGGATGTCATTATCCACCCTGAGTACTAATGACCTGGCAAATGGGGAGCCAAGGAAGTTCGGAAGAGTTCAGAAAATTGGAGGGGTCAAGCAAGTACCTACTTCTGTCACTTTCTCAGAAGTACTACCTGTGAGAGGCAAGGGAGAGCATAGGGGTGCATGCACCATGAACGTTAACTCATGGTTGAAGAACTGGTGCTGTGAGGAAGGGTTTGGATTCATTGGTGACTGGGGACCCACCTGGAGGGATGGAGGTTTGTTCAAGCCTGACAGTCTGCATCCATCCTGGAGGGGAATCCAAGCACTCAATAAGTTTAAATGCTACATTGACAAGCATTTAAACTAGCAAAGGGGGGTGGCAGGCCAGCAAGGAGGGTACCTACTTGCTCACCCCCCACAGCTAGCAGTGGAACCAGTGAACCAGAGAAGTGGCTATCTCTACAAAGCAGTGTGCAAAAGATGGAGATTAGCACCCAAGAGGTGGATAGGCAGAAAAGGGGCAAAATTCAGCAGAAGGGCAGACAGCAAGGAGAACCAGGGATAAAAGACAACCAAGGAAGGGGCTGGAGTAGAACAACAAAACAGTCTAGGGAGGCCAAATCATAGAAAGCCACGTGTGCAAATTCCAGGAGCCTTAGCAACAAGATGGAAGATCTGGAGGCTGTCATGGTGCAGTCAGACCTGGACATTGTGGCCATCACTGAAACCTGGTGTAATGATAACCATGACTGGGAGATGGCCATACCTGGCTACAACATATTCAGAAGAGACAGAGCAGGCAGGAAGGGAGGAGGAGGAGTGGCACTGTATGGAAAAATGACATAAGGGCCACAGAGATCCAGGAGAAACAAAATGGGGGAGCGATACTGTGGGTTAAGCTGGAAAGGAAAATGGGGCCAGCTATCTGCACAGGTGTGTTCTATAGACCACCAGCCCAGGAGGAATAAACAGATAGGGAGCTGATGCTAGCCATCCAAAGGATGACAGACAAGGGTGAGGTAGTACTGGTTGGAGAATTCAATATTCCAGATGTGGACTGGAGCATCCCAGTAGCAGCATCAACTAGGAGCAGATTTATCCTGGACTCCTTTCACGGTGCCTTCCTCAAGCAACTGGTCATGGAACCAACTCAGCAGAAGGCAATACTGGACCTTGTGCTCACAAACAGGGACAGTGTGATGGGGGTAACAGTGAGGGAGCACCTGGGGAACAGTGACCACTAGTCATTGTGGTTTGAAATCACAGAAAGAGCAGAACCAAACCACACAAAAACACGTATCTTGGATTTTAGGGGGGCAGACTTTGGGAAAATGGGAAGATGCTTGAAAGAGGCATTAAGGAGAAAGGGGTTGAGGAACAGTGGGCAGTATTTAAAATGGGGATTACAAGAGCAACAGAATTATGCATTAAGCAGGTTAGCAAGAGGAAAAGGAAGAGGAGACCATTATGGTTTTCCAAAGAGGTAGCAAAGAAAGTGAAAGCCAAAAAGATTGCATTCAGGCAATACAAAAAGACACAGGCAGAAGGGGATAGGGAGAAGTACTAGGAGAAGCAAAGGGAGGCAGGGAGGTCAGCAAAGGAAGCCAAAGCTCAGACAGAACACATTGCAAAATCAGTGGGTAGAGGGGACAAAACCTTTTACAGGTACATAAGTGAAAAAAGAAAGGCAAAGGGAGGGATAGTGAGACTGAAGGTGGAGGATGGGGGCCCGCGTGGAGGATGACAACAGTAAAGCTGACATATTGAACAGGTATTTCTGCTCAGTCTTTACTGAGGAAGAGGAGGGTAATGGGTCAGAAAGGAGTACAAGGGATGAGAATGGTGCAGAAATGGACACAAGTTCCTTTACATGAGAATGGGTCCTGAAGGAACTGGAAGCAATAAGAGTTGATAAAGCAATGGAGCCAGATGGGGTGCACCCCAGGGCCCTTAAAGAACTAAGAAAGGTGGTGGCTGAACCTCTAGCTATCCTATTTAGCCAGTCACTGGAAACAGGGGAGGTACCCAAAGACTGGAGGATAGCAGATGTAGTCCCCTTATACAAAAGTGGGAACAAAGAGGAAGCAGGGAACTACAGACCAGTCAGCCTCACCTTGATAGTGGGGAAGATCATGGAAGCACTACTGAAGGAGAGATTGGTGGAACATCTGGTTGTCAATGGACTACAGGACCCAAGGCAGCATGGTTTCACCAGGGGGGAGGTCATGTCAGACCAACCTCATTGAATTTTCTGACTGGGTGACTAGGGAGGTGGATCAGGGGAGGGCAGTGGACATGGCCTATCTGGACTTCAGCAAGGCCTTTGACACTGTGCCACATAGAAGACTATTACACAAACTGGGGAATATGGGTGTGGGCAGGACAGTAGTGTGTTGGGTAGGTAACTGGCTGGGCTGCAGGACGCCGAGGGTGATGGTAAATGGCTGTCACTCCACAGAGGGAAGAGTGACCAGTGGGGTACCACAGGGATCAATGCTTGGACCGGTCCTATTCAACATCTTCATCAGTGACATTGCTCAGGGCCTAGAAGGCAGAATTTCACTGTTCACTGATGACACAAAGCTCTATAACAGAGTAGACACACCAGAGGGTGTTGACAGAATGAGAAGGGACCTGCAGAAACTTGAAGAATGGTCAGGGGTTTGGCAGTTGAAATTCAATGCAAAGAAGTACAAGATAATGCATATGGGGAACAAAAATCCTGGGACAATATATCAGTTGGGGGGTGAGGATATAGCATGTACCAAGCAGGAAAGGGATCTTGGGGTTATCATCTCTGATGACCTCAAGGTAGGGAAACAGTGTGACAAGGCAGCAGGTAAAGCAAATAGGATGCTGGGATGCATAGGCACGGGCATCACCAGCAGGAAAAAGGAGGTCATAATTCCACTATACAAGACACTGGTGAGGCCCCACCTGGAGTACAGTGTACAGTTCTGGAGACCTTACCTACTTAAGGACATAGCCAGAGTAGAGAAGGTTCAGAGGAGGGCAACAAACATGGTGCATGGATTGCATCACAAGTTCTATGAAGACAGGTTGAAGAAACTGAACATGTACTCCCTGGAGGAGAGGAGGGAGAGAGGGGATATGATAGAGACATACAAGTATCTTACAGGGAGGAACAGGGTGCAGGAATGCACTATTTCTAAGCGAAAAAGTTGTTCCAGGACTAGAGGGCATGGGATGAAGTTGGAGGGAGGATGATTCAGAGGAAATGTGAGGAAGAATTTCTTCACAGAACGGGTGGTGGACAAGTGGAACACCCTGCCAGAGGAAGTGGTTGGGGATGAAACAATCACAGGATTTAAGAATGCATGGGAGAGACATAAAGGAATTTTGGAGGTCAGGGGTAAGGGGCAACAGACTTCTAGGAAAACATAAACTGAACTTACAAGCTCAATTGGGCAGACTGGGTGGGCCATAGGCCCTTATCTGCCGACACTGTCTATGTATCTATGTATCTATGTGTAAGGTCTGCTCAGTATATTTAAAAGCAGTCTTGAGCTGGCCTTCTCTCCGAAGTCACCTAACTCTGCCTTGGTGTATTAAAATTTATATTTTATAACACAGGATGGCCCACTTAGATATTAAAAAAATAATAGGTGACATAAATTAATCTCCTCTCTTCATGTGACTTGCCAAAACCAGTCTGTGATCTGCTTCACACAGACATCAAAGGCTCTTTGATGTAATTCCTGGCTTCCTGGGATGACGGTCCAAACAAATGCATATTGGACTTCCCCATTTAGTCTGGGACCTGCTTCATACAGACATCAAAGTTTCTTTGATGTAATCACTGGCTATCTTGGGAGACACCCCAACACATGCATATTCTCCTTCCTTCATAATACCTAGGGCAAATCAAAGGATTTCCCTGAGGATGTCATGAATGGATATTTTATTTCTTGGGCTTCAAAGAAAACAAAGTAATTGCATTTCAGATATCTGCAGTTTAAGCTACCTCCTGTCCTTTGAACTTATCCCTGGGGGGTTTTGATGTGTCAATTTCAGCAAGACAGCATTTTCTCCTGACAGACACTCCCTTACATATTTTATATTGCAGAAAAAATATCATATTGAAATCAGAACCAGCTGTCCACGTGCCACAGAGAACACTGACTGAAGCATGATTGGAGATTACTCTGGAATGGATAGATGTTTCTAAAACACCTGGGAGGCTAAAAGCACTCACCATCCAGAAATCAATTCTGGATTATGTACCATGCAGAAGGCAATAGTAAGAATAGGATATGTCTGAGGGGTGCAGAACCCTCCAGGCATCAACAAGACACTCCCCGGACATAAGGTCACGAAGTGCTTTCTGAGCTGGAGACAAACCTTGCTTCTCACTGTCTGAGTGGACTAGATCCATTTGATAAACAAGGTTCCAATCCCTACCTAGAAAAGTCAGTAGTGGAGGGTCGATGGATATGAGGGAGAGTAATTGGGTGAAAAAGATAGGAGAGTCGACATTTGGACCATAAATGGAGCCTATCATAATCGGGAAAGATTCCAGAGTACTCATAATTATAATTTACTGTCCTGAGGGGTCCCACCATTCTTGAGTCATGATAAAGGGAATTGTCTTAGCTATCAGGATGATCTCCCTTCCCCCATTTAGAAGAGATTCCAGAACCCAAAATTTGGCCCACCCAGCTTCTCTTGAAAAGAGAGATGTCCTCTCTGTGTAAATTTGTTTCCTGCAAACAGGCAATCCCCACTTTTAAATGGGCAAGATATTTTAAAATCATAATTCTTTTCTTCCTGTCTTGACCCCCTTTAATGTTCCAGCTTACAAACATAAATGGTTCACCCATTACCCTTCAGAATATACGATGTTGGGATTTGCAAGGAGTATTAGACTTAGAGGTGGCTCCTATCCCCAGGGAAATGAGATCCACAACAATAGAGAAAACTGCACAGCATTACCCACCCCATGTACCCTCAAAACCTGATATGTGAACTTGAGGAAATTATAACCACTATCCCAAACCCCCCCCAGTCAAACAACAAATAACAAAGCATTAAATCCCCACAAAAACTACCCCCAGTTCGAGATAAACTGAAACACCTATAACACTCTTGTCAGGTGATGTTAAATAAGCTACAGTAAGAAGAAACATACCGCAGCCCCCATGCCACCCCCCACCTCCCACCACAAAATCTAATAGCTAACAGTAAGAGTAAAACACTAACCACAAAAGAGAATGTGAACCATATGGCACAACCTTATAAGGCACATATGATTTGAATGGGGACAAGGTGCCTATATTTAATAAAGAAAAAGAGGAAAGAATTCCTCTCCAGAGCTTTAAACAGACACCATTATAGTTTATAGCCCTTGCTGTCTAATTCCACCCTCCACTTGCCGTCACCTAGGAGCCTAGGGCCCACCCCAATCAGTGAAACTCTTCCTCTCAACTTTCACTTCCTCATTCCTTTCATTTCATTCCTCCACTTCCTTCTCTCCCTTCCAGGTTATCCTACCTTCCTTCTCCACCTTCTCCCAAGCTCCTCCCTTTATCTATCTTTGCTTGTCGGCTATCGCTCTCACAGCACCTTATTCCCTTATTTACCTGCACAGTTACCTGGTCACTTAATTTCACCTTATTGTATTGTCTTATGTAAATATTAATGCTTTACTTTGGTCTTACTACCTCAATTTTCTAATCTGACCTGATTGTATTTTGTCTTATGTTAACTTAAATGCTTATTTTGGTCTAACTACCTCAATCCTTTGTCACATTGCTGCTGTTATGTACCTTGCACTATGTATTATGATGTTCTTGTACCTTGTACTATGCATCATGATGTTTTTTGAAGTTTGTCTCTGTACTCTCCCGGGTTGTGCCTGAAAATAGTCTTTCTAGCTAATGCACCTACCAGGTTAGCAAAAGCTAAATAAATAAAATAAAAATAAATAAATACCAGTTATTGTGGTCCCGTTAAATTAAGATTACATAAACAGAAAGCTCAGTCACAACACACTTGAAAAAACGTTAGACATGAAAACCAAACAATCAGTTCACCAGGAATGTTAGACTAACACTGGACATGGCCCTATCCATTCGACCTTTGGGACTGAGTGCAAGGATAAAAATCCAGTAGACCCAGTAAACAAGGCCTAGTAAGGCAGGTCCCAATGAAAAAACCGCACATCCTGCAGTGAATATGCATCAGGAGACTTCAGTCACAAGAAGAGATGATGTTGTGAAAATCCCTCTGGTTTCTGGAGTCAGTGCATACACCCAGTTCCCATAACTCGAATTAACACGGTAATGTGAAAGTATCTGAACTAGTCTATCCTAAGAAAAATTGGTGACAATAGTGTCTAGCAAGTCATTTGAATAAGTCTGGCAAAAGGACTTTCAGATCTTCAATCGCTTGTTTTGGATTCTCATAGAGGGGTCCACTTCTTGCCATGTTTAACCTGAAGGACAGCCGGATACCTCATCTGGTAAAGTTTGCCCACCAATATCAATTTAGACACTATAGGATGGAATTCCTGCTGTTTCAGACGAACCGACTGAGGCAAATCTTGTGTAATTCTGAGCTTGTGCCCTTCCCACTGCACTTCTTGGACTTCTTTGATCTTGGCAAGGATGTGTAGTTTGTCTTGAAAATTAAGTAACTTAAAAATCAGGGGTCTCGGGGGTGCACCAGCCGGGGAAGGGGGGGTGCAGAAAGCGGTGAACCTGTTCGATAATGTAGAAGGCAGCATTTGGTGATGGCCCTGCTATTTTGGTTCACAATTTTTGGACAAACAGGATTGGATTGTTGCCCTCCTCTGTTTCTGGCAACCCAATAATTAGCAGATTATTGCGCTGACTGTGCCCCTCAAGATCCTCAATCTTTTCTTCTAGCTTCTTGAGCCGTTGTCTGATGTTTGTATTGTCCTTTTCAACTCTCCCCTACCATTTTTCTTCTGAGGAGATCCTTGTTTCTGAGTCCCCCACTCTGAGTGTCAGAGAATCCACGGAGGAACGAATTTGTTGGAGATCCGCCGACATTGTGGAAGTTGTCTCCTGGATTGGCATCATAATATCAAGAAAATGTTCCTCCATCAGGGCTGTGCTGCCTGTTGGATTCTTGCTGGCATCCATGGTTTGATGCTTAGGCTGTTTGGAGGCCTTGTCCTTTTCAGGCGTGGGTGGTGGAGAATGCCACGGAGGGCCTTTTTTCATGTAGATGTCCATCGTAAACCCTCCGATTTAATGACTGAGCACTTCCAACTCCTTTCCCCACAATGACTATTCAAAAAGAGTGGTGCAGGAAGACTGTGAAGTGGGTATTTTGTGGGAAAGATGAGGATCGAGGTGAGAGACGCAGTTCTTCCCTAGGCAGCCATCACGTGACCTCCCCGGTTGTCGAAGGCCATCCTGAAGTCCAAATAGGCCACACCTACCACTCTGCCCTGGTCTATTTCCTTCATCATTCACTTAAAGAAATCAGTCAAGTTGGTCTGGCATGATCTCCCTGCTGTAAATCCATGTTGCCTTGGACCCAGCAGCCCCCTTGTCTCTATGTAGTCCACCATCCTTTCCTTAAGCAGGGTTGCCATTATTTTACTTACTATGTAGGTCAAACTGACTGGGCAGTAGTTTCCTGCCTCCTAGTTGCTACCACTTTTGTGCAGGGGTGCCACTTGTGCCATCCTCCACTCCTCCGGAACCATGCCTGTTTCCAGTGATCCACAGAACAGCTTTGCCAGAGTTTTAGCCAGTTCCTTCCTGAGCTCCTTTAGGATCCTTGGGGGTATCCCATGCGGCCCCATAGCTTTATTTACCCTAAGCCATTCTAGTGCTCTTTTTACTCTGTCCTCTGAAAAAGGTCTAATGTCCACCCCTTCTCCCTGTTTGCCCTTCTGCATTAATGGGGGACCATTCCCATTGCCTTCTTCCATGAATACGGAGCAGAAGTATTTGTTGAGGATGGTCAACTTGTTAATGTCTTTTTCCACTACCCTGCCTCCCTCTTCCCTAAGTCTCACAATCCCCCCCTTGTCTTCCTCCTCTTGCTAATATACCTATAGAATGCCTTCCCTCCTTCCTTCACCGATTTAGCTAGCTTTTCCTCATTTTCAGCCTATGCTGCCCTTATTGCCTTGTTCACTTTCCTTCATTTTACTAAGTATTCTTGTCTGTCCTCCTTGGTTTGTGTTGCCTTGTACCTTAGAAATGCCATCTTTTTTCCTCTTACTAACTCTACTACTCCCCTCAAGAACCACAGTGGTTTCCTCTTTCTTTTGTTCTTGCTGTAGGGCCTGGCACAATGGTTTGCTACTAGGTGCAGGGCTTCCCTTATCTTATCACGCTGTTCTACCACTCTCCTTATGTCATTGTATCCCTGCACAGACTTCCTGAATTTGTCCTTCTTCTTACCAAAGTCTGTCCTCCTGAAATCCAGAATTCTAGTCTTTGTGTGCCTAGCCTCCTGCAATTTCCTTATGGTGTACCCCACAGCTCGATGGTCACTAGTCCCTAGGTTCTACTCCACTGTGACTTCCTTTATCCTGTCCCCATTGCTTAGGACAAGATCCAGAATTGCATTCTCCCTTGTAGGCTCCCTCACTAGCTGTGTGAGACCCACCCCTTGCAGGGATTGCAGGAATCTCTTACTTCTGGCCGGGATGCTCCAGTTCACATCTAACAAGTTGAAGTCACTCATCAGCAGCAGTTCACCCTTTGTTGCCATGTTCTCTATAGTCTCCAGCAGTTCTCTGTCTACATCCTCCACCTGCCCTGGGGGCCTGTATATCACTCCCATTCTAAGTACTGTTCCCCTCCCCGCTTCCAGGGTTACCCACAGTGCCTCTGCTTCCCCCCCCCTTGTCTTGTGGGACAGTCACTTTTATCCCTTCCCTGATGTACAATGCCACTTCATTCCCCCTTCTTGCCTTTCCTGCCCCACCTGTGCAGCATATACCCTGGAATGGCTTACTCCCAGACACAGTTGCTATTGCACCATGTCTCTGTGACTGCCATGATATCTAGGCCCCACTTCACAAAAGTGGTAGCAGAGAGGAGGTTGACAATTATAAACCAGTCAGCCTGACATTGGTGGTGGGAAAGTTAATGGAATCACTGCTGAAGGACAGAATTGTGGAATATATTGAATCCAGTGGGTTACAACACCTGAGGAAGTATGGGTTCACAGAGGGGAGGTCATGTTAAATGAATTTTTTAGATTTCTTTGATTGGGTGATCAAGGAATTAGATCAGGTTGGTATGTTGGACGTGGCCTACCTAGGTTTCATTAATGGTAAATGAAAGACCATCACTCAAGAGTTTTCTTGATGCAGGTTTATTCCATGTTTAAGGAAAGGGAAAAGGAAAATTGTTTAATCAGGAGTATCACACTAAGCCGAAGCTTGCTTCCAGATGCGACCTGGGAGCACAATGAAGGTAAGTGACTTGCTCAGGATCATGCAGTATTCACCTAGGCGGTGTGTACTGTGTAATCCTGAGCAAGTCACTTTAGAGAAAAGTAAGCATGGACAAACATGCTAACTCACAGCCCCAGCACTTTGACCATTAGGTCTGCCTCAGGCGGTGTGTCCACACAATACAACAGACCTCTCATTTAAATAGATAATCTTTAAATGACAGTACGTAAATAAAAAAAACATCTTCAATATTGAGTGTATAAGGTAAAGTAAATTAATGTAGATGTAACCCCCAGGTGGTGCTGTCCCAAGGGCTACTACCCCTGCCTGCTTGACTACTGACAGGTTGAGGGGCCTAGGTTCTATGGCGGGTGCTGCCACCCAGAGGACAGGGTTTGTAGTGGTTAGACTAGCTTGGTCAAAGCCCTCTGGGACACTGAGACCCCCTTTTATTCCCTCTAGTGGCTCACACAGTACACAGGAGTTACAGCCCCAATACTCCACATATACACACTGTTCAATCATAAAGTACCACTTGCCCTCGAGACTGACTCTGCAGCACATCTCTGAGGGCCCCCTGTAAAATAAGGTTACACAACATACACAGCAAAATACAATACTGTTTCCATAAGTACCAACACCACAGATATTATATAGTATAACAACAACAAATCTGATTTATTTAGGGGACAGTAACACAGGAGGGAGCAATCAGGTTAGTTGGCAGAATTAAATCACAGTACTGTGCACACATACAGGGTCTGAAAAGTCACACTCTGGGTACCCAGGTTGGGGGGGGGCTAGCCATATCCGTTGCCCGGGGTTGGCCAGCAGGTGCAGATGGACAGGGTCCTGTAGAAGAAAATATATGCACAACACCCAGTTGTAATCCGGAGCCCACTGCAGTAGATAGCAAACGGATTTAGTCCGAGACAAGCTGAGGTTTGCTTCCAGCTTCAACACACAGCACACAGCACAGGGGATTGGAAATAGCGATTCCCCACAAGCACTACGCACATTCATATGTAAAAGGAAAGTACTGTACCAGGCAGGCTGCTACTAGATCCCGATCGCAATTACTGCAAAATACCTGGGAGCACACACAGTAGCTTCAGTTCCTGACAGACCGAGCGCGATTCAGCAATTTCTCCAGTCTTCTACAGGGTGAGCCTGGTTTCCACTCTTCAGACTTCCTTCTTTCTCCTCACAAATCGGATTCAGTCTGAACTGGCACTTACAACAGCTGCAAGCCAAACCTCAGGGCCTCACATGCGCTTCCTGTGCGAAACTATACACCGCAGAAGCACAGAGCCCCTTCTCTCTTCACTGTCACAACTGATCTGATCTTTCCAGTAATAGAGCAGGGCATTTCCTTTAGCTCCACACCATTCTGTTGGCTGGTTTGGCTGTCACTCACAATGAGACTCCCTCTGTTGGTGAAAAAAGGCGCCAAGGTCAAAACTACATTTCTCAGAGTTACTGCCCATACAATCCCCTTGTGGCTGGCTCAAAATTGAGAGTCCAAGTTCTGATTCATCCACAGGCTCCATTTTAAGGAACCTCTCCCCATTGATTGGTCCATTTCAGCAGTTCAGGACCAAAATGAAAGAGCTACACTAAAACAGTTCGTGCTGAAATGAAGACAGGTTAGACAAACTACATTTTCTCAGTCACTCCAAATGATTTCTGGCAAATAGTTATATCTTTCAACAAGGCACCCTCTGTACATGTAGCGACGGCAGAAATGGAGCGAATTGACAGCAGCTCGGGTGGGATTTGAGCATTAAATACACAGTCCCCCCATACAATCTAATTAAGTCTGCAAGCAGACAACTCTTAAAGAGACAATACGTGGAGGCTCAAATAGCACTCACTTGAAACTACATTTAAACAGCTTAGACGCCGAACACCACCCAGACTTTGAGCATTCAGGCAAGCTCCTGGAAGACTTTTGGGAACCCCCATTTGCAGGGGGGTTACATAAATATCAGTTCTGTAAAAACATTCCTGACTAATCACTGTAAATTAATCTATATTATTAAATTACAAACAATACTGAGATATTAAACACACACAATTTAAACTGATAATGAAACATAGAAACAAACATATACTTTGATGGCAGATAAGGACTGCTTGGCCCACCTAGTCTGCTCATTTCCCTTCCTACAGGATGAGCTGCAGATCCTAGTTAACCAACAGCCTATTTCTTCCTACCCCCCCCCCCCACAAAAATTGCCTTATGCCTGTCCCATGCATTCTTGAATTCTCCCAGTTTTAGACCCCACAACCTCCTCAGGAAGGCTGCTCCATGTGTCCACCACCCTCTCTGGGAAAAATACTTCCTCACATTGCCCCTGAGCCATCCCCCCTCTATCTTCAAATTGCGTCCCCTTGTTCTTGCACATCTCATTTTCTGAAAGATGCTACCCTCTTGGACTTTGTTGCAGGAGAAAAGCAAGATATTCCTCAAAGGGTTAGACTGATGTTCACTACTTGTTAAGGTTAGAATGTGAGCAGACAATCTGAACACTCTGCCAAGTGCAATTGTATAAGTATCCCACATTTTGGGGCAGCAGTTAAAATATTTTACTGATCACTTATATACATATGTTCTATTAGCACAGGGAAACCTATAATTTTGAGAAGTGAAGATTAAGAGGAGGGGTTTAAATACAGTGAATAAATAAAAATTTGTAAAAATAAAGTTATGAATAGGAAAGGGAACATTGTTTAACCAGGAGTAGCACACTAAGCCGAAGCTTGTTTCCAGGTGTGACCTGGGAGCACAAGGAAGTTAAGTGACTTGCTCAGGATCACACAGTATGCACCTAGGCAGCTGTGGGATTCAAACCCAGATCTCCAGATCTGCAGCTCAGAGCCTTAAGCCACTGCGCTATACTGCCTCCTTGGGGAAGGGGGAATAAGAATAATTTAATGGAGTACACAACATTCACTAATTTAACAGGACAGGTGACAAGAGCTGCAATTCATTAAAAGAAAGAAGGTGGGTTTTTAAATTGCTCAAGGTCAAAAGTCAAAACGTCCATTGGAGTCATAATAAAAACTATGAATCCTTAACTTATGCCCTGTTTAAAGCATAAATTCCGGGTCGGAGTCTGTGCCCACACAGGGCATCTTGATTACAAAGAAAAGCTTATTATTTATTTATTTTCATTTTTTCTGAAAAAAAAAGTAAAGTAATCCTGAAGCTATAACTATTTGAAACAAATACCAAATTTTACTTCAAAGATGCAGGCAGACTCAGCTATCGTCTGGTAAGTGATTTTTCCGAGAGGGAAAATTCCAAAGGATCACCATTTATGGTCAAAAGTAACGGGTAAATTGATGGAAAAAAGAAAATGTAAACATCAACCATAAGCATAATGATTCAAGTGGGGGGATGGGGGATGGGAGGGTGGCATGGGTAGGGTGGAGAAACAGTGGGCAAAGCTAAACAGGAGCTTAGTAAAGGCAACAAACCTCTGCGTCAAACAAATGAGCAAAAGCATGAGGAAAGAGAGACTGCTGTGGTTGTCGAAAGAAGTGATGGAAAATGTAAAGGCTAAAAGGGTAGCAGGAGTATAAGGAGATGCAGCTAGAGGAGGCTAGGGAGCTGTATAAGAGGAAACAGAGGGAAGCAAGGAAAGCAGTAAGGAGTGCAAAATTTATAAACTGAAGAGAGAATAGCCTAGGTAGTGATGAAGGGGGACAAGATATTTTTTAGGTATACTAACATACTAAAATGCCAGCAGAATAGGCTCCATGGTCTATTGAGTCTGCTCAAGAGTCAGTATCCTGAATGGGCACCGTAACCTTTCTTCTGACTCCTCCCCTGAGCCCCCTTTCCCCCGCCAGGGTTCTCCCCCCCAGACAAGCAGTCCTCCTCTTCATCCCCCTCCTGTACCTGTCCCAGCCTCTCTTGAACCCCTCCACCATAGACACCTCCACCAGATCCTCAGGCAGTGCATTCCATGGTTCCACCACCCCCTCAGTGAAGTATCCCCTCCTCTATTCCCCCGACTCACCCACCCTCCAGCCTCCAACCATGCCCCCTGGTGGCCCCTCCCATCTTCTTCTGAAAGACCCCATGTAGGCATACCTTATTTACCCCTTTTTAGATACTTGAAGACCTCAATCGTATCCCCCCATCTCTCCTCTCCTCCAGTGATAACAGGTCAAGCTCCTCAAGTCTCTCCTCATAGATCCAATCCCCCAGACCCCGGATCATCCTGGTTGCCCTCCTCTGAACCCTCTCCAGGAGTTGAATATCCTTCCTGAGGTGTGGGCGCCAAAACTGCACGTAGTACTCGAGGTGCGGTCTGACAAGGCAATTGTACAGTGGCCTAATCATCTCCCTGCTTCTTGAAGTAATCCTCCTGGCAATGCAGCCCTGCATTCTATTAGTCCTGGCTGTGACCCTCCTACATTGTTCTGAGTTATTCATTCTGGCATCCACCAGCACCCCCAAGTCCTTCTCACCACTCAAAACCTGCAATATGCTCCCTTCTAGGGTGTACATCTGACCTAGGTTTCTTTCCCCAGGTGACGCACCTTGCATTTTCTGGTGTTGAACCTTAGCTTCCAGGTGTGTGACCATCTCCCTAGAGCATCCAGATCTCCCTGCAGGGCAACCCTACCCTCTTCCCCATCCACCACCGCCCCCAGCTTAGACTTGTCCGCAAAGAGACTCATTTCACTCCTGATGCCCTCCTTGATATCAGAGATGTAGGCATTAAACAGGAGTGGCTCCAGAACTGATCCCTGTGGGACCCCACTAATGATCCCCCTGGAGGACGAGACTACCCCCCAAACATCACCCACTGGGTACGACCAGATAGCCAGCTTCCAATCCACCTGACCATCAACGCCCCCACCCCCATCTTTTCCAACTTATCCAGCAGACCAGTGTGGGGGACTGAATCAAATGCATTGCTGAAGTCTAGAAAGGGGACATCGACTGGCCTACCCTGGTCGATGCTGTCATCACCCATTCGTAGAACTCCACAAGGTTAGTTTGACACGATTTGCCCGGGATGAAGCCACGCTGGTGATCATCCAGGAATCCCTGTTCTGCCAAGGACATCCCCAGCCTCTCCTTTAATATGGCCTCCATCAATTTGCCCACCACTGATGTCAGGCTGACTGGCCTGTGGTTCCCCAGCTCTTCCCCTGATTCTGCTTTAGGGATGGGCACAATGTGTGCCTCCCTCCAATCCTTTGGCACCATCCCTGTCTGGTAAGAAACATTAGAAAGGGCCGCCAGGGTGCAGCCAAGACATCAGCCAATTCCCACAGCACCCTTGGATGGATTCCATCAGGGTCTGGAGATTTATCCTTTTTCAGGGACTGGAGGGCTTCCCACACCCTGCCGACAGGAATTTCCACATCCGTGCTTCCAACCCCCTCAACCGATCCAGCGTGCCCCCTCCTGCATGGATCAGCTCCCTCAGCCTCCTCTGTAACAAGAGGTACCCCAACTTTTAAGGGCCCCGTCCCTTCTGCCTCCTGCATCCCCTTTGCCTATGGCTCCCCCTCCTCTTCCCTAGTGAAGACCAATGCAAAGTATTCATTGAGTACCTCCGCTTGTTCCCCTGCCTCCTCCACCCACCCCTTCCCCGTCTTCAACCTACTGAACTGCCCATTTACTCTCCTTCTCTCCCCAATATACCTAAAGAACCCTTTTCCCCCTTCCTGATCCCCTGTGCCAACCTCTGTTCCATCCTTGCCTTGGCCCCCTTCACCACCCTGATAACCTGCTTGGTTGTGCGAAGATACAAATCCCTATCCAAGACCCCACGTGATCACTTGTACCTACAGTATGCGGCCCTCTTTTTCCTGGACCTCCCTGGTCCACCAGCATAGCTTCCTAGATCTACCACCCTTATGTCTCACCCTCGCACAGGACCTGGTAGCCTCCTGTAGCCCTCTCTTGATTATCTCCCTCCTACTCTCCACGTCCATGCCTAGATTTATCCCATCCAAGTGGTCCCAGAGGATATGCCCCATGATCTTGAAGTCTTCCCCTCTAAAATCAACAATCATAGTCCTTGTGTGGTCCCTCCCTCCCCCCAGGTCCAGTACAAACCAGACTGTGTCATGGTCACTTCCAGCTAGGGGGTTCCCTACCTCAAGTTCTCGAAGTAGGTCTCAGTCAGCCAGGACTTCATCCAGGATACAACCCTTCCTCATTGGGTCAATAACCTCTTGAACTAGGAATGCGTCCTGAAAAGTGTCCAGCAGCCTCTGCTCCCTGGCCAATGGGGACATCATAGTTCCCCAATCAGTTGCTGGCATGTTAAGGTCACCTAATATCACCACCCCACCCAATTCCTGACCACAGTGGTCCTTAATATTAGCCAGCAGGCAATTCTCTAGCTTGTCAGCCAGTGTGGGAGGTCAGTAGACCACTCCCATCTTGACCGTCTTGCTCCCTAGGGTTTGCATGGTGACCCATAAGGCCTCCACATTGCCCACTGCTTCCTCCACTCTGCTTAGCCAGATGTTGTCCTGAATAAACAGTGATACTCCTCCCCCCCCGCCCACCACCCTATCCTTTCTGAACACGGTATTCCCACTGAGGTTAAGGTTCCAATCATGTCTGGTGGTGGCCCAAGTTTCGGTGACAGCAGCCACGTCCACGTCCCCATCCACCAGCATTGCCTGAAGCTCAGGCATCTTGTCCAAGCTCCTGGCATTTATTAGGACCACCCTCCAACCCTTACCCCTACCCTGTCTCCTGGTTTCACTCTCAGTGGTTACACGCAGCCACCCACTTGATGCCCCTGGTGTGCATTCTGTCACTCCATTATGGGGCCTGCAAGGATCAGCCTCGCATCCCACCCCCCTTCACAAGTTTAAACTCCATCTAGCAAGAATAAACTCAGCCAGTTTCTGCTTTAATACCTCCTTTCTCACCAGGTTGAGGTGAAGTCTATCTCTTGCATACAGCCCCTTGTCCTCCCAGGTTACCCCCCCAGTGTCCCAGTACCCCATATCCCCGAGCTTCACCTCGTGCCTTGAGCCACTCATTAACCTCCCGAATGTTCTGCTTGTTTTCCACGCTGGCCCTCGGTGCTGGCAAGATCTCCGAGAAGGAGACTGAGCAGCCATTGGCATGACAGACCCTGGCAAGTTCACGGAACCTAGCCTGACTCTCCAACACACTATTTACTGAAATATCATTTGTGACCAGGTGCATTAAGATATCAGGAGAGCCTCCATAACCCTGTGCCAGAGAATAAACCATATGCTTTGCCTTGTGCAAAGTCAAACCGGAGATACTCTTGACCACAACAAGACTGTTTTTTCCCTTTCCCTGCCCCTCCCACTGTATACCTCTAATCATAGAGTCCCCAAGCAGGACCACCCTAACCCCTCCGTTGCCTTGAGGCCCTCCCTCTTTGCAGGCCTCCTCACCAACACCTACCCCATCCCCTACCCCAGCACTGCCCATCAACTGGGTGGCTGCTGGCCCTCCGCATGTGCGAATCTCCTGCTGTCCTGCCCCTCTTACCCCAACGCATGTCCACAACTACCCCATCTGCCCCAGGTACTGCCATGCCCCCGCTCCATACCCTAGCTGACCCTTCTATTCCAGGCTCCCTCCACCCCTCAGCCCTTTCAGCGTCCGTCTCCCCTGCTATATCATTCTGGCTTATTCCTGGGGCTTCTCCCCCTGCCTTGCCACTGGCTGTTTCAATGCCTGCTCTCGTCGCTGTTTCATTGCCTGCTCTCGTTGAACTTGCCATTCCTAAATTTGTTGCGCACTGTGGTCCCCTAGGTGGAATTTTTCTCCTCGGTACCTGCTCTGCTTGCCTATGTCCCTCTATACATGCCCCACCGTGCATCCCCAATCTCTTCTTCTACCCCTTCTCCCTGTACGTTACTCTCTATCCCATTTATGGCTCTCAAGGGCCCCATCCCTAGCACATTTGCCAGCCTGCCCATTGCCTCTCCGACCATGGTCTCCTCGCTGCATCCTCCCCGGGGCCCAGGTTGCACTACAACCTCATGCTGGCATTTCCCCAAGGGTTCCTTCCCTATACCATCCAGTGTTCCTACCCTCATGAGAATATTCCCTATGCCTCCCAACTTCCTTTCCCCTGCCTCCCGCATTGGTGGCTCCTCACAGTCGCTCTCCTCCAGCACCTCCTTCACCAGTGGGTCGAGGGGAGCAAATCTGTTTGCTTGCTCAGCTCCAGTGCTGCCCCTTATGCTGCTGGTAGATGCCTTGTTTGAGGTCTGACCCAGAGGCTTAGGCATCCACCTTCCTTTACCTGGTCCTACTGTCTTCCCCACCTTCCTATCCCTTGCTGTCTCCATGCCTCCTGTCTCCAGAGTTCTCTTCTCCCCTCTGAGTGTGCCATTACCCTCCATCCTGCTGCATCCCCTTGTCCCCTTTCTGTCCTCCTTCCTCCAAGACCCTACACTCTCAAACCGTAGGCACAAGCCTTTGTGCATCCCCGCTCCCTCCATGGCTGATTGTGACCCTGCCCCTTCCTCCACCCTCCCCTTGCTCAGCTCTCACCGCAGCCACCCTATTTCCTCCTTCAGCTGTGTGAGTTGTTTACACACCGAGCACCCTCCCGTTGTCCAGGCTCAGTTTAGAACCATGGCTGCCCCACATCCGCTACACCCAACCATCCTGCCAAAGAGGCCATCCCAATGGCCACCCCTCCAGTTGCACTGCCTTTCCATAGTTATGCTGGCTAACACAAATAATTTGTTAAGAATATAATTAACGGACAAAGCACGTTATCTTCACCTGGTCAGGCAGCTCCAATCCCCCACAACAATGGCAAAAGATCCTGAGTAAAGACTTGATACCTCGCCTGGGGAGGTCAGTGTTTACAGACAATTTGTTCTCCACCTGCCCAAGCAACCACACCCCTCCAGATAGTCCCCCCCACCCTAAGCAGTATCCAACTCCCTCATAACAGCCCCACCCAGATAATCAAAAACACCAGATCATAGTCACCATTCAAGTCCATTTTAACAGCACTACCCAGAATAAACCTAAGCACTTACTCATAGTCACCATTTGTATCCCATGGGTCCAGAGTCTTGGTGTAGCTTCCCTTGAAGAGACCAGGGCAGTCTCACAATTACAGCTCCTCACAGGTATTTTCCCTTGCCAGCTCAGAGTCCCAGAGAATCCTGTAGATGTAATCAGCTGCCCCAGATAACCTTCAGCATCCAGCTCCCCAGTTTAGTCAACAGACCTTCAGCGTTCAGTTCCCCTGTGCCACTGGCAGACCTTTGTATCCCTTGGCCACTCCCTCCTCCTGTTGCATACATTGGTTTCACCTTCGATTTACATTGCTCCTCCCTACTCCGGCATTTAATAGAGGCTGGGGTCGGGGAGGGAGGGACTGAAAACCAGCCCAGAGTGATTACAGCTCTCTCTCTCTCCCTGAGCCCAGTGTTTTCAGCTGTCTCCCTGCTTTGCTTCTCCTTGCTGCTGGCCTCTCCAGTTCACTTCCCGGCTCCTATGACTGCCGATGCAGCCGAATTTCAGCTTGAACTCCTCCCGCGGCAAGACCAGTGCAGCCGAGTGAAAAGAGGAAGATCAAGGGTGGATTGTAAGATTAAAAAGGGAAAGGGGGAGGACTGTGCAGAGGGGGTCAAAGAAAAGATAGATATCCTGAACAAATACTTTTGTACTTTTTATACTTTTTAGGACAGTCCTGTTTAACAGCTCATTGGAAACAGCAGTGGTTCTGGAGGACTGGGGGAGGGCAGATGTAGTCTCACTTCACAAAAGTGGTAGCAGAGTGCAGGTTGACAATTATAGACCAGTCAGTCTCACATCGATGGTGGGAAAGTTAATGGAATCACTGTTGAAGGAGAGGATTGTGCAGTATCTTTAATCCAGTGGGTTACAAGACCAGAGGCAGCATGGGTTCACCGAGGGGAGGTCATGTCAAATGAATTTGGTAGATTTCTTTGACTGGGTGACCAAGGAATTAGATCAGGGTGGTATGTTGGACATGGCCTACCTACTGTAGAGTTCATTAAGGCTTTCAATACCATTCAACACAGGCCAGTAAGCAAGTGGGGTAGTTTAGAATTGGATCCAAATGTGGTAAACTGGATAAGAAACTGGTTAAGGGATAGGCGACAGAGGGTGGTGGTAAACAGAGTTGACTCTGAGGAAGGGAGGGTGACCAGTGGGGTGCCTCAAGGATCAGTGCTGGGACCGGTCCTCTTTAATTTCTTTCTAATGACATTGCATAGACCTGGAAGGGAAGGTCTGCCTCTTTGAGGATGACACCAACATCTGTAATAGGGTGAACACTCTGGGCTATGTATGGAAAGGATGAACAGATGAACAGAGATCTGTGAAAACTAGAGGAGTGATAAAGGGTATGGCCACTGGGTTTCAATGCAGAAAAGTGCAAAATAATGCAAGTAGGGCACAGAAACCCAGGGACGGAGAACACTAAAGGTGGAATGGTATTGACAACTACCAAGCAGCAAAGAGACCTAGTGGTAATCATATTGGTTAACCTAAAGAGGGCCAGGCAGTGTGACAGGGTAAGTGGGATGGCTAATGGGATGCTGGGGTGCATAGGGAGGGGTATCACCAGCTGAAAGAGGGAGGTGGTGTTCCCTCTGTATAGATTGTTGGTAAGACCCCACCTAGAATACTGTGTGCAGTTCTGGAGACCACATTGCCAGATGGACATAGACAGAGTGGAGGTGGTCCAGAGAAGGGCAACTAAAATGGTGCAGGGTCTGCATCCAAATCCCTTCAAGGAGAGACTAAATGAACTTTATAGATACACCCTGGAAGAAAGGAGTGAGAGGGGGATATAACAGAAGCCTTTAAATACCTTATGGGTGTAAGTAAGATACAGAAGGAAAGTATTTTTAGAAAAAAAAGGTGGACAAGAACAAGGGGACATGCTATGAAGTTGGAGCGGGTAGATTCACGAGGGATGTGAGGAAGTACTTCTTCACAGAAAGAGTGGTGGATTGCTGGACCTGCCTTCCAGTGGAGGTGGTGGGGGCAAAAACAGTGGTGGGGTTCAAGAATGCATGGGACAGGCATAAGGGAATGTTACTGGGAAGTAAGGGGGGAGGGAGAAAGAACCAGAGATCAAGTCTTGTCTGCGGTGACATTGTAGGTAGGGGAAAATGAGCAAGACTGGGTAGGCCAAGTGATCCTTATATGCCGTCAAATCCTATGTTTCTATTCTATGTAAGTCCACAAGCTGCTTGAGCTGAAACCGGATCCTTTTGCAGAAGTTGCTGCCCTGCTCACTGACTACCTCAGAGGACGGGAGAGCCATGTTGGCAGATAGGGGCATATGTCACCGAGTAAATCCATGAACTGCCTGCCAGGAGACTGGTCTGGGATCAGCGTTTTGGATGGTTGGTACAGGCCTGCAAGGTAGGAGGAGAAGCAACAGTAGATGAAACACAAAAAAAAAAAAAAAAATTTGAAATAATTGCAGATTTTTAACTTATTTGTCCCCCGAAGTTCCAATTAACGTCAGAACTTTATCATACCAATATGGAATCTTGGACAGAAAAGATAGGATGGCCATGATGATGGTTGAAGAGGGTATTATCTTAATGGTGCAATGTCTTGGATGAAATTTTACCCCCACTGATCGATCTGAACCCCCCCCAAAAAAAAGAACTTTATCATGTCATTTAAAATAAACGTGGTACAAACTTTTTCCAGAGTTTATAAAACAGTTCTGTATGTAAATTGCAACTTTTTTTTTTTTAGTAAAAAGCTAAGTGGTATTCCACTATTTTTCTGTGACATCTAATCTAATCACCAGAATGACATTCCGCTGTTCATAGAACACAGTCTACATAATGCTTCTATTCCCCGGGTCACCCCTGAAAAAGGGACATGAATGTCCCAGTGGGTCCACCCGACCATCAAAATTCAAATACATAAATAAAATAATAAAATTATGTAAACTGCAGGAAAACATGAGAGCCTTGAAAAAAAATTCTGTGGTTTATGCATGTTTTTCTCATGTTTTTACTTTGACTATGATACTGGAGGGAGAGAGTTCAGTCAAACAGTTGAGCTAGATCAGAGCCTCAGGAAAACAAACCAGCTGTGACTCTGGGCATGCATATTGGCACCAACACAAATGCGCCTGCCTGGAGTCGTGGCTTCAGATTTCAGACATCACATTAAACATGTTAGGGTGCTTTTCTAATAGCGCACCAACTTTCTGGCACTCAGAACACTATTACCTTGTAAGAAATTCCTTCTGTGGATATAAGTTACAAAATTCTTACTGGTACAAGCATGAATATAAATGTGCTTCAGTGCCCTGTTATGTGGAGTGCTTAGTGGGGAAACAATACGGCAGCGGTTTGTTTACATTTCCCCGAGACTGAGGAAGGATTTTTTTTGTTTGTTTTTTTGTGAAGGAGCTTTTCTAGTTAATGGATTCTTATCTCATGGTTATTTAAGCAATAAACTACAACAGGGTGTGGGTTATGCTGGGATTTACCTTTGTCTGGCGTGGTCTGGTCACAAGGCCGCAGCCCGAGTGACCAAACCACACCACAACTGGATAAATTCCAGTATAATAACCCTCACCCTGGAGAGGTTTATTGCAATTATACAATGGGCAGAAAGTGAAGGTTAGAAAGAATATTAAAAAGTTTCAGAAAAAATACTTTTTATTCGATTTTAAGAGGTATCCTTCCTCTATGTTGTATAGCAGTCCTCTGTTGCTAGGCAGAATATGTGTATGATACACATGCTGTTGCGCTCCTAATCGAGCCCCACATACACGAAGTGATATGCTGTAATTTTTTTTTTCTTGAAGACAGAGTCTGCGAGTCATAGGTTATTTATTTAATTTTTTAAAGACACAGCCTGCAACTACTGACACTCCGTGTGGAATGAGCGCTAACAGGCTGCCATCCCTGAGCATGTGCTTACGGGTTTTGTG
Organism: Neoceratodus forsteri; assembly: GCA_016271365.2. Taxonomy (NCBI): domain Eukaryota; kingdom Metazoa; phylum Chordata; order Ceratodontiformes; family Ceratodontidae; genus Neoceratodus; species Neoceratodus forsteri. Next base: position 20,606,209 of record CM028129.1, on the reverse strand, counting down.
GTTGGGAGAAGTAAGGTTTGAGTCAGGTAAGCCCGATGCTGGAAAGATTTATGATTAGAGGCATCCTCAAAGAGCATCTTTTTTTTTTTTTTTTTTAAATGGGAGGAAAAATTTGCAGCACAACTATGGAGGAAGGGCGAACAGTTTCAGCAGTTGTGATGTTTTTGGGAACGTGTCAACGGAGCCAAGACAACAGTTTAAAAGGTTGACAGGAGAGCCAGGTGGAACATAGAAACATAGAATTTGATGGCAGATAAGGACTTCTTGGCCCACCTAGTCTGTCCGTTCCTCTACCTAACGGATAAGCTGAAGATCCTAGTTAACTAAGAGACTAATTCCTCCTACCCCCCGCTAGAACTGCCTTATGCCTGTCCCATGCATTCTTGAATTCCCCCACTGTTTTTGATTCTACGACCTCCTCAGAAAGGCTGCTCTATGCATCTATAACCCTCTCTGTGAAGAAATACTTCCTCACATTACCTCTGAGCCGTCCCCCTTCTATCTCAACTTGTGCCCCCTTGTTCTTGCACATCTCTTTTTCTGAAAGATGCTACCCTCTTGGACTTTGTTGATTCCCTTGAGGTATTTGAAAGTTTCTATAATGTCCCCCCCTCTCCCTCCTTTCCTCGAGGCTATACATCTTAAGCTCCTTTAGCTTTCTTCATATGTCTTCTGGTGCAGACCCTGCACCATTTTGGTTGTCCTCCTCTGGACAGCCTCCACCCTGTCTATGTCTTTGTGGAAATGGGGTCTCCAGAACTGTACACAGTACTCCAGATGTAGACTTATCAACTGTCTGTACAGAGGATGAACAACCTATTGTTTTCTACTGGTGATGCCTCTCCCTATGCATCCCAGTATCACCCCAGGCCTCCTTACTGCCTTCTCACATTGCAGGCCCACCTGTATGTTGTCTGATATGACTACCCCCAGGTCCCTTTCCATTTTTGTTGTCAGTATCTCTCCCCCCAATTGTGTACTCTTCCCCTGGGTTTTGTTTCCCAGGTGCATTACTTTGCACTTCTTTGTGTTGACTCTAAGCTGCCACACATTTGACCATTCCTCCAACCTTGCCAAGTCCCTTTTCACCCTTTCCACCCCACCTTGCATATCAACCATGTTGCAGATCTTTGTGTCATCTGCAAAGAGACATACCTTCCCTTCCCTTCCAGTCCCTCTGCAATGTCACTTATAAAGACATTAAAAAGGTACTGGCCCCAGTACTGAACACTACGGTACCCCAGTAGTAACCCCCCTTTCTTCACTGTGGACTCCATTTACTATTACCTGCTGTGTCCTGTTGTCCAGCCAGTGTTTTACCCAGGCTATCACCCTGGGACCCACTCCCAGGCTGGCTAATTTGTTTATTAATGTTTTGTGCAGGACTGTGTGAAATGCCTTGCTAAAGTCTAGGTAGGCCATGTCTACAGCCCCTCCCTGGTCTACTGCTTTGGTCACCCAGTCAAAGAAATCAATTAGATTTTTCTGACATGAACTTCCTGCTGTGAATCCATGCTGCCTTGGGTCCTGTGCTCCACTGGCCTCTAGGTACTCAACAATTCTTTCTTTCAGAAGTGATTCGATCATTTTCTCTACCACTGAGGTCAAACTGACAGGTCTGTAGTTTCCTGCCTCTGTCTTGCTCCCACTTTTGTGAAGGGAAATCACATCTGCCCTCCTCCAGTCCTCAGGTACCACACCATCCTCCCTCGATTTATTAAAAGGGGGAGTCAGTGGTGTTACTAGTTCTTCCCTTAGTTATTTTAGAATTGTGGAGTGAATCCCATCTGGCCCCATTGCTTATTCACCTTCGATTTTAAGAGTTCTTTCAGAACGCTTTCTTCTGTGAAAAAAATAATATCAACCCCCCTATCCAGAGTGTTTCAATTAACTGGATTAGGTATCTCCCCAGGCTTTTCCATTGTGAATATGGAGCAGAAGTATTCATTCAGTATCCCTGCTTTTTCACTGTCCATCTCTGCCCAACCACCTTCCTCTTTATTCAACCTCAGTATCCCTGCCTTAGTCTTTCTTTGCTCCCTATTGTACCTATAAAAGGTTTTATCCCCCTTCTTAACTGAGTTGGCTATCTTTTCCTTGGTTTGGGTATTTGTTATTCTGACTGCCTTCCCCGCTTCCTTCTGCTTTAACTGGTACAGTTCTTTGTCCTGCTCCTTCTGTGTTTCTTTATACTTCCTGAATGCTATCTTTTTCTCCCTAACCTTCCCTGCCACTTCTTTTCAGAACCATAGTGTTTTTTTTCTTTTATTTTGATTTGTTTATTTGCTTTACACAAAGGCTTGTTGCCTCTGTGATGGCGGTTTTGATGTTTCCCCATTGTTGCTCCACACCACCTTTTTGCCTGTTTGCTAGTGCTTTTCTAAGGCAATCTCCCATTTTGACAAAATCAGCCCCCCTGAAGTCCAGTACCTTCACTTTTGTATGGCTTGGCTCTACAGCTAAGTGTATCATAAACCACACAGATTGGTGGTCGCTTGTTCCCAGATGGCTACCCACTTCAAGATCAGAGATCCACTCTCTGTCCCCATTTGAGAGTACCAGGTCTAAGACTGTGCCCTCCTAAGTGGGTTCCAAAACTAGCTGTCGGAGGCATGCCCCTGTAGGGCATTGAGAATGGCCCAGCTCTTGGATGTGGCTGCAGCAAACATGCTCCAGTCAACATCTGGTATATTCAGGTCCCCCCATCAGCAATATCTCCCCTTTTTCTTCCATCCTATGGATGCCTTCTATCATTTCCTTGTCCATTTCCTCCCCCTGAGATGGGGATCTGTATACAACCCCTGTGCAGACTGTGGTGCCATTTCCAGTCTCTAGGGTGACCCACAGTGCCTCCTCAACTCCCTGTTTACCCTTTAGTTCTTTTGATTTGATCTCTTCCCTTACATAGAGAGCTCCTCCTCCTCCTCCTCTTCTTCCCTCCCTGTCTCTTCTGTAGATTGTGTACCCTGGTATGTTGACATCCCATCCATGGTTCTCTGTGAACCATGTTTCTGTGACTTCCACAATATCCAGGCATTCCTCTTTCATCAAGGCCACCATTTCAGGGAGCTTTTTACCTAGACTAAGGGCATTGGTACTCATTACCCTCCATTTTTCATGGCTTTATTTCTTTTCCCCATCCCTGTCCTTACTGCCTTTGTCTTTTTCTTCATTTACTCCTGCCCTTCTCCCTATCGACTGCTCTGTCTTGATGTTTACCTCACTAACTACACTGATTTTTTGGGGGCTAGGACTTCCCTTCTCCTTTTCAGTGCCTCCCCCCTTGGCTAGTTAAAATGCTTGCCAATGAAGCATTTAAACCTATCACCTTGGATCCTGGTTCCCCTCCTGGATAGATGCATACCATTGCACCTGTATAGGCCTGCATCCCTCCAGGTGGGGCCCATGTCCCCAATCAAGTCAAATCCCTGAGCTCTGCACCAGTTTTTCAATTTCAACCAGCCATTGAATCCCATAGTGCAGAGTACCCTAGCCGCATCCATGCCATAGACAAGCAGCACTTCTGAGAAAGTTACCGTGTGTGCTACTTGTCTAAGACCCCTTCCCAACTCCACAAATTCCTGTTGCACTGCTCTGATCCCATTCTCAGCCAGGTAATTTGTACCTAGGTGGATAATGTCATCCAGCTCACTTCCCCTTGCAGCTGCTCCCATGATCCTGAGGATTCTTTTCCTGTCCCTTTATGCCATGGTGCTTGGCAGGCACCTTACCTCCCTTTCCTCTTCCTCCCCCAGTTCTACCTCCCTAACAATTGAGTCCCCCACCAGGAGTTGTTTCCTTCCCCTGTGGGGTCCGGTGCCATCCCCCCATGGGTCTCCATTGTGGAGGTTCCCAGCATCCTCCTTGGTCTCCACTGCAGGTGCCTCCATAGAGGAACCGTGCTCCGCCAGAGTGATGAATGGATTGTGGAGAGGCACAACTGGAAGGATGCACCTCTGTTCCACCACCCTCACCCTCCCTGAGCCCACCGTGGTCCAATCACTCCTCTTTCTTGGCAACCTCTGAGGTAGTGGTGGTGGCCTGGGTGGAAGCGGTTATGGGGAAACAATTTGAAATACACAAATTTGTTTCTCGCATAGGTTTTCCAAGGTTTTTTTTACAAGTAATTGTACTTTAGTTTAACTGTTGCAGTGGGAGTTGTTGCTTAGCGGTGATCTAACATGGTGGATTTTGTTTCTGTATTTTCAGGGGTCGTGGTGGTGTTCTTAGGGTTCTCCTTGGTGAAGTGGCTGACTGGCATCTTTTGTGTGGGTTATGCCAGGATTTAACATGGCAGAAAGGTGCCAGTTAAACAAATAGAGTCTCCTGTTCTCAGACCACATTGTATAAATAAATTTGCAAAGAACATAAATTAAGTATTTCAGTTAATTAGTAATATATGTGTTGTAAGCTTTGTGGGAGGATAGGAGAAACAAGTACAGCACTTTGGAAATATTTCTACAAAAGAAATGTCACACTGTGCTTTTCAGTCTCTACTGAATACAGAAGAACATGCAGACAAGTAGTGCAGCACATTTTACATTTCCACAACCTCTCAAGAACTGCATTGAGCAGTATGATGAACAGTCACAAGACAGACAGAGGGGGTAGGGTTGCTATAGCAACTCACCCTTTGACCCACAGATTCCTGCTTACATAAAGACGTCGGGTGACAGCAATGACTGCAGAGTTTTTCTAATTTGGTGTTCCACAGAAAAGTTTAGTGAATGGCAGAATTGTGTCATAAACAGCAGAATTTTTGATGAAATTAAAATAAAAATTGGAATTATATATTATAAAACTGAACTTTGGAAAATAAGGACAGTATCACAAAAAATGAGAGTGGAAGAGTAAGAAACAACACTTTGCAAATTCGATTCCTGCCTAAATTAAGGGACTCACATCACTAAATTGTTTGCAGAATATACTGTTTTAACAGTTTAAATTCATGCCCTTGAAAATAGAGAAAATAAAAACCAGTGAATATTTCCTGTTATACAGTATTTCTGTGAATTACACTGTGAACAGTGTTTTTCAACCTAATACTTGCATTCCACAGTTCATTGCATATTTTCTGCAGTACACATGATTATTCCTTGTGTCATACCTGAATTCCATGGAAAAAGCACATTCACCAAAGGTGAATATCTGCTGGAATTTCATGAAAATTTCAGAATTCTACAAACATTTTGCAGAATCAGAATCCAAAATTTTCTCCCGGGGTAGCTGCAAGACCTCAGACATCATGGATCCATGGCGGGAGGTCATGCCAAATTAATCTGATAGATTTCATTGACTAGATGACCAGGGAACTTGACCAAGGGAGTACAGTGGACGTGGCCTATTTGGATGTTAGCAAGGCTTTCAACGTGGTGCCACATAAAAGGCTGATTAAGAAGATGACCAACCTAGGGTGGGATCTATAATGATTAATTGGGTTAAGAAACTGGTTAAAGGATAGGAGACAGAGGGTGGTGGTTGATGGCACTCATTTTAAAGAGGGGAGTAGGACCAGTGGGGCACCACAGGGCTTGGTAATGGGATCAGTCCTCTTCAATATCTTCATAAGGGACATTGCAGAAGATCTGGAAGAGAAGGTATGCCTTTTTGTGGATGAGACCAAAGTCTGCAATAGGGTGGGCACCCATGAAGGGATGGAAAAAGTGTGTAGGGATCTTGGGAAACTCAAGGAGTGGTCAAAAACATGGCAGTTGGGGTGAATGTGAAAAAGTTCCAAATAATGCACCAAAGGCATACTGTAGAAACCTTGCTCTGAGTATAGGATGGAGGAGAGATTGACAGTAATTAAGGCAGTGTGACAAGGCAATGCTAGGGCCAGTGGGATGCTGGGTTGCAAAGGTAGGAGTACCTCCAACAGGAGGAGGGAAGGGGTGTTGCCATCATATCGCTTGCTGGTGAGGCCACACCTGGAGTACTATGTTCAGTTTTGGAGGCTGCACCTCTGAAAAGACATAGAGTAGAGGCAGTCCAGAAGAGAGTGACTAAAGGGGTGTATTGTTTGCACAAGGAGCCCCATGAGGAGAGACTGAGTGATCTCAACATGTACACCCTGAAAGAGAGGAAAGAGAAAGGTGACATAATAGAAACCCACAAGCACCTCAAAGGGGTGAACAGGGTAAAGGCAGGGAGTCTATTTTAAATACAAACAAGCACCAAGACCAAGGAGCATGCAAAAAAGCTGGGGGAGAATTCAAGATTGATGTGAGGAAACATTTATTCACTGAAAAGGTAGTGGATGCCTAGAGCAGACTGCTAGCAGAAGTGACGGAGACTAGAACAGTGGTGGACTGCAAACATGCATGGGGCAGGCATAAGGCTACATTAGATAAGTGGCATGGAGGTGGGGGAGTTGATGAAGATCAGATAGGCTCTGCAGAGACAGGACAGATAGGGGTAATCTGAGCAGACTAGGTGAGCCAAGTGTTTCTTTTTCTACCATCAAATTCTATGTTTTTAGACTAGGCAGATCACATGGCTCACTCAGTCTCACAGGGAGGTCACATTCTCATGCAGTAACACAAGGAGGTCACCTGAACACAGGCAGGTCACATGATGCACTCAATCCCACAGGTGTCTCACATGACTCACTTAGTCACACAGTGAGGTCACCTGACTCATTGAGTCACAGAGGGAGTTCATATGACTCAGTCATATTGTGAGGTTATGCAACTTGCTCAGTCACACAGGAAGGTCACAAGATAGTCACACAGGGAGGTTACATGGCTCACTCAGTGAAACTGAAGCTGGAAAATAGGACATCCTTTCTTATAGTTTTCAGCTCTACTGTACTGGAGAGGGTATTTAGATATACATTCTTTAAGTGCCATACAATAAACTGTCTTATCAGTACAGCAGTAGTGCAATGGCTTATGGCACTTGTGACATGAGTTTGAGAGCAAACTTGGGGTGCTGTAGGGCCAGTGGGAGGAGGAGGATGAGCATCCCAGTGGATGCTTACCTCCTTGGGGGTGAGAAGTGGTCCAGCTCAAATGCGTTAGTGCCACCTGTGGAATGGCTAAGAGCTGCATTATGATACCTGGGGTGTCACAGGTGGTGCAGTAATGTGGAATGGCAGCAGGAAGGAGAGATGGCTGGCTCAGTGCTGTACTAGTGATAACTGGGTGTCACATGAGGGGCAGTAATGTGGGATGGCAGTGAGAGGGAGAGATGGCTTGCTCAGTGCTGCTCTAGTGATAGCTGGGGTGTCACAGGTGGTGCAGTAATATGGGATGGCAGAAGGAAGGAGAGATGGCTGGCTCAGTGCTGTACTAGTGATAGCTGGGTGCCACAGGTGGGGCAGTAATGTGGGATGGCAGTGAGAGGGAGAGACAGCTGGTTCAGTGCTGCTCTAGTGATAGCTGGGGTGTCACAGGTGGTGCAGTAATGTGTTATGGCAGTAGAAGGGAGAGATGGCTGGCTCAGTGCTTTTCTAGAGGTAGCTGAGGTGTCACAAGTGGGGCAGTACTGTGTGATGGCATTGGGAGGTAGAGACAGCTGGCTCAGTGCTGCATTAGTGATATCTGGGGTGTCAGAAGTGAGGCAGCAATGTGGGATGGCAGTAGAAGGGAGAGACGGCTGGCTCAGTGCTCTGCTAGTGATACCAAGGGTGTCACAGGTAGTGCAGTAATATGGATGGCAGTGGGAGGGATAGACAGTTGGCTCAGTGCTGTACTAGTGTCAACTGTGATGTCACAGGTGTGGCAGTAATGTGTTATGGCAGTAGGAGGGAGAAACAGCTGGGTCAGTGCTGTGCTAATGTTACCTGGGGTGTCACAGGAGGTGCAGCAATGTGGTGTGGCAGTGGGAGAGAGATGGCTGGCTCAGTGCTGTACTAGTGATAGCTGTGGTGTCACAGGTAGTGCAACATTGCAGAGTGGCAGTGGGAGGGAGAGATGGCTGGTTCAGCACTGCATTAGTGATACCTGGGGTGTCACCGGTGGGACAGTAATGTGGGATGGCAGTGGGAGGGAGAGACAGCTGGCTCAGTGCTGTGCTAGTGATAGCTGGGGTGTCACAGGTAGTGCAGTAATGTGGGATGGCAGTAGGAGGGAGAGGTGGCTGGCTCAGTGCTGTACTTGTGATACCTGGGGTGTCAGGGTGTAGCAGCAATGTGGGATGACAGTGGGAGGGAGAGATGGCTGGCTCAGTGTTGTGCTAGTGATAGCTGAGCTGTCACAGGTAGAGCAGTAATGTGGGATGGCTTTAGGAGAAAGAAAGAGACAGCTGGCTCAGTGCTGCACTAACAATAGCTGGGGTGTCACAGGTACTGCAGTATTGCAAGTGGCAATGGGAGGAAGAGATGGCTGTCTCAGTGCTCTGCTAGTGATAGCTGGGGTATCAGGGTGTAGCAGCAATGTGGGATGGCAGTGGTAGGGAGAGATGGCTGGCTCAGTGCTGTGCTAGTGATAGCTGGGGTGTCACAGGTAGTGCAGTAATATGGGATGGCAATGGGAGGAAGAGATGACTGGCTCAGTGCTGCACTTGTGATACCTTGGGTGTCAGGGTGTAGCAGCAATGTGGGATGATAGTCAGGGGGAAGAGATGGCTGGCTCAGTGCTGTGCTAGTGATACCTGGGGTGTCACAGGAAATGCAGTAATATATGAGAGCAGTGGGAGGGGACAGACAGCTGACTCAGTGCTGCACTAGTGGTACCTGGGGTGTCACAGGTAGACCAGCAATGCTGAATGGCAGTGGAAGGGAGAGGCAGCTGGCTTAGTGCTGTGCTAGTGATACCTGGGGTGTCACAGGTAGTGCAGTAATGAGGGATGGCAGTAGGAGGGAGAGATGTCTGGCTCAGTGCTCCACTAGTGGTACCTGGGGTGTCTCAGGTGTAGCAGTAATGTGGGATGGTAGTGGGAGGGGGAGATGACTGGTGCAGTGCTGCACTTGTGATACCTTGGGAGTCAGGGTGTAGCAGCAATGTGGGATGATAGTGGATGGAGAAGATGGCTGGCTCAGTGCTGTGCTAGTGATACCTGGGGTGTCACAGGAAGTGCAGTAATACATGATAGCAGTGGGAGGGAGAGACGGCTGGCTCAGTGCTGCACTAATGATAGCTGGGGTGTCACAGGAAATGCAGTAATGAGAGATGACAGTAGGAAGGAGAGACGGCTGACTCAGTGCTGCACTAGTGGTACCTGGGGTGTCACAGGTAGACCAGCAATGCTGATTGGCAGTGGAAGGGAGAGATGGCTGGCTCAGTGCTGTGCTAGTAATACTGCAGGTGTGGCTATTTACAAGTGAAGGAGCACACACCTAACTCCTCAAAGGTGCACCAGTCAAACAGGAACCAAAACAAAAAGAAACAAACATTTGTCAATGCCAAATGTTTTTCTTGCTTGTATTTGCTGTGTAGTTCTTGAGCATACAATAGTTAGCACACACTGTGACCCCAGAGCCGCCCACACATGCCCTCTTACCAACACAGACCTGCCCAGATGTTGTGGCCCTGCAAACCCCACAGATACAGGAACCATCCTCATCCAGACCCACCTAAAAAATGGGGTTATGGTGAAGAGCCAGACAGCATGAGTGTGTGTGTAGGGGAAGGGTAGTTTGTGGCCAGCTTGTCTGTGATTGGTAGTGGTTGGTGGGGTGTGTACAAAGAAAGAGGAACAGAGTGAAGGTTTCTGCTCTCCTTTCTTTTTTCTCCCCACCTCCTATCAACCACCAAGCACAGGCAATGTAGTCAAGAAGTATCACCAACACACACACACACACACACACACACACACACACACACAGACGCTCCCTCTGTGTGGCTCACAGCAATCCACCCCACTCCAAAACCAACAAGCTTTGTCACAGCCACTATGACTGTGAATGCATTAACTAGATAAGGGTGTTTCATGGGCTTAAACATAAACATTTATTTATTTAAAAAAATATCAGATTTACAAACCTTTGAGCCAGAAACTCATTTACAAAGGCACCTCGTTGAAACTAATACAAAGACAGCACAGTTAACAAGTCCAAAAACAATGGCTCAGAGAGCAGACAGTTATAACAATCATTCACTGGAGATACATGGGTAGCAGTAGATAAACAGATTACATAGTTTAGGCACACAGGCACCACATCAAGAGACCAAAGCAGTTCAAACAATATACAATGGCTAAAGCAAATAGACAGCAGGAGTCAAAGAGAAGCCCAGAGTGTTCACATGAAGGCTGTTGCATATAATAACTGAATCAAAGTATAGTACATTGAGAAAGGGCATATTTAAGCAATAAGGCATGACAGGGTGTGTGTTATCATGTAATAACGTCACTCCTGGGGTGGGTTGAAGCACGAGGCGAAGCCGAGTATTTATTGATTTATTTATTTGCATGTATTTATTTGATCCACTGGATCAACAATATTTGAACAAGCTGTGCCCAGTGCAGATTTTACAGCACTGGTCCTGGTTGGTGATCTGGGCTTTACCCATACTACACTGCATATGGCTTAGTGATATACTGTACAGATGGCTGCAGAGTCTAACCCATTGAAGGTTGAAGTTTCAGAAAACCATTATGCTACAAATATCAAGACTCACTCTATCCCTCACCCCTCCAGTCACAATTAATCCTCTACCAAAGTCATGCTTAAATACTGGTGCCTCTACATCCATGCCACTAAGCTTTTAATGCCAACATGCTTCTTCTGTTGCTGTGAGTTAAACTCTTTATTTAAAAACATTTTGTTGAGACATTTTTGTTTTAGTATATCCATGGTCAGGAAAAATGAATTTGTAAAAGAAACCAAAATCCCCATTTATCAGTTCATTGAATCACAATACAGCATGTTATGAATTTTTCAGACTCTATGTGTAACCTACAGTAAGTCAAACAGAAATTAGACACAAATTCCTACCTATCTGCAAGTGAAGCAAATGTGGTTATTATCATTCACCCATAGTCACAGCCAGGATTCACATTGCTAGACTCTGGGTAAGTATGACAAGTTTCCTAAATACTGGTACCTTATCCAGCTGTGTTCTGCTTGGGTGTGTGTGTGTATATGTGTGTGTGTGTGTGTGTATGTATGAGTTTAACCATGTAATTTTCTATAGTATATTGTACAGCACTGTGAATCCTGGCTGCAGTGTCCTTTCTCTGCTGTGGCTAAGCAAGACACTGTAACAAGGCACTGGCCTGCTGTAGGGGCCATTAGACATCAAACCAAAGGGTACTCTGTGAAGACTAACTTGGAGAAGATGCAATAAAACAAACCTGAATGACAGCCCCAGACGTCATAAAACACCCAGAGAAAATCAGAAATAAATCCTCTCACAGCCTAGGCAGAAACAAAACAATGGATTGAAGTGAGAACTCAAAATTGTAGTAATACATATATTCCTGATTTTAACATGTAGTTTTCCTTTAAGAAGATTCAGTAGGATATAAACAGTAGCCCAGAACTGCCTGTCTGAGAATGAAGTTGGTATATTATTCGGAAAAAGGCACGGTTGGATCTCTTGCTATGCAATGTCCTGCAAAGTAACACACTGACTGCTCTTAGGATGGTGGTGTCAAATGCTGTGAGGTGCCATGGGGAACTTGTTATGCAGAAAGTTCCAGAAAGTGTTTAACCCATTCTACTTCTAATAGCTTTCTATGATGTCTGTACTATCTATTATAGCACTGATGATCTGGGCAGTTTCTGTGCTTTTATGCTTGTGTATAGTTTGATAAAATTAAGTTTTAAAATTGAAACACTCCTGCTAGCTAGACCTGACACACACAGAAAATACAAATAGTGAATTAGAGCTATTTAGTAGCTGTTGTCTTACAGCAGTCCCAGTTAGCAAGCTCTACTCTGGACTGTGTAGGTAGAAGCCCAAGAGGGCGAGGAGCAGCAAGGTCAGCTCCCAGGGTGGGGACTGACCAAAGGAGCAGACACGAAAGCCCACTAGGCCTATTCTGCTGGCAATTTTATATGTTAATATGCTTACTACACCAACACCATGAACCATAAAACAGATGACTGCTATAACTAGGGAGGCTATATAGCACAGTGGTTTAAGGCTCTTCTCTGCAGATCTGGAGTTCTAGGTTTGAATCCCACAGCCCCCACACAAATGTGGAGTGTCTTTTTAAGAAAGTATAAAATACTGTGAAATTATTTTAAAGAAGTGCACATGCTAAATCCTATTGCCACATTCAAAACATCATACCCTACCTACTTATCACACATAAACTCAACTATATTAAAAAAATTATTTTAAGCACTTTTTTTTTACCAGGAGACACACACTAAGCTGAAGGCTTGTTTACAGGTGTGACCCGGGAGCACAAGGAAGTTAAGTGATTTGCGTAGGGTCACACAGTATGCAAGTGGAGGCAGTGGGAGTCAATTCCAGGTCTCCAGGTTTGTAGCTCAGAGTCTTAAACCACTGCCTACTTAACCATTTACAACATGGTTACACTTATATATAATACATACTTCTCAAACTTGAAAGAAAAAATACACTGTATCATCAAAGTCTCTCTTTACCAAGTAATGTGCCCATGTTTAAAATAATTTGAATCCCCCCAAAAAATGTGCCCTGGCATGAAACTGCATGTTTGACTGTAAAGATAATTAAAAATTGTATTTCTAAATGCATTACTAACACCAATGTTTCATGAGTAAAACAATTTCAACCCCTACACCCCAGTGACAGATTGCATTCTGGGAAGATTGTCTTGGCAATATGCTATAAAAAAAAACAGGTTTAATGGAGCGAATGCTGACATCCGATTTCTAATGTCCATGATAAAATAAAAAATAGTTAAGATTTTTTTTATGTCTGCTCTGATCAGAATAGCTTTTAAAATCTCCAATTGTTTTCTTGTTCAATGTTTTCTAATACATCTCAAACTTAAAAGAAAAAACACACTTTATCATCAGTCTGTTTTCAGCTTCCTACCATACACTTCATTTGTAAAAAAAAATGATCTTGTCACAGACCACAATCAGCACTAACTACTAAAAGAATGCAGATACCTACTTTTACAATTTAGCAAATACTTGAAATCTAACTGAGTAGGGTTTCTGTAAGAAAACAGCTACAGTCTGTAAATTATGGCATTTTATTGCATTGACGATCTGGGCAGTTAGATCTTGGTTTGAATCCCACAACCCCGACAAAAAAAATATGAAAAGTTTCTTATGGAGCTAATCAGCACTAACTGCTTATAGAATGCTGATACCTACATTTACAGCTTAGCAAATACTTGAAGCTGAACTGAGTGGGGTTTCTGTAAGAAAACAGCTAAAGTTTGTATTAATTATAGCACTGATGATCTGGGCAGTTTCTGTGCTTTTATGCTTGTGTATAGTTTGATCAAATTAAAAGTTTTAAAATTGAAACACTCCTGCTAGCTAGACCTGACACACACAGAAAATATAAATAGTGAATTAGAGCTATTTAGTAGCTGTTGTCTTGCAGAAACTCCAGTTAGCTAGCTCTCCCCTGGACTGGGAAGGGAGAAGCCCAAGAGGGCGCGGGGGCATCAAGGTCAGCTCCCAGGGTGGGGACTGACCAAAGGAGCAGACAGGAAAGCTCACTAGGCCTATTCTGCTGGCATTTTTGTATGTTAGTATGCTTACTACACCAACACCATGAACCATAAAACAGATGACTGCCATAACTAGGGAGGTAGTATAGCACAGTGGTTTAAGGCTCTTCTCTGCAGATCTGGAGATCTAGATTTGAATCCCACAGCCCCCACACAAATGTGGAGTATCTTTTTAAAGAAAGCATAAATACTGTGAAATGATTTTAAAGCAGTGCACATGCTAACTCCTATTGCCACATTCAAAACATCATACCCTAACTACTTACCACATATAAACTCAACTATATTAAAAAAATAATTTTAAGCACTTTTTTTACCAGGAGAGAGACACTAAGCTGAAAGCTTGTTTACAGGTGTGACCCGGGAGCACAAGGAAGTTAAGTGATTTGCGCAGGGTCACACAGTATGCAAGTGGGGGCTGTGGGAGTCAAATCCAGGTCTCCAGGTTTGTAGCTCAGAGCCTTAAACCACTGCCTACTTAACCACTTACAACACGGTTACACTTATATATAATACATACTTCTCAAACTTGAAAGAAAAAATACACTGTATCATCAAAGTCTGTATTTACCAAGTACTGTGCCCATGTTTAAAATCATTTGAACTCCCCCAAAAAATGTGCCCTGACATGAAACTGCATGTTTAACTGTAAAGACAATTAAAAATTGTATTTCTAAATGCATTACTAAGACCAATGCTTTCAAATTTTTGAAACTACTAAAGACAAATTATATATAAACTATACATATATAAAATTTTTAAGAAAAACATGTGGCTTTTACTGTAAATTGGAATGTGTGTGTAGGTCTCCTTCTGAGGCCCCAGGTGGCTCTGATAATCATTTGTTCCAAAGGATTTTTAAGTTGATTTGAAGACATTAAATATCTTCTGTTCTGTTCTCCACTGCACAGGCATGTCTGTTGGTTGATAAGGTCCCAAACTAGCGTATCTTGTTACAGCATGCTAGAGCTGTCTCATGCCCCTCCCACATGAATCAGAAAAAAGTTTGGGGTGGAGGCGGAGGTGGATCTTACTCCCAAAAAAAACCCTAATGCTGCCTCCCGCTACTCAGGTTCCAGTTCTTGTACCACCTATTTAAGAAAGAAATTGTACCTTGCAACCATTGACTAACATGAAAGCGTATTTATTTGAGGGCGGAAAGCATTGCTTGGAGGAGGTAAGGCATAGGCGACTATTTACCCCGTCAGTCAGTTCCATGGACAGAAAACATGACATCACTTCTTTTGTATATGCAATACTCCTGTTGGCTCCAGCCACAGTCTTAAAAATTAATATCACTCCACTTTCCATTTGGAATTTTTTTGGCGAGAGTAAGCGGCTCCCTTCCCACCACCACCACTACATAATTGATCTTGTGCATCATTTAGCCCCCCAATCTCCTCCTCTACTGAAAACAAAATCACTGTGCTAATTTCTAGTACAATAACCCCACTCTTATGTAGCCCCACTGTCATTTAGTGTTGTTGGCAGTCCAGAAAAGACAAAAAAAAGTTAAAAAAAGTTTCTCTGCTTTCCTACTTTGTTCTCTGTTCCACCCCTATGTTGGTCTGAACCTTATCTGACTTTTAGGGTATTTGGCAAGTGCGAGGTTTTTTGGTTTGGCTTGTTACACTGGCTAAATTGTTTTTGGCAATTGCTTATGATGAAGTTTGGGTTCCTTAACTCAGAAGTAGTGCCCTACTTAGCCCTTCCCATCTACTATTCTGTCCTGAAGGTTCTGTCCCCTACCTATATACTACCTCCTGTACCTGTTCACCCTCCTAGTACTCTCTCACCTCCGATTTGTTGTTTCATAAATTTCACTGTATATATAGCCATGTAAATATTGTTCTGTATTTATCTGCCTTTTTTCATTGTATAACCTATTCTGTTCTACTATGAACTAATTGCTATATTTTGTTACAATGTACTTTTCTACTATGTACTAATTGTTATATTTTGTTACAATATACTATTATTGCTGTATCTTTTTTTCTCTGTATCCCCTCTCTCCGGGTCGCACCTGGAAACAAGCTTTTGGTCATGGCGCCTTTCCCGGTTACCAACTTTTAAATAAATAAGTAAAATAAATAAATAAATATGCATCACCGTGCCCTTTCTGGCATTGAATTTCAACTGCCAAATTCTGGACCACCTCTTCAACCTATGCAGGTCCTTCTGCAACTCCCTTGCTCCTTCCTCACTGTCCACTCTGCCACAGTGCTTAGTGCTATCTATGAAAAGACACACGATGCCCAGTATTCCTTCTCCTGGGTCACTGATGAACATTGTGAACTAGACTGGACCCAGAACCGAGTCCTGTGACACCGCACTCGCACTTGTTACCTATCTGTCCCTTGACTTGACTCCATTTACCACTCCCCTCTCAGTCAACTACACACCCATCTAACATGGTGCTGTGCTGCACCTCGATCTTCTAACTTTTTCAGCAACCTTCTGTGAGGCAATACTTTGAGTTCCTTGTTGAAGTCGAAGTCATGTAAATCACTTGTTCTTTATCTACTGCCTCCATTATCCAGTCAAAGAATACCATCAGCTTGATCTGACCAGACATTCATGCCATGTATCAATGCTGTTTGCCATCCTGGAGCCCATTTTTCCACAGGTAATCCAATAAGTCCTCCTCGACTAGTGTGACCATCCGTTTACCTACAATGGAGGCAAGCCTGACAGGCCTGCAGTTAACTGGTTGCTCCTTGTCTCTTCCCTTGTGGGCCGGAACTACATCTGCTACTCTTCAGTCTTTCAATACAACCCCTGACCATACTGAGCTGTTAAATAACACTGCCTGGAGTTCAGCCTGTTCTGATGCCTCATCCCTGTGCACCCTTGGGTGCATTCCATCTGGTCCTGAAGCCTTAGCAATTTTCAGGGCTGTAAGCTCTTTTCTGACCCTTTCTCCTATAAATACCACCTGTCTCATGTCTGGGATCCCCCTTGCAGCGACCTTTAAGTCACTTACTGGCAAAGAAATACAAAATCACACATACCCCCCTAATCCGAAGCATCATGGGTTGTATATGCAAATCCCCGCAGAATATTATGTTGGTTCAACTTTAAGCAGAAATGCATGGTGCAGAAAGGCCTCTCATACAGACTGCAAAGGGTGCCAACAGAAAGACACAGACACACGTTTTGTCTTACCAGGACGCATCAGTGTGCCTCATCTGTATGACACCCCAGTGGAATGAACCTGCTACCCTAAGATGGTCTATCTGGGTAATGTCGTGGTGAACCCAATAAAAACAAAAAACAAGCTAAAAAAACAAGGAACCTCAATACACATGCACTGAGGCAATGGTTACCCCAAAGGGCACTGGCCGGGAAGTCAAGTTTCAAAGAAAAACAAAATCACACATACCCCCATAATGCATTTACTGGCAAATACCCACAATCCTCCACTGTAAATACTGAGCAAAAGTTGTCATAAAGAATGGCTGCCTTCTGCTTGTCCTTTGATAAGTGGAAGGAAGACCCACCGGACAAAAAGGATTGGGACTGGGGGGCACCAAGGATCAGTGTAATGGAGATTGGGGAGGGATGGTGGAACCACATGACACCAGGGATAAGTGTAATAAGGATGGTTAGAGTGTGGCTGAACCACCAGATACCGGCCAGTGTTTGATGTTAAGTCTGTTTCACTGACTTGATACTTAGTACAACTTGTCTCAGACCAATTGCAGTGTCCCGTAACTTAATCAATTGGGGCCGGTCAGCAGCATATGTTGTAAAGAACTCCCTCCACACATCTTAGCCTGCCACCCTCTCCACACAGTCCACCCAGTTCAAAACTCACACCTAGGAATGCAAAAATACAAATTGTCCCTCAGAACATACAGTTCCTAATCTTAGCAGTCTCACCACCAGGTCCGAACCCCAGCAAAGTCTTCTAACAAGTGTTCCCATTCAATCAGAAATTATGTAAGTTACGCAAAGAATTAGATGTTCAAGTACATCTCTATGCCTCGGGGGGGGGGGTTATATGCATGCAAGGAAATCATTTTTACCACCAACCTGAAACAAGAGAGATGGCAACAGTCACAATCTTTACCCTCCAAAACAGACATCAAGGGTATATAGCACCCCCAAATACCAGGACATCATGGAAACTCTGCTCCTGTAGTAGTTTTCGCTATCATATATGGGAGAGTTTATCTGTATTGGACTCAGGGGTGAGCTTGAAAGGATGATGGTAGGTGCAAAGAAAGGGACAATTTCTATGTCTATTTCAAATATGGAGGGTGAACTCAGGACCTGAACAAATCAGGTGGGGGGGGCAACAGGGCCAAGATGGGCAGGGGAAGGACTTTACCCCACATGCACCGACTAGCGAAGGGGAGAGGATAGTGCCATAAGGTAAACTGAGTATGGGTTTTAATTGAGCTATGCAGACAGCAGAGATTTGCAACCACCTGGTGTGTGTGTGTATAATCTTTTCTCAAAAAATTAGCTAGCTCCTTTTTTTGCATGTAGTGCTCCAGTGGGGCTGTATGTGTGTGTGTGTGTGTGTGTGTGTGTGTGTGTAATCCAATGGATGCACAACTCTTTTGAAACTCCATATTAGCTTTGGGCCACTGCAAACTAGGTAACACTTTCCTGACTGAAGAAGTGCAAAAAAAAAAGTTAAGCCTAAACCCTACCATACTGGCTGAAGATGGTGAATGGGACTGGTCAGCAGGGATGCCATGGTTGAAAATGAAAAGAGGGGAGGTGCATCATACCCTGCACGGCACGGACAAGTCCTTCCCCCAGGTGTAACACCTTAACAGCTTCCCCATACAGAATCTATGGCACCATTTCTCAGCCTGTACTACTAATGTCTGCAGGATACTTATGCAGCATGTCCCCTCCATTGTGTCCACTCTTCTGGCAAGTTCATCTGCAAACATAGCAGCCTGCTGTTGATTCCAACTTCCATGTCATTCACAGGCATATTAAACATCAGAGGACTCAGCACTAACTCCTGGGGTAAACCATTCGGAATATACTTTCACTATGACTTGTGACTGTCCACCTCCACATTCTCGATATCCTTCTCCAGTATATTTATTTATTTATTTAGCTTTTGTTTACTGGGTAGGTACACTAGACAAGTATTATGCCTGTTTTCAGGAACGACCTGGGAGAGTACAACATGAGGAACAACAGTCAAGGAGACATGGCAAAGACAGTACAGTTTTTTTGTCACAGTAAACAAACGTGGGAAATACATTATTTGACTCTAGGGGAAACATACAGTAGTAAGCACATTTCAGATTATACACTCTAGACTAGTTAGTTCAACTGACAGATATATACAGGTCATCATACATAGGAGTGGAGCATAGCTCAAGGACTGGATTGGTCATAATATAACTTATAGCATTGTCGTATACGCCCCCTAGGCTAGTTGGATCGCGGACAGGTATATACAGCTCATCACATTTTTTCTAAATATGCACATGTTAGACAGAAACAGAAACACTTGGTTGTACAAGTTTCTACCAAGTGACCAAGGTGCAATATGTCATGGTTAGCCTATGACCGTGGAGCAATAATGGGTGTAAAAATGCCCAAGGCTTTTTAGGCAGGAGTAGTCAGAAGTCATTGATACAGTGGGGAAAATATCTCCAGAAATTCAATGAAGACACCCTGGGGAGGTTCAGACAAAACAATTTGACACTTTACTCTAGGAAGGTTTGGGGCAATCACACTCTGATGCTAATTTTAGGAAACCCCACAGGGAATTCTGAAAACTCAGATAGGAAGGGGCAGCTCGGATATCCAAAGGCAGCGAATTCCAGAGTCTGGGTGCACTTATGGCAAAGTCCCAATCCCCCATGAGGGTTCAGGTAGGAGGGACTTTGAGCATCCCTGATGTGAGAGACCTAAGTTGGTAGAGGGTGGGATTCAGTTTAGGCAGAAGCCGGGCCAGCCCCTGGGGGGTACTAGTTCTGATCACTTTCCCAGAGAGGCATCCCAAACCAAAATCAAGGTATCTAGCTGGTGAAAGCCAGTAGTTTCTCATATAGCTCACAACGGTGGGTGAGTCGGGGGGGGCAGCCAAGGCAAAATGACAAATGTTATTGTAAGCAGTGTACCACCGGGTGAGATGTGTCTTTGGAGAGCGAGCAAATAGGTGCAGCCCATAGCTGAGGAAGGGAAGGAGCACACCCTTCGCTAGGGCAAGCCTGGCTGCTGGTGTAAGGTTATACTTGGCCCTATAGGCCAGACCCAGTTTGCAGTTTGCTGCCCTGCAGATGTTAAGGATATGATTACCCATATCAAGTTGGGGGTCAAGTGTTACCCCCAGATATTTGATGGAGCTCACTATGGGTAGTGAGGATCCATCTGCGCCGGTGACATGTAAGCAGGCCGATGAGGCTTTGATTTTAGCCATTGAGCCAAAGAGCATAGCCTGTATCTTTTTCAGGTTCAGGACCAGCTTGTGACTAGTAACCCATGACAATACCCTGTTAAAGTCATCAGTCAGGTTCTGGTTTAGGGTAGTGGCATTCTGGGAGTGATCCAGGATTACCAGATCATCTGCATACATGGTGGCGCAACAGCTGGTAGTAACCATGGGTAGTTGATTGATGAAGAGGGAGAAGAGGAGGGGGACCCAGTACCGAGCCTTGAGGCACTCCGGAGGTCACTGGTAGGGGCTCGGAGGGGACTTTATTGAAGCAAGTACGCTGTTTTCTGCCATGTAGATAACCCAATAGCCATTTAATGGCATGGAGGGGGAGAGGCCAAGTGACCACAACTGTGCACCAAGCAGTTTGTGGTCAACGAGGTCAAAGGCTTTGGACAGGCCGACAAATATTGCACCAGAGAGTTTGCCTTCGTCCATGGCTGTCTGGATACTTGATGTAACCGAGATTAAGGCTATGGTGGTGCTGTGTCCCTTATGAAAGCCGTGCTGGGCTGGGGACAAAAGTTCATGAGAGTGGATATATTCCGAAAGCTGCTCAGCCACTACCTTTTCAAGGAGCTTGCTAAGGGTTGGGAGAATGGCAATCGGTCGATAATTGTCAGGTAGTTTGGGATTTTCTTGCTTCAGTACAGGGACAATCCTCGCCTCTTTCCAGATGTCTGGGATGGTCCCCAGACCAAGGGATAGGTTGAAGATAAAGGCTACTGGTGAGGCAATGTGTACAGCACCAAGCTTAAGGAGTTTAGGCTCCAGGTTGTCTAGGCCAGGACTGGAGTACTGGGAGAGGCCAGCTAGGCATTTCTGCCAGTCCTGAACTGATACAGCCCTGAGGTGGAACATTTGATGTAGAGGGTGACCCTCCAGCAGAGTGGAGGGAAGGAGGTGGGACAGAGCCTCATCAGGTGAGAAGAGGGTTCTGAAGGCAGAGAGGTCAGAGAAGTGATTATTTAGGGAGTTGGCAATAGTATGAGGATTATTGCAGGAGACTCCATTTATGACCATATCCGTAACCCCCGGATGGGAGGATCTGCTGACAAGGGATTTAATATCTCTCCAGAACCTCCTGGGATTACTGGCAGAGCTTAGTAGGGCAGACTTGCAGAATTCACTCTTTGCTGCCCTGATGGCCTTTTTGCACTTGTTCCTGAGGTGTCTGTACCTTTGAATAATCATTGGATCACTGGTGCCTTTGGAACGAGCCCAACACTTATCTCTCTCTCCCGCATCTGGGCTAGGAGATTCCCATTTAACCAGAGGGTAGTGGACCCCCTCACCCTACGGGTGACCTTGGGAGCATGCTTGTCTTGCAAGGCCCCAAAGGTGGAGAGAAAGTAAGGGTTGCTGCCGAGGGGTCAGTGGCACCATACACCCCAGACCAGTCAGTAACTCTTAGATCTTCCACGAACTCCTCAGTATCGAATCTAGAGTTAGTTTCTGACATGCATAATTTTGTGTGGAATTTTGGGGGTGGGAATTTTCCATACACAGAAAACCGGTGAGTGGTCAGAGATGGAGTAAGATAATGTACCCGTTGATGAGATCCTGTCAGGATGGTTAGACATGATCCAGTCCAGTAAGGTGCTGGAGGATCCATTTGCTGTCCGCCTAGTTGGTTCCTGGATGAGCTGGGTCAGGGCAAGGTTAGCAAGCAGAGGCTCAAACTGCTTAACATTACCACTATCCCAGTTAAGGTTTGCATCCCCCAGGATTATGAGTTTGTTATCCCAGACTCTGGGACCAATTTTGTCCATGAGGTGAGTTAATCCAGGTAGCCCACCTCTTGGAGGCAACATGCTATGCTTTCTCCCTAAGTCTCTTATGATGTACAGTTTGAAAAGCCTGGATAGAAGGAATCTCCACTGCACAGCCCCTACCCACCTCCCTGGTTACCTCCGCGAGGAAGGCAGTCAGGGTGGTTTAGCAGGAGCTGCCCTTTTAGTGAACTATACTGTGTTCTAGAGACCAGCCCCATCTAGACTATAAGGTCAACTGCAGCATCATTTATGATTCACTTTGCTTGGAACAGAGGTAAAACTCAAAGAACAGTAAATGCGTGGTCTGACCTCACGCCCTTCATGATGGGAACGCCACTGCTGTACTTCACAAGCACCTTATTTGCAATGGAGTGCTCCTTGTTCTCGTACAGTATTATGGCTTGCATTGTATAAACATACTTCTAACTTCTGTTTTATGCAAATCACCTGAACTCCCAGGGTGCCCCTGTAACCAGCATGTAGCACCGAAGAAACATCTGAAGCTGCCAAGGTGTGTGCTAGCATAACTACCCATGCCAGACTTCGGCTACCGTAACCGGTCAGAGACTCAAGGCAATCTCACTATAGTTGACCTGGACTAGAGGTACAGGTACTGCAAATTTAATATCATCTCCCTGTCTCTCTCTGTCCCTCTTTCCGACTTCAGACGCTGGGGACAGGACTCTAACTCTTGGGCTGTAAGTTCTGTTGCTTTGTTCTTCACTCTTGGCCAGCTCATACTTACAGTTACTGTCATGCCTTTACCTCAGTGACATCACCGCAACCCCATCGCATGACACAATCTCAGCCAGTTGTGGGATGCAGAGCTCAACACAAGCTGTGACATAAAATGCATTACATGCAGTGTTTCCTGGGAGCTGTAGTTTCATGGGGGGGCTGTTTATCAGAGCCAGTTTGGGACAAACAGCTCCTACACAAACCTGTCCTCATTTTAGAAACATAGACTTTGATGGCAGATAAGGACCGCTTGGCCCACCTAGTCTGCCCATTTCCCTACCTATTGGATAAGCTGCAGATCCTAGTTAACCAACAGCCTACTTCTTCCTACCCTCCACTATAATTGCCTTATATCTGTCCAATGCATTCTTGAATTCCCCCATTGTTTTTGACCCCAAGACCTCCTCAGGAAGGCTGTTCCATGCGTCCACCACCCTCTCTGTGAAAAAATTCTTCCTCGCGTTGCCCCTGAGCCACCCCCCCATCTTCAAATTGTGCCCGCTTGTTCTTGCACATCTCATTTTCTGAAAGATGCTACTCTCTTGGACTTTGTTGATTCCCTTGAGGTACTTGAAAGTTTCTATCATGCCCTCCCCCTTCACTCCTTTCCTCAAGGGAATACATATTAAGTTCTTTTAGTCTCTTTTTGTATGGCTTTTGGTGCAGACCCTGCACCGATTTAATTGCCCTCCTCTGGACTGCCTGCATCCTGTCTATTTCCTTGCAGAGATGGGGTCTCCAGAACTGCATGCAGTACTCCACATGGGGTCTTACCAACTGTCTGTACAGAGGAATAACAACTTCTTGATTTCTACTGGTGATGCCTCTCCTTATTCATCCCAGTATCCCCCCAGCCCTTCTTACTGCCTTCTCACATTGCTTGCCTACCTTAAGGTCATCTGATATGACTACCGCAGGTCCCGTTCCATTTTTGTTGTTGTTAGTTCCTCCTCCCCATTGTGTACTCTTCCCCTGGGTTTTTGTTTCCCAGGTGCATTACTTTGCACTTCTTTGCATTGACTCTAAGATGCCATACTTTTGACCATTCCTCCAACCTTGCCAAATCCCTTCTCATCCTTTCCACCCCCCTTGTGTATCAACCCTGTTGCAGATCTTTGTGTCATCTGCAAAGAGACATACTTTTCCTTCCAACCTCTCCACAATGTCACCTATAAAGACCTTAAAGAGGACCGGTCCCAGTACTGAACCCTGCAGTACCCCACTAGTATCCTCCCTATCTTCAGAGTGTACTCAATTTACTATTATCCTCTCCGTCCTGTTGTCCAGCCAATTTGTTACCAAGGCTATCACCCTGGGACCCACTCTCAGGCTGACTAACTTGTTTATTAATCTTGTGTGGGGCTGTGTCAAATGTCTTACTAAAATCTAGGTAACCCATATCCACAACCCCTCCCTGGTCTACTACTTTGGTCACCCAGTCAAAGAAATCTATTAGACTCGTCTGACATGACCTTCCCACTGTGAATCCATGCTGCCTTGGGTCCTGTGCCCCTCTGGCCTCTGGGCACTCAACAGTTTCTTTCTTTCTTTCTTTCTTTCTTTCTTTCTTTCTTTCTTTCTTTCTTTCTTTCTTTCTTTCTTTCTTTCTTTCTTTCTTTCTTTCAGAAGTGCTTCCATCATTTTCCCTACCACTGAGGTCAAACCAACAGGTCTGTAGTTTTCTAGAAACATAGAATTTGAGGGCATATAAGAACTTCTTGGCCCACCAAGTCTGCCCATTTCCCTACCTAATGGATAAGCTGCAGATCCTAGTTAATCAGCAGCCTACTTCTTTCTTCCCCACCCCCTAGAATTGCCTTTTGGCTGTCCCATGCATGCTTGAATTCAATCACTGTTTTTGACTCTACAACCTCCTCTGGAAGGCCGTTCCATGCATCCACAACCCTCTCTGTGAAAAAATACTTCCTTATATTACCTCTGAGACACTCCCCCATCTTCAAATTGTGCCCCCTTGTTCTTGCACAACTCTTTTTTTGAAAGACGCTACCCTCTTGGACTTTGTTGATTCCCTTGAGGTACTTGAACATTTCTATCATGTCCCCCCTCTCCCTCCTTTCCTCGAGGCTATACATATTAAGCTCCTTTAGTCTCTCTTCATATGTCTTCAAGTGCAGACCCTGCACCATTTTAGTTGCCCTCCTCTGGACAGCTCCCATCTTGTCTATGTCTTTGCGGAGACTGGGTCTCCAGAACTGCACACGGTACTCCAGATGGGGTCTCGCCAGCTGTCTGTACAGAGGGATAACAACTTCCTGTTTTCTACTGGTGATGCCTCCCCCTATGCAGCCCAGCATCCCCCAGCCCTCCTTGCTGCCCTCTCACATTGCTTGCCCACCTTTAAGTCATCTGATATGACTACCCCCAGGTCCCTTTCCATTTTTGTTATTGTTAGTATCTCACCCCCCATTGTGTACTCTTCCCCTGGGTTTTTGTTTCCCAGGTGCATTTCCTTGCACTTCTTAGCATTAAATCTAAGCTGCCATACATTTGACCATTCCTCCAACCTTGCCAAGTCCCTTCTCATCCTTTCCACCCCACCTTGTGCATCAACTCTGTTGCAGATCTTTGCGTCTTCTGCAAAGAGACATACTTTTCCTTCCAGTCCCTCTGCAATGTCACTTACAAAGACATTGAAGAGGATCGGTCCTAATACTGAACCTGCGGCACCCCACTAGTAACCCCCCTTTCTTCAGAGTGGACTCCATTTACTATTACCCTCTGTGTCCTATTCTCCAGCCAATTCTTTACCCAGGCTATCATCTTGGGACCCACTCCCAGGCTGGCTAACTAGTATATTAATCTTTTGTGTGGGACTGAGTCAAATGCCTTGCTAAAGTCTAGGTAGGCCATGTCCTCAGCCCCTCCCTGATTTACTACTTTGGTCACCCAGTCAAAGAAATCTATTAGATTCGTCTGGCATGACCTTCCTGCTGTGAATCCATGCTGCCTTGGATCCTGTGCCCCTCTGGCTTCTTGGTACTCGACAATTCTTTCCTTCAGAAGGGATACCATCATTTTCCCTATCACTGAGGTTAAACTAACTGGTCTGTAGTTTCCCGCTTCTGCCCTGCTCCCACTTTTGTGAAGAGGAATCACAAAAGCTTCCTGCCTTTGCCTTGCTCCCACTATTGTGAAGGGGAATCACATCCACCCTCCTCCAGTCCTCCGGTACCACACCATCCTCCCATGATTTGTTAAAAAGGGTAGTCAGTGGTGTCACTAGTTCTCATACTAACATACTAACATACTAAAATGCCAGCAGAATAGGCCTAACGGTCTTTCGTGTCTGCTCGTTTGGTCAGCCAGCCCCCACCCTGGGTGCTGACCTTGCTGTCCCCCTCGCCTTCTCCCTTCCCAGTTCTGGATATTCTTGCTGCATTGGATTTTGCTTCCAGAACCCTTCCCCTGTACCTGTCCCACCCCCTCTTGAACCCCTCCACTGTCTCTGCCTCCACCAGCCCCCTAGGCAGTGCATTCCATGGTTCCACCACCCTTTCAGTGAAGTAGCACCTCCTCCTTTCTCCCCTGAATCTTCCCCTCAGCTTCCACCCATGCCCTCCTAGTGGCCCTTCCTCCTTCCTTGAAGCACCTGACTATTCCTCCCCTATTTACCCTCTTCATGTACCTAAAGACCTCTATCATGTCCCCGGTCCCTTCTCTCTTCCAATGTGTACATATTTAGCTCTTCGAGCCTCTCCTCATAGGTCCTGTCCCCCAAGCCCCAAAACATTTTGGTTGCCCTCCTCTGGACCCTCTCCAGGAGGTTAATGTCCCTCTTTAAGTGTGGCCTCCAAAACTGCATGCAATACTCAAGGTGCGGCCTCACCAAGCAGTTATACAGAGGGAGTATCACTTCCCTCCTTCTGGAGGTGATCCCCCTAGCGATGCATCCCAGCATCCTGTTGGCCTTGGCTGCTGCCCTCCTACAAGTCTCAGAGTTGTTCATCTTGACATCCACCACCACCCCCAGGTCCCTCTCAGCCATCGAGACTTGTAGCATTTCCCCCAGGGTGTACACTTGGCCTGGGTTTCTGGCCCCAGGTGGAGTACCTTGCATTTCCTGCATTGAACCTCAGCTTCCACTTTCTAGACCATCTTTCCAGAGCCTCCAGGTCCCCTGTGGGGCCACCCTCCCCTCCTCCCCATCCACCACAGCCCCCAGTTTTGAGTCATCTGCAAAGAGACTCATCTCACTCCTGATTCCTGTCCTTATGTCAGATACTTAGGTGTTGAACAGAAGGGGCCCAAGGACTGATCCCTGTGGGACCCCACTAATGACCCTCCTTGGGGATGAGACTATCCCACCAACTACGACCCTCTGGGTCCGGTCCTGGAGCCAATTGCCTATCCATCTGATCATCTGGTTCCCAACCCCCATTTCTCCCAGCTTATCCAACAGGCCCACGTGAGAAACAGAGTCAAATGCCTTGCTGAAGTCTAGAAAGAGGACGTCCACTGGTCTACCCAGGTCCAAGGCACTTGTCACCCAGTCATAGAACTCCACCAGGTTTGTCTGACACGATTTCCCCAGGATGAATCCATGCTGTCTATCGTCCAGGCACCTGACTTATCCAGATCCCCCAGCCTCTCCTTGACAATGCCCTCCATCACCTTGCCCACCACCGATGTCAGGCTGACAGGCCTGTAGTTCCCTGCCACCTCTTGATCCCCCTTGTGGATAGGCACTATATGTGCCACCTTCCAGTCTTGGGGCACCCACCCTGTCCTCAGAGAGATGGTGAAAAGCTCTGCCAGGGATTTCACCAGGACATCTGCAAGTTCCTTCAGCACTCTGGGATGTAATTTATCCGGCCCCGGTGCTTTCTCCATCTTAAGGGAGCTGAGGGCTTCCCTCACTCTCTCTGCTGTAATTTCCACTTCCGGTACCTCTTCTCCCTGCTTAGCCCTCACCTTAGTTCTTTTAGAATTCTGAGGTGAATCCTATCAGGGCCCCATTGCTTTGTCCACCTTGAGTTTTAGGAGTTCTTTCAGTACACTTTCTTCTGTAAATGGACTGGTATCAGCCCCTCTGTCTAGAGTGCTCTATTGTTTGGTTTAGGTACCTCTCCCTCTTCTTTTTTTGTGATACTGAGCAAAAGTATACATTCTGTATCTCTGCCTTTTCACTGTCACCCTCTGCTCACCTCCCCTTTATTTAGCCTGACTATCCCTCCCTTGGTCTTTCTTCACTCCCTAATGTACCTATAAAATGTTTAATCCCCTTTCTTAACTGAGTAGGTTATCTTTTCCTCGGTTTGGGCCTGTACTATTCTGACTGCCTTGCCCACTTCCTTCTGCTTTAACTGATACAGTTCTCTGTCCTGCTCCTTCTGTGATTCCTTATACTTCCTGAATGTGATCTTTTTCTCCCTAACCTTCCCCACCACCTCTTTTGAAAACCATAGTGCTTTTTACTTCATTTTGTTAGGTTTATTTGCTTCACACTAAGGCTTGTTGTCTCTGTGATGGCAGTTTTGATTTTTTCTGATTGTTCTTCCACCCCTCCTTCCTGCCCATTTGCTAGTGCATTCCTTATGCACGCATCCATTTTGACAAAGTCAACTCTCCTAAAGTCTAGTACCCTTGCTTTTGTATGACTTGACTCTATGGCTGTGTTTATCGTGAACCACACTGTTTGGTGATTGCTTGTTCCCAGATGGCTACCCACTTCTAAATCTGTGATCCTCTGTCCATCCCCATTTGAGAGTACCAGGTCTAAGATTGCTCCCTCCCGAGTGGGTTCCACCACTAGCTGTCTGAGGCATGCTGACTGTAGGGCATTGAGAATGACCGTACTCTTGGATGTGGCAGCAGTAAATGAGCTCCAGTTAACATCTGGCATATTCAGATCCCATGTCAACAATATCTCCCCGTTTTCTGCCATTCTAAGGATAGCATAGTGGTTTAAGATTCTGAGCTGCAAACCTGGAGTCCTGGGTTTGAATCCCAAAACCCCCACTTGCATACTATGTGACCCTGATCAAGTCACTTAATTTCCTTGTGCTCCCAGGTCACACCTGTAAACAAGCTTTCAGCTTAGTGTGTCTCTCCTGCTAAAAAAAAAAAAATAAATGTCCATGTCTATTTCCTCCACCTGAGATGGGAGGGGGTCTGTATACAACCCCTGTGTGGATTGTGATGCCATTTCCTGTCCCCAAGGTGACCCACTGTGCCTCCTCTCCTCCCTCTTTACCCTTTAGTTCCATTGCTTTGATCCCTTCCCTTACGTAGAGAGTTACTCCTCCTCCTCTTTTACACTCCCTGTCCCTCCTGTAGATAGTGTACCCTGGTATGTTGACATCTCAATCATGCTTCTCTGTGTACCATGTTTCTGTGACTGCCACTATATCCATGTATCCCTCTTCCATCAAGGCCACTAGTTCAGGAAGCTTGTTACCCAGACTATGGGCATTGGTACTCATCACCCTCCATTTTTTGATGGCATTACCCCTTTTAGGCCCATCCCTGCCCTTACTGCCTTTGCCTTTTTCTGGATTTACCCCAGTCCTGCTCCCTATTGACCTCTCTACCTTGGTGTTTACCTTGCTAATTGTCCTGTTTTTGGAGGGAAGCTGGGAATTCCCTGCTTCTTATCAGTGCCTCCCCCCCTTGGCTAGTTTAAAAGCTTGCCAATGAAGCATTTAAATCTATCACCTAGGAGCCTGGTTCTCCTCCTGGACAGATGCAGACCATCGTGCCAGTATAGGCCTGTATGCCTCTAGGTGGACCCACAGTCCTCAGTGAAGCCAAAACTCTGTGCTCCACACCAGTTTTTCAACCATTCATTGAATCGCATTGTGTGCAGTACCCTAGCCTCACCCATGCCATAGACAAGCAGCACCTCCAAAAAGGTTACCATGCATGCTAGTTGTCTAAGGCCCCTCCCCAATTCCATAAACTCCTCTTGCATTGCTCTGATCCCATGCCCAGCTAGGTCATTTATCCCTAGGTGGACAATGATGTCCAGATCCCTCTCCCGTGCAGAGGTAATCTGTGAACAAGGCGACTGCAATTGAGTGCCTAGAAAAATGTCAGCTCAATTACAGTGCCTGTGCTCAGGGCTTTCTGGCACGGGGGTGACCGGATGCCGAGGTGGGTGACATATGGTGACAGGAAGTATGTGTGTATGTGCATGTACTCATACACGTGAGGGGGAGAGGCAGGGAAGGGAAGATATGTGGGAGGGGGTGTGGCGGGCAGCTGCCATGCTGGTCCGCTAGCATGGTGGGGAGGGTGGTCAGTTGGGAGGAGCAGGGTGCAGGGTTCAGGTCTGCTATGGAGCATTTTTTTTGCCGGCAGACGACTTCATTTTGTGAGTTTTTCACTCCCCCCGACATACACCCCCCTGTAGTTGAGAATCCATTAGTAAAGGGATGTCCCCCATTAAAAAAAAAAACCTAGGTCTCAGATGCCCTCTTGCTGCTCGCCGTGAGTGTGCATCACCAAAATTTATTTTCAGCAATGTACACTTGCCGTAATAGTGATTGCTATTAAGCAATCACCTTTATGACATAGAACCCCGTACAGCTGCTCCCGTGATCCTGAGGATTCACTTCCTGTCCCCCCAAGCCACTGAGCTACCACATTCTGAGCTCTGCAAGGGCTGTTGCGAAACCAGAAGTCACTCAGGCAGGACTGAACTGATGGGTAACTAGACACGCTTTACAAAAAAAAAATGATTGTGCTTGTTCATGAATGGGGGTAGAGTTAGCAGAGGGCAGACAGCTTGAGGTTATGCTGATTTAATAAAGTAGGTCCCAGTTCCGTTAAGTTGCATGCTAAGTGGCAGAAACAGAAACCAGCAGCACCAGTGTTTCAGGTGCAGGGGTACAGTAGCTAGTGTTGTCTCCTGCACTGTTTGTTTCAGGCAGAGAACAAGCAGCTGACAGAAAAAAAAAACTGACTGCTGTCAGGATCCACAAAGTAGTAAAGCTGCTCAGCTGCTTGTCAGCTGGCTTTATGCAAATGAAAGGACCAAAGAGCTCTCTCTCATTGGAGCTCTTCAGTCCAATCAATCAATCAATCAATCCATCTTTATTTTACCAGGTGATACACCACTGAGGTAAACTCATTTGCAAGGTGGACCTGGGCATACATGTGAAAGAGATAACAACACAGTAGAAAATACAGAGATAATATATGTACAGAGGTTACACAGTAGTCATGGACACACAGTAGAACTTGATGTAGGGTACTGACAACATTAAAGCTATTGACATTAAGTAACCAAGTTCAACCTGATGCAGTACAGCTCAGATCGAAGTAATCAAGTTCAATCTAACACTATCCAGGATTAGCCTCACAACTTGAGGAAAGTACTGCAGGAAGTCCTGAGGGACAGCAAAAGGAATGTAGAGTAATGACAGGAAGAGTTAGAATCGATAAGAAGTGGAGTTAATACTGGGCTAGTAGAAAAGCCATAGGAATTTAAATGCCATCAGTGGAAACAATTACAAGTCTCCCTGAATGCACACAAGTACAGGGTTTTGAAGAAGGTTAGCTACACGGAGATTGTAAGCTTCAGGATTTTCTGTATGGAGTTCCATAGGGCTGGGAGGGCATGGCTTATAGCCAATTTACCAAAATGTGTTCTGACCTTTGGGACCAGAAGTGAGATATATGACAGGCTTCTCAAGGGATAGATACCAGCCCTACAGAAAGGCATGCAGTCTACCATGTACTGGGGAAGCATGTTAACAATGGCTCTATATGTCCACCAGACTGCGTTTTTTTGTCGTCTAGAGCTTAGGAAGCTCCAGCTTACCTTGGCATAGAGATCGCAATGGTGAGTAGCATTCGGTAAACCAGTAATAAATCTAATAGCATGGTGATAAAGGGTATCCA
This sequence comes from Neoceratodus forsteri, assembly GCA_016271365.2. Lineage (NCBI taxonomy): Eukaryota > Metazoa > Chordata > Ceratodontiformes > Ceratodontidae > Neoceratodus > Neoceratodus forsteri. Next base: position 20,574,850 of record CM028129.1, on the reverse strand, counting down.
GTTTGGCCAGGGCAGTGATCGGTCCTTGACCATACACGAAATCAGCGTAATCCAAAAGGGGCATAAAGATAGTCTGGACTAGCCTAGTTTTTATCCTTTCAACTACACAAAGTTTCCATCCATAAACTGTGACCACTGTCATACTCCATTTGTGGGGTCATTGGTCTGTCAGGGACAAGCCCACTGCAGCTTGACCTGCATAGGACACGACACTGACACACCTCTGAAGTACCATTCATTGTAACAAAATGTTTCTTATGCAAGCAAACATAAAAACTGGGTATGCACCAGGCACCACAAAATAAAGAAAACTGTTTTATGCTTGTTATTTAATAAAAGTTTTCTTTATTTTGTGAGTACCTAGTGTGCCTAGTTTTTGTTTTAATACCTGATGTCATAAGTGTGGAGCTGCAATGTGGGATGGCAGCGGGAGGGAGAGACGACTAGCTCAGCACAGCGCTTGTGATACCTGGAGTGTCACAGGTGGAACACTAATCTTGGATGGCAGTGGAAGGCAGAGATGGCTTGCTGAGTGCTGTGCTATTAATACCTGGGTTGTAACAGATGGAGCAGTAATGTGGGATGGCAGCAGGAGGGCCAGATGGCAAGCTCAGTGCTACGCTAGTGATAGCTGGGTTGTAACAGGTGCCCCAGTAATGTGGGATGGCAGTAAGAAGGCAAGATGGCAGGCTCAGTGCTACGCTAGTGATAGCTGGGTTGTAACAGGTGGTGCAGTAATGTGGGATTGCAGTAGGAGGGCGAGATGGCAGGCTCAGTGCTACGCTAGTGAGAGCTGGGTTGTAACAAGTGGTGCAGTAATGTGGGATGGCAGCAGGAGGGCCAGATGGCAGGCTCAGTGCTACGCTAGTGATAGCTGGGTTGTAACAGGTGCAGCAGTAATGTGGGATGGCAGTAGGAGGGCAAGATGGCAGGCTCAGTGCTACGTTAGTGATAGCTGGGTTGTAACAAGTGGTGCAGTAATGTGGAATGGCAGTAGGAGGGCGAGATGGCTGGCTCAGTGCTACGCTAGTGATAGCTGGGTTGTAACAGGTGCCCCAGTAATGTGGGATGGCAGTAGGAGGGCAAGATGGCTGGCTCAGTGCTACGCTAGTGATAGCTGGGTTGTAACAAGTGGTGCAGTAATGTAGGATGGCAGCAGGAGGGCCAGATGGCTGGCTCAGTGCTATGCTAGTGATAGCTGGGTTGTAACAGGTGCCCCAGTAATGTGGGATGGCAGTAGGAGGGCAAGATGGCAGGCTCAGTGCTACGCTAGTGATAGCTGGGTTGTAACAGGTGCCCCAGTAATGTGGGATGGCAGTAGGAGGGCAAGATGGCAAGCTCAGTGCTACACTAGTGAGAGCTGGGTTGTAACAGGTGCCCCAGTAATGTGGGATGGCAGTAGGAGGGCAAGATGGCAGGCTCAGTGCTACGCTAGTGATAGCTGGGTTGTAACAAGTGGTGCAGTAATGTGGGATGGCAGTAGGAGGGCGAGATGGCTGGCTCAGTGCTACGCTAGTGAGAACTGGGTTGTAACAGGTGCAGCAGTAATGTGGGATGGCAGTAGGAGGGCAAGATGGCAGGCTCAGTGCTACGCTAGTGATAGCTGGGTTGTAACAAGTGGTGCAGTAATGTGGGATGGTAGTAGGAGGGCAAGATGGCAGGCTTAGTGCTACGCTAGTAATAGCTGGGTTGTAACAGGTGGTGCAGTAATGTGGGATGGCAGTAGGAGGGAAAGACGGCTGGCTCTGTGCTGCACTAAAGTTACCTGGGGTGTCATAAGTGGAGCAGTAATATGGGGTGGAGTGGAAGTAAGAAACAGCAATCTCAGTGCTCCACTAGTGATACTTGGGGTGTTACTGGTGATGCAGTAATGTAGGATGGCAGTAGGAGTGTGAGACACCTTACTCAGTGATGTGCTAGTGGCAAGTGGGGTGTTACAGTTGCAGCAGTAATGTGGGATGGATTGGGACAGACAGGTGGCTGGCTCAGCACTGCACTAGTGATACCAGGCATGAGACAGGCAGAGCAGTAGTGCAGAATAAAAAAGGGAAAGAGAGATGGCTGGCTCAGTGCTGGACTAGTGATGCCTGGGTGCTACAGGTGGAACAGTAATGTGGGATGGCTTGGGAAGGAGAGATGCCTGATTCAGCACTGCATTAGTGATAGCTGGGCCGTCATAGGTGAGGCAGTAATGTGTGATCGCAGTGGGAGGGAGAGATGGCTGGCTTAGTGCTGTGTTAGTATTACCTGGGGTGTCACAGGTGGTGCAGTGATGTGTGATGGCAGTAGGAGGGAGAGACAGCTGGCTCAGTGCTGCACTATTGTGGGATGTCACAGTAGGTGCAGTAATGTGGGATGACAGTGGGAGAGAGAGAGACAGCTGACTCAGTGCTGCGCTAGTGATATCTGGGGTGTCACAGATAGTGCAGTAATGTGGGATGGCAGTGGGAGGAAGAGATGTCTGGCTCAGTGCTGCACTAGTGATACCTGGAGTTTCACAGGTGTAGCAGTAATGTGTGAGGGCAGTGGGAGGGAGAGATGGCTGGCTCAGTGCTGTACTAGTGATACCTGGGGTATCACAGGTGTAGCAGTAATGTGGGATGGCAGTAGGAGGGAGAGATGTCTGGCTCAGTGCTGCACTAGTGATACCTGGGGTGTCACAGGTCTAGCAGTAATGTGGGATGGCATTCGGAAGGAGAGACAGCTGGCTCTGTGCTGTGCCAGTGATACCTGGGGTGTTACAGCTGGAGCAGTAATGTGAGATGGCATTCGGAGAGAGAGACAGCTGGCTCTGTGCTGTGCCAGTGATACCTGGGGTGTTACAGCTGGAGCAGTAATGTGAGATGGCATTCGGAGGGAGAGACAGCTGGCTCTGTGCTGCGCGAGTGACACCTGGGGTGTTACAGCTGGAGCAGTAATGTGAGATGGCATTCGGAGGAGAGACAGCTGGCTCTGTGCTGTGCCAGTGATACCTGGGGTGTTACAGCTGGAGCAAGTGATGAGATGGCATTCGGAGGAGAGACAGCTGGCTCTGTGCTGTGCCAGTGATACCTGGGGTGTTACAGCTGGAGCAGTAATGTGAGATGGCATTCGGAGGGAGAGACAGCTGGCTCTGTGCTGTGCCAGTGATACCTGGGGTGTTACAGCTGGAGCAGTAATATGAGATGGCATTCGGAGGGAGAGACAGCTGGCTCTGTGCTGCGCCAGTGATACCTGGGGTGTTACAGGTGTAGCAGTAATGTGGGATGGCATTCGGAGGGAGAGACAGCTGGCTCTGTGCTGCGCCAGTGATACCTGGGGTGTTACAGGTGTAGCAGTAATGTGAGATGGCATTCGTAGGGAGAGACAGCTGGCTCTGTGCTGTGCCAGTGATACCTGGGGTGTTACAGCTGGAGCAATGTGTGAGATGGCATTCGGAGGAGAGACAGCTGGCTCTGTGCTGTGCCAGTGATACCTGGGGTGTTACAGCTGGAGCAGTAATATGAGATGGCATTCGGAGGGAGAGACAGCTGGCTCTGTGCTGCGCCAGTGACACCTGGGGTGTTACAGCTGGAGCAGTAATGTGAGATGGCATTCGGAGGGAGAGACAGCTGGCTCTGTGCTGCGCCAGTGATACCTGGGTGTTACAGCTGGAGCAATGTGTGAGATGGCATTCGGAGGGGAGACAGCTGGCTCTGTGCTGTGCCAGTGATACCTGGGGTGTTACAGCTGGAGCAGTAATGTGAGATGGCATTCGGAGGGAGAGACAGCTGGCTCTGTGCTGCGCCAGTGATACCTGGGGTGTTACAGGTGTAGCAGTAATGTGGGATGGCATTCGGAGGGAGAGACAGCTGGCTCTGTGCTGCGCCAGTGATACCTGGGGTGTTACAGGTGTAGCAGTAATGTGAGATGGCATTCGTAGGGAGAGACAGCTGGCTCTGTGCTGCGCCAGTGATACCTGGGGTGTTACAGCTGGAGCAGTAATGTGGATGGCATTCGGAGGGAGATACAGCTGGCTCTGTGCTGCGCCAGTGATACCTGGGGTGTTACAGCTGGAGCAGTAATGTGAGATGGCATTCGGAGGGAGAGACAGCTGGCTCTGTGCTGTGCCAGTGATACCTGGGGTGTTACAGCTGGAGCAGTAATGTGAGATGGCATTCGGAGGGAGAGACAGCTGGCTCTGTGCTGCGCCAGTGATACCTGGGGTGTTACAGCTGGAGCAGTAATGTGAGATGGCATTCGGAGGGAGAGACAGCTGGCTCTGTGCTGTGCCAGTGATACCTGGGGTGTTACAGCTGGAGCAGTAATATGAGATGGCATTCGGGAGGAGAGACAGCTGGCTCTGTGCTGTGCCAGTGATACCTGGGGTGTTACAGCTGGAGTAGTAATGTGAGATGGCATTCGTAGGGAGAGACAGCTGGCTCTGTGCTGCGCCAGTGACACCTGGGGTGTTACAGCTGGAGCAGTAATGTGAGATGGCATTCGGAGGGAGAGACAGCTGGCTCTGTGCTGCGCCAGTGATACCTGGGGTGTTACAGCTGGAGCAGTAATGTGAGATGGCATTCGGAGGGAGAGACAGCTGGCTCCGTGCTGCCCCAGTGACACCTGGGGTGATGGAGAAGTAATGCAGGATGGCAGTAGGATGGATTGATAGCTGGCTCAGTGCTGCACTAGTGATACGTGGGTTTTATAGTTGGAATAGTAATGCAGGATGGCAGTGGGGGTGAGAGATGGCTGGCTCAGCACTACGCTAGTGATTCTTGGGGTGTCACAGGTGAAGCTGGAATTTGGGGTGCCAGATGGAGTGTGAGAAGGCTGTCTCAGTGCTGCGCTGGTGATACTTGGATTGTCACAAGTGGAGAAGTATTGTGGGAAGGCAGTGGGTGGGAGAGATGACTTGCATAGTGCTTTGCTGATGGCTTCTCTGTTGTCATAATTAAAGCAGTAATGCAGTATGGCAGTGGAAGGGAGAGACAGCTTCTAAGCACTGTGCACAACCCTGCCGCTATCTCTGGGAGTGGAGTACAAAGTTGGAAAAAATCTGACAGAGGCAGGGTGATGCCTGACTTCTCATATGCCCTGCATTGTCAACTAGGCTCCCAGTTTCCGCACTGTTTTTTGTCTCCAGGTGGGTTCCTTACCAACTCTCTGGGTAAACCATGGGGCTAATGAAGACCAGTGTACATTCCAGAGATGGAAACAAGGGTAGGTCCCAGATATGGAGACCAGGGTAAGTCCCAGAGATGGAGACCAGAGTAGGTCCCAGAGATGGAGACCAGGGGACATCTCAGAGATGAAAACCATAGTATGTTCCAGAGCTGGAGTCCAGGGTAAGTCCCAGAGATAGATGCCAGGGTACATCCTTGAGATGGAGACCAGGGTACGTCCCTGAGATGGAAACCATGGTACATTCCAGAGTTGGAGTCCAGGGTAGGTCCCAGAGATGCAGACCATGGTATGTTCTGGAGATGGAGATGGAGACAAGGGTAATCACAAAGATTGGACCAGGGTACATCCCTGAGATGGAGAAAACAGTATGTCCCAGAGATGGAGTCCAGGGTACATCCCAGACATGATAGGTGGTGGGTCTGGATGATGCAGGAAGAGACCAGGGTACATCCAAATGATAATGAGTGGTGGGTCTAGAAAGTGCAGGCAGAGGCTGGAGATGGAAATCAAGGCATGTCCCAGAGAGACCAGAGCATGTCTCAGAGATGATGGGTGACGGGTCTGGTGTATTTAGGTGGAGACCAGAGTATGACCCAGAGATGATGGGTGATGGATCTGGAGGGTGCAGTCAGAAGGGAAAATGGTTGAAAGTTCTGGGAGAAAAAGTACATACGGACATTCCTGTGATGGAGCCCAGGGTATGTTCCAGAGGTGATAGGCAATGGGACTAGAATATATCCCAGAGATGATGGGCAATGGGACTAGGGTATGTCCCAGCAATGATGGGTGATGGGACCAGTGTATGTCCCAGAGATGATGGGCATTAGGATCAGAGTATGTCCCAGTGATGATGAGTGGTGGGTCTGAAGGGAGTGTGTCAAGACCAGGTTATGTCCCAGAAATGATGGGCAATGGATCTGGAGAGTGTAGAGAGACAGCAGGGTATGTCCCAAGATGATGGGTGATGTGTCCGGAGGGTGTAGGTGGTATGCTGACAGGAGGTCAACATGACAACCACGAAGACCTGCACAGCAATAGATTTTGCCTGAAAGCAGTGAATCACTGTGCTGATCCCTGCAGACACCAGTGGTGCAGCTCCCGGTGTTGCACCCCCTCCCTGATCCAACTCCAACTCAGAGTTGGATATCAATAGACCGGGGATGTGGGGGTGCAGACCCCCACATGGGGGTTCGGGGGTGCAGCCCCCCACTTGCAACACACTGGTATCCCCGACAGTACAATGCCGACACTTGGCATTGTGTCTGTCACTGTTGGGGATGTTGGCATCAGTGCTGTTGCAGTGCTGTAGGAAAACCGGTGTAGGCAGACACCGTGTACATCCCAGAGGTTACACAGTAGGTGATGGGTCCAGAGGGTATATCAGAGATCAGGGTACACCCAAGAGATGAGACCAGGATCTGTCCTAGAGAAGATGGATTATGAAACCAGGGTACATCCCAGAGATGATGGATGATGGGTCTGGAGGATGTAGGCAGAGACCAGGGTACATCCCAGACATGATGGGTGATGGGTCTGGACAGTGTAGGCAGAGACCAGGGTACATCCCACACGATGGGCGATGTGATTTGGGAGTGTTGACAGACACCATGATACATCCCACAGATGATTTGCAATGGGTCTGGAGTGTGTAGGCAGAGACCAGGGTACATCCCACATATGATTGGTGATTGATCTGGGAAGTGCAGACAAATATTATGGTATGTCTCAGAGATGATGAGTGATGGGTCTAGTGCATGTAGGTGGAGACCAGAGCACATCCCAGAGACAATGGGTGATGGGTCTGGAAGGTGCAGGCAGAAGGGGAAATGGCTGGAAGTTCAGGGAGAAAAAGTACATGCAGGACATCTCTGGAAACAGGGCTCACATAGCAACCAGATCCTCTTAAAATATTAACCTCAAAGTACACTAAAAAGTGTAATACAATAATCTTTGAGTGTTTTAGATGCGACGTCTCCTGGAGCTTTTTTTAACACAATGAGGTTTCTAAATAAAAGTGTCTTTATTGCAATGTTTAATTCTGACACTGGGAATAGATTTATTTTATCACAATGATGAAATGTTCAAACAAAAATGGAATCATATGTAAGTGGTCTGCAATTTGTCAGAGCCTCACTGAAAGCGTTTGCATCACACAGTTATCTTCCTCCAGTTGTGAGCTTTTGTGTCATAAATCTGCAGACCTTGGTTTCTGTTCCATATGTGCACCTCTGACCACCTCAGCACTTGAATCCATTTCATTTAACCTCCCAAAAGCTTTTATAAAAAAAATACACTGCATTGTCCTAAATATTAAAGTTTGCATTCTGGAGTGTGGATAGTTCAGCCAATGTGATCTTCACAACAGCAGCTGCTATAAATCAAAATGTCACCTCCCGCAGATAGAATCATCAGATGTTTAAAACGTATGGTGTAAAGTAGTTCTTGAAGTTGCGTGTTTGAATTTTTTTGGTCTCATATTACTCTTGTAACTAAGACTGAAGGCTTAAAGCAGCAGTGCAATGAAAAGGTTTTCCAAAACTCTAGTTTCAGCTACAGTCGTACTGTATCTCTTAACCTTTTGTCACTGAAATGAGGGACATGGACACTCAAAATTAAGAACACTGAGGGACACTGATCCTCATAATGACAAACACATCCTCAAGCATGGTAACAGTAGCTCAACGGGCTATGGAAACCATTGTGTTTACTTGTACAAGTTTATTTTCAATTTAGCATCTTAGAATATATATATATATATATATATATATTTATATATATAATGACAGAATATAGAATATCAAACTGTAACTGCTTGTAACACTGTTGTAACCCTCAACTATTTTCTATCCTGCACCTTGTACGACAATGCTACATTAAGTTTTCTAGTCTCTACTATTTTCCAGCTCTCCTTTGGTCCACTTCCTGGGCCTATTTCTCACTTTCTGCTTCATAGCTCTGTTGTGCCTGTCTCCAATATTTATTTTTTTCTCTTCAGACTTGTCTCTACAATTGTGGTTACTCCCATGTCAATTGACAATGTTCATTGTAATGCATCATTATTAGATAACTTCCTGTATAATTTTCTCTATGTGTATAATTACTGTCGTTGTTTATGATGTCTGTAACACTTGCCTCCCACACTTTGTACTGACATGGAGCCTTTTGTAATAGCTCCTACTGTATAATTTTTTTCTCTTTTTGAATAATTTACTGTCATTGTTTCATGATGTCTGTAACACTTGCCTACCACACTTTGTACTGACGTGGTGCCTTTGAAAAAGAGTCCCTGACTCAAAGGGTTGTAATTCCAAGACCTCAGTAAATGAATAAATATTATGAATTTCTGCTTAAAACCTGAATTTACACTACATTTTCTGTGTGGACAACACCTTTTTCATAAGAGATGGCTGAGGGACAGAGTAATTTTGAGGGGTAAAATAAGGGATGTCTCTTCAAATCATAGACAGTTGATAGGTATGGCTGCAATTAATAACAAACTCTAGTGAGAGCCAATACAGCTGCAAAATGATTTTAGTGAACGTCCATGATATCAGGAATTAGTACGATGTTTTGTTGTTAAATGTTCTGTGTTTCCTTGATTGAGCAGAAACTCTGGGACTGACCTGTGAGACGGTTCATGCCATGAGACAGGCACTATCCAGGCCGGCCTACCAGTGCAGTGGTTAGATTACCGCTTTCGACGCCGGCGACCTGGGTTCTGGAATGGACTCGGGTCATCAGAGGGCCGGCTGGGGGAGAAGGATGGATCATCCTATGGACAGATGGACAGCTCTCCTTCTCCAGGGGGGAGGGTGGGACAGTGTCCGGCACAACGAGGACCCCTGGCGGAGGCCGGGAGTCACTCCTGCTACAGGCACTTGAGGTTCAGGGTGGTGGGGCGGATGCTGGCATCACTGCACATCCCCGCCTCTGAGAAAAGTGGAAAAAGAACAGGAGGGGTGAGCCCTCTGTCTCAGTGAAGCCCTCCCTGGGTCTTCGATTAGCCTGCCATCGTTGCACTCGCCAACCAGATACAAGCCCGGTGGGGGGGGGGTAAGCCAGGGGTAACTGGGAAGGAAGTGGCAATGGATGGCAGGTGGAAATACCAGGGGCCGTGACCAGGGTGGAAGATCGACAGAAGGGCTCACCAAGGATAAATAGAACATTTAAAAAAAAAAAAAAGACAGGCACTATCCCCCAAAAAACAAATTATTTCAGACATTTACAACCTGTATCTGAAGGATCTAATTCAAGTGCTTGGGTGCTAGACAACTGACAGGAAGTAGGAAGTGTTTGTGTCATTCTTGCAGAACAGAGAACTATGGGGATAGGGCAGATATCACTGTGAAACTAGAACAGTACTGCAATTTAATAGTATTGGCAGCCTCCTCACATGAGAGGAGTGTGCCTAGGCTGCAACAAGTGTGTTTTAATTAATTTTGGGAAACACTAGCTCGGGGCTGTCTGCTGACCCCTGCAAATGCTTTCGGGGCACTAGGGGTATCAAACACTTGCCCTTAAATGAGTGGTGTGAGCATGAGTGAGGCATGCACCTCGCACGCACTGAGACGTGTGGGAACTTGAACAGAACAGTGTGATGAACGTGGGTAAGATTGTTTGATCAAAACTAAGTTTAAATTATATAAAGTGAGAACATACTTCCCTCAATAGAATAGTAACAAAAAAGTGCCTGACAACTCGATGTAAGTGTTTTACTAGGTACCTGCTCAAGTGGCTACTGAATTCTAGACTTCAGCCAATTCATTTGTGTAAGGTAGGATTGTGAGCTGTGAACTAAAACTCTTCTTCTGAATATACATTCATTCATTCATTCATTCAGTTAATAGTGCTGCAAGCGTTGATTTAAGCAGCTGCAGAGAAATAGCTGAAATTATGTATTAGATGTTTTAACCTTAATGGTCCAAGAAAGATCAATAGCTAAGTGTACAGTATGTGACATGCTTGCACGAAATCACAACACCTCTCCAAACATGGATATATGTAATAAATGTCCTTACTGATGACGCTTCATATTGAAAATGTGAAGTTAAGTGAGGAATTAAAACAGATGCGGGATATTGCTCAGATAACAGACGTTTGTTAACACACTTGGCCCGGTAGAGACTCAGTTACCTAATAACAACAATACAAAGAGAAAGAGACCTAGAGGAGAGATAGAAATTAGTGGTGAAACATCTGACCAAGAGAACTGCCAGAAAAAGGGAAGAGAGGATGACTCAAAGTGGTAGAAAGTCACATATCGGAAAAAAATTGGTTGTAAAACAACATATTGTACCTCAGAGTCAAACACAAAATAGATTCTCTACTTTAGTAAATGAGAAAACAAATTTAGTGGATATCCGTAAAACAGAACACTTGGTAATTGGCGATTCTATCATAAAAATGACTGATAGACACATCTGTCAAGAGCACAAAGACACCACAACTGTAACCTGTCTAACAGGAGCCCATGTGCAAGACGTCAGTAAAGTGTTAGAGAATATCACATTACCAAGTAATTCTGCTATCATCCTCTATGCTGGTACCAATAATGTGGGTCATACACATGAAAAAGACATCTGTAGTGAATTAAATGAAATTGAGAATGATATGAAACAAAAAGGCCATAGAGTAACAATTTCCGACATCTTCCCTGTTCCAAGAGCACACCTCCTAAAAATCAAACAATCCAAAGGATTGATATCAGACTTCAAAACTGGGGCATTAAGGAAGGTTTGGCATTCATTGATAACTGGGGACCCTTTAAGGAGAGGTATGAATTATATTCAAAGGATGGACTCCATTTAAACGGTAGTGGGGCAAGATTGTTAGCAAAAAATCTGGAACATACCCTGAATACACTAAGTTTAAACTGACTAGGTGAATGTTATAATAAACAGTACCTGTTAGATCAACAAGAAAAAGAGCTTGTAAAAAAAGTCATTTGATTAGGAATCAGTTAGAAAGCCTCTCTTTCAATGCCAAGAGTTTAAATAATAAACTCGATGAATTAAAGGCTCCAATTAAAGAAAAAACATACAATATAATTTCTATAACTGAGACATGGTGGACTGATGAGTAAGTGTAACCCCTAGATGGCGCTATCCCAGGGGCTACTACCCCTGCCTGATTTGCCACTAACAGGTTGAGAGGCCTGGATCCGATGGCGGGTGCCTCCACCCAGAGTTCAGGGTTTGCAATAGTTAAACTAACTTGGTCACAGCCCTCTGGGACACTGCAACCCCCCTTTCTTCCCACTAGTGGCCCACACAGTATATCAGAATTACCTTCACAGTATACACTTACCCCCAGGACTGGTTCAGGCACTGGGACCCCTGTAAAATAAGAAGATACAGTGCAACAATCACAGTACAATATTTTAACATAGACAAATACCTCAGGCAGTATAACTTTGCTGAAAAAAGCAGCTCTGATTTATTTAGGGGGATATAACAAGGACAGGGGGAAATCAGGTTAATTAGCTTAACACTTTACTCATCTACCTATGGCTCTGTGCACAGGCTTATCCCTACCAGTTACTGTCCCTGGGTACCCAAGCCCTAGTGGCTAGTCCAAACCGTGGCAGCTGGTAGGGGCCCTTTCACACAGAGAAAAGAAAAATTAAACAGTCAGCAGTACAGTAATTCCATTTGGATTCAATGTGGCAATTCAACAGGGAGCGACCCTGAATTAGTACTCACAACTTCCAAACAAGATAGGGTCCTTCAATGTCAGCAGGGCTACTCTTGAGCTCCATGAGACTCCTCACACATTTATATGACAAACTGCAACAGGCAAAAGTCCTTTAATGGCAGCAGGATTCATTTGAGCTACACAAGCCTCCTCACACATTTATATGGTAAACAGTAACAGGCAAAAGTCCTTTAAAGGCAGCAGGATTCACTTGAGCTACACAAGCCTCCTCACACATTTATATGGTAAACAGTAACAGGCAAAAGTCCTTTAATGGCAGCAGGATTCACTTGAGCTACACAAACCTCCTCACACATTTATGTGGTAAAAAGAAAGTACTATACCAGGCAGGCTGCTTCTCTATCCCGATCACAATTACTGCACAATACCCGGGAGAACACACAGCAGATTCAGTTCCTGACAGACCGAGCGCAATTCAGCAATTTCTCCAGTCTTCTACAGGATGAGCCTGATTTCTACTCTTCATATATCCTTTGATTCTCTTCACAGGACAGATTCAGTCCTAACAAGCAGTTACACAAGCTGCAGACCGGAACTCGGGGCCTTACACATGTTTCCCGACTAAAACTGCACACCGAAAAAGCACAGGGTTCCTTCCCTCTTCACTGCCAGAGCTCAACTGAAACTCCAGCAGACAAAACAGGGCACTTCCTTTGAGTTCCTCCCAGTTCTTGGCTGGATTGGCTGTCACTCACAATAGACTGCCCCTGTTGGTTCAAAGGCGCCAGTCCAAACTACATCTCCCAGAGTCACTGACCATACAATCCTCTTGTGGCTGGCTCAGATTATGAGTCAAGTTCTGATTCGTCAAGGCACCATTTAGAGCTACCTTAACCCACACTGATTGGTCCAGTTCAGCAGTTCAAAACTAGAATGGGGAACTAGGCAAACACAGTTCTGACTGCAAAGAAAGCAGGTTAGACAAACTGTATTTTCATTATTACTCTAAATGATTTCTGGCAAACAGTTACATCTTTCAGATAGGTTCCCTTTGCACTCCTAGTGACTGCAAAAATGGAATGAATTGGCAGCAGCTCAAGTGGTACTCAAGCAGAGAAACACACAGTCCCCCCATACAAACTAATTATGTCTGCAAGCAGACAGCTCTTAAAGAGACAGTACCAGAGGTTCTAAAAACACTCACAGATAAATGGCTTAAACGCCAAACACCATTCAGGCTTGGAGCATTCAAGCAAGCTCCTGGAAGTCTTTTGGGAACCCCCATTTGCAGGGGAGTTACATAAGAAATATGGGGGATGCATCTGGAAGGGTACACATTATATACTAATAACCGAAATAGCAGATGGGGGGGGGGGTTTTGTTGCGATGCACATAAACAATGCAATTAATTCTATTGATATATCATGCAAAATATGTGCAGAAAATACGGACACCGAAATCTTATGGGTAAGGATTAATGGGGAGAAATCCCAGTCCGTTATTTTAGGGACTGTTTACCGCAGCCCGTCTTCCAAAGCTGAGATTGCTGACAGTATAATCAGACAGTTTGAAAAAGCAAGGAAAACCTCTGAATTTCTAGTTATGGGTGATTTAAATTACCCTAATATTGATTGGTTAAATATGAATATGACTGCAACTGGGAAAAATGATAGAAACTTTCTTGAGAATTGTAATACACTTAACTGGGGCAATACATAAAACCCCCCCACCAGAGGGCATAATGTACTTGACTTAGTACTAGGTTCAGAAAATCTGTCAGTTCAGGAATGTGCCACTAGTTCCCATTTAGGAAATAGCGATCATGAATCAGTAACCTGTAAATGAATTATGAGTATGTAGTACAGCAGGGTCAAACTAAAATCTTTCTTTATGAGAAAGCCAAGAAAAATGAAATTATTAAGGAACTAGAACAGCTTGATTGGACAACAATATTGTCTAATAAATCTGTACATCAAATATGGGATGTCATAAAAAGCATTATCCTGGGATTAAGTGAGACTCATATATCGCAAATTATTAAATGTAGTAAACTCAATAAAAATCCTAAGTGGCTAAACAGAACTGTAGAAAAACTAATTAGAAAAAAAAAGTGTTATAAAAAATTTCTAAAAGATAAGAACATTAACACACATCATGCCTTAAAAAGGTGCAACAAAGCCGGCCCGGTGGCGCTGAGGGTTGAGGGCGCTGGACGCCACATCTTGTGCAATGCCAGCGACCCAGGTTTGGGAGCGGACTCAGGCCATCAGGGGTTGGTGGGGCAGGGAAGGATTGAGCATCTGGAGGACTGCTATCCTTCCCTGGGAGGGGGGGGGACAAGACCACAGCATTCTGGTGACCCCCAGTGGAGACTGGAAGTCCTATCCAGCAGTCATGGTCTAGCCATTGGGGATTGGCCACGGCGGCTCTCCTGTGGATGTGAGCAGGAGTGCACACACACCACGCTGGAGAGCATTGCACTGCCTGGCCAATGGGGGGGAAGCAAATTAAGAAACCCCCCCCTCGGACTGCAGATAGGCGAAGGCTCTACCTGGGACCAGCCACACTCCCATCATCAGACTCATTGGACTGGGCGAGGCCAGCACTCCAGTTTTGGTGCTTCAGACTTTCAGATAGAATGCCAGGGCAGGCAGCCCTGCCTCAAGGGGCTCAGAGCCGGGGGGATTGCCGAGCAGGAGTGGCCTGGCCTGGATGGGTTTCAGACAGGGAGGTAGAGCTGCTTCCTGGGGGGGGGTAACTGGAGAGAGTTTCATCGGTGTCCTGTGGGAGATAAATAAAGTTAAAAAAAAGGCACAACAAGCTTGTAAAACAGGTGTAAGACAGGCAAAAATGAATGCTGAAGAAAAATTAGCAAAATATGCCACTAAAAACAACTATAAGACGTTTTACGCCTGTGTCAAATCTCTTAAAAATCCTCAGAGTCAAGTGGGTCCCTTAACCATGGGAAACAAGATCATTTCAGAACACGCTGAAATGGCCACTATTTTTAATAAATATTTCTGTCAAATGTACGAAAAAAAATCATTTAATACTCAGGCTGTCAACTGTCCGAATCATAATAGTATTCAGGTTGTGTTAGATGACATTAGACAAAGAATATCTAGTTTGAAGCCAAATACATCTCCAGGCCCTGACAATATCTCACTTAACATGTTACAAATAATGATTGATTATATCATCCTTACCTTAAAAATATTATTTGAACAATCAATAAACACTGGTGTGATACCAAATGATTGTAAAATGGCACAAATTGTGCCAGTATACAAACAAGCATTTGTCAATGCCGAATGTTGTCATGCTGGCATTGGCAGTGGCGGAGGTGGAGAGGCATAGCGCTGTGAACTTGTTAATTTGTCCCAAAAGGTGATTTTGCACAGCGAGTACGCCACTGTGTGGCAGAGCTGCGGAAACGCGTTTTGGGCAGGCTGTGGAAAATGGCAGCTGGACTGTTGATAATGAGGTGTGCACAAATGGCAGTGGTGAAAATGTGGCATGAAAATATTGCAGATTGACAAAGTTACAAGGGTGCGTGGAAACTGCGCAATGCACACTTGCAACACAGTCATTGTCTGGACTTTCGCCACCAAATGTTCAACATAGGCATTTTAGGACCTCTGCTGATGAATAGTGTCACCGTCATTTCCTGAAAGTGTCCCGAAAAGTGATTTTGCACAGTGACAGTGCAATTCTGCACCGGATGTGCGAAAACACATTTCAGCCAGCTGTACTGTTCATAAGGAGGTATGGAAAAATGGCAATGATGAACAGCTGGAGTGAAAGTATTACAAATTCACAAAGTCACGAGCATGCGTGCAAAGTGCACAATGCGCGCTCATAAAACACTCATTGTATTGGTTTTAGTCCCTAAATTTTCAACATAGGCATTTTAGGACATCTGCTAATGAACAGTGTCACTGCCATTTTCATAATGTGTCTCGAACACGGGCTTTCCACAGCGACCGCACTATTGTGCGCCTGAACTGCGAAAACAGATTTTGATCAGGATGTGAAAAATGACAGCTGTACTGTTCATTTGGAGGTGTAGAACAATGGCACTGTTGAAATGTGGAGTGAAAATATAAGACCTGCGAACTTCTGACGTAGTGCAAATTGCATAGCGCGCTCGTAACAAAGTCATTTTATGGAGTATTGTCACCAAATTTTCAACACAGGCATTTTAGGACCTCTGCTCATGAATAGTGTCACTGTCATTTTCATAATGTGTCCCAAACAGTGATTTTGCACAGCGACCGCACTATTCTGCGCCAGAAGTGCGAAAACACATTTTGGCAAGAATGTGAAACATGACAGCTGTACAGTTCACAAGAAGGTGTGGTAAAATGCCAATGTTAAGAATGTGGCATGAAAATATTGCAAATGCACTAACTTACGAGCATGTGTTGCACAGTTGCTATGCACGCTCGTAAAACAGTCATTTTATGGAGTATTGTCACCAAATTTTCAACACAGGCATGTTAGCACCTCTGCTCATGAACAGTGTCACTGTCATTTTTATAATGTGTCCTGAACACTGATTTTGCACAGCAACCACTCTATTCTGTGCCGGAAGTGCGAAAACACATTTCGGGCAGGATGTGAAAAATGACAGCTGTACGGTTCACAAGAAGGTGTGGTAAAAAGCCAATGTTGGGAATCTGGCATGAAAATAGTGCAAATACGCTAACTTATGAGTGTGCGTTGCGCAGTTGCTACGCATGCTCGTAAAAAAGAAATTTTTGGGATTTTTCCCACCAGACTTGCAACATAGGCTTTTTGAGAGCCCCTCTCATGAACAGTGGCACTGTCATTTCGTTAGTCCCGAAAGGTGATTCCGCGCAGAGACTGCAAAATCACCTTTTGGGACTGAATAACACCATGACAGTGCAAAAGTTCATGACAAGGGGTCCCAAAAACCCCATGTTGAAAATTTGGGGCCAAAATTCGCAAAAATGTCCGAGATATGCATTAAAGTTGAAAATCCCCTATTCATTCCATTATACAGCTTACCTGCATTTCTTCAGTTCGTGGTCGGCTTTGAAGAGTGCAGACATGTTCCTGGTCCATGGAAGATCATCATGTCAGACTCCAGAGGTAAGTATGGGGTGAGGGAGGCAGGGTGCGCAGTAGGTGGGTATGGGTGGGGGAGGGGCATCGAGGACTACAAGGACCATTTTCATTTTACAGGGAAAAAAGAAAAACCCATCGCTGAACAGATTTTTTTTTGCAGGGATTTGGCACACTGGGGTGGCTCCCAGCATGCCACCTAACTGTTTGGGGGTATCTGTAGCCGGCAGAGTTAGGCACCCCCGTCGGCTTTCAAAGTGGGGGTAGGCGCAAGCCGAGGAGGTGGGCACCCCCTCGGCATTCAACAATTGGAGGTTATGCCCAGAGGTGGGCTCCCCTGTCAACACACAAAGGAGGTTAACTGACAGGGGATTGGGCACCGCCAAGTCGTGGATTAGTTGGTGGTCAGCTCACCAACCATGCACATAATGGCGGCGAGCACGGCAAGAAAAGGACCGCAGTGTCTGACGAGCTTTGCTTGGATTGCAGCAGACCTTTACTTAGATGTGTTCACCACATTATGTATGCATGGTGTGGTGCCGGCATTCAGGCTGATTGGGGAATGCGGGATGCACCTACTGGTGCGTGCCCTGCATTTGCCCAACAGCGACCGCGCCTCTAAAGCTGCACTGTCCCACAATGTTGGCTGCGCAAGCATGCCAACATAAAAAAGGGGATAAGGCCAATGTGAAAAATTATAGACCTATTAGTCTGACCAGTGTTGTTTGTAAAATTCTGGAGGGATTGATTAAGGATAAATTGCACTCCTCACTTGACATTCAGGATGTAGACCAAAATGGATTCAGGAGTGGCAGGAGTTGTACTACGAACCTTTTGGGTTTTTACGAGATTAGTAGGAGAGCTCTGGATGAAGGGGTGATGTGTGATGTGATCTTTTTGGATTTTAGCAAAGCTTTTGATTTAACACCGCATGGGGCAGTTATATATAAACTCGACTATTAAAAGCAGACCCATTGCTGACTAACTGGATAAAAGAGTGGTTGAATAACAGGAAACAGAAAGTATTGATTAATGGACATTTATTAGAAATGGGGGGGGGTGACGAGTGGTGTACCACAAGGTTCAGTGCTTTGACCAATATTGTTTCAGATCTTCATTTCTGACTTGACTAATAATTTAAACTGCTGGGCTACCAAGTATGCCAACAACACAAAAATTGGTGGGCCCTGTGTCCCTTCCGAAGATGTTAGTCTCATTAAGTAGGATCTCGATAGTGTTTTGGAATGGGTTAAAAGATGGGGTATATCATTTAACCAGGATAAGTGTAAGGTTATGCATATAGGGGAAAACAATAATAAAATAAACTACATACTCTGTGATAATGCTCTAAACCCTTGTTCATCTGAGAAGGACTTGGGATACTTTGTGTCCGATAACTTGGGAACTGACGATCATACCTAGGCCACTATCAAGACATGTAATAATATTATTTGGTCAATAAAAAGAAACATCACAAGTAGGAAAAGTTCAGTGATGATGCCATTATGTCATGCATACATCTGCCCGCAATTAGAATATGCATCTCAGATTGTGTACCCATCAAGAAAACAAGAAAGGCATAAACAAGAACAGATACAAAGGAAATTCACAAAAGGTATAGAAGGTTTGGAAGGATTAGATTATGAAGAAAGAGTGAAAACCCTGAATCTTATGTCAATAGAAACTAGAAAGCTAAGATCTGATCCTCTCTTTATGTATAACATTACGCAGGATTATACTCTCTTAAATGATCTTGGTATGGAGTTTAAACAGGATAAGAATTACACAAGAGGTCACCCACTACATAGAAACATAGACTTTGACAGCAGATAAGGACCACTTGGCCCACACAATCTGCCCATTTCTCTACCTACTGGATAAGCTGCAGATCCTAGTTAACCTACAGCCTATTTCCCCTGCCTCCCCCATTAGAACTGTCTTATGTCTGTCCCATGCATTCTTGAATTCTCCCACTGTTTTTCACTCCATGACCTCCTCAGGAAGGCTGTTCCATGCATCCACAACCCTCTCCATGAAAAAATATTTCCTCACATTACCTCTGAGACAGCCCCCCCCACACACACACAAATACAGGGTAAAAGGTTTCATACAACTAAAAGGAATTTCTTTTATATGTCAAGGATGGTTAATCCTTGGAATGCATTACCTGAAGATATAATTATATGTAAGAACAAATCAGTTTTTAAAACCAAGTTAGATCAGTACTTATTGAGTGTAGCCAACCTCAAGTATTTCTAGACGACAACTGGAGCTCACATGGGCATTGCTCACTAGCTCCATCTCTATCTCATTATGAACCTCAGTATGTAAAATTTGTAATATTACATGTAATATGGCATATACTGTTGTATATGAAAGAGACAGTAGCAGTCTGTTACTTATGTGACACATTCTTAGGATATGAGGAGGCTCATAAAGTTACAACTGGCAATAAAGATACTGAAAAGTATAACCTCAAACCTAGTATTAACTACCCACAAGGCATATTTTCAACAGTTAGTTAGTACATATAATTATTGAAAAAAACGCTTTACATATAAACCATGCTATCAGAAAATATAAATGTATATGGAAGTCCAAAAATGTGCCTCCACCCGCAAGAAGCTGCTTCTGGGCTTCTACAGTCGCGTGCCCACCTATGCTGCAGTTTAAGGTGCTCTCCTGCCATCTTGGGTATGATTGGAATCCCAGTGCCTGTGCCCGCAAGAAGCCACTTCTGGGCTTCTACAGCTGCCTGCCCACCTATGCTGCAGTTTAAGGCACTCTTATGCCCATCTTGTGCATAGAGATGCAGCGAATTATTAATCCGCCCACGAAGTGGACGTGAAGTGGCACGGTGTCTGCGGAGCACAACGAAAAGTGGACCCTGTAAAGTGCTCACTTCGCATTATAATTATTACCACTTCGCATTGCCATTATGCCTTAATGTGAAGTAAGGCGAAGTGAGAAGAAAATAGGCACATCACATGACTTGCAGTACTGTAAGTCACATGCTTTAGCCAGGCAGGAAGCAAGCGAGTCACAGAAGCAGTTTCATTTTCTCCTTTGCATTTGTTGAGGGAGAAAGCATTTGTGAGAGTAGAGGAGTTACTGCTTGTCTTTCATTGCTTTTCAGTGCCAGAACAAAACAAACAGCTTTTTTAAAAGCTATTTTATTTAGTTTTTGTATTGTATTTGTTTTTTTTGTTAGTGAATTTTTTTGTATAAGTTTTGTTTTGTTTTGTGTGTGTGACTGACTGTGTGTGTGTGTGTGTGGGCCTGTGGACTTCAGGAGGATGGACGGTCACAAAAGAGAAGGCAAGTCGCTGGCCCATAGGTGCAGTAGGAGGGGAGGAATGTGGACCCTTGGGGGGCGGGGCGGTCGTGTGATGTTGCGCCGCTCTTGACTCCTGGCCAGTGCTGCTTCCCCCATTGAAGCAACAGGAGCAGCAGCAGCAGCAGCATCAGTGCCACCGGTGGCTGCTGTGCATCCACCTTCTCCGCCACTACCACCACCACCACTAACAGCAGCTGTTGGTACTCCAGCAGCACCCCTCCACCACATCCACAGCCACAGGAGGTGGCCCAGGAAATTGTAGGTGGTAGTGGGACACATGCCTGACATGTGAGGACTGTGTCTGGTCCCAACCACAGCTCCCCAGTGTGGGAGTTTTTTAATTGTGTGGGGGGAGACAGCACAGTGGTGGAGTGCCATGTGTGTGATGTGCTGGTGCACTGTGGCCCTCCCGGGACACATTTGGGGACCGGTGGCCAGTGCACCCACATGATGAACCACCACAGGGCAGAGTGGCAGGCTTCCACGGAAGGGGCCAGGTGTCCACCTGCTGGCCTTTCCGTGGCAGTGGCTGAGGATGCTGCTGGGGTGGGAGATGTGCCTCGCAGTCACCACCACAGCAGGAGGAGGAGGGCTACTACAGCAGCTGCTCCACCACCACCACCACCACCACCACCATCACAGCCACCAGCACCACCCTGTCCCCCACCAGCCCCACTACCTGGATTCCCCGCTGCAGTGGACCCCGCCACAGTCCCTGCAACCCAGTCTGACATTGGCCTGGTGTGGGCAGCGCTCAAGGAAAATAATGAGCACTTCAGTGCTTTGGAGCAGCAGGTGAACAGAGTGGAAGCACAGCAGCAGCAAATAATTTCAATGCTGCACCTGCTGCTGGACCACCATGACATCCCACAGCCATAGTAAGTGAGGGGATTGTTTTCATCCCCCCACTACTGTGTTGTACTCTTTTTGTGTGTTTTTTGTTTGTTATTGTTTAATCATACACATTTTCCCTTCCAGGGGAATCTTTCTTGCACCACATAGTGCAATACATTTTTGTGAAAACCACCCTTAATTTCACCACAGTGTGTCATGTGACAGAGGAATTCCCATTCCGAAAATCTGCCCACATTCTGCCTCCCTTCTAAGCAACGTTAGGACGTGATGGCAGGGAGAGCATGTGTGTGTGCTCCTTACAGTGAATATCCGATTGTCCATCAGCTTTCTGAATGTTTCTTTATGTTATAATGGTCAGTTTGTGGTGAAACGTGTGGGCATGTTTCCAGTAAGAAGAGCCTTGTTAGTGGAAACATTCCCACATTTCACCACAAAGTGAACCTTATAACATAAGGAAACATTGGGATAGCTGCCGGACATTCACTATAGTGGAGCATGCACCTGCACTCCCCCTGGCATCACGTCCTAACGTTGCTGAGAAAGGGGGGCAGAATGTGGGCGGCTTTTCTGATCAGTAATTCCTCCATCACATGACTCACTGTAATGAAATTATGGGTGGTTTTCACAGAAATAAATTGCACTCTGAGGAGCAAGAAATATTCCAGTGGTAGTAATGCCCCCATATATTAGTTTATGTGCATCATCATAATTATGTAATGTGGGGAATGTCTGCAAAACAGCAGCACAACAATCTGTTGATAACTCTGACCTATATATTTTAATGCTGTTACAACTTCCTTTACTTACATCCTGACTGACTGGAATTACACAAGAATTTACAGTAGTTGAGTCTGCTGTACTACCTTTTTTCATGTGTGAAATAATGAAAGGAGCATTCTTTTTAAATTGGTGCTGACCAGGTCTTTGTCATTGTTTTCCTCTGCTTTTCTTCATCACATCAAGTAGTTGTTATATATCACTTTTGTTGTTAATTAACAGTTATGCATCAGGCAGTGTTTTATGACACCACAGAACAATAGTTATTAAAAAGCAGCTGCAAATAAATACAAATCTGGCATGAACAATATTGGAAGATGTGCTAATTTTTTTTTTCATACATGAAAAAAGTAGTCAAGTAAGTAAAGCAGACATAAATAGTGAAAAGAATCGTATCATTCAAGTCACAACTAGGAGGTAAATAGTGGTGTCTGCGGCAATGTAAAGTAGCATAAAAAAGTACAGTTCAGAACTGTGAGGACTTTCTTGCAATGCTGCTTTAATTGTAAAAATGTCAGTATGACATCATGAGCTCACAGCAACAATCACAGAACACACAAAAGTGGCACAGTGTCCCAGACTTTTTCTGCCAGCCCAAAATGCATCGTGCTTGTGAGCAGAAAATTGACAAGTGGTTACACAGCGAAATGAGACTGTTTCAGCAGATACAAAGTCTCCCAGAATTAATGGTGCACTCAGTCATGCACACAAAAGTGGCACAGAGTCCCCAGATTGTTTCTGCAGGTCCAAAATGCATCCTGCTTATGTGCAGAAAATTGACAAGTGGTTACACAGTGAAATGAGACTGTTTCAGCACATACAAAGTCCCCCAGAATTAATGGCGCACTCAGTCATGCACACAAAAATGGCACAGAGTCCCCAGATTTTTTCTGCTAGCCCAAAATGCATCCACCTTGTGTGCAGAAAATTGACAAGTGGTTACACAGTGAAATGAGACAGTTTCAGCACACACAAAGTACCCCAGAATTAATGGCGCACACAGTCATGCGCACAAAAGGGGGACAGAGTCCCCAGATTTTTTCTGCAGGCCCAAAATGCATCCTATTTGTGTGCAGAAAATTGACAAGTGGTAACGAAGTCAAATGGGATTGTTTCAGCACATGCAAAGTACCCCAGAATTTATTGCGCAGTCACTCATGCGTGCAGTTCCCCAGAATAAAATTATGGCCATGAGCGAACTGTTGCTGGTCCAATGTGTGCTGCGATTCGAGCAAATGCAATGTGATCATCTCAACTGGATGGACGGGTGCCCTTTGTCTGTACACCAATAGTAGCCTTGGTGAGTTGATATATATAGATATATATTTCTGTATTTTGTAGGTGAGGATGGGTTGACATGAACATGTACTCATGGTATTGTTCTGTATCATTCACAGGTCACAGATACTGTTGGTGTGCACATTCCAGTGCTCAACTAGTACTTTTTGTGTAGAAATTTGCAATGGATAACTGTCAAGCACAGAAGGTAAGTTTTTTTTTTTTTGGGTTGGGGAAACATATTTGCAGGTTTGTCTGTAATGGTTTCTTATTTTCTTACTTCTTCACAGATTTCATCTGCATCCTTCTCGAGTCTGGTTGTTAATGATGGTCATGGTCATCGAATGAAATGACTTCTGCCTGTTTCATGTGCGCCTCAGCCTGGGGGGGGGGTGCCAGATGTCGAAGAACTTGTTTGGATAAGGCCACTTTGTCAGAACCACAAAGCATCTGTAAGTTTCCTAAAAAAAGAAATTAATGACGTCTTACAACTTAATTGTTATGTGTCCCTCCCTGGTTCTCAAATTTCAATCCCTAAAGTCAAGTTACATTTCAAAGCCACATCTTGTCTACTAACACAACCTGTGTGCAATATTTTCTGCAGTCTTTGCAAAACAATGGAATGGATGAAATAAAATCTTCATACTTACCAGAATGGATTTCACATGGATATTACATCACTTAGCTACAGTACCATTCCCAATTAGTTTTAGCTATGGAGCCTTTTTTTGTTACCCTGTAAAAGAAACAAAAGAAGTGTACTGTGTGTGTTTTGCCACTGCGGCTCTGAAAAGCTACAGAAAACAAAAGATACAACTAAAGGAAGTGAAGCAGCATAACAAACTTGAGTACACATACTCACTTTATGGTTTAAATAGTAAGAAGCTTTTTGTCTCTGACTGATGGATGTGGTGGTCCGGACAGACTCATGGTAGCAGTGGATAACATCAGTCCCGGTGGTGGTGGTGGTCCAGGGGGGCAGACAGAACTCATGGTGGTGTACTTGGATAACATCAGTCCCGGTGGTGGTGGTCCGGGGGCAGACAGACTCATGGTAGCAGTGGATAACATCAGTCCCAGTGGTGGTTGTCTGGGGGCAGACAGACTCATGGTGGCAGACTTGGATAACATCAGTCCTGGTGGTGGTGGTCCAGGGGGCAGACAGACTCATGGTGGCAGACTTGGATAACATCAGTCCTGGTGGTGGTAGTCCGGGGGGCAGACAGACTCATGGTGGCAGACTTGGATAACATCAGTCCGGTGGTGGTGGTCTGGGGGGCACACCGCCTTTTAAAAACTTCAGTTAAAACCTGCCAACATTAACCACATCATCATCCTCATAAAGAAAACTGCCCTCACAGTCATCGATGTCTGAAGTCTGACCACTGGGAAATTCTTTCTCCATTGTGTCATCATCTACGTCAGTGGTGGGCCGTTTCAGGCAGCCACTGCCAGTGCCACCAGGATGCTCCATTTCCACATCAGCAAGACCACCATGACTAGCCAGAGGACGAATACCGAGGTTGCAGTCTGTGCTGGTATGTGCCTCTCATTCATTTTAATGAATGTTAGAAACCAACATTTGCAGGAGACAGGTTTGTCCGATGATCCCTGACTATCGCACCTGCTGAGCTGAATACCTCTCAGCACTTACACTGGAGGGTGGGCATGGAGGTACTTCAGTGCCACTGCAGTCAGCTCTGGCCATTCACTGACCTTTCCACTCCAATACAAAAGAGGATCTTCACTTATTGTCAGATGCCTGTTTCAGACAAATATGACTCAACCATTCTCTGTGCCGCACTAAGTCCAACTGTTGATGCATCATCCTGTTCTCCAGAATCATTGATATCACAAATACCCACTTGGGACAAAGCCTCCCAAAGCAGGTTGATGCCAACCACTTTGGATGACAGACCACCAGGAACTACAGTCCCCTTACCCTTGCATGATATGGTTGCTGGTCCTCCAGCTACACCTTCAGCTGGATTATGCTGCTGAGGTTTGCAAACCTTGGCATGTGACTTCTGTGCCCCATGAACCTAGCGCACCAGTTGGCCACTGATATTTTTTACCTGTTCAGGCCCTCCCTCCAGTACTGATGCAATTCCACGTTTGTATCGTGGGTCCAGCATTGTTGCTATGGCAAAGTTGTCACTACGCTGAATTCTCACAACGTGACGATTCTGGTCGAATACTGTCAGCATGTGTTGCAGCAACATACTGCTACCACCGTCTCCAGCAACATCAAGGCTAAGCTGTACATTCACCAATGTCTGCCTCAGCACCCACAGCAGTGGAATTGATTGGCTAATGGAGGAAGACTCACCACTCACTGCCTGTGTGGCATGTTCAAAAGGCCACAAAATTGTTATTGCAGAGTCCATGAGGCGCCACTGTTCAGTCATCATAGACATGGAGGCCCCAGAACTGTAACAGCTAATGTGCATCACAAGATATTCTGAGATGGCTTTGTATTGTTTATACAACCTCTCTGCCATGTATAAAGTGGAGTTCCATTGGGTGACAACTTCCAGCTTCAAGTGATGCTGAGGCAGGCTGTTTTGTATCTGCAACTGCCGCAGTTGGTCACGGGCCTTTCTAGATCTTGAAAAGTGAGAGCAGATACGTTGTGCAATGGTCAGCATTTCCTTTATATCAGGGTGCTGCATAAACTTCTGAACCACAAGATTTAAACAGTGGGCCATGCGTGGAACATGAAAAAAAAACACCATTCGTGATGCATTTCACCACATTTGACTCATTGTCACTTGCTATGAACCCAGCTCCAGGGACAGAGAGTTTAGCCATCTGTCAATTTCAGTCAGTACCATGTCCAACATCTTCTCACCAGTGTGTGAACAGGTCACACTGCGCAGCACAGCAATCGTTTCATGCTGTCGAATTCCAGGAAGATTTCTACTGCAACAATTCACCTTACTGCACTGATTATTCACACTACCAACATCACAAACAACCCCCGGCACCTGCGCCCAGCGTGCAGTTATACACAGATATGAACTCCCTACTGTTTTGCCACTTGTCCACATATCCATACTTAAATGGATGAATGGAGAGGAGGAATGTTGAAGGGCATGTCTTAATGAGTCCGAGACAGTGCGGAACAACTCAGGAACAGCACGGGTAGAAAAGTATGTCCTGGATGGGTCTTTACATTTTGGATAGGCACGGGCAGCAAACCACCGGAACTCAGAATTCTCCACAAAGGAGAAGGGCAAAAGATCAATTGCCAGCATTTCCGCTACAGCAGCATTAAGTTCACGTGACACTGTATGATTCGGGGGGTACTTCAGCTTATGCTCAAAAACACTCTGTAATGTGGGCTGACTTAAATGTTTTACATGTGGTGTGTTGATCACAAATGGTTGTGCTCTGTGATGAATGGCATTGGCAGGGGGTGGAGTGTGGACATTTGATGAAGATGGATGCACAGGTGATGATGACAAACCCAGAAATGATGTTATTTTGCCAGATTTGCCAACCAGGGTTGATGTATCACTTGCACTAGACATACTGCATTCACCACCACCACAAAAACTGCTACTCTCACCAGCACTGGACAACATTTCAAAGTCATTATGGTCCTCCACCTCATCATGCCTGTAGTAATCCTCTGCTCTTATTACCGCACTACTGCACACGTTTAATTTTCTACTGGGCTTAACAGTCATGGAAGGGGATAACATGCTGGCTATGGTTGCCAGTGACACGGGTGAAAGCCCCACTGTGGTATTAGCTGCCAGCTTGTGCTGGGTCCACAGTGCCAAGTGCCTATTCTTAAGATGCTTATGCTGTCCTCCTGTGTCCAGTTGGCTTCCCTTTTTACCTCAACTCACACGCACATGGCAAACCTGGCAGATTGCAACTGAATCATCATTTGCATCTTGAACAAAAAAATCCCAAACGAGGGACTGTGATGCTCTGCTTTTAACCTGTCCATGATGATGTGGCTTATTTAAGGCTGTTATTTTAAGCACTGAAGTGGGGGGGGGGCACTTGATGTTTCTGGCACTGCACACCTGGACTGCAACTGACCACCATGACTACCTATCATATTGATTACTGGGTCATCATCATCAACTAAAACTGGTAGATCACAAGTTTTTCCAGGGGGGAATTCCTGCAAACAGACTCAGACACAGCCACTTTTAATTTCTTTTTCTCTGGTTCCCAACTGGGGTCAATTACATCATCATCATATTCATCAACGTCACTGTCACACACATCCACATCTTCTGCTTGGATGCTAGCATGTGGACTGCATGTTGCAACAACAGCGACATCATCATCATCAGCATCATCACACTCATCATCCTCATCTACACCACCATCACCTGATATTGTTTCACCGCACTGTGAATCACTGTTGCATGGAAAATGAGTGACTTTAAGTGCTACGGTGGATGGAATATCACATTGTATGCTATCGTTGACATGATCATCAGAATCAGGTTCAGTTAATGGGATGTTACTGGGAAGTATGACATCATCTATGCTGTCACTCACTTGCGCTGCTTCACACTCAATATTTTTGGATACGGTACACTGGTCAGAATTAGAACTTGACGCAACAATACTAATACTACCTCCACCACCACTCACACCAGTAACACTAACACCACTGACTGGGAAAACATCATCTTCTCCAACTATGAGTGAAGCTACTGAGTGGGCTGTAAAAAACATTGCAGGAGAAATACCTTTCCTCACATCAGCAATGCACTTCTGCATCTGCATACTACTATCATGCCCACAGACCATCTTACTGCCAACATTGCCATGGTGAGAAACAGCTTTGCTTGCATTTCTCTTTGCAGGCATTTTGGGGGATCAACCACAAATATCATAACCAAATTCAGATTTTGATATGTTCACTCTCTGTTTGAAGGGACATTGGCTGGATGTGAAGCAAATAAACAACTGTGGCTTCAGCAACAGATAAGAGACTACTCTGAGACTGTCACAGAATTAAAACAACTTCAGTAACCAGTGGTGCTGATGAGGTCACAAAACAATCCAATCTGGTAAAAAATACCTTTTGAACACGGGGGGGGGGGGGCTCCGAATACAGACAGTGCTGATTTTTACAGCACTACAAGCAGCAAAACTAAGAACAGATGCCACGATTGCAGCACAAAATCAGGCAGCTGCAGTGGATAGCAGGTTCACACTGCTGCGCTTGCAATTACACTAGTCTGTGGCACAATAAAAGGTTATTTGATGCATGCAACACTGCACACACACTCACACACAGAACAATTTGTGTACAATGCTGAACAAGAAATGCACCACAAATGCAAAAGTTCAGTACTATGCCACGTTACATTTTGTAAATTTGTAATTTAAACAATCTGAACTTATGAACTGCTGCACCACAGCCACACAACAAACAGCAAGAAAATGTCTACTATTACTGACAGTATTACTATGTGCACATTAACACAGTCAGTTATATAACAAAAATATAACCAAAAAACAAACAAATCACTATTTCTCCAACTTAAATCTACCTACACCACAGATACACACCTACCCCAAAGCACACGTTCACTGTCTTTCACCACACACACTCAAGGTTGTAAATTAACATTCAAAATCCACACAAAAACAAAAACGCTCAATGATATGAGCACTGGAGGGTTTCCTATAATCGATGAACTAAAATTGGATCCCCCCCAAAAAAGCAAAAATTCTTTTTGAACAACTTTTACAAGATTCCTATTACAGACAGCTATCAGATCACACCGTCTTCTACTCCTTCCTACTCATACTACCCCGAACTGAGGCTGTGCAGATCAATATAGAGCCCATGTGACCTGAAATCCCATGAATCAATGCAAAATTTGCCTTTGGAGCTCAAAAACAAGGTGAAGTGAAGCGAAGTGCACTGCCTGCAATGCACTTCGCCTTAAAATTGGCAGAGTAGTGGCCTGGGGAGGTGGAGTAACGTGAAGTCATTGTTTCTAACGGACTTCACATTCTCGATATAATGTGACATACTCCCGCCGCGTGCGAGCACTCCTCAGCGAACCACCTTTGCTCTGCCAAATCATTTCATCGGAGTGGATTGAGCCCACTTCGCCCACCACTACTTGGGCACAACTGGAATCCCAGTGCTTCCACCCACAAGAAGCTGCTTCTGGGTTTCTACAGCTGCCTTCCAGCCTATGCTGTGGTTTAAGGTACAGACTCTTGCCTGACTCTCACATCCAGGGCTCCCGCAAGCTTCCTACTTGCCAAGTTTTGAAACCTAGAGCCGCTTTGTACTGTATTTTTATTGGCAGACGCTTCTACAGTCGGATCAGCTACTGGCTCCTGAAGCCATTTGCCTGCTGCTTCTGAGTTTAGACTGGCTCCTAAAGCATCTGAGTGCTGCTAGCTGCTAGGAATTTCATTTAAACTTAGGCTGCTAGTGACTTTTCATTTTACCTACTGGCTCCTAAAGCCATTTGACAGCTGGTAGCTGGTAGGGATTTCAGTTTCAATTATGCTGCTAGGGATTTCGATTTAACTTGTTGTACTAGTGTTGTTCCCCACTGATGCTTTGCATCAGCTCCCCACCTACCCTCCCTATCTGGACTGTTTTTTTATAGTGACATAGTGGTCACATGATCATTTTATTAAGTGTCTACTTTCTCATTTGCTCATTATTCTGACTGCCCACTAAGTGGCTCCATTGTTATACTTACAGTCAAAACCCCTAGAATTCTGAGGCCGCAGAATTTTGTGCAGGACTTGCAACCTACCACAGAACTTCTGCAGCGCTGCAGAATTCACTGTTCTTGGTGATTCGTTATTAGTATTTCTGTTTATCCATAGAACCTGGTTCCCTTCCCCTCTTTTTATATCCCAAATCCCTCTATGCTCAGAATGTGATGTTGTCAGTGCTATAACACCATACATTAGCTAATGAAATGGCTGCATTCTTCCACAGAAATGAATAGTCACTTATCTACCACAGCTCCCACTGCCAGAGGCGGTGGCACAGCACATCACTGCCTGTAGCGACCTGCAAGCTGACTTCAACATACTTCAATACCAGCTCCTTAGTAAAAATGGCTACTTAACGCCAAAAAGACAAAGGCGATGCTATTTTCACCTATTAACCATGCAGCCTACCCTGCTGTACCCCCCATCACCACCCTCCTAGGAGAAACCCTGGAATTTGTGCCAAAATTCAAATACCTGGGGGTCTGGCTAGACTTCAAACTCTCCTTTGCAGACCACCTGGAGGATTTGTTAAAAACTGAGGCAGAGACTAGGTCTCTTCTTCAGGTTAAACCACCTACTAACTACAGAGGCCAAGAGACAGCTAGTTCAGTCTCGTTCCTTTCCCTAATTGATTACGCCGACTTTATATACAGCCAATGTGCTACTTCATACCTTGGTAAATTGGACATACTTTACCACAGAGCCCTGCGCTTCATCACTGGTCTCCCCTTCTCCACCCATCACTGCTCTTTATATGTGGCCATAGGTTGGACCTCCCTACAATACAGACAAAATAAAAATGCAGTTTTCTGGACATACAGAGCTATCACTGGAAAACTTCCGCAGTACATTGCTGATTGCCTGACTCTCAATATGTCTGGAACCTATGCCCTAGGAAGCTGTTCACTGATTTCTCTGAAAGTGCCCAAAGCCCTAACGCGTTTTGGGAGAGCTGCCATAGGATTTGTTCTACCGTCACTCTGGAATGTGCTACAGAAATCACTGAAACTGAGGACTCCTGTTAGTATTATCATGTTTAAGTCCTTATACTCAAAATGCATTACAGAAGCCTGCAACTGCTTCCAATGATCCTTGCTTACTTACACCCCCTTCCACATCCTCCCTGCTTTTCCCATCCTCCTTCCTTCTTGTATCAGTGCATAACTTGTCCCTGAGCCACCTACTTATCTACTGCCCTAAATCTCACCCTCCCTCACCCACCTATTCCTTGTATACCCACAGCATCTCATTCCTTCGCTCCTAGTATTATCCCAGTTCCAGACTCCCCCCCACTGGCTGCCCACTTCTCCCGACACATGTCTTCCTCTTGATACGCCTGGGTCTTTTTAAACTGACTATGTATGTCTCTTCGCTTGTAGCATCCACTTCAACTAGTCTCTTCGCTGGACTACAATGCCTTTACCTTACAGGAATACTAAACCATGTATGTTGTTGTATCTGGTATAAATCTTTACTGACTTGCTATCCAGGGGCGTAGCCAGGAATTTCAAATCTGCACACCAAGTGGACTCACTGCTACCCCCCCCTTGTTAGGGTGAGCTACCCTCCCCTGGGGTGTAGCCAGACAATATGCAAATATATGCCTGGACCGTGTTTGTTGCCTCATTTGGCACAATAAATACAACTTTTGTATCTCATGACAGTGGTTGTTGCCATGCATGGGTAAATACAAATGCCATGTATTGTTTCCTAAGACACCCACATACCAGCCCAGAGCCTGTAAGGTTGTATTGTCCTTGGGATGCAAAGACAGTATTAGTGACCAGTCCTTCTAGTTTCGACTTCCATTAATAAAATTCCAGAAAGGTTTAGTATTTTCTTTGTTAGTTTTCATGGAAAAAGGAAGCAGTTCAGAGCCTATTTGCTACCCCCCTTAAATAAAATTGCACACCATGGAGTGCTGGAGTATGCCTGTCTACACTCATGTTGCTACCCTATTGTTATGTATATCCTTACTGACTGTCTTTTACCTGAACCCAAATGTATTTTTACTTATCCTGTCTATTGCAGGCCTACCTGTACTGTTGTACTCTTGCAACTACTGTCTATTTGTCTGTATATAAATGCATTGTTACTTGACTTGTGTAATGCAGGTCCACCTTGTAAATGAGCTTGCTCAATGGTGTTCGCCTGGATAAATAAAGAATCTGATTGATTGATTGGTTATTTGATTGACACCAGGTACAGTGATATTTGCTCAGCCTGCACTACAGCCTAATACAATTTTCAGTCTTACGTTATTACACTAGGGCCAACTTAAACAAAATCTTGACAATAGCATAGACCTGTTAAGTCCATACTTTATTTTATACAAACATATTTGTGCCTTTAAGGTATAGAGATGCCATCCAAAATGAATAACTGGCAAAATGAATTAACCTGTCACTTTTAAGAAAATAAAGTAATTATGCCTAGAAAAGTGGAGTATAATAATGTGTAGACCTGTTGAAAGAATAGACCTGTTAAATAAATAATTGCGCTGTACTCATTTTTGCCAAGGTTATTGATTACATATTGTCATTGGTTGATAGAATCCCCTAAAAGTTATGGAGAAATGTTGCATGCAGGGCCAGCTGTTGGGAGAGGGTAGCATGTTGTGTTCCCATGCTGGCAGCTCAGGTTCAGAGATGAGCTCTGGGAGCTGGCTGGGCAGCACAAGGATTGGGGGAACACACCACTGTTCTGAGCCTGGGAAGGTATGGCGCAGTGTTCTGTCACAGGGGGGACACATTGTGATGGGCTGCTGAGCTTTATCTCACAATGGATTCACATGCATGTCATGGCCTGATAGTGTTATGTAGTGTGTCAGGGGAAGCGGGTTGGCATGAAAAATGAGTTTTGCAATATCTCCTCTATTCTGTTTATTCCATTTTCAAAGGGACCTGTATGAATGAGGATACAATTTCATGAAAATGTATATGTATTTATATACATATTCATACATACAGCATCTCCCTCACTATATATATAAATATACACACACACACACACACACACACACACAAAAACACACACACGCATATTTGAATGTATGTTACAGATTGCATATAAATATATAAGTGATACACAGTGGGAACCTCATGAGTGGTATAGACAACATGAGTATAGAAATATCTTATTTATCACATAAGGTCCCCTTTGTGTGTTTCATTTATGCAATTGGCTAGGACCTTAAGGGATAGATTTTTTTTTTGCTTTTTTAGACATAAAATTATATCTATAAGTCTGTTATTTTTTGAACTAGTGTTACTGTGCTTTCCCTCATCCTGATTGCTATAACCATTGCCATGGACATGAAGTCAGGATGACAAGCTGACATGTGATGTGGTAGTTCGTTAGTGCCACAGAAATTCCGCAGAAATTACAAACCACCATCGCAGAAGTTCTGTGGCAAATGGTAAACTTGCCGCAGAACTTGGTCCCAATGTGCCGCAGAAAAGTAGGGTCCTTGCTTACAGTCATTGGATTGGCTGTGCTGCTTAAATATCTGCTGTCACTACTCCTTTCTGACTAATCCAGGAACAACTCTTTCTCCATTTTATGCTGCTTAATTACTGCTGCACCCTCTCATTTGCACCATAAATTTATGAGTGTTTTTTTCCTTACCTATCTTTTCTCTCTTAAATGGCTCCACTTAGGACTGTCATGCTGATCACTGACCTAACTTTTTACTTTGTGCCATGGCTCATGACCCCCTACTCCCTATCCCCTGATACTGACACACCTGATCCTGCCAACTTTACTTTCTCTAACCTGCTAGCCCTGTCAAAGGCACACTGTGACCTCACCCCTCTTCTCATCCCAAAATACCTCTTCCACCTTGTAGCCTTTATCTCTAAGAAGTGCCTCCACTACAACTACATTTTGCCCCTTTCTTTTTTCCATCATAAGCTCTGGTACTTCCTCCTTATAGTACTTTTGCTCACCCTTGCTGGTGATGTTGAACCCAACCCTGGACCAACTACACATCTATCACATGGGGTTGCAATCTGGAAAGAATTTAAAGGCCTTCAGATTGCTCGCCTTACCATCAGGAGCCTTCCCTGTCACCTATCCGATCCTGAAGCATGGGTTACACTTTATCACCCAGATGTCCTCTGCCTATTTGAAACCTGGCTTAAGCCATCTATACTGGATACTGCCTGCTCCCTACCAAACTACAGCTTATCAGGTCTGAAAGGCTCTCCTCTAAATGGGGTGGGGGAGTGGCCATATATTTTAAATCCCATCTAAACCTCTCCACCCTGCCTACCTCTACCTTATCTCAGGGTTCGGGCATAAGGGGGTGGGAGTCTAGCGAGCTGGCTAGGGACAGCTGCTGAATAGTGCTGCAAGCCGGATAAGGTACCAGTACCAGTGAACACATCTCGGGGGGGGGAGCCAGCATTTCTGCTGCACTCTGTGGTCTGGATGGATCTCTGCCTTTGGTGGAGCAGCGGGACTCCTAAGAACGGAGGAGGAGCAAGGAGCAACGAACGGGAGCATGGCAGAGGACACCAGGGGCACCACCTCAGGGAAGTGATTTGTCTTTTCTATTTATTTATTTCAGAATCTCCTGGATGTACAGAAGTAGCTTGAAGCAGGGGGAACTGATTTGCAGGACTCTTCGATTTCATTTTTTTTTTCCCCTTGCTTTACGTGCAGATGGCAAAGAACAAACGAGGGATGGATACTGCCCTGGTAGGGGTTGATTGTCTCTCGAGGGAGTGGAAGTAAAGTCTAACCCACCCTCCCCCATTCCCCAGGCTGCTCTCCATTTATACGTGGGCTGCAGCCTCCTGACTGGAGGGAGTGAACCGGGGTGACATTGGTCAGGACTGGATACAAACAGGTAGCACATTACTGAAGCAGCCAGGCCAAAAGTTGGGGCAAGGCTTGGTTAGGTATTAATAATAAGGTCTAGGACAACTCAGAGGGGTGCAGATGAAGAAGTGAGAAACCAGTGGGGTAGCTTGAGGGGTAGTATGTCATTGGGGTAGACAGATGAAGTGGGGCAGGGATGGGCACACCAGAAGGTGGGGGGGTTACGTTGGGGGCAACTGGGGCCAGCAGAATGGGGGATAATATGGGGGAGGCAGGATGCAAGGGGGGTAACACAGGTAGTACTGTGTGATGCAGTGGGTGAGGGGCAGCAGTTTGGATGAACATATTGTGGAGGCTAGGGGGGTGCCCAATCTGTAGCAGGATGAGGAAGCTGGAAGAGGAAGTGCTATGTCTTAGGAGAGTGTTGGAGAGGAGGATGGAAGGGGGTAGTAGCCTTAAGGCAGGGGCTCATTGGGGGAATAACATGGGACACCAAATTCGAGGAACAGGGACCCAAGGAAATGGATAGACAGGAAGGGCAGTAGCAGACCAACCAGAGGATCTAGCATTAGAGGGAAAGCCAGAAGCGGGGGAGGAAGCCTAAGCACAATCAGGCAGGAGAGACAGGTAATATGTTTGCTGTGTTGTCCACATTAGGAGATGAGAAGGGGGTACACAATCTCAGGGGGAGGGCAGAAGGTGGCAGGAGAGGGAAATCTACAAGGGACGGGAGTCTGTCAGAGAAGGCAAACAGGG
Source organism: Neoceratodus forsteri (assembly GCA_016271365.2). Classification (NCBI taxonomy): domain Eukaryota; kingdom Metazoa; phylum Chordata; order Ceratodontiformes; family Ceratodontidae; genus Neoceratodus; species Neoceratodus forsteri. The sequence continues at coordinate 20,539,401 of CM028129.1, read as the reverse complement.
TGAGGAGGGAAGTAACACTAGTGGGGTGGAAGACAGAGGCAAAGCAGAGAGAGGGGAGGGCAAGGCCGAGAGCAATGAAGGGGCAGGTGACAGGATGGAGGGAAGGGGGGAGCAGTAGAGGGAAGGGGAATTAGGGAGGTGACATTCTCCAATGATGAGACCTTGGGAAAAGGGGGGGTGGGGGCAAGGAAAGAGGATGGGGGTGTGCTAGTACTGGGGGATTACATACTAAAGGGGATCAGATGGGGCAGTAAAGGGGAGAGACATAGTCTAGTATAGGTCAAGTCTATTTCCGAGTTGACAGCAGGCAGGGCAGGACATGGCAGGACAGGCCATTCTCAAATGCATGGGGAGGGGATGGAGGAAACCACATGTTGTGGTGCACATGGGTACGAATGACCTGTTGCTGGAGACGGTGGAGATAGTAAAAGAGAGATTCAAGGAGCTGGACAAGTTGTGTGAGGAGGTGGGCAACTCAGTGACCTTCTCAGAGGTGCTCCCAGTACCCTGTGCAAGTACTGTGAGAAAGGGAAGGATCAGGGAGTTCAATGCCTGGCTGAGGGAATGGTGTGGTACCAAGGGGTATGGGGTAGTAGGGGGATTGGGCAGAACCTGGGACAACAATGACCTGTATGCAGGGGACAGGTTACACTTAAACAGAGAGGGAAAGGCAGAATTGAAGCTGGGGATAGAAGGGTACAGAGCAACTAGGGTAGCTTTAAACTAGGAAGGGGGTAGTAAGTGGACAGCTGGTAGGCAGGATTCTCAGGGAGGGGAGCTGGGTGAGCCTACCCTCCAAGCAAAAGGGGAGGGCAGAAGCAGAGAGACAACGAGGGAACTTTGGGGCGAGGAAGGGAAAGGAGCAGAGTGGAAGGTAGTGTCACTGAATGTGAGGAGCCTAGGGAACAAATCAGCTCAGTTTCAGGCCCTCTTGGCAATGGGGCAGGTGGACATTGCGGCCATAACAGAAACTTGGGCTACCCAGTACCAGGGCTGGGATATGGTGATCCCTGGATACAAGCTGTTCAGAAAAGACAGGACAAACAGGACAGGGTGTGTGTGGCAATTTATATAAGGGAGGGAATAGAGTTCATAGGGAAGGAGGGGGAGGAAGACAGAACAGAAGCCCTGTGGACACAATTTCAGGATTCAAAGGACAGAGTACTAAGGATAGGGGTAGTGTATAGGGCACCAACTCAAGGGGAGAAGCTGGATAGGCAACTGGCAGAGCAGATCAGGAGGGTTTGCAGGAAGGGGAACACAGTGGTGGTGGGGGACTTCAACCTATCGGGGGTGGATTGGAGCACGCCAACCATCGCAAGTGCTATGGAGCAGGTTATAATGGTGGTATTTCAGGATAGCTTCCTGATGCAGCTGGTACATGAACCAACAAGGTTGGGAAGGACTCTGGACCTTGTGCTAACAAATGGGGAGTCAGTAAGGGAGTTGGAGGTTGAGGACCCACTGTCTGAGAGTGACTACCACTCAGTGTGATTCACACTAAGAATGGGGAAGCAATCTGGAGGTTTGGGTACCAGGGTTGTTGATTTTAGGGGGTAGACTTCAACAAGCTGGGAGGAATTTTCTTAGGTCACCTTGGGGAATCCAACCAACCATGGATGCCAACCAAAAATGGGGTATCAGTAAGGCAGGACTTGCAGAAACCACTGAGACATGTACTAGGGCACAGAGTAAGAGGGGAAGGGCAAAGAAACTCAGCTGGCTAACCAAGGAGGTCAGGGATGGGATGAGAGCCAAGAGGGGAGCTTTTCAGGTATACAAGAGATCAGGAAGTGGGGAAGACAGGGAAGAGTACAGAAAGAAGTCCGGGGAGGTTACAAGGCTAGTCAGAGCCACCAAGGCAGCCAGAGAGCTGTGTTTGGCACAGGGAATAAAGAATGGAGAGAAGGACTTCTTCAGATACGTTGGGGAGAGGAGGAGGAACAGGGACCACATAGTGCAGATTAAGAAGGACAGGGGTGGGTAGAGAAGGGGGAGGAGCAAGCAGAGGCATTAAATGAGCACTTCTGCTCTGTATTCATGGTTGAGAGGGGGGGAGATACTGGATGGGAAGGAAGGGGTGGGAAAAGGAGGCGAGGGGGTGACGGATGGTGATATTATGGTATCCCGTGATGATAGCAACGCAATTATAGTGACTAAAAGATCGCGACTGCAGAATAGCGAAATACAATTAAGTGACCATGGAATTTCACTGACTCAGCTTTAATAGCGACTACATTTGCAATAATAGCGACTAATAGTGCTTACCTGTGTTAAAGCAAAATCAACCCAGGTAAAAGTACCAAAAATCCCTTACTTTCCGTTTCCTGTTGTACATCATTGATAAAACCCACCACCCCCACATAGTAGAGGCAGCAAAACAAACCAGTGGATATGGCCGTCAAGTTTCTCACCAGCCAAAAAGGTAAGCCACTGGCGCTCTATGGGGGCTACCTTTATCACCAAGATAAGGAAAAATCAGATAAAGTTTATTGGAAATGTGCAGATTCTCAAAAATATAGTTGCCTTGCGAGACTGCACACCTCCGCGGTCAGCATAGTAGCAGTTGTCAAGCAACATACCCACGTTTCTGATCCTTGTTCTCTGGTACAGAAATTAGCTGCTGCATTTCAATCGGGTCAGATTTCAATTGTTCGGCTTTGCCAGTTTGTTCGGTAGTAAACTGTAACCAAGAGTATGCTGGAATGTACAGAAATTAGCTGCTGCATTTGAATCAGCTTACATTTCAATTGTTCGACTTTTTTGGTTTGTTCGGTTATTTGTGTCAGGGAGCACAAGAGCACGCTGGAAGGTGACCTCAGGGAGCACATATGTATGCGCCATTTTAACTCGTGCTGTTTTGTATTATCGCCTTTACTGTGGTCGCTGATATGTAGTCGCCAACATTGACATCGCGATTTTAAAGTCGCTATTATTACATAGAACCGATATTACGGAGGGCAGAGTATTGAAAAGGCTGAAGGCTAGAGTATCAGGAAAATAAGCTTTGGTCTGGTTTCCTGACCCGACCTCCAAGGATTGTTCCATGTCCCGGGAATAATTTTTTTGAACCATCAGGAACAACCACCCTATTTAGAAACTTAGTTTGCCTAGGGTGAGGTCTAACCGGGTGTGCTTGATAGTACACAAGGCTGAGTGTTCGATTAGGTTTATCTTATAACCACCCTATATAAATTATGATCTAATTTGATTAAAATTACCTTACCCTAAACCTTTGTTGCAATTCTTTTGCCTGTTAAGTAATTACATCCCTTAAATATACAGTTTCATCTTGTTTCTCTTTTGTATTTGGTTGAGAAGAAATACCAGAGAATGCCATTTTGTAATTAGATGACTTTACTATTTCTTAAGTAATACTATGACATTACATGACAGCAGTGCAAACAAACAGTTTATACAATCGCGACGGAGGGGCAGGCCCTCTTACTTTAGACACGAAAGTAAAATAAATAAAGCCAAGCATTTACTTTGTCCCTGCTTTTATATAACAGAGATAAAGGCAACCTTACCCACCACAAGTACCCAGATGTTCAAGCTGAGGTCCTAAGAGAGTGCACTGCTCTGGAAGTCTTGCATTTGCTCTCCTTACCTTGTCTGTGTTGAAAACTGACTTTTATATCTGACAAGGTGACTGCTAGACTTGCAGGAGTTACAATGGTAAACATTGACGTCATGGAGAACATGACAAGTGTGGTGGTTTTTATGCAGAAAAATGCTCAACACTATTTTAAACTTATTCGCTTGAAAACCTTGGCTTGTGGTTTGTGGTCATGTTCCAGTTTTTGCTTTAACTATCATAATAAAAAAAAATCTTAACATTTTTATCTTCAAAATATTTAATCTTAGACTGTAAGCAACTTAAAAAGTTGGAATGAAAGTAACTACCTCCATACTTATTTTAAAAGCATATAATCTATCAATTTTAAAAAACAATTTATCTAATTTGGAGCATATAAAAACATTTAATTTTACTTTAGCATGTTCTGCTGCTTGTAATGAGCTTTGCAGAAACTAGTATGCTATACACCTGCGCCCGGATATTCAAACTGCGCTAGGCTGTGGCGCAAGCCTGGGCGCAGCTCAGCTTTGTTACGCAGGGGTGTGGCCTGGGCGATATTCAACGGAGCTGTGCTATGGTGCAGCAGCTTTGAATATCGCGCCCTGGTCACCCCCATTGTGCATGGTGCAGTGGCACTGCGCCAGTGCAAGTGGCCAGAGTGGAGCATGGAGATGCGCTAGCGCAAGTGCCATTGTGCCATGCACAGCACCTGTGATATTCAAAAGGGGAAATGCAAACGGGGCCATAATTTATGCAAGGTGCACATGGGGCCATTTGCATGTCATTATGGTTCCATTTGCATCCCATTAGCATGCAGGTGCACCGATCCCCAATGACTTGCACCTGGCACCAGACAGCACCTGTTGGGGACTGACACCCCCTGCAGCCTGATCGTGGACATTTGTCTAAAAGAAACCCCCCCTCTAATATCCCTGGTGGTCCAGTGGACCCCTAAGTACCTGATTGAGGGCATCAGTATAACCCCCCTGTCCAATATCCCTGTAGGTCCAGTAGACCGCATTCTGCCTGATCGCGGGCATCTTTAAAACATAGAACAGTCCTATTACCCTGGTGGTTTAGTGTACCCCCTCCCCCACCCACCCACCTGAGCCCCCGCCCGCTCCCCAGTCAGCCGGCAGTCAGCAGCACCACCCGCCTGCCACCCGCCCACCCACCGACTGACAGCTTGGTAGGGCTGCGCCCATTGGTTCACAGCATGAGCCAATGGTGTGCAACCAGATCTGACTCAGTCCAGATATGTGAATGAATTCATTCACATATCTGGAACTGTCTAACGTAGCTAGCACGCCCATTGGCTCATGCTGCGGGAACCAATCGGGTTGTGCAGCCCACCAGCTGTCAGTCGGCGGCAGTGAGGCGGCAGGCTGGTGGGGTGCTGCTGCTCGCTGGCTGATGGCGGGAGAGGGGCGGTGGGGCTCAGTGGGTATGTGGGGAGGTGGGTACACTAGACCACCAAGGTAATAGGACTGTTCTATGTTTTAAAGATGCCTGTGATTGGGCAGAGTGCGGTCCATTGGACCACCAGGGATATTGGACAGGTGTGGGTTATACTGATGCCCGCTATCGGGCACATAGGGGTCCACTGGACTGCCAGGGATATTGGATGGGGGTGTCTTTCCATGGATGCCTGCAATGGGGGGGCACTGCCAGGTGTGGCAGGAACTCGGGTGGCCACCCACAGGTGGCAGCTGCCGTGTTGTGCCCTGCAATGTGGAGGTCACCTGTGGGTGGCCATCATTTGTTCCTTTTTTGGGGGCTTAACTTTGTGCAGGTGCAGGTAGGGGTTGTGCATGCATGACTCTGCACATCCCGGGCTGAGTATCAGGCTGTGCAGGTTATGCATGGGCACGCCCCCCCACCTGTGCCTGCATACATTACTGATGTGCTCTGGTGCATCGGGATTTGTGCGGTGCACTTTTCCCTTTTGAATATTGTGCCGGGGCGCATCAGTGGGTTGTGCATGGTGCAACATTGTTGCGCCATGCGCAACCCTTTTGAATATCTGGGCCCTGATCTTTGTGCTACCAGGATATGGCTTGTGGTTAAATGTTGGCTCTTATTTAACTACCAGCAGAAACTTTTAAGCCATTTTTATATTTAAGAGAAAGCATAGTTAACCCTTAAGTTGTAAGTAACGTAAAAAGTTTAAATGCAAATCATGTTGCTCTTTTATTTTTTACTTTGCAATTTATTTAACATGCCCTCTGGGTGGTCTGAATAGTCCATTTGCCCTTCCATCTGTTTACTAGGTGCAGGCTATTCTTTCAATAGTTGGTCAATCTCTTCATCAATATCTTGGTTTGGATGGATGGCCAGGTCAAGTTGTCCCATTTGGGACACCTGCAGGGTGCAGGCAGTGCAGGGCACTGGGGGTGGACAAGGCACCAGGACCTGATGGCATTCACCCTAGGGTACTCAAGGAACTGGTTGAGTGCTTGGTGGGACCACTGGCAGATCTGTTCAATCCCTCTCTGCACACAGGATACGTACCACAGGACTAGAGGCTAGCTCATGTAGTGTCCATTCACAAGGGTGGCCCAAAGGATGATCTGGATAATTACAGACCAGTGAGCCTCATGTCAATTGTGGGAAAACTCATGGAGGGCATCCTTAAGGAGAGGCTGGTGACATTTTTGCAGGTCAATGGCCTCCAGGACAGGCAGCAACACGGGTTTGTCTCAGGAAGGTCCTGCCAGACAAACCTCATTGAGTACTATGACTGGGTGATCAAAGAGCTGGACAAGGGCCATACAGTAGACATCCTTTACTTGGACTTTTAACATCATAGGAATAGATTGGAAAACTGTAACTTCCAAGTCAAATTTGGGATCTCTGCTTGCTAATACTTGTAGTGAATTAAATTTAACACAGTATGTTCAGAAACCGACTAGAGGAACAGAAATCTTGGATCTTGTGTTAGCTGCATCTAGCATTGTTATAAAAGACTGTTATATTGACTTCCCAATGGCAAATAGTGATCATAATTCCATCTGGTATACTGTAGATTATACATATATACCTAGGAACAGTTGTACATCAATTTTTCTGCTAAAAAGAGCAGACATAAACGGTATTGAGGAAGATTTAAAAGAAATCTCATGGGACACCATCTTAAAAGATAAATCAGTTGATGACATCTGGAGTCTTATAAAAACACTATACTGAAGGTAGCAGCAGACAATATCCCTCAAATTAAGAAATCCTATAAGTATAAAATACCCCACTGGTTAAATTATAACATCAGGAAATTAATAAAAAAAAGTCCAGACTATATAGAAAATACCAAAAAATGGCAGTGTCAGAATATATGAGACATTTATGCACATACAAAAAATATGCAAAGCAAAAATTCGACAAGCAAAGAGGAATATGGAAATAAAGCTTGCCACTGAAGCTAATAAATCCAATACTAAACAATTTTACTCTTATATTAATTCCTTAAAAAAATTCTCAGAATCAGATTGGGCCAATAAAGGGTGAAAATGGCATTATCATACATGTAATAGGTCCAACTTGCTTAAGAGGGAGATTTGGGTCAAATTAGTAAGGAGATTGGCCTGCTAGTAGGGAGATGCCGTAACGTCATGAGTTTGTCCTTAAATGGCGTCAAAAAATAGGAAAAAATCATTACAAAAAATTAATTTATTTAATTTTGTCAAGAATAAGCACTAAAAAGAATAAACAACTAATTATACAAAGTTATCAGATGCATTGTTCATCACTGATTTAATTTGTATGTGTCTTTATCTGCCCAAAAAATGTGAATGGATATTTTGGACAGAATTTTACTTAAGCAGGACATTTTGTTTCCCAGGAGGGAGGGAGGGAGGGAGTTCAGTCAAAAAAAATAGGAATTTCATGCGAAAAGAGGGAGATATCACATGTACTGTATGCATAATCTCTGAAAATAAACAAATGGCCGAGGTTTTCAATAAATTCTACTGCAGTGTTTATGATAAGGGCCAAAAATACTTATGAACTACATATATAAATGGTAATAATGAAAATCACATTTAGGAAATCACCGAAGAGGAAATAGAGTAAAAAATATAAACATTAAAAACAGAGTAATCTCCAGGACCAGATAGAATATCTACAGGAATTATTAAACTGATGTACAAATACATTACATCTCCACTTAAACTTTCGTTCAACCAATCTTATATGCAATCCAAAGTGCCTACCGATTGGAAAATAGCTCACATAGTCCCAATTTTTGAAAAAGGGGAACAAGAACTAGTGCAAAACTATCATCCAGTCAATTTAACCAGTGGGACAGGGATGGTGATGGACAGTATCATCAAAGACAGAATATCATCACGAACAAGTAACATTGATTAGGCTCAACATGGCTTTGTTAAAGGCAGAGGCTGTCATCTAATTTACTTGTTTTTTATAAACAAATTAGTTCATACTTGAACAGTAATAGACCATGTGATGTGATGTATTTGGATTTCTCTAAAGCCTGTGACCAGGTGCCACACTGGGCAATTATGGACAAAATGACTAAGATTGGTATTCCCACTCTTACAATCAATTGAGTAGCAGATCAGCACTCTGAGAGGTGACAGTGTGTCATAATAAATGCACATTTGTCTGGCGAGGGGTGTATTGTTATGGAGTGCCCCAGGGCTCTGTCCTGGGCCCCAACATTGTTTCATGTTTTTACTTTTGTCATAACACAAAATTTGCAGAGCACAGTTTTAAAATATGCTGATGCTATAAAGTTAGGTGTCCCTTGTACCACTGAAGTAGAAGTAAGAAGACTTCAGCAGGATTTGAATAATATCTCCCTTTGGACCCAAGAATGGGATATGAAATTGAACATAGATAAGTGTAAAGTGCTTCATTTGGGAAGATTTAATAATAAACAGAATTACTTTTTGGATAATGCCCCACTTAGCAAAACTGATGGTGAAAAGGATCTGGGTATTCATATAAGTGATAACTTAAGTACACAAAAGCAAGTTAGGGAAGCTACAAACAGGGCCAACAGGGTAATGTGGTCCATAAAGAAAAATATTGTGTCAAGATCCAGCAGCATTCTTATACCCCTATACAAGGCATATGTTCGTCCCCATCTCAAGTACTCATCTCAGATTTGGAACCCCTACAAAGTCTCTGAAAGAAATAAGGTAGAACAAGTAGAGCACCGCTTTACAAAAAGGGTCGATGGTTATAGCAACATACCCTATGCTGAAAGATTACATTCTCTATGACTTATGTCTCTGGAAGTACGCAGGACACGTGGCAATATTCTTTTTTTGTATGATGTACTTTAAGACCCTAGATTGATGTATGATTTAGATATAGCCTTTAAAGATAATAATATGGAAATCAGGGGACACCCATTACAAATCAAAGGGAAGAGGTTTAGAACAAATGCTAGGAAATATTCATATACTGTCAGAGCGGTAAATCTGTGGAACTTGCTGTCATCATATATTATAAAAGCAGATTAGACAAATATATTCTTGAAGGTGCTAACTTAAGGTATTATAAATGAGGTTGGAACACAAATGGGCTATGGCCTTTATGTTCCTATTCCTACCTTACTATGAACCTTAGTATGACTTCAGCAAGGCCTTTGATTCCATTCCGCATGGGAGGCTAGAGGGAAAACTGGAATATGTAGGGGTAGGTACTAGGATGGTCAGGTGGATCACTAACTGGCTGACGGGCAGACAGTAGAGGAAGGTGGTGGAGGGGAAGATCTCATTGCCAAGAGGGGTATCGAGCAGGGTACCCCAGGGGTTGGTGCTGGGACCAGTGCTGTTTGGGATATTCATAGCAGATATCTCGCATGGGACCAAGAGTAAGATCAGTCTGTTTGCAGACGATACCAAGATGGGAGCTATGGTGGATGATATAGAGGGCTGGAAGGGACTGCAGGGGGACCTGACTAAGCTACAGGAGTGATTGGAAACATTGCAGCTGGGGTTCAATGCCAAGAAGTGTATTACATGTACCCTGTACCCAATTGTATTTGTCTGACCACAATGTGACGTGGCGCCTCTGTTGAATGCCGATTGTTTTGCAAATCTTTGCTATGTAACCAAAAACACAATGTATGTCTTTATGTGACGAAGTACCTTTGGAAACGAGCCTCTGGCTCAAAGGTTGTAAACTGATTCTTAAATAAATGAATAAATTAATAAAAAAGTAGTGCACTTTGGAGCTAGGAACCAGAGAAAGAGCTATCAGCTGGGAGGGGTACAGTTAGGGAGCACAGAGGAGGAAAAAGACCTGGGGGTGATTATTACAGGGAGTATGAACAACTTGGCACAGTGCAGGAAGGCGGCAGCAAATGCTAACAAGGTGCTGGGCTGCATAGCAAGGGGGATCTCTTCTAGAAGGAAGAAGGTGATCCTTCTCCTGTACAGGTCACTGGTCAGGCCACACCTGGAATACAGCGTGCAGTACTGGTGCCCATTCCTTAAAAAGGACATCAGGCTGTTGGAGGGGGTGCAGCGAAGGGCAACTAAGATTATCCAGGGTCTGCAGGAGAACTCCTACAAAGGGAGGCTGAATGTGCTTAACATTTATTCCCTGGAAGAGAGGAGGGATGGGAGGATATGATTGAGACCTTCAAGTACCTGAAGGGGATAAACTAGGCTAATGCAGAGGAGAAATTTCAGATCAGAAGTGGGAAGGATACCAGGGGGCCCAAGTGAGGTTGGAGGGGAGAAAATTCAGGAGGGAGATCAGGAGACATTACTTCATGGAGAGAGTGGTGGACAAGTCCAATGATTTACTGGAGGAGGTGGTTTCATTAGGATAGTGAGCTGCTTCAAGAGGGGGTGGGACAGAGTGAGTGGGGAAGACTGGGGGAAGAGGAGGCAGCTGCAAGCTGAGGAGCTAGCTGCACAATAGAGCAGACTCGAAAGATCATTTTGGCCTGTTTCTGCTGTGATTTTATATGTTTGTATCTCACTGTGAATCTCTTCATACTGTCCTACTTCTCAGCACCAAGAAACTACACATGGTATGTACCTACAACCCGTCCCAAGGTGGGCTCACAGGATTAAAGCTACTGCTTGCACAAGTTGCCTCATATGTGGGATGAAATGAGATTCTAATGCTGGGTGACATAAACTTAAACTGGCTCAGGAACACTAGTGATCTCCTTCTGTCCACTGTTCAAGGGCATGATTTCCACTAACTCATCTCAGACCCCACCAGAGTAGTTTCCTCTGCTAAATCAGGTGCACTAATAGTCTGAATTCTAGTGAATCATGTTGACAGAATCTTAGCATCTGGTATCCTGGCTGATGCTGTAAGTGATTACTCCCCCATATACTGCATTTGGAGCTCCACATCCATCCAGCCCCCACCCCACACAAGCACATTTCCTTTACAAACGTTGGCTGCCTAGACCAAGCAAAATTTCCGCACGACACCTCCCTAGCTGATTGGTCCATCATCCACCTTGCCAGTGATCCTGAGACTGTGCTGAACCATTTTATAGCCTTGCTTAGTGCACTCCAGGAGAAGCATGCCCCCTGCATGCGTAGATTTAGGGGAACTCAAGCAAGGTGGCTCCATGAAGACCTTTTAGTGAGGCTTAGAGTCCAAGACAAGAGCTGGAGGCATTTCAAATTGTTGGGACTTCCCTCTGATTATAACACCTACAGGGAACAAAGAAATGCTTGCAAAAGAGAAATTCATCTTGCAAAAAACTCTTACTGTAAAGGACTCTTAATTCACACAGCTGGGGCTTCTTGTAAATTTTGGTCCCACATAAAAACCTTCTTGGAGGCAAACTGCTCACAAACAGCCAATGATATGGTTATAAATGGAACCCCCTGTAATAATCAGCTTACTATTGTGAACTCCTTTAACCTCCACTTCTCGGATCTATCTACTTACACATCCCTGTTCACTCCCACTTGGTCCACTACCCTCCACACATTACCTGTCACCGCTCTGATGCATCTTTCCCTTCATTTCAAAACCATAACCAGGTCTGAGGTCCTTAACAACTTAAATTCCATCTCTGACAGTACCAGCATGGGCTCTGATGGTCTTAAGCCTAGGCTACTGAAACTTGCTTCCCCCTTCATCGCATCTCCTGTGACTAATATCTTTAATCTATCTCTTCGCCATAGCCTAGTCCCTAGTATTTGGAAAATTGCCAGAATCAACCCAGTTTTCAAAAAATGGGATCGTAAGGACATAGCTACAGTAACTATCAGCCAATAGCTATTCTCTCTGTCCTGGGCAAAATTCTTGTGAAACTGGTGGCTACACAAACCATATCCTTCCTATTGAACAACAACCTTCTCTCTGATAGACAACATGGTTTTCACAAAGGTCACATCACCACTACAGCTCTTCTTAAGTTTACCAATGATGTCTTTACTGCCATGGGCAAGGGTTTTCTCACAGGTGTGATTTTCATATATCAAACCAAGGTGTTTGATCTTGTCGACCCCACCCCCTTCTCCTTGTGAACCTGTCATCTTTGGGCTTCTCACCACAGGTAGAGGACTGGTTTGATAGTTACCTATCAAACTGGAAACAGGTTGTGAAATTTAACTCAGCCTTGTCTAATCCTGCAATTTTAAATATAGACGTTCCCCAAGGATCCATACTTGGTCCTCTCCTATTCTTCATCTTAATCAACAAGATCTCTTTGTGCACCCCTTCATGCTTGTCCTTGCCGTACGCAGATGGCCTGGTTCTATACTACAATTCCAGGAATATAGCTGACATCAGTCAGACCCTCTCATCTGATTTTAGTGCTATTCAGCCTTGGCTCTTCATTAATAAGTTCATCTTAAACACAAGCAGTGTGCAGGGGGCAGTATAGTGCAGTGGTTTAAGGCTCTGAGCTACAAACCTGGAGACTTGGGTTTGAATCCCACAGCCCACACTTGCATACTGTTTGACCCTGAGCAAGTCACTTAACTTCCTTGTGCACCAAGGTCACATCAGTAAACAAGTTCCAGGTTAGTGTGCCTCTCCTCATTAAACGAACAAAAAAAAAAAAAGCAAAACCCATGCTATCCTTTTTGGATCTGATCAAAAGCTCAGAAACAATTATAACAAACTACTCATCCACTATGCAGATGGCTCCTTGCTAGATGTAGTTACCCGGGTGTCTTGCTTGATGGATCCTTAAGCTTTGATCAGCATATCTCCTCCACCTGCAAATCCATTAATGTCAAAATTGCCGTGGCTTATAAAGCTAGCTATGCTCTTACTCCCTCTGCTAGGTTGGCTATAGCTCATGGCATCCTGATTCTGGCCCTCACCTATGGTGCTGTTACATACTTAGGTGCTTCAAAAACTGCAGAGATGGGATACTGCCTATAATAACAGCTGCCGTTATACCTCATCCTCCTCTTATCAGAAACACCACTGTCAGCTCTATGCTGACTTAAAATGGCCCTCTCCATCCTCTTGTCGGCTCCTCTCTCTTGGATCATTGACTGTTAGCATTCTCGGATCTGAAACCCCATGATCACTTGCCTCCTTGCTCTCCTGGCTAACCTTTTCTCATGAACTACAGTTGGCTGACCATACTCTCCTAGTTATACCGAGGTGTAAAACAGCCATGGGTGCCCATGCTTTCTCCCATACACCCCCTCATTACTGGAACTCCATTCCACTTGATGTTCAGTTACTGCCCCATCATGAGTTTCACCTCTTTAAGAAGAAGCACCTAGAACACGTTACTATACTAGACTCATGTATCTGTTTCTAGCCTCCTTAGCCCCCCTTCTACATACTTCTGTTTGTCACTCTCCCTTCCCCCCTTATCATCCTACAGCAACTCCAAACTCCTATCCTCATTTTCTCCCTTACGCTCTTTCTGGTTACTCCCTCACCTTACTAGAACTCAGTCACCCCACCTAGATCCTATTGCAGTCTTGCTCTGTTTCACACCTGCTCTATTTCTCTTATGATATTTTCTTAAATTAGGTGGCACTTACTATACATTACATTATATTTGCTCCTTGAAACTCTGATGCTACTATGTGTCCGTTGTAACTTTACTTTATTGGCAATTCTTATTTCATTGCAATGTATCCTTATGTTGCTAAATGTGACTGTTTTTATCATTTGCATTTATTCTCATGTTGTACTTCCTCCTATGTCATGTATCGCCCTATTGTAACCTCCCAGGTTGTGTCTGAAAATAGGCATTTCTATGTCTAGTGCACCCTACTGGGTTACCAAAAACAAATAAATAAATAAATGTTCAGGTGTTCATCCATATATGTTCCTTCTCTTGAGAGACATTTTCTCTAGCATTGTGGCTCAAATGAACTCTTCAATACAAAATACAAATGTCAGGCATGTATAATAAAAACCAATAAAAAGCAAGACATTATTATATCAGATGCTCATTTAGTCATAATACAACAAAGACAATACTTCTATTGCAAAGCATGCCATCTTCATATACCAGAAATAAAGATTGTTTATAGAAATCTTACAGAAAGTGCACAAGTTCAAAGCAATCATTTGCACCTGGGCTATAGCGAGCCCCCCAAGGTATGGATCCATTATGGCTAAGCATCTGATAAAATAATATCTTGCTTTTTATCTGTTTTTTTTAGAATAGATTCCTGACATTTGGAATCATTGTACTGCAGTTCATTGGTTCCACAGTACTAAAGAAAATGTCTCTCACGAGAAGGGATATACAGTATAAATGAATACCTGTACATTTTATATCCTTAGTGCTTCACCACAACATCCACAAAATGGACTTCTACATAAATGTATATTTCCTGATATTGTAGTTTATATGTTAAGCTGTTTTCTAATTACATGCACTAACCAACTGTGAACATGTGCCGTGTGCGTAGTTTATACCAGGTTCGATAATATACTTTTTCACTACCTTACTTGCCAGTTGTAATTTTATGAGCGCCTCTCATATTCGTTGTCTTAAATTTTTAATTTGTACGCATCACTGGAGGTGGATAATATAAGGACATTTTTGCAGTAAGTTACTAACTCTGATCAAGCTCTGCTTCTGAAGTGAAACGTTAGTTGTTTTGCCCCAATCTAGCATAGCATTGCTCCCTGCTATTCATTGCACTACTGCACTTTTGCTGTTTTGAGTATTCATCCTATGATTTCACATATGCTTTGTTTATGAAGCTGGCTAAAGTTTTACTACTGACTATGGAATAAAACTGCTTTTTATTTGATGTATGAGTGGCAAGTACACAAAAATGCAATAGTACAATGAAAAGCAGGGAGCAATACTACAATACCGTGGCTCTGAAGACCCACCTTTTTAGTATAGCTTTTAATGATTTATATTAGTTTTAATTTTATTATATTTATTGTTTTATGAAACTGTACAGGCACTTTGGTTTTAAGAAAAGCACCTTTTAAAAATAAAGTTTGAATTGAATTGAATAGATTAGTGCAAAAAACAACTCACTTTTTTTTTCAAAACATCACTGGAGTTGGACTCCCAGTGTCTGATTACTTTTTTTCATTGACTCTTGGATCTTGGGGCTGGGCACCTGGTGTCAGAATGGTGGGTTGGCAGCACTGGGCTTTGACTGTCATTGTTGACTTACTTTTTATGTTGGCCCACTTGTGCAGCCAACATCTTGCAGTAGTGCAGATTTGGAGGCGCGGTCACTGTTGAGCGAATGCAGGGCACACACCAGTAGGTGCGTCCTGCATTCCCCAATCAGCCAGCAGCAGGGGTTGACATCCTGCCTAGCTAATGAGGCAAAGACATCAGACAAAAGGTCCGCTGCAATGAGAGCGAAGCTCTCATGCAGCGTGACCACAACACACCTCCCCTTACGTGCAGGCAACATGGTGGCAGTGACTGCCGCTGTTGCCTGTCAACACTACTGTTTATTGTGTGCAGATGGGGGTGCCCAGTCCCCACCAGCATCATGTAACCTCCCCTTTTTTTGATTGCCAAGGGGGTGCCCAATCCCCCCTTGGCATCATGCTCCCCACCAACAGTTTTTCTTTGCCGACAGGGGTCCAATCCCCGTTGGCACGCATCCCTCCCTCCCCTTGAATTTTGCTGATGGGGGAGCCCAGTCCCTGTCAGCATAATGTGTTCCCCCCATTTTTTGCTTGCTGAGGGGGTGCCCAATCTCATTTGGCTCCTGCGGCCCCCCTTTCCTTGTTTGCCAATGGGGGTGCCCAATCCCCCATCAGCTGAAGCACCCACACACACTCAGGTGGCACATTGGGAGCCTACCCCAGCATGCCAAAGCACCTATTAAAATGAAAACAGTCCCCCAATGTCTTTTATTTATTTTTTTAACCTGTAAAGCAAAAACTGTCCCTTGTACTCTTCCAAACCCCCTACCACAACCCGCACCCACCCACTGTGCAACCTGTCTCCCCACAACTCTCCACCCCATACTTACCTCCGGAGTCCGGTGCGATGATCTTCGGTGGACTGGGAACATGGCTGCACTCTTCAAAGCTGACTATGAACTGAGGAAATACCAGTAAGCTGTATAATGGAATAAATAGTTTTATTTCAGCTTTAATGCATATCTCGGGCATTTGGGGGAATTTTTACACCTAATTTTCAACATGGGGTTTTTGGGACCCCTCCTCATGAATTCTGCACTGTCATATCATTAATCTGTCCTGAAAGGTGATTTCGCAGTCACTGCATGGAATCACCTTTCAGGATATATGAGGTGACAGTGCCACTGTTCAAGAGGTGGGTTCTCAAAAAGCCTATGTTCAAATAGTGGAAAAATTCCAAAACAATGACTGTTTTACAAGAGTACATTGCGCAGCTGCTACGTAGGCTCATAACTTCACGAATTTGCAATATTTTCATGCCAGATTTTTGACATTGTCATTTTTGTACACCTCCTTGTGAACAGTACAGCTGTCATCTTTCACAACCTGGCCAAAATGTGTTTCCGCATTTCTGGTGCAAAATAGCGTGGTCGCTGTGGGATATCAGTATTTGGGCCAGATTATGAAAATGACAGTGACACTGTTTATGAGCAGAGGTTCTAAAATGCCTATGCTGAAAATTTGGTGACGATACTCCATAAAATGATTGTGTTACGAGCGTGCATTGGCAGATTGCACACACACTAGTAAAGTCATGCATTTGTAATATTTTCACTCTGGATTTTCACCATTGGCATTTTTCCACACCTCTTGATGAGCAGTACAGCTGTCATTTCACATATCCTGCTCAAAATGTGTTTTCACTGTGCAAAATCACTTTTTGGGACAGTTTGAGGAAATAACAGTGACACTGTACATGAGCAGAGGTGCTAAAATGCCTATGTTGAAAATTTGGTGCCGAACGTCCATAAAATGACTGTGTTACAAGCGTGCATTGCGCAATTCCCAAGCATCCTTGTAACTTTGCAAATTTGCAATATTTACATGCCACATTTTCAACACTGGCATTTTTTTTACACCTCCTTATGAACTGTACAGCTGTCATTTTTCACATCCTGCCCAAAATGTTTTTCTGCACTGCACTACCAAAGCCAATGCCAGCGTGACAACATTCAGCATTGAAAAATGCTTGTTTTTATTAACTATCTGAATTCAGGGTTGGGCACTTGGTGTCAGAATGGGGTGAGTTTGGTGGTACCAGGGTTGGGCAGCAAGTGGCTACTTACTTTTCATTTTAGTTTAACATCCAACCGCGGAATTGGGCAGCCAGTGCTGGAGGCAGAGAGTGGCATTAAGGTTTGACTCCTGGTATTGCCTAGCTATATTAATAGTGGCAGCTTCAGGTTTTCAATCAGAAGCAAGATTCATATGCCTCTGACTGCTCTGTGTTTGTGTCACAAATCCCCCTCCTATGCCTTAACCAGCATGCATCTCACAACTGGCTGCTGCAGACCCTCACCTGTGTTTGCCTCTCACCATTTCCTGTGTCCACACCCAGCCCTCTCAGAGAAAGTGGCATGCCCTGGACTCCTGCATAATAGAAGCCAGGTCATCAGCCTCCTTCATCAAGCCAAGGCAGACTAATCAAATCCCAGGTAAAATGTGACTCTGGTTCTATAAAATTTTAATCCACTCACTTCCCTGTATCAGGAGAGATTAACTTTTCTTCAGTCAATTGAAATAAAGTAACAAGCCTATTTTGGCATTCAGATACCTCCTGAGACTTACAATATCTCTTGTTAGACAGTGAGAGATTGGACATGAAGGACCTAGAGTCCCTTACAACATTAAATTACTATGTTACAGTGAGAGGTTGGACATGATGGACCTAGAGTTCCTTACAACATTAAATTACTACATGGACATTGACAGGGTGGAGGCGGTCCAGAGAAGGGTGACTAAGATGGTACAGGGCTTGCAACAGAAAACATATGAGGAGAGACTAAAGGACCTCAATATGTACTCACTGGAGTAGAGGAGGGATCGGGGGGGCATGATAGAAACAAACAAGGCATAAACAAGGTGCAGGGGGGAGACATCTTCCAATATAAGAGATGTACAAGAACAAGGTGACATGATATGAAATTGGAAGGTGGCAGGTCAAGGGGAAATGTGAGTACATTTTTCCTTATGTAGAGGGTGGTGGACACATGGAATAGACTGCCATGGGAGGTAGTGGGGTGAGCACAGTGGAGGGTTTTAAACATGCATGGGACAGGCATAAGTGTACCTTAGTGGTGGGAAGGTGGGGTGAAAAGCTTTTGACCAGTTGGGATCAGAGGCCACAAACCAGTGTATGACTTTTGGGCAGACAGGATGGGCCTGGCGGTCCTTATCTGCTGACAATTTCTATGTTTCCATATTACAGTGAGGGATTGGACATGATGGTCCAAAGTCCCTTACAACATTAAATTACTACATTACAGTGAAGGGTTGGACATGATGGACCCAGAGACCCTTACAAGTTTTTCCAGGACCTCTGCATGCACAGAGGAGCAGTGAACTGTTTGAGGATTGTTGGACCCCCAATATACAGACTGCTGCACATACACAAAATGTGTTAATGAAATGAGATAAATAAGGAGATAAATACTGTACATAGCACTATAAACATAAAGCTGTCAACGTTCCTCCTAGCTTGGCTCACATGCTGTGAAGCTTGATCAAATACAGTATAAATAAAAAATGTAAATGTGGATATGGACATTGTATAGCAAAATAAAATGAGAAAGGTGAGGAATTTAATAAAAACAAACTCTGCAAAAACACAATGCCTTTGTGGGTCTGAACAGGGAAATGCACTAAAGAACAGGCAGCTAAAGTAAAATGTCAGCCTTTATGTATCTGTGTAAAAGCACTCAAGGAGGCTGAAGATAAACTACCAGGATAATCAAGGGTTAAAACTCAAATGTGTTGCAAGGTAACATGTGAGCGGGGGTGGAAGCAATGAAACACAAAGCCACCTAGAAAAGGCACATAGCTTCAGTAACTGTGTAATTAATATAAATATATTGTCTTAAAGATCCATTTTGCAGGAAATCAACACATACACCACATAATCAGGTAAATATGCAGCAATAAAAGAATTATAAGCACATAATAGGAGCATGCTCTTTAAGAACACAATCCTGTATTGCTGAATTGAGATGAAGCACAGATTGGAATGCTGAGCAGTGGAATGCAGGACAGAGTGCAGCTGAAGTGCCGTGGAAAGAAAATCATCTTTTCATTGTTTATGGAGGTTAGCTGTTCCAAAGCTATTTATCTGATATGCCCTTACAATGATGAACATGTTTCAATAGAAATTACAACAAGTACTGCCTTAAGCTCTTTTAACAGGCACAATTATTGAAGGGGCTCCAGAAGTAGTGCTACCTACCTAATGTTTACCGAGGGGTGGTATTTAAAAAATGTAAAACTGTGAAAAGCCTCGCTAAAAAAGTCATCAAAATGGTGGAAAAGTTAAGCGGAAACCTGAACTGTGACCAGTAAAGTGCAAATGGTAAATGCCTTTTACCATTCGCAAATTACTGTCAAAAATACAGAACTGTATTATCCCTTTAACGTTTCCCAGGTTTTCTGTTTATCATATACTGTAAACCATATTGGTATCTTATCTATAACGGGCGTGTGCCCCATTCAGAATATGGGCAGAGGTTACAAGGAGACTGCACCTACCCACATTAATAGAAACCGGTCTGAAAACTTAAATATTTATAATTTGAGTTACATTTACATATAATTTAGCTCTCCCAACAGTGACATGTACTTCACAAAATTACCTTCATGTTTGTCTAACTATCTCTCTATAACAAATTCCCTTTATAAAGCGATATGCCAGTACAACTTCTTGACTGCTAACAGTAACCTTACAATGACGAAAATTATGTTCAATACTCATATTAATTTTAAATCGCCCACCACTATGCTCCACACCCATATGTGTATTCCTGCCATCATTCCTTCTACAACTGTAATAACCTGGGAAATGTTAAGGGGATATTACAGTTCTACATTTTTGACTCTTCCCCCATCCTCTGATTCCCCACCCTCTTTATTTGTACTTTATTCCTGGTGCCTAGTGGCACCCCCACCCTCCGATTCCCCACCCCATATATTTGCACTTTATCCCTGGTGTCTAGTGGTACCCCCCACCCTCCAATCCCCCACCCCATACATTTGTACTTTGTCCTTGGTGTCTAGTGGAGTCCCCCACCCTCTGTTGGTCATCCTCCTTGCATTTTAAAGTTCCTTGGTGGCTAGTGGCACCTTCCACCCTCCAATGTTGGTCCAACCCTGAAAATAAGAAAACAGTCCCACAATATGAATCTCATCACAAAAACACATATTTGCCCTGTAAATTTTAAAATTCTAAGTCACAAATCTCACTAATTATGTGACGGATATATACATACACATCTTGTTCATTCATTACCAAGCAGTACTTCTTCAGTAAACCATTTTAAAAATGAGAAAAATGGGCAGCCCAGTGGCACTGAGGCTTGAGGCGCTGGACGCCATGCCTCACACCATGCCGGTGACCCAGCTTTGGGACTAGACTTAGGATACCGGGGGTCGACTGAGGAGGGAGAGGATTGAGCAGCCAGAGGACAGGTCTCCTCTGCTCTCCTCTCCTGGGGGGGTGGTGGGCCATGCATCACTCACCAAAGGCCCTTGAATGAGATCGGGGGCACTGCAACAGCAATGCCATATTCAGGGGTGGAGCAGTGGCAGATGTCAGCATGTTGGTCTTGCAGACACCATTGCACATCCACACTTCAGGGGCAACAGCTATGGAAAAAGCCCTGCTCCTTGGATAGGCAATGGCAACTCCCATGTACCACTTTAACACACCCAATGCTGGGCCTACCCTGCTGGCTGTCCCAATCCCCTGGCCTGCCTTCATTCCGAAATTGGTGCCCCACTGGACTAGGTAGATAGGAGAGTGTCTGTCCCCGATTTCCCAGTGGGGTAGCTTCAGGTGGGTGGTATGCAGTGGTGGTGAGCGAGCATGCTCGAGAGGGTTCCAGGATCAGCGAAGATAAAGAGAGTTAAAAAAAATGGGAAAAATAACCCCAAATGGCTGACATCACGAATGCTATTTCTCTAAAACTGAACAGTAAAGCCTTAACTGGTAACAGTTTGAACATTTTTTTTACCTGCCTATCTAGTGGGTATTACAAAAAATGTTATAATTCAAAAATGGTGCAATCTTTTTTCACCAAACCATCCAAAGGCACACCCTTCGCACAGACCCCATCATCCCTGAAAATTTCATGGAGAACCATTATACTATCTGGGCTGTAGATGAAGGCAAAAAAAAAAAAAATTTTAAGTATAGGAAAAAAATGTTTTGTTTTTTTCTCTTATTTACCACTCCATATCTCAAAAAACATACAAGATGCCATCACAGAACTTTTTACATTTTGAGAGTCTGGCAGCCTGACAGTGCATGCCAAATCTGAGGCTATTTTGTCACAATACGCCAAAGCTATTATGGTGCAAAAATTGAGATTTTACATAAAACTGCAGGTACAACCCTAACTATAAGGGCGCTACTGTGCCCTTATAATATAGATATATATTCTTTGAAAAAATCTGTGTTATTGCACCAGTTAGGGTAACTTATTGCCACAAAAGTAGAGAAATGTGGTATTAGGGTTTCTCACCCTAATGCCACCCCTCCCCCCAAGCAGCAAAAGGAAAAAACATTATGGTTTTGGGTCTCCAGAGTCTTGGCAAATCAGTGGTGTGGTCTTTCTTGGGGACTGTCAGCCTTAATGCCCACCACATTCCATGAGCAAACTATGTCACATATGATCTTTTTTCTTCACTCAGGGCCCTCAGCTGGGAGGGGGGAACATTAGGGTTGACAACCCCCAAGAAAAACACCACCACTAATTTGCCAAGTGTCCAGAGACCCAAAACCCTAATGTTTTTTCCTTTTGCTTGCTTGGAGGAGTGGAGGGGGGAGGCTTTAGGATGAGAAACCCTAGTGACTCATTTCCCTACTTTTGTGGTGTTACGTTCCCCAACTAGTGCATTACCACAATTTTTTGCAAAGAAATTCCTTACTTTTTTAGATAGTATATTTGAATCCTCATTTGCCTGTGGAAGTGCAGGGCTCTCTGGACCCTGCTCTCACATCCCTCCATAGATGCATACATGTATGTAGCTGCAGAAGCGCAGGGCCCAGAGGGCCCAATGCTTGCATTTCAGCCAAAACAACAACTATATTGTTGTCATAGCCTTATTACCTAACCTCATGAACGCCATGCCAATAATTTTCAAATCCTCATTAAAACGTCATTCTGCGCCATCACGACATCATTCTGCGCCACAGGTGTGAAAATATATTTTGGCCAGGATTTGAAAATTGACAGCTATCTCATTCATGAGGTGATGTACAAAAATGACTATGCAAAAACATTTGGGTCAGAATATTTCAAATGACCAATGTTATGAGCAAGCATAGTAAAATTTCAATGTATGCACATGTTTGCAGATTTTGACCCCAAATTTTCAACAAAGCCTTCTTATGACCTCACCTCATGAACAATGGTGGTGACAATTTTAGACAGCAGGGAAAGGTAATTTATCCAAGTGACCATGAAATCACCTTTCAGGCCAGATTTGTGGAATTTCACTGACATTGTCCATGAGGTGGGGTCCCCAAAAGCCATGTTGAAAATTTGGTATAAAAATATGCAAAAATGGAAAAGTTATGCATCCAAGTTGAAAACCTCAGTGCAATACATTGAATGGCATTTACCTTAGTTTCTCATATTGCAGTCGGCAGTTCCAGCAGCAAGACGTGTCTTCAACTGTAGAGTGGATCTTCACCTTGTGATCTGCTCAGGTGAGTGAGAGTGTGTGGAGGTGTACTGGGAAGTGTGGGATGGTGGGTGCTGAGTGGGAGGTGGGGTGGGGGATCATATTGGCAATAGACCATATCCATTTTTGCTGGTTTAAAGAAAAAAAAAACATTGATAGACAGTTTCCTTTATTTCAGGCCATAGACTGTGAGTGGTGGGTTAGGGTTGCCACTAGACAGCAGGGACACACCAAAAACTAAATGGGATGGCAATTGCAGGATTGGGAGTGCCACTAGACACCATGGAAATATTAATTAGTCATGGGGATACTGATCAGAAGGTGGTGGGGTGCCACTAGACACCAGGGCAGCATTGTACATATGCAGGGATGCAAAGGGGGGGTGCCACTAGACACCAGGGAAACAGCAGCTCACTCCTCTTACTGCAGCTCACAGCATGAGTTCTAGTTGCAGCTACAGAAGTCAAGAAAGTCTCACTGTTCTCATACAGAGAACACAGGTCAATGGCTCCTCTCACTAAGCTGGGCAGCCTGGGTTTTGGGCTGCTCAGAAAATGTATTTCTGGCATTGTTTTTTAAAAACAAACACCAGCCACCCCACTGGCACAGGGGCAGGGTCCCAACCTGCAACGCTGGCAACTCAGGTTCAGGAACAGACCTGGGACATCAGAGGGCCGGCTGGAGGAAGAAGGATTGAACGTCCAGTGACTGCTCTCCTTCTCCAAGGGGGAAGGTGGTAGAGTGTGTGGCGCTATATGGACACCTAGTGAAGACTGGGTGTACCGCATGCACCAATGCCAATCCGTTTGGGGTGGATGTTGGCCATCATTGCACATCCCCATCCTGTTCATTGAGGGAAAAAAATACACTGCTGCCTGCCACCTTGATGAAGCCTGCCCCTCCACTTCGATTAGCTACCAGGTTGGCTCCCTGACCTATTTCGTTGATTGCAGCACTTAGGGCTGGTGCTGCAACTCCACCCTGGGGGGTAAGCCAGGAGGTATCAAGGAGTCACGGCCAATGTGGAAGTGAGATCAGAGGGGTCCATGACTGGGTTGAGGTGCCAGCAATAGGTGGCACAATAAAGCATAATAAATAGAAACAAACTCCAGATCTGGCATAACATCACGTTTTGCTAGATTCAGATGTTTGTTTTTTATAAAGTCATAATTTTTTTGTGTATTTTGAACCATTTTCAGTCTGCAGAGGAAAAAACAAGATGGTGGTCTATTGGCAGAAAAATAGGCCTCCTAAAGTGAGAAGCAAATGGTGAGAAACCAAAAAATGGGTCCTCCGACATAAAATTTTTCATTTTGCTAAACAACATTAACTCAAAGACGCTACTGCACATGCTCATAACAGAAAATACAAAACTTCAAACTGTTATAACTCTGGAACCATTTAACATTTTTTCCACTGGACCCCTCAAAGGCACTATCTCAGGACATCCCACATCTGCCCTGTAAGTTTAGGGAGAAAATTTCATTCCACGTAGGCTGTAGATGTTAAGTATAGGAAAAAAGTTAGACTTTATCAAAAAATGAAATATGTGTATCTCAGAAACCACACAAGCTGCTGTCAAAAGCTTTCCACAGATCAAGACCTTGCATACTAGACAATAAATGCAAAAGTTCAGCTCATTTCATCAAACAGTGCCAAAGATATTAATGTGCAAAATTTGGGATTTAACATGGAAAAGGCTACTCAACCCTAACAATAGCGGAGCGACCGTGCCACTATAATATATTGTATATGTTTTCCAATGTTTTGTTATTCTAAATGTTTTGTCAGTCTTGCAGTGCTATGTCTGGGTAGGTCCCTTACCACTTTACTTGAACAGAAGAGACACACAGTGATTCAGAAGATATGGCCACAGCCATGTGTTTATTTATAAACAACCAACAGAAAGTAACAGTGGGACGTACACAGCAGAGCTGGGCAGAAGTTGTGAATTCTGCTTTCATGGACCTTTTGAGAAATTTCATAAATTTCAAAAAATTTTATGAACTTCCTCTTTTGGTGAATTCAGAATCTTCTGAATGTGTTTGGCAAATTGTCGTCCTGCTCTGCAGAATTTTCTGGCTGAACTGTGAAATACACATAAACTTGGAATGACTGTTCTGAGGATTTTTTTTCCTCAGTTTAATGGATCATTCTGCGATATAAGTAATCATTTTGCAGTTCAGTGATCAGTTCTGTGAGATTACTTTCTGCAATATAATACATTATTCCACTATTCATACATTCATTCTGCAGCTCAATGACTCACTGAACTTTGGTACTTTGGTAGTTTTGGACAAAAGAAGGCTGGTTGCCCATCATGATTGTCCTCCATATACATGGAACATTAACCCAGTCCCTACCCGAACATCCAAGTACGGTATCTAATTTGTTTTTGAATATTAAGATATTTGTTGAATAGACTATAACCTGTGGTAAAGTGTTCCACAGTATTGGTGTTTGGATTGTGAAATAGTTCATTCTTTTATTACTTTTGGCCCTCATAACTTCTTAATGTTTATTGTGGAATCTAGCAACAGTTTTTCTAGTACAGTATTTGATACCACATAATTGCATTTGTTCCAGGTTCTCAAGAATTTTAAACAATTGTAGTAAGTCACCTCTGATTTGTCTTTGTGACAATGTGTATAGTCCTGTTTTATTTAATCGGGTGTTATAGTCTAAATTGGTTAAGTGCGGGATTTGCTTGGTGGCTGTACGTTGAATGTGCTCAATTCTATTAATATCTGATTCCAAATAGGGGTTCCAAAAGGGTGAACCATAATCCAAGAGGGGCCTTATGTGAGATCTGTAGAGGGACAAATTACAATGTTCTGATCTAGTCACAAATGTTTTGGAGATTAACATAGAAACATAGACTTTGACGGCAGATAAGGACCACTTGGTCCACCTAGTCTGTCCATTTCCCTACCTAGAGGATAAGCTGCAGATCCTATTTAACCAACAGCCTATTTCTTCCTACCCTCCCCACAAAAATTGCCTTATGTCTGTCCCATGCATTCTTGAATTCTACCACAGTTTTAGACCCCACAACTTCCTCAGGAAGGCTTTTCCATGCATCCACCACCCACTCTGTGAAAAAATACTTCCTCACATTGCCCCTGAGCCATCCCCCCTCTATCTTGAGATTGTGTCCCCTTGTTCTTGCACATCTCTTTTTCTGAAAGATGCTACCCCCTTGGACTTTGTTGATTCCACTGAGGAACTTAAACATTTCTATCATGTTCCCCCCACCTCCTTTCCTCAAGGGTATACATATTAAGCTCCTTTAGTCTCTCCTCATATAGGTTCTCTTGCAGACCCTGCACCATTTTAGTTGCCCTCCTCTGAACTGCCTCCATTCTGTCTATGTCCTTGCGGAGATGAGGTCTCCAGAACTGGACACAGTACTCCAGATGGGGTCTCACCAACTGTCTGTACAGGGGGATAACAACTTCCTGTTTTCTGCTGGTGATACCTCTCCTATACATCCCAGTAGCCCCCCAATCCTCCCTATTACCTTCTCACATTGCTTGCCAACCTTAAGGTCATCTGATATGATTACCCCCAGGTCCCTTTCCATTTTTGTTGTTGCTACTACCTCCCCCCATTGTGTAATCTTCCCCTGGGTTTTTGTTTCCCAGGTGCATTACTTTGCACTTCTTTGCATTGAATCCAAGCTGCCATACTTCTGACCATTCCTCCAACCTTGCTAAGTCCCTTCTCATCCTTCCACACCTCCTTGTGTATCAACCCTGTTGCAGATCTTTATGTCATACTTTTGCTTCCAGTCCCTCTGCAATGTCACTTATAAAGGCATTAAAAAGGACTGGACCCAGTACTGAACCCTGCGGTACCCCACTAGTAACCCCCCTTTCTTCAGAGTGGACTCCATTTACAATTACCTTTTGTGTCCTGTTGTTCAGCCAATGTTTTACCCAGGCTACCACCCTGGGACCCACTCCCAGGCTGGTTAATTTGACTACTAATCTTTTGTGTGGGACTGTGTCAAATGCCTTGCTAAAGTCTAGGTAGACCATGTCCACAGCCCCTCTCTGGTCTACTACTTTGGTCACCCAGTCAAAGAAATCAATTAGATTCATCTGACATGACCTTCCTGTTGTGAACCCATGCTGCTTTGGGTCCTGTGCCCCACTGGCCTCTAGGTACACAACAATCCTTTCCTTCAGAAGTGATTCCATCACTTTCCCTACCACAGAGATCAAACTGACAAGTCTGTAGTTTTCTGTCTCTGTCCTGGTCCCACTTTTGTGAAGGGGAATCACATCCACATTCTTCCAGTCCTCATGTACCACACCAACCTCCCATGATTTGTTAAAAAGGATAGTCAGTGGTGTCATTAGTTCTCTGCTTAATTCTTTTAGAATTCTGGTGTGAATTCCATCTGGCCCCATTGATTTGTCCACCTTCAGTTAGAGGAGTTCTCTCAGAACCCTTTCTTCTGTGAAAGGACTGGGATTGACCTCCCTATCCAGAATGCTTCTGTTAATTGGATTTGGCACCTCCCCCACTTCCTCTTTTGTGAATACTGAACAGAAGTATTTATTCAGGATCCCTGCTTTTTCACTGTCACTCTCTGCCCGCCCACCATCCATTCTATTCAGCCTCACTATCCCTCCCTTTGTCTTTCTACGCTCCCTGATATACCTATAAAAGGTTTTAACGCCCTTCTTAACTGAGTTAGCTATCTTTTCCTCAGTTTGTGCCTTTGCTATTCTGACTACCCTCCCTGCTTCCTTCTGCCTTTATTGGTACAGTTCTCTGTCCTGCTCCTTCTGTGTTTTCTTATACTTCCTAAATGCTATCTTTTTCTCCCTAACCTTCACCGCCACCTCTTTTGAGAACCATATTGGCTTTTTCTTTCATTTTGATTTGTTTATTTGCTTCACACAAAGGCTTGTTGCCTCTGTGATGGCAGTTTTGATATTTCCCCATTGTTGCTGCACCCCTCCTTCTAGCCTGTTTGCTAGTGCTTTTCTAAGGCACTCTCCCATCTTGCCAAAGTCAGCCCTACTGAAGTTCAGAACCCTCACTTTTGTATGGCTTGACTCTATAACTGAATTTATCGTGAACCATACTGATTGGTGGTCACTTGTTCCAAAATGGCTACCCACTTCTAGATCTCAGATCCTCTCACTGTCACCATTTGAGAGTATGAGTTCTAAGATTGCTCCCTCACGAGTAGGTTCCAAAACTAGCTGTCTGAGGCATGCCACTTGAAGGGCACCAAGAATGTCCCTGCTTTTGGATGTAGCTGCAACAAAGGTGCTCCAGTTAACATCTGGCATATTAAGGTCCCCCATCAACAGTATCTCCCCTTTCTCTGCCATCCTAAGTATGCCTTCTATCATATCTTTGTCCATTCCCTCCCCCTGACATGGGGGTCTCTATACAACCCCTGTGGGGACTGTGGTGCCATTTCCAGTCTCTAAGGTGACCCACAGTGCCTTCTCTCCTCCCTGTTTACTCTTTTGTTTGGTTGCTTTTATCCCTTCCCTTACATAGAGAGCTACTCCTCCTCCTCTTCTGCCCTCCCTGTCTCTCCTGTAGGTTCTACAAAGTAGTGCATTTGTTTGATTTGCTATCTTGGTACAGTGGGTAGACGGGGTTAATTTGTCATTAAATAGTATCCCTAGGTCTTTTTCAATTTGTGAAGTTCTGATGATAGTATTGTTCAAGTAATATGTTTGTACTGGATTATTTTTTCCCAGGTGTAATACTGCATACTTGGACAAGTTAAAGTACATTTTGTTAGTACATGCCCATTGTTCCACCAACATTAAATCTGCTTGAAGTCCGTGTTCATTATTTAAGTTAATAGCCATTCCCCCAAGTTTGGTGTCACCAGCAAATTTTGCCATTATGTTACTGGATGAAATAGTCATGTCACTTATGAACAAATTAAACAGAGTAGGCCCAAGCACAGAACCCTGTGGCACCCCACTGGACACATCTCTTTTACCTGACAGGGCATCATTTACCCTGACTCACTGAGTTCTATTATTCAGCCACTGGTTTATCCATGAGACTAGCGAGGTTGAGAATCCCATACCACTAAGTTTATTTATTATTATGGAATGTGAAACTTTGTCAGATGCCTAACTATAGTCTAACAGAACAACGACCATCGGTATATTGCAGTCAAAATTATAACTAATGTAGTTATAAAAAGAAATTAAATTTGTAGTACATGAGTAGCCTGGTTTAAACCCATCAACCCATGTAATGAATGTATGAACTGAGGATTAATGTACCGAACTGCAGAAAGAAATTCTGCAGAACTGTCCATTGACTAATCAGTTCTGCAGATTTTTTCCACATTAATCCACAATTCACACATTCATTCTGCTGTTCTAAGTCATAATTTCCTCAAAAGTTGCCAAAGTGCATTCTGAAATTTTGCAAAAGCGAAGTTCTGACTTTTGCCAAAATTCTGCCAGTGGAAGTTTAAATTTGCACTGCTGTGGTGCTCAGCTCAGTAGTGTTAGCAAGCAAGGCACTCTGAACCCTCCCTTGATCCATCCACTTACCCACAGGGGGCCCACTGGGCAGACCTACCATTTCTTAAAACAGGCACAACCTCCAGAGGGACTACAGCCTCCATGGCATAAGGGGTGGCTCCAGAGCCATGTGACATGCACCCATCCACTGACAGAGGGCAGTAAACATGCTGGCCAAAACCCAAGGATGCATCCCGAATGACCCGTAGGGCTCCCCATCATTGGGGCATTGCTTCCTACCAGCCTTGAAAGGAACCCCTCAGTGTCAGTGGCAGGTTCCCCATGTCACTCCCTTTGTTCTCTACTTGAGAGGCTAATGTGCCACCACACTTACATGACTGTGACAAACCTACATTAAACCACATGATATCCTGTTAGAGAAGACAAAAAATCAAAGAAAACCTCATTAAGAAAAACAGAAAAGTACAGTTACGTAAGAACTTACCATAACAGTAGATCTTCACGAACAGCTCTTTCAGCAGGTTACACCATTAGGACTGAAGCCGGCAGGTGCCAGGACCCCACAGAAATTTTCTAGCTAGCATTCTTTGGGGGGACCGCCTCCAACGTCGGTCCCACCCCCGATGTCATGCGTAGTACATAAGGAGGCGGTTCCCCCATAATCCTCAGTTCTCCCGCTGGAGAGTCCCAGCCGCTGGATGACATCAGAAAAGCAGACCGAGGATCTGCCACCAGATGGCAAAGACTATAGAATAGGAATGTCCCATCCCATGACATGGGTGCTTGACTACAACCTACCTCCAAAAAAAGGGGGATGGTGGGTGGGAAGGTACCTTCTGCAAGAGCTGTTCTCGAAGATCTATTGTTACGGTGAGTTCTTACATAACTGTACTATCTTACTTCAAGATACAGCTCTTGCAGCAGGTTACACCATTAGGACTGATTTCCAAGCAATAGTGGCAATCATGCACCACTGGGAGGAGGAAAGACAGAGATCTCAATAATATTCAAGCCTAGGACAGAAGTCCCTGAAGGATGGCTAGACCGAACCCCGTTCTTCGCCTTGATGCAATGTCCAGACTGTAATGCCTGCTAAAGGTATGCACAGAGCTCCAGGTAGCTGCTGCGCAAATAGCTGAGGTGGAGACATTCTTTAACGCCGCAAAAGAAGTAGCCACCCCTCTTGTAGAATGACCTCGACCATGTCTGCAAGGGTTTATTGTGCTTGTCATAACAGAAAGTGATGCACTGAATGAGCCACCTCGAGAGTGACTGTTTGGAGACAGGAGCTCCTTTCATCCTGTGAGCAAAGGAGATGAAAAGTTGGTCCGGCTTTCGGAGCTATTTGGTTTTGGTCAGATAGTATCTGAGACACAGATGCACGTCGAGGGTGTGCAGAAGGGCTTCTCCTCGATTAGTGTACAGTACCTTGGGAAATACACTGGTAGATCAATGTCCTGGTTAAGGGTGAGGGCTGAAACCACCTTTGGCAAAAACTTTGGGTTTGTCCTTAGGGATACCCTGTCCTGATGGAAAACCAAATAAGGCTCTTTGCACATAAGAGCATGCAATTCCGAGATCCTTCTAGCCGAAGTAACAGCAACTAAAAATAAAGTTTTCCAAGAGAGAAAATGTAGCTCACAATCTGCAGCTGGTTCAAAAGGTGGCAGCGTAAGCTGCTCCAGGACTAAGAGTAAGTCCCAAGGAGGGATTGGATCTTTGATGGGCAGCCTAAGGTGGAGGACTCCCCTTAAGAAGGCACAAGTAGTGTCCAGCTGGGCCACCATCCAATGGCCTACGGTGGCATTGTAAGCAGAAATTGCACAAAGGTGCACTTTAATCAAGGAGTAAGCCAGTCCGGAGTGGAAGAGGGAAAGCAGGTAGTCCAGAACCAGCTTTTCAGGACAGTCAAATGGCGAAAAACCACGCACTTGAGCCCACAAATAGAATCTATGCCATTTCATGGTGTATGTTGCGTGGGTTGCTGGTTTTTTGGTGGCAGAGAGTACGTCTGCCACTTCTTGAGAGACCCTGTATTGCATCATGGCTATGTCTCTAGGAGCCAAGCATGCAGGTTCAATAAACGTAAGTCTGGGTGGCCCAATGAACTCGCCTCCTGAGACAAAAGATGGGAGCTGATTGGCAAAGGAACTGGAGGTTCCTGGGATAGCTGTTGCAGAAGAGGGAACCAAATCTGTCTGGGCCAGAAGGGAGTGATCAAAATCAGTGTTTCTTGCTCCCTGCAAAGTTTTAAGAGAACTCTCTGGATCAATGGGAAAGAAGGGAAGGCATAGAGGAATCTGCCCGCCCAGGAGAGGGACAACGTGTCTCACCAGAAAACACCAGGCCCTGGATCTAACAAGCAAAAATTGGGCAGTTTTGCATTGGATGGGGAAGTGAAAAGGTCTAACTTTGGAGTGCCCCATCTGTGAAACAGATCCTCTGCCACCTCCTGTAGAACACTCGTGGATCCTGGTCTGAGAGCGGCTCAGACTGTCTGCGATGGTGTTGTCCACTCCCGGGACATGTACTGCAATTAGGTTTGCGCCGTGTTACAATATCCACTCCCACACTCTCATGGCCTCCCTGCAAAGTGGGTAGGAGTGAGTGCCTCCTTGTTTGTTGAGGTAATACATCACCGCAGTATTGTCTGTTTGTAACAGGAGTGTACCCGGTGAAATCTCCAACTGGAAGGCTTGCAGGGCGTAAAGGACTGCCCTCATTTCCAAAATGTTGATGTGGAGATGAGACTCCTGAGCTGTCCACAGGCCCTGAGACAGAACCCCGTCAAGGTGTGCTCTCCACCCAGCCTTGAGGCATCTGTGGAGAGGGTCATTGTCAGAGACGGTGCTGCGAAGGGAACCCTCTCAGAGAAGTTCCCAGGATTTAGCCACCATTGCCAATCCTGAATTATGGCATTCGTGATTTGGATTGGATGCTGCAGATGGTCTTGCCTTTGGTCCCATTGCACCCTTAGCATCCACTGAGTTACCCACATGTGGAGATGTGCCAGTGGGACTGTTGCAATGGCCGCAGCCATGTGTCCGAGCAGGCGAAGGACCGATTTGGCTGGGATGGTCTTCTTCATCGACTAGTCCCTGATGAGGGATCTGATGTGTTCTGCCCTGTCTGAGGGAAGAAAGGCTTTCCCTCTGATGGTGTCTAGAACTGGTCCTATAAACTGCAGTTTCTGGGATGGCACCAGGAGTGACTTCTCACAGTTGATGAGAATACCCAATGATTGAAAAAGGGACTGGGTGCAGTGAATGGCCATCATCAGTGCCTCCCTGGAGGGCGCCATGAGAAGCCAGTCGCCCAGGTATGGGAACACGTAGTGGCCTTGTCTCCTCAGAAATGCCACTATGACCACTATGCATTTCATGAATATGTGAGGTGCTGACAGCCTGAAGGGAAGAGCTTGGAACTGATAATGGCGGCTCTGAAACTCAAAGCGCAGGAACCTCCGGTGTGCTTGAGCAATTGGAATATGCAGGTAGGCATCCTGCATGTCCAAAGACACCAGAAAGGCGTCTTGCTTCAGCATGGGAATTAGGCCCAGAAGGGTCACTATGAGAAGTGTTTGTAAACGACCGCAAGATTGAGGTCGCTGAGGTCCAGTATTGGACGGAGGTCCCCTGTTTTCTTTGGAACCAGGAAGAAGTGAGAATAGTACCCTAGTCCTCTCTGGTTCTCTGGAACATGCTCTAAGGCTTCTTCCAGAAGCACGAGCACTTCCTGCTGTATGAGCAGGGCATGCTGACCCGAATATCGGGAGAGCAGGGGAGGTCTTGTGGGTGGACTGCCTACAGATTCTATATAGTGGTCTTTTTTGACCAGTTGCAGAACCCACCTGTCGGTGGTGATCGACTGCCACCCTGGCAAGTGGCATGCGATGTGACCCCCGACTTTCTTTTCCCATTGATCCTGAGGAGGGGTGGGGCCAGGAAGGAGTCATGCCGTGGCAGCGTTTGATACGGCAGGCTGTGCCAACTTTGCAAAACGTTGACCTCTGCCTAGGGATGACTTGGCCTGGGCCTTGCGGGTGAAAATGCCCCACTGCTGTTGGCCGGAATGTGGCTGTTGCCTTTGCAGCTGGCCATGGAAGCGGCTCTGGTTCCTACAAATGGAACTGGGCTGAGACCTGTACATGGTCTGTACAGATTGGACTGCCTTCCCTGCGTCCTGAAGTTTGGTGATTACTCTCTTGGAGGCTTCACCAAATAGGACCTCGCCGTTATAAGGGACATCTAAGATGTTCTTCTGGATGTGTGGGGTAAAACAGGAGACACAGAGCCAAGAGTGTCTCTGGAGACACACGCCTGAGGCTGCAGCTCTGGCTGAAGAGTCCACAGAATCATATGCAGCTCTGAGCACCTGGGTCCCCACATGTGAACCCCTGCTGAGGAGGTTCAAGAGCTTCTCCTTTTGGTCACCATCGGGCATCTTCTCAACCAGGTCTGGTGAGGTAATTCAGTGACCTGACGGTGCAAGTGGCAGCCGCGTACGTGCACCTACCCAGGACATCCAATTGCTTGGATTCCTGGTTCGGTGGCTGTGTGCTCAAATGCTGAGGTCTCTGAGACTGGTCATGTGAAGCAGTGATGACCAGGGAGTCAGCCAGAGGATGGTTCACCAGATACTGGTCCTCCCTAGAGGTCTTGTATAGGCTGTCAGCCTTCTTCGGCACTGCTGGAGTGGAATGCGGAAGTTTCCAGGTGGCCTTGGTGATGTCTGCAAAGGTATCCACCAAGGGCAGCACTACCACAGGCTTCGGGTCTTTCTGCCGAAGGTAGCGGGCAAGGCGTTGTCTCTCGGGGTCAAGCTCTTCAGCATCCCACGTCATATTCTCCTGGATGTGCCTCATGATCTCCGCAAAAGAGGGATCATCCGGAGGAGACCTAGGTAGGTCGTGTGGGTCCGTAGAGGGAATGCTGATGGGAGAAGGAGATCTGGAGCCCCCTGAGGTGTCAGATCTGGAATCCTCCCCAGACGGGGTGTACCGGCATCATCTGGGTCTCTTGGGACTGGGTGACCCTGAGGTGGATCTGGAGGGATGTCTTCTCCTCTCTGAGGATCTGCCTCAAGGAGGTAGCGTCTGCTCCTTGGGGGTTGGCGACCATTCTATGGGCTTCTTGGGTGGAGGAGTAGACGGTGAAGGAGTAGGAGGAGGCGGAGTCGGAGTAGGAGGAAGACATGTGGCGACCACATCTTTGCTGATGGTGTCCCACCAGAAGGTAAAGAGTTCCTTTACCTCTGCCAAATTCATGCCTGATGACAGGTCCAGCGCTATGACCTATTGCTGGGGTCGGGCGTCAGGTCCCCGGGGTCTCCCACTCTGGGGAAGGTTCCTGTGGGAGCCCGGCATCTCCGGTGTCACACGCCTGGTCCTCAGGCTGTGTGGTATCCTCCTCCAATGACTCCTTCTGACCAGCATCCACCAGTGATGGTGGCACGATCCTCTTCTCTGGGGTAGCCGACATCGGTCCCCTGGCCGATGCCCTCAGAGGCAAACACCTGACTGGCGACAGGGGTTTAGGTGTCGTCCTGGGAGCACCGGTGATGCTTGGCCGATGTCGGGTGGGCCGACATCGGGTCCGATGTCCGTTTAAGGGATGTCAGGTCCTTGGTCTTGCGAGGAACTGGATCCGACCCACACAGAGGCTGGGAAACCGTCCGGATGTCAGAGTCCCACTGGTGGGAAGAAGATTTATGCCACTCCCCGGACTTCGACAGGGCCTTAGATAGAGTGGAAGAGGCCGATGGCCTGGAAGTCTTCAGGGGCTGCAAAGAAGAGGAACCGCTGGAGGATCTGACCTGAACTGGGGAAGGTTGTGATTGCACCCTAGAAGGAGAGCGGTCCGATCGCAAGCCAGAAGCTTTAGGGTCGAAGCCCTGCTTGAGACCTGGGCCTTTCCTTTTCCGGTGTTTGTCCGGTGCTTGTGGGTTTTCCCGATGACTCCCCCTGGAGGAAGGTTCTTTATCCATGGTTCTCAGTTTCTCCTCTAAGAGAAACGCTTGAAGGGCTTTCTGGTGGCAGATCCTGCTGCGACTGTTGAAGCCCTGGCAGAAGGAGCAGGCCTTAGTATCATGTTCCGGGCCTAGGCAGAGCATGCAAGCCGAATGTGAATCCTTGAAGGGGATCTGTTTGCCACAGACACACTTCCACTGGTGACCCTCAAGAGAAGTAGTTGGAGAGGACATCAGTTGAATCCAAAGTCATGAAGAAAGACGAAATCGTTGTAGCTCTAAAGGTCATCGCACGCTAGAAAGTGGACTGAGAGGTTGATACTGGCGATGTCGACAGCGGGAAAAGAACTGAGGATTATGGGGGGACCGCCTCCTTATGTATTATGCCTGACATTGGGGATGGGACCGATGTCAGAGGCGTTCCCCGCTGAAGACTGCTAGCTAGAAAATTTCCGTAGGGTCCTGGCACCTGTCGGCTTCAGTCCTAATGGTGTAACCTGCTGCAAGAGCTGTATCTCGAAGTAAGATTATTCCTTCTTGACTCTTATAATGTGTAAAAAGAACAAATAATCTAGATTGACTAAAAGAGAAGTACAGGAGTGTAGTTATCTGGCCATAATTACACTCCCATACTTCTTTAGCCTGGTGAGCAGTTCCATTACAGTATTACCACGTGCCTCAGGCTGTAACCCAGTGTCAACAAATCTTTTATTTACTAACAACACGAGACCACTGTAATGTCCTCCAACCTTGCTCCTCTCTAACTACAAATGACAGCACTATATTGTTTATCGCAACATTATTTACTCCCTGCAGCTCGGTCTGCCATCGTCCGGCCACTGACCTCTGCACCCCATGCAATCCCTATTGGCTCACATGCACAGGGCTAGTACACACAGTGGTCACAGCGGAGACTCCCTGTCCCAGCTGCTGAGCCTGGATCTAATACCCAGGCACAATTCCATATGGGTCTGAGGGTGTGCAGAAGCATGGCCATCAAGCCGCCATGACCTCCTGCCGTTTTCTGCCTATTTTTCCATCCCCCTGGGAATACGGACATGCAATGACATCTGGGCACTGCATGCCGACATCCCCCGTATTCCTCCCTCTAGATGCACCGTGACTGTGGAACCCTTGCTCTCCATCGGGGGCCGTTGCAGTGCGGTGCAAGCCCTGAACCCTCCCCAGGGAGAGGAGAGCAGTCCTCAGATGCTCAATCCACTCCCTCCTTGGCCGACCCCTGATGGCCCAGGTGCTTCCCAAACCCGGGTCGCCGGTGTAGCGTGAGGAGTGACATCCAGGGCCTCGACCCTCAGTGCCACCAGGCTGGCCAAATGACAGCACTCTAAACCTTCCAGCCTTACACACTATCACAAAAGCAGTCAGCGAAAGTCCTATCTTGTAGTCTGAAAATCAAAGGGCTGTCCTTAAGTCTCTTTGTCATGCTGCTCTCTCTTTCTCCAAACTGCCAGCTCTGAAACTGCTGTTCCACAAGGGACTTTTTCTCTCTCTATAGGAAAACACTTTGAAACACTATTTTCCAGCTTAAAACCATAAAGTACATTTTTTTTACATTTTTAGGTAGGATGCATATTATAAGTGTAATACAACACTTCAGGGATGTGTAATTATGGGGAATAATTGCACTTTGCTTCCGGGTGTTTAAATAAACTCAGTGCAAGCACCTCGTGCCTAACAATACCCTTGAGCTGTGTAATTATTCCCCCATAATTACTCACCCTGGCATGTCTTACTGTATCCCATATTGGAATAACAGGCTCCCTACCTTCCCTCAGCCCTTGTTGTCCTACTTCCAGAGTGGACGGGCAGATACTCATCTAGAAGGTAGGAACAAAAAGACTGGGCTTCAGAATACCTGCCCTTACATAACCTCTTTGCTCCTCCCTTTCAGACCAAGTTTCCTCCACCCCTAGGTGGCCCTACCCTACTAGCCTGATCCACTCATTTTCCCATCCCTCTGCCATCCCTCTCCTACCCACCTTCTGTCGGGCATCAGGTTAAGCACCCACAAACAAACACTCACCAGCTTCAGGGGCTCTTCATTGGCTGGCTAATTTCTAATTTCTAAGACAAATGGAGTAGCCATTTCTTTTCATAAGAAAATAATTTAAAACAGTTATAAAATACATAAATTCAGGCAAAACAGGACAATTTTACCAGGAAATAAAACTGGAAGATGTCTGGAATATGTGACAGCTAAAAAAAGTTGGGTCCGGTTTTTGCCTGGCTTAGCTGCACTACTCCTTAAACTATGTGGCACTTTGTAATCACCTCCTATAACAGACACATACATAGAACTGCACATCCAGCAGGTGCCAAAAACAGCTTTACATTTCATGAACAACTACCCACTATGGTACAATATCATGTCAGAGGAACAATGCAGTTGTGTGTCCCAGCCAGCACTTGCATTTACTTTATTACACAGAGAATGTTGTACTTGGTGAGATATTGGGCATTCACTTTGACTTATGTTAGTAATAAAGTTGTATTTTTACGGCTGCATGGGCGGAGTCCTGCAGATGTTTTGCAGCTGGGAAAGGGCTGACATCATGTTTTCCATCCATGGAACTGTTTTTCCTCCGCCTGACACTCCCCCAAGAAGCAATCTGCCCATGTTGTCCCCATGGATTGCAGCACTGCACTATATCGGAGTGGGCGTTTTTGGTTTGGAATGGCGGTTTTTTTGTAGAGTTCTACATCCCTGCCATGTCTGTCCCTTCCCCTTAACCCGCTAATTCATGTGAAGGATGGAAAGAAGTTAAATGACAAGAGCGTTATACATTTATTGAACAATCTCTTAAATGCTTTGGTAAGAGCGAGTAAACAAGCAACCACAACTTGACCAACTGGGGAATAAAAAAAGGGGGGGGCAGAATCAACGAGAACTAGGAAGTCGTAGGCATGTGCAAGTTAATAATATACCACAGTTTATGAAATCATAGTCATGCGTAAAGAACAGGTATTCACGTATTTCTGTGCTTTCTTTTTCAGGGTTAACTGCTTTCCTGTCTAATAAAGAATGTTGTCCTACCTACTGATGTCTATTTCTTGACTCTTATATGTTAACTTCTGTATTTATAGCACAGGTAGTAGGACTTCACTCAGTTCCCTAAAGTTTGTCTAAGTGAAGGCTATATTGGGCATGGGAGAAATGGGGGAAAAGGAATACATTTCTTGTCCTCAGAATTACTGCTCACTGTGCATACCTCCTTATGATGATGAAAAGCAGCGGTGCCGAGATGAAAAGTCTATATCAGATTCAAGCAGCTCATCTCATTCAAACCTCCTGGTTGCCTAATTATCAGTGTCAGAATTGCTTTCCCTGCTTACTGACACCGCAGTAAAACTATAAACAATTCACTCAGGCAACATTGTAAATTATTTTTCAAAGTAATCCAGCAAGTTGGAGAGAACTCTGAAGAAATGCCTCCCAAGAAAATTACAGCAAAAGGGGGCAAAATCAGGACATACATCAGAGTATATGTAAAAAAAATGGGGGATAAAGAACCAGAAGAAGTAAATTCTGATTTAAGCCCAGAACAACAGCAGGTTATTAAAGATAACAGTGACCCTCATTCTATGCAGTGCTTTTGCAACCAGAGGGAAAAATAAAGAAATGTGCCCAGCTGTTGTAAATCTGCCTCTCAGAACGTCTTGTGATCATTACCACAAAAAAGAAAAGAAAAAAAAAATCCAAGGTGCTGTTTTGGTTCACAGCTACTAACATTGACATGTATAAGATATTTCTTTTGTGTATAAATTTTTGACGAAGCAGTGACCAAAAAAAATATTCATCCACTCCCAGAACAAACCCATAACCTCTGGCACCATAGACAAACATCCAACCCACGTAAGTCAGTTGACAAATGTCTGGTATTTTTTGTACTTATGTCTGCTGCTGGAAGAGCAACATTGGCATACCATTTTGGGAAACAAAAAGAGTACATGCAGTATTTTTTTCCGGGGAGGGAGGGAGGAAGGGCTCCATATTCAGAACAAATAATGATACAATTTTAACCACAGGTCACTGGTCTTCACAAAAGACAGGAGGGAGGAATGATTTTTTTTTTGACAAACAGAGCACTCAGTCCCCCTGAAGTTCCTCTGGGTACATGCTCTAGTGACTGTGGGTGAAAACCGGGAGATGGGATCTGTTGCCTGTTCACAGAAATCCCTGTCCAATGTGAATGCTCCCCAAACATCTGAGACCAGAGGTAAATCCACTCCATTCAATAGCCAGCAGGACCAATTAAAATGTGAAGTCGTGGCTATGTGAGGAGCTGAGTATGGAATAGCATACTGTTTAGCCATCCACAAACTCCTGATTTACTTGCCCCTAGAGAGCAATGTTGTGGGCTCGAGTCCATGCATAGACAATTTATTTGCGATCTGAAATCATTTTTCTAATATTGTTTTTCTATTTTTTTTAATGTATTTAAAATAAGAAAGCAAGTGAGGAATTTGTGGCAATGTTGCTCTTCCAGCAGCTGAAATAACACCGTGGAATTTTTTTTTGGGTGGTTCTTTATCCCCCGTGCAATTCCGAGACTGATAATTAAGCAACCAGGAGGTTTGAATGATATGAGCTGCTCGAGCCTGATACAGACTTGACGTCTGGGCACCGCTACTTTTCATCATCATAAAGAGGCATACACAGTAAGCAATGATTCTGAGGACAGGCAATGTATTCCTTTTCCCCCATGTCTCACATGCCCAATATAGCCTTCACTTAGATGAACTTTGGAGATCTGAGTGAAGCCCTGCTACCTATGCTATAAATAGTGGCATTCTTTATGTTGAAGGTGGAGCCCTCCCCCCCCAGATAAAAGTAGCATACGCAGGGATTTGTCTAGACCCACCATACAATAAAACCATAGGACTGCTTGTGTGTAGAGGAATCAAGCTGATTGGTAGAAACAAAAACCACAAAGATAAGTGACAATAATAACTTATGAGGAGTTGAATCCGGTTTGTGTACACGTCAGACTTCAGTCAAGCTAGTCATTGTAACCTAAGCAAACAACCATGGTAAAATGGCACCACCACTAACCTGAGTAAACAGAGCTACTAGGTTAATTTGAATATCCTAAGAGCCTACAGAGTTGTCTTTTATGATCAGACAGAACTAGTAAATGAATGCAGGTGTCAAAGATGCCTTCAGTCTTGCTTCTGAGTAACCACTTTCAGTCTGACAGCTGCTCGACTAAAAGTCCATGCTCACGCTGTGCAGCAAAGGGCGCCAGGGTCAACAGCTGTTAGTTAACCTCACA
Source organism: Neoceratodus forsteri (assembly GCA_016271365.2). Classification (NCBI taxonomy): domain Eukaryota; kingdom Metazoa; phylum Chordata; order Ceratodontiformes; family Ceratodontidae; genus Neoceratodus; species Neoceratodus forsteri. Next base: position 20,498,845 of record CM028129.1, on the reverse strand, counting down.
GCTATGAGCACATAAGAGGTGCCACAATGACACTGCACATGCACACAGTGGTGAACACCAGAAACAGTGGGATTCTATCTTTAACCGACATCAGTTTTACTTGTGCTGCAATATTTTATACGGCTTTGATTTTTTTATAAATGGGCCACGTTTCTGCATCGGGATAAAAATGAACTACCTATGTAAATAAACAGAAGTTAACATATAAGAGTCAATAAATACACACCAGTAGGTAGGACAACATTCTGTATTAGGCAGGATAGCAGTTAACCCTAAAAAAGGAAGCACAGAAATAAGTGAGTACCTGCTCCTTAAAGATGCAACATTCTATGAACTGAAGAATCTATTCACGCATAACCACATATGTTGTTCCCCTGAATCTGAAGGGGCATGCTATGTTGTAGCGGATAGCAGCTAAGTTTTCAAGGCTAGGTAACTTCTGTGCATTGGTTTTTGGTTTGGAATGGGCATTTTTTTATGTTGGCATGCTTGCGCAGCCAACATCATGGGACAGTGCAGCTTTGGAGGCAGGGTTGCTGTTGGGCGAATGCAGGGCACGCACCAGTAGGTGCGTTCCGCATTCCCCAATCAGCCTGCATGCCGGTGCCACACCATGTATACATAACGTGGCGAGCACATCTAAGAAAAGGTCCACTGCAATCTGAGCAAAGCTCATCATACGCAGCAGTCCTTTTCTTGCCGTGCTCGCCACCATTATGTGCATGGTGCGGCGGCGAGGCCACCTACCACTGCCGACTTCGAGGGTGCCCAATCCCCTGTTGGTAAATGGTTAACCCCTGCTTTCTTTAGTGTGCCAATGGGGAGCCCACCCCATCGTGGCATAAACCCTCACCCCAATTGTTGATCAGCCGAGGTGCCTAACCTCGGCTCGTGCCCCTACTTTCTTTAGGTATGATGGGGTGCCCAACCCCTGCTGGCTACAGACACCCCCAACAGTTAGGGTGGCACGCTGGGAGCCCACCCCAGCATGCCAAATCCCTGCAAAACAAAAACTGTCCCAGCTGGGTTTTTTTCTTTTTTTTGTTTCTGTAAACGAAATGGTCCCTAGTAGTCGCGATGCCCCTTCCGCCCACCCACACCCACCCACTGTGCACCCCACCTCCTCACCCTCCTCACCCCATATTTACCTGTGGAGTTTGGCGTGACGATCTTCTGTGTACTGGGAACATGTCTTCACTCTTCAAAGCTGACCGTGAACTGAAGAAATGCCGGTAAGCTGTATAATGGAATGAATATGGGTTTTTTAACTTTAATGCATATCTCGGGCATTTTTGTGAATTTTCACCCCAAATTTTCAACATGGGGTTTTTGGGACCCCTTCTTATGAATTCTTGCACTGTCATGGCATTATTCAGTTCCAAAAGGTGATTTCACAGTCACTGCACGGAATCGCCTTTCGAGACCGAGTTACAAAATGACAGTGCCACTGTTCATGAGAGGGGCTCTCAAAAAGCCTATATTGCAAGTTTGGTGGGAAAAATCCAAAAAATGACTGTTTTGCAAGTGTGCATAGCAACTGTGCAATGCACACTTGTAAGTTAGCACATTCACATGATTTTCATGCCAGATTCTCAACATTGGCATTTTACCACATGTTCTTGTGAACTGTACAGCTGTCATTTTTCACATCCTGCCTGAAATGTGTTTTCACACTTCCGGCGCAGAATAGCGTGGTCATTGTGCGAAATCACTGTTTGCGACATGTTACGAAAATGACAGTGACACTGTTCATGAGCAGAGGTCCTAAATGCCTGTGTTGAAAATCTGGTGACAATACTCCATAAAATGACTGTGTTATGAGCATAAAGTTCACAAACTTATATTTTCACTCCACGTTTTCAACAGTGCCATTGTTCTACACCTCCTAATGAACAGTACAGCTGTCATTTTTCACATCCTGACCAAAATCTGTTTTCGCAGTTCCGGCACACAACAGCGCAGTCGCTGTGGAGAGCCCGTGTTTGAGACACATTATGAAAATGGCAGTGACATTGTTCATTAGCAGATGTCCTAAAATGCCTATGTTGAAAATTTAGGAATGAATGTCAATAAAATGAGTGTTTTACGAGCGCGTGTTGCGCAGTTTGCATGCACGCTCATCACTTTGTGAATTTGTAATACTTTCACTTCAGCTGTTCATCATTGCCATTTTTCCATACCTCCTTATGAACAGTACAGCTGGCTGAAATGTGTTTTCGCACGTCCGGTGCAGAATTGCACGGTCACTGTGCGAAATCACTTTCGGGACACTTTCAGGAAATGACGGTGACACTATTCATCAGCAGAGGTCCTAAAATGCCTATGTTGACAATTTGGCGGCAAAAGTCCAGACAATGACTGTGTTGCAAGTGTGCGTTGTGCAGTTTCCACGCACCTTTGTAATTTTGTCAATCTGCAATATTTTCATGCCACATTTTCACCACTGGCATTTGTGCACACCTTATTATCAACAGTCCAGCTGACATTTTCAACAGCCTGCCCAAAACGCGTTTCCACAGCTCTGTCACACAGTGGCATACTCGCTGTGAAAAATCACCTTTTGGGACACATTAACAAACTCACAGTGCTATGCTTCTCCACCACTGCCAATGTCAGCACGACAACATTCGGCATTGACAAATGCTTGTTTTTTTGTAGAGTTCTGCATCCCTACCATTTCTGTCCCTTCCCCTTAACCCGCTAATTCATGTGAAGGACGGAAAGAAGTTAACCGACAAGAGCGTTATACATGTACTGAATGATTCTCTTCACATATAATATATAGTGAGGGAAATATATGTGTGCAGGATCTACTGTAAAAATGCATGGGTAAAATCAGGCAACTCATCAAATGTGTTGGGCTCCTAGGAGATGTTGCTTAATTCTCTGGGGAAATTGGATATTTAATCTGTAAGACCTGAGTACTGAATGTGGAGAATAAAAGTACCGGGAGCACTACATCTATGAAAGTCAAGGAAAATCTGTCAAGGAGAACTAGGAAGCCCTAACATCAAGCTATTAGTTATAAATTTTTTGGTAAGATCGAGTAAACAAGCAACCACAACTTGACCAACTGGGGAATAAAAAAAAGGGGAGGGAGCAGAATCAATGAGAACTAGAAAGCTCTAGACGTGTGCAAGTTAATAATATACCGCAGTTTATTAAATCATATTCATGCTTAAAGATGCAATATTCAATGTACTGAACAATCTGTTCACGTGTTACCACATATGTTGTTCCCCTGAATCTGAAGGGGCGTGCTATGTTGTAACGGATCGCAGCTAAGTTTTTCAGGGCTAGGTAACCTCCATGCATTTAATTGAAAAAGGCATTCATGCAATCAGAAGATGCTGTACTATACAGACTGTTTTAAAACAAATCATTCTTCAGACACTTATGGAGCTATCCGTGTCCTTGCACTATGTAGTTGATATTACAGCTTAAGGAATTTGCCCTATTTGGTATATACCTAGATAACTTTCAAGTGGAAAGTAACCGCTGTAAACATAATGGTTGTAAACATTGTATTGTACCAAGTACCTGCTTTTAAGGCATCATAACATGTGCAGCCCCCGATAAAATGAACTTTTAAGGAGCAACGTGCCACCTATTGATGTGCCGGAGCGAGGTATGGTGGATATCCCCTCGCAAGGCAGACATATTAATTACAGCTGCTGATCAGAGGGATTCTTCGGTCAGTTCTTTATGCAATGAATGTTACCAGTTTTATCCTTAATAACACAACCAGTACTGCATGATATTGTATACTGCACATGATTCGATTGACCATCTTTCCAAAAACACAAGGCAAATAATGTGGCGTCTTGAAATGCAAAGAAACATGACAGTTTTTGAGGAAAAAAAGTACGCTCATTATTTCCCAAATGGGTGAAGGCTCCTTTGGCAATCGACAGCCTGATGTCTGAAGTGCAAAAATACTGCAAAGTTATGCCATATTTATGTAGTGCAATAAGGGCAGTCAGCTACTGGCTTGTAGGCGGTTCGGTAGGTCCCAAATAAAAAGTCAGAATAAATGCATTAAGTCTAACATCCAGAAATTATGTGGTGTCTATGTCAATAATGTGGGTATCTGATCACTGTCTGTATACAAATGTTATGCATAGGTAGCCTTACAATTTAATTTTTTTATCTGCACAGAGGTCTAGGCAGTTCTGCTTATTTTCAACCTCGTCTGGGTTGGGAGGTGCATACAGATAGATATCAGCTCACACTGAACAAGATTAAGATGTTTGGTGGTATTGTTTGTGAAAAGGGGAAATTTGTCCAGGTCACTGGGGAGCTTCCCTTACTCTTTTTTAGATAAGTCCCATGGGATCTGTAACGTCCACTTGAACAACCACCAGAACAGACAGACGGGACCACAGTTTAGCATCTCACACAAAAGACAGATAAATTATGAGAAGTAATTTTGTGGACGGAGTCTACAGCTCCTAGGAAGAAGGGCAGTACAATATTTCATCACATTGTGAAGATGTGACACCGTTAATGGCATTACTGAGTAAACATTTAGGACCAGATATCCAAAACTTTGCCCCGGGGCTAAATTAGCACTGCCTGGCAGGCAAACTTAGCTCAGAGCACAAAACAAGCCATATTCAAAAGGAATAGCCCGGAGCAAACAGCTTCTGAATATAGCATGGGAATGAGGCTGGACAAACTGGGCTGGGAGTGCAGGGTAAACTTAGCCCTGGAATAAGATAGTTCTGAATATGGCAACCAGGAAGTGCAAACCACAACAGCAACACAGTGCACAACAATGTGGAGGTAGGTAGAGATGAACTATGTGGCCAATGTGTGTGCCAGCAAATGCGTGGATGCAGTACAGCTGCAGGCAGCAGCATATGTGAAAGTATAGTGTGCAAAACTGTAAAATATTCCCCGAATTGTTAGGGCAGCGCTAACACATTTGCGCAGGTTTAGCACAGGGCTAAACCGTTAGCCCGGTGCAAACACGTTTGCCCGGTGGTAAACTTTGCCATATTAAAAAGTGACATGCAAATGAGCTTATTTAGGTAGTCTGTGGGCAAACATCCAGATTAGCATCTCATTATGCCCTGATTTGCATGCAGTTTGCACCGGGCTAACTGTTTAGCCCTGCGCTAAATCCGTGCAAATGTGTTAGCGCTGCACAAACAGCTTGGGGAATATTATACAGTTTTGAACACTACTTCCACATGAGCTGCTGCCTGCAGCTGTACTGGGACAACACAGCATAGGCACAGATGGTGGTGGTGCTGCATGCAACTGTCACATTGTAGGTCATGCTACAGTGCACAGCAGACACTACAGTAGCAAGGGGGCCAGTAGTGTGTGGACACAGCAGTGCCTATGGTGTGTAGGGCAGTGATGATGACTGCACTATACACAGTGAGAGGCCCAATCTGCAGGTGTTTACTGACAGTGGACATTACTGTTACGCTGTTGTGAGACCCACAGATGCTGCACCTGTGGCATGGGATGCTCACAGTAACATGTACATTTCTGGCTTTGTGTGCTGTGCAAGTTGTACACCTGTGCGGTATGTGGCTGGGGGGGCACATATTATCCGAAAGGTACACTGGTGTTGGGGTATTCACAATACTGGCCCATGTGCACTGCATGATGTGTCCCAGCCTTGTGGCCACACCTGGTCTGTGGCACAGCCTTGCCACCCATACATGCTCCCCTCAACATCCTCTATGCCCACAGTGCTGCATGTGTGTGGTGGCATCTGTTGGTGTCCACAGAAGTGTGGTCCACAGGTGTGTGCTGTATGGCCACACTGCCATGCTGTCCACTGGTGGCAGGGTCACCACTTACTGCTTGGCATGTCTGGGACTGGTGGCAGATGATGGTATCATTGTGATGCCATCAGTTAGCAGCATGCTTCCTCTATGTTTGACTTTATCTACGTGTCATATTTATTTGTTAGGGTTGCGCAAAACCCACGCTAAACCTGTGCAAACACCGTGCAAAGCCATGGTGTTGCGCAAAGCTGATTGCCCAGGGTTAAGACAAGCTTTTTCTGGGTGGTAATGTGCACCATGCTAAGTGTCATGCTAAGTCGGCAAAACCACTTAGTGCTGCGCTAGTCGCTGAATATAGCATTGCGCCTGCATTTATGTCAGTTTGCCCCTTGCATACATTATAATTTTGCCTGATGCTAATGCAGTTTGCCCGCGCTATTTGGCCTTTTGAATACAGCAGACCCACGCTAATCCCGTGCTGAACCTGCGCAAATGGTTTTTGCGAGGTGTAAAGTTTTGAATATCTGGCCCTCAGTCTGTAACCCCGAATTCTGCAAATTTCACAAGTCTATCATTGCGTTCCAGTTTTCAACTATATAATTTGCATGTGTTACTAAATTAATATAGGGGTTCAGCTATTGGTTGTAGCAGTTGTTTTTGGGCCACAGGACACACAATTCCAAACGAATGGTCTTTGGAAAAAATTTTAAATTATATCCTGGAAAATGAAACGGGCAAACAGTTGCACGTATTATATGTGATGAATAATGAAATATAATGTTTCGCATTTATGCAACACAAGCCACTTTTCTACATGCACATGTCTGCTGAGATAACACTGTATTTTCCTATCTACGTCTGTCTGCCAGCCGTCTGTCTATCACGGTTAACATTGTAGTTCAATGATATGGCCGTCACAGTAGCGACGTTGTGGAGTTAATGTCCCATGCAAAGAAACAGTGCTCAGTATACTCCTAACAACATGAAACTATTAGTTATACATTTTTTGGTAAGATAGAATAAACAAGCAACCAGAACTTGACCAATTGGGGAATAAAAAAAAAGGGGGGGGGGGACAGCACTGAAGAAGGACCAAAGCAGTGGCACGATTATCTTAGGATGATGAATGAGAACCAGTTAAACTAAGGATATGGATCTGGGCCAAATTATAAAATTGTTGGTATCAGCAGAAAACAAAAAAAGGATGAAAAACGCCTACAATCTCTCTCTCTCTCTTCCTGTATGTCTCTCTCACTCTCTCTCTCTCTCTGTCTACCTCCCTCCCTGTCTCTCTCTCTCTCTCCCCAGAATGCAGATGCATACCTGAGTCTTCACTCGTGTTACATGCGATTGCAGATTGACTTGCAACAAAGAGGACATAACAGTATTGAATCGGAATAGAATGAACATTGGAATACCTGTGTGTAAATATATGTTGTTCAGGCTGGGATGGTATGAGGAAGGAAAGTATAGTGTGAAATCTGCAGATTTAATCTCTATTTGCTTGAACAGTGGCTTCCCGATATTGGTGAAAAGAGAAGGAGTAGGTGTCATTGGTTGAAATGCGGCTGGAAAGTGAAGAGATGGGTGTTCCTGTGCATGTAGGTGCTTACAGTTGCACATACACATTTTCATTATCCCCTATGAAGCCTAAGCAACTGTTATCATAATTGATTTTAACTGTTTGTAACTGTGTGCGAGTTGTATGACAGGAAGAACAAAGTACCTCTCTGTCTGTCTCCCCATCTATGTCTGCAGTGCTCTCCTTATTCTGCATCTGCCAACAAAGGACAGACATTGTTGCTGCAGTCGGGGATTGGGAGGGGTGATGTGTGTTCCAATCGTTCCCCAGTGGATCATGGCTGACCTGGTAGCATCTCCCACAAGGACAGGTCAGTGCAGGGTAGTGGGGCATTCTATAAAGTTATGGGAAAGTCCAATAATGGCAGAAAACGTAATTCCACGTGGGGCCATTGCAAGAGCCAGCACGAGACATTGTTGCTGTAGTCAGTGATTGTGAGGGCTCAGTGCGTCTCATTCTCCTGTGAGGGCTCAGTGCATGTCGTTCAGCCCCCTTCCCACTTCCCGCCTCCCGACCCTGTGACCCTGTGTCTGTACCCAACCCTTCCTTACATGGTACATATAAACAACCTGCTGAGTCCCTCTGTGTGCTATCCCCACCCATGAGGCTCTATTCCATGTCACATTGAGATGAAGAGATTAGGAATCCCATAGGGGTGGCTTGTTACTTCCTACCATTCCAAGGCAAAAATATGGGACTTCAGAGGAGCTGACTTTGATAAGATGGCCAACAGAGTTAAGCTAGCCCTGGCAAAAAGAAACACAGGTGAGGAGGTACAGGCAAAGTGGGCAAGCATTAAGGATACAATACTTGAAGCAACATCCCATTGTGTTAGACAGAAAAGGAAGTGCAAAGAAGAAGGAAACCACTTTGGTTCTCAAATATAGTAGCAGAAAAGGTCAGAGCCAAAGGCTGGCCTTCAGAAAATATAAAGGAACACAGCGGGATGAAGATAGGAGGCATACCAAACTGCCCTAAGGAAGCAGGTAAGGCAGTAAGGCAGGCAAAGTCCCAAACTGAGAACACTACTACGAACAGTAAAGAAGGACGAAGACTTTCTATAGATACATTAGTGAAAGGAGAAAGTCCAGAGGGTATTGCTAAGCAATGGAGAAAGGGAGCATGTGAGGAGGAGGACCCTGTAAAGGCATCTATCCTAAATAGATACTTTTGCTCAGTATTTACTGAAGAGAAGGTGAGCAGGGCCCACAGCTCAACATCATGGACACAGGGGAGGGAGGTGAGCACTACTCCCTTCACAAAGAAAGGGTCCTACAAGAGCTTGCTAGCTCAGGGTGGATAAGGCAATGGGACCTGATGGCATACATCCCAGGGTACTTAAGGAGCTAAAGGAGGAACTAGCAGAGCCATTAGCAGAATTGTTTAGTGAGTCTCTGAGCACAGGAGAGGTCCCAGAAGACTGGAGAAGGCTCATGTGATCCTCCACAAGAGTGGTAGCAGGAGGAGGCGGGAACTACAGACCGGTCAGTCTTACCTCAGTAGTGGGCAAGATTATGGAGGCACTCTTAAGGAAAGGATAGTGCAACACCTGGAATCCATAGGGCACAGGATCCAAGACAGCATGGGTTTACAAAGGAAGGTCCTGTCAAACTAATCTCATAGATTTCTTTGACTGGGTAACCAGAGTGGTGGACAAGGGGAGCAGTTGATGTCGCCTACCTTGACTTCAGCAAAGCTTTTGACACTGTTCCACATAGAAGATTGATAAATAAGCTAGGTAGGCTCGGGGTGGGTCAAGTTGGTCAACTGGGTGGCAAACTGGTTGACTGGCAGAAAACAGAGAGTGGTGGTAAATGGTATACAGTCAGAAGAGATGCAAGTCACAAGTGGGGTACCTCAGGGATCAGTCCTGGGGCCAGTCCTATTCAACATCTTCATTAGTGACCTCGCAGATGGACTAGAGGGTAAGGCTTGTCTGTTTGCAGATGACACCAAGATCTGCAACAGAGTAGATGATCCAGATGGGGTGGGCAGAATGAGAAGAGATCTGGATAAACTAGCAGAATGGTCAGAAGAGTGGCAACTGGGATTTAATGCAAAGAAGTGCAAAATCATGCACATAGGAAGAGAAACCTGAAGCCACTTATAGGCTGGGAGGAGTTGCTAGCAGTCACAAAGGAAGAAAAGAGACTTGGGCATCATCATCACTGATGACCTAAAATCATCCAAGCAGACCTCTAAAGCAGTAGGTAAGGCTGGGGGTGTTAGGGTGTATTAGTAGGGTATCACAAGTCGTAAGAGGAGGTAATAATCCTCTATGCAAGACATTGGTTAGGCCCCATCTGGAGTACTGCGTGCAGTATTGGAGCCACACCTTCACAAGGACACCAAATTGAGGCAGTCAGAGAAGGGCACCAAAATGGTGGGGGACTGCATCAGAAGACATATAAGGACAGATTAACGGAGCTCAATATGTATACCCTTGAGCAAAGGAGGAGAGAGGTGATATGATCGAGACATTTAAACACCTTAAGGGCACAAACAAGGTGAAAGAGTCTAACATGTTTAAATATAAGAAAAATAGCAGGACAAGAGGACACAGCATGAGATTAGAGGGAGGCCGATTAAGGGGAATGTGAAATTCTTTTTCACAGAAAGGGTGGTAGATGCATGGAATGGCTTACCACAAAGTGGTGGCTATGAATACAGTGCAGGGCTTCAAACAGGCATGGGATAGGCATAAGGGAGCAATACAAATGACTATGAATAGATAGGTCACTGACAGAGCAAAGGCCGATGGTACATTTATAAGGTAGAAAAAGAAATGGGCAGACTGGATGGGCCTTGCGGTCCTTATCTGCCGTCAACTTCTATGTTTCTATGTTTCTATGTAACATCCTGTTGGCACCTCTGTGATGAGCAGTGTCTGCTTTCTCAGAGGGGGACTTCGACATTTCAGAAGTTATTTTTGTGTCTCTGCAAATGCGAGTGATAGATGCAGCGGGGCAGTGCAAAAGAAATGTAAAAAACAAAATCCTGGGGCTGACAAGTGTATAGCTACTTAGGGAGAGGTAGTCTCCTGGGGTGTAGCCATGCATGGGTACATACAAATGCCATGCATTGCTGTATAGTACAGGCACATAGCACCCGAGAGTCTGTAAAGTTGTATTGTGCTTGGGAGGCAAAGACAGTATTAGTTTCCAGTCCTGCTACTGTCTACACGTATGAATAAAATTACAAAAAAGGGTAGCGTTTTGTTTGTTAGGCTCTGAACTGCTTCCCTTTTCCATGGAACATATTTGTTACCGTCCTTAAATAGAATCGCACACCGTGGACTGCGTGGAGTATGTGTGCGCACACCCATGAGTAGAGCAGTGAAATGAAGGTTTCTCCTGTAAATAGACGTGTCACAATAAAAGATGTGAAGAAATTCATTGAAGTGGTGGAGAAATGCCATTGAAATGTTTTTATTTTAGTAGATTAGGAATTTTTGTTTCTGAGTCATGAAAGGGATTTTTTTTGTTAAATTAGTTATACTGCTATATTGCATGTAAATGTATTGTAGGAATAACTGTTCACATATGGCACGGTTTGCCTCAGTTATATACTTCCCAAACGGCACTGTGTGTATTATTTTGATATTAGAAAGACGGGGACCCTAACTAATAGTTGCTGGAGTGAAAGCAAGATTTGTATGAATACATAGATAGAATTGTGGGAAAGAATATGCAAAGCATGGTAATGTTAGCAATATGTAGCAGAAGTAAACAGAGAGACTTGTCAGTTGTAAATGCGATGACATGTAAAAGATTATTTTTAACAAGCAAGTGAGACACTTGTGACTAAGTTCATACTGAAATGTATTGCTATAGGTTGCCGCTAAAAGCCATAAGCCACTGCGCTACACTGCCTCCCTTATAATGGATAATGGAAACTGTGAACAGTACAACAGGAAAGGAGCTGCAACTTTGTTTTCCTCAAATCTTCCACACAGTTACAAAAACTAAGACATCCTGGACTTGATTTGTAGCTTCACAAACATAACATCTAGTTTCTAAAATCTTCGGCGAGTCTGGAAGTCATTGGCCAGGCTGTCATTTCTGACCTAAACAAGAACAAAATATTTAAATTCAGAAAATCATTCCCATAGAAACACAGACTTTGACGGCAGATAAGGACCACTTGGCCCACCTAGTCTGCCCATTTCCCTACCTAGAGGATAAGCTGCAGATCCTATTTAACCAACAGCCTATTTCTTCCTACCCACCCCCAAAAATTGCCTTATGTCTGTCCCATGCATTCTGGAATTCTCCCACAGTTTTAGACCCCACAACCTCCTCAGAAAGGCTGTTCCCTGTGTTCACCACCCTCTCTATGAAAAAATACTTCCTCACATTGCCCCTGAGCCATTCCTCCTCTATCTTCAAATTGTGTCCCCTTGTTCTTGCACATCCCTTTTTCTGAAAGATGCTACCCTCTTGGACTTTGTTGATTCCACTGAGGTACTTAAATGTTTCTATCATGTCCCCCCTCTCCCTCCTTTCCTCAAGGGTATAAATATTAAGCTCCTTTAGCCTCTCCTCATATGGTTTCTCTAGCAGACCCTGCACCATTTTAGTTGCCCTCCTCTGAACTGCCTCCATCCTGAATATGTCCTTGCGGAGATGGGGTCTCCAGAACTGGACACAGTACTCCAGATAGGGTCTCATCAACTGTCTGTACAGGGGGATAACAACTTCCTGTTTTCTACTGGTGATGCCTCTCCCTATACATCCCAGTATACCCCCAGCCCTCCCTACCGCCTTGTCACATTGCTTGCCAACCTTAAAGTCATCTGATATGATTACCCCCAGGTCCCTTTCCATTTTTGTTGTTGTTACTACCCCCCCCATTGTGGAATCTTCCCCTGGGTTTTTGTTTACCAGGTGCATTACTTTGCACTGCTTTGCATTGAATCCAAGCTGCCATACTTCTGACCATTCCTCCAACCTTGCCAAGTCCCTTTTCATCCTTTCCACGCCTTCTTGCATATCAGCTCTGTTGCAGATCTTTGTGTCATCTGCAAAAATGCATACTTTTCCTTCCAGTCCCTCTGCAATGACACTGATGAAGACATTAAAAAGGACTGGACCCAATACTGAACCCTGCGGTACCCCACTAGTAACCCCCCTTTCTTCAGAGTGGACTCCATTTACAATTACCTTCTGTGTCCTGTTGTCCAGCCAATGTTTTACAAGGCTACCACCCTGGGACCCACTCCCAGGCTGGGTAATTTGACTATTAATCTTTGTGTGGGACTGTGTCAAATGCCTTGCTAAGTCTAGGTAGGCCATTTCCACAGCCTCCCTGGTCTACTACTTTGGTCACCCAGTCAAAGAAATCTATTAGATTCGTCTGACATGACCTTCCACTGTGAACCCATGCTGCCTTGGGTCCTGTGCTCCACTGGCCTCTAGGTACTCAACTATTCTTTCCTTCAGAAGTGACTCCATCACTTTCCCTACCACAGAGGTCAGACTGACAGGTCTGTAGTTTCCTGCCTCTGTCTTGGTCCCACTTTTGTGAAGGGGAATCACATCAGCCTTCCTCCAGTCCTCGGGTACTACACCATTCTCCCATGATTTATTAAAAAGAGTAGCCAGTGGTTTCACTAGTTCCTCCCTTAATTCTTTTAGAATTCTGGGGTGAATTCCATCAGGACCCATTGCTTTGTCCACCTTCAGTTTTAGGAGTTCTTGCAGAACCCTTTCTTCTGTGAAAGGACTGGGATCGACCCTTCTCCAGAGTGCTTCTGTTAATTGGATTAGGCACCTTCCCCACTTCCTCTTTTGTGAATACTGAACAGAAGTATTTATTCAGTATCCCTGCTTTTTCACTGTCACTCTTTGCCCACCCACCATCCATTCTATTCAGCCTCACTGTCCCTCCTTTTGTCTTTCTACGCTCCCTGATATACCTATAAAAGGTTTTATCCCCCTTCTTAACCAAGTTGGCTATCTTTTCCTCAGTTTGTGCCTTTGCTAGTCTGACTACCTTCCCCGCTTCCTTCTGCCTTAACTGGTACAGTTCTCTGTCCTGCTTCTTCTGTGTTTCCTTATACTTCCTAAATGCTATCTTTTTCTCCCTAACCTTCACCGCCACTTCTTTTGAGAACCATAGTGGCTTTTTCTTTCATTTTGATTTGTTTATTTGCTCCACACAAAGGCTTGTTGCCTCTGTGATGGCAGTTTTGATATTTCCCCAATGTTGCTCCACCCCTCCTTCTAGCCTGTTTGCTAGTGCTTTTCTAAGGCACTCTCCCATCTTTCCACAGTCAGCCCTCCTGAAGTCCAGAACCCTCACTTTTGTAGGACTTGACTCTGTAGCTGAGTTTATCATGAACCACACGGTTTGGTGGTCACTTGTTCCCAAATGGCTACCCACTTCTAGATCTGAGATCCTCTCACTGTCCCCATTTGAGAGTACGAGGTCTAAGATTGCTCCCTCATGAGTAGGTTCCAAAACTAGCTGTCTGAGGCATGCCACCTGAAGGGCATCAAGAATGGCCCTGCTTTTGGATGTAGCTGCAACAAAGGTGCTCCAGTTAATATGCCAGATGTTAAGGTCCCCCATCAACAGTATCTCCCCTTTCTCTGCCATCCTAAGGATGCCATCTATCATATTCTTGTTCATTCCCTCCACCTGACATGGGGGTCTGTATAAAACCCCAGTGCAGATTGTGGTGCCATTTCCAGTCTCTAAGGTGACCCACAGTGCCTCCTCTCCTCCCTGCTTACTCTTTTGTTCAGTTAATCGCGCTTTTAAAATCTTCAGTGATAATCTTTGCCTACTCTGGGAGTCATTGGCCATGCAATCATTTCTGACCTAAACAAGAGCAAAATATTTTAATTCAGAAAACCATTAAGTCCTTTGTCCATGCTGACTGCATCATGTTTCATGGATCTGTATACAGGAACATGTCAATGTTTCACATGCACATTCCTTGTCAAGTGACAGTATCCTTAGTGCTAGTACCTTTTTAATATGCTGATTAAAGCTGACCACACATTTATATTTAAATAATACACAAAAAGTGCTGAAGTGTGCATAAATAATAGAAACACAGTGCAAGTGGGATAATTAAAAACACTAGCTCACACACTGATAGTCTGCTTGAGTCCAAGGAAACAATGTGCACAGTCGTGGCTAGTACATGGTAATTTTGGCTAGTGTTCCAATGTGCCATGAAACAGCTCTAAAGTTCATTTAACATGTTAGATGCTGTCAAAACATTACCAAAATATGTACAACTATCTCCAAAAGGTACAGGGAATGCTGCCAGGAAAGACAGCTTTCTACTAATCCAGCCCCTCTTGTAAGACAGACAGGCGGATGTTGCATTGCCCCACCAGGATATCAGTAAAGTTACAGATGCCCTCTCCCACTTGGATTGGTCTATTCCATCTTGGAATGAAAGAGCATCTGTTAATTGGACATCTGTATTGCAATCTAAAATAAGAACTTTCAGATCTCAAGTTAAAAGCTAATACGGAGACCCAGTACACCGAAGGGAAATGAGGTTGTGGTATGAGTGCGTCAACCATGAAACATGCCAAAACACGGTACAGGTACAAAGAAGAGTAACATCACACTACAGCCAAGGAAGTACAGCAACAGTTGTGTGGGCTGTCATATTACAACCCAGGTTTCCAGATTTGCCACTGAAAGCCTTAAGCCACTGCGCTACAGTGCCTCCCTTATGATGGATGCTGGAAACTGTGAACAGTACAACAGGAAAGGAGCTGCAACATTGTTTTTCTCAAAGCTCCCACACATTAACAAAAACTAAGACATCCTGGACTTCATTTACAGCTTCACAAACATATAAATCTATCTTCTAAAATCTTTTGTGACTGTGGAAGTCATTGGCTGGGCAGTCATTTTTTACCTGAACATGAACAAAATATTTTAATTCAGAAAAGCATTCACATAATCGAGCTTCTAAAATCGTCGGTGAAAATCTTTGGCTACTCTGGAGTCATTGGCCAGGCAATCATTTCTGACATTAACAAGAACAAAATATTTACATTCAGAAAACCATTAAGTCCTTTGTCCATGGTGACTGCAGCATGTTTCATGGATCTGTATACAGGAATATATCTAGTCTTATTTTTTTATTATTTAGAAAACATCTTTGTACCAGTGGCAGTAAATCAGTGGTAAAAGGAGCATCAGTGAAGTTCCCAAATGCCAAGGCTATGGTGCCTGCAGTCAGCAGAACCCATGTGCTACACTAAATTAGTACATACAGGTTGGTCTGTGAGCTATCACCATTAAGGAATTCACTACAATGAGATGCTTCACTCCTCAATGATGAGCAGGACAGCAAACAGATGAAGATAATATCTTATTTAAAATTCAAAAATCGACTTTTCTTTGAGAAGTGGTAAGCTGATTTTTTTATTTGTTTGGACATCTGAATGAGAAGTCGATGTTTAACTTTTGGATTTTGAATAAAATGTTCACTGCTTCTGTTTGGTGTCTTACTTCATTGGTTTGGTGCCCAGCTTATAAATTGTTGCTGATTGTTTCATGGCAGTAAATCATAGTAAAAATTCCAGCAGTGTAATACTGTAATGTCGTCACTGTCACTACCACATTCAGTAACCCAGTTAGCACAGAGAACAGCAATGGCGGTCTCAATGTTTCACGTGCATATTCTTTGTCAAGAGACAGCATCCTTAGTGCTAGTACCTTTTTAATATGCTGATTAAAACTGACCACACATTTTTATTTAAATAATACACAAAAAGTGTTTTGTCCTCCTGCCCCTCTGTGGTCCAATATGAGCTCCCTTCAAGTCGCAACAACAGCAAAGCAACTTATGCCTTCTGGCAACAGTTAAGGAAAGGCATGGCGAGGCAAAGAAAACAAGTTTCCTACCACAAAACATACTATGGGATGAATATTAAGGATACTCCACAGAGCAATGACTCAATTAAAACTTGAGACTACAGAGAAAACCTGTGAAAGGCTATTCTATTCATCATGCTCCGGTCCTGTCTGCACATCTAATTCTGCAGTGTGAGCAAGCAAGCAAGCTGTTGGTGTTTGGCTGATCACAGCCAACTGGGATTCCCATGACAATCTCGCCTGAAATAGAAATATGACTTTCACTACTCTCCTTTCCGTGTTGATAAAAAGCAAATAAGCATTGGTTCAGCACCATGTCACCACTGGTTTCTTTCAGCACACTCTGTGTTCAAATCCATGGACTACTTGTGCTTGCAAGCTGCATTCAATAATAATAAAAATCTGACTGTAACTCCTCTCCTTGTGTGAACAAATAAGCAACAGTTCAGCGGCACGGCATCATGGATTTCTTTCAATGTGCTGCACGGTGTCTGCCTCAACAGCCACAGCCAGGAGAAGGTACACCCACTCCACTATGCCACCGCATGTACAGCTCCCTCTCTACTGAACCAACCATTTCATAAAATACATGTCTCTCCCTCCGAATTGTGGAGCTCGCCAACGAAATGTATAGCTGGACAAATATCAAAACATGTAAAGAATCCTTCCTTTTCATAGGGCTATTTTTTGACGTCTTGGGTTTGCAGCCTATTCTCAGTGTACCATTATGGGGGGGGGGGTTGTGGTCAGGATGTTGTTCAGTCTCCTAGGCAGCCTTTCTGTTTTACTCCCTTGCTGCAATGGAGAAAATGAGAGACATGACCTGTGTTTGTTACAGCTCCCTGTTCGGGACATCACGGGACATTTGAACAAGGTGCATACCGTGTGCCTTTCTGTCTCAGAAACACACTAACACACACTCAGATTTAGAAAGGTGTGTTAGGGAGCACTGTCATGATACTCGTAAGCTTGGATTGTGCTGCTCATGCAACCCCAGGCACAGTATCAGGAAAACCCCTCAGATGTCTGTTGGGTAATTTCACTCCTTACTGTGTATTGTACTGTACTTCATAAATAATAAATCCTGGTTACATTACTTACAATATTTGATGGAGAGCTGGCACTTTCAGCTGTCCTTGCTGCGAATACACTACTAGTATAAGTGTTCAACTTACTAAAGCAAAGCAAAAAAGCATACAATTGCAAAAATGCTTTAGTGTCATCTGCACATCTTGATCAGGTAACAGGTGCTTGAAAGTTTATTGGATGGATCTCAAACACAGGTCATGTCTCTCATTTTTTCCCTTGCAGCAGGGAGCAAAACAAAAAGACTGACTAGAAGACTAACACCCTGCCCACAACCTCCGCCCCCATATTAAAGTACACTGACAGTGGTATGCCAAACCAACAAGCCAAAAAAAACACATCAGCCCTATATGAAAAGAAGGGATCCATTATGTGTATTGATATTCGTCCTACTATAATGTTTGCTTCAGAGCTCCACAGTTCTGAGGGACGAACAGTTCCTGTACAAAGTGATTGGTTTAGCAGAGATTAAGCTATAGCTGTGGATGGGGATGGGGGGTGGAGGTACCTTCTCCTGGATGTGGCTGTCAAGGCAGAGTTTGTGCATAGCGCACTCCACAGGCTGAGTTTGTTCCCTCCCCACACCTGTTCTTTGCATCCCATGGCTTACCCAGCACCATTACTTACATTATGAAACAATGCTATAGCTGTTTCTTCAGAAATCACATTGGTATCCACAATCAGCATGCAATCACAAACATCCCAATTGCCTGAATGTGTGTATGCAGATGAGTACCTCATGGTCACTTGAGTACCTACACCAACTATTGCAGGGAGGGAGCAAAGCGACCACCAAACAGTGTGGTTCATGATAAACTTAGCTGTAGAGTCAAGCCACACAAAAGTGAAGGTACTGGACTTCAGGAGGGCTGATTTTGTCAAAATGGGAGAGTGCCTCAGGAAAGCACTAGCAAACAGGCAAGAAGGTGGGGTGGAGCAACAATGGAGAAACATCAAAACCGCCATCACAGAGGCAACAAGCCTTTGTGTGAAGCAAATAAACAAATCAAAATGAAAGAAAAAACACTATGGTTCTCAAAAGAAGTGGCGGGGAAGGTAAGGGAGAAAAAGATAGCATTCTCGAAGTATAAGGAAACACAGAAGGAGCAGGACAGAGAACTATACCAGTTAAAGCAGAAGGAAGCGGGTAAGGCAGTCAGAATAGCAAAGGCCCAAGCTGAGGAAAAGATAGCCAACTCAGTTAAGAAGGGGGATAAAACCTATTATAGGTACATTAGGGAGCAAAGAAAGACTATGGTAGGGATACTGAGGCTGAACAAAGAGGAAGGTGATTGGGCAAAGAGCGACAGTGAAAAAGCAGGGATACTAAATGAATACTTCTGCTCAGTATTCACAATGGAAAAGCAGGGAGAAATACCTAATCCGGTCAATAGAAGCACTCTAGATAGGGGGGTTGGTATTAGTCCTTTCACAGAAGAAAGAGTTCTTAAAAAACTCTTAAAACTGAAGGTGGATAAAGCAATGGGGCCTGATAGGATTCACCCCAGGATTTTAAAAGAACTAAGGGAAGAACTAGTAACACCAATAACTACCCTTTTTAATAAATTATGGGAGGATGAGGTGGTACCCGAGGACTGGAGGAGGGCAGATGTGATTCCCCTTCACAAAAGTTGGAGCAAGACAGATGCAGGAAACAACAGACCTGTCAGTTTGACCTCAGTGGTACAGAAAATTATGGAATCACTTCTGAAGGAAAGAATTGCTGAGTACCTAGAGGCCAGTGGGGCACAGGACCCAAGGCAGCATGGATTCACAGTGGGAAGGTCATGTCAGACAAATCTAATTAATTTCTTTGACTGGGTGACCAAAGCAGTAGACCAGGGAGGGGCTGTGGACATGGTCTACCTAGACTTTAGCAAGGCATTTGACACAGTCCTGCACAAAAGATTAATAAACAAATTAGCCAGCCTGGGAGTGGGTCCTAGGGTGGTAGCCTGGGTAAAACACTGGTTGGACAACAGGACACAGCGGGCAATAGTAAATGGAGTCCACAGTGAAGAAAGGAGGGTTACTAGTGGGGGTACCACTGGGTTCAGTACTGGGGCCAGTCCTTTTTAATGTCTTTATAAGTGACATTGCAGAGGGACTGGAAGGGAAAGTATGTCTCTTTGCAGATGACAGAAAGATCTGCAACAGGGTTGATACTCAGGGTGGGGTGGAAAGGATGAAAAGGGATTTGGCAAGGTTGGAGGAATGGTCAAATGTATGGCAGCTTATATTCAATGCAAAGAAGTGCAAAGTAATGCACCTGGGAAACAAAAAAACAGGGAAGAGTACACAATGGGGGGTGATATACTGTCAAAAATAAAAATGGAAAGGGGCCTGGGGGTAGTCATATCAGATGACCTAAAGGTGGGCCAGCAATGAGAGAAGGCAGTAAGAAGGCCTGGAGGGATACTGGGATGCATAGGGAGAGGCATCACCAGTAGAAAACAGGAAGTTGTTGGCCCTCTGTACAGACAGTTGGTAAGACCATACCTGGAGTACTGTGTACAGTTCTGGAGACCCCATTTCCACAAAGACATAGACAGGGTGGAAGCTGTTCAGAGGAAGGCAACCAAAATGATGCAGGGTCTATATCGAAGACATATGAAGAAAGACTAAAGGAACTAAAGATGTATAGCCTGGAGAAAAGGAGGGAGAGGGGGGACATGATAGAAACTTTCAAATACCTCAAGGGAATCAACAAAGTCCAAGAGGGTAGCATCTTTCAGAAAAAGAGATGTTGAAAAACAAGGGGGCACACTCTGAAGATAGAGGGGGGATGGCTCAGAAGTAATGTGATAAAGTATTTCTTCACAGAGAGGGTTGTGGATACATGGAACAGTCTTCCTGATGAGGTTGTAGAGTCAAAAACAGTGGGGGAATTCAAGAATGCATGGAACAGACATGAGGCAATTCTAGTGATGGGTAGGAGGAAGTAGGCTGTTGGTTAACTAGGACCTGCAGCTTATCCATTAAATAGGGAAATGGGCAAACTAGGTGGGTCAAGCGGTCCTTATCTGCCATAAAATTCTATGTTTGTATGTTTCTATAAAACTAAAAGGCTGACTGGAGTTGAGCCACATGATGCAAAGAACAGGTGTGGGGGCCAAACTCAGAATGCAAGAACTCTGCTTTACATGTAGTCCCCTAGTTCAAAACATCTTTCCACCAGTAGCAGTAAATCACTGGTAAAACGAGCATCAGTGAAGTTCCCAAATGCCAAGGCCATGGCACCTTCAGGCAGCAGAACCAGACTGCTAAACTGAATTAGTACAAGCAGTTAGGTCTGCGAGCTATCACCATTAAGGAATTGACTCTAATGAGATGCTTCACTCCACAATGATAAGCTGGACACCAAACAGATGAAGTTAATTTTTTATTTAACATCCAAAAATCAGCTTTTGTTTGAGTGGCAGTGGCCTGATTTGTTATTTGTTTTGACATCTGAATAAGAAGTTGACTTTTGATTTTTGGATTTTGAATAAAATATTTACTTCATCTGTTTGGTGTCTCACTTCAGCCCAGATATTCAAAGCTTTGCACGATGTGCAAACCGTTTGCGCACTATTAGCACAGGATTAGTGCTGGTCTGCCAGATTCAGAAGGCCAAATAGTGTGCACAAACTGCATTAATGCTGGGCAAACCATAATTATATGCAAGGGGCAAAGTGAACATGAATACAGGTGCTATGAGATATTCAGCGACTAGCGCCGCAAGACCCTGCAGTAACGCTGGACAAACTGCATGCAAATCAGGGAATGAGGAGATGCTAATTTGGCTGTTTGCCCAGAGACTACCTAAGTAGGCTCTTTTGCATGTCACTTTTGAATATGGCAAATCATACCACCAGGCAAACAGCTTAGCTCTGTGCTAAAGCCGCGTTAACGTGTTAGTGTAGCACTAATGGTTTGGGGACTATTATACTGTTTTCAGTTGTGTTCTTTCACATCTGCCACTGCCTGCAGCTGTACAGGGTCCATGCATTTGCTGGCACACACATTGGCCACATAGTTCATCTCTACCTGCCCTCACGTTGCTGTGCACTGTGTTGTTGTTGTGGTTTGCACTTCCTGGTTGCTATATCCAGTGCTACCTTATTCTAGGGCTACGTTTGCCCTGCACTCCCAACCCAGTTTGCATGGCCTCATTCCCATGCTATATTCAGAAGCTGTTTGCCCAGGGCTATTCCTTTTGAATATTGCTTGCTTTTTGCTCCGGACTAAGTTTGCCCGTCGAGCAGTGTTAACAGCCCAGGGACACAGTTTTGAATATCTGGCCCTTCATCTCTTTTATGTCCTGCTTGTCAATTGTTGCCACTTTTCTGTTACAGTAAATCATACTAAATATTCCATCATATATATGACAGCATGCATTTTTTACAAACAACTGAGGGATTGGTCTAATCTAATAGGTACATTTGACTATCTCTCAATGTATCTTGCAATATATGTTAATATGACACAATCTGAATATAGAGGCTTTGAAACACTACTTTACAAAGTTTGCTTTATCTGACATTGCTTCCTTGTGATTTCCTTATTTGTGCTGTCAAATGAATACTGACTGTGATTTCTTTCATGGTTGATGGTAATTTTTACCTTCCAACTTGTGGTCTGGCCATGGCAACCCCTATGGTAGTCTCCTATACCAACACTTTTTTTGGATTGCTGGAATTGTGCCATGGTGTTTTTCAAAGACTGGAACCTACACCTGCCCCAGATACTCTTCTGGAGCAGGTACATAGACAGCATACTGATAATATAACAGGATGATGCTGATGCAGTGACAACATTTGTCGAGCTGCTTACTATGAAAGAGTTAAATCTGCAGTTCACTCACAAAACCAGCTGCAGCTGTATTACCTTTCTGGATCTTAAGTTTAGCTCCATAATGGAAAAAACACTGGTATTTGAGGGATATAGAGAACCAGCCACTGGCAATACCCTCCTTTTAACCTTTTAATCTAACCATTTGATGAACACACACCCTCAAGCAGAGATTCCTGCAAAGGGAGTACAAGGAAACTGTTTTGATTTAAGCAATTTTTCTTCAACTTTATTTATCTCCTGTCACCGCTGGCTGGGGCCCCTTCAGTTGACCTACCTGTTCCCCTCCTACCTGAAATCCTCCCAACTGTACCCTGGTCCTTGGCACACCTGTAACATGCTTCATGGAACAATCCCTCCGGAATCCACCCCCTGCGCTGGGGCTGCCTTCTGCTCCTTCACACATTCCTCCAATGCTTCCACAGGTGGAGGTGATGCCGAGACCAGGTCCACAGTTGGCAGGATCCAGTGCTGGAGATGGGGGAAGTCAACGTCTACCCCCAGCCAGTGGGTGCTTTCCATGTTTTTAGAGGGCTTCCCCCAGTAGCCCAGACATGCAATGATGTCCAGTGTGGCCGGGCGCACTCCCGCACTCAGCCTGTGAACATCTGCCAAGTCTCATAGCCTTGCATCACCATGATCCACAGACTGTAGTGCTCCCAGCCTCCGCAGGGAGCTGCTCACACCAGGGAGTCATCCATCCACCCTCTCCAGAAGAGGAGAGCAGTCCACAGGATGATCAATCCTCTCCTTCCCTGCTGAGCCCCGAGCTCACTCCCAAACCAGGGTCACAGGTGTGGTGCAACAGGGTGTGACGTCCAGCACCTCAACCCTCAGTGCCACTGGGATGGCCCTTGATTGAAGCTATTAAGACAGCAAAAAATATGGGTAGAAACACTTACTACAGTCTAAAAATAACACATGAACACTTCTGAAAGAATCCTCTTCATAAGAAAATGTAATCACTTACCCAATCACGTATCTCAATCATTCAACACATACTAGAACATTTCAGCAGGTGATTCAGTACTTAAAGAGTTGGCAATTAGTAAACCACTTACTTTATATTACTGGGATGGAAGCCTCAGTGATTTTTTGACTAACAGCATGTACAGATCCCCTTCGAAACCCAATGTGTCATCATAGCTATTACCGTAACTGGTTGGTAGCCATACCTGTGACAGATGCATAACTTGTAAACTGCATTCATGGGAATACATTCCTATCTCCCCACAACTCAGCAAGCGTCAAAATCAAACAAATCATCAACTGCTCTATGCCATTTGTGATTCTTGCAATAAATTTCACCTACCCCAAAGTTTATACAGGATGGATTTGTCCACTTCTGAAACGTATGCAAGAAAATATGGAGTCCATGACATCAGCAGCAGCACCAAGCACCAAAATGGGGTCACACTTTGTAGAGTTTCATGGAAGTAGGCTGTCTGATTTTTGGTTCATGGGTCCAGAACATTTTGAAATTTTCCTTGTGGTGGGGATATAACCAGGATGCTACAAAAAAAGTTAAATGATATTTCCTCCTTAAAAAAACATTACACCTTATAAGGCTTAACAATGTCATAGATATTCCATGTTTGTAACAGGCTTCCTTTATACATTGTCATATTTCCCAAGATTTATTTTTTATAAAAAAATGAAAGATACTGGCACTTGCACAAAGTTAAATCTTATACTGCTCACAGTTATCTAAAAGGTCACTTCTCCTGACAACGTATTGAGCTGTACCACAACATGCTTGTGCAAAAAGAGCTGGGCTTTTTTTGATACAAGTGCATTTCAAAATTTAAGATACACAAAGCCCCAAGGAGGAATGAGGCAGACAAGATCAGGTGCCAGTATCTTTCTGTTTTTTTAATTTAATTTTTTATACTGAGCACAGCTGATCCCAGGTGCAATAATTTCTTCTTATACTGTACTGATTATTTTTACAGTATACCATGATCTTTCATTTTTGCAGCTGTCTTATTGCTAAACCCACATTTGATACTCCATTCTGATAACATTAATAGATTGTGAATTGATTGTTTGACCTGATTTTTTTAATATTTTTTTTCCTTCTTTATATTTTAAGATGCTTGCATTTATTAATATATAGTCTCCCAACTGGTGTCTGCTGTATTGCTTGGATTTTTTTTCTGATGCTGCAGGTGAGAGGGAGAGAGAGGAAACTAATCAGATCTGCATGCTCTGTCTTGAAAATTGGTTTCTTATTGCATTGCACCCATGAAGCAGTCACCAAGCTTTATTACTTTAAGTTGACACACCACTTTTTAAAGTGTGCTTGACACATATTGTCATAACACGTCACATATGACATGCACGGAATACAACACAGTGTCAGGGTATTATCACGTAGGACACTGATGTAAGGAATAAGTACAATTGTAAAACACAGACAACATGAAAAAAAAAAAGAATTCCAGTGTTCTCATAGGTACTTAATCAACATCTACATAGACAAACCATTACCTTAATTGTTGCTACCTGTTTTTCACTATGTGGGAGGTGCATGCCAGACAAAACAAAGTATCTCTCTCTCTCTCCCTCCCCCCCGATCTATGTCTTCACTCCCCTCCTGACTCTGCGTCTGTTAGCAAACAGAATATCATTTTTATTTTGCCTGTGGTGCCACTTCCAATGTGTTTTTTCTTGCCTCTGGAGCAAGCTGTTGCTAATGGTAAGATTCCTGTCATGACAAGGAAATGTCATGCCATATGAGAGCATTGCAACAGCCACCACCAGACATTGTTGCTGCAGTCGTGGATTGTGATGGTTCCGGTGTGTTACAACCCTCCCCCAATGGATCATGGCAGACCTCATAGCGTCTCCAACATGCAAAGGACACTGTAGGTTGCTGGGCAAGCCTATCAAGTTATGCTGCAATTGTATACTGATAACAAACATACTTCCATGTGGGCTCCTTCCAACAGCCATCACCAGACATTGATGCTGCAGTCTGTGACTGAGGCCTCAGTGTGTCTGGCACCCCCCACCCCTACCCTTTTTACCTGGCACATAAAAAACCCTGCTCTCTCCCTCTCTGTGCTGTCCCACCCCAAGCTCCATTCCCTGTCCCTGTTTAAACAAAAGAACCAACCTCACACTTCCACCCTCTGTGTACTGACTGAGGCCCCCCCCCAAAAAAAATGGTTATCATGGCTAAATTATGCTGCACAGGGCACAAGGAGAAACCAAGAGCAGCACATGGTAACATTATGAACACAAACAGCGGTACCAGTACAATGTCACATAGGGAATACTACACTGGGCAAAACTGTAGCCCCTGCTACTACAAAACAGGACAACTGCAAAAGGGAGTGCAGGATTCTGTTGTTTCAGATCATGGCAGCTTCACAGCACAGTGTCACACAGTGTTGGCAACTGCTCCTGAAATGAGCGTCTATGTGTGTGTGTGGGTGGGGGCCTGAAAATGTCACACTGTCATGTGGTGCTATTGGAATATTTCTCTATCACAATTTGAAATAAAGGGATCCACTCCTCTTTTTGGATAACAATATATATCAAGGTGCGGACCCGACTCTGCCGGTCTAGGCTGCAAGATTAGCAGAAGCTGTGGGTGCGGGGTTCCAAACACTCCTTCACTTTTTTAGTATCTGAAAAGTCCACTTTATGTGCGACACAGATAAAACCCATGTCCTTCATTGCTGCTTGACATCTGTGTGTCGCAGCCTTGTGCTATCTTTATTGGCAGGATGATTTTCTGTTGTTCTCTCTCTCTCCTTCTCTTTTTCCCTCTTTCTCTGGACTGCATAAGTACCTTTTTGACAACTGGTGATGCAACAATGGAACAGTTTCATCCTGCAAAATGCAAAGGTATCAGGTAATGAGCCACATACGCTTAAGTAATAATTTACCAAATGCCTGAGAAACAGTGATGTGACAGTTTCAAAATACAAATAGTCTTGCAGGCCATGCTGTAAAGGGTGATCATGCTAGGTAATACACATCCCTAAAAATGGTACCGATAGCAAGAGGAGTAACTTACTGCTATAGCCAAAGCACTATGGGAAAACTTGTGGGAGGTGCCCAAAGACTGTCCCAAGCATTCATGGGGCCCCTGTACATAACACACTACAGAGAAAGGACATCACACACTGGAGACCTACAATTAAAAACCATGCCACATTCTACACATGCCAAACATAGGCTGAATGGCAGAAGAACTGAACAAAGACTAACTTCTGTGTCTGCAACTCGTGCTGAGATCCTGCAGTCATTAAGTTTCAGCTGTCACAACATAAAACACTGCCACATACTGCATATGGAGCCACGTCTCAAACAATTGATAAATTAAAAGAAAAAGAAAAGTAACAACAGTTACAGTTCATCACATTGTACACAAGCAGTTCCATATATTACACATACCAGCTTCATCTCCAGCCATGGGTTCATTATTCGGCATAAGACAAAACAACAAACCTGTTGTCTGCACATATACATGCCAACCTTTTCAATGTAATCACATTGTACAGAACTGTTGCCATGTCACAGAAGGAGCAGTGTCTCTAGAAATGGGTTACTTATCCTGAGGAAAAAAAAAAAGTTCACATGTACATGGCAATCTTTTACCATTACAGAGATTTCAGAAGGGCCATTATTTTTTTAACACTTACTGACAATTTTGCAAAAAACTGCTATATATTACAGACGTTCCCATGTCTCCACACATGGGTTACTTACATCGAAACACTATATTTTCCACCTACTTCTATTGCTCAGGAAACAACTTTGCACCTCATGCTTGGCACACTCTCCAGCTTTCATGTACAGTTCAAAACACTCTGTGCTGTTCTGCACATCATCTTTTTGTAGATTTTTTGGCACTGTCTCCCGCTACTATTAGGTTGTCTTTGAAAATGTTGTGCAATGCCGTAAGTGGCGAACAAAGGCAGTCTCACTCAAAAAGAAGGGTGGGTTACAGTCCCATAAATGCAAACATACATCATTACCATTTATATACTGTGACTCCAGTAGCGCCTCTGTACAGATTTCAAGCAGATGTGCACATGTCATTATCTGTACTCATTTTCATTAACTTTTATACACTGGCAGCATGACTGTTTCTCTGACATGTTGCATATTTGCACCTTGACTGTTGCGCATGATGAGAAACATTTCACATGCACAGGGTATTTGCCCCAACAGCTATCAGTCATTGTTTCATAACATTGCTGTTTTGGTAATTGACATTATATTTCCTTTCACACAGATTTTGGTTGCTTCCATCACTGCCGCAACTTACCAGATTAACCTACCAACTGAAAAGTAAGTATAGCATCATTGTCATTTCACTCCATCTGAAATACCTACCTTACAATGTTTGACACTTTTGCAACAGACTGCTATATATTACAGATGTTCCCATGTCTCCAGACATGGGTTACTTACATTGAAATACTGTTTTCCACCCTAATTCTATTACTCAGGAAACAACATTGCGCCTCATGCTTGCCACACTCTCCAGCTTCCATGTCACAGTCAAAACACTCTTTGCTGTTCTGCACATCATCTTTTTTTTTGTTTTTTCTTTTTTTTCCTACTTGCTGTTTATACTCCTCCCCTATCTCCCAAGACTCTGCCACCTCCGGAGTCACTAATTGCATCTGCCCCAGCCTCGTCCTACCTGCACCGCGGTGGTCCCTCCATGTAGCCTCGGATTGCCCCTGGATGGGGACAGGGATGGGGTGACTACACCCCCGAACCGTCTTTGTTTTGTCAGGGCACCAGACGGGGACAGGCAGGCAGGCTATGGGGTCTGCGCTAGACTGCTCTGTCTTCCAGGAGCCTAGAGGGTGATTTTCGATGTTCCTGTGTTGGCGTGCATCCTGATCTCAAGGCCCTCCCTGCTGACGTCTGCCGTACACATTACCCCCTGTTGTGTGATAGGGAACTTGCTGCGCCCCTGGCATCCACCAGAAGGCAGTCAAGCTCCGATACTTAGGGTCCCTTCCCTCCCAGAATAGGAGAGCAGTCCTCCAGATGCTCAATCCTCTCCTTCCCCTGCCGACTCCTGGTGGTCTGGGCTCATTCCTGAACCCAGGTCACTGGCGAAGCACGAGGTGTGACATCCAGCACTTCAACCCTCAGTGCCACCAGGCTGGCCATGCACGTCATCTTTTTATACATTTTTTCTGCCCCTGTCTCCCCTACACTTAGGTTGTCTTTGCCTTTCTTTGCCAATTGCAGCATTGCAGAACATTTTCAGTCTCACTCAACAAGGGGCATAGAGGTTACAGTCACATAAATGGCAAACATACATCATTGCCATTTATATACTCTGACTCTAACAGTACCTCAATGCAGAATTCAAGCAGATGTGAACATGTAATAATCTGTACTCATTTCCACTAACTTTTATACACTGGCAGCATCACTGTTTCTCTGATATGTTTCATATTTGCAACTTGACTGTTGCGCATTATAAGAAACATTTCACAAGCAGAGGGCATTTGCCCCTACAGCTATCAGTCATTGTTTCCTAACATTCTTGTTTTGGTAGGTGACATTATATTTCTTGTCACACAGCTTTTGCTTGCTTCCATCACTGCCGCAACTCACCGCATTAAGCTACCACCTGAAAAGTAAGTATAGCATCACCGTCATTTCATTCCATCAGAAAAACCTACCTTACAATGTGTCTGAGTACACTTCTTGCAGTCTTGCACCAGTTCTCTGCAGGTGTTCTGTGCTTTGAATACAGTCCATTTTAAAAACTGTACCACTGGAAAAAATTGAGTTTTTTGGTTATTTTCAATATCTGTGTGTACTTGGAAAATTGTTCTTTAAGCAGGATACTTGATCACAAGGTCTGAGTGTCCATTTTCAAGTCAGTTATATGGTGATGTTACACATACCGTGGACTGCTGCAAGGCTTTTCAATGTGCCGCAGCCAGTAGAACGTTTCATTTGGCTAAGCAGATTTATAATTTCCCAAATCAAATGTTTGCCTCTACTTGTATAAACTGTATCTAGAGATCCCTCCCAAAAGGTGATTTTGCAGTCACTATGTGAAATCTCCATCCTTGTACACTATTAATGTTCTAACTTCATAATTGTACTACAACTGTTCTAAACAACATGATATACTTAGTCTGTGTATTGTTCGACACAGAATGATATACAATTTGTAAGACAAATTTATTCCTAAAGTCCATAAACCATTACTTTTTGTACACACACACACACACACACGATCCTCTCTTCTTTTCTTAACTACATCAATCACTGTTACAACACTTATTTCACTATCAACTTTTGTACTGTTTTTCTCCCAATAGCAACAAATTACTACTGTACTACTCATCTTGTTACACTTCCTAAGATGTGCACTCACATCACACAATATATTTCTCTACTTCTCTAATACAAACTTGATATCACATACATTATATTCACACATTTGGAACGCTGTCTTCTGCAACAATGACAGTCTGTTACCTCATTTATCATACTGTTGCCCAATACCTGTCCAAGTCCCATACTGTCACTACATTGCATCTTAACACTATCAATACAACTTCTTATTTTTCTGTTTAGTACTGGAACTTTTTCTCACTTATCTTTCTCATCTTCTAAGACTACTCCAGGTACCATTCGCTTGCTCCTTATCAGATCATAGCCCTGCTTTCCTAGCTCCATCTCATACTGTCGCTCTGCAAAGACATAAATCCTCATAAAACTGTCTTCCCGGGACTGTGGAACATGTTTGTTGCTCCCCTTCTTACCTCTGTTCTATGCCTACACCACAGAGCCCTGCAGTTTAATACAGCCTTTTGACAACTCTTTTTTCCCTCTGAACTCTGACTCTTACAAGCCACATATATTTAACATCTGCTTTTTGTTACTGCACTACCTTCCTCAATGTACACATTGTTCTACAATGAGACATATACCTAGCTGTGATTTTCAGACCCAACTTCCACCATTAATAACTTTGTCCCCTTTCTACGTCTTGATATTACTATTACACATTCACAGCCTCTATGTCCCTAACTCTAGCTTCCCTACAATCCTTGTACATCACTTCATGTTAGACACTGTTACAGAGGGGCAAATTCCTGATACCTTCCCAAATGCTTCCTAAACTCTACGTAGGCCATGTTCACATCATCTCTGTGGTCTACTACTTTGGTCCCTACTCAATGACATGTATTTCATTTCTCTGACATGACCATTTTGCTGAGAATCCCTGTGCCTTGACTCCTGTGCCCCAATGCCCTCTAGGTACTCAACAGTTCTTTCCTTCAGAATGGATTACATGCTTCCCCTACCATTGATGACAAAATCACAGGTCTATACTTCCCTGCCACTGTCCTGCTCCTTCTGTGCTTCCTTATACTCCCACAATACTGTCTTTGTCTCCCTAACCTTCCCCTCCACTACTTCTGAGAACCACTGTGGTTTTTTTCCATTTTCAATTCTTTATTTACTACACACAACCACTTCTTACCTCTCTTGGTGATTTTGCTGTTTTCTCATTGTTTCTCCCCACCACCTGCTTCACAGATGTCTGCCACCCCCCTCCCGTGGCCCATCACTACTGCACCTGGTGTAGATTTTGGCTGTAGGAAAGGTGCAACACTGAACATCTGCTATATTCAGGTCACCCATCAGCAATATCTTCCCTTTCTCTGCCATCCTAAGGATGCATTGTCTCATTTGGTGGTCCATTCCATCTCCTGACACAGTGCACTGTATACAAGCCCTATGCAGATTGTGTTGCCTTTTCCCATCTCCAGGGACAGCCACAGTGCCTCCTCTCCTCCCTGTTAACCCTTGACTTCTACTCCCTTCATCTCTTCCCTTGCCTACACAGCTATTCTTCCTTCTCTTCTTCCCAGCCTGTCCCTCCTGTGCATTGTGAACACTGCTATATTGACATCCCCATAATGCTTCTCTCTGTACCATGTTTTCCTGACTCCCAGAATATCCAGATCTCCCATTTCTATCAAACCCACCATTTTGAACACTTCTTCACCTATACTATAGCCATAGCTAGTCATTAGCCTCCATTTTTTTATGGTTTATTTTCTCTCTGCCCAATACTTATCATTTTCCTTTTTGCCTTTCTCCCATATTAAAACTGCCCTACTGCCTGCTGACTGCTCTCTCTCTCACTGTTTACCTCATTAACTACCCTGCTTTTTGGGGAGAAAAGATTTGCATATCTGCTATTCACTGCCTCACCCCTTTACTACTTTCACTACTTCCCAATCATGCAGTTTAACGTATCCAGTACAATCCCATTTCACCACCTGCATGCCTCCACTCCATCACACTACTGTAGCCCTGCATCCCTCCAGCTGAAGCACCACTACCCATTGAAGGCAAATCCATACACCCTACACCACTTCTTCAAGCTCAGATTCCATCCCATGGTACGGCGTCTCCTATGATAACTATGGCATTATCACCTGAGATCTTACCTCAACATATCTCTTCCTATTTCACAACCATCTCCTACTCAGCTCTTACTTGCATACACCACGTCTTTTTCTTTACTAACATTACATGGAGCAGACATTGTCAAAACACTTTACTACTACTTTTCCCTCAGTCAGTACTTCTTTCACAAATAATCCACAGACACCAGATGCTGCTGGTCCGCTACTATGCAACCCTGGTTGTTCTACATGTTACACTGCTCCTTCCTCTCTTACTACTAAACATTCTATATATATTTATTTATCTGTCATATACTGCTACAGAACAGTACCTACATTTACAGTCATACCTTTTTCTCTCAACAGGTACTACCATTGAAGAAGAGCTGAACCATCTGTGCATTCCTCAAACTATTTACAGTACATCTTATTATTTACACACCTACTTCCATTTACACTCATGCCACTTATTTTAACCATGGCCACAATACGCCACAGAGCTCTACAGGCACGCTACCATCAGGGACGCACTACTTTCTATGCAGCATCATGAAGTAAACAATGCTTACCCAATAGTATCATTGCCATAATAAGAAACATCATTTCCTGCTCCATCGTGGACTATCTCTGATTTAACTGATACTTTACACATTGGCGATGCCCTGTATCACTTCATGACCTCCAAAACCAATGAAACCTACCTGCACCCTGATGACTTACCACACTACATTGCATGCTACAATACCACATTTAAAATTCAAACACTCACTCCCAACCATGGCAATCTGTTACAACACTTCGATCCTCTATATCCACTCTTGCATGAAGCCTTACTCACATCTCTAACTCTATCTGATGGATGTATTCTCTGCATTACAGATTACTGCATAGCCATCCTCACCTCAAACAGCAATTTCTACACCTATGACTCACACAGTAGAAACTGTCATGGTTTACCTGATGCAAATGGAAAAATGCACTCAGCTTGAATTTGATGCTTACTCAGCTTTGACTTCTCACTTCAATACCTTGGCACACTTTCTCTGTGGCCCTACCACCACTGTCATACCTTATGAACTAACACCAATTCACATTGAGCCTGTTAACACAGAAGACATACACACCACTGCCAAGCACCTATACACTACATTACACAATCTCTGCTTCCATTTTACTCAACAAGACACCCTTCAACCACGCCAACACAATCCATTGCTAGACACATTGCCACACACACTTCACTTTCTAATACTCTCCCATATCAATAGCTGCAGCACCTCCAAGATCAACCATGTGACCCCACTATGCCTGAGAAGCTTTTCACCCTCACCCTACCAGCATCTCAGACACCATTACACATCTCACACCAACCTTCACATTACACTACATCTCAACAGCTACACACACCACCTTCACAATCACAACTCTTACAGCTTCCCATCTCCACTGACACCACTTAGCATACCATGCAACCTTCCCCTTGCCTCATTCAGATCTCACAACACAAACACACTCTACTACAACTCCATCAGACACTATCCCACCTACCATTTCATCTACTTATTATACTCCCGTTCACTCATTCAGCTGCACACCACCCCATCAAACACCACGTATTTCACCTGCTCATGACAGTCACCCTACCACTGCTACACTACCAGAATGTAACCGCAAAAACACACAAACACATCCCATACTAACTCATTCCCACTCCACACAACACACTCTTACACAATACACTACCTCTCTTTCTTCACCCCATGCATTTCTTCCAAACTCTGACATAATATCCTGCATATCTGCCATTATATATCAATTCTGTTCTCCAATTAACTCTTCAACATCTCATGATTTACACAATGTACAGTTCCTTGCTACCGACATGCACACCACTATTGCAAAGGTCATCCCAACACAACCTATTATGCTGCAAAACCTATCTACATACTTCTCTCTAACCAACAACTACTTCTCTATACATTACCACCCCACCTCCACAATAACAGTGGACCAGACCAGTCCACCCACTACACAACTTGCCATACACAACACCATTGCTACAAACCTACCATGTCTATTTAAACACAGCTACTGCCTACTACTGCTTCTTCTCACACAACACCACCTACTTCTGTTTCCATTCCTCTTCTCTCTACAATACCAGCATTACTTATACTGCATTTCTTCACACCTTCCACACTTTATCTAAATTCCAAAACTACACAACTGCTATTATACAAGCATTCCCAAACCCGTCAGTGACATGCAACACTACACCACTTGTCATCAAGCACATTACACAAGGCTATTTTAAAAAATTACCCAGCAATCCAGCACCAACTTCCAGAACACATTCTAATAAAATACTCCCATACAAACTTATTCTTCATGACTCATCCACTTCATGTATCACTGCAATTCCACCCCCTTAAACGTATTAAACATAACACATATGACAACTTATCACATACATCAGACACAACAGCGACTCTCACTCCATCAATATTACTCCTTTACCTTCACAAACAGTTCAGCTCTCCACACAAACATGCACACAAAAAATACATTGCATGATTTCTGCAGTCCATGCTACAGTACATATTGGACCAGAGCACTGCTGTACCATATGTAATCAGCTATGGCACCCACCTTCCGTTACAACTATAACTGACCAACTAGCAAATAACAGTACATTTATTGCCTGCAATGAACACACCAACTCTTCAACATACATATGCCGTGCCTGTAAAAAATACATATTACTGGGAAAAATCCAAACCACTTTCCATCAAGAACCACATGACCTTTCCACCAGTACCCTCCCAATTGTCACTTTATGAATTAGAGGAACGATTAGTATCACCACAAATTCCATTCATGCAAATTACATCCCTTCCTCGACGAAAACAGCTTTCCCTTAAGGGTGCAGTTGTTAATGTTCCAGCAAATGTTACACACACCTGTACTGTCCTTCCACGTCAGCTATCCAATAATGCTACCATCCCTGTAAAGCTAAAACATAAACTGTCCTACAACAGTTTCACCCATTTCCAAAACATAAGGCCAAACAAGGTACTACTTGCAGCACAATGGCTTGCTACAAACAGTACACTTTTCCAAGAATATGGCATCACGTATGATCCCCACTGGCAATATCAGAGTACCATCACAGCCCATTCCCATGACACCAACTCCTCCAACCCCGAAACCCAATCACTAGATCACCTGAATGAGTCCTCTGAACAATCCAATGATAGTAACTCTGACAACGAAGAACCAGTTGTGGGACAACTAGATACACTTCTAGTACTATGACTGTAATGCAACACTCACACAACATACTTTCCTTAGCACCAGCTGAAAACAATACACCACGAGGACTCTATGAAGACAAAGACTCCAAATTCTTAGCTTTTCCCACTATATATGCTGGACAAAGATGGCATAACAACCTCAACCGTCCTACTCCAATACATTATAGTGATATTTGTAAAGCAGAACTACGCTCTGCAGACTGAAGAGTAGCTAAATCAATACCAAATATATTTTACAAACTAAAAAAATTACAAATCTGACAAATCCAAGACAAAGTAAACATTTCCTTACGAAAACGTCAAAAAAATGGCAAACATATCACTGCTGGGGACTTAAAATTTGGTGGCCTGGAAACCATGAGGGCTACCATATCTTAAAAACTATTCTTGGTTTACCACCCTACTGGGAACAGGCCAAAAAAGATTTATTTGCCATGATTCGACAACTAGGCTTACCAACATTCTTCTTATCACTATCTGCAGCTGAAACAAAATGGCTTCACTTGCTTAAAATTCTATGATACATTAATGATTTCAAACACTACACCAATGAAGAACTCACACAGTTAACATGGGAACATAAATGTTGACTAATACAGTCAGACCCAGTCACTTGTGCACATCATTTTGATTGCCAAGTTAATCAACTTTTCCACACTGTTATACAAAACAAACTACATCCTATTGGAAAACTTGTCAACTACTTCTATCGCGTCAAATTCCAACATTGCGGTTCCCCTCACATTCATGCTCTACTGTGGATAGAAAACTCACCCAAATACACTGTTGACAATGACTGTGATATTATCAATTTCATTAACAGTCATATCTTCAGCAATGCCACACCGAAGGAACATTTGAAAGACCTCATACCATTACAAACACATTCCCACTCACGCACATGTCATATTAAAGGAAAAAAAAGTGTCGCTTTCATTTCTCATGTTACCCCATGATTACCACTGCCATTTTATCCCCACTGCCACCTGATGAAACCCCACCAATTCAAACACTGCAAAAAAAATTGCTACTATTCACAATACCCTAAAAACTATCACAACAACAAATATTTCTATAGTCCAGGATTTCCTCCAACATATCAGCTTAACACTAGATGACTACATCACTACAATTCTATCCACAATACCACACCCTACAATTTTCCACCCAAGATTACCTCACGACACCAAAATAAATAACTACAATCCCATACTACTTGCAGCACGGAGAGCAAATATGGACCTTCAGTACATACTAGATCGATATGCACGTGCCATGTATGTAGTATCCTACATCTCAAAACAGCAACGTGGCATGAGCCAATTGCTACATCAGGCAGCACAAGATGCTAAAACTAATCCAAACATTAAACATCAACTCCGTCACATAGGCAACAAATTGTTCAACAATACTGAAATCAGTGCACAAGAAGCTGCATATCTAGTACTTCAAATACCATTATGTTGTGCTTCACGTACCTTTAAATTTATTGACACACACACAGCCGAAACAAGAACACTACTAATAAAAGACTTAGATACAATTAACAAACTAAATGATGACAACATTCTCATAGAATGCACCAACACCATATTACGCTACCAACAACGAGCGCACTACTTGGAGTCATGCACTTTGGCTGACTTTGCAGCATGCCATGACAATCCACACCACAAACAACCTTCTCAACTACACAACTCTGATGGGCTATTACTGAAATTCATACTGAAGATGACTAACACCATTCCACAACTACAAACAGACAATCAATCCAGCACCTTCAACAGAAAAAAATAATTCTCCGATACTGTCACTTCAATAAAACCACTGACCCAGAAAACTACTATCGTGAACTACTTTCCTTTTCCATCCATGGCGCAATGAAAAGGACATACTAAAACACCACACCTACTATGACACCTACAAAGCCTTAAAAACCACAGTAGATCACCATCATAAAACATACAATCAAAACATTGATATCACACTGATTGAACAAACTGTACATGAAGACCTCTACAATCTGTGTGAAGACCTTCAATCCCCTGCTGATACTTACAACATGCCACAGACACCTGTACCACCACTTCATGCCACTTATGACTTATCACTTGACATTGATTTGCCTCCCCTAAACCAACAATATACACTAATACAGCACTTCATTGAAGACCAATAATACTACAACATTATGCACAACTTAAACTCAGAACAATTACAATTCATTTACCATCACCTACATCACTTCAAACCTCTGAAAACCTTGCTACACCTTCTGCTCGGGGGGAGCTGGCATTGGCAAAAGCTATGCCACTACATCCCCATACCAATCCCTCCTGTGCTACTTCAATAAACAGCCCAGAAAAAAAACCCAGACACATGCTACCTAGCCATGGCAGCACCCACCGGAAAAGCAGCACATAACATCACTGGTCATACTCTACACAGTTTATTCACCATACCAGCATCTCAAAAACTAGCTTACAAGCCTCTAACTTCTGAAAAACAGATATACATTACAATGCAAGCTCATACCTCTAAAATACTTTTCATTGATGAAATCTCCATGGTTGGAAATAACCTATTTAACTACATTAACAATCGTCTACAACATGTAAAAGGAAACATGCTACACTTTGGTAGAATATAGATCATTGCTACAGGTGACTTGTTTCAACTAAAGCCTGTCTTTGACAGCTACATCTTTGAAGACCTAAAACATGACTATGGACCTGTAGCAAACAATCTATGGCATGATAATTTTTCACTCTTTGAACTCAAAACAATAATGCACCAAAAGGAAGATGCCCACTTTGCAGAACTACTAAATCATCTTAGAGAAGGACATCACACCCCACATGACATCTCCATCATCTCTTCTCATCAAATCACTCTGCCATTTCCCTTTGAAACATTACCACATATCATGTCCACAAATGCAGAAGTCAATCACATCAATGATCTTATCTTCTCCTCCTGTACAAAAATGACTAAGCCTTCCATTAACTATGCCCAGGACACAATGACTGGTTCTCTACCAGCCACCACTAAAGACAAAATTAAATCCACTTTGCCAAAAAACCCTGCTAAAACTATGGGACTGTACCACACCCTCCACATTGCCACTACCCTCTGCTATGATCTTACTTCAAATATCAATGTCGAAGATGGACTAACTAATGGCACTTTTGGCACTGTGCAACATATAGACAGACCTCAACAACACTCCCAAAATTATCTGGATGCTACTCAATTCCCCAAATATAGGCATTATTCAATGACAAACTCATCAACATCTATACCACAGTCATACATTGCAAAACTGGACACCAATTCTTCCCATTTCAAAGAAATTTCAATATGGTAATGCTCATTTTACTATTATATGAAAACAGTTTCCATTAAGACAAGCCTCTGCACGCACTATTCCTCGCACTCAAGGAGACACACTACAACTTATGCATATCCATTTCGATAATGAAAAAATAGATCACCTTCACTATGCAGCACTAAGCTGTGCAACTAACATTAACAACAGCTACATTCATAACTTCAATGCACACACTATCTCTGTAAATAATAAAGTCACAAGAAATGCAATGTCTATGCACACATAAAACATTACACCCAAACATACTCCTACTCAACACTTTGCAAAACACCATTACTATGATCTATCATAACATACGATCATTACAGGTACATTTTTCTTCCATGTCTGCTGATACTAACTTCAGAACTGCATGCATTATCTGTGTAGCTGAACCCAATTTTACATCACCCTACTTGCCTACTAACTATACCCTTCCCATGCACAGATCACTGTTCCATGACAATTTAAATGCCAATACTCAACACAGCCTTGTTCTCTACTACAAAACAAACACAATATCAAATATTCATTTTAAAATAGAGAACTCCATTGACATTATTTACTTCACACTATGCACACATTTACTAACACCTACCATAATAGCACTATACAAACCACCACACATCCCACTTTCACATCTCTTTACTTTACTAACATCTATTGTACACAACATATCAACCACTCACTACATTATCATTGGAGATTTCAACATTGACTTCACCACACATAATCCTTCACACACAGCTCTAACCACCTATATGCAAACATTTAACTGCACACAGCTTACAACTAACTACACAACTGATTACAAATCTACATTAGATCACATTTGCACATCAATTCACATTCCACACTACGCACCTTGGAATCCTACTACAGTGATCACAAACCTTTGTGGCTTCAATTATGAACTTTATATTACTGGTATCTTCTTTTCTTCACAGATGTACACCATTAACGACCTTGTCTCCATGAAGAATTCAGACAACACCAAACAAATTGCCTTCAACTGCTGCACAGTGAAGAAAAGCAATATTACAAACTATACAACCAGTCAGCAACAACAGAAGCAATTATATCACCTTGTACTAGCTGACCACACCAACGCTATACGAGCATGTTCCTATGCCACGGAAAACTATGAAACAATTCAACCCCAATCTGCATTTCTTCTCTGGAATGTTATTCTACAGAATGGAACAATATTAATCAATAAACTTACTAAATTTTCAAAAAGTTAGCCACCACACATCCCAGAAGAGATACTACAAAAGGCTGACATGCTTCTTGATCCATCCCCACTCCAAGGGATCGCTATCTCCGATGCAAAAAAACTTCCACTGAAATCCCACTGTACAATTGCTGGTACTATTGTTCAGGTATCTCTCTCTATTTACTTTGCAGCACAATTACACTGCTCATACTCAGCACAACACTACCATGTATCTGACTTTTTCCCTGTCTCTCTCTGTTACTGTCTCTGTTTCTCTATGTCTCTCTTACACACTGTATGTCTATCTATCTATATCTATCTCACGCTCTGTGTCTCTCCATTACCTTGTTTACATGGCCACTTGATTCAGATTCACACTCCATTGACAATGGAATCAATGCTGCATTCAGAAATTGCAAGCTCCTGTACAGTTGCATTACTCTTTCACTCTCACCCACATTCCTTTGCACTGCTTCAAAACCATTGCTTACTTTGCAACCCATCAATTCCTACCTCTTCTCTTACATCATGACTTCCATCTGCTACAATTACTGTTGAACGCCCTGCAAATCTAATCCCACCACATTCCTAATCATCAGCACACTAAGTCCCATTGCATTTCAACACACAACAACTGACTATTGCCAGTCATCTACTTCATCCTCAGCACTGCCACACCATCATAAGACTACAGCTATACAATCTCAGTGCCATTAATTACTTCCATATTCATTCATTCCCACTACAGGTACACCTACTATATGTCTGTCTGTCTGTCTCTACTGCCTATCTGTCTGTCTGTCTGTCTGTCTCTCTCTCTCTCTCTCTCTATTTTCATCTCATAATCACTTACTATTCCTATCTGATTTGCACTTACAGGATCAACCTCTTCGGACAGTTCTCGTCCATGGAAGAACAACAAACATTCGCACTATTATCATTGAGGACTCCACTGACACTGTTCAATGCTCCCTCTGGAGAGACCATGCTTCAACACCACTTGCTGAGGGCGACTATATCACCGCATCACACCTCTACACCTCCAAATTTAATGCCGAAGTGATTGTCAACTCATCAAAAACATCGACTTTCACCGTAAGTTTTCTTGTAATGAAATGTGTTGCTTTTACATTGAAATTTGGCCATATGCACTTTTATATTATATGCATTTTTGTGTGAACTGTATATCACTTTCCACAAAACAAACAATGAAACGAATCAACTGTCTTCAACATCTGGCATGCTTTATTGCATATTACTGTTCATTATCCAACACTTTCCTTCCCATCATTCAAAGTTGTTACATTTCTTCCACCTATTCCTTCTATAATGGTACTCCCTTATCTAGCCTGTGCCTCACAATGCATACCTTTCTCACCAACATAATCATTGCTATTACTGCTTCTCCTTTACTGTTAACTAAAGGACACAAAAGGGATGTTAGACATTTACATAATGTACCTGCTAACACTTTCAGCATTATAAGCATACCCACATTCATCTGTTCGTACACTCCTTCCTGCCTGCTTTTTTTACAGATTACAGAGGTAACGACAGAAGAAAGAACTATTGACATTGTTGGCCTGGAGCACATTGACGCACAACAAATTCAGATCACATGCTTCTGTCAAGAAAAACCCATATCCATGACAATCAACCCAGACTTCCTATGTCTCTTCCTCAATACACAAACAGACAAGTTAGAAACTTCCATTCTCGACAATATACCAATTGCTTGCTCTGTCACTGTGCAGTGAACAAACATCATTACCATTAACCACCTTCCATATGAGGACATGTCTCAGTTTCACAGTGACTACTTCTCAGCCACTGACCACAGCACACTTAACTCCACCAACTACTTCCACTAAACCTCTGAAAACAAAGAGAAGAAAATTAAATTAATGACAGACTCCACTTATTCTCTACAATGAAGACTGACTCCTGCATCACCACATATACTATAAACTATTTTCGAACTACTGTATATACCACAGACACTCCATGTCATACAACAGGCACCACATATGCCTGTACAGTTTCCTGCTATGCCATTTGAATTGCGTACTTTCTACCATTATTTTGCCCTGCCTTTTTTCTCTTTCCCTATCACTAATAAAGTAACCTTGACAATTAACATTCCATGTACTGCTTCTCAATGCCTCATCAATATTTCCACACAACAGCATCACTATTACATGCAGCTGTTTTAGCTCTGACCAGAATTTGTTTTCTGACTTGGTGGTGCTGGTTGCCTTAATTTTAAAGCGGTAATTTTGTAACTAGGTGTGCCTACATGAGCTGAACTGCTTTTGCTGTATGTTATACAATATGTGGAAGCTACTGTTATGGCGGGTATAGTGAGGGAAGTTTGAGGAACAAATACTGTATACTGTAGTCCATAGATGTTTCACACCCTAACATACTGTACCATACTGATTAAAAAGCATAGAGAAAGAGACTTTCTGTTTAAACAGTTTCTTGGCATGCCATGCTGTCTGATCAGGTAATGTAATTTAGAATGCATT
This sequence comes from Neoceratodus forsteri, assembly GCA_016271365.2. Taxonomy (NCBI): domain Eukaryota; kingdom Metazoa; phylum Chordata; order Ceratodontiformes; family Ceratodontidae; genus Neoceratodus; species Neoceratodus forsteri. The sequence goes on along the minus strand of CM028129.1, from coordinate 20,456,891 downwards.
CACTGTGGGTCACAAAACACACTGTAACCAGACACTCACCTGAACAAGTGTGGCTGCCTTAATAATCTAGCATAACTGTTTTTATGTGAGCAGTAGTTGCAGTGTCTTCCACACCATCCATGCAAGGGCTGGGAAAAGCTTCATATTCAGAAACCATATTTTTCTCTCTGTATTTTCTTGTGCTGTTCTTACATAGAAACATAAAATGTGTCAATGGAAAAGACTACAAGATCCATAAAGTCTGCTCATTTTCCTTATTAATGTTGTTCAACTATGAATGTAATATCAAACTTTTGACTGAATCAGTGCAAGTGACTCTTTTGACTCCAACGGCACCCAAATTAAAAACCCAAGCTGCAGAGCTGCCAACCTGCAAGGCTTTGTTATACCTTGAAGCCCAGCTATTACAGCTGTGAAAAGAACATGCCTTATTCCTAGTGTCAGTTATTGACAGGGTGAGGACCCGAGAAGTAAATGTGTGAAGCAGCACATGTCACAGTGAAATCAATAGTAAGACTGAACCCTTCTTGCTGGCATGAAAGATTTCACTCAGAATGTGGTGTGATGAGCTTGAAATGTGGAGTAAGATGACAGATTGCCAGCAGTGTGTTGGAATGGTGGCCTCAGTAGCACTAGATCAGTCACCGAGACAAACACTGGATGTCATACAAGTGAAGTAGCAGTCCCTCAGCATTAGAAAAGGTATCGCATCACCCACTCGTTCATCAGTATTAGCAACAAAGTGGGTCAGCTGACAGGATTAATAACAGGGAAGAACATTTAGAGGTAACTGGAGTTAAAGTAAACATGGACGTTGCCTGAACCCATAAGTGAGTCAGCAGGAAACTCAAATGATTAAAGTTGGTAACTTGGTTATTAGTGACAGATGTAGGTGGGTGTCCATTGAGATCGTCACCCACTCTGTGTGGTTTATATTGTATTTTTAGTAACCCATGTACTTGTCCTGTTCCTTCTTTAAAATATCAAACTATGTGACATTTACTAAATCCTGTGGAAGTTTATTACATAGTATTGGTACTCTAATGGTAAAGTAGTTGTGGGATCTTAGGTTCAGTTCTCTCCTTAAAAGCAGAATTCCATAATCCTTCCTAAATTCCAGGTTATGGATTATACTGAAACATGGCAGGAAATCACTTCTTAACCTTCTGTCATGAACTGACATTAAGTTTAGTTACTCTAGTCTTGTCTTATATGGTTTATGCATCAGCCTAGGAATTAATTTGGCTGCCCTTCTCTGTGTACTTTTCAGTAATTTTATGTACTGCTTCTGGTGTGGAGACCAGAAAGGTGATCCATAGTCCATATGGGGATGCACATAAAATTTGTATAGACTCATAAGACAGTGTTCATCCAATGTTACAAATGATTTTTTTAATAATATTAATAAACTTACTGTCAGTCTGAAGAACAAACTTCTGCTCTTTACTACAGCAGCACATGGGAAAAGGAAATACTAGTGCCAGAAATACAATTAGAAAATGGGCACATAAAACCTAGCATCCTGATTGGCTAGGATGCTGAACTAAGTGAGCGGGTATTTCTCGATAAAGCCCGTTAAAAAGAAAGTGCCAGTTCAGGGTGCCCCATTACTTAAAATATTATTGGGCACCCCGAACGTTCAAACTCCCTAGCTGCCATGTTTCTCATCTCGCTTAACGAGATTCATGTCATCAAGTTGGCAGGCTGGCTCTAAATCCCTGCTCCCACACTAAACCATTCGTTCAATGAAAATGAAAACAGTTTTCAGCCATCAGAAAGAATTTTTTGTTTTTTAGTTCATTTAAAAATCAGTAGCTCTGCCACATTATGTGCTCTGCGCTAGTGGCAAAAGCTTCTCCCCGATCACCTTGCCTCCAACTTCGCTCGACCCATGAAAACAACAAAACATACAAATCTGTGGGATTTTTTTTTTTTGCTCTCCACGGTACCTTAATTTGTTTTGTTTTCCCCAGTCATCACCTTCTGAAATGCTTTGCCGCATGCACAAAAGTTCAGAGTTGCGCCATACATTTCCTCATGCGTGGGGAGGGAGTCAGATCGCTGATTTAAATACGATACAAAATAAACTAGGGAAAAAAACATCTTCATCTCAAAATAAATAAAACAAATGGAGTTCTGTGGTTATGAAGGCTGCTCTTGTTACCTCTGACCTAAAGTCACCATGGCAACATATAGAAATGCAGGGGCTAAAACATATAGAGTACTGCTTTTAAAACAATAGCTACAGTGCCCCCTAGTGGCAGTACTAGCAGCATACGTACATCATTAAAGAAAATTCTAAGGTGGATGAACTATTTTATAACAAAAGTTACTTTAAAATAATTTTTCCTTAACTTTTTTTATTAAATGTATGTTTTTTCACAGTGACCATTTTCTAAGTACAATAATACCCTCCAGGGTGGGCGGTATTGGGGAATACTGGACCTTCCAAGGGCTATAAGGCCCTCACGCTTGCAGCACTAGGCACATTATGCCCCAAAATTCCATTTACAATACCACCCACCCTGTTAGGTATATTGTTACACAATAGTCTGGCCAGAGCCGATAGGGCTGCAGACAAGAAATTTGGGGTAAAAATATTGAAAAATACCAAAGTTACAAGCCTGCACTCTCAAAATGTAACATAGGCTCATAAATGTGTTGTTTTGTAATATTTTTACACCCAATTTTCAACATAGCTTTGTAGTGACCCTGCCTCATGAAGAAGGGCATAGAAAATGTTCAACTCCTGGCCTAAAGGTGATTTCACGTAGGGACTGCAAAATCAACTTTTGGGATGCAAAAACACATTTTTGGCAGAAGCTGAAAAATGACAGCTGCCATATTCATGAGTAGAGCTAGACAAAGTTGGGAAACATCGCTGCATGAATTAATCCATGAATTTAGAGCAATTTGCTGAGTTTTGAACTGCGAAGTTCCACATTTCATGGTGAAATTCCACAAAAAAGGGACAAAGTCACAGAGGTGAATTTTGAGGCTAGTAGCATAACTTTGTGTATGGCTCCTCAGAGGCTAATTTGCCAACTCTGTTGGAACTTCACTGGCATAATAAAACTTCACAACATCACTATTCATGAGGTGCTGTAAAGAAATGGTTATGTTGAAAATTTGGGGTACAAATATGGACTATTATCAAACTTACGAGCCTGCATTTACAAAATCCAGCATAGCCGCATAACTTTTTTTTTATATTTTTACACCAAATTTAGAACACAGCCTTCTTATGACTTTGCCTCACAAACAAGGGCAGAGAAAAATGTTCAACTCCTGCCCAAAAGGTGATTTTGTGCAGGAACCACAAAATCACCTTTCAGGATATAAAAAAAAACACATTTTTGCCTGGATTTGAAAACTGCCAGCTGTTACATTCATGAAGTGCTGTAAAGAGATCGCTGTGTTGTACATTTTGGGTAAAAATATTGAAAATTACCAAAGTTACAAGCCTGAATTCACAAAATTCACTGTAGGCTCATAACTGTTTTGTTTTTTAAATATTTTTACAGCAAAATTTATTTATTTATTTATTAGAACATCAGTTTAACAACCTTTGAGCCAGAGGCTCGTTTACAAAGTTACCTCATCACAGTGAGGACAAAACAGTGCAAGAAACAAACATCAAGGCAGACAAAAAATCTGAGTACATTTAGGAATCAGCCAAAAATTACAGGCATCTGTCAAACACAGTATACAACAGGCTTACATGTGCGCTTTACAGAGTAGACAATATACAGTAGTTACATGGAGATTGATTCAGTGGGCAGATAAAGGTAAGGCTGGGTGGGAGACATCAGAAGAGGAGTGAGGGGATGATAGTAGCAAGTAAAGGTAGAGCTGGACAGAAGGTCAGAGAGCGGCTCAGCGAGCCTTGTCTGGGAGGATAGGAGGAGGCTTAGAGGCAGGTACAGCTGCGTGTTGAGAGCAGGTGATTTCTAAGACTAGTTTTAAAATAAGATGAGGCAGCATCAGTGAATCCGGTGGGGAAGGCATTATACCAACAGGGGGCTCTGTAGGGGTAAGCCCTTTGACCTTGCGAGGTTCTCGCCCTCAGTATAACCAGTGCAGTTTTGCGGGATATGCGGGTATGCACTGTAGGGTTTGCACGGTGGATAGTGGTTGACAGACCCGGTGGGGATAGCCCAAGGAGTGATTTTTTTGTTAGGAGGCAGGTTTGGTATTTGAGGCACTCATCTAGGTTGAGTAGATTAGCCATGGTGTAAAGACGGCAAGTGTGGGTTAGACTAGGAACCCCAGTTATGAGCCTGCAGGCCTTGTTTAAGGTGAGGCGGATCTTGTGCAGGGCAGTCTGGTCTGCTGCACCATACACAGGTAAGCCATAGTCTACCAGAGATAGAACAGAGGATGTGACTGCAAGTCGGAGGGCATCTGTGGGGAGGCAGTTTTTATGACGATAGAGGATACCCAGCTGAGTGTTAGAGGCTGAGGCAAGGGCAGATATGTGGGAATGAAAAGAGAAGGCAGGGTCAAAGGTTATACCTAGGTATTTATAAGAGTGAACTAGCTCAATAGGGAGTTTAGAGGTGGAGTGGACTGCGAGAGGATAGTTACTGGATTTATTTTGGGGCAAAGAACATGGTTTTGGTTTCTTTAGATTAATTACAAGCCTGTGTTCAGTAAACCAGGCTTCTAGTCATTGTAGGATTCCTGCAGAGAATCCTGAAGTGAGATGGGATTATGGTCGGAGGCAAAGAGTACAGCATCATCTGCGTAAAGAAGGATTTTACCAGTACATACACTGGGCAAGGAGTTGAGAAAAAGGGAAAAGAGCAAGGGCCCAAGAATGGAGCCCTGAGGGACTCTGAAGCAGATGGGGCAGGTGCTGGAAAGTTTCCCGTTGATTTTCACACATTGTGAGCGGGCCGACAAGTAGCTGGAGCACCAGGAAACAGGCCCAGTGGCAAAGCCTAAGTGACTAAGGGTAGTTAGCAGGAGGGGGTGGGAGACAGTATCAAAGGCTTTTGATAAGTCAATGAACACTGCACCTGCTAGGGAGCCAGAGTCCAGTGAGGTGTGAAGAAAGTTAGAGAACTCCAGGAGGGCAGTATTGGTGCTGTGGCCTGCTCTGAAACCATGTTGTTCTGGGCAGAGGATGCTATATTTATCGAGGTATTCAGAGATTTGGGTGGCCACAATTTTTTCTAAGGCCTTAGAGAGAGGAGAGAGGATTGAGATAGGTCGATAATTGCTAGAGAGGGTCCTATCACCACCCTCGTGTATTGGGGTGACAGTAGCTATCTTCCAGGCAGAGGGGAATTGCCCTAGGCAGAGGGATTTGTTAAAGAGGCTGGTGATTGGTGAGATAACCAGATCCAGAACCTGACGGAGAAGACTAAGATCAAGGGAGTCATTGCCAATTGTGTTACTCTTTAAGGCCTTGAGTAGGTAAGGTCTGACTTCCTGGGCAGTGACTCGGCGCAGGTAGAACAATGGGCGTGGGAGAATAGGGACAGACCTGGAGGGAGGGGGAGTGAAAAAATTATCAGGGAGCACTGGGCTAAGGTCTGTGAAAGATTTGTTGAGGTGGTTGGCAACAAGGACAGGGTCTGAGGAGACCAAACCATTAATGTTGATAAGCGAAGGTGGGGGGGAACGCGTGCCACCATTCAGCTGCTTAATGTTGTCCCAGAAGGTCCTAGCATTCTCCCATGAGGAAGTGAGGGAGGCTTTACAGTGCTCAGCCTTCGCTGTGCGGATGGCCCATGTACATTTGTTCCGGGCAGCAGCATAAGCCAGCCTGTCAGCTGGGCAGCCTGTTTCCGTGGCAGTGTGCCATAGATTATCCCTGTGCTTAAGAAGTTGGCGCAGGGTGGGGGTAATCCAGGGGGTATGCCTTACTTTGGACCGGCGTGCAGTTATGTGTGCAAAAATGTTGCAAGCAGAGTTGAAGGTGTGGATAAAGAAGGTAAGGGCCGTGTCAATATCCGGGGCGTTTAGTATAGGGGACCAGTCTATGAGGGCTAGGAGTTGCTTAAGGCCTTTCAGCCCACCAGGTCTAAGACATCGCCGAAGGGTAGTTTGTGCTGTGGGTTTGGGCAAGGAGGTTGACCAATAGAAGAGAACAGGGGAGTGGTCGCTAAGGCAGTCTGGGAGGATTTGGATATTGTGGATGCGGTTAGGATGGTTTGTGAGGACCACATCCAGGAGTGTGCTAGATTCCATTCTAGGATTCACTCTAGTGGGTTGGGAGACTAGTTGGGTTAGGTCGATGGCTGTAAAGGCATCACGGGAGGAAGTGGATGAAGAGCTGAGCCAATTGATGTTCAAGTCCCCCACAAGGATTTGGTCAGAGGAGTGGGGTAGGGAGGTAAGATAATCGATTAGTGGGCCTAGTGCTTGTGCTTGATTTTTTGGAGGTATGTACACTGTAGTCAGGTACATAGGACCCCTAGAGGGATCAGGAGATAGTTTTAAGGTTAGGGCCTGAGCCCTGAAGTCAAGGACCGGTGCTGGGAGGGCTAGTCCAACAAGAGGGTCTTTGACATAAATGGCACAGCCCCCACCTTGCCTACCAACACAGTCCTCCCGATAGAGGGAGTAGCCAGGGAGTGAGACCAGGGAGTCAGGGGTAGAGTGTGACAGCCAAGTTTCAACTATAGAGATAATGTCAGGTTTATGAACCGCAACCCAGCAATTGAGAGAGTCGAATTTTTAAAGGAGGCTACATATGTTCATGGAAGCAATATGAAGCCTGGTGGATTCCTTTGAGGAGCCTTTGCAAGCTGGACCGGGATTGGAATGTATGTTATCAGTCAGGAGCAGAAGGAGGAGAGCTGCTCCGGACAGAGGGTGGCAGAAGGAGGGTTTACGCTGGGAGCGATAGGAAGAGAAAGGGGATTTCGTAGCACAGGGGGTGGGTAGGGCAGCACAGGCTGAGAAGGCTTGAGTGATAAGATGCCCGAGGAGCAAAGGGGAGGAAAGGTAGTGTCTAGATGGGGTGAGGTGGAGAGGAGCATATGGGATGAGTGGAGGAGGAGGGAGGGGAAGGGGCAGTGGCATAGGAGGAGGGGAGGGCAGGAGGGCAGGTAGGAGCACTAGAGTAGTGAGGCTGAGGGTTAACAGGGGCATTAGGGTTAGCGGAAGGCAAAAGGAGGAGGAGGAGAGAGAGGCAGGTAGGCAGAAGGTGTGCATGCATGATTGGTAAGTTTGTGAGAGCTGAAGTGAAGAAAGATGGGGGAACTTGGATGATCGAGGGGAAGATGGTAGTGAAAGGTCTAATTCTAAGTGTAGTTGCCACCTTGGTACAGTGGCAGAGCCCCTGCCTCAAATGCACAGGGCACCACGTTCAAGGTTTGCCCAGGGTGATAGAAAAGGACCCAAGACAGTCGCTGCAGCAGCAAGGAGCAGGGCTTAAAGCCTGCAGTAACACTCAGAAAATATTTTAGCAGACTATGAGGTTAGAGGGTTTTAGAGTCCTAAAACCTATCACAAACAATAATCTGATATGATAGCTGAGTGGTGGAGCTGCTGACTGAAACAGCGAGGGTGCAGGATTCAATGCCTGTAATGGCAGCAAGAAAAAGTGGTTAAATATTTTGGCAGGGTGGGGGGTAAGAGACTATGAAAGTCTTAGAAAGTAGGAATATGATAGCCAGATAAAATGGTTAAGAGGTAGAGCTGCTGACTTTGATAGCAAGAGTACTGGGTTTGAGAACAGCCTTGGGAGAAAGAACAGAAATTCTTGTTCCTAAGAAGGAAGGGTTAAGAGCTTGAAAATGTTGGTTTGGTGGTTAGGCTGCAGACTTTGGAGTAAGGGGTGCAAGGTTTGAGGCTTGCAGGGGGCCTAGTGGTGGGCTGATGGGAAGGAATGAGGAAAGAAGATAGCAGAAAGGATTAGAAGGGGACTGCAGAGACCTCTAGTGGACAGGGATTGCAATAGTTGCTAGGAAGGAGTAGAGAGTGGATAGAGGTGCCAGAGGGAAAGTGCAGCAACCCCTAGTGGTTGGAGTGTATAAGCTGCAAATGGGAAAGTAGACACTTAGTAAAATGAAGGGTAGGTCATGTGTCATATCACGTGACCTGCTGGCAGCAATAAATGAAGCGCCACCCGTGGGTGGGCAGGAAGTGCTACACAACAGGCAGGCTGTAGTGCAGGAGGCTGAATTTACTGCTCATGTGGATATATATATATTTTTTTTTTTCTCTCCCATTGGAATTTTCCGCTGTCTAGCCTGCTGTATTAGCTAGGCCTGAGTTCTATATAGCTTATGTCTTGCACTGCTGAGTATTTTTACTATCTAAACATTTTACCTTTAAACTATTGCACTGTATATGTAGGAATGGCCTAGCAGAGTTGTAGGGAACTTTGACTGCCTGACATCTATATAGCTTACTGTTTGCACTACTGAATTTTTTCTGCCAATTGTCCAATATTGTAGAATAGCTAGAACTAACTACTGCCTGCTGTTTGTTCTGCTACACTTCTGTCATCACAGTTCCTTTCATTCATCCTCAGACTGCCTTCTTTGCTTCTCTCTTTCTCTTGCTTCTTTCCCCTTTTGTATTTCTTTCTCTCTATTCCCCACAGTGTTTCTCTGCCACCTACTGGACCCCTGATTCCTTCTTCTGATAGCCCCTGAACCAGCACATTCTGTAAATATTGTCTGGCACTTTGGGCCATCTTCTCTACCCATTCCAGACTACCCTGAGCCCTCTCCATCACACGCCTCCTTCCCAGCTCTCCTTGGTCTCATTCAAGGCCCCCCCAACCTCCTGAATCAGCCTTTTGTTTTGCTAAATTCCCACCTGGCACCTTTGACCAGACATCTCTGCAGGAACCTTTTCTCTCCCACTATTTGCACCTACTTCTGCCCTGAGCACTAAATTGCCCAGGAACCTCCCTCCAATTTACTTGACCTTTGTCTCCAGCTTTTTAACTAACGACCCACCTTTTTTTTCTGTTCTAGTTTAGACACAAGCCCAAACCAGGCTCTCCACTTCAGCTGAGTGGCCCTGGTGCTGCTACCTGCTGGCAGCCAGACCTCTGCATCCAGCCCGCCACCCCCGACCAAGGAAAACAAGCACGTTTGGTCAGCTCCTAGCTCGGAGCTCTCAGTCTTCAGTCCCTGTAATAAGACTGGCTCCTGGGGACTGTGGCTGCTTCTCAATTGGAATCTGCAGATCCCCACTAAGAAATAAGGCACCTTTTTCAAAACACAGCTCGGCCACTGCCTTGCTGTACTGCTCTCTGGACAATTTTTTGCCCCCCTTTTTAGTACACTTCCCCAGTCATCCACACTCCCTGAGGCCTCACACTAGTCAATTACAGCAGCTCCTTAAAGGGGCTCTCCTTTTTGTAACTTCTTAAAGGGGTGATCCTCTCTTGTGCTCAAATAACTTATCATCCTCAATGCATCCGGGATCAAGTGCATTGAGACTGACTATGGTCCTCCTCCTACTTCCTACACCAGCCCCATCTCATTTAGGACCATCACCTTCTACGCACGGTATCCCTCCTGTTACCTGCAACACCTCTACCAGACCACCCCCGATGCTCGATCACCTCCCCCCCTCGGTACCCCACCACACAGCCACCCCTGCTGCTTCTTACTTCCCACTCATGCCTTGGTCTCTTCCCCTCAATGCCTTTCCCACCCTTCGTACTCTACCCACCCCTTGCACCCCAGCACCCGGCCCCATGTCCAGTCACAAGAGGAGATGCCACAATCACTACCATGCTTTGATGCGCCTAATCACCCTCCTGTTGCTTCTATCAGATAACATTCATCCAGACCCTGGCCCCATGCTCAACCTTATGAACAAGCCTGCCCAGGCTCAAGGACTCCACATAGCTTCTATGAATATTTGCAGCCTCCTTAAGAAGGCTGCTGCATTCCAATGTTGGGTTACTCAGCACCAGCCAGACATTGTCGCACTCGTCGAAACCCAGTTATCCAATCCACCCCTGACTCCTTTGTCTCCTTCCCTGGTTACACTCTTTTCAGGAAATATTGGGTGGGTAAGCGTGGAGGTAGTTGTGTTGTCTACATGTATGACTCCCTCCTTGGACATGCACTTCTACCACCCAAGCTTGATAATGGGGCACAAGCCCTTATGCTAAAAATCTCTCCCAACCCTGGTAAGGGCCCACTCTTTCTCCCCAGAAAGCAAGACCTCGTCATTCAGGTGCTTGTTGGCTACCTCTCTGGCTTACCACCCAAATGGCCCAGATAATTGTTGGTGACCTGAATATCAACTGGCTCTCTGCCTCCCAAACCAGAGATATCTTTGCCGCCCTTGACATGTCTTAGCTTGTCACCACCCCAACTAGATTCTAGTTGAGCAGTGTCAGTGGCTCAGCAGGTAGCACACTCGCCTCTGAGGCCAGGAGATCAGAGGGCTGTGGGTTCAGTTCCCACATCTGGCACTTGGGCTAATAACCCAGTACTGACACTGTAGTGCAGCATGAGCGGAGTGCTGCACTTCTGAGGTGCCATCTTTCAGATGAGATGTTAAACCGAGGTCCCATCTGCCTGGATTGGTGGTAGTTCAAGTGGATGTTAAAGATCCCATGGCACTTATTGAAAAAAGAGTAGGGGAATTTTCCCAGTGTCCTGGACAAATTTCCCTCATTCACTGAAAAAAAAAAAAAAAAAAACACCAAAAGTTTCATCTGGTTGCAAGGTCAGTTGGCATTCATCTGTATTCCCCTCCCCCAGATCGTGCCTGAAAATAGGCAGGATTTGTCTAGTGCACTTACCCGGTCAACAAAAACTAAATAGATAACTAGATTCAACCCCTCTACTGGCTCCAGCCCCCTCCTGGATAGCACCATTACCAACCGCCCCAGATGATGTTCAATATCTGTGTACTTCCCAACTTACTTAGTGACCACTCCCCGGTCATATTCTCTTGGTCTGCTGCCAACAGCAAACCTGCACCACAAACCACCCAATGATGTCGCCTACCCCCAGGTGGCCTGTGTCACCTTAAACTGTACCTCTCACAACTGGATTGGTCCCCAGTCAGGCTTGCACTGCCCAGAGATGGGGCATTGGATTTTTTCACTTGCACTTTTAACACTGCCTGTGACCGCTATGGCCCCTTCACTAGAAATCATGCCAAAAAGCAAAACATGCCCTGGGTTACCCCTTCCCTCCTTCACAAACTTAAAGTGAGAGACAACCTATGGCACATTGCCATGGATTCTGGCAAACCAGCTGATAGGCAAGTGTACAACGCTGAGCGCAATAAGTGTACTTGGGCCATTCGACAGGCCAAAGCCCAGTACTACCAATCCGCTCTTGTCTCCTCCTGGGGGTCGGCTGGAAACTTTTGGGATAATGTAAAGGAGCTGAATGGGAAATCCCGCTCCCCACCCCCCTCTCAACTCTCCTTTAATGGAACTGTCTGCTCTGACCCCTTGGGCTGAATGGGAACTCCCGCTCCCCACCCCCCTCTCAACTCTCCTTTAATGGAACTGTCTGCTCTGACCCCTTTGGGCTGAATGTAAACCTGGCCCCCACCCCCTCTCAACTCTCCTTTAATGGAACTGTCTGCTCTGACCCCCTTGGGCTGAATGGGAACTCCCGCTCCCCACCCCCCTCAACTCTCCTTTAATGGAACTGTCTGCTCTGACCCCCTTGGGCTGAATGGGAAATCCCGCTCCCCCAACTCTCCTTTAATGGAACTGTCTGCTCTGACCCCTTGGGCTGAATGGGAACTCCGCTCCCCACCCCCTCTCAACTCTCCTTTAATGGAACTGTCTGCGTTTGACCCCTTGGGCTGAATGGAAATCCCACTCCCACCCCCTCAACTCTCCTTTAATGGAACTGTCTCGTTTGACCCCTGGGCTGAATGAAATCCCGCCTCCCCCAACTCTCCTTTAATGGAACTGTCTGCTCTGACCCCTTGGGCTGAATGGGAAATCCCGCCTCCCCAACTCTCCTTTAATGGAACTGTCTGCTCTGACCCCCTTTGGCTGAATGGGAACTCCCGCCCCACCCCCTCCTCAACTCTCCTTTAATGGAACTGTCTGCTCTGACCCCCTTGGGCTGAATGGGAAATCCCGCTCCCCCCAACTCTCCTTTAATGGAAATGTCTGCTCTGACCCTCTTGGCATTGCAGACTGCTTAAACCACGCTTTCTCAGACCTGAGTTCATTCCTGCCCAGTAACTTCTTTGACCCCATCCCAGGAGCACCCCTGCCCATTCTCCAGAGACCTCCTTTCTACCTACATACCATCTCCCCGTTGGAGGCCAGACCCCTTCTGCAAAAAGCCGTTATTAGTAACAACCCCGGCACCGACCTACTGGACACTAGGCTACTTCATCTGATGTCGAATGCTATCTTGTTCCCACTTACCAAGCTGCTCAACTACTCTCTGTGCCTGGGGCAGTTCCCCAGCACATGGAAAACCGCCATCATCACTCCCATCCTAATGAGCGGTGATCGGGTGAGCCCGGGTAACTATAAACCAATTTCCATCCTCCCCCCACTCTCAAAGGCCCTTGAAAAAGTAGCTGCCAACCAGCTTGCCGAATACCTGGCCATGCACAATATCCTGTGCCCTGTACAGCATGGCTTCTGTGCAGGTCACAGCACCACAACTACTTGAATTCTCCAGCATCCTGCACTCTGCTCTTGATGCCAGAAGTCCTGCCGGTGCCATGTTCATTGACCTCTCCAAGGCCTTTGACATGGTTTGCCATCCTCTCCTGCTTGACTCCCTCAAATGCATTGGTTTCTCCCCCAGCCCTTTAGCATGGTTCACCAGCTACCTCTCTGCCAGAACTCAGTGTGTAAAAAATCAATAGCACCCTATCTGACACGCAACCTGTCCACTCTGTGGTTCCCCAGGGCTCTATTTTAGGCCCTCTCCTATTCAGTCTCTACCTCAACTCCCTCCCCTTGGCCTGCCCAAGTAAGATCCTCCTCTATACGGATGACTTTGTGCTCTTCGCCACTGACCCCAACCCCAACACACTCCAGGTCACCCTCCAACAAGCTTTTGATAGAGCTAAGCATTGGTTCACATCACGAAGGCTAGTCCTGAACCTAAAAATACCCAAAGCTATGCTCTTCTCGCATCGCCAAAGCAAAGTCAGTGCTGCTCCTCTCGTGATACTGCCTAGCACACTAAACCCCACTGAGCAGGTTTTCACTTACAAGTACCTTTGCATTACCTTTGATTCAGCACTCTCCTTCCATTCCCACATCAATGCCCTTTCTGCTGCCACCAATGTCAGGATTGGACTGTTATACTGCCATAGAGACTGCCTACCACAAGAGGCCCTTACATTGGCAATCACATCCTCTGTCCTGTCGCTAATTGACTATGAGCTGCCCATCTATGCTGCTGCCAACAACACTGTGCTTGCAAGAATCCAGCTCTGTATAAATAAGGCCTGCAGGCTAATGCTGGGAGCCCCTAGACACACCCATACATGCCTGCTGTACTCTGCCACCAACTTGCTCAACCTTGAAGAAAGACTCCACTTCCAAACCTGCCTTCTTGCAAAAAAGACCCTGCTAGGGCTCTCCCCCCCTGGGGTCACCACCTCTCTGCAGCATGCCTCCCCCTCAGTCTCCACCCACAACACTGTCAAAATATCCCTTATTGTCCCCAGGGTAAGGACCTCTATGGCTCAGATATCCTTTTGCTGTCAGGCTCCCTCCTGGTTCAGTTCCCTCCCAGCCAACATAGCTGACTCCACTAAGCTTGGTCCTTTCAAGGTCTACCTCAGAAGCCATCTGAAAGGCACTTGCTGCTGCAACTGCACATAATCCCCCACCTGCCCCTTACCTTCACCCCTAGGCTGGGTCTGCCCTGTCTGCTTTTGTTGCATATACCTGGGGTCTCAGGTAACATCTGCTGACTAATGTAATAAAATATCTCTGGTTGCTACCTGACGTGGTACTCGTGTACCTATATTATGACTACTGTGATCTACCTATAACCAAGCGTGTACCACCAGTGAATGCCCATAACACTGGTTGCTTTTTTAATGTAAGTGTTATGTACTGTACTGTTTGTTTGCTGTGATATATTGCTCTCTTGATGAGGTGCCTTTGTAAATGAGTCTATGACTCAAAGGTCTGTAAACCAATGATCTAATAAATAAAACAAATGTTTTAACTCCTGCCTAAAAGGTGATTTCCAAGCAGGGACCGTGAAATCACTTTTCAGGAAAGATTTGCCAAATGTCAGTGAAATTGTTCATGAGGTGGGGTCCAAAAAAGGGCATGTTGAAATCTGGGCCAAAAATATGCAAAAATGGCCAAGTTATGCCATTAAGTTCAAAACACCATTGAAATATGTTTAAATGCATACCAGTTTCTTCAGTTTACTGTCCAGCATTGAAGAATGAAGATGTGTCTGTGGTTCAGAAAGGATTATGGCATTGGACCCCAGATGGGTACGTAAGGAACTAGGGGTGGGTGGGTGCTGAGTGGGATAGTTGGTTAGGGGGACTGTAATGTCCTCAAAAGATATCGATGGACGGCTTTCATTTTACAGGTTTAAAACAAAAACAGACCTAGGATTCCTGCACTGGGGGATTGGGCATCCCCTAATGTCTTTTTTTTTTCAAAACAATTTTTATTTAGTTTTCCATGAAAAATACATATAATAAGTCAGATCACTTTAAATAAAGGTAATACATAACTTTCTATACGATATTGTGACTTTACAATATTCTTAAGAATAATCATGAGACTACTATCCAGACAATATATTTGCATGGGTACATAGTAAAAATTAATTAGTTACCACAGAACTACCTAATAGAATGACAAATAATATTATTACTGTAATAATCATAAATACTAAAAGTAATAACTCAATTCTTATTTAATCAGTAAAAGAAGGCTGCCCAATCTGCTTCATATTTATACAGTGTCTTATTATTGAGATGGCTAATATGTTCATTAATGGCTATCTTTGCTAATGAATTGGTCCATTCCTGCAGGTCTGGAGGATGTGTATCCTTCCAGTGTAGTAATATAAGTCTTTTAAAGACAAAGAACCTCTGTGCATAAACACTGAGGCAAGGGTTACCCCAAAGGGCATTTGGCTGGGAAGCCAAGTTTCAAGAAAATACAAAATCACACATGCCCCCACAATGCAAAGCACCATGGGCTGCATATGCAAATCACCACAGAATGTTATGCTGGTCCAACTTTAAGCAGAATTGCATGGTGCCGAAAGGCCTCTCACACAGTTTGCAAAGGGTGCTAACAGAAGACATAGACACGTGTTTCGTCCTACCAGGACTCATCAGTATGCCTCGTCTGTTTGACACCCCAGTGGAATGGACCAGCTACCCCTAAGGCAGTGTGCCTGGGATATATTGTGGTGAACCCATTAAAATAAAAAACGGCACCATGCAATTCTGCTTAAAGTTGGACCAGCATAACATTCTGTGGTGATTTGCATATTCATCCCATGGTGCTTTGCATTGTGGGGGCATGTGTGATTTTGTATTTTTTTGAAACTTGGCTTCCCAGCCAAATGCCCTTTGGGGTAACCCTTGCCTCAGTGTTTATGCACAGAGGTTCTTTAAATAGTTTTTTATTTTAATGGGTTCACCACAATATATCCCAGGCACACTGCCTTAGGGGTAGCTGGTCCATTCCACTGGGGTGTCAAACAGACGAGGCATACTGATGAGTCCTGGTAGGACGAAACACGTGTCTATGTCTTCTGTTAGCACCCTTTGCAAACTGTGTGAGAGGCCTTTCGGCACCATGCAATTCTGCTTAAAGTTGGACCAGCATAACATTCTGTGGTGATTTGCATATGCAGCCCATGGTGCTTTGCATTGTGGGGGCATGTGTGATTTTGTAAGTCTTTTAAAGCACAATAAAGCTACCAACAGCCATCTTTTTTCCCAACTTGACAAAAAATCTAAGGTCTCCATATTTTCTAAAATAAATATCCCTGGATCAAAAGGGAAATACCTCTATAGGATGTCTTTACAAGTCTCCCAAATCATTGCCCACCCTTAAATTAAGGTGGGACACTCCCACAGCATATGAAGAAGGATAGCTTCCTTCTTCCCACATCTCCAGCAACAGCTATCTGAGGATAGACCCCGTGAATACAGTTTATCTGGAGAATAATACCAGCTGTGTAATATTTTAAATTGTACTAATCGACTTTGTAGGTCCTTACTGGATTTGTATGCAGTTTTCCACATCGACTTCCAAGATTAGTCATGAATGGGGCAGTCCAGGCAATTCTCCCATCTTTCTCTGGATTTACTTGTTAAGTCATGCCCAGATTTATTTAATAATTGATATAGTTTCCAACATCCCCCTTTAGTGTTTGCTAATGTGACTATTTTTTCAAAATCTGTCAAAGTGTAGGGGACTAAGTTATCCTTCAACGAAGTCTGCAGGGCATTTCTTAACTGTAAATAAAAGTAAAATTATGTGTAAGGTAGACCATATTTGCCTCTTAATTCTGAGAATGACCTTAAAATCCCAGTGAGTGGATCTATAATATCTCCAAGTAGAAGAATCCCTTTATTTTCCCATTAGTTAACAATTTCCTTTCCCATTTAAGATTTGGATTTCTCCATATTGGAAAATATTGATATGGTAAAGATCCCTCAACTACTTGTTTCATTAACTGGGATAAGGACTTGACAGAGTTCCTTAAAAAGGGATAAGAGTTAATATTTTTGGATAAGCACCTATAATTAAATGATGTAATAGGTGGGGAAAAATGCTATCTTGTTCAAATTTTAGCCCATAAGGGTAAATTATTCTCCGGAAGTAGCCATTGGCAGGTTTGTTTAAATAGGAAGGCTTGGTAGTATTTTTTGAAATCGTGTAGGCCCATGCCCCCTTGTTGCCAATGTTTCTTGATCTTATCTAGACTAAGTCTTGCCTTTTTCTCTTCCCTTAAAAAGGAATGTAACAATTTATCAATTTTCTTAAACCACCTGGCTGTAATATGTAGAGGCACCATGTTCAAAAAATACAATATTTTTGGCGCCAACATCATTTTTACAGCATTGACTTTTCCCCATAAGGATAGATTGAGTTTGGCCCATTTATCCAAAGATAGTTTCATTGCTTACACCAAGGTCTTAATGTTTAAACCTAACATATCCTCTAGATTATTAGAAATAATAATTCCCAGATAAGAAAGGCAATTACTTTTCCACTTTAGGTTATAGCGTAAGCATAATTCTTTGAATATATTATTATTCCCCTGTAAAGGGAGCATTTCAGATTTAGTCCAATTAATAGATAACCTTGAAATCCTTCTAAATTCCTCTAATAACCTCATAGTGGAGTTTATAGATTTGTGAGGTGAAGAGAGAGACAGAAGGAGGTCATCAGCATAGGCACTAACTTTATGTTCCATCTTATGGAATTTAATCCCCGAGATGTCTTTACTTCTTCTAATTGTTCAGAGAAGGGGTTCTAATGCTAAAATAAATAATAGTGGAGACAGTGGGCATCCCTGTCTAGTCCATCTTTCCAGAATAAATTTTTCAGATAAGACTCTATTCGTACATATAGTCGCCGTAGGAGAATTATATAATGTTTTGATTCGTGAGATAAAGGTGTCACCAAATCCAAACCCTCAAGTACCTCAATTAAATATCCCCATTCAATAGAATCAAATGCTTTACATGCATCCAATGACAAAAGTACAGAAGAATCCTGGTTTCTAGAAGCTATCCATATTGTAGAAAGTATTCTTCTTGTATTTTCAAACCCTGCTCTCCCCTTAATGAAACCCACCTGGTCTCTGTGTATAAGATTCCCAATAACTTGTAGTAACCTATTAGCTTGGATCTTTGCCCATAATTTATAATCAATATTTAACAAGGAAATTGGATGATAACTGACAGGGTCTAGCGGGTCCTTATCTTTTTTTTAAAAAGGACAGTGATGACTGCCTCAGCCATCGTGAGTGGTAGCCCCTCATTTATTTCAGATTCTAAATACACATTTTGCAGAATGGGGGTAACATATAATTCAGCAGGCAACCCATCAGAACCCGGGGCTTTGGCCTTAGGTAACCCGTCAATTGTCTCTTTAATGTCTTGAATAGAAATATCTTTGTCTAGTAACTGATGTTGTGCCTCTGAAATCCTAGGTAGCTTGGCTTTAACCAAAAAATGGTTTAATTCCTTATTATTTTCAGTCTTACTCCTATATAGATCCCTATAAAAATTTGTAAACACCCTGTTGATATCTATAGTTTTACTGTGTAACTTCCCAGAAGTATTTTTTATATTAGGTATATTATTCCTATTTTGCATTTGTTTAAGCCTGTACGCCAATAACTTACCCGCCTTTTCTCCTGATTCCCAATATTTCTGTTGAGTTCTATACAAAGCAAATTCAGCTTTCCCAGTATGTAGTTTATTTATTTCGTATCTGAGTAGGGTTATTTTCCTAAAGATATCTTTGTTACTCCCAGAGCCTAATTTATGGGACCTTTCCAAATCCAAAAGTTCCTTTTCCTTTTGGGCTATTTTCCCACTTTCCTTTTTTTTTTGAAGGTAGTGTAACTCAAAATTCTGCCCCTGATATAAGCCTTGAATGCTTCCCACAAGATAGCTTTTGAGGTTTCCCCATTATTATTATATAGAAAGAACTGCTCTGCCTCTTTAATAATCCAGGGTCTAAAGTTGTCGTCATTCAGTAAGGAGCAATTAAATTTCCAATGAAGAGGTTTTGTATCCTCCAGGTCAAGATTAACAATAATAGAAATTGGAGCATGGTCAGATATTGTAATTTGACCAATATCAGCATTAAACATATTATTCAATAGCCCATTTGACAAAAGGAGCATATCGATCCTACTATATGAGCCATGCCTATGTGAAAAGAATGAGTAGTCTTTTTGAGTGGGGTGCATCACTCTCCATGTGTCCGAAAGACCTAAATCCTTCATTCTGTCCTTGATCATCACACTGCTTTTGTCCCTCGTTTTATTAATCTTAGGGTTACTTCTATCAATCCATTAGTCTAAAACAGTATTAAAATCCTCCCCTATTATAATGTTCCTGATCGGGATGCAACTGACCATATCAGAGAACTCAGAAAAAAAGGAGTAGGAGTCTCCATTAGGAGCATAAATGTTGCAAATGGTGAGATCAACCACATCTAACCTCCCTTCTAGAATTTGCCATCTACCAGAAGAGTCTATTTTATGAGAAGTCATTGAAAAATTTAGGGATTTTCTAATGAGAATAACTAACCCTTTCTGTTTTTTACTAACTGAATTATGAAATACCTCCCCTACCCACATTCTCTTAAATTTTTCCGCCTCCTCATTTAGTAAATGAGTCTCTTGTAACATAGCTATGTCAGCCTTCATCCTTTGTAACTGGGTTATAACCTTTTTCCTTTTAACTGGTGTACCTAAACCTTTCAGATTCCAAGATATACATTTGCAGTTAGCATTAGAGACTCCCATGGTAGTTCATTAACACTAACATTCTATCAAATATATCGTATAGATTCATCCATATATTTATACATCCCAACCCCCCCTTTGATCATTAAATAAGTATCTTCATTTAGCTGAAGCAGCCTCTGTCCCCATGGTTGACAAATATGCTTTAAACATATATCCATCACAATAATCTTAGCAGTATACTGGGACAGGAGTCTTAGAAGTAATTTGTACTTAACATTCACAAACAAGTTTAAACTTAAATAATTTAAAAAAAAAAATATTTGAATAATGGGGATACTAGTAACCCGTAAACCGTATGATAGATATATCCCCAACTTACTAAACAAAAGTTCAACATAACCCTTGATCCACATGACCTGGAAAGCCCAAAGGCATTGTTTCAAGGATCAGTCACGCTGTTCTGATGAGTATTAACAAGAACTAGTGAATTCGACTATAAGGGATTTGACCCCCTGACAACTCCATAAATACAAACAAGACCATAAAAACATACAATGCCAAGGTCCTAGTGTTACATAGAAGAAAAAAAAACTATGGAATAGACAAGGATAGAAATGGAAATAACTACATACTAAAAAAAAAAAAAACAGAGAGGAGTATTTAAAACAACAGAACAGTTATAGAAATTGCTCTGCACCCTGTCCAATACCAGTAGCATAAATCAAGCATCGGGAAATCCTTTTAATGAGAACCATAAGAGTCAGGAGTACAGGAGCAACATAAACACCAGCTGGCATGTCCCCTAACCACGAGGCATCATAGGAGCCGTATTAACAGCCCCCCGGATCCCCTGTATTAATAAAGGGATTAGCCACATTTTTGTGATGCCCCAACACATTTATTGGTTTGCACTCCTGGCCTAATTCCATATGCCACCCTATGGTATGAACAATTGGTACAAATAAAGCACCTTTCTACATAAATTGGAAGAGAAAAAGGGAAGTGGAGAAGGAAGAGGGGGGGAGTAACAATATATGTCAAACATACATAATACATAACAACAGGCTAGAGTCAAGGCCCCCTGATCGTCGAGGCATAAATACAACTATTATGTAATTTTCTTATCTTAATTTAAATATAATGGGCATACTTGAAAAAGAATAGTCACTGGGCACCTCATAGGATCAGTGGTTATATTCAACTATCTGAAGTCTGACTCATTTTCCTTGTTGACAAAAAAAAAAGTTTCCTTCCCCCTTTTTAACAAAGATTTTAATAGTTTTAGTCTCAGACCCAAGTTTGCTGTAAGTTCTAAATTGGCATTATCTACTTCCACTTAACCAGTAAATGCAATCCTGAATATTTATATTAACCAGACAAATAACCCACAACATGAAAGGGTTAACTTTAACCTCATCATCAATAAAATAATGATGTTTTATCTGTTGCAACAAATTAGGTAACCTTGTCAGTAATCCTGAGTACAGTATATGTCATAGTAACTTACCAGACTCATGACATCGAGGGATCACCTGGGGAATCAGGGAAGAAAGGTAACCCTCCAGCTACCATTTAACCCCCCCCATTATCATGGCAGCAATGTAAAGTAATAGTAATGATAAATAAACTTGCATAGAGTCTTTCTGCTGAGCAACATAGCCGTCAGAGCCTTCAGCCATAGAGTATAAGGAAGTACCAGGAGGTTCTGGGAAACTGGCTGCATCAGACAAGAAGGAAGGGTACAATTGGTTAGGAAGGTGATTAGCCCTGATTGGTTGATCCTCGCTATGATCTTCGAGGGAGAGTTCCATGTTGTTTAACCCAGCAAATTTGTTTGACAGCAGGATCCCCATGGGTTTTTTCTCGACAGCACCTTCAGGAGAAAAGGTTGTGGACTTCTGTCTGCCTCTCATAAGTCCTTTGCATTTCCTACTGATCGTCTTCCATTCTTGCCTCTGTGTTAGTTCTAATAGGTTTGCTTTGGGCCTGGGGCTCTCCATTGGAACAGAATTGTGAGCTACTCTGTGTTCTAGAGGTGGCTTGTGGGTGTTTTCTTGTGGCGTTCTATTTATAGAATCCAGAGATGATTCAAAACTGTTATGACTGTTGTGGTTGGGCCTAACTTTGTTTTCAATAAATATCTAGGCTTCAGCAGGAGTTTTAAATGGGTGTGAGATCCCATTAAAAGTTAGCACTAACACAGCTGGGTAGTTAATTCTGTAAGGGATATTATGATGCCTTAGGACCCCTCTGATCTCAGAGTATGCCTTTCTTTGGGATACCACATCCGCTGAATAATCTTGAAATATAGAAATCCTATGTCCGTGCCAGTGTATCGACTTTCTCTCCCTAGACAACCCCAGAATATCTTCTTTAATAGAGAAGCGGAGAAAGTGAGCTATTATGGGTCTGGGGGGGAGCCAGGTTTGGGTTTAGGAGATAAAGATCTGTGTGCCCTTTCTATTTCTAGTGGCCTTCTCCAATCATGTGCTAGTAAACTTGGAAGTAACTCTTGTAAGAAGTTAATGATGTTAGAACCTTCAGCCCCTTCTGGTATACCCACTATACGTAAATTATTCCTGCGACCTTGATTCTCTAAGTCATCTATTTTTTGCCAAATTAATTGAAACTGTCTATGCATAAAGAAAGAATACTCTTCCAAATGAGAGCTGCTTCTCCAAAGCCGCCACTCTAGTCTCCGCCTCCACAATTCTGTTGATGGTCTTCTCAGAGTCTTTTTTAATGGAATCAACCATCAATTTCAAGCCAGAAATATCTTGTCTCAATTCTAACTGCCTTACTGAGATATTTTGTAGTAGAGAGCAAATAGCTGTCATGTCCATATTATGAGGGCATCCGTTGGTTGGAGCCCCCCCTTGGGCATCATTAATCAGCCCCAGTGAAATAACGCTACTTCACGGGAGCTTTTAAAATGATAAAGAGTTAGAGTTTCATCCAATTGCCTCCTGCTTAACACCAGTTGATCTTGGCACTTATTGGAATAACCCACACCCGAATTTACTTGTTGTCAGAGGTTTTTTTATATTTTTAAATGGATTTTAAAGCCGTGATTCACCCCGTGTCTCGCCTACCCATCCACTCACTCAGGCACCCAGCGCATGACCTGCATCCCCTAATGTCAATATTACATTTCTGTGGGGGGGACTGGGGTGGTGGGTGCTGAAAGGAAGGGTTGGGAAGGGGGGACAATAATAAAAAAAAACACACACAAATAACCACACATGAATGATAGTGGATGGGGGGGTTACATAGAAACATAGAAACATAGATTTTGACAGCAGATAAGGACTGCTTGGCCCACCCAGTCTGCCCATTTCCCTACCTAACGGATAAGCTGCAGATCCTAGTTAACCTAAAATAATGAGGATTGGTGATCGTGACACTGGGGGATTGGGCACTCCCAGTGTCAGTGTTATATTTCTGGGGTGCAGTGAAGGATGCTGAGAGGGAGGGTCGGGTGGGTGTGTGGGTGTGTGGAAAACAATAAAACAAAACAAAACAATAGGTCGGTGACACTGGAGGCTGAGGCACTGGATGCCACACCTCTCACTATACTGGTGTCTCAGGTTCATGGATGTGCCTGGGCTGTCGGGGGTTGGCAGAGGAGAGAGAAGGATTAAGCATCCAGAGGACTGCTCTCCTCCATCTGGGAGGGAGGAATTGTCATCTTGCCTGTTGATGCCTCCTGGTGGGGGGTAGGGAGTGATGCAGGCTGGAGGCATGTAGCCGACCTGTGTGGTGTGCATGTGCCCCCACGTGCATGTGCTCATACTGAACATCGAAGAGAGGAACAACCATAAAAGAGGAAAATGGCTTCTGGGGGCTTCATGAAACCTCAGCCCCTTTCCACCAGTTCATCGCCACTGCCTCCGCAGATTTGGATTGTGCTCGGGGGGAGTTCCCTTCCTTGCCCCACCATGGGGGGCAAGCCATGGGGGATCTCGGGGTTGGTCAGGGGTGGCTGGGCTTATGGGCCAGTGATGTGGGGTGGAGTTCCTTCCCCAGTGCACTCAGGAGGAAAAAATGTAAATAAACAAAAAAAGAACAAGAAAAAAAAAACAAGACAGTTTCATCCATGGCATTGAAAGCAGATCACAGCACAGACATTATGTGTAGGATGACCACCAGCCTGTATTGTGCATGCATGACTACTTGCATATTCACAGTAGAGTACGATGGCCATCTTGGACATGGCCAACTGTGTGTGTTCCTCTGTGACTGCCAACTGAAGAAAAATAGTTCTTCCCAGACTTCATTGGACTTCACAGAGTGGAGTACTTCATGGACACAGAGGCGACTGTGAGGCAACTCCATACTGTTGTTCAGTCAGAAAAGCCCACCTTTTTCAATTGCAGGAAGTCTACAGGTCTCAGCCCACTGCAGCTCTAAAAATGATACCAGATTTTATGGTGATCTTAGAGCAAACCTAGCTTGACTGAAGCAATGCTGTTAGAACCAGCTTATGTTCTTACTAATGGAAATAATTTTTTTTTTAAATTATTAGGTAACCAGGTAAGGCCCACTAGGCACAAGTGCCTGTTTTCAGGGGTGACCTGGGAGCACTGGGTGGTCAACTGACTTGCTCAGAATCACACAGTATACAAGTGGAGGTTGTGAGAATCAAACTCAGGTCTGGGCTGCTGGATGTACCAAGCTCATTCACAACTTGTTCCTCTAACCTCTAGGCTATACTGCCAGCCCGATCCTAATGACACCCTCTTTACTGAGCCAAACAGGTTTCAGCTGGACACAAGTAAAGTGGTAGTGAATCCTGCATGCAGTTTAAACCCTGTCTGGGATTAAGGGCACATAGTAGCCACTGAATAATAGGGGTGTGCAAGTAATGAATAGTATTTCCTGAATACCACAAATAATGTATAATTAGTTTTTCAGATATGAATAATGAATAGTGGCATTATTCATGCCTGTTTATATCTGAAAAATACAATCAGCAGAAACAAAATAAAATTAAAAAACAGCCCCTCACCCTCCTCCCAAGCCCAATCATTATATAAACAACTCCCGTACCCCCACCCTCTGCAACAAGCCAAATCCTGCCCTTCTTCCCCTAGCACCCACAATTTTAACTTTCTTTAAAGAAAAGTCACAGAGTGGGTGACCAGCATAACTCCCCCACACCTCCATGGCTGGCAGCTGTCTCCTCATCTCTTTTGTTAATTTCATAAATCATCCTCCCATGCTCCCACCCTAGCAGCAGCACCCAAATCTCATAAATTTTAACTGTCCACAGGTGTGAGAAGGCAGCCGACACATCTCGCCCTCTTCTGTGGCCAGCCACCTTCTTGGGAAAGGCACTCCTGCACTTGCTCACACAGTAAACCAGCTGATCACATAACTAAATAAAGTAAATACTAGTGCTGTTCGAATACCTTTTCCCAAATATCTGCACAAATTTTCGGTATTCAGCAACCAAATATTTGGGTACTCATTATTTGGAGCAAAACCCTTCTCCTAGCTCTTATTATGCTTCAGTGTCCTAGCCTTCTTCCACCAGCACAAAGCCAGTAAATAATGTCACATGATTGGCTGGATTTACGGTTAGACGCGCAAGTGCAAACTTCATTAGAAAGAGTGACCAGTCATGCAGGAGGGCGGGTGTGCCAGTCACCTTTTCCAGCTCAACTGGGTGTTCAAGTTCAAGTTTATTGCAGGAAAACTCCATTGAGCAAGCTCATTCACAAGGAGGTCCCCGTGACATAAACACTTAAAGTACAAACACAGATAGGTAATATCACTATATACACGAAATGCACGTTACATGATACAGGCTGGATATACATACAAGGGTACCACATAGGGTGACCGCAGGTGATAAACATTGATATGAGACAGGGAAGCAACTTACAGGTTGCATTCTGATAAATGAAACATGATGACTGGTGTGTGCAATACATATACAGTATTTTGGCAGCTAGAACAAACAACAGTCTACAACTGATATGGGGGGGAGGAGTGATTTGATAGAGTAGCAGTGGAGCGTAAGCAAAGATAAAGCCAGGAGTAGAAGGGGAAGGGAAAGCAGTTAATATGACAAATCAATTATACCTTACCAGTGGATAAATATGGCACACATGGGGAAGGAAGAGACTTAATGACAGTTACAGGTGTCTTTTATTTTGGCTGAACTTAGCGATTTGTAGAAGTTTATTGAAACTGTGCTAGTTAGTTTCAGTATGGTTTGTAATTGGTTCCAAATGGAGGGAAGAGCATATGCAATAGCACGTTTACCAAAGGAAGTCCGTCCTTGGTATGTCAAGCATAATAAAGTCAGATTTTCTTAACGAGTATGCACTATGTGAGATACTAATGAGGGAAGAGAGATAGCTTGGCAATTTCTGCAGGAGCAGTTTAAGAGTCCATAGCCAGCATGGAGCAGGCGCTAGTAGTAGGGATGTCCAACCAACAGCTGCATATAAGTCACAGTGGTGCAATGGTAAGGGAGTTGGTAATGAACCGTAACGCACGTGATAAAGGATGTCCCATTTACTTAGATTTGCAAGAGTGGTGGAGGAATAGATTACATCGAATAGTCAAGTAGGGGAGAAAAGTGGCCTGTAAGCTTGTTTCGAGTTTCAAGGGGAAAAGGGCCTATTTCTGTAGAAGAAACCTAACCTTGCTTTTAACCTTCTAGAGACATCTTCGACGTGGTCACTGAAAGATAATTTATTGTCGATCCAGATACCTAGATATTTAAATTTGGTTACAACTTCCAGAGGATCGTTTAGCGTGGTGACAATGAAGTCTTGGGCAAGGGTATTGGGGGGGCCTATGACAGCACTGCGGGAGAATATCATCGCTTTAGTCTTCTTAGCATTAAGCAGAAGCTTTGCTTTTATTAGATTATGCTCAAGTTGTGCGAAGTCCGCTTGAAGCACTCCCTTGACTTCAGATAACGATGAGCCAGAAGTATACAACACAGTATCATCTGCAAAAAAGTTCAGATTGGACTTAGATATGTTAGCATCTAAGTCATTAATGTACAGAGAAAACAAGATAAGGCCTAAGATGGATCCTTGGGGACTCCTCTTGCAACTGGCAGGCAGCAGAAAAAAGCCTTCTGCCTTTACTTTTGGAATCTTCCAGTTAGGTAGCTAGAGAACCACTGGTGGTATGGTATGTGGCACCCAACTTTGCAAGGCAATTGACTATAGTTTGTGATCAACAGTATCAAAAGCTTTGCTGAGGTCCAAAAGACTGCACCAGTTACCTTCTTAGCATCTATAGCAGAGATCCAATCATTGATTACTTTTGCTAGTGCAGTGATTGTGCTATGATTAGCCCAGAAGCCAGATTGAGCTAGGTTAATGAGAGAGAAGGTTTCCAAGTGAGATTTTAACTGAATATGGATCAGTTTTTTGAGAACTTTAGAAAGGATATGCAATATGGAGATAGGCCTATAGTTGTTTACATCGCATGGGTCACCAGATTTAAATAGAGGGAGGATATGTGCTGATTTCCAGCAGGGCGGCACAGTAGCAGATGTAATGGAAAGATTGAAGATGTGGAGAATTGGGCAGTGAGATGGGCGTGCCTGACCTTAGGAAAAGGGTTCCATGCCATCGTCCCTGTTCTTTTGGTGTCTAAGTTAAGAAGAGAATCTTCTACTTCTTTATAAGTTATCTCACGCAGTTGGAAGGGGCTGGGTGCAGGACTAGATGTGGCGGGGAGGTGCTGGCTTACCACAGCACCAGCATAAGGTGATGAGTCAAAAGCTAATCCAGCTGTGGCAAAGTGGGAGTTAAGTTCCTCCAGGATTAGGGACTTGTTTTCCACAATCTTGCCACTTGCAACTATCTTTGTTGGGACAGAGGGGGCCATGCACTGTCCTTCTATAGCTTTGATAGTCTTCATATTTTATGAGGGTTACCTTTAACTTGTTCGAGAGAGAAATATAATAGTTAGCTTTAGCAGAATGAAGTTTTTCAACATTGTTATTTTCCTGGCTGTTCTAAAGGCCTGCCAATCCAAGATTCTTTTGAATGTCTAGCTTAGCCCAGAGCTTATCTCGAGCTATAAGGGCTGCCTTGAGATCCGAGGTGAACCAGGGGTTGAATTGTTCCGACCCTTTACTTTGATGAAAGGGCATGCTTATTTATTATTGTAGTGGGTTTGTCATTAAGGTGCAAGCTGCCTTGTTGACATCTTTGGCTAGAGTAAAGATCTTGCCATCTGATCATGCTCAGGTCAGATAGGAAGTTTACTGCACTGAATTTGCGAAAGGATCTTTTTGTTATAAAGATGGGTTGCGGCCGGGCCTTAATTTGAGATCTTATACAAGCAACAATCCCATGATCGCTCATGTCGTTTTGAAACAATGCCAAATGAGATATTTTGTGTGGATGGGTGGTTAGTACCACATCTGGAATGAAACTGTTGGCAGTATTTAGAGTGTTGTTCCTAGTAGGTTCACTGACTAATTGCCCAAGACCTAACTTGTCACAAAGGGATTTGAGGCCGTGTGATTTAGGTGACAGCCAGTCCATATTTAGATCTCCTAGAAATATTGTTTCAGTTTTTGAATTTACGAACATGGATTTCAAAAGATTAAGGACTTCATCACCACCAGACGGGGGTCTATAGCCACCTAGGATAGTGATACATTCTGAGGAGGGGAGATGAAGGCTCAGCGAAACTAACTCAAATTCCTTGGCTAGAGATTTGCAACTAATATTGGTGACCAAGTACTTAGATTTGGCATAGATAACCACGCCCCCGCCTTTAGACTCTCTATCTGCTCTAAATAAATTGTAGCCCTGCAGTGATATTTGTTGATCAGTGTTCATCTTTTTTAACCACGAATCAGTATTTATGATAAGGTCTGGGTTAATGTGTGCAGCCCAGGCTTGCAGCTCTACAAGTTTTTTAAGCAGGCTTAAAATGTTGACCATCATCATTTTGAGACCTGTGGCCTCAGCAAAATCGATAGGCGAGGTAAGTTGTAGGGGAGGGCCAGGGTTGAGCACCACATTTACTGAGCAGTGAGAAGCAGAAGTATAACTTTCTTTAAGGAGCATATAAGAATGGAGACTGCTTTTTTATTTCTATGCGGCAACCCATATCATGCGGCGCAAGAGGCGGCACCACTGTAATGACAGTTGATCGTGATCAATGTAAGTGCTTGGGTAGACATAGGTGAGGACAGTAACAGGGGGGTGTAGGCTAACCGGGGGGAATAGGCAAAAAGGGGAGAGGAGAATGACATAGTGTCTCCACGGTAGACTGTTATAACATTAGGTATTGATAAGGTACATTGGAGAACTGAATTGCATTGAGGTACTTTGAATTGCACTGTATTGCTGAAAACTCTGCACCTTAGGAGCAATAAAAACACAATAAGGAGAGCCATGGTCCCAGATTGAGTAGTATCGTGATTTGTATTAGTGCAATATTTTCTAGGCAAGTAATTTGCCCACCTAGGTACTCACTTAAAACCAAGAAGAGAAAATACAGCAGAAAGGGGAACAAGGAGAGCAGGAGCAGTTAAGTTAGTGGCCATCCACCCTTCAGACTCAAGTCCACTTGTAGCAGCACCGGGAAAGAAATAGAATGATAATGCAGGCCAAATTGCCCACGAATGAATACAGTGATATATATAGAAGAGAAAGAATCCCTATAGTGGCAGGTCTGTATAACTTGCAAATGGAAAACTAGGGGGTTAGATTTGAGCAGTTTATCAAAGTGCCAGGTGTCTATAGCAGGGGAAAACTCCTGGCCAATCAGAGTGGGTTTGCTGGAAGCACCCATCTTCCGATTGGCTGCGCTGTCCTGTACCTTCCAAGGAGCTGCAGGCGGGTGTCCTGGTCTTGGTCGGTGGATGGCTGGGTGCCGGCCGACCGTGGGTGAGCTGAAGCAGCCCTGTTCAGGGGCAAGCAGCTAGAGAGAAGAAGACAGAGCAGGTCTTAAATAGCATAGAGGTAAAGAGGGTTAGATTTAAGCAGTTTAGTAAGACAAAAGATAGTTAGACTTATCGGCACAAAGGCAGAGTGCTTGGATGGGGAGGGCGCTGCAGGAAGAGCAGTCAGACAGAAGAGGTGTAAGCACTTTAAAACAGTAGTAGAAATTACAATCCAGCTAATACAGTTGAAAAACTCCTAATAACACAGTTGAAATGTGCTTAATTCTATCGAAAATCTAACAAAGTGCCAGGTGTCTATAGCAGGGGAAAACTCCTGGCCAATCAGAGTGGGTTTGCTGGAAGCACCCGTGTTGCGATTGGCAGCGCTGTCCCGTACCTTCCAGGGAGCTGAAGGCGGAGTCCTGGTCTTGGTCGGTGGCTGGCTGGGTGCCGGCTGACCGTGGGTGAGATGAAGCAGCCCTGTTCAGGGGCAAGCAGCTAGAGAGAAGAAGACAGAGCAGGTCTTAAATAGCATAGAGGTAAA
Organism: Neoceratodus forsteri; assembly: GCA_016271365.2. Lineage (NCBI taxonomy): Eukaryota > Metazoa > Chordata > Ceratodontiformes > Ceratodontidae > Neoceratodus > Neoceratodus forsteri. The sequence goes on along the minus strand of CM028129.1, from coordinate 20,427,103 downwards.
GGGGGTTAGATTTGAGCAGTTTTGTAAGACAAAAGGTAGTTAGACTTATCGGCACCAAGGCAGAGAGCTTGGATTGGGGGCTGCAGGAAGAGAAGTCAGACAGAAGAGGTGTAAGCACTTTAAAACAGTAGTAGAAATTACAATCCAGCAAATATAGTTGAAAAACTCCTAATAACACAGTTGAAATGTGCTTAGTTCAATCGAAAATCTAACAAAGTGCCAGGTGTCTATAGCAGGGGAAAACTCCTGGCCAATCAGAGTGGGTTTGCTGGAAGCACCCGTGTTCAGATTGGCTGCGCTGTCCCGTACCTTCCAAGAGCTGCAAGGTGTCCTGGTTTTGGTGAGTGGTTGGCTGGGTGCCGGCCGACCGTGGGTGAGCTGAAGCAGCCCTGTTCAGGGGCAAGCAGCTAGAGAGAAGACATAGCAGGTCTTAAATAGCATAGAGGTAAAGGGGGTTAGATTTGAGCAGTTTTGTAAGATAAAAGGTAGTTAGACTTATCGGCACAAAGGCAGAGAGCTTGGATTGGGGGGGTTGCTGCAAGAACAGCATTAAGACAGAATTGGTGTAAGCACTTTAAAACAGTAGCAGAAATTACAATCCAGCTAATACAGTTGAAAAACTCCTAATAACACAGTTGAAATGTGCTTAGTTCTATCGAAAATCTAACAAAGTGCCAGGTGTCTATAGCACGGGAAAACTGCTGGCCAATCAGAGTGGGTTTGCAGGAAGCACCCGTGTTCCGATTGGCTGCGCTGTCCCATACCTTCCAAGGAGCTGCAGGCAGGTGTCCTGGTTTTGGTCAGTGGCTGGCTGAGTGCCAGCCGACTGTGGGTGAGCTGAAGCAGCCCTGTTCAGGGGCAAGCAGCTAGAGAGAAGAAGACATAGCAAGTCTTAAATAGCATAGAGGTAAAGGGGGTTAGATTTGAGCAGTTTTGTAAGACAAAAGGCAGTTAGACTATTCGGCACCATGGCAGAGAGCTTGGATTGGGGTGGGCTGCAGCAAGAGAAGTCAGACAGAAGAGGTGTAAGCACTTTAAAACAGTAGTAGAAATTACAATCCTGCTAATACAGTTGAAAAACTCGTAATAACACAGTTGAAATGTGCTTAGGTCTATCGAAAATCTAACAAAGTGCCAGGTGTCTATAGCAGGGGAAAACTGGCCAATCAGAGTGGGTTTGCTGGAAGCACCCGTGTTCCAATTGGCAGCGCTGTCCCGTACCTTCCAAGGAGCTGCAGGCGGGTGTACTGCTCTTGGTCGGAGGCTGGCTGGGTGCCGGCCGACCGTGGGAGATGAAGCAGCCCTGTTCAGGGACTAGCAGCTAGAGAGAAGTAGACAGAGCAGGTCTTAAATAGCATAGAGGTAAAGGGGGTTGGATTTGAGCAGTTTAGTAAGACAAAATGTAGTTAGACTTATCAGCTCCAAGGCAGAGTGCTTAGATAGGCAGTGGCGCTGCAGGAAGAGAAGTCAGACAGAAGAGGTGTAAGCACTTTAAAACAGTAGTAGAAATTACAATCCAGCAAATATAGTTGAAAAACTCCTAATAACACAGTTGAAATGTGCTTAGTTCAATCGAAAATCTAACAAAGTGCCAGGTGTCTATAGCAGGGGAAAACTCCTGGCCAATCAGAGTGGGTTTGCTGGAAGCACCCATGTTCAGATTGGCTGCGCTGTCCCGTACCTTCCAAGGAGCTGCAGGTGGGTGTCCTGGTTTTGGTGAGTGGTTGGCTGGGTGCCGGCCGACCGTGGGTGAGCTGAAGCAGCCCTGTTCAGGGGCAAGCAGCTAGAGAGAAGAAGACATAGCAGGTCTTAAATAGCATAGAGGTAAAGGGGGTTAGATTTGAGCAGTTTTGTAAGACAAAAGGTAGATAGACTTATCGGCACCAGGGCAGAGAGCTTGGATTGGGGGGGGCTGCAGGAAGAGAAGTCAGACAGAAGAGGTGTAAGCACTTTAAAACAGTAGTAGAAATTACAATCCTGCTAATACAGTTGAAAAACTCGTAATAACACAGTTGAAATGTGCTTAGGTCTATCGAAAATCTAACAAAGTGCCAGGTGTCTATAGCAGGGGAAAACTGGCCAATTAGAGTGGGTTTGCTGGAAGCACCCGTGTTCCAATTGGCAGCGCTGTCCCGTACCTTCCAAGGAGCTGCAGGCGGGTGTACTGCTCTTGGTCGGAGGCTGGCTGGGTGCCGGCCGACCGTGGGTGAGATGAAGCAGCCCTGTTCAGGGGCTAGCAGCTAGAGAGAAGTAGACAGAGCAGGTCTTAAATAGCATAGAGGTAAAGGGGGATAGATTTGAGCAGTTTAGTAAGACAAAATGTAGTTAGACTTATCAGCTCCAAGGCAGAGTGCTTAGATAGGCAGTGGCGCTGCAGGAAGAGCAGTCAGACAGAAGATGTGTAAGCACTTTAAAACAGAAGTAGAAATTACAATCCAGCTAATACAGTTGAAAAACTCCTAATAACACAGTTGAAATGTGCTTAGTTCTATCGAAAATCTAACAAAGTGCAAGGTGTCAATAGCACGGGAAAACTCCTGGCCAATCAGAGTGGGTTTGCTGGAAACACCCGTCTTCCGCTTGGCTGCGCTGTCCCGTACCTTCCAATTAGCTGCAGGCAGGTGTCTTGGTCTGGTCGGTGGCTGGCTGGGTGCCGGACAACTGTGGGTGAGCTGAAGCAGCCCTGTTCAGGGTCAAGCAGCTAGATAGAAGAAGACAGAGCAGGTCTTAAATAGCATAGAGGTAAAGGATGTAAAATTTGAGCAGTTTAGAAAGACAAAAGGTAGTTAGACCTTTCGGCAAAAAGGCAGAGTGCTTGGAAAGGGGGGTGCTGCAGGAAGAGCAGTCAGACAGATGAGGTGTAAGCACTTTAAAACAGTTGTAGAAATTACAATCCAGCTAATACAGTTGAAAAACTCCTAATAACACAGTTGAAATGTCCTTAGTTCTATCGAAAATCTAACAAAGTGCCAGGTGTCTATAGCAGGGGAAAACTCCTGGCCAATCAGAGTGGGTAGGCTGGAAGCACCCGTGTTCCGGTTGGCTGCGCTGTCCCATACCTTCCAAGGAGCTGCAGGCGGGTGTCCTGGTCTTGGTCAGTGGCTGGCAGGGTGCCGGCTGACCGTGGGTAGGCAGAAGCTGCCCTGTTCAGGGGCAAGGAGCTAGAGAGAAGAAGACACAGCAGGTATTAAATAGCATAGAGGTAAAGGGGGTTAGATTTGAGCAGTTTAGTAAGACAAAAGGTAGTTAGACTTATCGGCACAAAGGCAGACTGCTGGAATGTGGGAGGACTGCAGGAAGAGCAGTCAGACAGAAGAGGTGTAAGCACTTTAAAACAGCAGTAGAAATTACAATCCAGCTAATACAGTTGAAAAACTCCTAATAACACAGTTGTAATGTGCTTAGTTCTATTGAAAATCTAACAAAGTGCCAGGTGTCTATAGCAGGGGAAAACTCCTGGCCAAACAGAGTGGGTTTGCAGCACCCGGTAGCTGGACATTGGCTGGCTGCGCTGTCCCGTACCTTCCAAGGAGCTGCAGTCGGGTGTCCTGGTCTTGGTCGGTGGCTGGCTGGGTGCCAGCCAACCATGGGTGAAATGAGGCAGCCCTGTTCAGGGGCAAGCAGCTAGAGGGAAGAAGACAGAGCAGGTCTTAAATAGCATAGAAGTAAAGGGGATTTTGATTTGAACAGTTTAGTAAGACAAAAGGTAGTTAGACTTCTCGGCACCAAGGCAGAGTGCTTGGATGGGGTGGGGCTGCAGGAAGAGCAGTCAGACAGAAGAGGTTAAGCACTTTAAAACAGTAGTAGAAATTACACTCCAGCTAATACAGTTGCAAAACTCCTAATAGCACAGTTGAAATGTGCTTAGTTCTATCAAAAATCTAACAAAGTGCCAGGTGTCTATAGCAGGGGAAAACTCCTGGCCAATCAGAGTGGGTTTCCTGGAAGCACCCATGTTCCGATTAGCAGTGCTGTCCCGTCCTTCCAAGGAGCTGCAGGCAGGAGTCCTGGTCTTCTTCGGTGGCTGGCTGGATGCCGGTAGCCCGTGGTTGAGCTGAAGCAGCCCCGTTCAGGGGCAAGCAGCTAGAGAGAAGAAGACAGAGCAGGTCTTAAGTAGCATAGAATTAAAGGGGGTTAGATTTGAGCAGTTTAGTAAGACAAAAAGTAGTAAGACTTATCGGCCCAAAGGCACTGTGCTTGGATGGGGGGGGAGCTGCAGGAAGAGCAGTCAGACAGAAGAGGTGTAAGCACTTTAAAACAGTAGTAGAAATTACAATCCGGCTAATACAGTAGAAAAACTCCTAATAACACAGTTGAAATGTGCTTATTTCTATAGAAAATCTAACAAAGTGTCAGGTGTCTATAGCAGGGGAAAACTCCTGGCCAATCAGAGTGGATTTCCTGGAAGCACCCGTATTCCGATTGGCTGCGCTGTCCCGTACCTTCCAAGGAGCTGCAGGTGGGTGTCCTGGTCTTGGATGGAGGCTGGCTTGGTGCCGGCCGACCGTGGGTGAGCTGAAGTAGCCCTGTTAATGGGCTACCACCTAGAGAGAAGAAGACAGAGCAGGTTTTAAATAGCATAGAGGTAAAGGGGGTTAGATTTGAGCACTTTAGTTTGACAAAAGATAGATAGACTAATCGGCACCAAGGCAGAGTGCTTTTATGGGGGGGGTGCTGCAGAAAAAGCAGTCAGACAGAAGACGTGTAAGCACTTTAAACAAGTATTAGAAATTACAATCCAGCTAATACAGTAGAAAAACTCCTAATGCAATGGTTGAAATGTGCCTAGTTCTATCGAAAATCTAACAAAGTGCCAGGTGTCTATAGCAGGCGAAAACTCCTGGCCAATCAGAGTTGGTTTGCTGGAAGCACCCTTGTTCCAATTGGCTGCGGGGTCCCATACCTTCCAAGGAGCTGCAGGTGGGTGTACTGGTCTTGGTCTGTGGTTTGCTGGGTGCCGGCCGACCGTGGGTGAGCTGAAGCAGCCCTGTTCAGGGGCAAGCAACTAGAGATGAGAAGAAGACAGAGCAGGTCTTAAATAGCATAGAGGTAAAGGGGGGAAGATTTGAGCAGTTTAGTAAGACAAAAGGTAGTTAGACTTATCGGCACCAAGGCAGAGTGCTTGGATGGGGGTGCTGCAGGAAGAGCAGTCAGACAGAAGAGGTGTAAGCACTTTAAAACAGTAGTAGAAATTACAATCCAGCTAATACAGTTGAAAAACTCCTAATAACACAGTTGAAATGTGCTTAGTTCCTTCGAAAATCTAACAAAGTGCCAGTTGTCTATAGCAGGGGAAAACTCCTAGCCAATCAGAGTGGTTTTGCTGGAAGTACCCATGTTCCAATTGGCTGCGCTGTCCCGTACCTTCCAAGGTGCTGCAGTCGGTTGTCCTGGTCTTGGTCGGTGGCTGGCTGTTTGCCGGCTGACCGTGGGTGAGCTGAAGCAGCTCTGTTCAGGGGAAAGCAGCTAGAGAGAAGAAGACAGAGCAGGTCTAAAATAGCATAGAGGTAAAGGGGGTTAGATTTGAGCACTTTAGTAAGACAAAAGGTAGTTAGACTTATCGGCACCAGGGCAGAGTGCTTGCATGGGGGGGTGCTGCAGGAAGTGCAGTCAGACAGAAGAGGTGTAAGCACTTTAAAACAGTAGTAGAAATTACAATCCAGCAAATACAGTTGAAAAACTCCTAATAACACAGTTGAAATGTTCATAGTTCTATTGAAAATCTAACAAAGTGCAAGGTGTCCATAGCAGGGGAAAACTCCTTGCCAATTAGAGTGGTTTTGCTGGAAGCAGCCATGTTCCAATTGGCTGCATGGTCCCACGTTTTCCATGGAGCTGCAGGCGGGAGACCTGGTCTTGGTCGGTGGCTGGCTGGGTGCTGGCCGACCGTGGGTGAGCTGAAGCAGCGCTGTTCAGGGGTAAGCAGCTAGAGAGAAGAAGACAGAGCAGGTCTTAAATAGCATAGAGATAAAGGGATTTAGATTTGAGCAGTTTAGTAAGACAAAAGGTAGTTAGATTTATAGGCACCAAGGCAGAGTGCTTGGATGGGGGTGGCACTGCAGGAGGAGCTGTCCGACAGAAGAGGAGTAAGCACTTTAAAACAGTAGTAGAAATTACAATCCAGCTAATACAGATGAAAAAGTCCAAATAACACAGTTGAAATGTGCATAGTTCTATCGAAAATCTATCAAAGTGCCAGGTGTCTATAACAGGGGAAAACTCCTTGCCAATCAGAGTGGTTTTGCAGGAAGCACTCATGTTCCGTTTGTCTGCACTGTCCTGTACCTTCCATGGAGCTGCAGGCTGGTGTCCTGGTCTTGGTCGTTGGCTGGCTGGGTGCCGGCCGACTGTGGGTGAGCTGAAGCAGCCCTGTTCAGGGGCAAGCAGCTAGAGAGAAGAAGTCAGAGCAGGTCTTAAATAGCATAGAGGTAAAGGGGGTTAGATTTGAGCAGTTTAGTAAGACAAAAGGTAGTTAGACTTATAGGCACCAAGGTAGAGTGTTTGATGGGGGGGGTGCTGCATGAAGTGCAGTCAGAGAGAAGAGGTGTAAGCACTTTAAAACAGTAGTAGAAATTACAAAACAGTTAATACAGTTTTAAAACTCCTAATAACACAGTTGAAATATTATTAGTTCTATCGAAAATCTAACAAAGTGCCAGGTGTCTATAGCAGGGGAAACTCCTTGCCAATCAGAGTGGTTTTGCAGGAAGCACTCGTGTTCCGATTGTCTGCACTGTCCCGTACCTTCCATGGAGCTGCAGGCGGGATTCCTGGTCTTGGTCGATGGCTGGCTGGGTGCCGCCCGACAGTGGGTGAGCTGAAGCAGCCCTATTCAGGGGCAAGCAGCTAGAGAGAAGAAGACAGAGCAGGTCTTAAATAGCATAGAGGAAAAGGGGGTTAGATTTGAGCAGTTTAGTAAGACAAAAGGTATATGACTTATTGGCACAAAGGCAGAGTGCTTGGATGGGGGTCTCTGCAGGAAGGGCAGTCAGACAGAAGAGGTGTAAGCACTTTAAAACAGTAGTAGAAATTACAATCCAGCTAATGCAGATGAAAAACTCCTAATAACACAGTTGAAATGTGCTTAGTTCTATAGAAAATCTAACAAAGTGCCAGGTGTCTACAGCAGGGGAAAACTCCTGGCCAGTCAGAGAGGGTTTGCTGGAAGCACCCGTGTTCTGATTGGGTGCACTGTCCCGTTCCTTCCAAGGAGCAGCAAGCGGGTGTCCGGTCTTGGTCGGTTGCTGGCTGGGTGCCGGCCGACCGTGGGTGAGCTGAAGCAGCCCTGTTCAGGGGCAAGCAGCAGAAGAGAAGAGGACAGAGCAGGTCTTAAATAGCATAGAGGTAAAGGGGGTTAGATTTGAGCAGTTTAGTAAGAGAAAAGGTAGCTAGACTTATCGGCACCAGGGCAGAGTATTTGGATGGGGTTTCGCTGAAGGAAGATCAGTCAGACAGAAGAGGTGTAAGCACTTTAAAACAGTAGTAGAAATTACAATCCAGCTAATACAGTTGAAAAACTTATAATATCAGTTGAAATGTGCTTAGTTCTATCGAAAATTTAACAAAGTGCCAGGTGTCTATAGCAGGGGAAAACTCGTTGCCAATCAGAGTGGGTTTGCTGGAAGTACCCAAGTTACGATTGGCTGCGCTGTCCCGTACCTTACATGGAGGTGCAGGCACGTGTCCTGGTCTTGTTCGGTGGCTGGCTGGGTGCCGGTCGACAGTGTGTGAGCTGAAGCTGCCCTGCTCAGGGGCAATCAGCTAGAGAGAAGAAGACGGAACAGGTCTTAAATAGCATAGAGGTAAAGGGGGTTAGATTTGAGCAGTTTAGTAAGACAAAATGTAGTTAGACTTATCGGCACCAAGGCAGAGTGATTGGATGGGGGGGCGCTACAGGGAGAGCAGTCAGACAGAAGAGGTGTAAGCAGATTAAAACAGTAGTAGAAATTACAATCCAGCTAATACAGTTGAAAAACTCATAATAACAGTTGAAATGTGCTTAGTTCGATCGAAAATCTAAGAAAGTGCCAGGTGTCTGTAGCAGGGGAAATCTCCTGGCCAATCAGAGTGGGTTTGCTGGAAGCACCCGTGTTCCGATTGGCTGTGCTGTCCTGTAGATTCCAAGAAGCTGCATGCGGGTGTCCTGGTCTTGGTCGGTGGCTGGCTGGGGGCCGGCCGACCATGGATGAGCAGAAGCAGCCCTGTTCATGGGCAAGCAGCTAGAGAGAAGAAGACAGAGCAGGTCTTAAATAGCATAGAGGTAAAGGGGGTTAGATTTGAGCAGTTTAGTAAGACAAAAGGTAGTTAGACTTATAGGCACCAAGGCAGATTACTTTAATGGGGGTTGTGCTGCAGGAAGTGCAGTCAGACAGAAGAGGTGTAAGCACTTTAAAACAGTAGTAGAAATTACAATCCAGTTAATACAGTTGAAAAACTCCTAATAACACAGTTGAAATGTGATTAGTTCTATCGAAAATCATAGGTACAGAGTGTCTATAGCAGGGGAAAACTCACTGGCCAGAAATCAGAGGTGGTTGCTTTGGAAGCCTGCTTGTGAATTGACTGCACTGTTCCGCATTTTCCAAGGAGCTGCATGCGTGGTCTTGGTCGTGGTCGGTGGCTGCTGGATGCCGACCAACCGTGGGTGAGCTGAAGGAGCCCTGTTCAGTTTCAAGCAGCTAGAGAGAAGAAGACAGAGCGGGTCTTAAATAGCATAGAGGTAAGGGGATAGGATTGTGCAGTTTAGTGTCAAAAAATAATTCTAGACCTCTATCGCACCAAGGCAGAGTGTTGATGGGGGGCGCTGCAGGTAAAGCAGTCAGACAGAAGTGAAGCACCTTAAAACAGTAGAAATTAAACTCTGCTAATACTGTAAAAAACTCCTAATAACACAGTTGAAATGTGCTTTGTTATATCGAAAATCTAACAAAGTGCCAGGTGTCTATAGCAGGAGAAAACTACTGACCAATCAGAGAAGGTTTGCTGGAAGCAATCTGTAGTTCCAATTGGCTACGCTGTCCCGTGGTTTCAAGGAGCTACAGGCGGAGTCCTGGTTCTGTTGTGTGGCTGGCTGTGCTGTGACGTGGGGTGAGCTGAAGCAGCCCTGTTCAGGGGCAAGCAGCTAGAGAGAAGAAGACAGAGCAGGTCTTAAATAGCATAGAGGTAAAGGGGGTTAGATTTGAGCAGTTTAGTAAGACAAAAGGTAGTTAGACTTATCGGCACAAAGGCAGAGTGCTTGGATGGGGGAGGGCACTGCTGGAAGAGCAGTCAGACAGAAGAGGTGTAAGCACTATAAAACAGTAGTAGAAATTACAATCCAGCTAATACAGTTGAAAAACTCCTAATAACACAGTTGAAATGTTCTTAGTTCTATCGAAAATCTCACAAAGTGCCAGGTGTCTATAGCAGTGGAAAACTCCTGACCAATCAGAGTGGGTTTGCTGGAAGCACCCGTGTTCCGATTGGCAGCGCTGTCCCGTACCTTCCAGGGCTGCGGGCGGAGGCCTGGTCTTGGTCGTTGACTGTTTGGGTGCCAATGACCATGGGTGAGATAGAGGCAGCCCTGTTCCGGGGGCAAGCAGCTGGAGGGAAGAAGACAGAGCAGGTCTTAAATAGCATAGAAGTGAAAGGGGATTTAGATTTGAACAGTTTAGTAAGACAAAGGGTAGTTAGACTGTCTCTGCACCAAGGCAGAGTGCTTTGATGGGGTGGGGCTGTGAAGAGCAGTCAGACAGTAGAGGTTAAGCACTTTAAAAACAGTAGTATGAAATTACACTCAGCTAATACAGTTCTGCAAACTCCTAATAGCACAGTTGAAATGTGCTTAGTTCTATCAAAAATCTAACAAAGTGCCAGGTGTCTATAGCAGGAAAACCCTGGCCAATCAGAGTGGGTTCCTGGGAGGCACCCGTGTTCCGTTATGATGCTGTCCATTACCTTCCAAGGAGCTGCAGGCAGGAGTCCTGGTCTTCTTGGTGGCTGGCTGGATGCCGGTAGCCCGTTGGTGAGCTTGAGCAGCCCCGTTCAGGGGCAAGCAGCTAGAGAGAAGAAGACAGAGCAGGTCTTAGTAGCATAGAATTAAAGTGTTAGATTTGAGCAGTTTAGCAAGACAAAGTAGTAAGATCTTATCGGCCCAAAGGCACTGTGCTTGGATGATTGCAGGAAGAGCAGCGACAGAAGAGGTACACTCCTTTAAAACAGTAGTAGAAATTACAATCCGGCTAATACAGTAGAAAACTCTAATAACACAGTTGAAATGTGCTTATTTCTATAGAAAATCTAACAGTGCCAGGTGTCTAGGCAGGGAAACTCCTGGCCAATCAGGAGTGGGATTTCCTGAAGCACCAGGATCTCGGCTGGCTGCGCTAAGCCCTGCACCTTCCAAGGAGATGCAGGTGGGTGTCCTGTCTTGGATGGAGGCTGGCTTGGTGCCGGCCGACCGTGGGTGAGCTGAAGTAGCCCTGTTAATGGGCTACCACCTAGAGAGAAGAAGACAGAGCAGGTTTTAAATAGCATAGAGGTAAAGGGGGTTAGATTTGAGCACTTTAGTTTGACAAAAGATAGATAGACTAATCGGCACCAAGGCAGAGTGCTTTTATGGGGGGGGAGTGCTGCAGAAAAAGCAGTCAGACAGAAGACATGTAAGCACTTTAAACAAGTATTAGAAATTGCAATCCAGCTAATACAGTAGAAAACTCCTAATGCAATGGTTGAAATGTGCCTAGTTCTATCGAAAAATCTAACAAAGTGCCAGGAGTCTATAGCAGTAGGCGTAAAACTCCTGGCCAATCAGAGTTGGTTTGCTGGAAGCACTTTGTTCCAATTGGCTGCGGGGTCCCATACCTTCCAAGGAGCTGCAGGTGGGTGTACTGTCTTGGTCTGTGGTTTGCTGGTGCCGGCCGACGTGGGTGAGCTGGAAGCAGCCCTGTTGAGGGCAAGCAACTAGAGATGAGAAGAAGACTGGCAGGCTTAAATAGCATAGAGGTAAAGGGGAAGATTTGAGCAGTTTAGTAAGACAAAAGGTAGTTAGACTTATCGGCACCAAGGCAGAGTGCTTGGATGGGGGGCGCTGCAGGAAGAGCAGTCAGACAGAAGAGGTGTAAGCACTTTAAAACAGTAGTAGAAATTACAATCCAGCTAATACAGTTGAAAAACTCCTAATAACACAGTTGAAATGTGCTTAGTTCCTTCGAAAATCTAACAAAGTGCCAGTTGTCTATAGCAGGGGAAAACTCCTTGCCAATCAGAGTGGTTTTGCTGGAAGTACCCATGTTCCAATTGGCTGCGCTGTCCCGTACCTTCCAAGGTGCTGCAGTCGGTTGTCCTGGTCTTGGTCGGTGGCTGGCTGTTTGCCGGCTGACCGTGGGTGAGCTGAAGCAGCTCTGTTCAGGGAAAGCAGCTAGAGAAGAAGATAGAGGTCTAAAATAGCATGGAGGTAAAGGGGTTAGATTTAAGCACTTTAGTAAGACAAAGGTAGTTAGACTTATCGCACCAGGGTAGAGTGCTTGCATGGGGGTGCTGCAGGAAGTGAAATATGTGTTATGTGTAAAGCACTTTGTAGTAGTAGAAAATTACAATCCAGCAAGCAAATACAGTTGAAAACTCCTAATAACACAGTTGAAATGTTCATGGTTCTATTGAAAATCTAACCAAAGTGCAAGGTGTCTATAGCAGGGGAAACTCCTTGCCAATTAGAGTGGTTTGCTGGAAGCTGGCCATATTCAATTGGCTGCATGGTCCCACGTTTTCCATGGAGCTGCAGGCGGAGACCTGGTCTTGGTCGTTGGCTGGCTGGGTGCTGGCCACCGTGGGTGAGTTGAAGCAGCTGTTCAGGGTAAGCAGCTAGAGAGAAGAAGACAGAGCAGGTCTTAAATAGCTTAGAGATAAGGGATTTAGATTTGGAGCAGTTTAGTAAGACAAAGGTAGTTAGATTCATCGGCACCAAGGCAGAGTGCTTTGATGGGGGCGCTGCAGGAAGAGCAGTTTCAGACAGAAGAGGTTAAGCACTTTAAAACAGTAGTAGAAATTACAATCCAGCTAATACAGTAGAAAACTCCTAATGCAATGGTTGAACATTGCTAGTTCTATCGAAATCTAACAAAGTGCCAGGAGTCTATAGCAGGCTAAAACTCCGCCAATCAGAGTTGGTTTGTTGGAAGCACCCTTTTCAATTGGCTGGGGGTCCCATACCATCCAAGGAGCTGCAGGTGTGGTTGTACTGGTCTTGGTTCAGGTTTGCGCCGGCCGCTTAACGGGTGAGCTGAAGCAGCCCTGTTCAGGGGCAAGCAACCAGAGATGAGAAGAAGACAGAGCAGGTCTTAAATAGCATGGAGGTAAAGGGGGAAGATTTGAGCAGTTTAGTAAGACAAAAGGTAGTTAGACATTATCGGCACCAAGGCAGAGTGCTTTGATGGGGGCGCTGCAGAAGAGCAGTCAGACAGAAGAGGTGTAAGCACTAAAACAGTAGTAGAAATTACAATCCAGCTAATACAGTTGAAAAACTCTAATAACACAATTGAAATGTGCTATTCCGAAAATCAACAAAGTGCCACAGTTGTCTATAGTAGGAAAACCTTGCCAATCAGAGTGGTTTGCCAGCAACGCATAGCCAATTGGCTGCGCTGTCCCGTACCTTCCAAGGTGCTGCAGTCGGTTGTCCTGGTCTTGGTCGGTGGCTGGCTGTTTGTCGGCTGACCGTGGGTGAGCTGAAGCAGCTCTGTTCAGGGGAAAGCAGCTAGAGAGAAGAAGACAGAGCAGGTCTAAAATAGCATAGAGGTAAAGGGGGTTAGATTTGAGCACTTTAGTAAGACAAAAGGTAGTTAGACTTATCGGCACCAGGGCAGAGTGCTTGCATGGGGGGGTGCTGCAGGAAGTGCAGTCAGACAGAAGAGGTGTAAGCACTGAAAACAGTAGTAGAAATTCAATCCAGCAAATACAGTTGAAAACTCCTAATAACACAGTTGAAATGTTCATAGTTCTATTGAAAATCTAACAAAGTGCAAGGTGTCTATAGCAGGGAAAACCTCACACTAGAGTGGTTTTGCTGGAAGCCATGTTCCACTGGCTGTATGGTCCCCCAATGCTTTCCATGGAGCTGCATGGAGACTCCGGCTCCAGGGTGGCTGGCTGGGTGCTGGCCGACCTGGGTGAGTTGAAGCAGCGCTGTTCAGGGTAAGCAGCTAGAGAGAAGAAGACAGAGCAGGTCTTAAATAGCATGAGATAAAGGGATTTGGATTTGAGCAGTTTAGTAAGACAAAGGTGGTTTTGCAAATAACTTTATTTTTGAAAAGGTACAAAAATACATAAATAACACAAGTCAGAAACCAACACTTGTCTTAAGTGGAAAACACATCATAATTATACAGCAGAGAAAGCAAAAATTACATAGAAACTCAAAAGCAAAAGAGAAATAGACATAAAGCAAAACAAACCCTCCCCACCCACCCAACCCACAGCAGCCCTCATATCCAACTCAAAAATAGGGTGGCTAATAATGTACGGACCAAGAAGGCCCTATCCAAGACCTGAATAGCTATAAATATAAAACAAAGGCACAACCCTAGACAATTAGACTAAAAAAGCTATACTATAGGAAAAGGGAAGGGAAGAAAATATCAAGAAAGGGTACTACAGAGATTGTTTGGATATAGAAAAGAAAGAGAGAAAAAAGGAAAGGAAATGATAAAAAAAAATGCATCACGACCCCTTAACACAACCTGACAGATTAGATTTACCACTATAAAGCTCTAACACAGAAGTCATCTGTAAGGAAACAAAAAGGGGAAAAAACAACAGGGGCTTAAATTAGTAGCCAAATTTATCTTTAAGGCGTGAAAAAAATTCACCCCAACATTTCTGAAACTTCTCACCGGTGTGAAAAAAACAGGTTACACATCTTTCTGCATTTAAAGCAGTAAGAAGTTTTGCCCACCATTCCTTGAATAAGGGTTCCCAATCCTCTTTCCAGTGTCTAAGTATTAGCAGCTCAGAAACCATAGCAACCAAGGCTACTTGCGCTTTTGGAAGAGCAGGGATCAGTGAATACATACCTAACAGGCATGTATCTTCGTTGAAAATACTGCAATATTAAGATGCGGTGCCACCCATTGTTTAACTGAATTCCATAGTTTAACAATTTTAGGACATGCCCATAGTTTATGGTATAGGGTAGCAAATTCAGAACCACAGTCCCACATTCAGCTGAGGTAACTTTTTAATCCGGAATAATTTGAGCATGATAATATAAATTGTGAAGAATATTGAACTGGATACTCCTTAGATGGTCCTGTTTAATTAAGGAATAGATATCTGTCCAAATCCTTTCCCAGGTTTTAACCAGAAAATCTTTATTATGGTTATTTTTCCAGTAATAAGCTATAGGGGTAAACTTGGATGTGGTATGAGTCAAAATTATTTTATATAATTTAGCTATTGCTTTCCAGCCCTTATATACTGTCCAAAGGTTATTTAATATGATTCTGGCCCCATCTGGCCATGGAGGTTTCCCCAAAAAATGATAGATACACTGACGTATTTGAGACAATTGAAACTGGTTCTTATGAGCCACTCCAAATTTTATTTGTAATGCTGAAATGGACAGAAGTGAATTACTCAAAACAAAATCCGCTAAGTATAGTTTGTTGAGAAATTTACCGGAAAAGGTTTGGATTGGTTTCTTATCTATTTTTAGATTTTGATTATTTAATAAGGGTTGCCTTAAATCTTTTAAGTTGGATTTTTGAAGCAATGAACAAAGTTGCTGTAAGGTTTTCATATCCCAACCGAGGGGAAAGTTCTTCAATTTCCTTGGAACATTGGACCGTGGAGCATATAGGAAAGCTTCTAGATCTATCCTACAAGAATTTGCCTGTAGCCAATCTAAAAGCAGCCAAGGGGGGGGGGTGCCCGGTATAGAAGCCATAGCAGAAAGCCAATGCAGAAATCTACTGGCATGGATTGCTAGATAGTAAACATAAAAATCAGGTAATTGGAGCCCCCCCCCAACATTTTAGAGTGAGTAAGTTTTGCATAAGCCTGACGTGGAGCTTTACCTTTCCAAAGAAAACCAGAGCAGAGCCTGTGAAGGGGCCAAAAGAAAGACTTTGGAAGGTAAATATAAGGTTGCATAGAGGATAAAAAATCTGGGCAAAATTTACATTTTGAGAATATTTGCCCGGCCCCAAAAGGATAGTGGTAGCTTATTCCACCTCACCAGATCTTCTTTAGTAGCTTTTAGCAATGGGACTAAATTAAGGTCTTTAAGATTAGCGAGTTCTTTAGATATCTTAATACCTAAATAGGTTAGATATTCGCTTTCCCACTGTAAACCCATGGTTACGATCAAATCCCTAGTTAGGAGAGGGGATAAAGAATAAACTATAGTTCTGTTCCTGTTGAGCTTGTAACCTGAAAAACACTAAATTGGAAATAATTTGGAGGGCTTGAGGGAGGGAGTGCCTACTATTTGAAATATGAATAAGTAAATCATCAGCAAAAGGGATAACTTACATTCAAGATGTTCCAGATGGATGCCTGTTATTTCTTTATCCAATTTTAAGACTCTAGCTAATGGTTCTATATAAAGATTAAATAAATAGGGAGAAAGAGGGCAGCCCTGACGGGTGCCCCGACGTAAAGGAAAGATGTCTGAAATGAGGTTATTACATTGGAGTCTTGCTGATGGACAAGAATACAAAACTCGTATTTGGTTAATAAAGGGTTGTGGGATACCGAACTTTTGCAATGCCGCAAACATATAATACCATTCTACTCTATCAAAAGCTTTTTCTGCATCCAGGGACATCAAAGCTGCCTCCATCCCGGGGACCCTGGATGCAGATATTAGATGGAACAACTTTTTAAAGTGATCCGCTGAAGTGCGTCCTGCGACAAACCCTGCCTGTTCGGGACTCAATAGACTTTCCCCACACACTCCCCAGTCTATTAGCCAAAATTTTAGTGTATATTTTAATATCCATATTTAAGAGTGAAATAGGTCTATAGCTGCTGATCATTAACGGGTCCTTCCCCGGTTTGGGTAAGAGAATTATTCTCACCTCAAATAGCGATTGATCAAAGTCGGGGTGGGAGTTCCAGTAGTTATACAGCTGAAGCAACAAAGGAATTAAGTGTACTTTAAAGGTTTTATAAAATAAACCTGTAAACCCATCTGGGCTCGGTGCCTTATTTGGTTTTAAAGAATCAATAACTGCCGAGATTTCTTCTCTAACAATTGGAGCAACTAAAAAGTTTTGGCTATCCTTAGACAAAGATGGTAGATCTGCTTTCTCTAAAAAAAGCCCACATTTGCCCATCATAATCCCCAAACTTTGGGTCCGGGGAATATAATGTCTTATAATAGTCTCGAAATAAAGTTAAAATCTCTGAAGAACTGGTCACCATAGCTTCTGATTGGGGATGTCTGAGAGCTGCAATCCATTTGGATGTAGATTGTTGCTTTAACTGCCAAGCAAGTAATTTGCCCACTTTGCTCCCTTGTCCAATATAAGATGCCTTTAATAGAGAAGCAGATCTCTCCACCCTCTCAAGTAAAATACTAGCATAATGCACCCTCAAGCTAGATAGTTCCTGATCTTCTGAAGGTAAAAACTTGTCCATCCCTTTACTTTCCAAACTTTTAATTCTCTCCAAACAACTGTTCAAAAGGTTGTTTTTCTTTTTCCTTTGTATTGTAGTGATATGTATTAGCTCCCCCTCCAGGTTGCTTTCAAAGCTGCCCAAACCTGGTCTACAGCAGGAATTGAATTCCAATTAGACTTAATAGAATTTTGCAAAAAATTTTGAAATTTTAAAATAATTTGGTTGTCTTTTAATACCTTATTGTTCAGAGATCATGTATGGGACCGGACAGAGATACTGGATAGTTCACATTGAATTATAATTGGAGAGTGATCAGAAATTACTCGAGCTAATATTTTAGAGTCAACCATGCTTGACATTAGTTGATGACTGACTAAAAAATAATCGATTCGAGACTAGCTTTTGTGTACTGGAGGAAAAAAGTAAACTCTTTACTTAGCGGATTAAGCACTCTCCATGGGTCCAAAAGGCCCAAGGAAGAGGTAAATTCAGTTAGGGCTTTTTGAGCAGGAGAGAAACCTACTCCCCTTTGGTAAGTACGGTCTAGATCATTAACTTGTGCCAGGTTCCAGTCTCCTCCAATTAGAATGGGATAGTGTAGAAAAGGAGCCAGTACCATGGCTAAATGGATAAAAAAGGAAGGGGTTTCTAAATTAGGGCCATAAACTGAACCCAATACTATATCAAAATTGCCCATTTTGCCAATAACAAAAATAAACCTCCCCTCAGAGTCAGAGATGGATTCCACCAGTGTAAAGGGGATCTTTTTAGCTAAGAGCAAAGCCACCCCATGTTTACTGGAGCTAAAACTGGCTCCGAAGACTTCGCCAACCCAACATTTAAAAAAATGTAATTGTTCTTGAAACATATGTGTTTCCTGCAAAACACTATTGAAGGGTCATATTTAGCAAGATGGTTTAAAATTATTTATTTCTTCTTATTATCTTTCCCTTCCTTTATATTCCAAGAAAAAATATTTAAACAGTTAAGCATAATAAAGTCTTTGATTGTGCTGTTTAATAGATGTTAAATGAAGGGCTACACTGCTTAGGGAGGCAGTATAGCACAGTGGTTTAAGGCTCTGAGCTGCAAATCTGGTGACATCCAGCAGACCAGACCTGGGTTTGAATCCCACAGCTTCCACTTGCGTACTGTGTGATCCTGAGCAAGTCACTTAACTTCCCTGTGCTCCCAGGTTGCGCCTGTAAAAAAGCTTTCAGCTTAGTGTGTCTCACCTGGTTAAATAACTTCTGTCTTTCGGATAAGACGTTAAACTGAGGTCCCATCTGCCTGGATTGGTGGTAGTTCAGGTGGATGTTAAAGATCCCATGGCACTTATCGAAAAGAGTAGGGGAATTTCCCCGGTGTCCTGGCCAAATTTCCCTCATTCACTAAAAATACCACCAACAGCTTAATCTGGTTCAAGGTCAGTTGGCATTCATCTGTATCCCCCTCCCCCGGGTCATGCCTGAAAATAGGCAGGATTTGCCTAGTGCACTTACCTGGTCAACAAAAACTAAATAATAAAATAAACTGCTGCTAACCCCCCCTGAAAAAAACAAAACAAATATCTCAATAGCCATTTCCCGGCTCCCTAAACTTAAACTAACCCCCCAAAATTTTAACTTATCTACAAGTCTGCACTCCCAGGCCCAGGGCCTCCACCTAATCAAACAGTCCATGGTACCGCAAAGAGGCGCTCACCCCTGCCTCCCACCCGAATAGAAAACCAGCTAGAAAAAAACTGAGAAGATAACCCCCATCTTCACATCACTAAAAAGTCTCCCCTATTGATAGAATACTATAGCTATTTGTTATTTTAACTCAGGTCTATTAAACAAAACAAAGGTTCCCAAAAAATAGAAGGAGTGAGCAAAAGACCTAAGCGTGGTCAGTACACAATACCATACTTACCCCAGCATACTCAGCTGTGACTGAGTTATTATAAATAATTAAATAGATCTATGCCCACGGATCGTACCTAAATCGAATTAAAGTCTCAGGGTCATAGGCGTATAATAAACCAAACTGCTGCTGAGATTATAGTAGCTAATAACAAGCAACAACCTATTAAACGTTTCTTTAACCTGTGGACCAATTATCTTACAGGTTATGGATCGAAATCCATCAAAAACTGTCTCAAATAAAGTCCAGCCCCAAGATCCAAAAAGTTAGGGCATAGAACAAGAGACATAACAAGCGAGAAAAGGATCTGTGGAACTAATCTCAGATAGTAGTCACTGGAATTGTACCCAATGTTTTTAGTGTATTGCCGATATGTTAAAAAATAAAATATCGTGTATTCCTTCCACTGGGAGGCTTAACCAGAAAAACAAGCCCTTATTGAGAAAACAACTCGAGAAAAGTAAATCTGAAATAATATTGTAGCCAGAGAAAAAGGAGAAAAACTACTCGAGCAAGCTGCCCAACCTTCTTGTCATTTAATCAATAATATGGTGCCATCTAGTGGACAGGATCAATTATAGCAACTCTCGCCCCCTCTGTACACAACCGCTGGAAGGAAAAAAGAGATACCATCAGTGTCAAATAATTAACCAAAATCACTAATGTCCCAATATAAACATTTTCTGTTAGATTGGAAACCAAAATATTTCTTATGCAGTCCAGCATTAGAAAAAGCGAACAGTCAAAATGCAGTAAAAGCGGCTTAGATAAAACATCCTTCTAGAAGATTCTCAACACAGGTCTTGAATTACTTGTAACTGGGCTATTACCCTCTCATTTGGGAATAGATCAGGGTAGCACTTCTTCAAAACCTTGACTGCCTCCTCTATGGTGTCAAAGCGTCTTGTCCCTTCCTTTAAGGACACCTCAGTCGAGCTGGATACAGCATTTGATGTTTATACCTGCTGCCCACAGTTTTGAGGTGACAGAGCAATAAGAAGCTCTGAGCTGGTGGGTTTTCAAAGTCAGATCAGGGACAAGCCTCAATTTTTACCTTCCCATAAAATAGCCGATAGTTTCCTGGCTTCTCTATTAATAAACTCCTGATCCAGATAATTCAGTAGTTTGAAAATTATAGGTCTTGGCGGGTCAGATGGAGCAGGCTTTGCCCTCAAGGATCTATGAGCTCTTTCTATAATGAATTCTGGACCATTCAGGAGGGACCCACCGTTTTCCTCAAAATTGCTGTAGAAACTGAATTGTATTTGGACCCTCTTCCCTTGAGGCAACCCTATCAGTACCAGATTGTTTCTTCTGTTCCTCCCTCTAGATCTTCGAGATGATCCTCCACCTTAGATAAAGATTTTTAACTTCCACCATTTCTGGTTCGATTCTGTCTTGTTTCCTTTCCACTGAAGCTATTCTTGCTTCTGCATCTATAACCCTTGGGCTAGCTGGGTGAGTGCTGGCTTAAAATCAGCCACGTCCTCGATTAACTTCATCAAAGCTTCTTTAATTGTTGCTAGCTCGAGTAGATGTGGGAGGTGACAGCTCCTTGAGGAACCTTGGGGAGAGGAGCTATGGTGAGGCGCTTGGCTTCTGACTCCTGCACAGCCTCCTCCTGCTCCGACAGCTTAGACATGTTAGAGCATTTTGTTGGCACTACTGACATCACTTATGATTCTCTAGCTTCTTAATATTAGAAATAAGTAAAAAGGTTGGCATGAATGGAGGTTATCCACGATTAGGAGGTGAAAAAGCGGAGCTCCGACTGATCGTCTTACCCTCTGCACAGCATCATGTGACTTCCTAAACTGCTGTTTTTACTGGTGGGCAACACAAAGCTCCCCACCCACAGTAGTAGTCCCCTGCCCTTGCTTTCTTCCTTTTCATTTACTGTAGTCAGTGACACTACGCTGCTGCTAGTTCTCAGTTGTCAGGGGACGAGTTCCCTCCTTCTTCCACCCTGCACAGAGACAGCAGACAGTACCAGACAGTCCCCCTCCCAAGTTTCTGTTTTGTTTCCTTTTCTCCTTGTTTCAATTTTTTTATTTAGTTGTTTAACCAGGTATAGCACACTAGCTGAAAGCTTTTACAGGAGGACGTGGGAGCACAAGGAGGTTAAGTGACTTGCTCAGCAGTATGCAAGTGGAAGCTGTGGGATTCAAACCCAGGTCTGGTCTGTTGGATGTCACCAGATTTGCAGCTCAGAGCCTTAGACCACTGCACTATACTGCCTACTTAATTTATTTTATATGCTCCTTAGTTTGCTTTCACCCTGTTATGCCCAGTTCTGTAACAAGCCCAACCTAACCCTTCTCAATATTTTATTTACCCTGCCTGCACACTCCTTATTTACTCAGATTACTCCCTTCTTCATTAATTTTGCACTTTTGGCAAAACTGGCACGGCACACAGCAGGTAAATTTGCTTGTCTGCTGCACTAATGCACTTGTGTGTAGTTATCAGTGCTCAGCCATGTTGCCCCTGCTCCTTAGTCCTCCTAGCTCCTGCCTTCCTCCTCCCAGCTCTTCACTCTCACCAACCCTCCCTCCTTAATTCAGTTTAAAATAATATTTGGTTTCCCGAGTAGTCCACTCCACACACACAAAGTAAGGCAGCACTGGTCACACTCGTAATCCCCACTCCCCGATATCCACAACAACGGACTGTTTAATTTGTGTATCCTCTAGTCTCCACCAACAGACAGTGAATGAGGGGCTCTAACGTAATGCACGTCTTTACTCTCGTCTCCACTACTCACCAAATCACCACCACGGCCAATGGGCATTCTTTGTATCACTTACAGTTAAAGATTGTCTTCCTCATTTGGCCCCACGCCTGCCAGTCCGACAGCTTGCTCCTCCTCCATTTTCCTCCGATGAGATGCTGCTCGCACTGGCTCTGATGCCACTTCGTAGGCTTCCATAGGCTGAGGCAAGCTCACACTCACCGCTCATTCCCAACCAGTAGGTGCACTGCTCGGTGCAGGTCAGATGACCACTGTGACAGCCGTACAGTGAGCACTACTGTGGAAGGTAGAAACTGCAGCAGCAAAGATTTTAAATCAGTGCTAGCCCATGGACAGGTGGCACAACAGAAAGTGCTTGTCTCTGCACTGCAACTGGTAGCCTGGGACATCGGCCAATAGGATTTGTTGAACCCTGATGGAATCACTTCTGAAGGAAAGAATTGTTGAGTACCTAGAGGCCAGTGGGGCACAGGACCCAAGGCAGCATGGATTCACAGAGGGAAGGTCATGGCAGACAAATCTAATTGATTTCCTTGACTGGGTGACTAAAGCAGTAGACCAGGGAGGGACTGTGGACATGGCCTACCTAGACTTTAGCAAGACATTTGACACAGTCCCGCACAAAAGATTAATAAACAAATTAGCCAGCCTGGAGTGGGTCCCAGGGTGGTAGAAAGGTAAAACACTGGTTGGACAATAGGACACAGCAGATAATAGTAAATGGAGTCCACAGTGAAGAAAGGAGGGTTATTATTGGGGTACTGCAGGGTTCAGTACTGGGCTGGTCTTTAATGTCTTTATAAGTAACATTGCAGAGGGACTGAAGGAAAGTATGTCTCTTTGCAGATGACACAAAGATCTGCAACAGGGTTGATACACAGGGTGGGGTGGAAAGGATGAAAAGGAACTTGGCAAGGTTGGAGGAATGGTCAAATGTATGGCAGCTCAGATTCAATGCAAAGAAGTGCAAATTAATGCACCTGGGAAACAAAAACCCAAGGAAAGAGTACACAGTGGGGGGTGAGATACTGACAACAACAAACATGGAAAAGGACCTGGGGGTAGTCATATCAGATGACCTAAAGGTGGGCCAGCAATGTGAGAAGGCAGTAAGGAGGGCTGGGGGGATACTGGGATGCATAGGGAGAGGCATCACCAGTAGAAAACAAGAAGTTGTTGGCCCTCTGTACAGACAGTTGGTAAGACCACATCTGGAGTACTGTGTACAGTTCTGGAGACTCCATCTCTGCAAAGACATAGACAGGGTGGAGGCTGTCCAGAGGAGGGCAACCAAAGTGATGCAGGGTCTGCATCAGAAGACATATGAAGAAAGACTAAAGAAACTAAAGATGTATAGCCTCGAGGAAAGGAGGGAGAGGGGGGACATGATTGAAACTTTCAAATACCTCAAGGGAATCAACAAAGTCCAAGAGGGTAGCATCTTTCAGAAAAAGAGATGTGCAAAAACAAGGGGGGCACAATTTGAAGATAGAGGGGGGATGGCTCAGAGGTAATGTGAGGAAGTATTTATTCACAGAGAGGGTTGTGGATACATGGAATAGCCTTCCTGAGGAGGTTGTAGAGTCAAAAACGGTGGGGGAATTCAAGAATGCATGGGACAGACGTAAGGCAATTGTAGTGGGGGGGTAGGAGGAAGTAGGCTGTTGGTTAGCTATGATCTGCAGCTTATCCATTAGGTAGGGAAATGGGCAGACTAGGTGGGCCAAGTGGTCCTTATCTGCAGCCAAATTCTATGTTTCTATGTTATGTTTATATATTTCTGTTTTGAGTTATTTAATTCCTTATTGTCTCCATCAAATCTCTATTCAATAACATTTGTTCCACGAGTAAGATGTTAGCATTATGATGCTTGGATAGGAGATTAACTAAATTATCACTTAGGAAGCTAGTCTGATAAACAGATGTATGCTTCTCCTCAGAACTCACTTCGTCCCTCACCTCCTTCTAACACCTTTTAAATAACCCTGTTTCATTTTGGTCATCAAATTTTTTTAGACCAATAATGATCCCTTGTAGATCCCTCGATACTTCTTCTAACAATGTCTTCTCCTTATCCAAACAGCGCTCATTATTCCATATTTCTGGTGCTGTCTCTTGCAAACTAAGTGAAGCACCTGACTCTTGTCCTGCGTATGAGCCCGATCTTATGGCTCTCTTCACACTGCATATTTAAGCAATTTAGTTCAGATACTTGGTTTTCACCATCAATTTTCTCTAAATACATTCTGTTAATGAAGTTTGGCTGTAATTCTGTTAGGAGATATTTATAGCGATATCTCTGGTGGGTTATAAGATTTATTAGTGGGGACTGAAGTTTTACTATTACAGAAGCCTTCTATAAGGTTATTTAAATGGTCTGTAATTTTACTCTGCTTGGTACACCCTTTGTTTATAAGTGGGCTTTCACCAACTAAAGGGGAAAGATGTGGGTCTTTCATTCTCTGCAATCTGGTGTTTACCATGTTAGAAAAGAATGCTAGTTTTATCTGCAGTATCAAGTAAACATATTTAATATTTACTTGGTATTTGATAGTTCACAAATACCAAATTTATATGGCTATCTCTCTAAACTCTTGTTTTCAACAGGATACAATAATAAAATGAAATAAAAGTGCAATGCTCAAACAGGAACTACAAAATTTACAGATAAAACTATGCACACTTAAATAAAACCTTGAACTTCAGGAATGTCTTTTCCCATCAGCAGTAGCTTGAATGAGATAGTCCTTCTAATAATCACTTCAATAATACTTAATTTCCCATTTTCAGGGTACAGTTTTTCTTTCTTGTATCTTAAAAATAAAGTCCCAGTTCTTCACATAGTACAGGCACAGAAACAGTCACAATGAGGGTCCTGGTTAATAGGGCATCAACAGTCTTTAAGGAAAATTACCAAAAAAAGCAACTAAAAGTTTATGTTTAGCGTCAGTTAATTCTATTAATTCACCAAGTGGAGTCTTCACCTGATGGGATCCAAAAAGTTCGCATACAAGTCCATACAAGTCCTTCAACATGGTGCAACTCAGCATAGGTAAAAGTAGTAAGGAAAAACTTGTTTGAGGAAACTAGGGCTATAACAACAATCAAGGAACTTAGACAGCAGGGCCACACATGCTTTAGAACAAACTTAACTCTCCACAGCTGTCTTTACTCCCTTGAAGAGCTCACTAGGAGGGAAGAAAGCAGAAAGGATTGTAAAAACTGCACTGAGACATCTGGTGATAGTTAGAATTAGTACCAAAAAGCACTTAAAAACTGAGTACTTAAAAGTGGCTAAGATGCTAATAAAACACATAACAGTCAAAATCGTAAGGAGCTTACTTTTGGTGAAGATACAGGCTGAGAATACAGGCTTCTCTAGAAAACACCAAATCTAGCCAAATTTTCCAGTATTACCAGAGTAGCTTAAAGTGAAGAAAATGCTTGTACAACTCAGTTAATGGTGTGAGTTTAGCAGTACCCTGGCTACTCTACTTCAGTTCAACTCTTTAAGTTAGAACAAGCACCACTTTGTAGTGCTTTCCGTAGTGTCTGCTTAAAAAATATTTTTAAAATTGCAGACAAAATGAGACGCAAGCTCAAGTCAGACTGCTCACCAAGGACCAGAGCAACAAACAGCAAATCACAAGCTGCTAGGCTGCGTAAGACTGTGAATGGGCCTAGGTTTATGCTTGCACATGTGCTTTTCATACCGTTAAACCACTATGGTCACGTGAATGAAATTACAATTGGCACGAAATATAAAAAGTAAAAAAAAGATTAAACTTTTAAAAATATTTAAATTATTTAAACATTTTAAGCTATTTGAACACTGAGCAAACATCGTTTCACCTTCGTCTCACAATGACACACTATCAGCGCTACAGTACCTACGACTCCTATAACTCCTAGATAGCTTATAAAAACAAACAATTCAAAACACATAAAAACAAGACAAAAACATTTCTTTAGGCGTTGTCATTTTTCACCAACTCACCATACTCCTTCTAAGGTACTGGAAACAGAGAGAATTCTCGGCAGTAGCACAGGGCTGGACAACGAAACCCCCGCTTGAAACGCCTGGGACACGTCACTGCTAGTGTGGCATTCTTCTGCCCCTATGGCCACTCCAAAGACCTCCTTTTACTCAGTCCACACTCCAGCACTGCTCTGGAGGGTACTCAGCACCCCGGGCCACCAACGTGCCTTCATCCTGTGAACAGATAGAAGACAGGGCAGGGAACAAGTACACGACTGGAGCCAGCAAAAAGATCTTCTGGAAAGAAGACAAACTAAATAGGTAATGGTGGCATGCCTTTTATAAAATAGTTTAAATCAATGTCTCCCTACTTCTCTATTTTCCTTCTCAAAATAGAGAGTGCGTACCGAACATCCATCACAACTCGCTCCAACCTCCGACCAATAGTCTTTTTCTGCAGTCAGTTTCTATGTTTCTATGTTTGAAACACAAAATAAAAAAATGCTGCTTGTGCTTCTTCCCAAGTTCTGAGAAGGATGAAACACATCTCTGTATCTTCTGTTTTCAGCCTCTGCAGATTGCATGAGAGCCATTTGAAACTCCAGGGAGGTGGGTTGACAGTGTATGTGGCCTGCCTGGATTTCAGCAAAGCCTTTCGTCTTTGACTCTTCAGCCCCAAAGTTCACTCCATTCTCTTATACTGTATCCTTTTCAGCATATTTCCTCATGGAATGGGGTGAGTGTAAAGTTTGAACACCCCAAGGCACACCTCGACACTTGTCTGTGTCTGCAGGGTAGGGTGAGGTGAAATGGCATGTGCGTTATGGGCAATGACCCAAATGCACACCCCAATGCCTGTCCATCTCTGTGGGGTGGGGGTGGAGTTGGCATCACTTCAATACTTCACTGCCATTCCTATTCTGTCTGTCTGTCTGTCTGTCTCTCTATATATATACATATATATATATATTTATACAATGTATGTTTAGGGATAAATGTCAGGATAAAATGTAGTATTTCAGCCAGGTCATGGAGATATCAATGATATCTTCACATGTGAAGATATCATTGATATCTCCACGTCTATATGTCATCACTGTCATCACTGTGAAACTGAAAGTGTTTCACTTTCTATCCTGTAGTTTCTTTTTAAGAATAGGACCCCCTCCCCGCGCAGCTTTCTCTTTAGAAGGAAGACCCCCCCTCCATGCTTGCTCACATCTGCTTGTATGCTTATCATAATCATGTCTTTAAAAACATATCTGGTTGATCCTGCGACTTTCTTTTTTCCACCTTGACTGTCAATGTAGCATTACCGAGCGCTATTCCCTGAATGTAGTGTCACCGAGCGCTACGAAGATTTAGATGTGAGGCACTGTCAGACAGTTTTAATTATGGCACTTTTGCTGTAAAACATAGAAAAATGTGCCATTTTCTTCAATAGTGCCTATATTTTGTCCAAAGAAGCTGCCGACAACCACTGAGAGAAAGACGAGACTTACGGCGCAAACGATGGAACCTCCGTGGGCGTCTGTTGCCCATAGCAGCACATATCGCGCTTCCGTCTGGCATTCTGAAGCTGCCCGACTCATATCTAATGCTGCTAAACACTATTAAGAAAATAGCACATTTTATATTTACGCAAAAGCGCTATAATTAAAACTGTCTGACAGTGCTCACATCTGAATCTTCCTAGCACTATGACGCTTCATTCAGGCATAGCGCTTGGTAACACTACATGACAGTTGGAGGGAAAAGAAAGTCGCAGGATCAACCAGATAGCGTATGTTTTTTAAATAAGTACGTGTCCCAGGCATTTGTTTAATGATGCAGGCAGGATCAGCCAGATATCTATTATTAAATATGGTAAGAGGCAAGATCAGACATTTTTTTCATCTGCTGTTTTGGGGCAGAGGGGTATGGAGAATTATATTGGGGGTGGCCATGGCTCTGTCAACCAGAATCCAGACAAGTTTTTTTTTACAATTTAAAGAGGCAGGGTCAGCCACATATATTTTTAAAATAACATATGGCATCTGTTGTGTTGCTAGAGATACAGCAGATGTGTGTTTAAACAGCCATCACCTCAATGTAGGGGACTGTAGTAGGGAACATTTCAAGCTTTTGTTGAGTGCAGCCCACAACACATTGTATAAACCGAATATGACATGGCCTGACTGAAGATATCATATTTATCTTCACTCGAGGCCAATGACATCAAGATATCTCATTCGTGGCTTCTCGCTTCACCGTGAGATATCATGATATCATTGGCCTCTGTGGAAGATAAATATGATATCTTCAGTCAGGCCATGTCATATCCCCTATATATATATGTCTAAGTAATTATCTATCTTACTATTAATTGCATGTATCGCTATTTTTACCTATTTATAAAACAAACCTGCTTATCACATTTGCCTGCACTCTAGGTACATACTTATGACACTGTGCATATTTGTACTCCATTTCTGCATAGACCTCATACTTTCCTAATATTCCCATTATCACAAACATAACTGCCTTGCCCTTATCAAAAGCGACCCGCTCTGAAAGTGACTATCACATTTTCTCTGTTAACAGGATATCATTACACCTGACTTCCTGACATCAACACATTGCTTAATATAACTTACAGCACCTCATGGACAAAAACCCTGTTTCTGTAACAAAAAAAAATTGTAAATAATCCTAAGGCTGCACATATCCCAGCCATTACTTTTTCATGTACTGCCACCTTCTGTACCATCTTGGGGATCTGCATATGTTTTATTCATTTATTCATTACAAATTGCTTTACAACCTTTGAGTCAGAGACTCATTTACAAAGGCACCTCATATGCAGGAGGCCAGACATCAGGACAGTTATTACAGTGCAGATAAAAACAGAGGATAACATTACAGGTGCAATAAAGGAACCTTTAACATAGATATACTTAGGTTACATAATGTAGTAGTTTGTATGTTGCTTAAGATACATAATGTTACAAAATTATGAGTTACAATCATGGATATAGTAGGTGTCACAAACCTACTCAGCAGGTCAGCCCTTTGTTCCCACAGTGCCAACCTCAAGCATGAGTCTTGTGAACAGGTAACAGAAACAGGGTAACCCTCCTGTCTGTTTTGTGGTTTGAATCAACCTTTGGTCTCAAGTTCTGAAGAGATTCAAACTGTGAACCTCTTTAGTGTACCCAAATGTACAGGCTCAGATAATTCTGCTCTTAGGGAAATGCCAGATATCTTTAACTTACGGGCACCTAACCAGGTGTACAAAATGAACCCTTGAAACACTCTATGAAAGACCTCAGATAAACTCTTACCTCTTTCCCAGTTTGGTATTACCAGTAAGCTATGCACAGTGTCAACTTTAACCATATATGCTTAACTTGTCAAAGAAAGAATTTCAAAGGCACACCAAGCAGTCTCTTTAAAATAGAGGTTTACTTTAAAATAGATAAAAATGAAAAATGTAAATACAGAACAATATATCACAAACATACAATCACTTAAAAGAATAAGGTTTAAAAGTGCAAATTCCTACCAACCATACACTTAGACTTGTCTATCCAATGTATTCTTATCTCCTTACAATGCTGATAGATGTTGTAGCTTCAGAGTCCAAAATGAATGTCTCTAAAGGTCAGTCACAGCATAATTAAAAAACTGTCTTGAGCCTGCCTTCTCCATGATGTCACCAGCTCTCCCCTTTTTAAAAAAAACTCATACAACCAGGATGTCTCATCATTCAGAAGGTCAATGAAATAAGGTGACATCAGCGAAAACTTGTTTCCCATATGACTTCTTAATCAAGTCTGTGATTTTAAAGTATTTTTTCATCCGTGAGCAGTTTCCTGCCTTCACAAAGACATCAAAGAACTTTTTATGACTGTCAGATCTCACTAAGGTGTAATATGCTTTGTAACACCAGATGCAATTAACTGTGCTTCCTCTGAAGACGCCATAAAATGGATATTTCCGTTTCCTTTGGCTTCAAAGAGCACAGCTCAACAACAAGACCATAAAATGCACGTCTTTGTAAGTTAGTCACATTACAGAGACCTACTGTTTAACATATATCCTGTCAATTTAAGTGATACAGGGGTCATCCCAGGCACAGGATTTTTATGACAGACAATCACACTACATTTTTATGCTACAAAAATCATAGAGTAATCAGAACCAGCTGTCCAAGTGTCACAATCCTCCCCACCTAGACTGAATTTGGGGGCTCTATCCTGCATGGGATGAGCTTCCCAAATCAGTTCACTCCTCATAGACACAAGACAAACCATCTGAGTTCTAATTTTTTGCTCCAGCCCTATGTAAGATTGGCATGTCATACCCTTGCAAAGCAAAACTCCATCGTATCAATCTACCATTTGCCTTTCCCATTTGTGTCAGCCAAACCAGGGGGTTGTGGTCAGTTTGTACCACAAAATGCTGCCCATACAAGTATGGCTCCTACATCTTTAGAGCCCACACTATGGCAAGACACTCCTTTTCCTCAGTAGAGTATGCCTGCTCCCTGGGAAGTATCTTTTTACTCAGATACGCTACCGGGTGATCTTTCCCTTGGTTGGATGTCTGACTCAGTATTGCCCCAATACCCACATCTGAGGCATCAGTCTGAACTATAAAGGGTCTGCTATAGTCAGGAATTGTCAAAACAGGAGCACTGCACAGTGCCTCCTTCAATCTGGTAAAGGCTTCTTCACAGGCTGGTCCCCTGGTAATCTTCTTTGCCATCCTTTTCTTTACCAGGTCAGATAGGGTAGCGGCCAGGGCACTGTAATTGGGTACAAATTTTCCATAGTACCCTGCTGTTCCAAGAAAACTCCTGACCTGCTTCTGCGCTTCTGGTCTGGGCCACACCTGGATCACCTCTATTTTTATTTGGTTAGGATGGAGCTGTCCCCGGCCTACCACATGCCCGAGGTATGCCACTTCTCCCATGGCCACCTGGTACTTCTCGGCCTTGACAGTGAGCCCATCCCTCTGTATCCTACCCAGCACTTCCTTAAGGTGGGATAGGTGTTCCACCCAGCTGGTACTAAAGATGGCAATGTCATCCAGGTATGCCACGGTGTACTCCTCAGCACCATTTAACACCTGGTTCACCAACCTTTGGAAAGTGGATGGGACATTCTTCATTCGAAAGGCATTACTTTAAACTCAAATAAGCCTATCAGGTGATGAAGGCCGACCTCTCCCTACCTCTGTCTGTCAACTTGACCTGCCAATACCCTTGGTCATGTCAATAGTCGTAAGGTAGGTTGCTCCTCCCAACTTGTCCAGGAGTTCATCTGTCCGGGGCATCAGGTGGGTGTCTGACTTTGTGACTGCATTCAGTCCATGACAGTCCACACAGAAATGAGTGAGAGCCATCTGGCTTGGGCACAAGGACTATAGGTGAGGCCCAGGGCTGTGGGATCTCTGGATTACCCTAAATCCAGCATCTTCTTCACTTCCCTCCTAATGTCCTTTTGGACAGCCTCTGGCACCTGATATGCTGTCCTCTGTATGGGCGCAGTGTCCCTGTCTCCACATCGAGCGTCGCTAAGGGGGTTAGTCCAGGCTTGGCGCTAAACAAGGGAGCAAAGTCTGCTAAAACCTCCCTTACTTCCTGGATCTTGTCGGGGGTCAGCTGGGGAGACAATTT
The DNA here is from genome assembly GCA_016271365.2 of Neoceratodus forsteri. Lineage (NCBI taxonomy): Eukaryota > Metazoa > Chordata > Ceratodontiformes > Ceratodontidae > Neoceratodus > Neoceratodus forsteri. The sequence goes on along the minus strand of CM028129.1, from coordinate 20,396,206 downwards.
AATTGCCTCCACAGAGGACTCCTGCTTACTTTCTTCCAGCAAGTCCAGAAAGGGGTATCCTTCATCCATCCCCTTCCCAGGACTACACACTGCAAACACCATGTCAGCCCTATTAGCATATGGTTTCATCATGTTGACATGATAAATCCTTTCTGTCTGTTTTCTGTCAGGTAACTCTATAATATAGTTCACGTCATTTATCTTCCTAACCACTTTGTACGGTCCTGCCCACTCAGCCTGCAGCTAGTCTTTCTGGACCAGAATAAGGACCATGACTTCCAGACCCATCATGTACGAGCGAGCTCTGGCTCTGCAGTTGAACCACACTTTTTGTTTCTGTTGGGCAGCTGCCAGGTTGCTCTGGGCTGTCTCCATAAGCTCCTTCAGCCTTTCCATAAACCTAAGGATGTAATCCACTATGGGAGTTCCCTGGGTGGCATGGTTGCCTTCCCAGTCCTCCCGGATCAAGTCTAGGGACCCACTTTCCCAGCATCCATACAAGAGCTCAAATGGGGAAAATCCTGTCGACTCTTGGGGCACCTCCTGTATGCAAACAACAGGTGGGGAAGGTATTTCTCCCAGTCCCTCCCATGCTGTTCAGCAAACGTCCGAGCATTGACTTCAGGGTAAATCTTTCCATAAGCTCCATTGGCTTGTGGGTGATCAGTGCCGTGCATCTCTGCACCACCCACACTTCTCCCACAAACATTTCATCAGGTCTGACATGAAGGAACACCCTCAATCGGTGATAACCTCCTGTGGGAACCCAACACGGGAGAAAATCCCAAGTAAGGCATCTGCCACTTTGTCTGTCCTCAGTGAGGATAGGGTAACTGCCTCTGGGTACCGGGTGGCATAATCCACCACAGTCAGGATGAATCTCTTCCCTGAGGAGCTGGGGGTATTTAAAGGCCCCACAATATCCATTCCCACCCTCTGGAATGGCTCCTCCACTATGGGCAATGGAATCAGGGCAGCTTAGGTTTTCTTGCCTGCCTTCCCTATTTCTTGGCAGCGGTGACAAGACCTGCAATACTCCTTCACCTGCTGGGTGAAGTTAGGCCAGTAGAAATTTTGGACCAACCGCTGCATAGTGCGCTCAATTCCCAGATGACCAGACAAGGAAATATCATGTGCAATCTAGAGCAACTGCTCACGATACCCCTGGGGAATGACAAGCTGCCTGCCTAGCACCCCTCCCTCTGTCTGCACAGCCTGAGTATACATAAGTCCATTTTCCAATAAACCTTATGTCTGCCTTCACCTCCCTGTGCTCCATCAGAATCTGCCCAAGCCCTCAGCTTCTCTAGACTAGGGTCACTTCTCTGAGCAGCTGCAAACTCCTCACACATTCCCAAGGCATGGGACAGGTCCCCTTCGGTCTATAAACTAGGGTCCCTAGCACTAGCGCCAGGACACTCAGGATCACTGTCACCTCTAACCCTCTGACACTGGGTCACCCCCCCTTTGGAGTAACCCTCTGTAGCTGTGTGGTTAACTGATACTGGGGAAATTTCTACTCCCTTTTTATTATTCTCCATATCAGGAGACACAGGCTGGGGAACCAGCCTTCCAGTGGTTTTCACAATGGCTTCTGTGGAATCTAGGGAACTACAATTTTCCCGTGCCACTTAGAAACATAGAAACATAGAATTTGACTGCAGATAAGGACCACTTGGCCCACCTAGTCTGCCCATTTCCCTACCTGATGGATAAGCTGCAGATTCTAGTTAATCAACAGCCTTCCTCCTACCCCCACTAGAATTGCCTTATGTCTGTCCCATGCGTAGCAGATTCCCCACTGTTCCTGACTCACAACCTCCTCAGGAAGGCTGTTCCATGCATCCACAACCCTCTCTGTGAAAAAATACTTTCTAACGCTGCCTCTGAGCCATCCCCCCTCTATCTTCAAATTGTGCCCCCTTGTTCTTGCACATCTCTTCTTCTGAAAGATACTGCCCTCTTGTACTTTGTTAATTCCCTTGAGATACTTGAAAGTTTTTATCATGTCCCCCCTCTCCCTCCTTTCCTCAAGGGTATACATATTAAGCTGCTTTAGTCTCTCCTTGTATGACTTCTGGTGCAGACCCTGCTCAATTTTGGTTGCCCTCCTCTGAACATTCTCTACTCTGTCTATATCTTTGCAGAGATGGGGTCTCCAGAATTGCCCACAGTACTCCAGATGGGGTGTCACTAACTGTCTGTACAGAGGGATAACAACTTCCTGTTTGTACTGTTGATGCCTCTCCCTATGCATCCCAGTATCCCCCCAGCCCTCCTTACTGCCTTCTCACTTTGCTTGCCCACCTTTAGTTAATTTGATACAATTACTCCTAGGTCTCTTTTGATTTTTATGTTTGCTTGCACGCATGTGCAAGAAACATAGTGCCATCATCGGAGTTTTCGGAGGTGTGTCAGCCCTGTTCCAATTCAGTCAGTGTCTTTGCAGGCGCGGCAGCAGTTCTCCAATGCCTGCTGGAGCTGTCTATGACAGCTCCAAAAATGCAGTGGCATACAGTTGAAAGGGGGAGCTACGCTTCAGTGAGCAGCGATAAGATATCGCCTGCTCATGCGCACTCCCCACACACACACACACAGACAGACTGCCTGCTCAGCGAGCCCACCCCCACCGCCGCACGCACTGTACAGCCACTGTGTCTCTAGGGAGTTGTCAGAAACCTGGAATGTGAAACCTTGGTTTAGCCATGGCAGACATGCCCTTATAATATTTGAAACCTGTAAAGCTTGCTTGAAAGTCTCTACATTTAACTGAGAAATGGAAATGCTAAGTTGCTGGTACAACATATGCCTGTTCTTAAACCATAGTTCCTTGAAATACTGCCTTTTCACAATACAACGGCAATAGTGTTAGGCCATTTAGAACATTACGAAAGTTAAGTTGTACAGGTAAGTGGTACAGTTCAGCACGAAGCATGACTGCACTTTAGTGATAATAAGACTGCTCCATTCTCCAAGCGTGACATATATAGACTGAAAAATTAGTTTTGTATTGCTTGAGTGGGTTCTCAAAGGCAGGATTGCTGTTTAACGAAACAGTTCCCTTGTAATGCTTTTCATTCATGTTGTATCACAAAGTGCTGTACAAGCGATGCAAGACATGTAGTGAAGTGACTGAAGCACTGTGTAGCAGATGCATCCTCCTAGGAAATGTGGGACACAACAGTAAATTGCAACGATGCCCCTTTTAAACATAAGTCAATGTAGAATGCTTAGCTGATGTGGTAAAGGGAGTTTGTTAATTTGGCTAAGTTTGTGGAGTTAGGGCTTCAAAACAGTTGGGATCGAGCTGTCCCGCATTGCCCATGCCTAGGAAGTAGGTGGAAATAAGGAGCCGGGTGCAGGAAAGGTTCAACATCAGTCTGGCAAGGTCTCACATGCACAGTTGCAATTTTCACAGCTACAGACACACACGGTTGACCTGGACCATTCCTTGGTGTAGTTTAATAGAAGTTAAGGCTTAGTAATCACACCAAGATTCAGCATTTATATACAGCTTTTGTTCACTATTGTATCCCAAAGTGTTTTGCAAGCAATGCTAGAGATGTACTGAGGGTGTGAAGGTGCAGTGACAGTTGTTTCCATCAACATCTACACACAGGCTTGGACAGTTATGAGAAGGGGACTGGTTGGTCAGGGACTCGAGGAAAAGTCCCCATGTCTTTCAGAAAGTCAGGACACTCAACAGGGCAACACCAACAATCGTTGAAAGGTGCCTCATAGGAACAACAGTACAGCAACCTGTCGTGAGGGAAAGGTAGCTCTTACAAGTGTGGAACTGTGCTCAGCTGTCGAGCTACTTACAGTACAGTTCAAAGGCAGAATGCCACAGCACTAAGTGTTCATGCTTTCTTTTGCTTACTGTTAGCTTGAACTGGTAGTGCTGTCATATAATAAGTTGAGGTTCTGTATGGGTAATGTACATCTCAGTTGAGGTCATAGGAAACAGACCTGGCAAGTAATTATTTTTTTATGTAATACGTAGCGCTAATGGGGTGTTAATGAAATGTATACACTCATCGCACACACGGTAGAGGCCCTGTTTAAATACATACACACACACACACACACAGACACACACACACACACACACACGTACGCACACACACAGGGTAGACACCCCCGTGTAAATCGACCATATGTACAGGGGGGGAGTATGTCCCATTACTTACACTGAGGGAATGGAACCTTGTCTGTGACTCCCTTCTACATCTGCCGGATAGATAGATAGATAGATAGATAGATAGATAGATAGATAGATAGATAGATAGATAGATAGATAGATAGAAGCTAGCTAGATAGATAGATAGGCACAGTTCAGCGCTGACCCATGCTTGCACGTTACTGACAATAAGAGTACTACCTTCTCCAAGCCTCACATATCCTATGCAAAATCAGTTTTTATTGCCTGCTGAATGCTTTTCGTTCGCGTTGTATCCCAAAGTGCTGTACAAGCGATGCAAGACATGTAGTGAAGGACTCAAGCACTGTGTAGCGACTGTATCCTCCTGGGGAGGTTTCACAAAACCTGAATGCCAAAACCTTACGTAACCATGTCAGACATGCCCGTATAATATTTGAAAGCTGAAGTGCTTGCTAAAATTCCTTACATGTAACTGACAAATAGAAATGCTAAGTTGCTGTTAGAACATATGCTTGTTCTTGAAAACATGCAAATAAATATAGCTTGTGTGAATACAGTGGCTGGCAGCGTTAACATATAGCTATTGTCCTGCATTGCTGAAGTACTTCACTTAATGTGGGACACAACAGTAAATTGCAAACGATGCCCCCTTTTAAACATAAGTCGATGTAGAATGCTTCGCTGATGTGGTAAAACCGAGTTTGTTAAGTTGGCTAGGTTTGTGGAGTTAGGGCTTCAAAACAGTTGGGATCGAGCTGTCCCATTGCCCATGCCTAGAAAGTAGGTGGAAATAAGGAGCCGGGTGCAGGAAAGGTTTAAGATCAGTCTGAAAAGGTCTCACATGCACTGTTGCAATTTTCACAGCTACAGACACACACGGTTGACCTGGACCGTTCCTTGGTGGTTTAATAGAACTTAAGGCTTAGTAATCACACCAAGATTCAGCATTTATATACCGCTTTTCACATTGTATCCCAAAGTGTTTTACAAGCAATGCTAGAGATGTACTGAGGTGAGTGAAGGTGTAGTGACAGTCGTTTCCTACATCAACATCTACACACAGGCTTGGACAGTTATGAGAAGGGGAATGGTGGTCAGGACTCGAGGAAAAGTCCCCATGTCTTGCAAAAGCCAGGGACACCCACCAGGGCAACACCAACAATGCGTTGAAGGTACCTCATAGGAACAACAGTACAGCAACCTGTCGAGAGGGGAAAGGTAGCTCTTGCAAGTGTGGAACTGTGCTCAGCCATCTAGCTACTTACAGTACAGTTCAGCAAGCAGGAATGCCACAGCACTAAATATTCACGCTTCTTTTGCTTACTCTTAGCTTGAACCGATAGTGCTGTCATATAATATGTTGAGGTTCTGTATGGGTAATGTACATCTCAGTTGAGGCATAGGAAACAGACCTGGCAAGTAATTATTTTTATGTGCGTAAGCGCTAATGGGCGTTAATGAAATGTATACACTCATCGCGCATGGTAGGGACCCTCGTTTAAATACACACACACCACACACACACACACACACACACACACACACACGCACACACACACAGGGTAGACACCCTGTGTAAATCGCCCATGTACAGTGGGGAGTATGTCCCATTACTTACACTGAGGGAATGGAACCTTGTCTGTGACTCCCTTCTACATCTGCCGGATAGATAGATAGATAGATAGATAGATAGATAGATAGATAGATAGATAGATAGATAGATAGATAGATAGATAGGCACAGCTCAGCGCTGACCCATGGTTGCATGTTACTGACAATAAGACTACTACCTTCTCCAAGCCTCACATATCCTATGCAAATCAGTTTTTTATTGCCTGCTGAATATTATAACGGTTATCTAAACCCCATTCTTTCAGGAACATTTGCACACACATTTACAAACATACTTAGCACCTGCCTATAGACCTTTTATAGCATACCATCTGAATGTAAATACTTCTTTATATTGTGTTTTTGCAAAACGAGGATTGCTGTTTACCCTAAACAGTTCCCTACAAGCATTGCTGACAGTAATTGGTATCAGAAAACACTGTTTGCCTGTATCAAAATAATGTCATATGAATGCAGGTTACGATGTTCTGCTGGCACCAAAAAATACAAATGTGATTCTCTTCAAGGAAATGTGGCATCCATAAAGACAACTTGAAAAGCAATAATCACATTTGATTTGCTTTTTTTTGCCCCCCACTTTGGTCCTTGTTCTTCTGCAGTTTCAGGTTTTTAAATGATAAGTTCATTCTCTGTGACCCCTGCCCACCCCATCCCCCACATACATACACACACAATTTCACATCAAATGTATTTTGGTATGGTAATGCTTACATTGAGAGACACATCTACAACTGCAAGAAGACTCTGGCGACAGCAGCATAGCGGACAGAGTTTCAATGCATGGCATACATTCATACATCAACAGGAGGCAGTATAGAGCAGTGGTCTAAGCTCTGAGCTGCAAATCTGGTGACATCCAGCAGACCAGACCTGGGGGTTTGAATCCCACAGCTTCCACTTGCATACTGTGTGACCCTGAGCAAGTCACTTAACCTCCTTGTGCTCCCAGGTTGCTCCTGTAAAAGCTTTCAGCTTAGTGTGCTATACCTGGTTAAACAACAACAACAAAAAAAATACAATGGAAGGCAGATACAACTTCATCAATGCACAAGTCACAAGGCTATACCATATTTCCCCAAAATATGTGCAATACACATTGCAAGTTCGCTGTCATACAGTCATACAAATGACACCTGAACAAAGATGAAAACATATACGTAAAATACAATAGAGTGTCATACTGTATAATGCACCATAGCTAAGTACATGGATGTGCAAATGCAAGCAATGAACCCATGCCACAAAACGCATACAGAGAAGGTCAATGCGCATTCAGTAATTATCTGTTCAGTATTGCTTTGCTATGGATACATTCACCTTCAAAAAATGCTTATTTTACATGCAAATAAATATAGCTGCTCTGAATGTACTGGCTAGCAGCTTTAACATATAGCTATTGTGCTGCATTCCTGAATTACTTCACTTAATTTAGGATACAACAGTAAATTGCCAACAATGTCCCCTTTTAAACATAGGTTCATGTACAATGCTTAGGTGATGTGTTAAAGGTGAGTTTGTTAAGTTGCCTAACTGTTTGCGCTTAGTGCTTCAAAAAACTTGGGCTCGAGCTCTCATGAAGTGCCCATGCAACTAGAAAATAGCTTGAAATAATGAGGCGGGTTCAGCACAGTTTTAAGCTCAGTTTGACAACCACTTATATGCAGTGCTGCAACTGTCACAGCTACAGACACAGATGGGTCACCTGCACCCCTTCCTTGGTGTGTTTTAACAGAAGTTAACTCATACTAATCAGAGCAGAAATCAGCATTTATATAGCGCTGTCTGTTCACCTTGTATCACAAACTGCTTTACAAGCGAGGTTAGAGATGTAGTGAAGTGACTAACGGTGTAGTGGCAGTCGCTTCCTACATTAGCATCGATACACAGCCTCGGCCACTTATGGGAAGGGGACTGGTGGGCAGGGCTCGGGGAACATTCCCCATCTGTTGTGGAAGACATGGACACCCACCAGGGCAACACCAAAAATGGGGTGAAGGTGCCTCATAGGAAGGACAGCATAGTAACCTCTCGAGAGGGGAAAGGTAGCCCTTAGAAGTCTGAAACTCTGCTCAGCCGTTGGGCTAGTCACATTACAGTTCAGCAAGTAGCATGCCACAGCAAGAAGGCTTCACAGTTCCTTTTGTTTACTGTTACCCTGTGACCCGATAGTGCTGTCATTTAATTCGAGGTTCTGTATGGCTACCTTACATCTCACTTGAGACCTTACAAAACAGCCCTGGCAAGTAATTATATTTGATGTAATAGCTAGCCAATGGGACCTTTGTGAAATGTGCACAGTCAGTGGCGCACACTTTACAGATCCTACTTTAAATTCACACACACACACACACACACACACACACACACATGCACACACAGGTTAGCCACCCATTTAAACCCCCTATTTACAGGGGAGTATGTCCCACTACTTACACAGAGCGAATGGAACCTCCTCTGCAAGCCACTTCTACGTCTGCCATAGATAGATAGATAGATAGATAGATAGATAGATAGATAGATAATAGATAGATAGATAGATAGATTCATAGATAGATAGATCGATATTACATCAAGGCAAAGGATTTCAAGAAATGCATGCGCTAATATGAGGACTGCATACAGCCGTCCACAGGGACTTCACAAACCATTGCGAGTTCTCTTGTGACAATCACACCTGTACATGATCTAAGTTTTCTCACAAATAAAAGTACTTCTCAGTCCTTGACACTGAGTGAAGCCTTGCAAGACAAATAAACCCCCTGTCACATATCTGGCACTAGTCACGTTTTCACTTCAGATTGACTTTGCAAGCCCTTGTGAACAGCAATAAAGTGCCACTGGGAAGCCCTCCACCTTCTGGAAAAATCAGTAACCACACCGCAACTCTTTGGAATATTTTGTTATTGTTTATTATTTTGAGTATGTTTATCACTGACATTGATATGTACAATACTCTTCTACACAAAGCAGCACCAGTGATGTGAGTAAAGACCCTAGAGAAGGTAGAATGTGTACTTCATTTTAACAGTTCAGCACATGTTTCTGTTTGCCTCTAACAAGGGTTTTGTGCCTTATACACTGTCCACATCGAAGGAATGCTTATATACAGACAGGCTGATTTGAGGAGTCTTGCACAAAAATACTCCTGTCACTTTGCCGGTGCTTCAGGAGTTCTGAATACTGAACAAACGCTGTGCCTACCATGGATGGCACAAGCAAGCAGACCTCTCATTTCCAGAGAAGTTAAAGAGCAGTCTGTGTGTATGTGTAGGTGACTGGTGGGGCGTAGGAGAATAAAAGGTGGCCCACAGTAATCTCATAATGCACAGGAAAGCAAAAGGAAGGTATTTAGGAGGGAAGCGAGGCTTTTATGAGCCTCACAGACTAATTCATTCAAGCCTACATCAAAGAGATTTTAAAGGGTAATAAATGTGAATGACCTTGGTTATGGACTCCGAAAGTCTTCCAAATGCAATACGTCTACTTTCAATTCCCTTCCCAGTATTTCACTCATGTGTGAAGTGCCTTATACAAGTGCTTATCTGATGGGAGGTGGCTCTCCATCCCATGAAACTGACCTGCCAGCGTCCAGCCCCTGCCCACACAGAGTGGGCAGGCATATTGCCCCATCATATTGCCTACTGAGGACTTCACTTACCTCAATTGTGCAAGTATCTGCCAGCAGCAAGGTATGCAGTTCCCAAATAAAAGAAGTATTTTACTTGCAAAAAGGGAAATGAATAATAATTGCCTGAAGTAAAACCATTGTGTGTATTGTTTACTGTAGTACCACTATGTTCTATACACTTCTGAAACTTGCCCTCTCTGAAGAGTGTATCATTTCAAACCTTTGGATCTCGTGAGGAGTGTTTTTTGATTGTTCAGATATAGTGCACTGTGCTGTACACATGGGTCTATAAATGAGTTAGCCTCACACCATCACAAATGAGTGGAACCTTTGTATCCATCATGTTACAAATCAGTATAGCAAGCAGGTAAGGTAGAAGCAGCACAGCTACCTGTTACAAAATAGCCTTTCACCTGAACCTGAAGCCTTCCACAAACTAAGCAGAACATGTACACACAGGGAATGATGCACCAAATTAGCCCCACCCCGTTCCGAGCCGAAAGAGCGCTGGCTCAGGGCATCACTGAAAAACAGACACTTTTAAGACATAATTCAATTTACAAGTGAAATATTTCCTGCAGGTACAACTTACCCTTTCCCTTTCTAACTGTCAGCAATACTCTGCCGGATGAAAATATGTTTCAAAAGTAGGGCCCTTTACTTTCTATACCATTATTTCCATACCCATTTTGGAACTTAGAATAGCTACTACATGACAATACATGGTGGGATGTGTCCAACAGCACTGTACATGGAAGCTGACCTAGCTAGTTCTATTCCTCCTGACACATCATGATCGCCAAGTCTATGACAACTGAACCACAGCAACCAATCACCGGCCACAAAACTCATCACTTCTGATGTTATAGGCAATGAGGTCACAATATGCATGACGTATAAAGAGAAATATAACCAGATATGTCAGATTTCAGGTGAACTACTACTGTACTCATTATAGCCAACATTATCAGGTAGAAAACTGTATTGAGCAAATGAAACAAGAGAAAAAAAACAAAAGTACTCCGGACATAAAACCCAAAAATGACCACTTGTTCAAAATGATTAACATTTTGTGCCGCAAGTACAACTTGCCACCTCAACGTAATGCTACCCTACCGTTGCATTTTACTTGGCTGAAGCCTTGCAAGGAAATATCACCCTGTCATATATCTGGTGCTGGCCACATTTGCACTTCAGATTGTGTGTATAAGAACTTGTCAATAGCACTGAAGTTCCACTGGAGACCTCTCCATCTTCTGGCAAAATCCCCAACCCCATCGCAGCTCTTTGTAATATTCTTACATTGGTTTTTATTTTGATTGTGGTTAAAAATGAAATTGACATTGAGAATAATCTCCTAATGAAAGGGGCACCACTGATGCGGGTAAAGACCTTAGAGAGAGTGGAATGTCTACTTCATTGTACCATTTCAACCATAATGCTCACACCATTCCACCCTCACCCCCACCCTGCAGTCACTGACAGGCATCGAGGTATGCCTTGGGGTCTTCGGCCCTAACGTTCACCCCATTCTCCTACACTGCACCTATCTCAGCTTATTTCCTTATTGGAATGGAGTGAGCATAAGGCCAAAGACCTCAAGGAACACTGCAACACCTGTTGGTGTCTGCAGGGGTGGTGTGGTGGAATGGCATGAGTGTTATTGCTGATGACCAAAAGGCACACCCCAACACCTGTCAATCTCTGCAGGGTGGGGGTGGGGTTGGCTTTACTTCAGTACTTGACTGCCATTCCTATTATACATCTCTCTAACTCCTGCACTACCAATGCCAAAATCAGCAAGCAAATATTCGGCATTGACAAATGCTTGTTGTTGTTGTTATTAACTCACCCCATTGTGTACTCTTCCCCTGGGTTTTTGTTTCCCAGATGCATTACCTTGCACTTCTTTGCACTGAATCTGAGCTGCCACATATTTGAACATTCCTCCAACCTTGCCAAGTCCCTTTTCATTCTCTCCACTCCACCTTGTGTATCGACCCTGTTGCAGATCTTTGTGTCATCTGCAAAGAGACATACCTTTCCTTCCAGGTTCTCTCCAATGTCACTTATAAAGACATTAAAGAGGACCGGTCCCAGTACCAAACACTGTGGTACCCCACTATTTACCTTCCTTTCTTCACTGTGGACTCCATTTACTATTACCCTTTGCATCCTGTTGTCAAGCCAGTTTTTTATCCAGGCTACCACCTAGGGACCCACTCCAAGGCTGGCTAACTTGTATATTAATATTTTGTGTGAGACTGTGTCAAATGCCTTGCTAAAATCTAGGTTGGCCATATCCACAGCCCCTCCCTTGTCTACTACTTTGGTCACCCAGTCAAAGAAATCTATTAGGTTCATCTGACATGACCTTCCTGCTGTGAAACCATGCTGCCGGTCCTATGTCCCACTGGTCTCTAGGTACTCAACAATTCTTTCTTTCAGAAGTGATTCCATCATTTTCCCTACCCCTGAAGTCAAACTAACTGGTCTGTAGTTTCCTGCCTCTGCCCTGCTCCCACTTTTGTGAAGTGGAATCACATTTGCCCTCATTCAGTCCTCAGGTACCACCCCATCCTTCCATGATTTGTTAAAGAGAGTAGTCAGTGGTGTTACTAGTTCTACCCTTATTTCTTTTAGAATTCTTGGGTGAATCCCATCAGGCCCCATTGCTTTGTCCACCCTCAGTTTCAAGAGTTCTTTCAAAACCCTTTCTTCTGTGAATGGGCTGGTATCACCCCTATTCAGTGTTTCTCCCTTGTTTGGTTTAGGTACCTCTGCTCCCTTCCGCTGTGAATACTGAGTAGAACTATTCATTCAGTATCCTGCTTTTCATTGTCACCCTCTGCCCACATTCCCTCACCTTTATTAAGTCTCTGTATCCCTCCTTGGTCTTTCTTCACCCCTAATGTACATATAAAGGTTTTATCCCTTTCCTAACAAAGTTGGCTATCTTTTCCTCAGTTTGTGCCTTTGCTATTCTGACTGCCTTCCTGCATCCTTCTGCTTTAACTGATAAAGTTCTCTGTCCTGCTCCTTCTGTGTTTCCTTATATTTCCTGAATACTATCCTTTTCTCATACCATCCTTCCACCTCTTTTTGAGAACCATAGTGTTTTTTCCTTCATTTTGTTTTGTTGATTTGCTTCACATAAAGGCTTGTTGCCTCTTGCGATGACTGTTTGATTATTCCCCATTGTTCCTCCACCCCTCCTTCTTGCCCGTTTGCTAGTGCTTTTCTGAGGCACTCTCCTTCTGGCTTGGCTACGGGTAACTGACACACCATCCCTGTTTGAGATTGTTGCCCAGGATCACATCCAATGCTAACGTTTGACTACAGCCACCTGTTGCATAGTTCCACCTGTTTCACCCCAGTCTAGAAGAACACTAGCGAGGGGCAATGTTTTCTCCCCACCAGTAAAGTCTTGTACAATGACATATTTATTGGGTATAAGCTGACCAGGCTGTACCAGATCCCCTTTTACCAATTTCAGGGATGCCTCTTTTTTCCCTTAACCCTTTCGTCTGTACACCATTCACCATGACTGGGTACATGTGTTCCCTCATGTTCACAGGCATGCTTCCAGGGACACACAAACAACCCACTTCCTTCCTAACACCACCTTGCATATTAGTCATATGTTTAGGACACTGTCTGGCAATATGCCCAGTTTCTTTACACAGCCAGTATTTATTTATTTTCTCAGAGAAATCTTTTCTCTGAAACCTGGGGCTAACTGGTTTCAGTGGAGGCAGTGAGGTTTTAGATGCCCTTAAGGCACACTTTTCCCGTTCTGCACTGCCACACCCACCCCATTCGCTGTCAGAGCAGGTCTGCTCTTGGCATAGTGGTCCGAGAGTTCAGCAGCCTCTTGCACTCTTTTGGGATCTTGGTCCTCCAGCCAGGTTTTCGGCTCTTCTGGGCATGCCCTGAAAAACTGTTCTAACAAAATCACATTTTCAATTTTATCTACAGAGTTTGCTTCAATTCCTTCCACCAGCATTTAAAATCTGACTTTGTTTCATGGTTAGGCTCTTTGTAGCTCATGTCAGGGCTTCTTCTGAGCTTACAGAATTTAGCTCTGTATGAGTCAGCAGTTAATTCAAATTTTTTTTAACAGTTCAGCTTTAAGTTTGCTGTAATCATTACTGTCCTCCTTGTCCACTTGACCCAATGCATCCTGCGCTTTCCCGGTAAGTAGTGGGGATAGCTGGAAGCTCCAGGACTCCCTAGGAATTTTAGCTTGACTACAAACTTTTTCAAAGGAATTTAAAAAGGCATCCATATCCTCCCCCTCTTTAAATTCAGCTATCAATTTGTAACCCAGTCCTGTAGTCCCAGTTAAACCCAAGCCACTTACCTGCTCTGGTGCAGGTGGTTGGAGTCATAGCTTCTCCAATTCGTAGCCTCTGGCACTCAAGCTCCTCACGGTCTGCCTCCCACTGTTCATGGTCTACCTCTCACCGTTCTTGCTCCTCTTCTCCTCTGCAGTTCGCTGTTCTCGCCTGCCTCTCGGCAGTCTCACTCAGCCTTCTCCTCTGCAGCTCACTGTTCTCTTCTCTTCTCTGAAACTCCAGCTCCATTCTGCACAACTCAATCTGCAGCCTGAGTATTTCTGGATCCAGAATGCTGGTGACCTTCCCCTGCTGCTGTGGCCTTCTCTGGCACTGGCCCTGCTGCCTCCTCATCTGATCTGGACACTGCACTGGCGCTAGCCCTTCCACACTCAAGGTTCAGTCCCTTACAGTCATTATCTGTGACTTGATGCTCTGGGCATCCGCTACCATCAGAGCATCCATGAGGTTCTGTTTGGGGCTTTCATCTCGTATGGGTCTCCTCTGTCCCTGCACAACTGCTTTAAATAGTCTACAGTGTGTCCACTGTAGCTGGTAGCCATCTTCTTCCTAACTCGGCTATTCTAGCACTTTAGAAAAATAAAACAGGTAGGAACTTGACTATAAGCTAAGTGATATAGTTCTGTTTCCTTTTAAAAATAAATCACTGCCCTTTCTTTTGCAAGTGAGCTGTACAATATCAAGCTGATACACTGAAGCAATTAAAAGCCTGTAATACTCAAATTCTTCGCGACCTGCTGCTAACCAATCTGTCACAAACCTACAGCAGGTCAGGCCCTCTCCTCCCACAGTGCCAACCTCCGAGCTCTAGTCTTAGGAATAGGTAACAGAAACAGGGTGACCCTCCTGTCTGTTTTGTGGTTTCGAATCAAGCTTTGGTCACAAGTTCTGGAGGGATTCAAATCAGAACCCTTGCTAAGCGTACCCAAATGTACAGGCTCAGATAATTCTGGTCTTTGGGAAATGCCAGATATCTTTTGCCTATGGGCACCTAACCTGGTGTACAAATGAACCTTAAAACACTCTATGAAAGACGTCAGATAAACTCTTATCTCTTTCCCAGTTTGGTATTACCAGTAAGCTATGCACAGTGTCAATTTAACCATATATGCTTCACTTGTCAAAGAAAGAATTTCAAGGCACACCAAGCAGTCTCTTTAAAATAGAGGTTTACTTTAAAATAAATAAAAATGAAAATGTAAATATAAGAAAATATATCACAAACATGCAATCACTTAAAAGAATAAGGTTTAAAATGCAAATTCCTACCAACCATACACTTAGACTTGTCTATCCAATGTATTCTTATCTCCTTACAGTGCTGATAGCTGTTGTAGCTTCAGAGTCCAAACATGAATGTCTCTAAGGTCAGTCACAGCATAATTAAAAACTGTCTTGAACCTGCCTTCTCCGTGATGTCACCTAGCTCCTCCCTGTTTATTAAAAATCATGCAACCAGGATGTCTCATCATTCAGAAGGTAAATGAAATAAGGTGATATCAGCAAAAACTTGTTTCCCAATATGACTCCTTAATCAAGTCTGTGATTTTCCAGAATCTTCTTTCATCCATGAGCAGTATCCTGCCTTCACAAAGACATCAAAGAACTTTTTATGACTGTCAGATCTCACTGAGGTGTAATATGCTTTGTAACACCAGATGCAATTTACTGTGCTTCCTCTGAAGATGCCATGAAATGGATATTTCCGTTTCCTTTGGTTTCAAAGAGCACAGCTCAACAACAAGACCATAAAATGCACATCTTTGTAAGTTAGTCACATTACAGAGATCTGCTGTTTAACATATATCCTGTCAGTTTAAGTGATACCTGGGGGGGTCATCCCAGGCACAGGATTTCTTATGACAGACAATCACACTACATTTTTATATTACAAAAATCATAGAGTAATCAGAACCAGCTGTCCAAGTGTCACAGTAGGTCCTCAGAGAAGACAGTGGGTTACATCCCTATTTGGACCTAGTAGGGAAGGAGTGGGTCTGGGGGAGGGAGAGGGAGAGGCTGTCCAGTGGACCTTGTCGAGCTGGGGCGCAAGGCAGCCGGGTACCACAGGTTACAACAGGAGGTTAGTTGCACCTACAACAGTGGGTATTAAAGATGTGGTTCCAAAGGGCTGTTTAGAAGGAGCCAATTTTGGGCAAGTTGGAGATGTAGCTAGGGAGGGAGTTAAACCAAGTGTGGGCTCAGTAGAGGAAGGCTCTCTGGGCAAGAGAGGTATTGGTTCTAGACACCTGGAAGGTGGCCTTAACAAAGCTATGGGTGGTGATGGACGATGATGACTGCTGTAGGGAGGTGGAGACCCCCCGGGGGGGAGAGTCCTAGCAGTAATTTCTTAGTGAGAAGGCAGGTCTGGTAGAACAGTCGGTCCTCAATGTTGAGCAGATTGGTGGTGGAGAATAGAGAAGGCAGGTGTGAGTGCAGCTGGGGCACCGGGTCAGGAGCCTACAGACCTTATTAATGGAGAGTTGGATTTGGGGAGGCAGTGTTGTCAACTGCAGCATAGATGGGCAAGCCATAGTCCATGAGCCACAAGACGGTGGAGGTGATGGCCAGCCTGAGGGCAACCTGAGGCAGGCAGTCCCTGTGCTGGTATAGCAGGCCAATCCAAGAGTTAATGGCAGCTGACAGGGCATTAATGTGGGTGTGGAAGGAGAGGGCAGTATTGAACGTGATGCCTAGGTACTTGTACAGTATGTGGTCACTTGTTCTAGCGTGTGCAGAGTGCTGGGGATAATCAAGAGGGGGGTATTTTTAGCTTTATTTTGGTGGTGGGAGAAGAGCATTGATTTGGTTTTCTTTAGGTTAATGACCAGTCTGTGGTCACTGAACCACCTTTTGGCTCGGTTGTAAGCTTGCTGGAGGGATAATTGGAGGGAGGTGGGATTGGGATGTGAGGCACCGAGGACTGCATTGTCGATGTAGAGGAACATTTTACCAGTACATGAGCTGGGGAGGGTGTTGAGGTAGAGACTAAAAAGTACTGGATCTGGGGGGCATGGCTAACCATCATCCAAGATGGAGGCGTAATTTGCAAGTGCTGAAAACCTAGAGCTAAGTACCTGACTTTACCTATCTTGTCTCAATCCCCACCAAACTTTTCTTTCATTATTGGCAATCGGAAGTCTCCCTACACAGAATTAAAACTGGGAGACCTCCACGGCTGGATCATAAAGTTATCTCCTCCGTGCTCTGGCTGGATCAGACACTCAAGCAGCATGGCACAGTCCATTAAAGGGATGAAGAACCCTCTATCAGGAAATGTTTTGTCGATTATCACTAGTATCAACGCGTCTAACACTGGCAGCAAATACCTCAGCTAACTCGATCCAGCTATTAGATGCCAGAATTGACAGGACAGAGCAGAAGGTGACGAATCAAGAGGATACCTAAGGTCACTGTGCCACAAATGCGAAGTCAGGCGCACAAATTAGATAACTCCAAGAAAAAATTGACCATCTAGAGAATAGAAGCCGCCATAATAACATACAGCTTCTTGGGTTCCCCGAAGGCTTTAAAGGAGGGAAAACTCTCTCTTTTCTCCAACAAGTGCTGCCTGAAATCCTTAAACTGCCACCATCCACTAGAATCACGATTGAGCGTGCTCATCATTCTCTACAACTCAAGCCTCCGCAGGAGGACAGACCAAGGCCTATCATTGCACGCATTCTAAACTTTGCTGAAAAGGAAGCTATCCAGACCAGGGCTAGGGAACTGGGGCAGCTGTGGTGGAATGAACACCAGATTATGATTTTCCAAGACTACTCCACCAAACTGGCAAATAAAAGAAAGGCTTTCACGGAGACCTGTCAGAAACTACATGGACTATAGATCCCTTTCGCCCTATGCCATCCTGCCTCCCTAAAGATAACAGTTAATGGCACTTCCCAGCAATTCAACACCCCGGAAGCTGCTATGGCATTTATTGATAAAACTTGGCCATCAGACAATCAATCCACACACCAGCTACACTCTGAAATAACCCGAGATAACCAGTCCTCTGTGAAAGATGACCCTCCAGCAGCTGGACCAATTGAATGGGACTTCCAGAACTCCAAGATCCAGAAGAGAACCCCGAAAACACCACACGTTAAACAGGATCACCCACAGGACCGAGATCAGGCTTCCAAAGAAATTCAGTACACAAGCTCATACTTTGCCAAGAATAGATACTCCCTCTTCAAGATCACCCCGACACTGATTCTTGAGAAGAGATGGATGCTACTCCTGACCCCTCATCTGTAGCACCAGCTGAAGACACCGGTTCCTGGGCCTCAACGTCAGAGAATGCTCTATCTTCACAGGGCCCAGACTGGCACACCATGGTTCCGGTTCTCCTACAGGCCGCAATCTCATCTACTGCCCCAGAGCCACTGACTCCTCAAGACTTTCACCTGAGATGATCGGATGTCAAGTATCAGATAAGTTAACCAGGCTGTGTCTGGGGAACAATGTAGGTGTAAGAAGGGCTAATGGGAAGAGAATCGCAGGAATGGGGATCGATTTGAAGTGACAATGCTCTATATCCTTTGATGGGTAGATCGGTAAACGGATCCCCCCATAGGCACGTCATCTGAGTTCTACAAAATGTTGGGCTATCTGGTTAATAATGTTGAATTTGTTGTTAGATGGTGGAAGTTACCTTTCTTCAAGAAGGCAGTCACTTTCGTCAAGGCCTCCCATGAAGAAGTCGATAGGTTCCCTCTACGGTGAATGCTTCCACCCAGGGTAAATGGATTCTTGTTGGTGGCCTAGGTTAGGTTGGCTCTCTGGTTAGCATCCCAGACTTCCCATTGTTCCTGGGTTAACTTAGAGGGATTGATGGCCAGAAAAGACCCGCTTTGCTCTAGGCAGGGGTGCATTTTAATCTGTTTGAATTTAATCGCTGTGTTGCTTATTTTGTGTGCTAGTGTGATAATACATAACAAGCTTCGCATTGCTCATCTGGTAATGGACTTCCCTTCCTCTACTCACGCCCCACAGAAGAGATTGGACATACAGTTTGTTGGAAACCCAACTGGTTAAGTCCTTCCTCATTCTTCAAACTGCTATTTTATTTAATAGGTTATGTTAATTGATACTGCTGGAATAGAAGCTACAGGAAAGTAGTTTGATCTGTATAGTGTAATTGTTTAACTCCAAGAGAATACAGGGCTGTGTGATCCCATATAATAGAGTTCGTAACTGTCTGTTAAGCCAGTGTCAGTGGCCGGTGGATATCAATACAATCTCCAACCTAGTGAGGGAAAAAAACTCACTGAGGTAGTTTTGCTTAGTGGTATCATTTTTCCAGTCAACTATCTTATAAGCAAGGCATAATGTCAGAAATAGCATTCCACACTTGGAATGTCCGAGGACTAAATTTTCCGCTGAAGCGCAAAAAGGGATTGACATACCTCAAGCACATTCACTCCAAAATAGCCTTCCCACAGGAGACTAAATTAACAAGGGAAGACTATAAATATATGGTAAAGGATTGTGTAGGACAGCAGGTCCACTCCAATGCCCCCTCCAGGAAATGCGGGGTAATCATCCTCCTGCACAAATCCCTTCCATGGACACTGACTAAGACAACTTCGGACTCAGAGGGCAGATGGGTGATAGCGAATTATGAGACCCCATCAGGTACGGTCACTCTTTGTAATATATATGCCCCCAATGAAGACACCCCAAGTTTTTTCCATACTCTTGCAGAAGTGGTTTTGGAGTTTCACCCCCCTAGAAAGCCCTCTTCTCTTGGGAGGTGATTTTAACCTGATGTTAATTCCGTTGGTAAATAGGAATGATGGGGGCAAGGAATCTCACCTCAAAAGTGGGAAGGCATTAAATCAAATGATTCTGGATCAGGGTCTCACAGATATTTGGAGGCTTTTCCATCCCAGAGAGAGGGATTACACCTTCCACTCGATCCCAAATCCCTCATATAGTAGGCTAGACTTCTGGTTAGGCTCCCCCACCTTAACATCCAAAACTTTGGATGTTAAAATCCTCCCCTGTATTATTTCTGACCATGCCCCGGTCCAACTCCTTGTTCTCTGGGACCGGGTAGCCCCTCCGACCCGAAATTGGAAACTAGACCCCCCTCCTTATGTGAGACCCAGATTTTATCCCCTGGGCTTGAACCAAGGCCTCTATTCATTGCAGAGAATCCTGTTACGGACACCTTGCTGGGTAATACTTGGGAGGCCTTTAAGGCTACAATGTGAGGGAACATCATGGGGTTTGCAGCAGCAGCCAAACGTAAAGACTGAGAGCAGCAGCTACATAAGCTTGAGCAGGAGTTGGCAATAGCCAAAGCCTCCTTGAAGGCCCTGCCTCACCCCTCTACCAATTCTATTGCAGGTAGGACCATTCTGGGACTACGCTTTGAAATTAATCAGCTGCAGAACAGGAAGGCCGAAGTGGCCATCCTTCGCCTTCGACACTCATTCTGGGAGGGAGGAGATAAGGGAGGCAAAGTTCTCGCGTATCAACTCCGTAAGCAACAGGCCAGTAGATGCATACATGGGCTGAAAGACAAGCAAGGGTAGTGGTAGCACTGCAGAGACCATTAATTCAATTATGGCATCCTTTTATAGATCCCTTTACACCTCATCGCATAAGAGTACGAACCGGATACACGACCCTTTCTAGACTCCTTCAGGTACCCTCCTTACAGTGCAGGAGTCCCAACTTCTTGAGCTCCCTATTTCCCAGGTTGAGGTGTATTCAGCTATCCAAACTATGAAGCTGGGGAAATCTCCCGGAGCAGATGGCTACACTGCTGATTTTTATCAAGCACTGGCCCCTATTATCTCTCCCCTTCTAACTGAGGTATTCAGGGAGATAGAACATAAAGGTGCACTACCTCCCTCAATGAGAGAAGCCACCATTGTTCTTATCCCCAAAAAAGGTAAGGAGACCACTAATCCAGGGAATTATTGCCCGATTTCCATCATTAACCTTGACAGCAAGTTATATGCCAAACTCCTGGCGACTAGGCTCTCCCCACCTCCTCCCTCGTATCATACACCCCTCACAAGCAGGCTTAATTCCTGGTAGACATAGTTCGAATCACTTGAGAACCCTTCTAAATCTCATATATTCCACTAGATCCCTTTCCTCTCCAGCCGCTGCTCTTGCAGTGGATTTCAAAAAGGCTTTTGATTCTGTAGAATGGGACTATTTATATCTAGTCCTCGCACACTTCGCAATGGGTGAAATATTCTTATCAAGGATACAAGCCATTTACAATCTGCCCACAGCCAGAGTTAACACACATTCGGTACTGTCCCCACCCTTTACATTAGAGTGCGAGACTAGACAAGGTTGTCCTCTCTCCCCACTTCTGTTTGTCCTAGCCATTGAGCCTCTGGCCTGTGCCATTCGTAGCCACCCTGAAATAATTGGTCTTACGGTAGGTAACACATCATACACAACTCCTATGTACACGGACAACCTCCTCCTCCCTGTAGCTGATGCCCACTGGTCTATACCTCCTTTACTATCTCTCCTAGAGTCCTTTCATACATATTCTGGTCTCAAACTGAATCAGACCAAGACCGAGCTAATGCCCCTGAATAAGTACTGCACCCAACAGATGGCGGAGAGGTCTGACCTTCTTTGGGCCCCAAAAGGGATTACCTACCTGGGGATAATACTGTCTCCCTTCCTCCCTTGATACAATCTGGCAAATTAATATCCACCCCCTTCTTTCCTCCATCAAAATAGAATTTGATAGATGGAAGCTCCTTAGACTTACTCTGGCAGGCAAAATTGCCGCCATCAACATGGTCATGGCTCCAAAACTCTTTTACTTACTTATGCATATCCCCATTTGTCTTCCCAAAACTGGTACTTGGTCATCGATAAATTAATAGGACACTTTCTATGGGAAGGCACCAAACCTAGATACAGTCGAGCCAAACTGGTCCCACTGGAAACACGGAGGCTGGAACCCTCCTTGGTTAGAGGGTTACCATCAGGCCTTTCTCTTGGCCCAGATGGTCAAATGGATGGCCCTCACCTACCCACTTTCCTCAGTGGCTCCAAATAGAGTTAGACATCTCAGGAACTTTTCTCCTCCTCACTCTTATTCACATGCCCCAATAGTAAATCCAGACCTCCCAACAGTTTAAATCCAACACTTACCTCCCTACGATAGAGGCCTTGAGAGCCAATTGGTATGTCATTCATTGAGATTGAAGATGGACCTGTCCCGACATACACATCCCCTTTGGCAGAACCCAGCCATTATGATTGGGGGCTATTGGATTTGGTGGAAACACTGGGCCAAGAAGGGGATCTCCACCATTGGAGATGTAGTGAACCCCAGGTACAACGCAACATACCCATTTCATTACTTCCAGCAGAAGTTGATATCCCTCAGACTGAGTTTTGGAGATACCTACAGCTTAGAGAAGCCCTAAGACCTATTCTGCCCCCCCCCCCAACACAAGGCAACCCTTCTGTTTTATACTCTTGGATTAAAAACCCGAAAGGCTTGGCAGGACATATCTATGCACCCTCAGGGACTCCTTACCCTCTCAGTCTGAAGACACTAAACATAAGTGGGAAAAAATGTTACACCTCACAATCACCTCCGACGCTTGGGACTGGGCATGGATGATGGACACACACAAATGGTTGAGAGATGCTAGATCATGTCTAATACAAAATAAAATATCCCACTTGTGGTATAAAACCCCTCTGAATCTCTATAAAGCTAAGCTTCTGGACTCCGATAAATGCTGGAGATGTCAGGCTCCGGCAGGAGATTTGATGCACATACTGTGGTCCTGCCCATTAATTCAGCCTTTATGGCAGTCAGTGTGAGATGTGGCTTCCAAAGTACTAAAGCTCCAAGTCCCTCTCTGCCCTCTTTTTTATCTCCTGGGTATTACTACCGATCTTCCTAAGATCTCTTACCTGGAATACAAATAGCTCACCCTTCTGGCAATGCAAACCAAGAGAGCCCTGCTTTGTAAATGGAGATCTTCCATGGTCCCCACATTGATGGAAGTGCTGGCTTCTCTTTCGGCAGTGGCTAAATTGGACAGAATCTCACATCTTCAAAATACCCACTCTCTAAATTTAGACTCTGTTGGGCCCCTACTTAAGTTATGTTCACCCTCAGACGGGTATGGATGATTACCCTCTTAACCTGACGGACACAGCTGGGTCAATATCTTGCTAATCAAGTGTAAGGATGACTGGAAAACTGAGGTACCTACTCCCCGGAATTATCTCCCCTCCACTTTAGTAAGACCTTCCACCTATCCCCTATAGATGCACAAAAGTCAAGCCCTTCGAAGGTCTTACTTTATGCAATTACCGGCTCTACTTTGTTGTATTGCCTTATAATTGTTACTTATGTTATGAACCTGAGCCTTTGGGATTGCTTGTGTTCCTCTGTTCTGCCTCTAGATAATGGCCAGAGATTGCAGAACATATACACACTCCTAGCTAGACTCCTTTCATGTTGCCGTGAAAATGATTAGAGCGACTTGCACAGATACGGAAGAATTGACTCATGTGCCTATGTCCAGCAAACCCTGTCTTGAAGCTCAACCCTCCGGAAGTACATTTATGTATAAATGATTGCATACTGTTATAAACAATGACAGCACACTGCTAAAAACTGGAATGTTTTAGGTCTTTCTTATTCGTCCTGATCATCCCATAATAATAGTCCTCCCTGTTACCCTTATCCTTCACTAACTAACTACAGATGGGTGGAACACAAGCTCTGTTTCCTTCCTAATGGGTAGACCAGAATGGATATGGATCCTACCTGAAATTCCTGTATACGGATTTGTATGTAACCTGTTGATTCTTTTCCCTTTCCCTTCCCTCCCTGTAGTGATTTAGTTCCTCCTTTCTCCCCCTTTCCTGCCCTTTCCCCATAAGATAGGTAATGTTTAATGTTTTAAGTATATGTACTCTGCTTTACTGTCATAGGCCTTGGCCTTGTGGATGTAAGTTTGTAAATTTTTCTTGTTAAAAATTAATAAAACGTTACAACAGAAAAAGTACTGGATCCAGGACGGAGCCCTGAGGAACCCCAGAGCAAATGGGAATACTGCTGGAGAGGGAGCTGCTGATCATGACATGCTGGTATCTATCAGAGAGGTAGCTAAAGAACCAGGAAATGGGACCACCAGAGAAGCCAAGTTGGTGGAGAGAGTTGAGTAGAAGGGGATGACAGACAGTGTCTAAGGCTTTGAGAGGTCAATGAACACTGCTACTGCAAGGCTGCCAGAGTCGAGCAGCATGCAGGTGTTGGGAGAATTCAGGAGATCCATGATTGTACTGTGTCCTGGTGGAAACCATGCTGCTCTGGACACATAATGTCGTACTTGGTTAGGTATTCAGAGAGCTGGATCAACACCACTTTTTCAAGGGCTTTAGAGAGTGGGGGGAGGATGGAGATGGGCCGGTAATTGTTGGGGGTGGACCGGTCCCCACTCTTATGTATGGGTGTCATTTCATCAGTTTTTCAAGCATTTGAGACTGACCCAGGCACAGAGACCGGTTTAGAAGGTCAGTCAGGGGGACTAGGACTTCGTCCAAGACCATACGGAGGATGCTGGAGTTGGGGGGGTCACTGCTGGGGTTATTGCTGTCTAAGACTTTTAGCAGTGTGACCTGGCTTCTTGGGGGGATAGGGTATGCAGGTAGAATGGTGGGCGATGCAGGACCGGAGGGAGAGAGGTGGGGATTGGGTCAAAGAAGCTGCTGGGGAGGACCGAGCTTAGGTCAGAGGAGGCAGTGTTAAGGCAATCGGCTATAAGGAGTGGATCTGTGGTGGGGGTGCCATTGATAGAGAGCTGAGATGGTGGGGGGGGAGTGGGACTTCCCATTTAGCTCTTTCATATTATCCCAGAAGGTCCGGGCTGAACCCCAAGTGGAAGTGAGGGTGGTCTGGTAGTGCTCTGCCTTGGCCCGCCTAATGGCCCAAGTGCACTTAATGTGTTCTGCTTCATAGGCCTGTCTGTCAGACACCTTTCCAGATTCTACAGCAATGTGCCAGAGATTATCTCTGTTTTTGAGTCTCTGGAGAAGGGGTTGGGTGATCCATGGGGCATTGCATTTTTTTGGAGCAGATCCTGGTGAGGGGGGCGAAAAGGTCACAAGCCTTACAGAAGGCATTTGTGAAGTGGTCAAGAGCTGAGTCAATGTCAGGGACACGCTGGACAGGGGACCATGATGCTTTGCATTACTGAGGTATGTGCAATCATGTTTTCTTTAAAATGTGGCTGTCCGGACAATATCATCCGGGATAACACATACCTCAGTGGCATTTGCTCTGGGGTTCTTCTGTAAACCTATATTGCTTCTTATTCCTTCCATTAAAATGTACACCTCATATATTTTCCTAATAATGTATGCCTTCCTTAGAACAGAAACTAAAACAAATCTTACTACTTACAAATCATTGTGTTATTTCTCCACACCTCCTAACAATTCCACACAACTTCTCTAACTTCATTATGCAGTTGTGGTGGATCTGACCAGATTTGCTATAAAATCTGCTCTCATGACATCCAGGACCCTTGCCTTTGTGTGCTTTGATTCCACCACTATCCTTATATTAAACCACATTGTATGGTGATCACTGGTCCTAAGCTGACCTCCGCCTTGATGCCTGCATCACTGTTCCTGTTGATGAGTACCAGGTCTAGTATTGCTCCATCACGAGTGGGCTCACTGACTAGTTGGCTGAGGAACACCTCCTGCAGATAGTCCATAATATCATCTCTGTTTCTAGCTGAAGCCACTGCTGGAAGGCTCCAATCTATTTTCAGCAGGGACTTACCTGGTGGCATATGCTCCTATCTGCCAACATGTCTCCCCCCCAAGGGTAGTCAGCACAGCAGGGCACCAACTGCTGCAAATAGATCTGGTTCCAGTTCAAGCAGGCACATTGCCACTGTGGGGCCTGTGGAGGGTCTGACCTTTAGGAACCCAGCCTGCAGTATTTCCACATTTTCTCCCCATCTGTCTCTAAGTTACTGGCCTGTGGAAGTCACTAAAGCATGCATGTCATCCGCCAACATATCAACACACACGGAGCCACTCCTTGGTGCACAGTCACCTGTTGCCATCAAGCACTGAAGCAGGGCACCCTGCCTCTCCCCTTGAGGAGGAGGCAGAGCAACCTATAGGATGCTTGATCCTCATCCCCCCACCCTGCATTCCAGGCCCAACAACTCTGACTTTGACAATAAGCAGCATATACTCTTCACAGAAGATATTCCGCAAATATCTGCAAACATGGTGGTGGTTAGAGCGCATAACTACCAGCAGCCCTCAAAGTTTACGCATATGTCAAGATTCAGTGATGTCATTAAGGGTGAGCAAGTATCCTGGCCATAACTTCGGTTCAGCTTCTAATGGAAGGTACAATTGTTTGCTTCACCTTCGGGGCTGAATCACTTTGGCTCCCAGTGCAATATTTACCATAGGGAATAAAACACACTACAGAAAAGGGGAGAAAAGTCTTGAGGTCAGCAATGGCCATGAATTACTATAGCTTATGCATGGCAGGTGGTGCTGGATAAAGTGTTTACTAGATTTTGTTGGGTGGGGGCTCTAGCTCACAACCAGGCCAGTCATAGCACACACTATCTGTCATGAAAACTGAGCTGTAACTGGATAAAGTGTTTCACAAGATTTTTGTGGTGTGTTCAATCTCCCTTCCGCAGGCAGGCCAGGAGTGGCACACACTGCCTGTCACAAAGACTAGTTGTATTTGGATAAAGTGTTTCACAAAATGTTTGGGGGATCAGGCAAGCTGCAGCTCGACAGCATCCTGTCCCTGAACCAGCAGCTCAGCCACTTAAGCCAACCACAAAGAATCACAAAACTAAAAAGTGATAAAGTTACGATTTGGGGCTTAGGCACCCATGCAGTCAAGAAAAGTGCCAAAAACTTTGTTTTGGAAGATTTGAGTACAAGAACAGAAACACAGAAACATAGACCTATATGGCAGATAAGGACTGCTTGGCCCACCTAGTCTGCCCATTTCCCTACCTACAGGATAAGCTGCAGATCCTAGTTAACCGACAGCCTACTTCTTCCTAACCCCCACCAGAATTACACTGTCTGTTCCATGCATTCTTGGATTCCCCCACTGTTTCTGACCCCATGACCTCCTCTGGAAGGCCATTCCATGTGTCCACCACCCTCTCCATGAAAAATACTTCCTCATGTTGCCCCAGAGCCGTCCCCCCTCTATCTTCAAATTTTGTCCCCTTGTTCTTACACATCTCTTTTTCTGAAAGCTGCTACCCTCTTGGACTTTGTTGATTCCGTTGAGGTACTTGAAAGTTTCTATCATGTCCCCCTTTCCTCGAGGGTATACATGTTAAGCTCCTTTAATTTCTCTTCATATGGCTTCTGGTGCAGACCCTGCACCATTTTAGTGCCCTCCTCTGGACTGCCTCCATCCTGTATATGTCCTTGTAGAAATGGGGTCTCTAGAACTGCACACAGTACTCCAGATGGGGTCTCATCAACTGTCTGTACAGAGGGCCAACAATTTCCATTTTCTGCCTGTGGCCTTCTCCCTATACATCCCAGTATCCCCTAGCCATCCTTACTGCCTTCTCACATGCTTGCTTACCTTTAGGTCATCTGATATGACTACTCCCAAGTTGCTTTTTATTTTTGTTGTTCAATGGCCTACGCAGCCAGTATAGTGTTATGCTTGTGCAACTGGATTAGTTAGGTTTTAGCTGTTCACACTGCCAATTCCAGAGGAATTACCACCCTGTAGGGGTACCAAAGGCAAGGAACCCTAGAAAAGGGTTCCACTCCTAGAGGTGCCACAGGACAAGTCCCGTGGCTAAAGGTACCTTAGGAAGGACCCCCAAAAAGAAATGTAGTACAAAGCATATAAGCAAGCAGGAGCTGTGATGTTGTAGTAGAATAAAGCATCAGGCAGCTTGATAACATAGTGAGATGCTCAGGGTTTTGTAGCATGATTCTATGTTTGCATTGAGAATGAGGGGACCTCAAGGAGGAGGTCCTAAAGGAGGCAGTCGTTCGACCACTCCTAAAAAAACCTTCACTGAATCCGGACTGTCCAGCTAACTACAGACCTATCTCTAACCTCCCCTATTTGGGTAAGGTTATTGAAAAGGTAGTTGCACTGCAACTGGACGACCATCTTACAAATCATAATGTCTATGATACTCTTCAATCAGGATTCAGGAAAAGACATAGTACTGAGACTGCTCTTGTCCGGATTCTAAATGATCTCCGATAGCGTAGGGATCAAAAGGCTTGTACTATTCTAGTCCTTCTTGATCTCTCTGCTTTCGACACTGTGGACCATGGTGTGTTTTTGAATGCTCTGCGGCTCCATTGTGGACTGTCTGGTACGGTCCTAAAATGGTTTCAATCTTTTCTCACAGGGTGGAGACATAGGCTTGTCACTGGAATTTATTCCTCTGATGCCGTCTCCTTGCCTTGTGGGGTTCCATGAGGGTTCATTTTGGCACCCATGTTGTTCGCTGTCTACATGCTGCCATTAGAGACATTATTAGGCAATATGGTCTGGGTTTTCACTGCTATGCAGATGACACCCAGCTATATTTGTCCTTTAGCCCCGGCAAGTAGATGCAGTTTCTAAACTTAACAACCGTCTATCTGAGATCAGTGATTGGATGAGTGCCAGCTGGCTAAGGTTAAACCCGGATAAGACTGAGGTGTTGGTGGTGGACCCAGGTCGTCGTAGGCGGGTTGTAAGGCTGGTCTTCCTGCGGCATATGGATCGATGGGCCCAGCTCTCAACCTCAGACGGTCGTAACCTAGGCGTTATTATTGACGACAGTTTGACGCTGAAATTCCAGGTGTCATCTGCCATCAAATCCTCTTTACCATCTGAGGAATATCGCTCGGGTGAAACACCTTGTTCCTCCGGCTGACCTCCCGACATTAGTCCATGCCTTTGTTACTTCTCGCCTTGACTACTGCAATGCCCTGTACCTAGGGATGCCGGGGGTTGATATCACCACTTGCAGCTGGTGCAGAACGCTGCAGCCAGGCTTTTGACGGGGACATCAATAAGGAATCATATTACGCCTGTGCTGCGCGAACTGCACTGGCTGCCGGTTCAGTGGCAGATCACCTTTAAGGTCGTTTTACTGACCTATAAAGCCCTACACAAACAGGGACCGCAATATCTGCAAGATCTACTTGTTCCCTACCGTCCCTCCTGCTCACTCAGATCCACCGACGAGGGATTGCTAGAGGTTCCCAGGGTTCGTTTAAAAACATCTGGGGCACGAGCGTTTTCTTATGCTGCCCCTACCCTGTGGAATTCTCTACCTCGTCGGATACGAAGCTGCCTGACCGTCGAAAGCTTTAAATCAGAGTTCAAAACATACTTATTTCAAAAGGCTTATGGGGAGTAGTTATTGCACTGATTTGAAATTGGAATTATATTTTATTGTTGTTTGTTACGTTATATGTATGTTTTATATGTATTTAATTATTGTACAGCGCTTTGATTTCGAAAAGCGCTTAAAAATAAACTTTTACTTACTTACTTACTTACTTACTTACTTACCTTCTAAGGAGAGCAGGAACGGCAGGGACACTATCCACCTCCATCCAACAGTGGAACCTACCTAAAGAAACTAGCGAACACTACTATGCTAACTAACAGTTATGACCTGAGGCATGGAAGAGAGAAAAAAAACCCTATGAGGAGGAAATCTCTGGTGATCCAAGGCCTAGGTCGTCTTCCCTCTAGGCTTGGGATATTTTATTTAGTGACAGCTCTGCTGCTGCAATTTGGAAACCCAATTAAAGGGAGGTGGAAAACATTCCAATTTAGAGGAAAGCTCTCACTCAATCCCTCTAGCGGGAATGCTGTGGAAGGTTGCGAGAGTGCTCTGCAACATTGGGGGCAACCAAAGGGGGAGGAGGAGAGCAACGACTGCTGAGGCACTCACCTGGCCTACTCGCCCTAAACACAAACTAGGTGAACCAGAGGCAGTCATAGGGAGAATGCGGTGAAGGTGCCTTGCTAGGGAAACCACTAAAGCCAACTGATAACCATTATAGTGGAACCACTAGAGCCAAAGGAGATCAGAGTTACCACCCTTCACAGCTAGTTTTAAATGCTACACCAGGAGCTGCTGTCACATCAGCCAACAGCTAAAGCCAAGCCCGGAGCGAGGACATTACCAACTATGGCCCAGGTGAGAAGGATCCCGCCCAGAGGGGGCACACTCAAGATGAAGACTTAGAATGCAGAGTGAGGCGTCAGCTGCAGAGGACCCTGCACCAGAATGGTATGGCTGGCATGCCCCAGAAACTGATAAGAAGCTGAAAACTGGTGAGCAGCTGAATGAGCACTGGTGTGCTGAGACCTTATGAGCATTAAGTGCCAACACCTTGCAAAGGGTGGATGCAGTAGTGAGGCAGCAGACATCCCAGAGGCTAGCCAAGGGGATGGTGGTAGGTATGAAGCAATGATTGTGTAAGCAAGAGTGGACTTGCATGAGGTCAGTAAGTAGTAGTAATAATTGGACCTGCACGTACGTCTGCAAAATGTAGTAGCAGAGGAGCAGCACTGTAAACAGTGGGGCAAGACAGACAGACATTCTAAAAGCTAATAGAGGTGACACATACCCTGAGGATTTTTCGGCGGTGGAGACAGGCTTTAGAACAGAAATAATTAGCCCCACAGGGCCACGACTTCCCAAACACCTCCAAGTCCCTGCTGTAGGAAAAACAAGAAAGTGATGGAAGGGCCAAGACCCACATGCAGGTATTGAAAATAATTTACAGCATCAGCAGTAGCTTTAGCTGACCTCAGTGGGTAACAGGGTGTACAAACATAGAAGCAGCATCTGTATTGAGTACACTGAGTTGTAAACTTCAAGAAACATAGAAAGAAAGGAGACACCATGCTCTGAAGCAGCTATCACCTGGCACTGCAATGAAACTGCAGCAATGAGGAAGTAGAATGAGTTGAGAGAGCATGAATGAGCTGCTTAGCTAGGGTTCAGAGTGAGTTTGAATCAGGTGAAAACAAAGTGCAACATGGAGGGCAGCTATGGCGGAGCTGAAACACACAGATCATGGTTGCAGTTGCATTGCAAGTAATTTGAGTTGTGAGTAACTGAGAGCAAGTAATATGAGCACTGGAGTAGCCATATGCTAGGAGCTTAGAACAAAGGCCCCAAAAGACAAAACCAAAACACACAAACATTGAAAGCAGGGAACAAGGCCCAAAACAAAAACAAAGACACACAAAAAACACAGAAAGCAAGGGCAGAAAGAAGCACACAGCCGGAGGCAAAATACAAACCAGAAGCAGGAAAACAAACACCAAAGTCCAGCACAGACAAACACAAACAGCAAGGTGGGGGGTGAAGGCCCCAGGGCAGGCCCCAGCCAGCTCAGAGAACAGACCAACAGAGCCTTTGGCTGGCAAAGAAAAAGTGCTTTAGAAGGAGACTGAGAGGAACTGCTTATCTAGCTCAGTAAGTGGGAGTGGCTGGCCGCTTGTCCATTGAACTACAGACCGAGCCTTTCAATTGTTACTACCCCCCCCATTGTGTACTCTTCCCCTGGGTTTTTGTTTCCTAGGTGCATTACTTTGCACTTCTTTGCATTGAATATAAGCTGCCATAAATTGATCATTCCTCCAACCTTGCCAATTCTCTTCTCTTCCTTTCTACACCACCCCCCTTTTGTGTCAACCCTGTTGCAGATCTCTGACTCATCTGTAAAGACAGCACTGGACTACTGCATCCAGGCATGCCCCGGGCCCTTCTCCCCTTCCCCCTGCTTGCCTTCACAATGTTGTTTTTTTTCCCTTCTCTTTCCTTGCCTAATAAAATCTGTGGAACTACAGTGGCAGCTCACAAGGTAACTCCAAGAAACTGCTCTTCACAACTTGGTGGACTTTGGCAACCTTTTTCTGTGTTTCTGGCAAAAGAGCAAAGACAGCACAGTACCCACACAGCAAGTCCTTCCTTCCTGGGCAAAAGAGCTGTGGCACACACACAGCCAAAGAGCACTGTGTTTTGCTGAGATTCCAAATTCTGATTGGTTGCTAAAGGTCAGGTGGCTGCCAGAAAGTCTTGAACATGTTCAGTGTATTTATAGCCGCGTAATGCCCACAAAGCACCAAAGAGCCAAGTGAAGACATCAATCTCCAAATTGGCTTTGGCAGGGCAGAAGCCACTGAAATTCAGCAGTTCACTGAATGCCTCTTTGGCTTTGCACTCACCCTTAGATTTCATGCTTCCACATGCATGTTGTTTACTTTGTAATGTTTTATTACTGTTGTGTGAGTTTGTAAAACAGTTTTTGTGTCGCGTCTCTCTCTCTCTTTACATTTGTTGGTGGTCCTTGACAATAGAGTTTGCCTTTAGGGGCAGACCAGGTTGTCCTGGTGCACCCTTCCCTTCCATCAAGATGGTGTGCTCAGAAGGAGGGGGGAAGGAAGGAGGGCCAGGGATAGAAACAATAGTCAGGCAACAGGAATGGGAGGGGCAAGTGGAGGTACATAATGGACAGCACAGGGTTCAGCCACTTTTGCTGGAGTTTTGATCCTATACTAAACTGCAGCACATCAGATTAGCATATTAATTTGGGAGGTTTGTGCACCAGGTAAAGAGGTAAGAAAAACATACAACTAATGGTTTGATGAAGTTTGAGATTAAAAAAAAAAGATAGAAAGGGAAACAATAAGTGGGTAGTAAAGTGGAAGAAGTCTGTGTAATTAAAAAAAAGAGAAAAAGAAATGCATTGTTTTAAAAGTTTATTTGCAAATTTACAGTGATAACAAGGCTGTTGTAGAACAGTTGTGAAGTACTGAAGAGTGGTGGTGAATTGTACATCATCAGTTTGGGGGGTTGCTCTGAATGTAGCAGTCTTTTGCCCTGGTGGACCTAGCAGAGGAGGAGGAAAAAAAGCATGGGTTTCAGGTTTATTTGCAGAGTTACAGCAAAAACAAGGCTGTTGTAGAGCAGATGTGAAGTGTTGAAGAATGGTGCTGAATTGTGCATCGCCAGTTTGGAAGGGGGTTTTGCGCTGAAGGCAGCAGTGGTTGCCCCAGGTGGGCCTAGCAGAGGAAGAGGCAAATAATGTATGGGGCTCCAGTTATTTGCAGAGTTATAGGGAGAATAAGGCTGTTGTAGCAGATGTGACGCATGGAAGAATGGTGGTGAATTGTCTATCGCCATTTGAAGGGGGTTGCACTGAAGGCAGCGGTGTTTGCCCGATGTGGGCCTAGCAAGGCAGATTGAGAGGTTTAATTTAGGGAGGAGATAGCATGGGGGCCAGCAGCGGGCCTCGCGAGAAATGGCAAAAAGCTGAGCAAGTGATCAAAGAAGGGAGACAAAAGCTGCAGCACTGAGCATTGGCCTGAAAGGCCTGGGGACTGGGGGTTGCTTGCTCATCACCTAGGAGGAGGTTTAGTTTGCGTGGGAAGGCCTGACATGCAAGGATAGCATGGGGACCAACGATGGCACGTGGCATGATGTCACATGCATAAAAGAGCAACCATGGAAACAGGGTCAAAAAAAGGAAGTAAGTGGGGCCAATGAAGGGCTCTACATGGGGGGTACCCTGTAGGACTGCAAGGTGGAAAAGACCTGGGGAAGAGACAGTCGATCGGAGGTTTGGCCGCTTGGGCTACTGGGAGTAGCAAATACGCATGGCATGACGTCACACACCCAAAGGACCATGCGGTCTGAACAAAAAAGGGAATGGCAACGCTGCTGCATGCCTCAAAAGGGCAGACAAGTGAGATTAAAAGCACATTATGGGGTGGCAGCCTCAAGCTGGCATGGTTACAGTAGACAATGGGGGTATGCAGTCAGAGGCCAGCGAGGGCATGTAGGGGAGAATGTGCAGGCCAAAAGGCCACAGGATATGGTGAAAGGAGGGTGAAAGGTTGCAGTGTGGCCACAGGTGGCCAGAGGCTGGCTGGGGGCACAGAAAGAGACATTGGGCCTGGCAGAACAGGAGCATGGCGGCGGAAGCCAGGAGGCATAAAAAAAAAAAAAAGTCTAGGGCCCTAAATGGGATGAGGCCACGTGGCACAGCCAGACAGAAAATGGAGCGAAGGGGAGGGGGAATGGATAGGCCCAGAGGACCTGCAGCCAGAGGCATATGAGGGCATGCGGGGGAAAAAGATGTGTAGGCCTGGGAGGCCACAGGAGGGGCAAAAGGGCTACAGCTTTCTTTAGGTGGGATGCAAGGCAGGTGGCCTTTGGAAAAAGGAGCACCGGGGAGCCACGAGGCAATGACGCGCAGGGAGAGGCCAGGTGACTGGTGAAAAAGGGCCAGGCCATACAGCAGGATGTCACATGCCAGGTGGGTCGGGCAATGGAAGGAGACCCAGGAAAGGACGGCGGGGAACAGGGATGGATCAGGGAAGCCAGGAGTATAAAAGGGGCAACAAAGAGGCACGTTTGTCACCATCAGGGGCTGCCCGTGGGGGAAGCGGGCCTGGCCACTTGGGATACTGCCCCAGGCAGAGTTTTAATAATGGAATTTTCTTTTTCTTTTCTTCAGTGTTTTCACAGTTTGCAAGAAGCAAGGAACATGGCACCCAAGAAGAACAGGCCTTCGGAAGAAGACGACTACAGGGCTATAGTGGAGCTGGCGGAAAAAGCCAATAGAATGTGGGAGTTGGTGGAAGGGAAGGAACCAGGGAGATCTGGGGAGAAATGTAAGCAGTGAAGGGTAAAGTGGGCAGAGGGAAACGGCCAGCTGAGTAGCCACACAGCCCAACCAGGGTACAACCACTGACAGTGGGACCTACCAAGGCGGCTAGTCCAGTACCTTTGCAACCAGTAGACCCGGTACCATCAGTACCTCTCCAGAACCAGGTTGTAGTTCCCCCAGTGGAGCCCAGACCAGATTCCCAGTGCACAGTGGTTCCCCCACAGCCTCTAGTAGGGCAACCAACCCTGCAACCAGGGGGAAACATACTGGGGCACCAGGAGGACAGCAGGCAGCAAGGAGCGGACAAGGCCACAGGTAATGCACCCGGCTCTGTTGGTGACAGCATCAAAGAGTACATAAGACAAATTGTTTCGGCACTTGGCTCAGGGGGTTTGGGCCAGATGGAGTCAGCACTGGCCAAGATTAGGGTAGAAAAGGAGGTGCTGAAAGGAAAAGAAGGAGGAGTAGAAAAAGAGGGAAAAAGAACAAGGGAGATAGGAACTCCTGGGATGAGAGTGGGGGAACATGTCCCGTTAATCACAAAAGAAAAAATATGGAAGGGAGAGTATGTGGATATTTTCACTTTAGTAAGCCGGGAAGCGGCAGCAAAATACGAGGAAACAGAGAATATAGGAAAGAGTGAAATGGCAGCAGCAGTAGTTTTGTTAGGCAAGAAAGAGGAGGACAAATTCACCAAAGGAAAGACCTGGGAAGGGTGGTTTGTAGATTTCACATTCTCAGCCATAGTATTGGAGAAGAGGCCTGAGCTGGGCATCCCACTCATCACATACTCCTTGATAATAAAGAGAGCTAAAGCAAAAGGAGATGTGGGGTGGATATACTATGATGAATTCTTTTCGGCAGAGGATGACAACATATGGGGATGTAAGATGGGACACGAAACAGCTAGACTTGTGGACAGGCTATGTAACTGATCAGTCCATGCCTGAGGGAGAGTTTGGAAAAAAAGGTACCATGCCACAGAGATGTTGCTGGGCTTACAACAGGGCCTTTTGTTCCTGGCCACAATGCCATTTCCGGCACGCATCCTCAAAATGTGGGGGATCACACCCAGTGAGCAGGTGCAGGACGACATGGGTTCAGGGAGTCCAAGGGTCTGGGGGGCAAGGGTCAGGTTAACAGCTTTTTCGTGAAGGACAGGGATATAAAGGCAGACATGGAATAGAGGGGAGGGGCAGGGGACATGCAAGTAGGGAGTCAGAATCACTGATCAGCAAGGCCAGACGTCGGGAGACCATGGTGGAAAAATGAAATGAAGACAAGGGAGCAGTTTAAAGAAGCTAGAACCCCCATCAGGATAGAGGCATGGAAAGAATGGTTAAGACAGATACCTGGATAGGAAAAACAGTGGAGATGATTAAAAATGTTTTTACGCAGGTTTTTAAGGTGCAGTGTGAGGCCCAAGGCAAGTCAGAGAGGCGAACAATCTGGGTTCAGTAAGAGGGAGGAAGAAATGTTAAGACAAAAAATAGAAAGGAAAAGGCAGCAGAGAGAATAGAGGGACCATATGATATCCTCCCACTACAGAATATGAGGATTTCTCAACTGGGTTTGGTCCCCAAAAAACAAGAAGGAGAATACAGGATGATTCATCACCTATCCTTTCCGGAAGGTGATTCGGTGAATGATTTTATCAGCGAGGAATATAGTAAAGTGACATATTCCACTTTGGAAGATGCAGTCCGGATTATCCAGGCAACTGCGGATGCATGGATGGCAAAGACAGACATAGAGTCTGCTTTCAGATTACTTCCAGTTAGAAAAGAGGACTGGGACCTGTTGGGGTTTAAAAATTGGGGGACAGTACTATTTTGACAAAGCCATGCCCATGGGTTGCTCTATAGCATGTGCGACATTCGAAGCATTCAGCACATGTTTGCAGTGGATATTTCAAGAAAGAACTGGTTATAAAACAGTGATTCACTATTTGGATGATTTCCTTTTTATAGGCAGTGGGAGAAGAGACACAGAAAAAATGTTAGCCAGTTCCCAAGAGCTGTGTAAAGAACTAGGGGTTCCATTGACACCTAAAACAGAAGGGCCCAGTAAAGTGTTAGAATTTCTGGGTATTGAGATAGATGCTCCGGGGGAAATATTTCGGCTGCCAGACAAAAAAGTAAAAAAACTGAAGGAACTGATTCAGATACATACCAGTAGAGGAAGAGTACAATTAAAACAGGTACAACAAGTATTGGGACATCTGAACTTTGCATGCAGGGCTATTGTGCCAGGGAGGGCTTTCACCAAAAGGTTAGCAAGGGTTACAGCCAGAGTGACCAGACCACACCATTGGGTAGACCTGACAAAAGGAGTCAAGGAGGGTTTTAAAGTATGGGAGGAATTCCTGAGGGAATATAATGGCTGCTTCTTTTGGCAGGAGGAATGGGTGTATAACACAGACCTCGATCTTTACACAGATGCAGCTGGGGGCCTAGGCATGGGGACTGTCTGAGGGGCAGATGGTTTCAGAACCGTGGTCATCAGACTGGGTGAGGGACAGTAAGGTAAAAGACATAACATTGTTAGAGATCATGCCCATCTGGGCATGCACCCTGGTGTGGGGGAAAGAATTACGGGATCAGAAAGTGACATTTTGGTGTGACAATAGAGCAGTGGCAGAGGTCCTGAACAACAGGGGAGCCAGGTCAGAAACAGTCATGCAAGTGTTGTACCTGCTGGTGCTAAGGGCATTGCAGTTGAACATGTCATTCAGAGCGAAACACATAGAGGGGGTACACAACACCCTGGCTGACAGCCTTTCCCGTCTGCAGCTGGATCATTTCCAGAGGCTGGCATCTACAGCGGAGGAGCAAAAAGCACCCATATCAATGAACATATGGGATGTTGGCAAGAAGGAACAGAACTGTTGTTCCGCAGTTCATGGGCACCATGGACTCTGAGGGCCTACGATGGGGCCTGGCGAGTGTTTCAAACATTCTGGGCATATGGAGGTAAGTAGGCCGCTCACAGAGGAGCAATTGGGGAAGTTCACCGAGAGCAATGGCAAAAGGCACAGCCCACACCACAATGGGGTCTACTTGGCAGGGATTAGTGTTATTTGCAGTCTAAAAGGATGGAAGGACCCGACAAAATCAATGTTCATTAGAAGAATGATGCAGGGATGGGGTAGGTTAAAACAAGGGACGGTGGATAATAGAAGACCAATAGGGGAACAATGGCTGGCAAAACTAAAAGGCGTGTTAACAGCAATATGCAGATCAAAGGCCGAGGCCCAGCTATTTCACACGATTTATGTTATAATGTTTGCAGGGGCCATGAGAGTGAGTGAGGTGGTAGGCCATGGCAGGCAAGACAAGGAAGGGGGATTAGAATGGGAAGATATAAGATGGGGGCTGAAGGAGATACAGATCAGGATTAAGAGGTCAAAGATGGATCAAAAGGGACAGGGTTGCATGGTAACACTAAAGAAACTTGTAGAGGGCGCAGAGTGCCCAGTGCAGGCTTTGTGGGCTTTCACCTAGAGCATGGGAATAGGACAGGGAGATTATTTCTGCATGGGGATGGAAGTAGGGTCTAAGTTATCAAGTCACAGCATTGCTCAAGAAAGGCATACAATTCCTGGGGGAGAATCCGATCAATTATTCCTCCCACTCCCTACAGATAGGCGCTGCCTCACAGTGGGCAGCGGCAGGCGAGACGGTGAATAATATTTTGGAAAAGGGGCGCTGGCGGTCTGCCAGTTATAAGAGATACATTCGAACACTGCAGTGTGGAGACTAATGTATCACCTATGTTTTGTTACAGATATGAAGCCACATTGTGGGGGGCAGGGAGAGGTGATATCATGGTAAAAAACTAAGACCATATATAAAGAAATCTATTTTGTTTAAACCCTATAGGAAGAGGGAGGAGCATGGAAATCTGGATCTGCGGCCACTCTGATATTTATTGGGCAGAAAGAAGAGCTGAGAAAAAGGCTGGGGGAAAGCAGCTTTGCCAAGATGTGAAACAATGTAGGTTGGTTTAGCGTGGTATCCGGGGGATGAGATGGGCACAACTGCTCCCCACCTTGAAAGAGCTAAAGGAGCGGTGACCCATTCCAGACTTAATTATTATACATTTAGGGGGTTATGACCTTGGGGGCAAGCCATGGGTGGACACATACTTGCAGATAAAAAGGGACCTAGAAACAATACTGCAGTGGTGGCCTAGGGTAAGTCTTGCCTGATCGGATATGATACCAAGGAGGGTTTGGAGACAGGAGCACAACCATAGAGCCGTGGATAGGGCCAGGAGAAAGATGAACAGAAGGGTAGGGACACTGGTAAGAAAAATGGGAGGACAAGTAATACTGTGGGATGTGGAACAGTGGGTAGAAGATTTCTACAGGTCAGATGGCATGCACCTGTCAGATCTAGCCACAGACATGTTTAATACAGAAATGATGGGTTTTATAGAAGCATGGAGGAGGCATGCAAAAAACGGAAGATAAAAAAAAAAGTGAAATATAAATAAAAAAGGGGAGAAGAGAAGGATTAGGAAGGAGGTTTCCCTGAGGTATGGGAGAACAATACCCTAAGTGAGGAGAAAGCCAGTCATCCAACGCAAGCTGGAGACCGCTAATGGGGAAAAAGGGGAGGGGGAAAGAAAAGGAATAAGACCAAAAGAGGAAGAAGCTGAAGGAAAAAGCAGTCTCGTTTTCACCACATTCTAACAGAAAAGGAGAAGAAGAAGGTACCCAGGTTTTCACCTGGGGGAGAAAAAGAGGGAGAAAGAGGGGTGATCAGGGATTGAGATATGGATGAAAATAAATGAAATTGTGAGAGATATAGTAATAAAAGATGATGAAACGGAACATGGAATTATGATGTATAAATAAATTAATTGTCAATCTGAGCACAACAACAAACAATGGTCTCTTGTCTTTTTGTGAGGGAAAAGGGGGGAATCCGGGACAAGTAGTTTTTTGTTTGACACTAATACTGCCAATTTAGATTTATATTATCATTTATAAATGCCTGTTACTACACTATAGGCTTTTGAAGTTTGTGGGGCATAATATCTAGCTGGAGAGTATAGCTGCATAATGGGTCCAGCTAAGTTTTACGATATCATACAGTTTGTAACTATAGATCTTTTTAGGAAACCTTTACTGGTTACTCTTTTGTACCATATATAGATGCTTTTGTAGTCCTATCTTGTGGTGTTTGTTGTTAATTTATAATTTCGTTAGCTCTTTAATCTGGGTTGGTGTTGCTTTTCAGTAACTCCATTCTTATACATTGTGACACTCAGAATTTGATTTAAGACCCTCTGCTCAAGTAGTTGTTATCTTATTCTGAAAGTATCTCTAAGTCAATTTAATTTATAGCAGTGGATCCTTTGTATGTCTTCTGCACTAAGCACCTCTGACCTTTAGACCCTCTCAGCTGAAGGTGAAATGGTACTATTAAGCTTCTCTGACATCTTGTTTTTTTTTGAGTATGTTGAACCAATGGGTATTTTTTCTGCTTTTTGCTGTGTGATCTAGGTGTTAAAAGTATTGGCTTTTCTAAATAACTGTTATTACGCTTCCGACGAAGGACTTGTTGGTCCAAAAGCTAAAGCACTTTGTTGTTTTTTTTTGTTACATCTAAGTTGGTCCAATAAAAGGTATCAAATCATTTGCTTCTGAATCTCTCTACAGGCATCAATCAATCAATCAATCAAACTTTATTTAACTAGGCAGTTACATCATTGATCAAGCTCATTTTCAAGATGGTCCGGACACATAGGACATATCGATTTCAGTAATACAACAGAACAAAGTACACCAGACATCAGTACAGCATGTAAAAGTATACAATGTCAGTAGGCATTGGAGCAAACTTATAATGTCAAATACAAACTTGCATGCACTTACATAGTCATTTCAGCGTGTACTGGTAGAGATCTGTATAGTAACATAGAAACATAGAAACATAGACTTTGTGGCAGATGGGACGCTAGGCCCATCTAGTCTGCCCATTTCCCTACCTACAGGATAGGCCGCAGATCCTAGTTAACCAACAGCCTATATCTTCCTGCCCCCACAAGAATTGCCTTATGTCTGTCCCATGCATTCTTGAATTCTCCCACAGTTTTAGACCCCACAACTTCCTCAGGAAGGCTGTTCCATGCATCCACTACCCTCTCTGTGAAATAATACTTCCTCACATTGCCCCTGAACCGCCTCCTTCTATCTTTAAATTGTCTCCCCTTGTTCTTGCAAGTCTCATTTTCTGAAAGATGCTACCCTCTTGGACTTTGTTGATTCCTTTGAGGTACTTGAAGAAAGTTTCTATCATGTAAGCCCCTCTCCCTTCTTTCCTCAAGGGGTATACATATTAAGCTCCTTTAGTCTCTCCTCATACAGCTTCTCTTGCAGACCCTGCACCATTTTAGTTGCCCTCCTCTGGACCGCCTCTATCCTGTCTATGTCCTTGCGGAGATGGGGTCTCCAGAACTGGACACAGTATTCCAGATGGGGTCTCACCAATTGTCTGTACAGAGGATAACAACTTCCTGTTTTCTGCTGCTGATGCCTCTCCCTATACATCCCAGTATACCCCTGGCCCTCCCTACTGCCTTCTCACATTGCTTGCTAACCTTAAGGTCATCTGATATGATTACCCCAGGTCCCTTTCCTGTTTTGTTGTTGTTACTACCTCCCACCCATTGTGTATTCTTCCCTGGTTCTTGTTTCCCAGGTGCATTATTTTGCACTTTTGCATTGAATCTAGCTGCCATCGTCTGACCA
The DNA here is from genome assembly GCA_016271365.2 of Neoceratodus forsteri. Taxonomy (NCBI): domain Eukaryota; kingdom Metazoa; phylum Chordata; order Ceratodontiformes; family Ceratodontidae; genus Neoceratodus; species Neoceratodus forsteri. The sequence goes on along the minus strand of CM028129.1, from coordinate 20,354,969 downwards.
TTTCTCCAACCTTGCCAAGTCCTTTTCATCCTTTCCACGCCACTTGTGTATCAACCCTGTTGCAGATCTTTGTGTCATCTGCAAAGGCATACTTTCTTCCAGTCCCTCTGCAATGTCACTGATGAGAGACATTAAAGGACTGGACCCAATACTGAACCCTCGGTACCCCACTAGTAACCGCCCTTTCTTCAGAGTGGACTCCATTTACAATTACCTTCTGTGTCCTGTTGTCCAGCCAATGTTTTACCAGGCTACCACCCTGGGACCCACTCCCAGGCTGGTTAATTTGACTAATAATCTTTGTGTGGGACTGTGTCAAATGCCTTGCTAAAGTCTAGGTAGGCCATGTCCACAGCCCCTCCCTGGTCTACTACTTTGGTCACCCAGTCAAAGAAATCTATTAGATTCATCTGACATGACCTTCCCTTTGTGAACCCATGCTGCCTTGGATCCTGCGCTCCACTGACCTCTAGGTACTCAACTATTCTTTCCTTCAGAGTGACTCCATCACTTTCCCTACCACAGAGGTCAGACTGACAGGTCTGTAGTTTCCTGCCTCTGTCTTGGTCCCACTTTTGTGAAGGGGAATCACATCCGCCTTCCTCCAGTCCTCTGGTACCACACCATCCTCCCATGATTTATTAAAAAGAGTAGCCAGTGGTTTCACTAGTTCCTTCCATAATTCTTTTAGAATTCTGGGGTGAATTCCATCAGGACCCATTGCTTTGTCCACCTTCAGTTTTAGGAGTTCTTGCAGAACCCTTTCTTCTGTGAAAGGACTGGGATCGACCCCCCTATCAAGAGTGCTTCTGTTAGTTGGATTAGGCACTTCCCCCTCCTCTTTTGTGAATACTGAGCTGAAATATTTGTTCAGTATTCCTGCTTTTTCACTGTCCCCCTCTGCCCACCCACCGTTCATTCTATTCAGCCTCACTATCCCTCCCTTTGTCTTTCTACGCTCACTGATGTACCTATAAAAGGTTTTATCCCCCTTCTTAACTGAGTTGGCTATCTTTTCCTCATTTTGGGCCTTTGCTATTCTGACTTCCCTCCCTGCTTCTTTCTGCCTTAACTGGTACAGCTGTCTGTCCTGCTCCTTCTGTGTTTCGTTATACTTCCGGAATGCTATCTTTTTCTTCCTGACTTTCACAGCCACCTCTCTTGAGAACCATAGTGGCTTTTTCTTTCGTTTTGATTTGTTTATTTGCTTCACACAAAGGCTTGTTGCCTCTGTGATGGCAGCTTTGATAATTCCCCATTGTTGCTCCACACCTCCTTCTAGCCTGTTTGCTAGTGCTTTTCTGAGGCACTCTCCCATCTTGCCAAAGTCAGCCCTCCTAAAGTCCAGTACCCTCACTTTTGTATGGCTTGACTCTGTAGCTGAGTTTAACATGAACCACACTGTCTGATGGTCACTTGTCCCCAGATGGCAACCCACTTCTAGATCTGAGATCCTCTCACTGCCCCTGTTTGAGAAAGTGAGGGGTCTAAGATTGCTCCCTCACGAGTGGGTTCCAAGAGCAGCTGTCTAATGCCCTGCCACCTGTAGGGCGTCAAGAATGGCCCTGCTCTTGGATGTGGCTGCAGCAAATGTGCTCCAGTTAACATCCGGCATATTCAGGTCTCCATCAACAGTATCTCCCCTTTCTCTGCCATTCTAAGAATGCCTTCCATCATATCCTAGTAGTACATAGGAAGGATCTGATGGAAGACACAAATGAGGGTAGGGGAAAGGGGAAAACAAGACACAAAAGGGAGAGAGAAGAGGGCAGCCTACTGTGAGGAAGGTTCCCAAGGGAAGATTAGTTCGGGGAAGGAGGGAGGACACTCAGGAAGGGGGTAGTTACATTAGTTAGGAGGCCAGCCAACAGGGGGAATAAGAAGGCCAGGGGATATCTGGGAGCTGGGGGTTGATCATTCCAGGAGAGTAGTGCTTATCTGAAGCAGTCACACGCCATTTTCAGGCATCTATAGAACAGCTGTCTGAATATGTAGGGGCTAGGCAGCAGAGAGAGTTTAAGTGCTTTTTTGTATGTTATTCCAGAGCATTGGTAGATAGGAGCTAATGGCCGTTGAGCAAAGATGTGTCCTGGTCTGTGGTGACTTAAGGAGGACAAGGGAGGAGTTCCTTAGGCCGTAGGCACTTTTTGAACAATTGAACAGGTCACATATATAGGGTGGTAGTTTGTTGGTCATAGCCCGGAAGAGCCATATGAGGGCGTTTCTTTGTCTCCTCATAGGGAGGGATGGCCAGTCTAGTGCTTGGTACAACAAGCAGTGGCGAGTCTGCACAGGCAGGCCAAGAAAAAATCTCAAGGCACGGTGATAGAGTGTATCTAGCTTTTGGAGCATGTGCTGGGGAGTGACTATATAGAAAGTTGGCATAGTCAATCAAGGGAAGAAAGGCATATTTCTATTGCCCACACCAACACAACTGGTGTTGCTGCACCAAAGAATAATGCAAGAAACAACTGCTAGACACTCTGCTACTGCTGCGGGTCCATTCTCCTGTGCTTCCATCACATTTGATGTTGCTGCTGCAACAAAGAAGCCTCTGATAAAAATACAAACTAAAATAATGTGGCAGGCATTGCTGCTTCTCCTATATCTATTATGTCCCTTTCTGATTTACTCTGTTGGCCAGAAATCAACATTTGCTGTATAACTCTCAGTTGGACACTTCTGCCAACTTCCAAAAAAACTTTGCCAGACATTGTTGCTTGTCCTGTATCTGTTTTTTCCATTTCTACTCTTCTCTATTAGACACGAATCAGCACATGTTGTATATCCCCCTGTTGTCCCCTTGTGCCTCCCCAAAAAAACAATTGAATGGACATGGCTGCTTGACCTGTATCTGTTATCTTTATCCCCTCCTGCTCTAATCTCTTGGCCAAAAATCAGCACTTACTTGATGTGTACCCCCAGCTGGCCTCTTGTGCAGACCTCTCAAGTGTCATGCATTGTGTGGGACATCCCACATTTGGCCTGATTTCCTAAATTAGGACCCACTGCCCGACAGCACTTGTCATTGCCCGCATTTATTAGCGGTCCATGGACACTTTAAAATGCTCGGCGTGTGCTACGGATGGGAGTGGTGCATGAGTCAGACACTGCTGCTGAGCTGCTGAAGGCAGCAAGTTAGTCAGCTAAGGCCCGATTGATCGCTGCGCGAGTCTGCTCCTCCACCTCCTCTCAGTGAGCCAATCAGGAAGTGCGTGGTGGCTTCAATGTGGTGGCAGACTGTGGCACTCTTGACGGCATGCTGCACACACTGTTGCAGAGAAGAGGAAGAGAGCTAGTTAAACATCTATGATCATCGCTGACCAGCCATACTATAAAGCTGTCTCAGTCAGTGTAAGCCATTGCCTTAGTTGCTGGCCGCCATGGTGCTGGTCCATCTGACTGTCTGGAATTTGACTTGGGACCCCCGCCCCATCTGGCCACAGTGTGTGTGACAAATCCATGGTGGATCTATCCTCTGGCGGCCCCTCCTGTCCCATCTCTCTCTCTCTCTCTCTCTCTCCACTAGTGGTGGGCAAAGTGGCTGAAATCCGCTCCGCGAAATGATTCGGGAGTAGCTGAATCCATGAAGTACTCCGCAACACAAAGCGGAGTACTTTGCATCATAATGGGGAACGCAAAGTCCATTAGAAACAATGACTTTGCGTTATTCTACCTTCCCCAAACCACTTCTCCACCAGTTTTAAGGAGATGTACATCGAAATCAATGTACTTCACCTCACTTCGCCTTGTTTTTGAGCTCCAAAGGCAAATTTTACAGTGCTTCATGGGATTGCAAGTCACATGGGCTCTAGATTGCTCTGCACAGCCTCAGTTCTGTGTAGTGCATGTGTAGTGGAAGATGGAGACAGTTTAATCTCAGAGCTCTACGATTCAAATCCTCTAAAAGCTGTTAAAAAGTCTTTTGTGCTATTTTTTTGCTCACAATTTACTACATCAGTATAGGAAACCATCCTGTGCTCATATTATTGAGTGTTTAGTGTTTGTGTGTAGATTTTGAATTGTTAATTTAGAACAGTCAGTCTGTATACTGTGAAGTGTGCTTTGGGGAGGGGCGTATCTGTGGTGTAGGTAGATTAACTGGGAGAAAAAGGCAGTCTTTCTGTTTTGGTTATATTTTTCTTGTATAAACTGTGTTAATGTATGCACAGTAATATTTTCAGTAATTCTTGAAATTGTTTTGCTGATTGTTGTGGTGCAGCAGTGCATAATTTCAGTTTGTTTAAAACTTTTTGGTTATATTACTAAAGGTTTTCAATTTGCTATGCATTACTTGTAGTGTGTGCGATGCATGCCATTAAATCAGACACCTTTTATTGTGCCACAGAGTAATTGCAGCAGTGTGAACCAGCTATCCACCACACCTGCATAATTTTTTTATACTGCTTTGTGGTATCTTTACTGGCAGTGGACTGTTACTGCTGTGCACTACCCCCTTCCTCCCCAAATGGCAAAAGGTATTCTTTTCCAGATGTGGATTTGTGACTTGTGAGCACTGGTTAGGTGCTGTTGTCCCTTTGCGTCTGCATCTCTTGAGTGTGCAGTGCAATCTTAATCTGTCTGTGCATTTGTAGTACACCATTAATTCTGGGAGACTTTGCATTTCTTGTTATGCTCTCATTTCACTTCGTCACCACTGGGGAATTTTCTGGACATAAGACAGTAGCATTTTTGGGATGCACGTTAATTCTGGTGACTGTGTGTAACCACTGCACACATGACGGAGTGCACCACTAATTCTGGGAGACTTTGCATATTTTTGTTACCCTCTCATTTGACTTCGTCAGCACTGGGGAATTTTCTGGATACAAGACAGTAGCATTTTGGGGATGCAAATTAATTCTGGTGACTGTGTTTGACCACTGCGCACATGACTGAGTGCGCCATTAATTCTGTGAGACTTCGCATTTCTTGTTACACTCTCATTTCACTTCATCAGCACTGGGGAATTTTCTGGACACAAGACAATAGCATTTTGGGAAGGCACATTAATTCTGGTGACTATGTGTGACCACTGCATGTCTGACATCTGAGTCGCTATTAAATTTAGGAGACTCCATTTCTTGTGCTCTCACTACACCTGTCAGCACTGGGAATTTTCTGGACACAAGACATGAGCATTTTGGGGATGCACATTAATTTTGGTGACTGTGTATGAAGGGCTTCCAATATTGTTGTCACTTCACCTTACTTCACTTTAAGGCGGAATGACAAAGCAAGTAATAATTACAAGGTGAAGTGGAGCCTTTTGCATTGGCCACTTCATGTAGTGGAGTGACAATGCGGAGTGCCCACTTTGCGGGCACTTCGCCAGTGGAATTTAAATTCACTGTCCCGAGTCTGACCCACCCCCGTGTGCTCTGTGCTCTGTGATCTCATCCTAAAGCAGAGTACTCTAGGGGGAGGAGGATCTCTAGCCACCGTGTCCCAGCACTGTTTGTGGCAGTCACTACAGTGTGCTGCCAACTCAGGGACTCCACTTGTCTATCTTCTCTATATGTGGGCCTTGTTATGGCATAACATTTTTTTATTAGTCCAACTTCATGCTGTCTGGGTGTCCACTCCTTGTCGATACCATGAGTCCATGGCCTGTGCACCCCCCACCTGCCAGGCCATGTCATCGTCAATTTAAAGGGCCTTCTTTCTTAGGGCCATTCATGCCCATGTTGGGAACTTGGAGTCGGAGAAAGTACTTAGGAGGAGGACGAGGAGCAATGAGCAAGGTTGGAGAAGACGTCACTAGTGGACAGGAGTCATCACAGAGCTGGCCAGGGGTCCAGGACTCATCTGGGATGGGAGGAGACTAGTGCCACTGCTGTGCTGCTGCCAGTGAGGAGGTAAGTGGTCATGGTAACACATCACATCATCTTCACAGCGTTACTTGTCACTCTGTCAGTCAGTAGTACAATGGGAAGAGTGTAGTCACACTCACAGACTTACTTGTCACTCTGTCAGTCAGTAGTACAATGGGAAGAGTGTAGTCACACTCACAGACTTACTTGTCACTCTGTCAGTCAGTAGTACAATGGGAAGAGTGTAGTCACACTCACAAACTTACTTGTCACTCTGTCAGTCAGTAGTACAATGGGAAGAGTGTAGTCACACTCACAGACTTACTTGTCACTCTGTCAGTCAGTAGTACAATGGGAAGAGTGTAGTCACACTCAGAGTTACTTGTCACTCTGTCAGTCAGTAGTACAATGGGAAGAGTGTAGTCACACTCACAGACTTACTTGTCACTCAGTCAGTAGTACAATGGGAAGAGTGTAGTCACACTCACAGAGTTACTTGTCACTCTGTCAGTCAGTAGTACAATGGGAAGAGTGTAGTCACACTCACAGACTTACTTGTCACTCTGTCAGTCAGCAGTACAATGGGAAGAGTGTAGTCACACTCACAGAGTTACTTGTCACTCTGTCAGTCAGTAGTACAGTGGGAAGAGTGTAGTCACACTCACAGTGTTACTTGTCACTCTGTCAGTCAGTAGTACAATGGGAAGAATGTAGTCACACTCAGAGTTACTTGTCACTCTGTCAGTCAGTAGTACAATGGGAAGAGTGTAGTCACACTCACAGACTTACTTGTCACTCAGTCAGTAGTACAATGGGAAGAGTGTAGTCACACTCACAGAGTTACTTGTCACTCTGTCAGTCAGTAGTACAATGGGAAGAGTGTAGTCACACTCACAGTGATGATGAGGTCTGAGCTGAGGAAGAGGTGATTCAAGCGACAAGTATTAGCTAAGATAAGACTAAGAGGCTTATCAATTATGCAGGCAGTACTAGAGCTTCCTGAAGTTTTGTATTCAGCTCCAGACCAGGCAGAACTAATGGATCCCTCACAAAAAACAGACAGCATCATTTGGGTATAGCCTAAGAGTTTATTGTGTTCCATGATTTCCATGATTCCATCACTGAATTAAGGCACTAAATTCAGAAACAGTGAAAACACTTGACCAACGGTGTCAGTATGGATCCCTGGGTTACATTCCAATGAGGCAGGGTGAGGTGAGGCACATCAGCCGAAATAAATCCAAGAGAAAGCAACTATAAAATACAACAATGGTCACCATTAGAGCAAATGGACTTTTTATTTGTTACTACAAATTGTTTTTCCACATATAAAATGACAAATGTCATGCACAGATTCTTCTTTAGTGCTATTACATTGAGTTTCAAGCTATGTTATGGTCTTGAACAGTGAGTTAAATCATTAAAGAGATGACATTCTGATGTCCCTCATTTCAGGGTGCTGTGTTCCCCATTGTCCCTCATTTTAAGGGTTGGTGTCCCTCATTTCAGAGTCCTGAGGATGAGAGGTATGCTCTTGTGCCAAGAAACAAAAATAAAGTGGATGGACATTGTTGTTTGTCTAGTATCTGTTATTTTTCTCCCTTCACGCTGGTATCTGCACTTACTTGTTCCTGTGCAACCCCAGGTTGGACCCTTGTTCCCTAAAATGAATACCACAAAACACACAGTTACAGTATAAGTTAGTTTCACTTCAGTACAAGAACAGAAGGCGCACTAAGACAGTAAAGCACTAAAGGAAATACAGAGTTCTGTGGAAATAGTTCCACAGTTCAACACATAATTCCACAATACATGCCAAAATCATGCAGTTTAAGTGGAATTTTGTAAAATGTCCAGTTTTTCCTTGAAATTCCATGAAAGTGAATTCCATGGTTTACAGGAATTCAGCAGGTGGAACTAAATTTCACACAGCGACTTACAGCCCACTGGATTCAAAATACTCTTATTAGCTTTTCTTTCAGTAGTAGTGTTTCCATTAATTGTCCCACCCCTGAAATGAGACTGCCTGGCCCATAGTGTAGTTGCTAGGCTCCTCCCTGCTGCCACTGTTATGTAGATGGACAGTGTCAGCCCTTCTCCAGTCCTCTGGAACCACTCCTGTTTCCAGTGAGCCATTGAACAAGTCTGTCAGTGATGCAGCTAGCACATCTCTGAGTTCCTGTAATACTTCGGGGTGAATCCTGTCTGGTCCAATAGATCTGTACACCTTCAGGGCTACAATTCCTTTCAGAACTCTTTCCTCTGAAAATGGACCTGTATCCACCTACTCCCCCCCACCATCCTGTTCCCACTTCTCATTGTGGTCTGTCCCCTCCACCCTCCAGTGTGAAGAAAGAGCAGAAGTACTTGTTTAAGATGTCAGTTTTTTCCTTTTCCCCTTCTGCACAGTCTCCCCTCCTAATCCTCACTATCCCTACCATGTTTTCCTCTTCTCACTTAGGTACCGAAGAAAGTCTTAGTCCCTGTGGTGACTCCTTGGCAATCACTTCCTCTATTTGTGCCTTTGCTTCACTCACTACCGTGGCTGCTTCCTTCTGCTTTGCTAGTGCACTTCCTTGTCCTCTTCGCTCCGTGTTTCCTTATTCCTCTAGACAGCAGCCCTTTTATCTTTTGCCACCCTTGCCACTTTCTTGGAGAACCATAACGGCCTCTTTTTAGGGCTACACAGGGTGTAGCCCTGCAGACCTCTTGCTATGAAAAAAGGACTCGGCACATTCCTTCAGACTGAAGAACATGTTGGAGTTGTACCACAGTTGCCTCGGCATCCGTGAAGCACTCTGCTCGCTGTCTCCATTGGCAGTTGCACTGCACTATTTTTACTCTGTTGGCAGTCACGGCAGAACACAGCACAATCCACCGTGTCCATGATGGTTGAAAACTGTAATGCACATGCGTGACTACTAGCGCATGTGCAGTACAGTGCAGTGGCCATCTTGGACATGGCGGAGTGAGCTGTGTTCAGCTGTGACCGCCAATTTTTGTTTTTTAATTCAAGATACCTCCCCACCTGACCCTCCCTCTCACACACCCACCCTCAAACCCCCAAAGATAATAGTGACACTGGGGGTGCCCAGTCCCCCAGTGTCATGATCAGGACTCCACATTGTTTTTTTTTTGTTTTTTTTTAAATATTCCCTCTGCCCGACCCTCCCTTTCAGCACCCCTCCCCCAGAGACATAAGAGTAACACTGGGGATGCCCAGCCCCTCAGTGTAGCAATCTGGAATCTTCATTTTTTTGTGTGTTTTTTTTTTAACCCTGTAAAAAGTAAACTGTCCATCAATGTCTTTTGTGGCCCTGCCTGTTCCCCCACCCTAGCATCTAGGGTGTGGGGCTGAAGACTGCCCATAGGGGAATGTGTGGCACATACCTGGATGCACTGGGTCCCCATTGAGCGATATTCAGCCCAAACATGCAAATGAGCTCATTTGGCATGCATTGCACAAAGGGGTCTCATGAATGCCATATTAGTAGAGCCCCTGTTGTTACAGTGTATCCCCCCTCACCAGACCACTGATCACACCAGAACCCCATGCATGTAACAAGTTCTCTGGTGGTATAGTGGCTCCTCTGATCCCTGAACGCTGGACATTACCAACACTGCCCACATCCATGGTAGTTCAGTGATTCCCCCCAGTAAGCAGAGTCCCACCACCCCGCATCCCCCAACCAGACCTCTGCCGGCGATTTGCACAGCCTTCTACACCCTTCCATGGTCTGCCACCTACTGAACTGTAGTAGAGTTCATACAGTGTGTAGTAGGCACTCACTGGTCACATCCAGCACCCCTCAACCAACCTTTCCATACCAGTGATGGTGGGGCCATGTAGGTAGTCAGTATGACAACCCGGCACAGCCCTCCACTCACCTCCATGGCTGGCTGCTGTATGGGATGTCAGGAGGGTGCATGACAGTAGACCGTATACTTGCGGTATAATGTACACACTCACTGCTGCTCCTACTGTATGAGATGTCAGGGAGTGTGCATACAGTGAATTGTATACTGTACTGTATAATGCTGCGCTCTCACCGCTGTTCCTACTGTATGGGATGTCAGGGTGTGCATACAGTAGACTGTATACTGTACAGTATAATGTACACGGTCTCACTGCTGCTCCTACTGTATGGGATGTCAGGGAGTGTGCATACAGTAGACCGTATACTGTACAGTATAATGTACACACTCTCACCGCTGCTCCTACTGTATGGGATGTCAGGTAGTGCATACAGTAGACCATTATACTGTACAGTATAATGTACACACTCACCATGTTCCTACTGTATGGAAACAGGGAGTACGCATACAGTAGACGTATGCTGTACAGTATAATGTACACGCTCTCACTGCTGCTACTACTGTATGGGATGTCAGGAGTGCGCATACAGTAGACTGTATACTGTACAGTATAATGTACACGCTCTCACTGCTGCTACTACTGTATGGGATGTCAGGAGGTGTGCATACAGTAGACTGTATACTGTACAGTATAATGAACACGCTCTCACTCTGCTCCTACTGTATGGGATGTCAGGGGTGCGCATACAGTAGACCGTATACTGTACAGTATAATGTATATGCTCTCACTGCTGCTCCTACTGTATGGGATGTCAGAGAGGGTGCATACAGTAGACTGTATACTGTACAGTATAATGTACACGCTCTCACCGCTGCTCCTACTGTATGGGATGTCAGGGAGTGTGCATACAGTAGACTGTATACTGTACAGTATAATGTACACGCTCTCACCGCTGCTCCTACTGTATGGGATGTCAGGAGGTGTGCATACAGTAGACTGTATACTGTACAGTATAATGTACATGCTCTCATTGCTGCTCCTACTGTATGAGATGTCAGGGAGTGTGCATACAGTAGACTGTATACTGTACAGTATAATGTATACACTCTCACTGCTGCTCCTAGTGTATGGGATGTCAGGGAGTGTGCATACAGTAGATTGTATACTGTACAGTATAATGAACACGCTCTCACTGCTGCTACTACTGTATGGGATGTCAGGAGGTGTGCATACAGTAGACTGTATACTGTACAGTATAATGAACACGCTCTCACTGCTGCTCCTACTGTATGGGATGTCAGGGAGTGCGCATGCTAGACTGTATACTGTACAGTACAATGAACACGCTCTCACTGCTGCTCCTACTGTATGGGATGTCAGGGAGTGTGCACACAGTAGACTGTATACTGTACAGTATAATGTACACACTCTCACTGCTGCTCCTGATGTATGGGATGTCAGGGAGTACGAATACTAGACTGTATAATGTACATGCGCTCACTGCTGCTCCTACTGTGCTGAGTTTAGTTTTGTTTTCTGTTGCACACATGTAAAATCCTTCCCTTCCCTTGTATACCACCCTTCCTACCCACCGCTATCTGACCCAGACATGGCAGTAATGTAAAATAATCTGTCATCAAAGTGACCCCCTGTACTGCACAGCATACCACCCATCCAACCCATCCTTATGAGGCTACATAGCAATTTGTGCTGGTCAATCCCACCCATGACACATTACTCCATCCTGTGAGCCCTGGCATAAACCATGTCCCTGAACAAATCATCCCCTGGAAATTATCCCCCAGTATAAATATAATGGAAAAAACTCTGGGGTGGCACAAATCAGGAATGAATTGTTCAGGGATACAGTTGAACCTGGATCTCATAGCCTAGAGCAAGTTGTTGAGGTGCAGAATGCCCATCATGAATTGATACCCCCCCATGGCTGCCAACTCAAATGTCCAGTAGTCCACTGCCATAGCTTGCACTACAAAAGCAGACATCCAAAGGACATACCCTATCAATCCCACTACGGCAACCGGCACAGCCCTCCACTCACTTTCTTGTACACGTGCTCAACATACGGTGGCCAGTCAAGGAGGTGAGTGAAGAGACGTGCTGGTCACCGCAGTATTATTGATAGGGTTGTCTTTTGGATGTCTGCTTTTGTTGTACAACCAATGGCAATGGACTACTGGCCATGTTATAACAGTAATGATTTTTATTCATCTATAGGTGAACAAGGTAGACAATCCCACTGAGTACACAAATACTTTCTTTTCAAGGGACACCTTCTAAAATGCATAACCTGGTTACAATCAAGGAGAATTTATACAAAACATACGTTTGCAAAATACAAAATACAATTATACACTTACATATTAAATACATTTCACATATTAAATCACATTTCACAAACTACTAATTACCCTACTATTAAACGTATCCATTTTCCAATGTTGTGCAACATTCATGCAGTTGACCACTTTGTTTATGATAAAACTGCCCAATCCTAGACCAACTCACTTTAACACCATAGGATCTTAAATCAACAGGTAAATTATTCCAAATTTTGGACCCAAAAAAAAAATGTTACAGTTCCATGTTTTGTCCTACACTTTGGCACTTCAAACCCTATATACTGGGCTGATCTCAGGCCCATAACTGGGTGTTTATTTTTAAATCTTTAGTAATATAATCAGGTAATTTATTTTCTATGTATTTAAACATGATCTGAGTTATATGTTGATTTCTCCTAATATACAAATGATACCACCCCACTTCTCTGTACAGCTCACAATGATTTCTGGCCGGAATTTCTGTTATTATGCTTTATTGTTAAAATTACCTAAAAAGAGCTGTTTTACTTTTTAAATGTGCCCTATTTGAGGGTTGTGTAGATATCTAGTTTAGCCTGTGATTACAGCCTTTTTGTGTTTCTGTGTGGGCTAGACGCTTAGGCGCCTAACCCCCATACCCTCCCAGTCTTTGTTGTGCAGATTCAGGCTTTTTAGCACCTTTTTGCAGATTGCTGCAATAAAGTGCCTTTGCTCACTGCTTTCTCCTCTGTCCCTACCTTCCAGCCAGCACAGCCCTCGAGCACCCAGGGACCGGAGGGCTCCAAGCCGCCAGCGGGCGGCAACCGACAGGCGACCAGGAACGGGAGGCCGGGAGAAGCTGTGAAACGAAATGCGGGCGACATAAAATTTTGCCCTTCCCCAGTTGATTCTTTTTATACACCTTTTCCGCCATTTCTCTAATCCACGCCCATAGCTATTTCTCTTCCTCTACTTTAACCCTACCTTCCCTCCACAATGCTACTTTGCTTCCTTTTGCTTCTGAGCCTCTCATCTTCCTCAATCCCAAATGACAATTATAATATACCCCATGCCATGGTGATTAAGGCAGTGAATATGGCCTGCCCACCCATTCCATCCCAGTGGACACCCACCAATTCCTTATTTATATTCTGCCATTTTGCACTGCAATCCCTGGGGTATCCCACAAAGGCTCTCTATCCTTACAACACTCCTCAAGTGCCTTGCATCCATTTTGGCATTACATTAACCCACTATGCCTGTCCATCAGATTATTACTTTGTGACAAATTCCACACCATATAACAGGACCCTCACCCATTACACAGTGGTTCCCAAGAAGAGGAGGAAATGCTCTGATCACTCCCTATCCCTATCATTTGGTGCCCTCCTCAAACTAATCTTCTTCCTTCTGATCAGTATTGGTACTATTGAAATCAATCCTGGCCCCACTGAAAGTTTTTATCCCCATCTGATCTAACCTCCATAAATGGCCTAAGTTTCCTTCACTTCAATGCCTGCAGCCTCTAAAAAGTTCTCCTTAATACAGGCATGGGTTGCACATACCCTACCTGACTTCCTGGTTATCTCTGAAACTTGGCTCAGATCTACAACAAAAGACAGTGATATAAACCTTCCCAATTACCAGCTCTTCAGATCAGATCGCCCTTCCAGGGGTGGTGGGGTGGCCATCTACGTCAAGGAAACCATCTCTGCATCCTGCCTCATCAATACATCCGAACCAAAGGAATTTGAATGCTTGTCAATTAAAATATCCCTTCCTAACATGTCTTCCTTTAAATTGATTGGCTGCTATAGGCCCCCCTCTGCAGGCCTCAAACTCCTATCCCACCTAGGATCAATACTCAGTCTAGGCCCTGAAGATACCATCATCCTTGGTGATTTGAATTTAAATTGGTTATCTAATGCATCTGCACCTAGTAACCTTCTGTGACATCTATGGATTCACTCAATTAATCAAAGATCCAACAAGGATTAACCTAAAAATACTACCAACAGCTCACTCCTGGATATTATGATGGTAAACAAGCCTCACTTATATTCTCATGCTGGAGTGCTACCCAGTGATGTAAGTGATCATTGTCCTATAGCTGGCATAAGATCTACACTCAAGCCATCAATCCTGCAAAATTTCTCCATAAAAGGTCAAAAGAATTTCAACATCTCAGGATATCTCCATGATTTGTGCAATACAACATATTGGCAAGATTTTTACCTTACAACCTCAGTTGAGACAGCTCTTCAGATCTTAAAGGACATTATCACTAATGCCCTCAATATACATGCACCAATCACCAGTGTCAGAACTAAAGTAAAATCTTGTCGTTGGTTCACTGCTGACCTTAAATCAGCTTTGTTAGCCAGAGACAAACTCTGGAAAAAGGCAAGAAAAGCAAAGGCTACTAGAGACTGGCTTCAATTCAGAAAGCAAGAAACTCATGCACAAAACAAATAAGAAATGCCAAAGCTGCCTACTATAGAGCTGAATTGGATGCATCCTATACTAACCCATCCAGATTCTGAGGGTACTATAAAGGAATTCTAGGCCAAATTCTACCCCTGCCTTACCCTCCAAACTGCTACTAAGTGCGTAGAAATCACTGACAAGCAAGAAATCTTAAATACCTTCAATGACCATTTCATCAGCTGGTCTAGCATTTGACTCTTCACCTGCAAATCTCTTGAGATCATCATTAAACCTTCAATCCACTGTGGGACAAAAGGCTGCTTCAACATTCTCCTTGAGACCAATATCCTTAAAAGAGTAGAAGACCTCCTATCCAATTTAGATACTTCTAAGAGCGCAGGTGCAGACTCCCTGGACCCCTACTTTCTTAAAGTAGCATTGCACGCCTTATCTGCCCCCCTCACTCACCTCTTCAATCTTTCCCTAGCTACTGGTTCCATCCCCTCCATATGGAAAACAGCTCAAGTAGTTCCACTACTTAAATCAGGTGATCCCATGGACCTTAACAATTACAGGCCCATTTCCATCCTACCGGTACTATCCAAGATGCTTGAAAAATTAGTAAATTCACAGTTAAGGGCCTATCTGGACACCAACAACCTCCTAAATCCAGCACAATCTGGATTTAGATCAATGTATAGCACCATCTCTGCCCTAGCCAAAGTCACTAACGATTGGCAGACTGCCTTGGATAAAAAGAATAGTACCTGTGCTGTGTTCCTGGATTTGAGTAAAGCATTTGATACAGTGGATCATGAATCATTAATCTCTCTCTTAGCTCTGTAGGCCTTGATTCACTCTCACTCAATTGGTTTAGGTGGTATCTCTCTGGAAGGTTACAATTGGTAAAAATGAAAATTACCTATCTACCTCTAAACCACTGCTAAGAGGTGTACACCAAGGCTCTATCCTAGGCCCCATCCTCTTTGCCATTTATATTAATAACATTGATGCCAACCTCTCTCAATCTAACATTCATCTGTTTGCTGATGATACTGTATTATATGTCAGCAATCCCTCACCATCAAAAGCCTGTGAACTGTTACAGTCGAATTCTCCATCCTACAACACAACCTATTGGAAAAAAATTACTTCTAAATGCAAAAAACAAAAGCTATGTTCTTTGCAACAAAGAATTGCTCTGCCACTTCCCCATCATTCATCCCCCACAATTATCCACCTTATTTGGAGAAAAGCTGGAATTTGTGGATAAATTCAAATATCTTGGAGTCTGGATTGACAATAAGCTTGACTACTCTGTCCACATTGAAGAGCTATTAAAAAGTTGAGACAAAGGCTTGGCCTATTTTACAGAATAAAACACTACCTTACCAGAGACTCCAAACAAAGATTAATCCAGGCATCATTCCTATCCCTTATTGACTATGCTGACTTTCTCTATATTGCTCACTCTCCCTCTTAAATAAGCTGGACACCCTGTATCATAGAGCCATCAGATTTATTACAGACCTTCCCTCCAGCACCCATCATTGCTCTCTTTACATGGCAGTCAATTGGACATCCTACAGCACAGAAGAAAAAGGAATGCTGCAATCTGGATCTTTAAAAGCTTTATCAGGCAAACTCCCTCCTATATCTCAAACTGTTTCACCGAATCACATCCAGGCCATACACCTTAAGGATCAATAAGCTCATTATGCTAAAGATTCCCAATACCTGCACCCGGTTTGGGAGGGCTGCTATCAGCTATTCCCTAGCATTTGTCTGGAACTCACTCCAAAAATCTATGAATCTGAATACCCTCTTACCCTTATCATCCTTCAAAAGATTATACACCGCCCTATTTCCAGAGTTGTGCAACTGCTTCCATAAGGCCTAGTCTCCCATCCAACCTACACCCCTCCCTTCTGTAATCCACTATGTTTAGTTTCCCTTCTTCTACCCAGTCAGTTATCACATTTCATATAAAAGCCTACAAAAGCCCTATTATTTGATTATTATCACTGCTATATCTATTATCCTCTTCATTTTTACAGGTTAAGTTATTTTACTGTGCCTTGTATATCTGTAAATTTTGTATATATCTCTTATTTATTTGATTGTACTAATGTTATGCTATTCTCATGTCTTTGTAAAAAATTGTAACCTTATATTGTTATGACCACTCAGGTCCATCTTGTAAATGAGCTATGCTCAATGATGTTCGCCTGAATAAATAAAGATTTTGATTGATTGATTGATTGATTGATGTGTAAATCTATGCACCCCATACTATACTTCACCATTTTATTATAGATACTATCTAATTTTTTCAAATTGGTCTGATCCAGCCCCATAAATTACATCAGCATAGTCAATCACTGGTACTAACATAGTTTTTATCACATACAACCTTGTTTTCCTTGAAAAATTATTTGTTATCCTATACAGCATCCCCAATTGTTGCCCCAGTCTTTTGACTAATTTATCTATATGAAAGGACCACTTACAATTTATACTCAGCCATGGCCCAAGTACTTATACTCATTTACCAACTGCAGTTTAGAACCATCTTTCTCTATTATTTCCAGAGGTTTTAATATATGGGTCTTTATTTTTTGCCAGAACAGGATTACCTTGGTTTTAGTAGTATTCAAAACCAATTTATTTTTAACATAATAATTCTGTATGTCATCAAAGCATAGCTTGTAAAATGTGTTGTATACAGTAAGAATCCTTTCCTGAGACATATATAATAATATCATCAGCATACTGATGGAATATTAAATTTTCTTGTTTAAATCAGAATCATTTGTATACAAATTAAATTTCAGGGGACAAGTTGTTCAGGGGCATGGTTTATGCCAGGGCTCACAGGATGGAGTAACGTGTGAGTGGGCAGCCATGGAAATAGGTTGGATGGGTGATATGCGGTGCCGTACAGGGGTTTGCTTTGATGACAGATTATTTTACATTACTGCCATGCCTGGGTCAGATAGCAGTGGGTGGGATAGGTGGTATACAAGGGAGGGGAGGGATTTTTCATGTGTGCAGCAGAAAACAAAACTAAACTCAGCAAAGTAGGAGCAGCAGTGAGCGTATGTATGTTATACAGTAAAGTATGCAGTCTACTGTAAGTGCACTCTCTGTCACCCAGTGTGGCAGCTGGCCACTCAGGTGAGTAGAGGGATGTGCTGGTCATTGTATTGGGCTCCCTGCATGGCCCCACCATCACAGATATGGGGGGGCTGGGGGGACTTGATGTGGGCTGAGTGGCATGGGGGACCATGACACTGCCACTGTTCAGCGGTCTGGGTGGTGACCAGCTATCTGGAGTACCACTGGACATCAGGGAGTGGCTCAGGTACATGGGCCAGGGATGAGGAATGCCTCTGGACACCAGGGGCAGGGACCTGTTGTGCCTTGAGGCCAGAGTAGGGAGGCCTGCTAGACACCAGGGAATCACTGGTTACATGAGGATGGGTGCTCGGCAGGTGGGGGGGCACCATTAGACACCAGGGCTTGCATCAGCATGTAGGGGTCAGGCATTTGGGGGGTACTACTGCCATCAGGGCATGCATACACAGGTGGGGGACAGGTGTTCGGGGGTTGGGGATGCCACTAGACACCAGGGCATACTGGCATGTACATGGATCAGGGGATAAGAGGGTAAGAGTGCCACTAGACACCGTGGACTACCTTTGTGGCATTGGGCATTGGTGTCAGAAGGTGGGGATGTGCTGCTAGACACTAGAGAATACCAACGTGTGCATGAGTCGGGGGAATTGGAGGGTACCAGCAGACACCAGGGACTACCTTTGTGGCATTTGG
This sequence comes from Neoceratodus forsteri, assembly GCA_016271365.2. Classification (NCBI taxonomy): domain Eukaryota; kingdom Metazoa; phylum Chordata; order Ceratodontiformes; family Ceratodontidae; genus Neoceratodus; species Neoceratodus forsteri. The sequence goes on along the minus strand of CM028129.1, from coordinate 20,336,763 downwards.
ACTGTTATTGGAGAGTGGGGGTGCCACTATACACCAGGGACTCCATTATGGTAGAGGGGATGGGCATTTGGGGAAGTCAGTCGCCATCAGAACTGATGTGGGGGGGCATCCACAGGATGGGCACAAACAAGGAGGTGGGGCAGCAGTCAGGTGCACAAAAACACAAACTGAAGACAGGACAGCAGAGTCGGTAAAAGAAGGTGACAAAACCGTCTTCAGGAATATCAGGGAAAGGAAGAAGACTAATGGAGGGATTGTGAGATTGAATAACGTGGGGACAAAGTGTGCAGAGGGAGACCTAGAAAAAGGAGAAATTCTAAAAAAATACTTCTGCTCAGTATTTACAAAGGAATGGGAAGGAGGGACCAAAATTAGGGAGTAGAACACACACGGGAGGTGGATACCAGTCCATTCACAGAGGAGAGAGTCCTAAAGGAACTCTGAAACTAAAAGTGGACATGGCAATGGAACCAGATGGGATGCATCCCAGAATACTGAAAGAAATCAGGGAGGTACTAGGGGGCACCACTGACAGCCCTATTTAACAAATCACTGGAGGAGGGAATGGTATTGGAGGACTGAGGAGAGCGAATGTGGTACCACTACACAAAGTGGTACCAAGGTGGAGGCTGGAAATTACAGGCCAGTCAGCTTGACCTCAGTGGTGGGGAAAATCATGGCATCCATGTTAAAGGCAAGGATTGTGGCATATCTGGAGGCCAGTGGGGCACAAGACCTGAGGCAACATGGATTCACAGCATGGAGATCTTGTCAAACAAACCTGATAGATTTCTTTGACTGGGTAACCAAGGTGGTGGATCAGGAAGGGGTGGTGGACATGGCCTACCTAGATTTTAGCAAGGCATTCGACACCGTCCCACACAGAAGGCTAGTTAACAAGTTGCCCAGTCTGGGAGTAGGTCCCAAGGTGGTACAATGGGTCAGAAATTAGCTGAGCAACAGGACACAGAGGGTGGTGGTGAATGAAGTACAATCCCAGGAGAGGGAGGTGACCAGTGGGGTACCACCTGAGTTCAGTTCTGGGGCCAGTCCTCTTCAATGTCTTCATTATCAACATTACAGAGTGGCTGAAAGGGAACAGGTCAATATAGATCAACAACATGGTTTTAGGAAACTCCACAGCAAACAACAGCACTAATTGAGTTTACGGGGTTCATACATAACGCCGATTGAGAGCACTTGGTGGTGCCACCTTCATTGACCTCACCAAGGCCTTCAATACAGTCAACAATGAGCTCCTCCTGGCTCACTTAGGTTCCACAGGTTTATCATCAGCATCGCTGGGCTGGTTCAGGAGCTACCTCTCAGGGCATGAACAGAAGGTAAAAACTGCCAACATTGTCTTCGACAACACTACCCGTGAATACTGGAGTTCCCAAGAATCCATTTTAGGTCCATTACTGTTTAGTCTGTTCCTTAATCAACTCCCCCTAGCCTGTCAATACAGAATACTCCTTTATGCCGATGACGCTGTTCTATACACAAGCCACCCCAACCCCTCCATTCTACAACAATGGCTGAAGCATGATTTTAAAAATGTGGAAGACTGGTTCTGTAATGCAAGGCTACTCCTGAATTACAAACACAAAAATTATGCTTTTTTGCCTCAATCCAAAATCACCGTAAATCATCCTCAATAACCGTTAGAAACAGAAATAATGTATCACTTGAGATGGTCCATAACTTTAAATATCTTTGTGTCACCCTACATTGCTCCCTCTCCTACTCTTCTCATGTTGACCTTGTTACCAGGTCAGTGAATCGCAAACTAGGTCAGCTCTACAGACATCGTCACTGTTTTAATGAAGCAGCTCTTCAATTATCTGTGACAAGTTCAGTCCTATCTGTAATAGCTTATGGACATGTTATATATAGTGTGGCCTCAGACAGTACCCTCAAATGCATTGCAACTACCCTGAATAAAGCCTGTAGGTTAGTCCTAAGTGAACCACACCTGACTCACACTTGTCATCTGTATTCTAAATCAGGCTGGCTAGATTTTGCATGAAGAATTTACTACCAGATTTGTCTCCTAGCCAAAAAGGCTGCCCTAGGCCTCATGCCTCCCAACACTTGGTCCATGCTCTGCCCCGCAGAATCAGTAAGACTGACTGGGGCAACAGATAGCAAACCATTTAAGGTACTGCTCTGATGCACCTCGCAAGGACAGAGATCCTTTGCCTACTGTGCTCCCCTCCTGCTAAACTCCCTACCTACTGATTTACTCACTGAACCAAAAATTGGTCCTTTCAAACCTAAACTTCGGTCACACCTCTTGAACCAAATGAAGTGTGCCTGTTTTCCATAACCTGTTCCCCTCACCTCCTGTGAATTTCACTGATAATAAGCACTGCTACTTCTTTCCCAGCTTTCTACTTACCCCTCACTTCATTTGGCCACTCCCTGTCCTTAAGTCTCTCTTAACCCCCGTCTTTTCCACTACCAGATCCCTCCCCCTCACCTTTCTCCACCCCTCCACTTCTCTCTCTCTCTCTCTCTCTCTCCTTCTACCCTCCCTCCCTTCCTTCCCCCTCACTCCCTCATCAGTCCTTTCCCCCATACCCCAGACTACCGCCTGACAAAAATAACCAGCTTCTGGTTCTTTGCACCAAAGTCACTCCTGCCTTCTTTTTCCGCTGCATTTGTAACCCTGCCTAATTGTCCACATGTTTTGGTATCAAATCTGCCTTCCCAAGTGTTTTTGTTTCTTAATCCTAATATTGTATCTTACTGCGGTCTGCTAACAGTGTACATATGAACAAACAAAAATGCCAGCAGAAAGGTCTATCAAGTCTGCCCAATTGTGCAGCTCTTAGTTTCATATCATGACAGCTGCCTCACCCCTTCAAACCTCCCTTCCTCCTCTTTCCCAGTCCTATCCCCCTTTGTGTTCTTGTCTGTACTAACCTGCCCTTGACTCTATCCCAAGTTATCCACTGTCCTTTGGCGATTAACTCCTCCAGCAGTGTGTTCAACCCGACACCTCTCTCTGTGAAGTAGTGCCTCCTAATCTCCCCTAAACCTTCCCTTTCCAACTTCAGACTGCCCCTAGTGACCCTTCCCCTTTAAGCGGAACAGTCCTTCCTCCATGACTTTGTTTATGCCTTTTAAGTACTTAAAGGTCTCTATCATGTCCCCTATTACCCTTCTGTCTTCCAGCGAGTACATGTTGAGCTCCTTCAAGCTTTCTTCATACGGCAGCTTTCCTAGTCCCATGATCATTTTTGTAGCCCTGCTCTGCACCCCCTCCAGTAATCTCACATCTTTTTTGAGGTATGGGCACCAGTACTGCACACAGTACTGTAAGTGTGGCCTCACCGGTGATCTATACAAGGGCAGGATGACCTCCCCCCTTCGAGAGGTGATCCCTCTGGCAATGCACCCCAGCATCCTATTTGCCCTTGCTGCCACCCTCCTACACTGTGCTAATACCTTCATGTCCCCTGTGACTATTACTTACTAACATACTAAAATGCCAGCAGAATAGGCCTAATGATCTTTCGTGTCTGCTCGTTTGGTCAGCCCCCACCCTGGGAGCTGACCTTGCTGCCCCCCTCGCCTTCTCTGGCTTCTCCCTTCCCAGTTCTGGATATTCTCACTGCATTGGATTTGCTTCCAGAACCCTTCCCTGTACCTGTTCCACCCCTCTTGAACCTCTCCACTGCCTCTGCCTCTGCCAGCCCCTAGGCAGCGTGCATTCCATGGCTCCACCACCCTCTCAGTGAAGTAGCACCTCCTTTCTCCCTGAATCTTCCCCTCCAGCTTCCACCCATGCCCTCTAGTGGCCCCTCCTCCTTCCTTGAAGCACCCTTACTGTTCCTCCCCTATTTACCCCTTCATTTACCTGAGGACCTCTATCATGGCCCCCGGTCCCTTCTCTCTCCAATGTGTGCATATTTAGCTCTTGAGCCTCTCCTCGTAGGTCCTGTCCCCAAGCCCCCAAATCATTTTGTTTGCCTCCTCTGGACACTCTCCAGGAGTTTAATGTCCCTCTTTAAATGTGGCCTCAAAACTGCATGCAGTACTCGAGGTGCAGCCTCACCAAGCAGGTATACAGAGGGTATCACTTCCCTCCTTCTGGAGGTGATCCCCTAGCGATGCATCCCAGCATCCTGTTGGCCTTGGCTGCTGCCCTCCTACAAGTCTCGAGGTTGTTCATCTTGACATCCGCCACCACCCCCAGGTCCCTCTCAGCCATTGAGACTTGTAACATTACCCCCAGGTCCCTTTCCTCCTCAGAAGCCATTACCTGCAGTCCCCCAGCCAGTAGCTGTTCCTGGGATTTCTGGCTCCAAAGTGCATGACCTTGCACTTCTTAGCATTAAACCCCAACTGCCACTCCCTAGACCAGTGTTGGGTTTAGCTAGATTCCAATGCCTGCCTTTCTTCCTCATTGTTCACTTTTGCACAAATCTTGAGTGTAGTCTGCAAACAGGCTGATCTTACTCTTGACCCCTCTGCAATGTCTCCAATAAAGACATTGAACAAACCAGGTCCAGCACTGAACCCTGCAGTACCCCACTAGTTACTGGCCTTGGCGGATGTCTCCCCTTACAACTACCCTCTGTTGTCTGCCCTCGCAGCCAGTTCTGAACCCACCCCACCAGTTTTCCCCACCCCATGTCCCTCAGCTTGCTCATTAACCTCCTGTGGGCACAGGAGTCGAAAGCCTTGCTGAAGTCCAGATACAAGACACCCACAGCGTGACCTTCATCAACTGCCCTAGTGACCCAGTCGAAGAAGTTGATCAGGTTAGTTTGGCAAGATCTTCCCGTGACAAACCCATGCTGTCTCTCATCCTACAGACCCTTACTATCGAGAAAGGTTATCTGCCTCTCCTTCAGAATGGTCTCCATCAACTTCCCCACTGTGAAGTCAAGCTCACTGGTCTGTAGTTACCTGGTTGGTCCTTGGGTCCACTTTTGTGAAGGGGCACCACATGAGCCATCCTCCAGTCCCTGGGTACATTCCCCATCTCCAAGGAGGTGGTGAACAGGTCCATTAGATGGCCTGCCAACACCTCTGCCAGTTCCTTCTGGACCCTTGGATGTACACTGTCTGGTCCTGGTGCCTTGTCCACCCGCAAGGCTTTAAGGCACTTCAGACCTTTATCCTTTTGGATGATCCTGTCTGTTATCTCTGCCCCCCTCCACCTTTGCCCCCTTTCTCCTGCAGTATTGGGCTATCCCTTTCTTTCATGAACATGAGCAGAAATACTCATTGAGTGCCTCTGCCTGATCTCCCCCCTTGTTCCGCCCATCCTCCCTTTCTCTTGATTCTAACAATGTCATCCCTACAACTCTTCTCCCTTATGTATTTAACGAACCCCTTCGCTGATCCCCTGAGCCAACTTCAGCTCTTTTGATGCCTTGGCTACTCTAACTGACCTGGTCACCTCCCTAGGGGCCTTTGTGAGCACTTCTCTATCCTCCTCATGCCCAGATATTTTGAACTTAATGAAGGCCAATCTTTAAAGTTTTGCCATTGCTGTTGCCTGTAACTTGTCAATCTGCAATTGTATATCTGTATATTGTATGACGTGGAACATCTGTAAATGAGCTTTAAGCTCAAAGGTTGTAATCTGAGATTTAAAATAAATCTCTAAATAAAATAGGACTGCCGAAATAGCGCATGAAGGGCAGCTGCAGAAAGCGCAAAAAGTATCTACAGGACAGGGGTTTCTGAGCGGCGGTGTGAACTGCTACCCCTGCCACTGTAGGCTCACATGGGGATGGAGATGGGGAAGAGTCAAGTAGGCTGCCGGTGCGCTTGGTCGAGCCACTCCCCATGGTGCAGTGGCTACAGCACCAGCACTTCTTGGTGTCGGGGACCCTAGGGCCAGCGGCTGCGGCTTTTCTTTTAAAAAAAAAGAATTTCCCCACTCCCAACTTGCGCCCCATCCCTAAGTACACCCCCTCAGAGGTAGTTCTTTTAGTCTGGGGTGTGGGGCAAAGCCCCCATGTCAGGGGTGTGTGGGGCAGAGCCCTCCACCAAGACGAAGATATTCCTATTGTTCTCAGGGTGTGCGCTGTTGTGTTGTGGGTCGGCGTTTTGTGACCTTACTTTGCAGCACACTGTTTTGTCTGCAACATTGTTGTTTGCATTAGTTTCGGCCAAGACATTATGACCTCGTGCCACTAGAAGGGAAGGTATGCCTCTTTACCGATGACACCAAGATCTGCAATGGGGTATACACTCCAGAAGGGGTGGAAAAATGAGAGAAGAGACCTAGGTAAATTGGAGGATTGGTCAAGAGTGGAAGCTTAAATTCAATGCAAAAACGTGCAAAGTCATGCACTTGGGCCGCAGGAATCCTGGAGGGGAACACAAAATGGGGAGATACTAACAACAACAAAACTGGAAAGGGACCTGGGGTAAACTTAACAGATGACCTGAAGGTGGCCAAGCAATGTGAAAAGGTGGTGGGGAGGGCCGGAGGGATGCTGGGGTGCCTAGGGAGGGGCATCACCAGTAGAAAACAGGAGGTGGTGATGCCACTGTACACACAATTGGTTAGGCCACATCTGGAATACTGTGTTCAGTTCTGAAGACTGCATCTCCAGAAGGACATTGGTAGAATAGAGGCAGTCCAGAGAAGTGCAACAAAAATGGTGAAAGGAATGCACCAGAAAACATATGAGGAAAAACTGAATGACCTCAATATATCACTTGGAAGAAAGGAGGGAGAGGAGGGATATGACAGAGACATTCAAGTACCTTGGGGGAATCAACAAGGTCCAGGAGGGCAGCATCTTTCAAAAAAAGAGATGTGCAAGAACAAGGGGTCACAATATGAGTCTGGGGGGGACTCAGGGGAAATATGAGGAGGTATTTTTTCACAGGAAGGGTGGTGGATGCATGGAACAGCCTCCCAGCAGAGGTTGTACGGGCTAAAATGACTGGTGAGTTCAAGAATGCATGGGATAGACAGAAGGCAACCATAATGGTAGGAAAAAGAGGGTAAGCTGCTGATAATTTAGGATCAGGAGTTAATTATATAGATAAATTGTCAGACTAGGTGAGAAAGGCAGTTCTTATCTGCCGTCAAAATCTGTGTTTCTATGTTTCCCATGAAAATGAAACCATAAGGGGTATACATAAGGCTACTTAGTGACTTACATGCACAATGAGCTCATTTGCATTCTGTGTCTAAATATTGCACTACGTGTTCCCACTGCTATCCTGTCTGGGGGGCGTGATTACTGAGGGCTGCATGCAGCCCAGGTCCCTGTCAGGGTAGTGCAAAGTGACTTGGCATTGCATCAACATGGCCTAATATTCTGTTGGATAGCACTGGTGTGCTATCTGACCAATATAGTAACCCCATGTCAGGCGCAGGTGTAAGTGCAGTGTAAACCTTTGTGCTCTTCTTTGTGGGTTTTTTTTATATTTGGCCCTCGGTGCTCACCCATTTGGGCATGGCCCAATATTAAAGACCTTCAGGCCATTTGAAGTTGGCTAGAAGCAGACCCACTTCTCAGACTCTAGAGGCACAGAATGGAATAACAATGCTATTGTGCAATACATCAATGTCCTGCCTCATGTCAGCACCAGGATGTCTACTTCCTGTCTGGGGCCAGGTATTCCTGCCCGAACACCTTCATTCTCCTAACTCATCAGGGAGCAGAATCATGAATCAGCAGCATGAGCTGCCCATGTTCCCCAAGGCAGACAGGGAACTTGGGCAATGACATATGCTCAGCCCTTCCCCAGGGAAGCTCAAACTCCCCAAACATGATGGGGCAATGACAGATATTCAGCCCTCCCACAGGCAGCCCATTCCTTAAAGCAGGATATAGCAATGACAGATGTCCATCCTCTTGCAGGACAGCCCCACTCCCTAAAGCAGGATGTAGCAGTGACAGGTTAGCCCTCTCCCAGGGCAGCCCCACTTCCTAAAGCAGGATGTAGCAGTGACAGGTTAGCCCTCTCTCAGGGCAGCCCCACTTCCTAAAGCAGGATATAGCAGTGACAGATGGTCAGTCCTCTCCCAGGGCAGCCCCACTCCCTAAGTCAGGATGTAGCAATGACAGGTCAGCCCTCTCTCAGGGCAGCCCCACTCCCTAAAGCAGGATGTAGCAATGACAGGTCAGCCCTCTCTCAAGGCAGACCCACTCCATAAAGCAGGATTTAGCAGTGACAGATGGTCAGCCCTCTCTCAGGGTAGCCCCACTCCCTAAGGCAGGATGTAGCAGTGACAGATGGTCAACCCTCTCTCAGGGCAGCCCCACTCCATAAAGCAGGAGGTAGCAATGACAGGTCAACCCTCTCTAAGGGCAGCCCCATTCTATAAAGCAGGATGTGGCAGTGACAGATGGTCAGCCCTCTCTCAGGGCAGCCCCACCCCCTAAAGCAGGATGTAGCAATGACAGATCAGTCCTCTCTTAGGGCAGCCCCAATCCCTAAAGCAGGATGTAGCAGTGACAGATGGTCAGCCCTTTCTCTGGGCAGCCTCACTCCCTAAAGCAGGATGTAGCAATGACAGGTCAGCCTCTCTCAGGGCAGCCCCACTACATAAAGCAGGATTTAGCAGTGACAGATGGTCAGCCCTCTAAGGGCAGCCCCACTCCCTAAAGCAGGATGTAGCAATGACAGTCATCCTCTCTCAGAGTAGCCCCACCCATAAAGCAGGGTATAGCAATGACAGGTCAGCCCTCTCAGGGCAGCCCCACTCCCTAAAGCAGGATGTAACAGTGACAGATGGTCAGCCCTCTCCCAGGGCAGCCCCACTCACTAAAGCAGGATGTAGCAATGACAGGTCAGCCCTCTCTCAGGGCAGCCCCACTCCCTAATGCAGGATGTAGCAGTGACAGATGGTCAGCCCTCTCCCCGGGCAGCCCCACTCCATAAAGCATGATGTAACAGTGACAGATGGTCAGCCCTCTCTCAGGGCAGCCCCACTTCCTAAAGCAGGATTTAGCAGTGACAGATGGTCAGCCCTCTCTCAGGGCAGCCCCACTCCCTAAAGCAGGATGTAGCAATGACAGGTCAGCCTTCTCTCAGGGCAGCCCCACTCAATAAAGCATGATGTAACAGTGACAGATGGTCAGCCCTCTCCCAGGACAGCCCCACTCACTAAAGCAGGATGTAGCAATGACAGGTCAACCCTCTCTAAGGGCAGCCCCATTCTATAAAGCAGGATGTAGCAGTGACAGATGGTCAGCCCTCTCTCAGGGCAGCCCCACCCCCTAAAGCAGGATGTAGCAATGACAGATCAGTCCTCTCTCAGGGAAGCCCCACTCCATAAAGCAGGATTTAGCAGTGAAAGATGGTCAGCCCTCTCTTAGGGCAGCCCCACTCCCTAAAGCAGGATGTAGCAGTGACAGATGGTCAGCCCTTTCTCCGGGCAGCCTCACTCCCTAAAGCAGGATGTAGCAATGACAGGTCAGCCCTCTCTCAGGGCAGCCCCACTACATAAAGCAGGATTTAGCAGTGACAGATGGTCAGCCCTCTCTAAGGGCAGCCCCACTCCCTAAAGCAGGATGTAGCAATGACAAGTCATCCCTCTCTCAGAGTAGCCCCACTCCCTAAAGCAGGGTATAGCAATGACAGGTCAGCCCTCTCTCAGGGCAGCCCCACTCCCTAAAGCAGGATGTAACAGTGACAGATGGTCAGCCCTCTCCCAGGGCAGCCCCACTCACTAAAGCAGGATGTAGCAATGACAGGTCAGCCCTCTCTCAGGGCAGCCCCACTCCCTAATGCAGGATGTAGCAGTGACAGATGGTCAGCCTCTCCCGGCAGCCTCCACTCCAAAGCATGATGTAGCAGTGACAGATGGTCAGCCCTCTCCCAGGACAGCCCCACTCACTAAAGCAGGATGTAGCAATGACAGGTCAGCCCTCTCTCAGGACAGCCCACTTCCTAAAGCAGGATTTAGCACTGACAGATGGTCAGCCCTCTCAGGGCAGCCCCACCCCATAAAGCATGATGTAGCAGTGACAGATGGTCAGCCCTCTCTCAGGGCAGCCCACTTCCTAAAGCAGGATTTAGCAGTGACATATGGTCAGCCCTCTCTCAGGGCAGCCCCACTCCCTAAAGCAGGATGTAGCAATGACAGGTCAGCCTTCTCTCAGGGCAGCCCCACTCAATAAAGCATGATGTAACAGTGACAGATGGTCAGCCCTCTCTCAGGGCAGCCCCACTCCCTAAAGCAGGACATAGCAATGACAGGTCAGCCCTCTCCCAGGGCAACCCTACTCCTAAAGCAGGATGTAGCAATGACAGGTCATCCCTCTCTCAGGGCAGCCCCTCTCCTAAGCAGGATGTAGCAATGACAGGTCAGCCCTCTCCCAGGGCAACCCCACTTCCTAAAGCAAGATGTAGCAATGACAGGTCAGACCTCTCCCAGGGCAGCACCTCCCTAAAGCAGGATATAGCAGTGCCAGATGGTCGCCTCTCCCAGGGAGCTCACCCTCCCCAAAGCAGGACATGGCAATGACAGATGTTCAGCCCTCCTGAGAGCAGCCCACCCTCTCCAAATCAGGACAGGGCAATGACAGATCATGGTAGCCTTGCCCCCAGGGTAGCCACACTCTCCAAAGAAAGACTTAGCAATGACAGATGGTCAGCCCTCCCTCATGGAAGCCCCACTCCCAAAGCAAGATGGGCAATGATAGATGCATGGTCCTCCTCAAGGCAGCCCATACTCCCAAAGAAGAATGACGGATGTTCAGCTCTCCCCAGGTCAGCCCCACTCCCTAAAGGAGGTCATGGCAATGACAAATGGTCAGCCCTCCCCAGGGCAGTGCACACTCCTCAAAGCAGGACAGGAAATGATAAATGGACACCCTCACCCAGGGCAGCCCACTTTCCCCAAAAGCAGGACAGGGCAACAACAAATGCTCAACTGTTCCCCAGGGCAGCTACTCCCAGAGCAGGACATAAAATGACAGATGTTCATCCCTCCCTCAGGGTTGCCTTTCCTCTCCAATGCAGGACGTAGCAATGACAGATGCTCAGCCTCCCCCAGGATAGCCCACACTCCTGACTGCAGGACGTGGCAGTGACAGATGCTCAGCCCTCCCCAAAGGCAAACCTCAAAATGAGCATTGGATTAGCGTGCCTATCCCAGTCACCAAATTTTAAATAAATTTGCCACCGTCCAGACATGTGATATCCCTGGTGTGTCCATATCAAATTAACCCACTGCACTTACCACCTGACCACCAGGCACCCCAAGCAACTGTTTTCATGTTTAAATGGCTGAAAGAATAAAGGAACTGCAGTCAGAAATGTGCCATTCTAATGTACTGTAGCACATTTTTGAAGCGCTGATATGAACTGAGTGGACAGCAAACTATCTCACCTCTTGTTGTGATTAGCTTCATAGTAACAAAGTGACAGAAGTTTAAGATCCTAAGGAACTCTACAGGTTCATTATATGCACTCACCACTTCATAAGCAGAAATTAATTCTGTTAACCTAGAAGGAGGCAGGAAAACTAGTTCCCTCCATCCATACATATAGAATAATACATGGGGCAGTGTGTATAATGAGAATGTTACACAGAACCGAGGTGTTGGAGGCTACATAAACAAATCTTAGGGTTTATACAAGCATCCAGTACTGAGAGTGTGTGTAAAATTCAAGTTTTATACATTACCCCATGTCTTGTTTTATATAATTGCTGGGTATTGTTTTCTCACCATGAAAACACTGCTCAGCCATTATAGAGAACAACAGATCTTCTTCAGGGATATCACTTTCATCAGGCCACACCTATGGAACTATAAGCCACCAGGCACTAGGACCTCACAGAAACTTTGCAAGCAGTTAGCCTGGGGCTGCCCAAAATGACATCAGGCGTTGGCTGGTACATAAGCGTCGCAGCCCTCCTCTCCTCAGATGTTTTCCGATGTTGACCATACTGTAGGGACCACTACAGAAACGTCTGCAAATTGCTACCATTTTTATTTTTTTCAGAAAAGTGATCACTTTACAGGGATTCTCAATTACCTTTATGTCATTGAAGGGACCCTTGAAATTGTTCGCTGTTGTGACTGTTGTGAAAAATTTACACCAGTGATTCTCACGAAGTCTGCATGTGCTGCCTAGACCCAGGCCATGACATGAAAGCCTATCTTATGTGCCACAACTTTAGCTCTGTGACCCAGTGATGCCATAAAGGAGCCCTTGAGAAGAACTTTCTGAAGAAAAAGGTGGTCACTAAGGAGAAGGAGCTCCGGCAGAAGACCACCGCCGCATCACCCGCCCAGTCTACAGGGTATCAGTCCTCAAAGTCCCAGGATAAATCTTCTGGGAGCCATAAGCATAAGCCCCAGGACAAAGACTGGCAGAGAACTTCCCCGGCGCACACCAGGCTGCTCCTATGGATGTTAGAAGGTACAACCTCGTCTTCTTCGTTGACCACTCAAGTGGTGACACCTCTCACCTTCCTGACTGTCAACACGACACCAAGGTTGGTGTTTGACACTGGTGCCAGTATGGATGGTACATCACCATCGACATCTGGTGCACAGCCTCCCCCGTTGACCTCCCCAGTCACACATGTTGACCACACAGGCACCAACATGCAGGCCATCCTTTCTTCCTTTACAGACATGCTCCAACACCTGCTGCCTGTTCCTCCTGTCCCAGGGATCTGTTGACAGCACCTACCATTAATCCCCCCGCAACAATGGAGGCTGCAGTTCCACCTCAGTCTTCTCCTAAAGCACCACCTGCCTCACTGGCATGCTCCCTATTGCCTGTTGACCTGCTCGATGACGATGTAGACTATAATCCTGACTTATTCATTCAGGACGAAGGAGAAGATGCTGAGGAGTACACCGAGTACCATTATGACAGGGGTACTAGTTCTACTGTGTCCACCTGCAGTGAGGATTCGGTGGTCCACTCTCTAAGGTTCCCTCCTAAGGACCCTACTTTCCTCACCATGATGCAGCAGTTACAAGCTGCCATTGGTTTTGACCTTGAGGAGCAGGACACCATCAAGAAAAGTTTTTATTTTTTGGAACTACCTGACTCTCCTCCCATTGTGTGCTCTCCTCCCTGCTGTGGAGGATGCCACCTTTGCTGCCTGGTATAGGCCAAATATAATACCAGCCATACCAAGGAAAGAAGATAAGATGTACATGGCCTCTTCTGACAAGCCATTCTTTGCCACCCAGCCCATTGCAGATTCAGTGGTCATTAATGCTGCCCATGATAGATCAAGGTTACCCAAGCATCTGAGCTCCCTTCCTCCAGACAAAGAGTTCGGGAGGCTGGATGTCCTAGGAAAAAGGACTTTTGACTCCTCATCATTGGGTCTTAGGATTGTCAACTACCAGGCCCATATGATCAAGTATCAAAGTACTCTGTGGAGAAAAGCCAAGGCAGCTGCACAAGTCTTACCAGTGGGCAGCCCCAAACAAGAGATCCTTAAAGCTCTTACTGCTGGGGCTGATTTACTGTAGGCAGGCATCTCCTGAATGAAGCTCATGATGTGTCAGATTCTTCTGCCAGGGCTGCTGCCTCTGACATATGCCTCAGGAGGTATCCTGGCTCAGGGTGGCAGGGTTTGTGAATGATGAGCAACAGTCTATTCTCAAATCCCTTTTAAGCGTTATGCTGTTTGGTTCTGATGACCAGGACATCCTTTCCACCCTTCAGGTCTCAGGCAAACCCCTGAAATTTGTGCATTACCTTTACCACACTACGCCAAGAGGAGGGTCTAGGGTCCCTTTTCATCTGGCTGGTGCCAGGCACTGCCCAGCAACCAGACAGTAGAGTAGAGGCAAGGGAGCAGGAGCCTTGCCCACCACCAGCACCACCTCAAGTGCCCATTCAAAAGCCCCTAGAGGGGGTGGCACAGGTGGAGCCACTACAAGCAGCTCTGCCTGATTCCTTGTACACCCCCCCAACCACCTTTACCTCCAGGGGTGGCTGTAAGGTGGCACTTCTCCCTCCACCTAGGCCTGTGGAAAGAGGCGAAGACAGATGTTTGGTTCTAGAGATCATTGAACATGGCCATGTTCTAGGAATATTTGGATATACCACCAGATCATCTGCCAGTACCAACCCATTATCCTCCAGAACACCTCCATCAGATTCTGGAGGAGGTCCAGACTTTGCTTCAAAAGGGGATCATAGAGACTGTCCCCTTCCCCAGCAAAGAAACACAGGGTTCTACTCTCAATACTGCCTGGTTCCAAAATGAGCAGGAGACCTGTGGCCTTTTCTGGACCTCAGGGACCTGAACTTTTTCACAGAGTACAAAAAGTTCAGAATGAACACCTGCAAGGCCTACTCCCACTATTACAGGCAGAGGACTGGACTTGTTCCCTGTACATGAAAGATGCTGACCATCATCTAAAATCCGACAACCTCACAGAAGGTACTTGACGTTTTTGATCCAAGGGAACATTACCATTTCAGAGTGTTGCCCTTTGGCTTGTCTTCTGCACCATGGGTCTTTACCAAATGCTTAGCAGTAGTGGCAGCAGCCCTTCTCAGGGAAGGTCTCTATGTTTTTCCATACCTCGAGAACTGGCTTTTGAAAGCCTTCTCTGGGGATAAGCCACTGCACACCTTAACTCAAACCAAGCAGATGTTCAATGCTCTGGGGGTTACTGTCAGTATCCCCAAATCAGTGCTGACTCCTTGCCAAAGAGTGCAATATATAGGAGCCGTCTTGGACACAGCTATGGGTTCTGCCTTCCTGCCACTGGACAGAGATCAACATCTGATTGCCCAGGCCCAGCTGGTATACAACAGCAGGCAAATCTCAGCCAGGACTTCCCTGCAGCTCGTAGGCCCCATGGCAGTGGCCATTGTCACAGTACCACTGGCTAGGCTACTCATGAGGATTCGCCAGTGGACCCTAAGAATTCAGTGAGATCAGATCACAGATGATCTAGAACAAGAGGTTCTAGTCACCTCTCTTGTGCTCAAAGTGCTACAATGATAGATGGAACCCAACAATCTATTGAAATGGGTTCCTCTTCTAATTGCCTCCCCCCACCAGATTCTCACAACAGATGCTTTGGGGATAGGCTGAGGTGCTCACTTGGGGCCCCATCAGATGTAGGGCCCTTGGACCCTAGTAGAAAGCAACTGTGATTACTACTCCCTAACTGCCACTAGGATCACACCCTAGTCTCCTCTAACAGCACACTTACCTCTTCCCCCCATTCCTCCCCTGAATTTCCCCTCTATCATTATATATTGAGAACTTCTCTTTATCTCACCTTTCTGCACAATCAGGCTAGCCCTATCCCTAAACTAAACCTATGAAACCCTCTGCCTGGATCACTTTCCTAATTTCTCTTACCCCACCTTCACTCACTTACCTTAGTCCAACTATACTCCCTAACCTTCTCTAATGAAACTCCTTGGGTGGATCCTTCACTATCACTACCCTCTTAACAACAAGACCCTCCAGGTAGATCCCTTCTCTATTCTAACATCTACTCTCACACCTTCCTACTTTTTTAACCCATCTCTCTCTATGCTATGCCTGACTCCTACCTGGTCCAGGTAATTCTACCCCCTGGCAGCTTTTGTCAGCACTATGTTGTAATTCCCTGGATGACGAACCTTTGGCGCTTAAACTGCAATAGTGTTCAATTGTGATTTCCCCTGATTTAAACTGCCTGATATAGTGCCTCTAGACCCTTCAATATTGTATCTCAGATTGTATTGTTAATGTACCTTGCATGTATTTGTCTACTGTCTGTCTCCTACCAACGTGGAAGCTTTGTAAATGAGCTTTCTAGCTCAAAGGTTTTAATCCGAGAAAGTAATAAATAAATAAAAATTGCACATAAATGTTCTAGAAAAACAAGCTGTTCTGTACAGGCTTCAGGCTTTCCAGACTCATCTGTCCCCTGGTCCTCTACTAGTGCAGAAGCATGGTGTCAGCGTGATGCACTTCATCATCAAGCAAGGAGGGACTCATTCCTATTCTTTGTACAGGGAAGCAATAAGAGTCTGATGAGTTGATTGGAGTTGCATGGGATAGACATAAAGGAGTTCTGGAGGTCAGGGCTAAGGGGCAACAGACTTCTAGGAAAATATAAATTGAACTTACAAGCTCAAATGGGCAGACTGGATGGGCCATAGGCCTATCTTACTGACACTGTCTATGTATCTATGATATTGGGCTCTGAGCATAGTCTAGAACTAACAGCAGTGCATGTTCCAAGTACACAAAATGTCTTGGTAGATAGGCTAAGCAGGTTACAGTCCAGGAACTTTGCCTCAGTCATCGCTAAGACCTGTTTGACAGATGAGGTTATCCAGAGTTGGACCTTTTGTGTCCCCACACAATGCCAAACTGCCGCTTTTCTGCTTGTTTGTTCCAGGGCCTGAAGTTTTCTGGTGAGACATTGTCCCTCTCTTGGAAGGGAGGTTTCTGTATGCCTAACTCCCTTCCTTCTAATTCAGAGAGTATTACTCAAGCTTCAAATGGAGGGGCAACTCTGATACTCTTTGCTCCCCTATGGCCTTGCCAGATCTGGTTCTCCCTACTACAACTGCTGTCAGTGGAACCACCAGTGCCTCTGCCCCTGTGCAATGGTCTTCTGTCACAAGAACAGGGAACTCTGGTCCATCTGGACCTCAGATCTCTCCATCTCTGTGCATGGCTCCTGGAAACATAGCCATTGCTCAGTTTGGGGTTTCCCAACAAGTGACTGATGTTCTGGTGGCTGCCAGAAAGCCTTCCACCAGATCCATTTATTCTATAACATGGAAGCGGTTTCTCTATGGGCTGCTTCTTATCACCTAGACCCATTTACCTGTCCAGTTAACCAGGTTCAAGAGTACCTGCTACCCTTATCAGATGCAGGCCTACAGTACTCCTCAATTAAAGTGCACTTGGCTGCCATTTCAGCTTTTCATATGCCTATTGAGGGTTGTACAGTTGCCCAGCTGAGGTGTCCATATGTTTTTGAGAGGCAATCTACTTCTGAAGCCTCCTGTCAGTAATACAGTCCCAGCTTGGGACCTGAATTTTGATTTGAGAAGCTTACTGTGGCTTCTTTTAAGCCATCCATGACTTGTGGCTACACTTTCTTTCTTGAAAGCATTATTTTTGGTTGTATTCACTTCTGCTTAAAGGATTTCAGAGCTACAGGCTATAATGTGTGAGCCTCCGAGTCCTTATGTGATTTTCACAAAGGCAGAGTGTCTTTGCGTATCAGTTGTAAGTTTTTACCACAGGTGTCATCTGAGTTCACTTTAAATCAAAATCAGACCATTCACCTGCCAGTTTATTTTCCTGAGCATGACAACCCAGGGGAAGCATTGCTCCATACTCTAGATGTACACAGAATACTGACGTACTATATACATTGTAAGAAGAACTGCAGACAGTCCTCACAGCTTTTTGTTTCATTCACTCCTGGGAAAGAGGACACCCCAGTTTCTAAACACTGCTTGTCCAAATGGCTAGCAAACTACTGCATATTACTTTGTTGCAGGAAATATGGTAAGGAACTTCCTGGTGGGGTTTGTGGTAATTCCACAAGAGGCATGGCCGTCTCTGTTGCTTGTTTCAAAAATGTGTCAGCTGCAGATATCTGTGCTGCTTCCACCTAAAGTGCTGTCACACTTTCACCAAGCACTACAGTCTGGACAGTGTCTCTTGAGAAAGGGCTGGCTTTGGCCTAGCTGTGCTTCAAGGGCCTTTTTCTTGAGTTAGCCCAAGCCGACCAGACGGTTCCTAGTACAGCACTGCTTGGTACTCATTCTGTTGGTATGGCCTGATGAAGGAGATATCCCTGAAGAAGATAGATCAGTTACGTACTTACTGTAACAGTAAATCTTCAAGAGAATCTCTTTCATCAGGCCATGCTGTCCCATCCTCCGTCCCCTCTGAGGGTCCTGAGACTCTATCTTCTGCTGTCTCTATCTCCATTAAAATCTACTAATAGCTCTCTGCCATGCCTGGGTCACAGAGTACTGGGTTCTCCCTTGGTTCTCTACAGTGAGGTACTTGAGCATGATCTCCACCAGGGACCTGAGGAGAGAGGTGCCACCATGTTTGTGTACCAGCTGACACGTGACACCGTCACCGGCAGCCCTGGCTAACTGCTTGCAAAGCTTTCTGTGTCATCCTAGTGCCTGGTGGCTTATAATTCCATTGGTGTGGCCCGATAAAAGAGATTCTCTCTAACATCTACTGTTACTGTAAGTGCGTAACTGTTCTTTCTGGTAGCACAGTCGGGCTAGAGCACAGTTTCACTTTTACATTTTTTTTCAGTTACTTTTGTCACAACTGCACCAAAACTTGCCACACAGGAACTGAACTGCAGCTGTATTTTTGAAGGAGTTTGTGAAAACTCTGCAAGTCCATTTACTGTACACCGATCAAAGTGTGCGCATGAGGAAGGTGCTGTGCACATGCCAGGAGCGAGGGAACCTGACGCATGTTCGCTGTTATACCCAGGTCATTATAATGGGGAATTATAACCAAGTTTATCTATGGGAGAAAACTTTCCCCAATTATTATGCTAATTTAACATTTTCCTGCTTGTTATAGAAGAATAACCTACAGGTATCCCTGGGATTGAATGGTGATTTTGTAATGGTGCGTAGAGTTACATAAACTGTATTTACTGGAAATAACAATATTTGATTTTTAGCATGGGCATCCCAGCAAGTATAATTTAATAATGACCCCCCAGGAGCAGCACAGAGTATAAAGGTTTTCTGAAACCGAAACACTAAGTACTCTTTGGTACTACACTTTAAAGGCAGCTGCAGAAGCGCAGCAAAGCCCAGAAGAAAAATGTTGTTGTATTGGTAGGTAATGGGCAAAGTAATTGTCTCTATCTTAAATTACAACTTTTCAGTTTTTAATGCATGTCTTCATAAACTAATTTACATATTTGCAATCTTTTTCATAAACCATTAAAATCACTTATTTAATACGTCTCATCTCCTCTAGTGAACATCAACCTGTTTAGTGACTCACCTTTACAGAATTATATAGACAGTAATGTGTAATACTGGATTTTGAATCATAAAGTATTGTGAGAGATCAGTTGGTTAGCACTACCACACTGCCCTCTAGTGTCAAAAGACATAGAAACATCAGTATTAGAGGAGCTGGAGGGAAAGGGAGACATATATAGTTTCACTTGATTTCAGGTTACCGCCACGTCTTTCAACACAAGGCAGTAAGACTTCTGCAGGGGAGTGATACATACATGCAAACAGCTGTTGGCTTCTTGACAAAAATTATTTCTGTTCAGTGTCTACAGCAGTTACATATGTAAATAAAACAACAGATTTACTGCCTCCAAAATACAGGGCCCATTCTGCTATGAAGTAACCTCTAGAAGAAATGCAGAAAAGTTTTCACTTGCCAGCGTGAAGTGACACAAGGATTGGAAATTTTCAATTTGTGATCGTTTGTGAATTTCTGGTGGCTCCACTAAGTTTGCTGCATGAATTACTTTATTTTAAGCCCCCAAAACTGTAATAAAAACCTCTCTCATCCACTGTGCTGTAATGACACCCCCTCCTGCCTACGAAAACATTATAGCCCTATACCCCATTCCACCCCCGCTGGTACCATCCTCCCTCCCCCCATCCTGGCAAATTTCAACTCTCTGGGCACTGTCTGTAAGTGGAAAGAAACTAGTCTGTGATGCACATGAGTGTGTATTAAATATAGTTTAACTAAGTTCAATATACCCTGCCCCTCACCATGCACCAACCACACTCCTCCCGACTCACTTGTCAAGTCCCACCACCATAAGACCCCCCCACACTGGCCCACCCCCACCACCACCCCCACTCCACCAGGACCCAGAAAAATGTGACTTATAAAAATGAAAATGGTTCCCCGGTGCAGAGCGTCTGCTCTGTTCACTCCCCATCCTGGTAATGGTGCGGTGCATGAAGGAATGGTGACGTATTTGCTCCTAGTAAAACCTAATTGGCAGAATTTTCATGTGGTCAGGTTTTACTAGGAGCAGCCAGACAAGTGGCAGTGAGGGTTGAGGCGCTGGACACCATGCCTTGCACCACGCCGGCAACCTGGGTTTGGGAACGGACTCGGGTTGCCAGGGGTCAGCAGGGAAGGGAGGGGGATTGAGTGCCCGGAGGACTGCTGTCCCCTCTCAGGGTGGGTAATGGGGTTTTCCATCGCTCTTCAGTGATCCCCAATGGAGATTGGGTGCCCTGCAAGGAGTGGCGCCACAAGGAGGGGTGCAGCAGTGGTGGACATCAGCACATTAGTATGTAGACATCATTGCATGTCCGTGCTCCAGGGGGGAAACACCAGCAGAAAAACCCCAGAGAACACAGGGAGGTAACTGAGGCCCCAGTAGCCTAAGCCCACATACCGAGGCCAGACAATCCTTCCACCGGCTCTCCTGAGCCCCTCGACCCCGACCCAGGACTGACCCTCTAATCTCAGAAAGGCCGCCAGGTAGATGAGATGGGACCTCCCCCAAGGGGTGATCGGGGGGGGGGCTGGAAGGATCCATGGGTCTGGGGGGGAGGGTGCACAGCAATTGTACTCCTGGGGGAAGGTGGTTTCAGGCAGGGAGTAGAGGCCACAGCTGAATGAGCACTCCTGAGAGATGCCCTGGTCCCCAATGCAAAAATAGAAACTACCGAAAAAAAAGATTTTACTAGGAGCAACACTATGTTAGCATTCATTCCTGCTGGGCCCATACCTGAGATGAACACTGAACAGAGCAGACACTCTGCAACCGGAGACCATTTTGTTTATTACAGGTAATTTTGTGGGGGGAACTAATTGGGGAAGGAGGGTGGTGGGGGCCAGAGAGTGCTGGGGGTCTTATGACTCATGAACTTGGTGGTGGGACTCTGGTGGGGGGAGGATCGGGGACTGTGTGTGCTGTGGGTATGGGAAGGGTATACTGAACTTAGATAAATCATTTTTGATATATACTCGTGTGTCACAGACTAATCTGACATTTACAAAGTGTCTAAAGACTTGAAATTGGTCAGGACAGGGGGAGGAGGAGGAAGAAGGGTGCCAGTAGAGGATAGGGAGGTATATGGCTATAAATTTTTCAGAGATTGGAGGGTTGCAGTAGGGTTAGGGCTGTAGATAGAGACATTCAGCTACCACAATTTGCATATTTTTTCACTGGCAAATTGAACAAATTCACATGGCGAACTACACTAATTGTCTAATTTGCCTGCAAATTGGCAGTTTGCGAAGATTTGTCTCACAAACCTAGTCTGTTCACTGGGCATATAACCAAATAAACTGTGATAATTCACAAAGCGAAGTTGCCAAAATTTGTGAATTTCTTTGCAAAGTGAATTTCGGCAACTTTGCCTGTCTCTAGCCTGCAATTCTATTAATTACTAATGCAATCAGAAATAGCGTTCCTCAGGGATGAAGATTAGCTCAACATAGCGTTGGTGTTGCCCTAGCTTTAGTGCTCCTCTCCCAGCCCTGAGCCAGCTGAGATGTAGTTTATGTGCTATAAGGCCTAAATGAGGTGTATACCTCACTACAGCTATAGCTGGGAACCTCAGCTACTGGGCATCCCTGCCTGAGAGGTGTATGTGAGGTTCATCAACAGTGCTGTTGCAATGCAATGTGGTTATAATTACTGGGTTCCTTTTTCCCATAGGTAAATCATGGAGTAATTTGTCATAATAAAGGGTGTTTATTATGGCAAACACATGCATGGTTTCCCTCACTCTGCGCATGCGCCTGCCACAGTTCCTCACGTCCCTACTGCTCTCCGATTGCCTTCTCGCCGAACCACAAATGGAGACTAAACCGCCACTCAGACTCGGTGGTAAGTAATTAAAAAACAAAATGTACCACAACCACTTAAAACATTAACTTTTGGCTGGCTACAAAATAAAAAAAGCAATTTTAAATAAATAGTCAACCGTGGACCGCGCTCTGTAACCTAACCAGACCGTGGCCACACCACAACTTCTTTTTATTTTGAATAACTGCTGAGGTAAAAAAGCGAAACCCAGCAATTATATAAAATAAAATATGGGGTGGTGTGTGTAAACTCAAAGTTTACACCCCACCCCACCTTGGTTTTCGATGCTTTAATAAACCCTTTGAGCTTCAGTCTCGGGTTTTATGTAGCATCTAACACCTGGGGGATGCAAACTTCTCATTACACACATCACTGCATACTTTATCCTATTTGTAACTGATCAGCATTTAACAGTACTAATTTGATACAGCTTTCTGAAGCGTATGTCAGAGGTATCGACGTGCATCTAAAATACAGTATTAATTAGGTACAGCTCAGTGAGGTCAGCACCTCAACCAGAGACATGGTCAAGAGGTATAGTTGATGTGTGTCTACTTGTGAGCTTTGTGCACACTCTGGTTGGCTAAACCTGGACTGCCATATACAGTACCAGGTATGCCTACTTGCAAATAAATTCACCCTTGGATTAACACCCTGGGTGTGCAGAAATTCCCTCAGCTTGGCCAACAAAACAAAGGCGTACCAGAGGAACAAACATCCAGCCACTTCATGTCCCTTTCTGGTGGATGTCCCAAGGGCAATGATCCTTTGAGTACCGTGTGACCTGCTGGCCAAATACACTCAGTGACAACCTTCTGTCAGAAACTAAACTAGGTCCATTTAAATTAAAGCTTCGTGCCCATCTCGCATCACACAGTAGTTGTGACTGTAACTCCTAACTAGCAGCTTGTCCTGAAAACCATGTTCTACCTTTGCACTTACTGTTTCACACTTTACTCTTCCCTCCAACTACCAACTGGAAATTCACCCCCCCACCAACTCAACACCTATCCCCCACCTTACTATTGCCTTCAGACTTCCCTTCCTCACTTCACTCCACCTTAAAGGGAGTATACCAGCACATGGTCCCATTCCCCCCATTAACTTCAGTACATAGCCATTGAAACTGCACCCGGCTTCTTATCTCTAGCCATCTGAATGTCCTCTGTCCTATCCTCGTAATCCTCCCAGCCCCACCAGGCTAATCCATCTCTTCATCTGTAAATGTCCTCTGTCCTGTCCTCGTGATCCTTCTAGCCCCACCGGGCTAATCCATCTCTTCATCTGTAAATGTCCTCTGTCCTGTCCTCGTGATCCTCCTAGCCCCACTGGGCTAATCCATCTCTTCATCTGTAAATGTCCTCTGTCCTCTTCTTGTAGTCCTCCTAGCCTGCCGAACTAATCCATCTCTTCATCTGTAAATGTCCTGTGTCCTCTCCTTTGATCCTCCTAGCCCGCCTGGGCTAATCCATCTCTTCATCTGTAACGTCCACTCTGCTCAGCCAACAGCCATAACTACACCTGAACCGCATGTATTGCATAGACTAAAACTATTTTCTAACAAGTTTGCTACACCTCTTTGAAACAATGTTAGTAAGATTTCCTAGATACTGTATGTATGTATGTATGGTTATGTCTTGTATTGTATTTCTGTTTTTTCTCATTAGATGTGGAACCTTTGTAAATGAGCTTCTGCCCAAAGGTATATAAATCAAGATCGAATAAATAAATAAATGTGCTCATTACCTCCAACTCAGTGAGCTGTGCAGCTCAACCAGAGGTGTAGCCAGGAGGTGTAGCTGATTAGGAGTACCTCACGGATGTGTGCATTTCCACCAGAGGCAGAGATCTTGCGCAAAAGAAAAAGTAAGTACTATCTGCTTAATCCCCTAATTTTAAGCTCCACTTTTAAAAATATCTTAACAACGGAGACACTGCTCCCCTACTCTTACTCCTTTATTAGCACCGGCTTAATTCCAGAAATCTCACCGGGACAAAACTCCAATGATTTCCTGCAGTAACTAGATAAATGTAGCAGAGCCAGCAGGGACAGCATTCTGAAATAATTGGTTTTATACGTTTATCTCTGGAAATAGGGAACATTACAAAAAGCATGGAAAAAGTGCAGGTAGAGCACTGAGGAATGCAGAACTCTGACAGTGGGATCTGGGTGGAATGGCTGTTCAGCTTCCGAAATGTATTTCAGAATTGATCTTTTAATTTCACAGAATTCCAAAAGCATTTCTGTAAAGCGTGGAATATTATTCCATGGATCACATCATTTCTGGAATAATATTCCACGGTTTGTGGACAGTGAACCCACGGTGTACAAAAACTGGGAATACAATCCACACTTAGCATTCTGCCTTCAGAGTGTTGGAATTCCACTTCCAAAGTCATTTCACAGAATGAGGCAGGATTTCAGAAAATCCACAATATTTGAGCAGGTGCAGAATTTGAAAATGATGATGTTAGTATCAGTAGGATGTCCTTGCATTGCACAGTATTCTTTGAACATTACTTTGGGACACAGGGCATTTCTTATAAACAAATAATGAACATAAGTTCCTGTTGCACATCTGTCCATCTTGGAAAAGGTTAGCAGAAGTACATATTCATCTGGAGTTATTTTCTGAAGGTTGGAGAACTTAAGATGCCTTTGGGATCAAATTTGTGTTGCACCACTGTGAATTATCAAGGCTGTAGGAATCCAAACAAACTCTAGTCAGAGCCAAGACGGCTGCAGCTGTGAGAGATAGTCGCATATGCACATCAAGGCCATGACACTCGCACACTTGCATGGAGCTCACAACGGCCATCTTGGGCACGGCAGGCTGCTTCATTCATGTGCATCGTGCATGCAAAAATCGCGCTTGTGCAAAGCTCATAGTGGCCATCTTGGACACGGCGGGCTCTTATGGAAGTGATGGAAGACAATAGTGCAGTCTCTGAGAGAGAAAAAATAGTGCAGTGGAAGTGGTCTGCTGAATGGAGACAACGGAATGCTTGAACTAGCGGAGTGACAGTGCTACAACTCCAACATTTCTTGTTGTTTGGTTGGAATCCAGTGAGCTACTTTTTCACTTCTGTGATGCATGAGACATCTGCAGAGCTCTGTCCTGCAGCTGTAAAAGGACAGCGTCTTAGCTGTGCATGAGAAGAGTGATTCTACTTGAAAATAACTCATTACGTAAGTGCCACTGAATTATTTGATTAGCCTTGCATCTATAGGCTTCCTTTTGAGAGAACAGTTGGATTCTTTCTCTTTTTTCTGCATCCATGTGCCACTGGCCACCAACTTCATCAGGCCCCCACATCACCCCTCATTTTCCCACCATACTCTACCCTCTGATCCCAACTCCTGAGCCTGCTCATATCCAGATCACTTAGTCCTTGTGTGCCAGCTTGTACCCACCTGGGGGGAGGGGCACCCTTGCCTGTCATCATAGATCACATGAGAACTCCTGACTTCCTTTTGCTGATGCTGGCTTATCCCTGCAGGGGACCCGTACTACTGCCTAGTGAAGGTGCAATGTGTAAGGACTGGGGGGGCATGCCCATCAGTAATGAGCAGAGGGCCCAGGAATGGGAAGGGCAGAAAGGCCATCATCTGCCATACTGACATGGCATTTTCCCATTTTCTATTTCCCCCCACCCTCCTCCCCTGACTCACATGCATGCAGTGACTGGCCTGGGGGTGCCCAGTGACACATGGTCACCTATGCCATTATCGGCACCTCCACAAACCATCATCAGGAGCACTACAGAGCAGTGCTGCAAGTTCATTTGCCCACCAGGAGGATAGTATCCAAAGGAGACATTATCAGCACCTCCACAAACTGCCACAAGGACCATCACAAGCCTGAACTGCAGGCTCCCTTACCCACCCAGGGGACAGAATCAAAAGGGCCATTAGCAGCACCTCCACAAACCACCACAAGGAGCTGCTACAAGGCTGTGCTATGAGATCACTTACTTCACAGGGAAGAGTACATCCAAAGGACCAGTTATTGGCACCTCCACAAACTGCCCCCAGGAGCTGCTAAAGACTGCTGTGAGCTCCCTACCTGGAGAAGTGCATCCAAAGGGGCCATTATCAGCACCTCCACAAACCATCACCAGGAGCCACTACAAGGCTATGCTGCAGGCCCCTTACCCCTGAGGGGAAGAGCATCAAAGGAGCCATTAATGGCAGCTTCACATACTGCCACTAGGAGCCACCACAAGGCAGGGCTGCAAGCTCCCTTTTCCCCGGAGGAGAGCGTCCAAAGGGCCAGTTATCAGCATCTCCACAAACTTTCCCAGGAACTGCTACAAGGCTGTGCTGCGAGACCTCTTAATCCACTGGGAAGGGTACATCCAAAGGGCCAGTTATCAGCACCTCCACAAACTGCCTCCAGTAGCTGCTACAAGGCTGCACTGTGAGACCCCTTAATCCACTGGGAAGAGAACATCCAAAGGGCCAGTTATCAGCACCTCCACAAACTGCCCCAGGAGCTGCTACAGGGCTGTGCTGTGAGCTCACTTACAACTCTGTAGAAGAGCATCTAAAGAAGCCGTTATCGACAACTCCACAAATGTCACCAGTAGCTGCTATGTACCAGCACTACAAGTTCCCTTACCCCCTGGGAGAACAGCATCCAAATGAGCTATTATCAGCACCTCCACAAACTGCCACAAGGAGCCGCTACAAGGTTGCGCTGCCCTTGTGAATCCCCCAGGTCCCCCAGCATGCAGGTGGCATCTGATCCCTTGGATGTGGAGCCCATCCCCACCTTCTGTGTCCCTGGTGCATTGGCAGATGCCTCAGTGTTGGCACCCTGCATGGGCCTCTCTGGGCCTGTGGGGCTGCTGGTGTGGCACAGTACTCTGTGCCATGGCAACTGGGATGTGTGCAGGTGTCAGCGGGGTGGGGGCCTGCAGCTGTGTCACGGGCCCTGAGTGTCCACCAGGTGGCATCTGGAAAGCCACATCCTGGCCTGTTGGGGGGACAGACTGGCTGGCTGTGCTAGCCCCAGAAAGCAGATGGTTTGCTATCCGCTCCAGGATGTCCCCTATTCTTTTGTGGGCATGCTGCAGCCCATGCTCCTCCATGATCTGCAGGCAGTCCCATTCCAGCTGGTACAGTTCAGGATTGTAGGTCTGCATGACAGACTGTGGTGTTGTCCTGTGTGCCCATTGGGTCAGGCATTCTTAGGGCTCCTCCTCCTCCCAATCTACATGTCCTTGCGGGGTTGCACGATGGCCCCCTAGGTCTCTGGGCTGTGTATGTGGAACAGTAAGTTTTCCTGCATGGCTGGGCATGTAAGGCTGTGTCAGCTGCCCCACAGGGCCCAGTCTCACAGTACTGGGTGTCTGGCTGTGTGTGAGGTTGCTTCAAGGCAGGGGCTTTGCTGGCTCCTGTTAGGTTCTGGGCCAGGTCTTACATGGCCTCCAATGTCTCCATCCAGTCACAAGTCGGTGTCCTTCAGGGTGCCTCTCCACTGCCATATCCTGTGTCTTCTGCATGGCACCTGTAGATGAGAGTGCATTGGAAGGCTAATTACTGGTGCATTGGAAGGCATTGGTATGCATTCAGTTGGCCACAATGCGATCTACATGCCTGTGTCATCCCACATCTGTGTCCCCGTGTTTCCTCCTCCACGGAGGTTGCTGGTGATGCATGGGTGCTGGCCATTGTCTTCTGATCTACAGGGTGTGAGACAGGACAGTTGGTATTCTGTTCAGTCATATACCTCCCCCCTGCATCCCTGTCACTGTGCCATGTACCTGGCAAGGTGTCAATGCCCTCCACCTCCCCATGTAAGCCGACCTCAGAGAGGGAATCAGCAACCATCCTCTCAATAGGTGACATTGTTGGCACTTGCAGGGTGGTCCCCTGATTGTGCCACACTCTGCCCATTTCATGGAAGACAGTTTTGCTTCACGGCCGTGGAGGTCACGCCATTTGAGATTGATTGACACAAGTGTCCATGCCTCCAGATTGGCTGCATTGACAGCAGCCTGGCTATCCTGCCATATCCTGGCTTTGACCTCCACTGGGGTTTTCAGGGACTCTGCACTGTACAGCCCAATAGTTGTCACAGTTGTCCACCCCCATGGCTACCACCTGTCTGCCAATGAAATTACTGGACAGGACCCTGTTGGTACTACGTGATATGTGCCCTCCACAGCCCTGAGCCTGTCCCTGGACTGGGTGTGCAGCCTCTTGTGGAAGTGCGTGAGCTACAGCACCTCTGACTCCGCTTCCCACTTTGTATGCTCCTTCATCGTGGTATTCAATTCCTTGTGTCTATGCAGTGCAACTTCCCATGTGTGACGGGGTCAAGGGGTGGGGACATGTATGTTTGGGTTGCACCACTGTCCCTGCATGCAGCACTGTGTACATCTGTTGGCCACGCCTCTGCCTGCAATCCCACTGCGTGTTCCTTTGTGAATGCCTCATGTTTTTTCAGTTGGCCATGCTACGTAGCTGCGTGCCTGCATTACATCACATTTGGGCACAGTTTCTGCACTTTCATGAATAGGACCCATTGTTTGAAAAATCTTTAAAGGATGGAATTGTACCAAAAACTGGAGAACTGAAAAGTAACTCTGATTCACATTAAAGGGGACAAACAACATGCAGCAAACTATCAACCAGTAAGTTAAACCTCGGTCCCTGGAAACATTATGGATATGCTAATACAACATAAACACCTCACTGATGGTCACGAGCAGCAACAACATGGGTTCACCACAAGGCATTCATTCATCACAGATCCCATCTGCTTCTATGAAACCATTCGTGAAATATTGGATAGCGGGGGATCTGCTGGTATGGTACTGTTAGATTTCTGTAAGGCCTTTGACACTGTCCCACACTGGGCAGTGGTCCAGAAATTACTCTCATTCAACATAGATAATACTGTGGTGAGATGGATTGATAGATGGCTGACAAATCAAACACAGATGGTATCAGTGAATGGCTTCTTTCTACAGAGGGTAGGGTGACTAGTGGCATACCCATAGGTTGGTGCTGAGTTCCAATTTTTCCCAAATCTTCATTTCTGACATAAAAAGATACTGAACGAGTAACAAAATGCACAGACAGTACAAAGTACGGGGTCCCAGGAACAATTCTAAAACGTAGTAGGTATATAATCAGATCTTGATGAATTAACAAAATGGGCCAAAATATGGAGCTGATCTTTAACATGGAGAAATGTCATCAATACACATTATATAACTCAGTTCTGAAAGTTAGTCATATAGAAAAGACTTAGTGATTCTGATTAATGGCACACTGGACTTTGAAGATCATTGTACTGCAGTTATTTCAAGAACAAATCAGGTACTAGGAACCAGAAAACAATATAAAAAAGTCATTAGGCTGAGGTTATCATGCCCCTGTACCAATCTATATAAGGTCTTTACTGGATTATGGAAGCCAGTTGTGGTTCCCTTATCAAAAAGGGAGACTGACAGAGTAGAGAGATTACAGTGTACGATGACTAAAATAATATCAGATATTAAAAATCTGACATATGTGGAGAGGCTAGGGAACATAAACCTATACCTATTAGAACGTCATAGCAAAAGGGGAGGTATCTTGCTATTTCACGACATAATTTATGACCCTTATTTGTTTAATGAACTAAACATGACATTTAAGGATATTAACTTGAAAACCAAGGGCCATCCTTTAAAGGCAATCCAAGAAGGTTGCGAACAAAGAAAGAAAGTTTTTCTACACAGAGCAAATAATCAGTTTATATAATAGCCTGTTACTGGAAGTAATTATAAGCAGTTCTAAAACACAGTTTAAAACAAACCCAGATAAATATATTACAACTGGTGAAATATTGAAATACACTCAGTAAGAAGCAGGATCCAATTATAAACTTCATGCCTTTTCAGTTCATGAAAAAAATTAATGAACATTAGTGAAAAGGCCTGGTCACCTATCGGAGGGAGACCTTTGGCACAATGAGTAAGCATTCATTATTATACATCAAGGAGTAGTTCTGATGAAAATGTTTAAACAAATTGGCAATTAAGGGTGATGTCATTGTCTGGATGTACTTTTCTACTAAGTAATCAAGCGCTAATGACCAAGGTCTTGACGAAGACAACCAGTCAAGGCTGGCATATAATCACAGTGATCTGTGAGTCTGTGTGCAGATGAAATAAAGCAATAGATAATGCTATAAGTAATGTCCCATCTGAGCAATGCTGCTTTGGGGTAACACATGAAGACAAGGGAACCATAATTTAGGCAAGGAAGGAGGACACCATTTGCAATGGAAAGGTGGGCATCAGGGGTGAGAATATGTCTGGTTCTATAAGCTAAACCCAATTTGGTATTGACAGTGTTGCAAGTGGCAGAAATACAGTATGGAAAGAGAAGTCAAGAGCGGGATCAAGGGTGACTCAAGGTACTTGAAGGAGAAGATAACCTCCAGAGGGAGTCATCAGGGCAGGTAACAGTTATGTTACCAGTATAAAATCTGATTCTTGATTCTTGTGGGAGAGCCAAAGAGCACAACCCCTGCCCATGGGAAGTTTGAATGTTTAGCAGCTGTCAGGTGGACAACCCCTTTCCAAAATCTCTGCCACTTAACTCTAAAGCTGATGGCCGTTATGGACTATGCACTGCAACACAAACCAACACCACCAGCCTTCAAGGCTTCAAGCAAGCTGGTGGGGGAGAGGCATTGGAGCAGCACTGCTTTGTAACCTGGCAGTACTGGTTTTCAAGCCAGTGTGCAGACAGGGAGCTTAATCTGGATATGCATCACTGCAGTAAATCAGGACTGAGCGGGTGGGAGGAAGCTATATGGGAGAATAACACAGACTGCAGTAAAAAATAACCCTTCATTTGCACCATATCCTACCTCCAGTCCAAATCATGGTACCAGGACTGCTTTGCATTGCCTTGCCTGTGTATCTGCTGAACTGCTCCAGGCTACCTTTTTCAGTGCATTCTTTCAGGGCAACTGATTTCTATTTGGGGCTCTTTTGAGTTGCCGCAGAATGTAAAGTCCATCACAGAATTGCCACTAATTTGTTGCATAACTGTTCGTAGTCTGGCTGTAGCAGACATGATGTCCTACTGCAGAATGTAGGCACATTTAGTGCACAAGGTGTCCTACTGATGAATATAGGTACATTCAGTGTACACGGGGGTCCAATATCAGAATGTAGGTAAATTCAGTGTATGAGGGCTCCTACTGCAGAATGTAGGTACATTCAGTGTACATGGGGGTCCTACTGCAGAATGTGGGTATGTTTAGGGGTCCTACTGCAGAATATAGTTATATTTAGTGCACAGGAGTCCTCCTGCAGAATGTGTAGGTGCATTCAGTATACATGGGGTCCTACTGTAGAATGTAGGTACTTCAGTGTACAGGGGATTCTGCTGTGGAATATAGGTACATTCAGAGTACATGGAGTCCTACTGCACAATGTAGGTACATTCAGTTTACATTGGTTCCTACCGAAGAATGTAGGTATATTTAGTGTACATGGAGTCCTACTGCAGAATGTAGGAACATTCAGTGTACATGGGCTGCTACTGTGGAATATAGGTACAGTACATTCAGTGTATATGGAGTCCTACTGCACAATGTAGGTACATTCAGTGTACACTGGTTCCTACTGCAGAATGTAGGTATATTTATTGTACATGGAGTTCTACTGCAGAATGTAGGGACATTCAGTGTACATGGGCTCCTACTGTGGAACAGAGGTACATTTAGTGTACACAGGTCCTTGTCTGGGGTGATCCACTGATGAGTAGTAGCCCTGATATTCTATAAAATACCCTTCAAGAAATAAAGTGCCTAGGTATAAAGGGATGATATTGACTGTAACTTGACTGTTAACAGTGCTGAAACATCCCTTCCTGTACTACCCTGCACAAAATAGCAATCTTTCATGGTAGGAGGACACCCTTGCATCCTGCCACAAACACTTGTAAGGACAAGAGTAGCAACCCCTTTATTATCTGTGCCCTTTCCGTTCTGTTCCTTGTCCAATAGCCAATATCCAAAAAGGAAAGCCTCTAAAAAGTCTTTAGCAGCTCCTATTGTGCTGCTATCATTAAAGTATGCCCTGATTCTGTATGAAGGCACATGTTGCGCTGTATGTGGAAATCTCCTGAGAGGGACTATGTAAATAATGCAGGACATGTTTCTTTATAATATGCCAGTGCCCTAAAACACGGAAAAGGCATTAGGAGCCAAAACAGTTGCTTGGCAGGGTTAATGTAAAACTCCTAGACTCCTAGCTCCGATGTGCAATGTGCCCATGATAGCGAGCGGCTGGCAGATTGCCAGCATGCAATTGCAGGTGCCCTGCTTCTTTGAATAGTGCTTAGCGCTCTTAGGCAAGCACTTCAGTGGAAAAACAGAGGAGCAGGCTACATAACTTTCTCTTTCTACTCCTGCATGTTACCGCTTGCTCCCTGTGAGATTTGTGGGCCCTACTGCCCTTTCTATTGCATAGTTATATAGAGGGAGAGGTCAAGTCAGAGAGAGAGAGAGAGAGAGCAGCAAAATGAAAAATAAAGGAAGAATGTAAACTCTAATCTTTAAACTCTAAAGAGCGGGCAGCAGGTTGATTTCAGCCACCTCTTTACATATCAATAACACTATGCACTCTAAAGAGTGCAACATTACAAATCCTGGATTACAGCAGGAACTATAAGAAAAGGTGGATAGGTAGCTGCTAGGCACCTCATTAAACAAAGTCAAAATGGGCCGAATTGAAATCTTTACCATCCAGCTGATATTTTAGCCATCGACTTGGGAAAAATATAAAGTTGCAAGTTATTAGGGAGTTGGTGAAGTATCCTGAGCTGAGTTTACCAAGACCCCCCCACCCTTTAATTAGACTGTTGGTTTAGCAAGGTGAGGGCTAAAGAAATAAAGCCCTTACAGAAAGAGAAGTACAAGAGAACATTGTTTCTTTTGAGACAGTATGGCACAGTGGTTAAGGCTCCAAGCTGCAAACCTGGAGACCTAGGTTTGAATATCACAGCCCAGTCCCCAATTGCATACTGTGTGACTCTGAGCAAGTCACTTAACTCCCTTGTGCAAACAGGTTGCACCTGAAACAAGCTTCAGCTTATGTGCCTCTCCTGGTTAAACAATTTTCCCTTCCTTTGTTTTGGTTTATTTTCAGTTACTGCCTGGTATCCTGAAGTTGACAAAGGAAAGAAAATAAGGAGCGCCCTTATTCTTCCATTCACTTGTCCAACTAAGGAATACCTATGGTCTATACATAAAGAATAGTAGTAGTCATTACCTGGTTCTGCAGTCAGGACTGTCTATAGGGCTGGCAGCCCCAGAAATGGCTGCTTTTATAGAAGTAAGGAGGTGAGGTCACTCCAGAATGGGAGGGACTTAATCCTAATGAACCTAATGAGGATACAATTAGGTATATTTGGGCTATTCTAGCTCAGTGTTGCGTACAAAGAGGGTGTTGCTATAAAACTATGTGGGGTAGTATGTTAGACAGGTATGGTGGATTACCAGGCAATCTAGACTAACTCAGATAGTTTTATTTCTATAAATTAGATAATAGCTAGGTCAGGTGACCCCACCTACATGTATAAAAGTCTGCCACTAGGGTGTTAAAAGAGATAGAGATCAGACCAGGGAGTCAGTCTGGGACTGTGAGTCTGAGGGAGAAGACCTCAGAGTACTGCTGGGTGGAAGAGTTGATCCTTTGAAGCTGAACTAATGACAATTTTTCACTTCTGTAAGAACTTGAATCATTTCATGAAGTGTAGAAATAAAATGATAAATGCCATCCTGGCATTTTTTATGCACTGATTTTTGTTGTCTGCCTGCAATTTGTCTCCTGAACCAACAACCCCACTACAGTTGGTGTCAGAAGTGGGATTCCTGGCTGGATGTCTGAAGGATGCTTGGGAGAGCTGAGTCGGGGTACTGGAAATAGTACCTCAGAGAGAGGCAGAAAAGTGCATGGCGCCAGTGGAGATGAGGATATGTGGAAATGGTGACCTGGCGAAGCACCATGAAACCAGATGGCAGACCTGAGGAGGGTGTTGCGTTGGATGAACGAACGCTGGGTGGAGGCAGAGCGACACTAGAGGGAGGCAGAGTGGAGATGCCAAGAGCTGGAGATCCAATTGGAGCAGGCCAGGGATGTATCCAGGAGAGATGAGCCTTGGATTATGGACATGGAGACAACCCAGATGGAACATTCAGAATCTGAACTTCCTATCCTTCCTATTTTCCCAGGAATGTATTGGATTGAGGACAATGGAGTGGTAATGCCGGAGAAGTCCCCAGGTAAGACTGTTCTTATGGACCTAGGGATGAAGACCACAAGCAATGTAGAAAAGGCTCTAGGAGCTGAAGGGACTTTAAAATGTATTGGACTCTCTGATTCACAATGTAATGATTTATTTAGAGTAAATTGGAAAAAAGAACAAAAGGAAGGTCCTGAAGTCACTAAGTTAGGGGCATATGTCATAGTTCAGGATGGAAAGCAGGAAGAAGCCAGTGTGGCTGAAGAGACTCATATACCATTGACTGTTACTAAACATAAACCAAAATCTGAATGCAGTGACCTAAGTAAAGCATGGGGAAAGCTACAAAAGTGAGATCCTGATGTAGCTCTGTTAGCTTCCTACATCAAGGATCAGGAAGGGGGTATGGGTACTGGTGAAACAAGGGTCAAACCATTATGGTGGGTTGAAGACAGGCAGGGTACCCTTTACTATGTTAAGCCTAACCCCCATACGAAAAGGTTGTGTGCTAGAATAGTGGTTCCAATTGCTTATAGGGAAGTGATGATGGAGAATGCCTGCTCCAGCCACTCTAAGCCATTAAGCCATGAGGAAGTCCTGGCAGGGTTAACCTCAGACTTCTACTGGCCAGGGATGTACCGGCAAATAGCTGCTTAAAGAGGGAGGTGTGCCAGAGGGAGTCTGCCAAATGCATAGGGTGTGGAAACCAAAGGTGGGAAGGCCAATCGAGATGGTAACCTTGGAGAAGGGGGAAGCACCGATGTACATTGGGAGGTACCAGGTGTTAAGCCTGCATTTCAGAAGAGTAGTTATTTATCTCTTGGTGTCTGACAGAGACCCCAGGAAGCCATAGATATTAGGTGTAGGATGGGTTACACTAATTCAAGAGAGGGACTGCTGGGTACATGTATGGAAGGGACTGTCTCAGTAATAAACAGAACTATAAATTGATGGAAGGGTTGTGAAATGAACAACCAGATGGGGGACAAAAAGAAGCTAGATAGCAGCTTAAAAATGCTGCGGGGATATTTCTTCTAGATTACGTACTGGGGGAAGTACAGACTAGTCTCAGGGAATACATTTTGTTTTTGAGTGTTACAATAGATTAAATGTGTTACACTATTATGGGTCCCTGAGATAGAGCTTTGGTGAGGGTGGGCCTAGCTCCATTCCCTTCCAGGTAAAGGAAGGTGGATATATCCTGCCACAATGATAAAGAGAGTACCCCAGGGAGTTCTATGATAGAGGTGTACTAGGGTAACCTCGGTTTTTATCAAAACTGAGTGTGCAAGTTACAGTTAATTAGATGGTACCCCAGGGTAAAAGTCAGATTAAGGAATTGTTTGTCAATAGCATTTTCATTATATTATTCATTTCTTTTCTGTGCTGCAGCAATCTTCTTTTCTATCTTTCCAAATATTTTCCATCGACTGGAGGGTTGGCCACCTTCAGGCGATTGTTTCTCTTTTTCTCTTCTTCTCTGATCTATTTTTTAGTCTGTTGATTTATTTATATCTTTCTCTCTGCTCAAGCATAACATGACCTCTGAGACTTTTCTATCGGATGGTTCACTCTAGAAAATGGGTCCCTGATAGTATTAAAGTGAAATGTGTAATATGGTAATGAAAGGAATTTGAGTATTACCAGTCAGCTGTGAACTCATGATGGTTATTAATGTGAGACTATTTACTTAGAGGTTTACTAGGTAAAACAGAATAGAAGCCCCAGGGTAAAGAAGATGCAGTATCTGTTTGTTGTTTTGTAGGAATGGCATATACTGCTTAAAATGACCCTGGGGTAGAGCTCTATGGTGTGGGTGGGCCGGAGCTCCACCATGCCCCTATGAAGGGATGGATATGGGTCCTTGGACAACCAGTAGGTGGTTGCCCTCTTAGGAGGGGAGGAATGTCACAGGGTGATCCCTGTGATGAGTAGGGGCCCTGATATTCTATAAAATACCGCCCCAAGAAATAAAGTGCCTAGGTATAAAGGGATGATATTGACTGTAACTTGACTGTTAACTGTGCAGAAACATCCCTTCCTGTACTACCCTGCACAAATTAGCAATCTTTCATGGTAGGAGGACACCCTTGCATCCTGCCACAAACACTTGTAAGGACAAGAGTAGCAACCCCTTTATTATCTGTGCCCTTTCCGTTCTGTTCCTTGTCCAATAGCCAGTATCCAAAAAGGAAAGCCTCTAAAAAGTCTTTAGCAGCTCCTATTGCGCTGCTAGCATTAAAGTATGCCCTGATTCTGTATGAAGGCACATGTTGCGCTGTATGTGGAAATCTCCTGAGAGGAGTATGTAAAGAATGCAGGACATGTTTCTTTATAATATGCCAGTGCCTAAAACATGGAAAAGGCATTAGAGCCAAAACAGTTGCTTGGCAGGGGTTAATGTAAAACCCTAAACTCCTAGCTCCATGTGCAATGTGCCCATGATAGCGAGCAGCTGGCAGATTGCCAGAAAATGCAACTGCAGGTGCCCTGATTCTTTGAATAGTGCTTAGCACTCTTAGGGCAAGCACTTCAGTGGAAAAATAGAGGAGCAGGCTACATAACTTTCTCTCTTCTACTCCTGCATGTTACCACTTGCTCCCTGTGTAAGATTTGTGGGCTCTACTGCCCTTTCTATTGCATAGTTACAGAGGGAGAGGTCAAGTCAGAGAGAGAGAGAGAGAGAGAGACAGCAAAATGAAAATAAAGGCAGCATGTAAATTTAATCTTTAAACTCTAAAGGCAGGCGGCAGATTGATTTCAGCCACCTCTCTTTACATTTCAATAACACTATGCACTCTAAAGAGTGCAACATTACAAATCCTGGATTACAGCAGGAACTATAAGAAAAGGTGGATAGGTAGCTGCTAGGCACCTCATTAAACAAAGTCAAAATGGGCTGAATTGAAATGTTTACCATCCAGCTGATATTTTAGCCATCAACTTGTGAAAAATATAAAGTTGCTGTTATTAGGGAGTTGGTGAAGTATCCTGAGCTGAGTTTACCAAGACCCCCCCCCACCCTTTAATTAGACTGTTGGTATAGCAAGGTGAGGGCTAAAGAAATAAAGCCCTTACAGAAAGAAAAGTACAAGAGAACATTGTTTCTTTTGAGACAGTATGGCACAGTGGTTAAGGCTCCGAGCTGCAAACCTGGAGTCCTAGGTTTGAATATCACAGCCCCGTCCCCCAATTGCATACTGTGTGACTCTGAGCAAGTCACTTAACTTCCTTGTGCAAACAGGTTGCATCTGGAAACAAGCTTCAGCTATGTGTGCCTCTCCTTGTTAAACAATTTTCCCTTCGTTTTGTTTTGGTTTATTTTCATTTACGCCTGGTATCCTGAAGTTGACAAAGGGAAAGAAAATAAGGCGCGCGCCCTTATTCTTCTATTCATTTGTCGAACTAAGGAATACCTATGGTCTATACATAAAGAATAGTAGTAGTCATTACCTGGTTCTGCAGTATTAACTGTCTATAGGGCTGCAGCCCAGAAATGGCTGCTTTATAGAAGTAAGGAGGTGAGGTCACTCCAGAATAGGAGGGGCTTAATCACTTAATGAACCTAATGAGGATGCAATTAGGAATATTTGGGCTTTTCTAGCTCAGTGTTGCATACAAAGAGAGGGGTGTTGCTATAAAACTATGTGGGGTAGTATGTTAGACAGGTATGGTGGATTACCAGGCAATCTAGACTAACCCAGATAGTTTTATTTCTGTAAATTAGATAATAGCTAGGTCAGGTGACCCCACCTACATGTATAAAAGTCTGCCACTAGGGTGTTAAAGAGATAGAGACCAGACCAGGGAGTCAGTCTGGGACTGTGAGTCTGAGGGATAAGACCTCAGGGCACTGCTAGGCGGAATAGTTGATCCTTTGAAGCTGAACTAATGACAATTTTTCACTTCTGTAAGAACTTGAGTCATTTCATGAAGTATAGAAATAAAATGATAAATGCCATCCTGGCATTTTTTAAGCATTGATTTTTGTTGTCTGCCTGCAATTTATCTCCTGAACCAACGACCCTACTACAGTCCTATTGCAGAATATTGGTAAATTCAGTTTACATGGTGTCCTACTGCAGAATGTAGGTACTATACATTAAGTGTAAAAATTGTCCTACTGCAGAATGTAGGTGCATTCAGTATACACGGGGTCCTACTGTACAATGTAGGTACATTCAGTGTACATGGGTTCCTACTGCAGAATGTAGGTACATTCAGTGTACATGGAGTGCTACTGTGGAATGTAGGTACATTCAGTGTACATGGGTTCCTACTGCAGAATGTAGGTACATTTAGTGCACAAGGAGTCCTACTGCGGAATGTAGGTGCATTCAATGTACACGGGGTCGTACTGCAGAATGTAGGTACATTAGTGTACATGAGGTCCTACTGCAGAATGAGGTACCCTACATGTACATGGGCTGTTACTGCAGAATTTAGGTACATTCAGTGCACATGGGCTGTTACTGCAGAGTGTGGTACATTCAATGTATGAGAGTCCTACTGCAGAATGCAGGTACAGTCAGTGTGCAGGAGATCTACTGCAGAATGTAAACACATTCAGTGTACAGGGGTCCTACTGCAGAATGTAGGTACATTCAGTGTACAGAGGTCCTACTGCAGAATGTAGAGTATATTCAGTGTACAGGAGATCTACTGCAGAATGTATATACATTCAGTGTACAGTGGGTCCTTCTGCAGAATGTAGGTGCATTCAGTATAGAGGGGTCCCATTGCAGAGTATAGGTACATTCAGTGTACATGGGGTCAATCAATCAATCAGTCAATCAATCAAAATCTTTATTTAACCAGGCGGGCACCGTTGAGCAAGCTCATTTTCAAAGGTGGACCTGGGACAAACAATAGGTAATACAATATAGGTGAGATCAACATCCGATTTCAAGTATGTGTACATCAAATTACAATTTTGGTGAGATCAACATACGATGTCAATTATGAGTACAACAATTAGGCAAAGGCAGTATAAATGCAAGATAGTGGTACAAAAGATTGTAAAACATTAATTACAGATAGATAATTTGTGCATCGTAAACAAAGTGCAGAACATGGGGGGAAACAGTAGGTACAGAGTATGCTCAGTCAAAAGACAGATAAACAGAGAAAAGTAGGGGTTAAAATGTCGCGGGTAAGTAGATATAAAGTGTAGATGTGGGCAGGGGAGTGAAGGAGGAAGGCAAGGGTACGGCAAGGAGTGGAGTCAACAACAGAAAGAGACCTAAATTCATGACGAGGCAGGGGCAAGGTCAGAGAATAGAGTAGGAAGCTCTGAAGGAAAAGGGACCTAGCTCAGGAGGAACAGACACAGGATTCCTAGAAATGGAATGTATATAAGGTTTTGAAAGCTGCCAGACTAATGGGGTAATTGATTTTTAGATTCTTTTGTATCTTGTTCCACAAAAGAAACACATCGTAGCTAATAGATGCCCCTCAAACAGAGATTTGGCCTTGGACACTTTCAGCAAAATGTAAGAGGCACTTCTCAAGGCATACTTTCTTAATGAGCAGAGGGTAAGCAGTCCGAGATGTAATCAGGCAGTTTATTTAGGATGCTTTTGGAGTCCAGATCACAGCATTTCTCTGGTGTCTAAAAGAGGGATGACCAACCAACACGTTAAGTACAGGGAGCAAAGATGGGTGGAATGGGAAAGGCCCATTATAAACCTTAGAGCTCTATGGTAGAGCGTATCAAGTTTGAAAAGAG
Source organism: Neoceratodus forsteri (assembly GCA_016271365.2). Taxonomy (NCBI): domain Eukaryota; kingdom Metazoa; phylum Chordata; order Ceratodontiformes; family Ceratodontidae; genus Neoceratodus; species Neoceratodus forsteri. Next base: position 20,297,030 of record CM028129.1, on the reverse strand, counting down.
CACCTGTAGGACCCTGGCTGTAGAGGAAATCAGCGTAGTCTAATAAAGAGAGAAAGGTAGTTTGGACTAGCCTCAATTTTGCATCCCAGGTGAGGAGATTTTTTATCCTATAGAAAAGGCCAAGTCTCATTCTAAGTTTCTTTATCAGCTCTTCTATGTGAACAATGAAGGAGAGTCTAGAGTCCAGCCAAACCCCCAAATATTTAAATTTTGATACGTACTCCAACTGTTCACCCAGTATTGTAGTAGTTGGGGAGTAGCCCCATCGCGGCCGGGTTTGCTAGGTTAGGAAAGGGTGATAAGAACATCGCTTTTGTCTTCTAGGCCTTTAGAAGCAGCTTCTGCTTTAAGAGCTGAGTCTGTAGTTGATTGAAATCATTCTGTAGTTCAGAGCATGCCATTTGGAGGTAAGATCCGCTAGAGTAAAGTACAGTATCATCTGCAAATAGGTGAATGTGGGCCTTTTTGATGGTAGCATCGATTCTGTTGATGTAAAGTTCAAAGAGCAGTGGACTCAAAATGGAACCTTAAGGAATGTCTCTCCAAAGGGCTTTTAAAGGAGAGACTTCACCATCCACTTTTACTTGCTATGAACGGTCAGAAAGGTAATTGCTGAACCATCTGAGATGAACAGCATCCAGTCCAATGGTTTGAAGGGATGTGAGGAGCAGACTATGGTCAACAGTATCAAGGCCTTACTTAGGTCCAGGAAAACTGCACAGATGAAGTTCTTATTATCAACTCACTCTGCCAATCATTAGTGACTTTAGCCAAAGCAAAAGTAGTGCTGTGTTGTGCCCTGAACCCTGATTGTAATGGGTTGAGAAGTTTTGACGATTCCAGATGGTTCCTGTGCTGGGTGTTCAGGATTTTTTCCAGTAACTTAGACAGAATAGCGAGAAGATAAATAGGCCTATAGTTATTTAGGTCACAGGGGTCACCTGACTTAAACAAAGGGATGACATGCACCGTTTTCCAGATGGGAGGAAGGTCGCCGTGCGACAGAGATAGGTTAAACAGATGTGTAATAGGTGCAGCTAGGACCCTATAGCCAATCTTCAGAAAAATGGGTTAATGTGATCAGCACCTGCGCTTTTTCTGACGTCCAATTTTAACAGGAGATCTTCCACCTCTTTCAGAGATGTGGGTTGAAGCGAGAAGGTCTGACTGGAGGAGGAGGTGCCTTGTTTATCAACCCCAAGTTGCGCTTGAAGATTACTGGTGGGGGAAGAATCGAAGGCGAGACCTGCTGTAGCAAAATGATTATTGAAGGCATCAAGGATTGATGGTTTATCAGTGAGTGTGGTAGTACCTATCGAGATTTTGGTAGACAAGGAAGTCCCGGCCTAATGGCCTTCTATACCCTTAATTATCCTCCAGAATTTGAAGGGGCAGTTGGCCGAGAGATCAAGTTGTGATCAAAAGAAGTTAGCCTTTGCTTCTCTAACCATCTTAGTGCAAAGGTTTCTCACTCTCCTGAAGGAAATCCAATTGTTTGTTAGTTTAGTTTTTTGGGCAGTTTTCCAAAGCCTGTCCCTATTCCACATTGAGTCCTTCAATTCCTCAGTAAACCACTGACAAGATTCGTTCCTGACTCAGACCTTCACTAGTGGTGCTTGCCTATTAAGTACTCCTAACACAATTTCTTGAAAATGTCTTATGCTGAGGTGACAGATTTAGCTAGGTAAAAGTCCTGCCAGCATGGAGCAGCTCAGCTCCGAAATATATCCCAGGGGTCAAAGTTGCGTCGACATCTTTTGGTAGAAAATTTAGAAGCAGGTGACAGAGCATGATTGGACCTGATACAAGCAATGAAGGAGTGATCACTGATGTCAGAGAAGAGTACTCCAGCATGGGTGAACAAATACGGTTTATTAACTAAGATAATATCCAGCAGGGTGCTGTTGGTAGGATTTAACTTATTTGTCGGGTAGTTTCATTGATAAGCTGGGTCCATCCAAGTGAGTTGCAAAGTGTTTTTAGGGGAGCTGAGGCACTAGACAACCAGTCTAGGTTGATATCACCAAGTAGCACAGACTCTGAGGATCTATGACCCAAGACCTTACTTAAGTGATCCAGAAGCTGTAACCCTGCAGAAAGGGTCTGTAGCAGCCTAACACACAAAGTGAGATGCCAGGAGAGATCCCAACCTGAAGGGCAGAGCTTTCAAACTCATTTTGGACAAATGTAGAGTCAATAACGGAGACAGATAAATTTTTCTTAATATAAATAGCAACCCCACCACCCCTGGAGTGCCTGTCGGTTTGAAACAGTGAGTAAGCAGGGAGGTTTACTTCGAAGTTGGTTGTAGCCGGGCAGAGCCACGTTTCAGTGACAACCAAAATGTCAGGGTTAGTGTGGCATATCCAAGCCTGGATGGAGCTGATTTTTTTCAACAGGCTGCACACATTAACATGCATAAAGCTTAGGCCTTTAAGGCTAGGTAGGTCATCGGGTGATCCGATGGGAGATAGGGGTCCAGGATAAAGTTCAACATTCCCTGAGCATAACAATAGAAGGATCAGTAGCTTCCTGGATAACCCTAAGAGGGGCTTCAAGACTTTGATTCGTTCATGTCTGTGGGGAGCATGATACTGACATGGAGGAAGTTTAAGGCTGATGCTTAGCAGGTTTACAGTTATATGCAGTAATACTTTACCAGTGACGAATAATGGAAGTATCGGGGTGATGGGACAGTTTGAGGTCCTCAGAGGCATATCCTGATAAGGTACCAGTATGCCAAGTAGGATGTGTGTCCAAACATGGAAGGAGGGAGGGAGTGGATGGCACAGCTAAGGTATTCAATAGGGCTTAGAACATCCACACATTGTAAATCCCTGGGTGTATTCTCCGATGGTGGATTTAAATAGAGGTGCAAGATGTAAGCAGAGACATACACAGAAGCAACCATTGGGCAGTGCCTCAGCCCATCTTATGTTAAGGGCCAGGAAGGGATGTAGGCTGTGTACCTGGTTTCAACCCTGGGGAGGGATAATACAGTAAGTCCAGGGTATTTTGGGGCATAGCATATTATATATGTGTACAAGAATAACGCCTGGAGGAAGTAAAAGAGGTAGAAGATTCTAGTGGAGTATAGTATGCCATGGATGCACTGAGTACAATACTCTGGAATTTTGGTGGAAAATGGGTAAGGTTTGGAATATGCAAGATATCAGTAGATCAAAAGTTCAGCACCTGGGGCCGAGTAAGTATATGAACTGATAGTAGAGAACTATATAAGGAGAGTATGCGAGAATGGGATTCTCAAGCTTTATTTGAGAAAGAGATATAGCTTGTGGTATGGAACATTGTGGGCCGGATATTCAGAAGGGTTGCGCATGGCGCAGCACAGTTGCACCATGCGCAACCCACTGATGCGCCCTGGCACGATATTCAAATGGGGATTGTGCCTGGCACAAATCCTGATGTGCCAGAGCGCATCAGTAATATGTAGGCGCGGGTAGAGTGCCCATACATACTCTGCACATCCCAATATTCGGCCTGGGATGTGCTGAGCCCATGCATGCACAACCCTACTTGTGCTGCACACAGGTGAGCAAAAAAAAGGAGCAACAGCTGGCCACCCACAGGTGAGCTGCCATATTGCAGGGCACAACACGGCAACTGCCACCTGTAGGTGGCAACCCGAACTCGCTGCACCTTCTGGTGGTGCCCCCCCATGCCTGATCGTGGACATACATATACAAATAAGAGTCCTAAAACCCTGGTGGTCCAGTGGACCACTCGCAGCCCGACTGTGGGCATATGTTGTAATAATATCAGTCCAATATCCCTGGTGGTCCAGTGGACCACTCGCAATAATCACAGGCATAAGTCAGTTGAACACCGATAACACAATCCCTGGTGGTCAGTGGACCGCTCTCAGCCAATCGCGAGCACATGTAATATACATAGTCCTATATCCCTGGTGGTCCAGTGGACTGCTTGAAACCGATCGCGGCATAAGTATATTTAAACAGAGTTATCCCTCTCCCTGATGGTCCAGTGGACGCTTGCAGCAAATGCGGGCATAAGTATATATAAACATAGTTATCCCTCTCCCTGGTAGTTCAGTGGACGCTCGCTGCCGATCGTTGGCGTCAGTACAAAACTAAAGCCACACCAATCTAACCCTGGTGGTCTAGCGGTACCCCCTCCCACCCTCCCTCAAGACCCCACTGCCCCCTCCCCCAGTCAGCAGGGAGGCAGTTCCCCACCCACTTGCCGCCCTGCCGCCCATTGACTGACACCATACAGTAGGGCTGTCGCCCATTGGTCCACATCGTGAGCCAATGGGCATGCAGCCTGTACCGTACTACACATCAGATATGTAGATGGATCCATTCACGTATCTGGACTGTAATATCTGACACAGACTGCGACCGATAACTCACGCTGTGGATCGTGGGCGTGCAGCTACCAGAGGTGTCGGTTGGCGGGGGCTGGGCGGCTGGGTGGTGAGCTGCCTGCTGCTGACACAGGCAAGGCCCGGTCGAGAGTGGGGAGGGGGTACTGCTAGACCACCAAGGGCTGGATTGGTGTGGCTTTCATTTTGGTACTGACACCCACATCGGGCTGCGAGCCGTCCACTGACCCACCAGGGATTGTGTTATCGGTGTTAAACAGGCTTATGCCTGCGATCTGGCTGCAGGCGGTCCACTGGACCACCAGGGATATTGGACGTTTAATATAATCTACATATGCCTGCGATCGGGCAGTGGCTTTCCGCGATGTGCAGGGGGCGTCGGTCCCAGACAGCTGCAGCCTGGCAGGGTGCCAGGCGCAAGTCACCAGGAATCGGCACACCTGCATGCAGATGGGGCCATAATGACATGCAAATGGCCCCATTTGCACCTTGCATGCATTATGGCCCCATTTGCATGTGCACTTTTGAATAGCACAGTTGTTGCACCTAGCACAATGGAACTTGCGCTAGCGCATCCCCCTGCTCCACTCTGGCCACTTGTGCTGGTGCAGTGCCACTGCGCCATGCGCACTGCGGGTGGCCAGGGTGCGATATTCAGTGATGCCATGGTGCAGCTCCGTTGAATATCACCCTGTCAACACCCCTGTGTAGCCCAGTTGCACTGCACCCAGGCTTGCGCCACAGCCTGGAGCAGTCTGAATATCTGGGCCTCAATGTACAAGGGCTCCTACTGCAGAATATGATTACATTTAGTGTTCACGGACATCCTACTGTGGAATGTACAGTAGATATATTCAGTGTACATGGGGTCCTACCGTGAAATGTTGGTACATTCAGTGTACATAGGGGCCTTTTTAAAGCTACCAACAGTCCCTATTTTCCCAGGACAGTCCCTATTTTAGGTAACATGTCCCAGTGTCCCCACAAGTTTGCAAAATGTCACTTTTGTCCTGGTTTTTGCTTACTTGTCCCAGTTTTGTCCCTTTTTTTTTTTGCTGGCTGCTAATCCGTGAGTGACAGTTATTTCAGTACCACTGTGGCACTGCTCGAGCTGGACAACAGTTTGCAGCTTCAACCCCTGCGCCCATGTTGCACCGCAAGCATGTCAGCAGGAGCACAGTAAACCATGTTCCTTCCTGTAAGGTTAGACTGGGTAGTAGTGCAAACAAGTGCATATGGACATCTACCTGCCAGCAGCAGAGAGGGACTCCAGACAGAAAAGACCAGCAGCAGGGAATTAAGGTACCCGAACCTGATCAGCTGCAAGGAAGTGTGTAAAAACAATCTGGTGGGGTGGTGGGAGTCACTGAAGTGAAGTTTGCTCAGCAAATGAGGGGAGTGTAAGCAGGTTGGGATGGGACTGTCAGGAGAACAATACATGCAGCTAGAATGTCTAAATACTATTTAACATGGGTTTGCTTCTAATGAACTTTCTGTACATCATGATTTGGAACTTGCTGCAGCAGAATGATGCATTGTTTTAATCTGGATGTTTGCTACTGGTGTTACTAGGGGGTGGGAAGACCAGCATAAAGCATCAAAATTGAATTGATTGTGTGCAGCGTTGTCTGTGGCGGTGCCCGTGGGAGTGATACAGTGGGGGGCATGGTCAGGGTGAATCCTGTCCCAGTTTTAGACCTTGGAAAGTTGGTAGCCTTACTCCTACTGCAAAATGTGTGTGGTTTAATATCACAATGTGCAGGGGAGTCAGAGAACTCAGTAACCCGGGTGATAAACTTCAGGGGGATGGACTTTGGGAGGATGCGGGAATTACTGAAAGGGAAGCCGGAGGGTAGAAGGCAGAAGATGGACACGGAGCAAAAATTGAATATTATTAAATGGGGGATTACAGAGGCAATGGAAGCCTGCATCAAGACACAGAGTAAGAGGAGCAGAGCAAGAAACCATGCTGGTTGAACAGTGAGGTAGTGGAGGTGGTGAGGGCAAAACGAGAGGTGCACCAGCGCTATAGGAGGATGGGGAAGGAAGTGGACAGGGAGGAATATGCAAGATGGTTCAGGGAGGTGACCAGAAAAGTGAGAGATGCCAAGGCCCAGAGGCAGCTGAGATTAGCGCAGGGAATTAAGTGGGGAGAAAGACTTTTTTTCAGATACATCAGGGAAAAAAGGAAGTGCAAGGGAGACAATAGTGAGGATAAAAAATGGTGGGCAGTGAACAGAAAAGGAGGAGGAACAGGCAGAAGCACTGAATGAATATGTTTGCTCAGTGTTCAGGGAAGAAAAGGGGGACCGCTACCACCATGGGCTGGGAGGGTGGGGATGGGGGAGAGGAGGTGACAGTTGGAAGGATTGAGGGAGGTAAGAGTCCTAGAGGGACTGAGGGCACTGAGGCTAGACAAGGCACCAGGGCCAGATGGTATCCACCCCAGGGTGCTGAGGGAGATGACAGAGGTGTTGGAGGAGACACTGGTGGATCTGTACAGCACCTCACTGGAGTCGGGATGTGTGCCACTGGACTGGAGGATGGCACATGTAGTGCCGTTACACAAGAGCGGGCCAAGAGATGAACCGGGTAATTATCATCCTGTAAGTCTCACCTCCATAGTGCGCAAACTCATGGAGACGATACTAAAGGAAAGACTGGTGTCGTACCTAGAGGACAACGGCCTCCAAGATGTGAGACAGCATGGGTTCGTTTCAAGGAAGTCCTGTCAAACCAACCTGATACAATATTATGACTGGCTGACAGATGAGCTAGATAAGGGTCATGCGGTGGATGTTCTTTACTTGGACTTCAGCAAGGCCTTTGGTTTGGTGCCTCATGGGCAGCTTGGGGGAAAGCTAACTGGTGTAGGGGTAGGGGCAAAAACTGATGAACTGAATTACAAGCTGGCTGAGTAGTAGGCTGCAATGGGTGGTAGTGGAGGGGGTCTCTCAACTCCGAAACCAGTGACAAGTGGGGTGCCACAGGGCTCTGTTCTGGGACCAGTATTATTTGGGCTCTTCATATCAGACATTGCCTGGGGGTGGTGAGCAAGGTAAGTCTCTTCGCAGATGACACCAAAATTGGAGCAGTGGTGGATGGAGGGAGGGATGGAAGCAGCAGCAGGGGACCTAAGCACGCTAGAGGAGTGGTCAGAGAGTTGGCAGCTGGGGTTCAATGCAAAGAAGTGTAAGGTTATCCATTTCGGGGTGAAGAACCCAAGAAGAGAATACTGGCTGGATGGGTTAAGCTGGGGATCACTGAGGAGGAAAAGGACCTGGGGTAATGGTAACTGGGACCATGAACAATACTGCCCAGTGCAGGAAAGCAGCTGCAAAAGTGAACAAAATGCTGGGGTGCATAGCGAGTGGTTTTCATTCACGCGCAGAGAGGCGATCTTGCCCCTCTACAGGTCACTGGTAAGGCCGCACTTGGAGAATTGTGTGCAGTTTTGGAGGCCATACCTAAAACATGATATCAGGCTACTGGGGGGGGGTGCAGAGGAGGGCAACGAAGATGATATGTGGAATGGAAGGGAGAGACTATGAGAGCAGGCTGGGAGACCTGAATATGTGCACCCTGGAGGATAGGAGGGAAGGGGGGGGACATGATAGAGACATTCAAGTATCTGAGGGGAATCAATAAGGAATGGGCAGATGGGGTCTTTAAGTTAAGGAGGGAGGGTCACCAGGGGCATGGGCTAAGAATAGAGGGGGGAAGATTTAGGAAGGAAATGAGGAGACACTATTTCACAGAGAGGGTGGTAGCAAAATGGAACACACTGCCAGAATGGGTGGTATCATGTAAATCTGTAAACAGCTTTAAAAGGGCATGGGAGAGGGAGCAGGAGAGAGTGATGGTGGGGAAGTTGGAGGGCAGCAGTTGGATGACAAAGGGGAGGGAGGTGGGGCAGCTGCAAACTAGGGGTTCTAGCTGCACATGCAAGCAGATGTAGATAGACTGGGTGGTCTGTTTCTGCTGGCACATTCGTATGTTCTTATGTTTGTAATGTAGGTACAGTCAGTATACATGGACATCCTGCTATGGAATGTAAGTACATTTAGTGTACATGGGATCCTACTACAGAATGTACATACATTCAGGCGTACATGGGGTCCTACTGTGGAATAGATACATTCAGTGTACATGGAGTCCTATTGTGGAATGTAGTACATTCAGTATACATGGGTCCTACTAAAGAATATGCTACATTCAGTGTACACAGGGTCCTATTACAGAATTGGGTACATTCAGTATACATGGATCTACATGCATATAGGTACATTCTGAGTGAGGAGACCTACTGAAGAATTTAGGTACATTCAGTGTACATAGGCTCCACAGCACAATGTAGGCACATTCAGTGTACTTGGGATCCTACTGCAGAATGTAGGTGCATTCAGTGTACAAGGGGTCCTACTGTTTAATGTAGGTGCATTCAGTGTAATGGGGTCCTACTGCAGAATATAGGTACATTCAGTATACATGGGCTCCTACTGTGGAATGTAGGTACATTCAGTGTACATGGGGTCCTGCCATGGAATGTAGGTACATTCAATGTACAGGGGGCTCCTACCATGGAATGTAGGTACATTCAGTGTAGATGGGAGCCTGCTGTAGAATGTAGGTACATTCAGTGTACATGGTGTCCTAACGCAGAGTATAGGTACATTGGGAGCTGCGAGCAATGGAGCTGAAGTGGAGCCTCAGTCAGCAGTGTGGGAGGACCAGAACAGCTGCATCAGGGGCCAAGAAAGGAAGGAGTTTGCCGTAGTCAGCAGTGGGAATTTACAGAGTGGTCATTTTTGGCGGCCATGGAAGACGCAGGTGTTTTGCTTTTTTGACATTTCGGACAATCAGACCCAAGGAGGCAGCAGCTAATCAACCCAGAAGGGTCCAGTTTTTCAAGTACAGGAAGCCGGCCACACATCTCTGGAGCTGTGAGCAAGGAAGCAGAAGGGGAGCCACAGTCGGCGGTGTGGGAGGACCAGAATGGCTACATCGGCGGCTGAGGAAGGAAGGAGTTTGCTGTAGTCAGTGGAGGGAATCTACAGAGCATCCGTCAAAGATGCCAGGTTTTCATCCCTCCCACACTTCCCAGCCCCAACACTGACCTCTATTAAATAGAGGAGAGAGGAGGAATCTGCAACTGAGAGGCTTGGGGATTAGTCAAGGGGTGTCTGAAGACCTGTGAGCTGCAAAACTTCTCAAGTTTCTAGGAGCACAGTACCAGTGAAGTCTGCAGCAGGGAGGTCTCTGGATAGACCAAGGGGGTCTGAAACAGGGCTGTTACCATTTTAACTTTCTCATTGCCCTGAAACTACCCCGATCCATTCACTAGGACCAGGAGGCTGACTGGAATTTCGCAGCAGGGCTGTGTCACTTAAACTCTCTGGAACCTGACATAGACTAGATTAGAATTGCTGCAAAGGGTGGTCCTGGACTTAGTTGAATACAGGCTAAGCCTGAGGGGCAACTGTGAAGGGATGATGCACACAAGGGGCTGACTGGTTATAGGCTGGATTTGATCTGCGGCAAGGGTGGTCCTGAACCTCGATGTAAATCTGGGCAAAAGGCTTGGGGAAACTGTGAAGAAATTATCCAATGAGGGGCAGACATTTGGGGAATTGGGTCTGCCTGAGCTCGGGGAGACTGCTGGACAAGGCAAATCCTAAACAGCTCAGGCAGGGGTGAGTCGGAGCTAATATTTGGCCCAATTGTTGTGTGGGACACTCTTCACAAATAAACTGCATGTAAGCTTGTTACAACTAGATAGAGGACAAATTGAAGATAAGGCTGTTTTCGCATATACGGAAAATTGCACAACTAGGTGGGACCAAATGGCTGCAACAAAACTGGGGTTTGCCAGGGGTCAAGGGTACAGGCGGTGGGGATAGAAGGGACGGCAAGCAGAGGCAGCTGGGGAGGGCGGGATAGCTCATGGGCAGGGAGGAGGATGGATGCAGAATGGATGAGAGGCAGGCTGGTGGAATGCAGTGGCTGCGGGGCTGCTGTGGCCATGAATGTGCTATGGAGACTTGGGCACTGCCCTGTATGTACCAGGTTAAGGAAACTGGAGGTGGAGTTGTGGAGACTTAGGTATGAGCTGGATAGATGGGTGAAGGGCATGGGTGCAGGTGGGGGGCACACACAATGCAAACTGGAAGGAACTGAAGGGCGGGGGTTGGAAGGACAGTTGGAAACCCAGAAGGCCAGGCCAGCAGGGGGCAAAGGCGGAGACGAAGGAACTGGGGGACTGGACGGGTGGATGGTAAGGGAGGCAGAGTGGGGGCCATTGGGAGAAGGGGGAGGGGCTACAAGAACCACAGCCAGGGGCAAACATTGCAGGAAGTGGAAGCTGGTAAGCATGCAACTGGGATGATCTCAGTTTCAAACAGATGCTCACCCCTGGCAGGATCTATGGAAGGCAAGAATCTGGACAGGGACTCAGGTGAAATGGAGGGCGCAGGGGGAAGAGGCTCAAGGGATGAGGAGGTTGGAAGTGAGCAGTGTGGTGGGGGAAGGGCAACACAACTAGCAAAGGGTCCAGGGGGAGTCTGAAAAGGAGAGCTGGGGTATGGAGTCCTGGGAGGAAGGGGTTTCAAGGAAGGAGGAAGGATTCCAGACAAAAGGGGACCAGAAGGAGGGGCAGGGAGGAAGGTTAGTGCATTCAATGATGGAAGAGGGAATCTACGGGCACTGGAAGGGCAGGTGGGGGAACAGGGAGAAAAGAAGGAGGTCAAGGGGGCTGCCAGAATCTCCAAGCCACCTAGGATCTTGCAGGTAGGAGACTGTGCGTGGGGAGATGGGAGGCGAGTGAAGAGGGCAGGGAGGAGCGGTAATGTGAGGCGGACAAAATGGGTGGGGGAGATGACCAGGGCATAGGGACAGGAAGAGGGTGACAAGAGCGGCAAGGTAGTTCAGACACCAGTGCCTTTGGGGAGGAGAGCAGGGGTGCAACAAACCTAGGGAAATTAGGAGCTAAGGTGCTACTGATTAGGGATTCCATTCTAAAGGGAATCAAATGAAGGGCAGGAGTAGTGCGGTGTGGGTTGAAAACATACCGGGGGCAGGAGTAGTGCAGTGTGGGTGGAGTGCATGCCGTGGGGCAGGAGTAGTGCATTGTGGGTATAGTGCATGCCGGGGCAAAAGTAGTGCCGTGGCTGGAATGCATCTAGGGGGCAGGAGTAGTGCAGTGTGGGTGGAGTGCATACCAGTGGGGGCAGACGTAGTGCGGTGCGGGTGAAGTGCATGCCGGGGGTGCAGGAATAGTGCGGTGTGGGTGGAGTGCATGCCGGCGGGGCAGGAGTAGTGTGGTGTGGGTGGAGTGCATGACGGGGGGAGCAGAAGTAGTGCAGTTTGAGTGGAGTGCATGTCCGGGTGAGCCGAAGTATTGCGGTGTGCGTGGAGTACATGCTGAGGGGGCAGTAGTAGTGTGGTGTGGTTAGAGTGCATGCCGGGGGGCAGCAGGGGTAGTGCGGTGTTGGTGGAGTGCATGCCGGTGGGCGGCAGGAGTAGTATGGTGTGGGTGGAGTACATGCTGGGGGGCTCAGTAGTACTGCAGTGTGAGTGGAGTGCATGCCGGAGGGGGCAGAAGTAGTCGCGGTTTGGGTGGAGTGCATGCTGGGGGGCAGAAGTAGTGCAGTGTGGGTGGGTGTATGCTGGCAGGGCAGAAATAGTGCGGTGTGGGTGGAGTGCATACCAGTGGAGGCAGAAGTAGTGCAATGCAGGTGAAGTGCATGCTGGGGAGGCAGGAGTAGTGCGGTTTGGGTGGAGTGCATACCAGGGATGACTGCACTGGAAGTAATCCACCACATCACGTCATAGGGAGGGGACCAAGATAGAAATGTGCATCTGATATTCCACCTGAGAACAAATGACCTGGATGGCAAAAGTCTCATGGAGTGACAGGCCAGATTTAAGGTACTGGCGAGATTCTGCGGGGGCCTGGGCTTTAAAACCCTAGCCTTTTCAGAGGTGTTGCTACTACCTAGAGTCAACACGGGCAGAAAGATTAGTATTAAAGAGTTTAATGATTGCCTAGGAAGATGGAGTAGATGGGATATGGGATGCTGGGGGGCAGCCTGGGAGGATGAGAGCCTCTAAGCTCCAGGCAGGCTGCACCTCAGCAAAGATGGCTCAGCTGTGTTGAAGTGCAGGCTGGGGGAATTCTTTGAGAAGGAGTATAATTTGAATTGAATGGGGGAGCTGGATTTGGAGCCATACCGCACCACAGCAGAGATGGGGGAACCAAGGTCCTCCCCCGGGGAAGGAATACAGAGATAGGTACTGGGAGGACAGTGGGGGGGAGTGGAGGAAGTGGAAAAATGGTGGAAGGGCTTGGTGGTCAATGCTAGGAATTTGGCAAACAAGATGGAGGAATTGTAACCATCATTACTCAGGGACGAGACTGGACATTATAAGCGGTAACTGAAACATGGTGAATGGAATTTCACATGGGAGACTGCAATTCTTGGCTTCATACCGATGAGGAAAGACAGGAAGAAAAAAGAGTGGGAGGGTGGCCTATCGTCAGGAAGATGCGAAAGTGACAGACGGGCAGTAGGGCAACGAGGGGACTGAGCCGCTATGGGAGACAATAAGCAGAAGAATGGGGAAATCCATGAGGCTGGGAGTGGTGTACAGACTCCCTTCCAAGGGGAAGAGCAGGATAGGAAGATGACGTAGGACATAGCAAGAATGGCCCAAAAAGGGGAAACGATACTGGTGGGTGACCTGAATCTCCCAGATGTCGACTGAAACATCCCAGAAGCAACATCTGCCACAAGCAGGAGGTGCTAAAGGGGGCGCTCCTTCATCAGTTGGTCAAGGAACCAACTAGGGGGAGAAACCTACTGGATGTGGTCCTAACTAACGGGGAGAGTGTAGAGGATGTGGTGGTTGGGGAGGAGCTGGGTACTAGTGACCACAGGGCCATTAGGTTTACGGTGAGGGCAGGGAAGGAAATATGCAGAACAAGTAAAACAGTGCTGGACTTCAGGTTGGCAGGCTTTTAGTAGGATGAGACAGTTAGTGGGGAAGCGATGGAGGGTTTGGGGTAAATTAATGAAGCTGAGGAACTATGGGGGGCTAGTAGGGACAGCATCCAGAGGCCACACACACGTGTAGGGGTGAAAAGGGAGCAGAAGCAGGAGGCCATTGTGGTTCAACAGGAGGTTGCGAATGTGGTAGGGGGCAGGCGGAAGGTGTTCAGGAAGTACAAGGGATCACAGAGGAGAGGGACAGGGAGGCCTACAGGAAACTAGGAAGTCAACAAGGAGGGTGATTAGGAGGGCAAGGCTGAAACAGAGAGTGGATAGTGAAGCAGGTCAAGGGGGGTAAGAAGACATTCTTTAGATATGTGAAGGACAGGAGAAAGATGGGACAGGGGATCGCAAGGCTCGGGGGGGAGGGGGGAGCCAGTAGAGGAAGACTGCAAGCAGGCAGAAGTACTAAACAAGTAGGGGGTGGGTAGGGGACTGGATTTGAGGAAGATGGGGCATAAGGGTGGAGATGAGTACTTTTAGCATAGAGAGAGTCAGGGTAGAACTGGGCAAGGTGAGGGTGGACAAAGTCATGGGACCAGATGGACTGCACCTGAGAGTTATCTGGGCAGTAAGAGAGGAGTTGGCAGCCCCGCTAGCTAGGCTGTTCAGCCTGTCCTTGTACACAGGAAGGTGCTGGAAGACTGGAGGAGGGCTACAGTCGGTGCCAATACACAAGGAGGAGCAGGGAGTGAGGAAAACTACCATCCTATCAGCCTCACCACAGTTGTGGGGAAGGTCATGGAAAGGGTAACACAATACCTGGAGGGGAATGGACTGCTAAACAACAACCAGCAGGGGTTCACTAGGGGGAGATCCTGCCTGTCCAATCTAATAGAATTCTTCAACGGGGTGACCCAGTAAATAGACCGGGGGGCAGTGGATGTGGCTTATCTGGACTTCAGCAAGGCCTTCAACACCGTCCTCCACAGAAGACTAGTCAACAGACTGGGAAGCACAGGGATAGAGGACAAGATAACAAGATGGGTGGAAAACTGGCTAGCGGACAGGACCAGCGGGTGGTAACAAATGAGGTGCACTCTAAGATGGGGAGGGTGACAAGCGGGCTGCCCCGGGGTCTGTGCTGGGACCACTCTTCCTCAGTATATATATGTGCGACAAACACAGGTGGACTGGAGGGATGGGTGGCACACTGTGCGGATGGCACGAAATTATGCAATAGGGTGGACACTGAAGGGGGAGTGGAGGACATGAGACGGGACCTGAAGACACTGGAGGAGTGGATGGAGGCCTGGCAGCTGAACTTTAACATTAAGAAGTGTGCTGTTTTGCACCTGGGACACAAGTACCCAAGGGCATGGTTCAAAATGAGGGGAGAGGAGATCAGGACATCAGAACAGGAGAAGAACTTAGGTATAGTAGTCATCAGTGATCTTAAGGCGGGGAAACAGTGCACTGTTGCGGTGGGGAAGGCATATGGGATGCTGGCAAGTATAGTCAGGGGAATTACCAGCAGGAGGAGGGAAGTCCTGGTGCCCCTATAGCAGGCTATGGTGAAACCACACCTAGAATATGGAGTACAGTTCTGGAGGCCTTACTTGCAGAAGAACATAGATCTGATCAAAGGGTGCAGCGAAGTGACCAAGATGGTGCGAGGGATGGAGGGCATACCAATACTAGCAGAGATGCAAAGAGGTGGGCTGTACACACTGGAGACCAGAAGGGAGAGAAGGGACATAATTGAGTCCTTCAAATATGTTAAAAGGATAAATAAGCTGGGCCCGTGGATGTTATTCCAAATGAAAAGGGACACCATGACAAGGGGGCATGGCCTGAGACTACAGGGAGGACATTTCAAAGAGAATGTGAGAAGGCAATTCTTCACGAAGAGAGTGGTGGATGTCTGAAACGGATTTCCAGATGAGGTGGTGGGTGTGAGGACAGGGACGGGATTCAAGAGGATTTGGGATAGGCACAAAGGGTTATTAAGGAACAATGTGGGTATCCAAGGAGGGAGGTAGGCAGTTTAGCATGGGGACAAGGGCAGGCTGGATGGACCATGGGGACTTTTTCTGCTGTCAAGTTCTATGATGATTCTATGATTCAGTACACTCAGGATCCTACTGCAGAATATTATCACACTCAGTTTACCTGTAGTCCTACTGTAGAATGTTGGCACACTCAGTGTACACAAGGGACCTACTGCGAGATAGTAGAACACATTCAGTGTACAGGAAGTCCTACTGTGGAATGTAGGTACATACAGTGTACATAGGGTGCTATTGTGGAATCTTGGTACATTCAGTATGCATGCGCTTCTACTGTGTGTAACCCCTCACCCCTGCCTTTTACTAAAACAACAGGTGGCATGCTGTTGGCGTTGTCAACAATACCTGGTGGGGACCTGGGTTCGGAGAGGATGAGGTTACCTGGCACAAGGGACCTAGGTTTGGCTACTCTGCACAGGGGCACCCAAGTAAATCCAACTACAGGAAGCAATAACTGTAATGTCCAGAACCAGGATTGGGATTTTTCAGTGTGGCTTTATTCAAAACTAGCTGACACATGACAAAGCATTGATGGTCCCCAAGAGCTACGTTCATGTATATGCAGATAAAGACTAAAGGCAGTCCACTTGAAGAATGAACACATTTCTACTATTGTCTGGCTCTGGACCCACCAGGCACTCAGCCCGGACTTGCATGCGCTTTGGATACAAGCCCGACTGGCCCGGCCATTTCTCTGGACAAACATAAACTTAAAACTTTGACATGTAGATTAAACGGTGGATGACCTGAAGCACCCCCTCTACAGCATTACTTGAAATCCATTAAAACGTTAGACTTTTTGACTACTCCATTTGTTTGTCCTAGTAAAATAGTCCTCCCAAATAGCAGTCCACATCCCAACTTTCTTTATATTTCCAAACTGATAAAACAATAGGTTTGCCCCTTCAAATGGAGCAAAAAACTCACCCTTTTGTTGCAGGTGCCCCACAGGCGAAGTACCACTTCTTTCACTGTTTACAAGAACAGAAACTGTAAACAGGCAGCTTTCTTCTATAGTGGAAATAGGGGATTGCCCCTGGAATCCACAGAGGGACTTTTCTTCCACCCCCCCAGAGGGAGGGGGCACTGAGACCTGGACAGCGGTCTCCACCACTTTCAAAAGATAAACAGGATCACACCTCCTTCTCTAACAAAAGGTAAACAGAAACTGCCTCCTTCCTGCTTGGAGGTAAACAGACAACTCGCTTTGAAAACTCCCAAAGTTCTAAACTCACTCCCTGAGCAGCAGATTCCAATGTGGCTTATGCAGCTGTGACAGTTCTATGGTGATGTCATCTCTCAAGTCTCAGCTGTGACTGAGAACTGAGTGAGACAGTGTGAAACCCATTTAACTGGAGTTTCACAAGCTGCCTTAATCCATGCCTATCACTAGGTCTTACTGGGATTCTAGTAACCCCGGATAACAAGAGGGTTACATGTGGAATAATAATAATAAAAAATAATAGAAGTTTATTAAGCACATTTCAGGCACCAAGGTGCTGTACAAATTTAACAATAAAATCCCAAGAAATCAATTAAAAAATAAAGATTACGATCATAATAATACACACATCAACTCATAAATGCTTGTCTCCACAAGTGAGTCTTAAGTTCCCGCTTGAAGCTCCCCATGGTCGCGCATTCCCGAAGCTGATGAGGAGAGAATTCCAGAGGGTTGGGGCCATAAACATAAAAGCATGGGCCCCTGAAGATTTCAAAATAACCCTCAGAACCTCCAGCAACTCTTCGTCAGCCGAACGGAGCTATTGCACAGGGTTGTAAGGAACCAGAAGCTCTTTCAAATATTCAGAACCAAGTCCATGTAGGGCTTTGTAGGTCAATAAACCTACTTTAAAGGTGATCTGCCACTGAATCGGCAGCCAGTGCAGATCGCGTAACACAGGGGTAATGTGTGACCTTCTTGACACCCCCGTCAACAACCGAGCTGCAGCATTCTGCACTAGCTGCAAGCGGCGGGTATCAACCCCAGGAAGCCCTAAGTACAGGGAGTTACAATAGTCAAGGTGAGAGGTCACGAAGGCGTGGACCAACACAGGTAAATCGCCTGATGGAATGAGGTGTTTCACCCCGGCAATGTTCCTAAGATGGTAAAAGGCTGACTTGATGACTGCTGACACCTGATGATGAAGGGTCAGCCCGTCGTCAAGTACCATTTCCTAGTTTAAAAGCACCCATTCTGAGGTAAAGATCTGATCACCCCCCAGAAATAACCCAGAGGGCTGATCAGTCCTCAACCCCTCTATCCTGTGACCCAGGTCCACTACCATAACCTCGGTCTTTCCTGCATTCAACTTTAACCAGCTCAAATTCATCCAGTCATGGATTTCAGCGAGCAGTTATTAAACACCAGAGAGCACTAGCATGGTCAGGTGCAAGACAGGTAGAGCTGGGTATCATCAGCATAGCAGTGAAACCTCAGATCATACCATCTTACAATGTATCCGAGGGGTAGCATGTACACTGCAAACAACACGGGGGAGAGCACCGAGCCCTGGGAAACCCTACACAGCAGACAGAAAGGGTCAAAAGAAAAAATCCCCGACACAACTCTCTGCGTTCTCCCAGTTAGGAATGATGTGAACCATCTGAGCACTGTATTTGACAAGCCACAGATGGACCTCAGGCACTTGAGCAGTACCCCATGGTCTACAGTATCAAAAGCTGAGGACAGATCAAGGAGTACCAGAATGGAATGGTTTCTCCAATCTCTCGCCATCAGGAGATCATTGAGCACCCAAACCAGAGCAGTCTCAGTACTATGCCTCTTACAAAAACCCAACTGGAGAGGTTCATAGATACTATGGATGGGCAAATGGTTCTCCAGCTGGTTTGCCACTTCTTTATAACCTTCCAATAAAGGGAAGGTTCAAGATCAATCTGTAGTTAACAAAATATCTGGGTCCAATGAAGCTTTCTTCAGAAGGGGTGTCACCACCGCCTACTTCAGGGAGCTTGGGAAGTCACCCGATTCAAAGGGGCACCAGATAATTTGAGCCAGAAATGGGCCCACAATCTCTACACAACCCAAAATCAGGGAGGTTGGGCCCAGATCTAAACTACAGCACATAGGGTGCATCCCCTGGACAATCCATGTAACATCCTCGAACTTCAGCAGGTCAAAGGTACTCCAGGAGACACGAGGTACCATGACCAAATGCTAACCAACAGCGACCCCCAAAGAGTGGGTCAAGTGGATCTCCGATCTGATGTCAGTCACCTTATTTGCAAAGAATCGAGCAATCTCATCACACTCCTTTTGAATGTAGGTACATTCAGTGTACATGGGCTCCTACTGCAGAATATAGGCTCATGCAGTGTACACAGGGGGAGTCCTACTGTGGAATGTAGGTACATTCAGTGTGATGGGGTCCTACTACAGAATATAGGTACATTCAGTGTACATAGGGTCCTACTGCAGAATATAGGTACATTCAATGTGCATGGGGTCCTACTACGGAATATAGGTACATTCAATGTACATAGGGTCCTACTGCAGAATGTAGGCTCATGCAGTGTACACGGGGGGGTCCTACTGTGGAATGTAGGTACATTCAGTGTAATGGGGTCCTACTACAGAATATAGGTACATTCAGTGTACATGGGGTCCTACTGTAGAATGTAAGTACATTCAGTGTGCATGGGGTCCTACTACAGAATGTAGGTACATTCAGTGTATATTGGATCCTACTGCAGAATTTAGGCTAATTCAGTGTACAGGGAGAGGGGTCTACTGTGTAATGTAGGTACATTCATTGTGATGGGGTCCTACTACAGAATATAGGTACATTCAGTGTACATACAAACATACGAAATTTGCCAGCAGATAAAGGCCTAGAGGTCTATCAAGTCTGCTTGAATGTGCAGCTAGCACCCCTTATTCTGCAGTTGCCCTCCCTTCCACCCTTCCCCTCATTAACCCTCCCTTGTCCTGTCCCATCCTCATTTGAAGCAGTCCACTGTTCTACTGCATACCACTTCAGCAGGTACCATTCCACCCAGCCACCACCCTCTCTGTAAAAAAGTGTCTCCTCATCTCCCTCCTGAACCTTCCTCGCTCCAGTCTCATATCATGGCCCTGGTGTCCCTCCCCTCCCTTACTTTGAACAGCCCCTCTGTACTTGTCTTGTTTATTCCTTTCATGTATTTAAAGGTTTCAATCATGTCACCCCTGTCTCTCCTCTCCTCCAGTGAGTACATGTTCAACTCCTTCAACTTCCTCTTGTAATAAGTCCCCCAGCCCTTGATCATCTTTGTCGCTCTGCTGCACCCCTCCAGTAACTTAATGTCCCTCTTCAGATAGGATGCCAGTACTGCACGCAGTACTCCAGGTGTGGTCTAACTAATGACCTATACAGTGGCAGAATCACCTCCTCCTCCTTGAGGATATACCCTTGCAATACAACCCAGCATTTTGTTGGCCTTGCAGCTGCTTTCCCACATTGTGCCGAGTTGTTCATCGACCCTGCAATGAGCACACCCAGATCCTTCTCCTCCTCCCTCTGGGCTAGCTGCACTCCCCTAGCTGGTAACTCCTCCTTGGGTTCTTCATCCCAAAATGCAGCACCTTGCACTTTTGGCATTAAAGCCCTGTTACCAGGTGTCTGATCAGGTTTCAAGCTTTGCCAGATCATCCTGCAACCCCTGCCATACCCCTAGGTCATCCACCACCGCTGCCTACCTTGGTATCATCAGCAAACAGACTGATCTTGCTCTTGATGTCCTATGATATGTCTGCAATGAATATCCCAAACAACGCTGGTCCCAACACCGAGCCCTGTGGAACACCACTGTCACTGCCCTTGGGTGTGAGAGCTCCCACCCACCACCACCCTCTGTTGCCTTTCCTGCAGCCAGTTTCCTACCCATCTCACCAGCTTTGCACCGCCCTGTGCCTACTAACTTCCTTCCCAGCCTTCCATGTGGCACTGAGTTGAATGCCTTACTGAAGTCCAGATACAGGACATCCACTGCTTGGCCCCTGTCCAGTTGCCTAGTTACCCAGTCATAGAACTCGACCAGGTTGGTTTGGCAGGATCTGCCACATATGAAGCCATGCTGTCTGCTGTCCTGTAGTCCTTTGGCCTCTAGGAGGGCCACCAGCCACTCCTTCAGGATGGTCTCCATTAGCTTACCCACGATGGATGTGAGGCTCACTGGTCTGTAGTTTCCTGGTTCATCCCTGGGGCCACTCTTGTGGAAGGGCACCACATGAGCCATCCTCCAGTCCTGAGGTACACACCCCGAATGTAGTGAGGCATTAAATAGGTCTGCCAAAGGTCCTGCAAGGACCTCTGCCAGCTCCTTCAGTACCCTGGGGTGGATGCCATTTGGGCCTGGCGCCTTGTCCACCCTCAGTGCCTTCAAACCCTCTCGAACTCTGCTCTCCATGATTTCCCCATCTGTCACCACTTCCCACCTTGCTTCTGCCATTTCTTCCACCTTGGGTGTCACCTCCCTCTTCTCTTTAGTAAATACTGAGCAGAAGTATTCATTTAGTGCTTCCGCCTTATCGCACCCTGCTTCCACCTAACCCCCCTCCTTCCTAATCCTTACGATGTGGTCCTTACAGCTCCTTTTCTCCCTGATGTACTTAAAGAAGTCCTTCTCCCCCTTCTTAATGCCTTGTGCCAGCATGAGTTCCGTAGATGCTTTGGCTCCCCTTACTGCCCTTGTCACCTACTTCGATTCTGTCAAGTACTCCTCCCTGTCCTCCCCCCTCCCTGTTTTCTTGTACTTCCTAAAGGCAGCTCTTTCCTCCTTACCTTTCCATGACCTCCTTGCTCAACCAGATCGGTTTCTTAGCCCTAGCCTTCTTGCTCTGGGCTTTGCAGCAGGTTTGGTTGCCTCCCACTATCCCCAGCTTTATGAGCTCCCACCTCTGGTTAGTGTCCATACTAGATTGAATTCTGGCCAGGTACCCTTTTACCACTTCCCCCATCCTCCCAAAGTCAGCCCTCCTGAAGTCCAGCACTATTGTGCCAGATTCCACTCCTTCCTTGCCCATATCCAATGTGAGCCATACTGAGTGGTGGTCACTGCCTGACAGCGGTTCCTCCACTATAAGTTCTCTCACAAAGTCCCCATTTGCCAGCACAAGGTCAAGGGTATTCCTCAACCTGGTTGGTTCACTGACCATTTGCAGCAGGAAGCTGTCCTGGAAGGCATCCAGCAGTACCTGCTCCCTTCTGTTCCTGGTTGTTGGGGTGCTCCAGTCCACTCCTGGCATGTTGAAGTCCCCCACAATCACCACACTACCCTTTTCGCAGGTCCTCCTGATCTGTCCCGCTAGTTCCCTGTCTAACTCCTCTGTCTGAGATGGTGGCCTGTACACCACTCCCATTCTAAGAATCCTATTCTTGGAATCCTGGATTTGCAACCAAAGTGACTCCATACTACCCTCCTCCCTTCCTCCCTTACACACTTCAATCCTTCCTTCACATATAGTGCCACCCCCCTCCTTTCCCAATCACTCTGTCCCTATGAAATAACCTGTACCCTGGTACAGACAGGTCCCAGTCATTGTATTGGGTGGCCCATGTTTCCGTGATGACTGCAATGTCCACCTCTCCCTCTGCCATAAGAACCTGTAACTCTGCAGTTTTCCTCCCAAGGCTCCTAGCATTAAGGGTAACCACCTTCCACCCTTTCCCCCTCCCATCCTGCCCCCTTTCCTAACATCACCAACAGTACTTGCCATTTGTCCTTTGTCACTGTTATGGGGGGTAAGCTCATATGGTTTCCCAACCTGTGGTCTCTGCATATCTCTTCTCCAACTGCCACCTCCCACTCCTAGTTTAAATTCCCAACTTCCTCTATGTACTCTTCCATCCTCTGTTTCAACACTTTCTTTCCTCCTCACTCAAGTGTAGTCTGTCCTTGGCATAGAGACTACTGTCCTCCCAGGTCCCTCCACCCCCAACAGCCCATACCCTTAGCACAACACAGGTTCTTAGCCATCCATTAAATTCCTCTATTCTCAGCTTCCTTGTTGTGCTTGCCTTTGGCACCGGAAGTATCTCTGAAAAAGTTGCTGATCTTCCTGCTCCCTCACAGAATTGTGCTAGTTCCTCAAACCTCCTCTGGAGTGTATCTACTGTCTTGTCAGCCAGGTCGTTTGTCCCAAGATGTATAATTAAATAAGTCTTGTCCCTACCCCTTCTAGCATATTTCAGAACAGACTGTCCCACCCTTTCCGCTGTCATTCCTGGCATGGCCTCCACCCAAATGCGACTATGCCTCTCCCCCTTGCTACCCCACCTAACTCCTCTTAGTATTGAGCCCCCCAGCACTAAGATTTCACCCCTCTTACTCCCTACTTGCTTCCATTCATCTCCCTCTCTCATTTCCAGCTCCTCTTCTTCCTCCTGCACATTATTTCCCCCTTTTACCCCTGTTGCAATTCTCCCAGCAGAACTTCCCCCCGCTCCAATTTGGTCCAGGCATTTATCAATTACTCCTCTAATTTCATCGCTTCCTCCTCCACCTTCTTCCTCTAGCAGTGCAAAACTATTTTCTGAAGACCCTTCACAAATGCCCGCCTCCTCTCTTCATAGTAACCTGTTCTCTCTTTTCCACTCCATGACTTTTGCCACTTCTTCGCCTCCCTCACAAGTCCCTATCTCCTCCTTCCATTTGTCTTTTGTCTCCTGACCTGGTTTCCCGGCAATTGTTCTTCCTGGCCTGGGCCCTTTGTCTCTGCTTCCTTCTTCTGACCCTCTCCTCACCACTGTTGGCCTAAATCACCCTCCCTCATCCCCCTTCTTCCTTCCTCCAGTAGGCTACCCACCCCAATCTGCCTTGCCTGTCTTAGTTCCTCCTGCAGACCCTCAATCTCCTTTCTAAGTTTTTCTGTGGTTGCACCTAAACATCCTCCCACACTCCAGGCAATTTTTGGAAAGATTGGTGCACCACAGTTGTTGCAGCCTACCACCCTATCCATTGCTGTCGTTGCCCACCAGCGACCCCCCACCCTTCCAGATGCAGGATACCAAACACTCCCCCAAGTCTCTCCTCTCCCTCCTCTATCAGTGCAGAACATTTTCTTTATTTCCCTTACCTCCTTTGTTGCACACGTTTAGATATATTGAGCAACTGCTTTTTATATTCCTATCCTTCCTATCCACACTCAAAAACAGGCTTTAAGTAGCCATTGCACAACCTTCTTCAAACTCCTACTGCTCCTTTCCCCCAATGCAATATCAATGCAAAGAAGTAGTAATGAAAGCTCCTAGATTTGAATTTACTTCCCTTCCACTGAGAGAGAAGTCACCTCTTCACTTGCTGCTGTTCCTTTCCTGGTATGCCCCTCCTACTCAACACCCCTTACTATACCCAGTGTTTAGCTCCTAAATTGAAACCAAACAGCAGGAGCTCTGTGATGTCCTACTGCATACTACATAGGGTCCTACCACAGAATGTAGGCTCATTCAGTGTACACGGAGGGTCCTACTGTGGAATGGAGGTACATTCAGTGTAATGGGGTCCTACTACAGAATATAGGTACATTCAATGTGCATGGGGTCCTACTACAGAATATAGGTACATTCAGTGTACACAGAGTCCTACTGTTTAATGTAGGTATAGTCAGTCTAATGGGTCATACTACAGAATGTAGGTACATTTAGTTTACATGGGATCCTACTGCAGAATATGGGTACATTCAGTGTACATGGGGTCCTACTACAGAATATAGGTACATTCAGTGTACATGGGCTCCTACTGCATAATGTAGGCTCATTCAGTGTACACGGGGGGGGATCCTACTGTGTAATGTAGGTACATTCAGTGTAATGGGGTCCTACTACAGAATATAGGTACATTCAGTGTACATGGGGTCCTACTGCAGAATGTAGGTACATTCAGTGTACATGGGGTCCTACTACAGAGTATAGGTACATTCAGTGAACATGGGGTCCTCTGCAGAATGTAGGCTCATTCAGTGTACACGGGGGGGGTCCTACTGTGGAATATAGGTACATTCAGTGTAATGTGGTCCTACTGTGGAATGTAGGTACATTCAGTGTAATGGGGTCCTACTGTGGAATGTAGGTACATTCATTGTACATGGACTCTTACTGCAGAATATAGGTACATTAAGTGTACATGGGGTTCTACTGCAGAATATAGGCACATGCAGTGTAACGGGGTCCTACTGCAGAATGTAGGCTAATTCAGTGTACTCGGAGGGGGCCCTACTGGGTAATGTAGGTACATTCAGTGTGATGGGGTCCTACTACAGAATATAGGTACATTCAGTGTACATAGGGTCCTACTGCAGAATGTAGGCTAATTCAGTGTACACGGTGGGGGTCCTACCGTGTAATGTAGGTACATTCAGTATAATGGGGTCCTACTACACAATATAGGTACATTCAGTGTACATGGGGTCCTACTGCAGAATATAGGTACATTCAGTGTACATGGGGTCCTACTGCAGAATATAGGTACATTCAGTGTACGGAGGGTCCTACTGTGTAATGTAGGTACATTCAGTGTAATGGGGTCCTACTACAGAATATAGGTACATTCAGTGTACATGGGGTCCTACTGCAGAATATAGGTACATTTAGTGTACATGGGGTCCTACTGCAGAATAAGGTACATTCAGTGTACACGGAGGGTCCTACTGTGTAATGTAGGTACATTCAGTGTAATGGGTCCTACTACAGAATATAGGTACATTCAGTGTAATGGTCCTACTGCAGAATGTAGGTACATTCAATGTGCATGGGGTCCTACTAGAGAATATAGGTAAATTCAATGTGCATGGGGTCCTACTACAGAATATAGGTACATTTAGTGTACACAGGGTCCTACTGTTTAATGTAGGTACAGTCAGTCTAATGGGTCCTACTACAGAATGTAGGTACATTTAGTGTACATGGGGTTCTACTGCAGAATATAGGCACATGCAGTGTAACGGGGTCCTACTGCAGAATGTAGGCTAATTCAGTGTACTCGGAGGGGGCCCTACTGGGTAATGTAGGTACATTCAGTGTGATGGGGTCCTACTACAGTAGGTACATTCAGTGTACATAGGGTCCTACTGCAGAATGTAGGCTAATTCAGTGTACACGGTGGGGGTCCTACTGTGTAATGTAGGTACATTCAGTATAATGGGGTCCTACTACACAATATAGGTACATTCAGTGTACATGGGGTCCTACTGCAGAATATAGGTACATTCAGTGTACATGGGGTCCTACTGCAGAATATAGGTACATTCAGTGTACACGGAGGGGGTCCTACTGTGTAATGTAGGTACATTCAGTGTAATGGGGTCCTACTACAGAATATAGGTACATTCAGTGTACATGGGGTCCTACTGCAGAATATAGGTACATTTAGTGTACATGGGGTCCTACTGCAGAATATAGGTACATTCAGTGTACACGGAGGGGGTCCTACTGTGTAATGTAGGTACATTCAGTGTAATGGGGTCCTACTACAGAATATAGGTACATTCAGTGTAATGGGGTCCTACTGCAGAATGTAGGTACATTCAATGTGCATGGGGTCCTACTAGAGAATATAGGTAAATTCAATGTGCATGGGGTCCTACTACAGAATATAGGTACATTTAGTGTACACAGGGTCCTACTGTTTAATGTAGGTACAGTCAGTCTAATGGGTCCTACTACAGAATGTAGGTACATTCAGTTTACATGGGGTCCTACTGCAGAATATGGGTACATTCAGTGTACATGAGGTCCTACTGCAGAATATAGGTACATTCAGTGTACATGGGCTCCTACTGCATAATGTAGGCTCATTCAGTGTACACGGGGTGGTCCTACTGTGTAATGTAGGTACATTCAGTGTAATGGGGTCCTACTACAGAATATAGGTACATTCAGCGTACATGGGGTCCTACTGCAGAATGTAGGTACATTCAGTGTACATGGGCTCCTACTGAAGAATGTAGGCTCATTCAGTGTACACGGGGGGGTGCTACTGTGGAATGTGGGTACATTTAGTGTACATGGGGTCCTACTGCAGAATGTATGCTCATTCAGTGTACACGGCGGGGGGGAGGTCCTACTGTGGAATATAGGTACATTCGGTGTAATGGGGTCCTACTGTGGAATATGGGTACATTCAGTGTACATGGGGTCCTACTGCAGAATATAGGTACATTCAGTGTAATGGGGTCCTACTGTGGAATGTAGGTACATTCAGTGTACATGGGGTCCTACTGCAGAATATAGGTACATTCAGTGTACATGGGGTCCTACTGCAGAATGTAGGTGCATTCAGTGTACAAGGGGTCCTACTGTTTAATGTAGGTACATTCAGTGTACATGGGGTCCTACTGCAGAATGTAGGCTCATTCAATGTACACCGGTGCGGGTCCTACTGTGGAATATAGGTACATTCAGTGTAATGGGGTCCTACTACAGAATATAGGTACATTCAGTGTACATGGGGTCCTACTGCAGAATATAGGCTCATTCAGTGTACACGGGGGGGTCCTACTGTGGAATGTAGGTGCATTCAGTGTACATGGAGTCCTACTGCAGAATGTAGGCACATTCAGTGTACATGGGGTCCTACTGCATAATGTAGGTACATTCAGTGTACATGGGTCCTACTCATATTGTCCCCATTCGTATATTCTCTCTCATTCCATGGAACCCTTCCTTCCCTCACTCTGATCTCATTTAAAAGTTGCCTGGTGTCTGGTCGCACACCCTTCAGCTCTCTATTTAAAAGATCCATGGTGTCTGGAGGAAGCCCGCACTGCACCCAAACCTTCCCTACCTGATCCTGCAATGATGGCCACTACAAATCCTCCTCTCATATCTTTGGCCAGCTGTTTTATGATTCATATAGCTGCTCTATCAATATAGCAGCATGTATACTGATGTACCTGGAGTAGTTTTTAGATGTCTGTGCAAAATCACAGAAGAGTCACTATGATAACCTCCTAACTGCATTCTGTGGACAAAATGTTAATGTTCCAAACTGTACCCCATGAAGGGGAGATACAAATTTTTCAGACATATCGCTTTCAAATTTTAAATATTAAAAGAGCCCACCAGGATGCAGTGCAGTACTGCAGAAATCAAGGGCCAGATATTCAAAACTCAGCCCTGGGGCAAAATTAGCACTGCCTGGCGTGCAAAAATGACCCAGAGTCATTAGCACACTACATTCAAAGGAATTGCCCCAGGGCTAAATCAGTTGAATATAGCATGTAAATGAAGCCGTGCAAACAGGGCTCTGAGTGCAGTGTAAAAATAGCCCAGTAAACAGCACTGAAAACAGCAAATAAAGTGCATTGAATATAGCAACCGGGCAGTGCAAACAGCGACAGCAGCATAATGCACAGGAGAAATATGACCACTGGGACGCATGCAAATCACTGCAGACCAAAATGTGAATGCTACATCAGACAGCGGTGCACAACACAATCAACAGCAAAGAAAGCACCACAGGTAAGTCCAGCAAAGAACACATGAACCCAATATGAGGAATAAAGGCCCAAAGAAAATGACAGCAAAGTGAGATCCCAAAGCATTGCAACACATTGATGTGAACAGTGGAAAATGTGCAGAGATGGAACAGTGGTGATGTGACCCTCAGAAAGAGAAACTATGCCTATGAGGCCATACGGACCCAGATAGTGCCCCCTGTGCACAGGGGGAAGGGACAAAGATTCTCAACACAGAGCAGGGCATGCACACCCCTGGAGACACAATGGGAGGACACAGGGGGATGGACAGCAGCCATGGCCACAAGGAAGAAGCCCCACACAAGCCCGCAGACCAAGGCCCCCCCTTGGAATGCCATTGAGGTGTACCCAAGGAACAGAGAATAGATCATGTCCACAGGCAGACACAAGACAGACGTCGCCTGCAGCACACTCACGACATACAGGGTACACATGGAGAATAGAATGTGACAGCCACATGGAGGAGAAACACAGCATGCCCAAAACAACCCACTGCCACATGATCTGCCACAGACAATGCAGGGGGAGCTGTTGTGGGACTAGTGCCACAGACCATGCCAGGATGGCAACCACCATGGTGAACTAGATGGACAGTAGATGTAACACACCAAAGTAGTGTCAATGACAACAGTAACCCAATGAAGATGCAGACACAGGAATGCAACCAGAATAGGATGTATTAATGTAAATGCAAAATAAACAGTAACACACAATAAACAGTAACACACAATAAACAAGGGAAAAAAATATCAAACTGTGGAGGGGGAAAAACAAACAATACAGTGGTCAATTATGTACAACAGCAGTAAAGCTCAAATGAGGGGATGGGTGGGGAGAAACAGCAAACAAGACAGTGCAAAACTATTTACAAGAGAAAGACAACAACAACGGGGGCATGGGACAGGGAAGGGTGAAGAATAGGGAAGAGGGGGATTAAGGGACTGAAGGCTAGGCCTGGGTATGTGCAGGGAGCCTGTCTTCTGGGATAGCTGATATGCATCTGATCTTGATGACGACCACCTGCTGTTCAATCAGGATCCTCTGCTGCCTCACTATCCTCCTCAGCAGGTCGTCTGATTCCTCCGTCCGCCTGGCCCACGGTGAACTCCTACAGGAACCTATGGGTGGAATAACCATGTAAGGATGGTGTTCCGACAATGTGGAGCAATGCAGACCCCAGGATGTGGCCCCAGGCAAGTGCAGCATGTCTCAACCACCCTGCCCATGTACCCATCTAAATGAACAGTGCACACTCCATGTGACCTGTGCCTGTATGCAGCAGCATGAAAGCCCATGGTGCACACACCCATCCCATGCAGACTGGAAGGCCCAGTACGCCATAGCCACCACCACAGATGTGGTAATGCCCCAGGCATGGCCAATGTAGACCCTGTCATGGTACAGCAACACAACCCCCTGAGGCGAATGGCAGACTGCCCCAGAGCATTGACAAGACAATGCTGTAATGGAATAGGTGAGATATGCTGCCCAATGGAACAGTTGGAAGAGCCAGGTGACCTTGCAACATCACAACCAGAAACCACACAACCAATGGTTACACAGAGACAGACTGTGGCCCCCAGTGGCAATCCACAGGGTAGCACAGCAGACAGTGTGCAGGTGTCTCCACACCCCCCGTCACAGTCACAGATCCTGACCATGACACATGTGACATGTGGACATTTGACAGCCACTCCACCCCAAGCCCATGACTCTCCACTGAGCCAGACATCAGCAGCCCTCCTCCCAAGACAGTGGGTTGGTGGCCACAGTGTACAGCACAGCCTTGACATGGTGGCACACCTGAACAGCACAGTGCAATGTGACTGGTAGGCATGTGTGACACAGATGGTGCACACATGCACGTGCCACTGTGTGAACACAATGTCCACAGGGACCATGGCCAGGTCAGAGGCATGCCATATGGTGTATGCATGCTGTGGGCAGACATGCAACCACAGGAATCTGACAATGCTCCCACCCAGCTGCTAACAGGCATGGGCACCACACACCACATGGCCTCTGTACAGTGTACTTTGTGTAAAGATGGACACGGCACATGTACATGTGTCCTGTATCACAGTACACAGTTGGAGCTGGGCACATGAAATGGCATGATACAACTGTGGATGTGTAGGCGGAATTAGCATGCGCAGCAGACATGGAGCACAGGAGTATAGACAGTTATGTAAAAAATGCACACACTCTACAACTGCTGCCCCCCCAGTAATGTCATTGTACACTGCCTCCAAAAATGCCATGCCCATAACATAAAAAGCAGACATCATCAGATGACATCTCTACACCCTACACAGGCCGTACACACATCAATCCCTAGACACATTAACAGTAACCAAATACACACAAAAGAATGAGTAATGGAACGCAGGAGGGCTATGGGCAGGACATGCACTCAACAATGTGTACCGAACTGTGTACAGTGAGCAAGCCTGGCCACAATTGTGATAGGGAACACAGCTGGAGAACAAAGCACCCTAAACATCAAAATGTTGGTGACTGACATGTCCACGGTGTCATGTGGGCCACCACGCACAGGCCAATGCACATTGTGCAAGGCGGCTGTCAAGCCAACACCACCATGTCACCAACACAGATGTGACACAGGTCCACTGAATGGCTGTCATGCTACACCCATGGTACAGAAGCAGCATGGGAGGTTAGCAGCAACAAGGGGTGTGTGTGCCCATGTAGCCTAGCGTGGCATGCAGAGCAGGAACCCCGCATGAATCTGTGGCAGCACTGCTCCCCACTGCTTCCCCGACCAGTACGCTGGGACAGGTGGCGTGCTATGGATGCCCACACCTGGTGCCGAGGCCTGTCCCCCTCACGGACCTCCCCAAATAGCTGCCTCTCCCTGACCACAACCAGTTGTTCAAGATTGGCCAACTTGGTCACCCCCCAACTTCTGGTACCTCTGGACCATGCCCTCACATGCCTGCCACTTGCCATTGGTTCTATTAACAATCAACTGTCACCACCCTCACACGGAACTAGCCAGGAGTTGTGTAGGCCAGTAAATGAAGTGTGCTTATGTACAGCACCGCGCTATCGGTATATGGCATGGCGCAAAACCAAACAGCCACCAGCGCTTACACATGACCTGGACATGACCCCTGGCATGCTGACATCATCACGAATGCAGCCTACATGCAGCGTAATCCAGTTTTGTATGGTGCAATCTAAAATTGTGCTGCACTGCGATACTAATGTTTTGCCCGGTGCTATCGCATTTGCACAGCTCTAATTTGTACTATATTAAAATCTTGTATGCAGATGAGGCTACTTTGACAACCTGGGTCCAATCAAGTACAGTAGCAGCCCATTAAGGCCACATTTGCATGCAATACCATGCAGATTGCACTGCTGGGCAATTTAAGGTGTGCATGAGCTCCACCTGCAGACCTTCCAGGTACTACAGGCTGAAGGTGGATTCTGTGTCCCTCAATACTAGGCCTCAGGATGTCCCTGGACACTTCAGTCAGTGCTACAGGTATGTGTTCAGCATTTCTTACCATTCATCATTGTACTGCAACACTGTGTGAGACCTGCAACACTGTCATGAGGCAAATTGTATTATGTGGGACCTGCAATGGAACGTAGTGTGTTCTGTACTGATAACAGAGTCAAACAGTGATGCAACAGGCCTGTCCTATGTTACCTTCAATACAGTGCATGTGTAAGACAACCATGATTCATACACTGTATGCCAGTACCACTGTCCTGTAGTCATCCTAGTTCTACACTACCACAATGTGTAGGCCAGTATGCATGGACGGCTCGGTGCATGCATGTTACTGATATCAGTACTGGTAGGATACAATTACATTGGTAAGGCACCTGCATTCATTGGTATATGTGTCTGCAATTTTGTGAGGTAAACATCACTGTTTGTGTAATTCTGAGGTCCATTACCAACCACCTTGTCATGTGTATTAAGTGTCCTTTGTTGCATGTCGTGCTCTACTGTATTTGCAATGTATATTTACTCTGATTGACTGGATTGTTGGTAACAATGTATTATGCCTCCTGTGTATGTTTGTCACCCCTTCTAAGGACGTGGAACCTTTGTAACAGAGCTATTTGTGTTCAGAGGTACTTTAATCCAAGATTGTATAAAAAAATTTAAAATAAAGTATACCCCCATAGTGTTGTGCACCTAAGCCCTGGCTGCTGCCATGGCCACAGGTGGTAATGTATATGTGCTGCACTGTTGTGGTGTCGCATACCATGTATACACCATGACAGTGCCTCTGTACGCGCACATTGGTACACACAAACGGGTGCCCATGTGCAATCACAGGTCAGCATGGTTGATTCCCGGGGGCACATGTCACAGCAGTACTGTGCACATATCTGCCTCAGCATGTGTTAGTGTACCCCATGCTCTGCTGTGCCCAGACTGGGCACAATGTGCAGTCTGCCGTACTCCCAACAGACTGGGCAGATACAACATCCCACAGACAGCGTGGGATACAGACTGCAAGCCCAGACCAGTGCTGCCCTCACAGTGCAGCCATATGCTGCTGTCCCTGTTGCAAACATACCCTATCATGTGGCTAACATGGGTGTACAGGCATGTGGTGGACATTGCTGGGCCTGTGCTGCATGTGGTGGTGGTTGTGGTGGTGGTGGTGTCCCAACATCAGTGTGCGTCCTGGCCACATCCAATGGCACGTTGTGATACTTCACTGGTGTGTAGTGGCA
Source organism: Neoceratodus forsteri (assembly GCA_016271365.2). Taxonomy (NCBI): domain Eukaryota; kingdom Metazoa; phylum Chordata; order Ceratodontiformes; family Ceratodontidae; genus Neoceratodus; species Neoceratodus forsteri. Next base: position 20,264,408 of record CM028129.1, on the reverse strand, counting down.
CACACACACACACACACACACACACACACACACACACACACACACACACACACACACTCTCAGGGTACTTCACAGCCACTGACCAATGACACCTTACATCCACACACAGGTGCCACTGCTGGAAGGCCATGACTGCACAGCATAAAATTCTCCAGGGAGGATATCAAGGCCCTAGTGAATGGGTACAAGGCCAGGGAGCAGGAAATGCGGCATTACTACAACACAGATGCAGCAGTTCATGCCATGTGGGATGAGATCACAGCTGAAATAAACGCAGTGGGTGGCCATGTCTGTAGCATGGAGCAAGTGAGGAAGATGTGGTATGACCTTCAGGGACAGGCCAAGAAGGAGGCATTGTGGCTAAGATCAGTGCTTGGCACTGGAGGTGATCCTCACCCTGCATGACTTGACACGGCAGACCCCATCATGGAGGTGGTGGCCTCCACATTACGCACCGTGGCTGTGGCAGGGGTTGAAGGTGGTGGATGTAAGACACCACTGGATTTACACTGTGCATGTGAGTACATGGCCATGCACATCCATGATATGCATGTCACCTCATTGGGGTACTGGGGGCTCTGCCTGTGTTGTCCCACACACCATACTCGTCCTGTACTCACATGCGTGTATTGTGCCGGACTGGGTGCTGTGTGGCACTGTCTGGTGGTGTGTTGCATGCATTGCCAGCCCTGCAGCATGTGCCATGATATCAAGGTCATGATGTACCTTACAGACATTGAGCCCATGCCTCTGCACGTGCAATGTACCAGGGCAGTGTATGTGCCATCACCAGGCAGTGTTCCATGCTGCCGCTTATGGCACTGTGTGCTACACATATTACCTCTCTCTGTGTGGTGGACTTCTCATGATGTGGTATAGTGCTCACACCTTGTGATGGTGTGGTGCATGTCTATGGGATACACCTATCGCATGTGTCTGTGCATGTACTGTGGCTGTGTTGCTGTGATGACTGTACTCACTGGGTGAGGGGTTGCACTGTGAGGCTTCGTCAGCACTGGTGTCGCTTGCAAGTAGCGGCCCTGGTGGGGGTACACTGTGCATGACAATCTTCTTCTCTTTCTTCCTTCTTCCTTCTTCTTCCTCTTCCTCTTCTTCTTTTTCTTCTTCTTCTTCTTTTTCTTCCTCTTCTTCTTCTCTTTCCACAGTGCAGGTTGCTTGACCCTCAGCAGAGGAACAGATGGAGGTGGAAGGGGATGATGACAGACCAACAACCTTGGGTCCACAGAGGCCGCCAGCATATGCATCAGTGGGGGGGGGTGACAGTGGAGGCCTTGTTCGGGGACTACAGTGATGAGGATGAGGATGATGAGGAGACCTATGTCCCCACTGGGGACCTGATTAGTGACATCGTGGTCTGGGGGGGGTTCTCCCTGTCTGACTTTTCACTTCCCTTTGTGGACATAACGGAATCTGGGAGCAGTGGTCACACAGTGCCGTCTGTTGAATCCCCTCCAAGGTGGCCAGAGCCATTGGTGCTGCCAGGTTCCCCGGTAGTGAATACGCCATGTACATCCACTGCCACCTCCTCCATCACCACCAGTACCACCATTGCTGCCAGTGTGCAGGTCCTGTCTGTGGGCACACACACCAGCCAGCAAACACGGCACCCTCCAGTGGGCGGCTATTCTGATGGCCAACAAGCACACACCTGGGACATGCTGACCACAGCGGCCAGTGCGATAGTGAGTCAGTCAGTTGCAGTGGGTGTAGTCCACTCCCACCCCTCTGCTCACCCCCATCCACCCCCACCCAATGTCCAGGGTGTCCCTGCACCCCATGGACAAGAGGCCACCGAGTCACAACAGTTGCTCTCTCTGTAGTTGAGTCCCAAACAGCTGCATAGCATGAGCTGCAAACGCTGTGGAGGGAAGTGCAACAGGAACTGTTGCAGTTCCACGAGGTTGTGCACGCTGACCTCCTGTGGGCAGAACAGCATGTTGTGGAGCACCAGGCACAATTCCTCAATACCCTACACCAGGTTTTCGGTGAACTCACTAGGGCTGTGAGGCAGCTTACTGACACAGTGAGGGATGTTGGGATGTCTGGGCAGCAGCACAATACCAGCACACGCTGTCACCGTGCTGGTGGTGGCCCCCTGTGTGTCCCCACAGCTCAGAGTGTGAGGTCGGGGTCAGCTAACACAACTGCCATTGCATCATCCATGGATACTCCAGGGACCTCTGGGAAGCGGATATCATTGACCACACCGAGCCCGCACCATGGCTGACTCAGGATGTCCTGTCCCCGCACTCTTCACCTATCGGCTCCTCGACCCGCAGTACGACCTTGCTGTGGGTCGTCTCTGAGGGTCTCATGGTGGAGATGGCAATGATGCCATTTGTTCCCCCCCATCCTGCACAAGTTACTCACCTGCACCCCCCACCTGCACCTCTCTGTACACAGTCACATCCCTTCACTTCCCCTGTATCCCATGTGTGCATTACTTTTGTTTTTCACAGACATTCACCATTGTGTTACTGTCACTATACTGAAAATACACATTTTAACACATGTCTGTTGCCTGTGTTTATATCACTCATCTGCCCATCCATGTCAGGGTTCCAGTGATGCTGCTCCTGTACTGCTGGGCCCTCCTGGCCATCTGTGGGTCCCGCTTATCAAGCTGATCCACTGTCCCCTGGACCTCAGGCTCACTGTCACTATCTAACTGTACCTCAGATTCAGGTAGGCATATTTCACGGTTTAGCATCATGTTGTGCAACATGGAACAGGCAAGGAATATACAGCACAGCTTCTGAGGATCATACTGTAGGGCACCGCCAGACCAATCCAAGCATCTGAATCACATTTTCTGCATGCCAAAAACACAATCGATTATGTTCCATGTCGCAATGTGTGCCTCATTATACGTCTCCTCCGCCACATTCGCTGGCCGGAGGACTGTTGTTAAGAGCCAGGGTCTCAAGGGATATGCACTGTCACCTGTGGGGAAATTACCAGCTGTTAAGACCATGTATTCTGTGTCGCACACCCTGTCCACTTTCACACCCCTACTGCCTTGGTCTTCCTCTGGACCTTTGCCCCCCTCCCCGTACACCACTGCCTCCTTTGTGTGCTCTCTTGTGGCACTGTCCCTCCTTTGGGGGTACTATGGTAGTGCCTGCCGTAGTTACTCACCGACAAGGTGTCTGCTGGGTATTTTGCCTTGCTCCAAGGCCTGGCACAGCTGTGACTATTGCCAGATGTAGGCATCATAGGCAGTGCTGGCGAACCATGCGAGGACATTGATGATGCACCCAGTTACATCACACACCACCTGGCAATTTATGGAGTGGTAATCTTTCCTGTTGAGGAAGGTGTCACCCACTTCACTGGGTGGTGCATGGATAATAACGTGGGTGCAGTCAATGGCACTGAGTATAGCTGGTAGGTGTGTAACCCGATATAATTGCTGCATTGTTTCTCCGTGTTCCCCTGCCATGCTGGGGAATACAATGAATTCACCAGCAAGTAGCAGCAGGGTATCTAGGGACTGAGTTAGGAGGCAAGAGGTGACAGACTGTGACATGCCAATGGTATCACTGACGGGTGTGTGGAAGGACCTAGTGGCTAGAAAGCACATCGCAGCTGTTACCTTTTGCTCAGCTGACACGGTACAGCTGTGCTGGATGTTCAGCTGCAGCTGATCATGCAAGAGATCACATAGCTGCCTCAGCACGACCCTGTTCAGTCTGTACCGGCCCACAAGATGGTCATCAGAGAGTTTCTCGAATGATACTCTGGGCCGGTACATTCTGTTTGCAGCGTACCTCCTCCTTGGCCTACAGAGTGGCCCAGGGTGGGCTCAGTCTCACTTTTCCGCCTCCAGTACAGCTGCCATGAGGTGTATCAGCATGGGGTTGCTGCTGACTGCCATCTTGCTTTCTTCTGAGTCCACGCCTCCCTCTAAGGTTTGCACTGAGTTTAGACATCCTTTTTATAGAAGGTAATTAGCACTGAGCTACGTGTGGTGCTATCACGTGTAGCGTGGTGCGATTCCACTGAATATCCCATTGCACCTGTATTCCTGTTCCCGCCCCTCAGTTTGCATCCTGCATGCATTTTCTTTTAGAGCTGGCACTGTCACATTGCACCAGCACTATTTGGCCTTTTGAATATTGCAGCACGGTGCCATTTTGGCACTATTCCAGCACAGACATTTTGCGTCTGGCCTGGCACAAGGCTTTGAATATCTGGCCCCTGGAGACTTACTGCAGGAAACAAGGGAATTTCTATTGCAGTTAATCCCTTTTGCTGTGCAGGAATCTGTGACACTGTGTCATATCCAGCTGTGCTCCACTGTACAGAATGACAAATAGGTCACCTCCTTTATAAACATACAAACACACTCCAAAGAGAACAGTGTTCATGTTTGTTAATAGCATTCAACCCCTCCAGAGCTAGCCTTTTGTACACACCATTCAGTTGCATAGTATTGGTCAGAATATACTCCGCTCCTACACTGAGAAGGTTAATAACATACTGTATCTGCTTCCCATGATTAGTGATCCATTTTCTGTTTATTACTGGTTATTAGACTGCTGTATAGGCTGTATGAAGTTGGCTAAGGGAGATAAAATTTCACAGCCAAAACATTATTTTAAACCCTGGCCATCAGACGCTGATTGCGACAGTTACCAATAGAGAACGTACATTATGGAGAGTGTGCAAATAATGTCCTTTCCAAGCAGAAGGTTCAACAGGACAAACACTCAGCAACACTTATTAACAGCAACCTTGGGGGGGGGAGGTGCTGCCTGATGTAAAAAAATAGCTGAGAATTGCTTTAAAATATTATAATCTGAGTTGAAGCAGCCTGCTCAATTCTGCTATCACTACTGAATGAAAGCCACAAATCTTTATCACCATAAAATTGCTTCCAAATCTGTTTTTCTACACTGCAGAGTGCTCTCTGAATACAACATTATAATTTCAAGGTATCTCAGTCATTTGTTGTGCCTGTCACATGTTTGCTGTTAATGCCAGGCTAATAGCTTCACAGAGCTGGGGTTTCTTGTATTCAGTTCAATTGATTTTCCCACCCAGTTTAACAGAAACCAGCCTTCACTTCACGTGGGCATTAACCTTTGTGCAGTGCAGAGTTCTGTCGGAAGTTGTGAGTTAGATTTTAAATAGTTTCATGGTTATACTTTCATACAGTCTCCTAAGGCATACAATTTCATAGCCAGTTCTTTACACTGGAAGCCTAATGGTATCGGTACAACATTATTTAGTTAAACAAAGGACATCTGTAATAATTGAGAGTTTCACATTCTGGGCTGCAGGCAGCAATGCCACTAACTTGTGCATCACAGGCTGGGCTGCCGAGGCTATGAATTCACTTGCCATGTCACGGACCTAGAGCTCACAGTCTGGACTTCAGGGCTAGGAAGTCACTAACTATGTCACTAACCTGGGGTCATAGGTTTGACTGCAGGGCTAGGGAATCACTTTCTATGTCACTGCCCTGGGGCTCACAGGCTGGGTTGCAGGGCTAGGAAGTCACTTGCCATGTCACTGACAGGGGGCTCACAGGCTGGACTGTAGGGCTAGGTAGCCACTTGTCTTTTCACTGACCTGGGGCTCACAGGCTGGATTGCAGGACTAGGGAGCCACTGGAAATGTCACTGACCTGGGACTCACAGGCTGGACTGCAGGGCTAGGGAGTCACTTGCCATGTCACTGACCTGGGGTCGCAGGCTGGACTGCAGGGGGGAGGTTGCCACTTACCATGTCACTTATGTGGGGCTCACAGGCTGGACTGCAGGGCCAGGAAGTCCCTTGCCATGTCACTGATCTGAGGTTCATTGACTTGACTACAGGGGTCGGGAGGCACTTGCCATGTCACTTACCTGGGGCTTACAGGCTGGATTGCAGGGCTAGGGATACAGCAGCCATGTCATTGACCTGGTGCTCAGAGACTAGGTTGCAGGGCTAGGGAGCTACTTGCCATGTCACTGACCTGGGCCTCACAGCTTTGGCTGCTGGGCTAGGTAGCCACTTGCCATGTTATTTACCTGGGGCTCACAGGTTGTACTGTAAGGCTAGGAAGTCACTTTTCTATTTTGGAGAGGTGTAGTGTTCTGCATGTTCTAGGCCTTACAAAAAGTTTTGCTGTTCAAAATGAACTGGTAAAGTGAGGAGCCCAGTTTCAAAGGGGCACTGGAGTAACGTACTTTGAATGAAGGCTGAGGGAGACTCAAACACGACGAACTCTTGGAGACACAACACATAACAATTGATTGTGTATCACATGTTATGTTGAATAAAGGGATTGTATACAAAGGTGTTTCACAGCAGTATTTTTTAATATGGTGACTATGCACATTTATAAACAGGTGTTTCCGTCAGATAAAGAACTACAGGACAGACGCTGTATTTAAATCTAAACATGAAATACAGAAATAATTGTTATGTAATACTGTATGTCTCCAATACCACTGCAGACCCCAAGGAAGTGACCCTAGGCCAGGAAATGCTGGCCTGCGGTCTAAAGAAGTGGCCATACAAATATAGAAATAGAAAATATTTTAGAAAAACATTTTTGCACTTTGCATCTCCCTCACCTTTCACTTGAGGTAATGGGAGTCACTAGCCATGTCAGTGCCCTGGGGCTCACTGGCTGTACTGCAGGGCTAGGGAGTCATTTGCCATGTCACTGGTCTGGGCTTGCAGGCTGGGCTGCAAGGCTAGGTAGCCACTTGCCATGCGACTTACCTGAGTCTCACAGTCTGTACTGCAAGAGCTAGAAGTCACTTGCAATGTCACTCATCTGGGGCTCACGGGCTGGACTACAGGGGCTATGGAGTCACTGGCCATGTCAATGACCTGGGGCTCACAGGCTGGACTGCAGGGCTAGGTAGTCACTCACCCTGTCACTGACCTGGGGCTCAAAGTCTGTACTGCAGGGCTAGGGAGTCACTTGCCATGTCAGTGACCTGGGGCTGACATGCTGGACTGCAGGGCTAGGTAGCCACTGGCCATGTCACTGATTGGGGGGTCTTAGACTGGACTGCAGTATAGGGAGGCACTAGCCATGTCACTTACCTGGGCCTCACATGCTAGACTGCAGGACTAGGCAGTAACTTGTCATGTCACTGACCTGGGGCTCACAGACTGGAGTGCATGGCTGGGTAGCCACTGGCCATGTCTTTCACGTGGGGCTCTCAGACTGGACTGCAGGGCAGGGAGGCAGTAGCCATTTCACTTACCTGGGGTTGACAGGCTGGACTGCAGGGCTGGACAGTAACTTGTGTCACTGACCTGGGGCTCACAGGCCAGACTGCAAGGCTAGGGAGTCACTTGTCATGTCACTGAACTTGGCTCACAGGCTGGACTGCAGGGCTAGGGAGTCACTTGACCTGGGGCTCACAGGCTGGGCTGCAGGGCTAGGTAGCTACTTGCCATATTGCTGATCTGGGGCTCAGAGGCTGTGCTACAGGGGCTAGGAAGTCACTTGCCATATTGTTGACCTTGGGTTCACAGGTTGGGCTGCAGGGCTAGGGAGTCACTTGCTACATCACTGACCTAGGGGTCACAGGCTGGACTGCAGAGCTAGGGAGTCACTTGCCATGTCACTAACCTGGGGCTCACAGGCTGGGCTGCAGGGCTAGGTAGCTACTTGCCATATTGCTGATCTGGGGCTCAGAGGCTGTACTGCAGGGCTAGGAAGTCACTTGCCATATTGCTGACCTTGGGTTCACAGGTTGGGCTGCAGGGCTGTGGAGTCATTTGCCACGTCACTGACCTGGGTCTCACAGTCTGTACTATAGGGTTAAGGAACAACTAGCCATGTCACTGATGTGGGGATCACAGGCTGAACTGCAGGGCTAGGAAGCAGCTCATCATACTGCTGCTCTGGGACTCATAGAAACATAGAAGATGATGACAGATAAAGACCCCTTGGCCCGTCTAGTCTGTCCTATTTTTCCCCTACCTACAGCTACACTGCAACCCATACTCAGTCTTCAAACTTCTCCCCGCCTTACTTCCAAGATCCCCTTGTATCTGCCCCATGCATTTTTGAATCCTATTACTGTTTTAGTCTCCACCACCTAAGCTGGGAGGCTGTTCCTTGCATCCTCCACCCTCTCTCTGAAAAAGTACTTCCTTACATTTCCTATTAGCCTCACCTTCATAGTATGACCTCTTGTCCATGATTATCTTTTTCTTCGAAAAATGCTGCCTTCCTGTACCCTGTTTTTACTTGTAAGGTATCTCTGTTTCTTGCATATCCCCCTTTCCCTCCTTTCTCTAGGGAGTACAAATTCAGCTCCTTGAGCCTTTCTTCGTATGATTGCAGGCTCTGCACCATTTTGATTGGTCTCCTATGTACTGTCTCCACCCTAGCTATGTCCTTTTGGAGAAATTCAGAATACACTTAAGGAGCCAGAAGAACTGAGGGTCACCCTGGAAACAGGAAATGGGACAGCCATAAGAACTGGCATTGTATACAGGCCCCCAGACTAGGAGGAGGACATAGACACATTTACTATTAGAAGATATACAAAACATGACGGCTAAAGGAGAGGTTCTGATAATGGGAGACTTCAGCATGCCAGATACAGATTGGTCAATACCAGCAGGAACATCTGCCAGAACTAGACACATGGTGGATTCCCTGCAGGGGGAGGGCCTCAAATAACTGGTACAACAACCCACAAGAGACAGAACTATCCTAGATCTAGTACTGACTAACAGGGAAGGGATCACAGATCTCCTGGTAGAGGGTCATCTGGGGGCCAGTGACCATCACATGGTATGGTTCAGTTTGGCCACTACAACTAAATCATCCCATTCCAAGGCAAAAATATGGGACTTTAGAGGAGCTGACTTTGATAAGATGTCCAACAGAGTTAAGCTAGCCCTGGTAAAAAGGAATACAGTTGAAGGGGTACAGGCAAAGTGGGCAAGCATTAAGGATGCAATACTTGAAGAAACATTCCACTGTGTTAGAGGGAAAAGGAAGTGCAAAAGAAGAAGGAAACCACTTTGGTTCTCAAAAACAGTAGCAGAAAAGGTCAGAGCCAAAAGGCTGGCCTTCAGGAAATATAAGGGAATGCAGTGAGATGAAGATAGGGAGGCATACCAAACTTCCCTAAGGGAAGCAGGGAAGGCAGTAAGGTAGGCAAAGGCCCACACCCAGGAAACACTAGCACTGACAGTAAAAGAAGATGACAAGACTTTCTATAGATAAATTAGCGAAAGAAGAAAGTCCAGAGGGGGTATTGCTAAGATCAAAGGGGATAAGGGGGCGTGTGAGGAGGAGGACCATGTAAAAGCATCTATCCTAAATAGATACTTCTGCTCAGTATTTACTGAAGAGAAGGTAGAGTAGGGCCCACAGCTCAGCACCATGGACACAGGGGGGAGGGAGGTGAACACTAGTCCCTTCACAAAAGAAAGGGTCCCTCAAGAGCTCGATAAGCTCAGGGTGGACAAGGCAATGGGACGTGATGGCATACATCCCAGGGTACTAAAGGAGCTAAGGGTGGAACTAGCAGAGCCATTATCAGAAGTGTTTAGTGAGTGTCTGAGCACAGGAGAGGTCCCAGAAGACTGGAGACGGGCCCCCGTGATCCTGCTCCACAAGAGTGGTAGCAAGGAGGAGGCGGGGAACTACAGACCAGTTAGTCTTACCTCAGTAGTGGGCAAGATTATGGAGGCACTCCTTAAGGAAAGGATAGTGCAACACCTGGAATCCATAGGAGCACAGGATCCAAGACAGCATGGGTTTACAAAAGGAAGGTCCTGTCAAACAAATCTCATAGATTTCTTTGACTGGGTAACCAGAGTGGTGGAACAAGGGGGAGCAGTTGATGTCGCCTACCTTGACTTCAGCAAAGCTTTCAATACTGTTCCACATGGAAGATTGATTAATAAGCTGGGTAGGCTCAGGATGGGTCAGAAGTTGGTCAACTGGGTGGCAAACTGGTTGACGGGCAGAAAACAGAGAGTGGTGGTAAATGGTATACAGTCAGAAGAGATGCAAGTCACAAGTAGGGTACCTTAGGTATCAGTCCTGGGGCCAATCTTCTTCAATATCTTCATCAGTGACATTGCAGATGGACTGGAGGGTAAGGTTTGTCTGTTTGCAGATGACACCAAGATCTGCAACAGAGAAGATGATCCAGATGGGGTGGGCAGAATGAGATGAGATCTGGATAAATTAGTAAAATGGTCAGAAGAGTGGCAACTGAGGTTTAATGCAAAGAAGTGCAAAATCATGCACATAGGGAAGAGAAACCCTGAAGCCACCTATAGGCTGGGAGGGGAGTTGCTGGCAGTCACAAGGGAAGAAACAGACTTGTGCGTCATCATTGATGACCTGAAATCATCCAAGTAGACCACTGAATCAGTAGGTAAGGCTAGGGGGATGTTAGGTGTATTAGTAGGGTATCACAAGTCGTAAGAGGGAGGTAATAATCCCTCTTTACAAGACACTGGTTAGGCCCCCATCTGAGTACTGCATGCAGTACTGGAGGCCACACCTTCACAAGGACATTAACCAAATTGAGGCAGTCCAGAGAAGGGCAACCAAAATGGTGCAGATACTGTATCAGAAAACATATGAGGACAGATTAACGGAGCTCAATATGTTACAACCATGAGTAGAACTGCACAACACACGCCTGTAACAGAATCATTTTTTGGATTTTTTCCACCAGATTTTCAACATGGGTATTTTTGAACCTCTCCTTGTGAACAGTGGCACTGTGATTTTCTTTATCTGTCCTAAACAGTGATTTCCCACAGTGACCACGCTATTCTGCACTGGAAGTGCAAAAACACATTTCAGTCAGGATGTGAAAAATTACAACTGTACTGTTCATAAGGAGGTGTGAAAATGCCAAATGTTGAAAATCTGGACCAACTCTCTCTACCATCTCCAGCACTGGCATTACCAACTCTCTCCCATCTCCAGCACTGGCATTACCAACTCCCTTCTCTTCTCCAGCACTGGCATTACCAACTCCCTCCCATCTCCAGCACTGGCATTACCAGCTCCCTCCCTTCTCCAGCACTGGCATTACAAACTCCTCCATCTCTGGCACTGCATTACCCAATTCCCTCCTTCTCCAGCACTGGCATTTCCCACATCTCCATCTCAGCACTGGCATTTAATTCCCTCCCTCCCTTCTCGCTTTGGTATTACTCAACTCCCTTCCTTTTCTCCAGCACTGTCATTACTCAACTCCTCCCTTCTCCAGCACCGGCATTACCAACCTCCCATCTCCAGCACTGGCATTACCAACTCTCTCCCATCTCCAGCACTGGCATTACCAACTCTCTCCCATCGCCAGCACTGGCATTACCAACTCCATCCCTCCCTTCTCCAGCACTGGCATTACTAACTCCCTCCTTCTCCAGCACTGGCTACTAATTCCCTCCCCATCTCTAGTACTGTTATTGCCCCTCCATCACCAAGTTTGGCTTACCAACTCCTCCCTTCTCCAGCACTGTGATTACCAGCTCTCTCCCATCTCCAGCACTGGCTATTAACAACTCTCCTCCCTCCCTTCTCCAGCACTGGCATTAACAACTCCTCCTGTCCAGCTTTTCTGGCATTTACCAACTCTATCCCTTTTCCAGCACTGGTATTACCAACTCCTCCCATCTCCAGCACTGGCTATTTACTAACTCCTCCCATCTCCAGCACCGTCACCAACTCTTCCCATCTCCAGCACTGGCATTACCAGCCTCTCCCTCTCCTTCACCGCTACTGCTATTGAACTCCCTTCCTCCCTACTCCAGCACTGGCATTACCAACTCCATCCCTTCTGCAGCACTGGCATTACGATCTCCATCCCTTCTCCAGCACTGGCATTACCATCTCCCTCCCATCTCCGGCACTGGCATTACCAACTCCTTCCCATCTCCTGCAGTGGCATTACCAACTCCCACCCTCCCTTCTCCAGCACTGGCATTATCAACTCCCTTCCTCCCTTCTCCAGCACTGGCATTATCAACTCACTCCCATCTCTAGCACTGGCATTACCAACTCTCTCCCTTCTCCAGCACTGGCATTACCAACTCCCTCCCATCTCTAGCACTGGCATTACCAACTCCCTCTGTTTACCAGCACTGTCATTACCTACTCCCTCCCTCCCTTCTCCAGCACTGCCATTACCAACTCTCTCCCTTCTCAAGCACTGGCATTACCAACTCTCACACTTCTCCAGCACTGGCATTATGAACTCTCTCCCATCTTCAGCACTGGCATTAGCAACTCCTCCTACCTCCCTCCCTTCTCCAGCACTGGCATTACCAACTGCCTCCTTCTCCAACACTGCCAGCATTACCAACTCCATCCTTCTCCTGCACTGGCATTACCAACTCCTCTCCATCTTTGCTTTTAGCGTATTACACACCCTTCCTCCCTTCTCTGGCACTGTGTCATGAGACTCCTCCATCTCTAGCACTGGCATTACCAAACTCTCCCTTCTCCAGCACTGGCATTACCAACTCCCTCCCATCTCTAGCACTGGCATTACCAACTCCCTCCATTTTCCAGCACTGGCATTACCTACTCCCTCCCTCCCTTCTCCAGCACTGGCATTACCAACTCTCTCCCTTCTCCAGCACCGGCATTACTAACTCTCTCCCTTCTCCAGCACTGGCATTACGAACTCTCTCCCATCTCTAACACTGGCATTAGCAACTCCCTCCCTCCCTCCCTTCTCCAGCACTGGCATTAACAACTCCCTCCTATCTCCAGCACTTTCATTACCAACCCCTCATGCGCCCAGCACTGGCATTTCAACTCACATTTCCAGCACTGGCGTTACCAGCATGATCCCTTCTCCTTTACTGGCATTACCAATGCTCTGCCTTCTCCAGCACTGGCATTGCCCAGCTCACTCCCATCTCCAGCACTGGCGTACCAACTCCTTTTCCTTCTCCAGCACTGGCATTACCAACTCCACTCCCTTCTCCAGCACTGTATTTACCAACTCTCTCCCATCTCCAGCACTGGCATAACCAACTCCCTCCCTTCCTTCAACAGCACTGGCATTCCCAACTTCCGCCAATCTCCAACACTGGCGTTACCAACTCCCTCCCATCTCCTGCACTGGCATTACCAACTCCAGCCCTCCCTTCTCCAAAACTGGCATTACCATCTCTCTCCCATCTCCAGCACTGGCATTACCAACTCCATCCCTCCCTTCTCCAGCACAGGCATTAAAAACTCCATCCCATCTCCAGCACTGGCATTACCAACTCTCTCCCTTGTCCAGCACTTGCATTACCAGCTCTCTCCTTCTCCCAGCACTGGCATTTGCTCAGCTCCCTCCCTTACTCCAGGAATGGCATTACCAACTTCTCCTATCTCCAGCACTGGCATTACCAACTCTCTCCATCTCCAGCACTGGCATTACCAGCTCTCTCCCTTCTCCAGCGAGGCATTGTCAACTCTCTCCCATCTCCTTGCTGGCATTACCAGCTCCTCCTTCTCAGCACTGGCATTACCAACTCCTCCCTCCACCATTTCTTCAGGCACTGCTATTACCAACTCCTCCCATCTCCTGTAGCTTTACATTACCATCTCCCCACCCTCCCTTCTCCAGCACTTGCATTACAAACTCCATCCCTTCTCCAGCAATGGCATTACCAACTCTCTCCCATCTCCAGCACTGGCATTACCAATGCCCTCCCTCCTTCTCCATCACTGGCATTACCAACTCTCTCCCATCTCCAGCACTGGCATTAAAACTCCCTCCCTCCCTCCCTTCTCCAGCACTGGCATTAACAACTCTCTCCCTTGTCCAGCACTGGCATTACCAACTCTCCCTTTTCCAGCACTGGCATTACCAGCTCCCTCCCATCTCCAGCACTGGCATTACCAACTCCTCCCATCTCCAGCACTGGCATTACCAACTCCTCCCATCTCAGCACTGTACCAAGCAATCTCTCTCTCCCTTCTCCAGCACTGGCATTACAAACTCAATCCCTTCTCCAGCACTGGCATTACCAACTCCCTCCCATCTCTAGCACTGGCATTACCAACTCCCTCTGTTTTCCAGCACTGGCATTACCTAATCCCTCCCTCCCTTCTCCAGCACTGGCATTACCAACTCTCTCCCTTCTCCAGCACTGGGATTACCAACTCAATCCCTTCTCTAGCACTGGCATTATCAACTCCCTCCCATCTCTAGCACTGGCATGACCAACTCCCTCCGTTTTCCAGCACTGGCATTACCTACTCCTTCCCTCCCTTCTCCAGCACTGGCATTACCAACTCTCTCCCTTCTCCAGCACTGGCATTACCAACTCTCTCCCTTCTCCAGCACTGGCATTACGAACTCTCTCCCATCTCTAGCACTGGCATTAGCAACTCCTGCCTCCTCCCTCCCTCCCTTCTCTAACAGCGTGTAGCTTCCTCCATCTCCCAGCACTGGCATTACCAACTCCCTCCCATCTCCAGCCCTGGCATTTCCAACTCCCTCCCATCTCCAGCACTGGCATTACCAATGCACTTCCTTCTCCAGCACTGGCATTACCAACCTCTGCCTTCTCCAGCACTGGCATTACCAGCTCCTTCCATCTCCAGCACTGGCATTACCAACTCCTTCCATCTCCAGCACTGGCATTACCAACTCCCTCCCTTCCTTCTCCAGCACTGGCATTACCAACTCCTTCCAATCTCCAACACTGGCATTACCAACTCCCTCCCATCTCCAGCACTGGCATTACCAACTCCATCCCTCCCTTCTCCAGCACTGGCATTACCAACTCCCTCCCTTCTCCAGCACTGGCATTACCAACCCTCCCTCCTTCTCCAGCACTGGCATTACCAACTCCCTCCCTTCTCCAGCACTGGCATTACCAACTCCTCCCTCCCTTCTCCAGTACTGGCATTACCAACTCTCTCCCATCTCCAGCACTGGCATTACCAACTCCATCCTCCCTTCTCCAGCACAGGCATTAACAACTCCATCCCATCTCCAGCACTGGCATTACCAACTCCCTCCCATCTTCAACACTGGCATTACTAACTTCCTCCCATCTCCAGCAATGGCATTACCAACTCCCTCCCATCTCCAGGAAATGGCATATCCTAACTCTCTCCCATCTCCTGCACTGGCATTACCAACTCTCTCCCTTCTCCAGCACAGGCATTACCAACTCTCTCCCATCTCCCTCCCTTCTCCAGCACTGGCATTACCAACTCTCTCCCATCTCCAGCACTGGCATTACCAACTCTCCCATCTCCAGCACTGGCATTACCAACTCTCTCCCTTCTCCAGCACGTGCATTACCAACTCTACTCCATCTCCAGCACTGACATTACCAACTCCCTCCCTTCTCCAGCACTGGCATGACCAACTCCCTCCCTCCCTCCCACCATTCTTCAGCACTGGCATTACCAACTCCCTCCCATCTCTAGCTTTACATTACCAACTCCCTCCCTCCCTTCTGCAGCACTGGCATTACAAACTCCATCCCTTCTCCAGCACTGGCATTACCAACTCCCTCCCATCTCTAGCACTGGCATTACCAACTCCCTCCGTTTTCCAGCACTGGCGTTACCTACTCCCTTCCTCCCTTCTCCAGCACTTGCATTACCAACTCTCTCCCTTCTCCGGCACTGGCATTACCATCTCTCACACTTTTCCAGCATTGGCATTACGAACTCTCTCCCATCTTCAGCACTGGCATTAACCTCCCTCCCTACCTCCCTCCCTTCTCCAGCACTGGCATTACCAACTGCCTCCTATCTCCAGCCCTGGCATTACCAACTCCCTCCCTTCTCCAGCACTGGCATTGTCAGCTCCCTCCCTTCTCCAGCACTGGCATTACCAACTCTCTCCCTTCTCCAGCACTGGCATTACGAACTCTCTCCCATCCCCAGCACTGGCATTAGCAACTCCCTCCCTCCCTTCTCCATCACTGGCATTAACAACTCCCTCCTATCTCCAGCACTGGCATTACCAACCCCCTCTCATCTCCAGCAGTGGCATTTCCAACTCCCTCACATCTCCAGCACTGGCATTACCAGCGCACTCCCTTCTCCAGCACTGACATTACCATCGCTCTGCCTTCTCCAGCACTGGCATTGCCAGCTCACTCCCATCTCCAGCACTGGCATTACCAACTCCTTCCCATCTCCAGCACTGGCATTACCAACTCCTCCCTTCTCCAGCACTGGCATTACCAACTCTCCCATCTCCAGCACTGGCATTACCAACTCTCTCCATCTCCAGCACTGGCATTACCAACTCTCTCCATCCAGGCACTGACATTACCAACTCCCTCCCATCTCCAGCACTGGCATTACCAACTCTCTCCCATCTCCAGCACTGGCATTACCAACTCTCTCCCATCTCCAGCACTGGCATTACCAACTCCCTCCCTTCTCCAGCACTGGCATTACCAACTCTCTCCCTCTCCAGCACTGGCATTACCAACTCCCTCCCTTCTCCAGCACTGGCATTACCAACTCCCTCCCATCTCCAGCACTGGCATTACCAACTCCCTCCCTCCCTTCTCCAGCACTGGCATTACCAACTCTCTCCCATCTCCAGCACTGGCATTACCAACTCCCTCCCTTCTCCAGCACTGGCATTACCAACTCCCTCCCATCTCCAGCACTGGCATTACCAACTCCCTCCATCTCCAGCACTGGCATTACCAACTCTCTCCATCTCCAGCACTGGCATTACCAACTCCCTCCCATCTCCAGCACTGGCATTACCAACTCCCTCCCATCTCCAGCACTGGCATTACCAACTCCCTCCCATCTCCAGCACTGGCATTACCAACTCCTTCCAATCTCCAGCACTGGCATTACTAACTCCCTCCCTCCCTTCTCCAGCACTGGCATTACCACCTTCCTCCCATCTCCAGTTAAAAATAGGACATAATAATATGCAATGAATGAATTCCCCCCCAATTAAGGCAAAACATCATGCAAGCAGGAGTGGGGCATCTAAAACTCCTTGCCTGGGCAACTTTGGCAACCCCATAACCAATACCTTAATCTCACCAAAAACAAAATGTTTTATCAATAACATGTTTATTTGATTGTCTATATAAATGCATGCAACATTTAAATGAAGCATTAAAATGACTCATTTCAAGATTCAAAGAATTGACCAAATCCAGTCTGTGGCCACCTGAGTGAGTGGGAGAGGACACATTTTGCACCAGACACAGGGCCCCCATGCTCTGGAGGAGATAGTGGCTTACACTACATATTCAGTCACTTCACTACCAGTCTATCATTGCTGTAAAGCACTTTGAGATACACTGTGATTAAAACGCACTATATACATGCTGATTTTTCTTCTTCTTTGTTATTAAAATCATAATTTTATTTCAGGCTGAGCTCTAGGAAAATTGCCTTTTGCTCCCATATCAAGGATGCTATTGCCATCATGATTTCAAACTCCTGTTGGGGATTTTCCTGAGGCACTGGCCCCTGGAGCAGGGCAGTCTGATGTTTACAGAATCTGTGATGTTACTGTAACCTCTTCATTCGTGGTCGGTTATACAGCAAAACTGTAAATGACCCTACCCAGGCCAGTACACCAGTGACTGTAAACTGGTTTGCACAAAATTAATTGCGTATAACTAAAATTAAAACAAGCAACAGTCGTGTAACAGTCAGACTAAATGTTTATGCAGGATTAGTTTGGAACAACACAGGAGGGTCCAAGTTGGAGTATACAGCAAATAGCTATACTGTACTTGGAAAAAGCACCTTCCATCCCATCAACATATTAACAGCCAAATCTGGCAACTCTTATTACTAAGTACATTGAAATCACCGGTCACCGATTTTTCACATACATACATAAAAAATGAACATCATTTGAGGTTAAAGCGAGTAATTTTTTTTAAACTTTGGCTTTATTAAGATTGCAGCATAGAATGCATGTAAACTGCATTATGCATACAGACAAAGTTCAGCTGTGTCATTGTCTTTGTTATCGTTAATATAGCACAGAAGTCTGACGCACAAGCAGTACAATTCTCCAACAGTGCAGAGTTCAGTATTCTGGTCGGTGCCTGGTCTCCTTACATTGACAGTTGTGGATTCAGCAAAAGATAATTATATTGGGTGTAAAGAGCAACTTACTAGATCTATAATAAAACCTACAACTTTTAAACACAGAAGAGTGCAACAGTATGTCTGTCGTGTGCTCTTACTTTGCTGCTATTCCAAACACAATGATAAAAGAGGTAATTTTTTTTTTTTAACCAGGATTAACATGCTAAGCTGAAAGCTTGTTTCCAGGTGCATCCTGGGAGCACAAGGAAGTTAAGTGACTTGCTCAGGGTCACACAGTATGCAAGTGGGGGCTGTGGGATTCAAACCCAGGTTTCCAGGTTTGCAGCTCCAAGCCTTAAACCACTGCGCTATACTGCCTCCTAAAATTTAGGTGGGGGTTTGGTCCTGCTCCTGTTTACTCCATTTATTAACAAATTCCTCTTGTGTAAGACATAGATTAGCTGTAATGCTTTCCATTCTTGGTACTGCATTAATTCTGTCACTCCACTCTGATGCTGATTGTGGTGCAAGGGAGAGCCAGTGGGAGGTAATACCTTTTAGTGCCAACAAACACATTGTTTGGAGTACTTCCCTTCTACCTCTCAGATGCAGACCCTTGAGGTTAAACGCAGGACACAGATTCAAAAGTCCAACTGAATCTCTGGACCTCAGATCATGTTCAGTTCTCCTTTGATCTGGGTCCAGTATTCTTGAATCCTTAAACATCAAAACATAGATAGAAACATAGAATTTGATGGCAGTTAAGGACCACTTGGCCCACCTAGTCTGCCCATTTCCCTACCTAGTGGATTAGCTGCAGATCCTACTTAACCAACAGCCTACTTCTTCCTAATCCCCTCCCCCAGAATTGCCTTTTGACTGTCCCATGCATTCTTGAATTCCACCACTGTTTTTGACTCCACATCCTCCTCCGGAAGGCCATTCCATGCATCCACAACCCTCTCTGTGAAAAAATACTTCCTTACATTACCTCTGAGCTGCCCCTCATCTTCAAATTATCCCCCCTTGTTCTTGCACACCTTTTTCTGAAAGCTGCTACCCTCTTGGACTTTGTTGATTCCCTTGAGGTACTTGAAAGTTTCTGTCATGTCCTCCCTCTGCCTCCTTTCCTCGAGGCTATACATATTAAGCTCCTTAAGTCTCTCGTCATATGTCTTCTGATGCAGACCCTGCACCATTTTAGTTGCCCTCCTCTGGACTGCCTCTATCCTGTTTATGTCTTTGCAGAGACTGGGTCTCCAGAACTGCATGCAGTACTCTAGATGGGGTCTCACCAGCTGTCTGTACAGAGGGTTAACTTCCTGTTTTCTACTGGTGATGCTTCTCCCTATGTATCCCAGTATTGCCCCAGCCCTCCTTACTGCCCTCTCACATTGCTTGCCCACCTTTAGATCATCTGATATGACTACCCCAAGGCCCCTTTCCATTGTTGTTGTTAGTATCTCACCCCCCATTGTGTACTCTTTCCCTGGGTTTTTGTTTTCCAGGTGCATTACTTTGCATTTCTTAGCATTGAATCTAAGCTGCCATACATTTGACCATTCCTCCAACCAAACAACCCTAAAATAAGTGATAATGATCCCCCTTTCTGTGCATACTCTCCAACATCTATCTGTGTTGCCCCCCCAAAGTGCACTGTTACTGAGAGAGTATGAAAGAAATGGATAAGTATCAGAGGTAATGTGAGGAAGTATTTCTTCACAGAGAGGATTATAGATGCATGGAACAGCCTTCCTGAGGAGGTCATAGAGCTAAAAACTGTGGGGGAATTCAAGAATGCATGAGGCAGAGACAAGGCAATTCTAGTGGGGGGTAGGAGGAAGTAGGCTGCTGGTTAACTAGGATCTGCAGCTTATCCTGTAGGTAGGGAAATGGGCAGACTGGGTGGGCCAAGCGGTCCTTATCTGCAATCAGATTCTATGTTTCTATGTTTCTTCCATTGGTATTCACATCAGGCGGGGGGTGCTGTCACCTTCCAACCGTCTTCGAGTAGATTATCCCACCCCGATCAGTTATGGGTTCCCCAGATTCCATCTCACACTTCTGTCATCCCTGGGCAGTTCTAGGCTAGATGTACTTATTTATTATTTATTGAAACATTTCACCAGGAAGGGCATACTAAGGAAGCTGCTCAGTTCTGTATGCATCCTGGGGGAAGGGGGAGGTGAGTAGTAACAACAAACATACTATACAGGTAGATAACGTGTACATACTCAAGTAAACACATTAATACAAGGTGAAAAGTGTCACGTGCTGATAACAGACAAAAAATAAAATTATTGCAGGTTAATAGCTAAATAGTTAAGAAAACAAATATGATGATTAGGAACAATTGCAGGTGGGGGAGGTGAGGTCACGAAGGAGGGAGGAGAGTACTCAAGCAGAGGAGGCATTTTGGATGGTAAAAGGGGAGGACATTTCAGAGTTTGGGGAAATGGTGGCAAAAAGTGGCTTGGCCAGCAGATGTTGAAGTGGGGGGAATAGCCAAAGTGCTAGAGTTAGTGCTCCTAAGGGAGTGAGAGGAGGGAGGAGGAAGAGAGAGAGAGAGAGAGGGGAGAAGCTGAGGGGTAGGGTGGGAGAGAGTCAAAATTAGAATTTACTTATGAGGCTGACACAATGGGCATGATGTCAGTCTTCGAGAGAGGGACATGAGAGTGACTGTACTCTGTGGAGAGTGCAGGGAGGACAGTCAAGCACAAAGCGGTAGAAAGAATGGAAAAGAGTGTCCAATATGGCTAAGTAGGCACTGGGGCAGCACTGTGGACCACATCAGCATAGTCAAAGATGGTGAGGATTATTCGCAAGATTATTGCCCGCCGTGTCGGCAGTGGGATGCAGTTGCAGTTTCTAGACAAGGCATCCACCGAGCTTGGGGTGCAGTTGTTTGACAAATGGCATCCATGTGGCCAGAGAAACTGAGGTGGTGGTCGAACTGTACACCAAGATGCCGGAAGGAAGAGACATCCTCCAGCGGGGCCCCATCTAAGGTGTGGAAAGAAGGAAGAAATGTGGAGCCTAGAGGGTCTTTGCCTCGTGCCAAAAGACATGGAGATGGTTTACTTGGCATTCAGGAATATCTGGCTTGAGCATAACCAGAGCTGAACTTTATCAAAGTCAAGCCGGAGTCTGAATGCCATGTCAGTAGCAGAGGGGCTGGGAGTAAACAGGATGGTGTCATCTGCATTCATGTGACTTGATGCGGATGAGCAGGCTGAGGGGATGTCATTTAGGAATACTGAAAATAGAAATGGTCCAAGTACTCCTCCTTATGGGACCCCTGTGGTGATAGGGAGGGGTGGGGAGAGGGCATCACCAATTTTGACAGATTGGATCCTTCTGGCAAGGTAAGAGTGGAACCAACCAGTAGCAGTACATGAGAGTCCAGCAGCTGAGAGTTTAGAAAGGAGAAGGGGTGGGAAACGGTGTTGAATGCCTTAGCCAGGTCGACAAAAATGGCAGAGGTGGTGTGGCTCTGATTCAGCCTATGAGGATGGAATCGGTGAGCCTAAGGAGGGATGTAGATATGGAGTAGTACTTCCTGAAGCCTAATTGGTAAGATGTGAAAAAGAAAGAGGAGCCTAGGAAGGGAGTGAGTTGGGAAAGCACAATGCATTCCTGTAGTTTAGCAAGGATAGGAAGAAGGGAGATAGGACAGTAGTTACCAGTAGTGGAGGCGTCACTGCCTTTCGAGAGGGGAATGATAGTAGCTTGCTTCCAATATGAGGGGGGAGAGAGGCAAGAACAAAGGAAAGGTTAAGGATATCAGCAGTAGGTGAGGAAATAGTTGGTGCTGAGAAGTAAAGGAGCTCACAGTCTAGCCCATCAGGACTCTTGTCTTTAGATGGGTTGAGCGATAGGAGGGCATCAGTGATGGACCTTTTTTAAACAGATTAAAACAGACATCAAGGGTCTGTGTTCTTTTCAAGCTCTGAGGGACATGGGAGGGCAGGGGGTTGCCACTAGACACCTCATTTAAATCAGCAATGACATGCATAAGGCTGAAACTGATCTAGATAGTGGGGGAATGTAGACTAGCAATTTTTGCACTAACCACTGAGTCACCTAACTGCACTTTCTAACTGTTGTGACACACACACACACACACACACACACACACACTGACTAATACATATACGCATATATATTTCAGTACAACATAGCCGTGCACTATCTACACACACTTTACAGATTAAAAAAACACATTGAGGCACTGTTTTCTTCTTTTCAGGCTCCAAGGGACATCGGAGGGTGAGCATGGGGGGTTGCCACAAGACACCTTGTTACAAAGGAAAGAGTCATAAAGGAACTGGAGGAACTCAATGTAAATAAGGCCATGAGACTGGTTGAAGTACACCTGAGGTTGCCAAGAGAGCTAAGAGAGGAACGAGCAGCTCCCCTGGCTGACCTTTTTAACTTATAATAACTAGAGCTGGGCGAGGTCCCACAGGGCTGGAAAAAGGCCACGTTTATCCCACTACATAAAAGTAGGAGCAAAGAGAGTGCAAGCAATTACAGACTGGTAAGCCTTACTGCAGTTGTGGGTAAAATAATGGACACCCTTCTAAAGGAGAGGATTATATCCTTTCTCGAAGAAAACGGAAATGTGAACACAAAACAGCATGGCTTTACCACGGGTAGATCATGCCAAACTAATCTAATAGACTTTTCCAACTGGGTAACCAAACAGTGGATCAGGGCAGTGCTGTAGACATAGCATATCTGGACTTCAGCAAAGCCTTCGACTCAGTACCCCCAAAGAAGGCTAGTAAATAACTTGGACAGCATGGAGGTCGGACAGCAAAACTGTGAACTGGGTATGGAGCTGGCTTAGTGGAAGGACCTAGAGAGTGCTAGTAAAAGGCTCCCAATCGAAAGAAAGGGAGGTAGATTGCGCAGTGCCACAGGGGTCAGTGCTGGGTCTGATACTTGTAATATTACTTGACATATCTGATGGCCTGGAAGGTAAGGAGAGTTTGTTCGCAGATGATACAAAAATGGGGAGCGGGGTAGACACTCCAGGTGGAGCGGGAAAGATGAAGGCTGACCTAAGGACTCTGGAACTATGGTCAAAAACATGGTAACTAAACTTCAATGCAAAAAAATGCAAGACCATGCACCTTGGAAGCGGAAACCCAGGAGAAGACTACTACCTAGGAGGAGTAAAACTGGAATCCACTAAGCAGGAAAGAGATCAAGGAATTATAACAGATGACCTGAACATGTCCGAACAGTGTGACAAAGCATACCCTATGGGCAAATGGTATGCTGGGCTGCACAGGAAGGGGGATTACCAGCAGAAAGAGTCATCCTGCCAATGTATAGGGCACTGATGAGGCCACACCTGGAGTACAGCGTCCAGTTCTGGAGGCAGCACCTTAAAAAGGATATGCACAGACTGGAAACAGTGCAAAGGAGATCAACAAAAATGATACAGCGAATGCACAGCAAACCATATGACGAACAGCTGTGGGGGACCTAAACATGTATTCCCTGGAACAGCGAAGGGAGAGGGAGAGTATGACAAAGAACTTAGGTTCCTAAATGGAATAAACAAGGTACAGGTTCAGGACCTGTTTCGGATTAAGAGTCACACCAGAACTAGGGGGCATGATGAGGCTGTGGGGGATTAAGGGCAATACATGCAAGTTCTTTTTTTTACAGAGAGGGTGGTAGATGTGTGAAACAGCCTACCATGAGGAGTGATGGAGGCAAAACAGTGGGAACTTTCAAAAATGCTTGGGATAGGTACAAGGGCACCCTAACACTGAATAGAAGTTAAATGAGGGGGGTAGGTACAAGGGCACCCTAACACTGACTAGCAGTTGAGGGTAGGAACATGGGGCAGACTAGATGGGCTGTATGGTCCCCTTCTGCCATCACTTTCTGGCCCAGATATTCAAACTGCGCTCAAAACTAGCGCAACAGCAGGAGCAAGCACAAACCAGTTGCGCAAATGCGCAACAGGTGCGATATTCAAACATGGAGCAGAGCAAATTGCGCAAGCAACCAACATCTGAATATCGCGCATATACCGCGCCATCGCGACAACCAGGAAGGAGAAGCTGAGCTAAAATGTCAGTGCTATGGGAGCAATCCAGGAAGCTCAGCTGAGCATTCCAGAGCTGCCATAGCGCAAGCACAGCCCCCTCCAGAGCAATGGAACTGCACATCCAGGGAGGCAGGCTGGGGCCCACCGCCAGCCATATCACACATGGGCACAGGAACACACTGCAGAACCCACACCACACCTGCACACCCCAAGAACAGCATCACTGGGGGTGGGACAGATGATCTACCTGCCCATGGGGACAAGCCAACAAAGCATAGCAGAGCCATGACACCCCAGCACAACCACTGGCAGGCTGAGAGTGCCACACACAGGGGGTTGACAACCACAGTGCACATCAGCCCCCCATACGCACAGCACACCCTGCACTGTGACCCCAAGACGCCACCCATGTGCAGTGACTGGCACTGCAGGAAACCATGCAGTCCCCCCAGCACACGTCAGCCCCATGCAACACAGAAGCCAACAAGCCAGACACACCCTGTGCACCCAGGAGTGGGTGGCAGCAGACAGCAAGACCAACAGAAAGTCACTGCCATGCTGGAGATACCTCCCCAATGACACACACGCACACACACACACACACACATACCCAGGACCATGTCACCCCAGATGGTATGTACACTACTGCAACTGAACAACCATAGCCAGCTGCAAAACAGAGACCAACACAGTATCCATCAAAATATAAATGTATTATCAAAATGTGTAAAGTGCAAAACAATCAACTATAATTATTTACAAGGGGGTAATGGGTACAAGGTAGGGGTGGTCAAGGGGTAGGGATGAACAACTTGGAGAGGGTAGGCAGGGTGGTAGGGATGGGTGAAGTGGGAGGCATCTGGCCCAAGGCCCAGCAGGCTGGTCCTCCTCCACCCGGTGCCGCTGTTCCTGGCGATGCCTCCTCCGCAGGCCATGTTGCTGGATGTCCCTGAGGATGGCCTGGTTGTCCAGGGACACTTAAGGCCAGCCCATGTAGCTCCGGGCTGTATCCTCCTGAGAACAGTGAGGCCTAGGAAAATGGGAACACAGTCAATGGCTGTGACTGACCACAACCCTGAACACCACCCAACCTGCAAGCCACATAGCCCAATGTCCCACACCTTTGATGGCATGCACCCACCCACAGTGAACATGCACATGGCCTATCACAAACAGGCGGTACCAGCCATGCGCGACCACTCACTTACACACACACTGCCCACGTCAATCACAGTACAAACTAGGCTGGTAAGTGACGTGGGCAACGTGGTGCGATGCCAGTTACACAGCTATGTGCCCAGTGCATGCCTGACCACCAGTGACGATACACAGACGGCTGTGATACTGCACAGTGATCCATGTCACCTGTGTCATGCCTATATACATGGATACATAGATGTGTCGGGTAGATAAGGGCCTATGGCCCACCCAGTCTGCCCATTTGAGCTAGTAAGTTCACTCTGTTTTCCTATAAGTCTGTTGCACTCTACCCCTGACCTCCAGAAGTCCTGTATGTCTATCCGTGCGTTCTTAAATCCCGTGACCAAGTCAGCCCCACCACTTCCTCTGGCAGGGTGTTCCACTTGTCCACCACCTGCTCTGTGAAGAAATTCTTTCTCATGTTTCCTCTGAATCGTCCCCCTCCAACTTCATCCCATGCCCCTAGTCCTGGAACATCTTTTATGCTTAAAATAGTGTTTTCCTGCACTCTGTTCCCCCTGTGAGATACTTGTATGTCCCCATCATATCCCCCTCTCCCTCCTCTCCTCCAGGGAGTACATGTTCAGTTCCTTCAACCTATCTTCATAGGACTTGTGATGCAATCCATGCACCATCTGTGTTGCCCTCCTCTGAACCCTCTCTACCCAGTCCATGTCCATACGTAGGTAAGGTCTCCAGAACTGTACACTGTACTCCAGGTGGGGCCTCACTAGTGTCTTGTATAGTGGAATTATGACCTCCCCTTTCCTGCATGGTTGTGTTGTGCATGGCTGGTGGTCTTGCCCCCCAGCATGCAATAGCATCCATGAAGTAATGATACTCACACTCCTCAAGCAGCTGGGTCTGCCGCTGCTGCTGCTGCTGCTGGGGCACAACACCTACCGGCACCGGGGCCCTGGCACGGCCCACCTCACCCTCGCCCTGCGTCCTCAGATTCCGGCCTGTGGGAGACATATGTTGAGACAAACATCAGTGTGACTCAAAAGCAGAGTGCCCCCTGCCCCAGTGAGAGTGCCTGCCCACACAGCCATAACCATCCATCGTAGACAGCTGCACACACTGACACAGCCAACCGTGTCCGAGCCGGCACCTATGCACAGCCACCCAAGCACACACACACTCCACAGAGAATATAGGTGCATAGATGGTACACTCACCTGGCCTAGGCACCATGCCCCGCCTGGCACGCGACCGCAGCCGCGTCAGAAGGTCTGGCTCCCTCCAGCAGAGGTCACTGTACCGGTGCCGGCACTGCTCAGCAGACTGGCCCTGTCCAGTGACCTCTACCAGGTCAGTGGCCACTTGCTGCCACACCTGCATCCTAGGCATGGTGAGGGGGGCCTCACCATAGAGTGCCTCACAGTGGGGCTCCACCAGGGCCACCAGGTTGGCCACCTCCAGTGGGCTCCAACTCACTGCCCTCCTCCTAGCCATCTCAGCCAGTTTACAGCAGGCAATATGGCGCTCCGCTGCACTGTAACCCACATGGAGATGTTGCTCAATAGACCACCACAGGCTCCAATCGTGCTGTTCGAACAGCCACGTCACTTCATTACGGCGCCCGTCACCAGACAGCGCAATAAGGACGCATACATGGCATGTGAACCGTGCCAGGGGCAGAGGCATACAAGGTCACGGCAATGACGCAAGGCTACGCACAGCGCCATCGGACATATAGGCATCCTGCGCGACTGCCAAGCTATGTACCAGTGCCACAGTGGACCATCGCGCAGTAGTGCCACAGCGCCATATAGTGCCCAGTGCTGTAGCGCCACTGGCACAATGGTGGCCATGGCCTGAATTGCCAATCGCGCTCAGCAGGTCTTCAGCGCAATAGACGCATGCGTAAGCTGTCTGGGCATGCGCAATGCAGTGTAGTATGCAGGCACAAACCTGCGCCATTGGCTCAGCCGGACCTTCCGTATTGCGCAAAGTGCAAATTCGCGATATTCAGCCGACATATGCAAATCATTCGATCAGCCATTCAAAGGAGCAGTGGCGCGATTAGCATGTCATTAAAGTTGCGCCACTTCTCATTTGCATGTGTTGCGCCATAAAAATGCGACAGTGGGTTGTGCTGGCCAGATTTGGTTACTGCAGGTGAGAGGTGAGTTACATGCTGTGTGATGCTCAGGACAATGCTCATGGGCAGGGGTGCCGGAGGATGATAAAGGCTGAGGGGCTGAGCATGAAAAAGGCACTAGAAAGGGACAAGGGCACCTTTCTATCAGTACTCTGCCATGCGGAGAAAGCGTTAGGCTTCGCCCCGGCCGGCACCTATGCTCATGGGAAATGCTGTAGACTGCACAGTGACAGGTGTCCACTTCCACCCATACAGATCACCATGACTGACCAGAGACAAGGTGAGGTGAGGAGCACGGCCGAAGGCGAGGGAGGCCGAACTTCACAGCTGCAGAGACAGAGGCCCCTTCCAGGCCTACCTGGAGGATGAGCCATTATTGAGTGGACGGAGCGAGCACCCTCAGGAACCGATGCAGCCGCATGGGAGGGGTAGCTCAGCCATCAACCTGCACGGAGGCCTAGCGCCCATGCAGGAATGCAAGAAGAAGATGGGGACTGACCGCAGGAGGCTGTAGAGAAGGTGGCAGCCTTCAGGCGCCACGTGCTGGCACTGGTGGGGGCCCGCCAGTGGTGTTGCAGCTGACCCCAACAGAGGAGACACTGGTTATGCCCATGCAGCCGAGTGCCATTGCGGGTGTACCAGGCGGAGGATTCCAGACAGGTGGAAGCCCATCACTGCACGGTATGACATGGTGGTGGTGTTGGGGCGGTTGTTCACATGCACTCACATGTACTCTCTTTCTGTTACAGATCCTGTTCGTCTTCAGGAGACGGTGGTGTGGTGGGTCCAGACAGTGATGCAGACCTGCTGGACGTGGTGGGGACCATCCACCTCCGCCACCAGCCAGCAGGCACTGCAGCAGCATGCATGCTGGGCCAACAACTCTGGTGTCAGTGATACGGGTGCGGGGGTGCACAGCCTGTGTCTCAGCAGTCTGGCATGCAGGTATGCCAGCATCTGCCTATGGCAGTGACATCGCATCTGCACCATTGATAATAGCAGGCCTGCAATGGGCAGTGATGGGTGTGTGTCCCATGATGGACATGGCAGGCCAGCACGGCGTCTCGCCTTCCGGTTCACACCTGTGTACCAGCATGCTGGCACAGTCCCAGGTTGTGTCTGTCAGCACCGGGTGAGGCAGCACGGTGGCTGTGCAGGTGTCTGGCACTGTTGCCAGCACGAGGTGGAACAGGTGGACCTGGGGCTCAGCAGTTGGAGAGGCTGCTGCAGTCGCGACACCAGGTCTGGGGTGCAGTGTCAAGCAGTGGCACATGTCCACCACCCTTTGATCCGCCTTGCATACCTGGTCCTGGTGAACAGCGCCCACCTCGGGCGGGATGCTGCCAGCACCAGACCGCCCACACCTGGGGGTCACGATGTTATTGGGGCACAGTACCCATTGACGCGGCACACCCGCCTGCTGCAGGAATCGTACAGCTGCAGGGCGGGTTGCAAGATCCGTGGAGGCACTGTCTGTGTCCGTGGAGTGGCATAGCAGGGATGCGTGCTCGGGACCGAAGCCAGCTGGTCCTTATGCGACGGATGTGACCGCCGCCATTGACAGGCTGACCCAGGCAGTGTCTCGTCGGATGCATTGGGCAATACTGTCAGGTGCCCCTGTACCACACACACCCTGACACAGCGCGCTTCCACTCCCTGTTCCCGGCGTCGCGGCGACACCAGGCCTGTCGGACGCCGGGTTCTGCTGGGGCATCCCGAAAGCACCCTGGTGCACTTGTTTGGCAGGATGCAGACCCCTGTGTGGGGGGCCGGTCGCTGCGCAGTGGGACCCTGGTGGTGCAACAGTGCCACCCGATGTGGCCTCTGCTCAGCCTGCCAGTGCTGCTGGGTTACTGGCGGGCCGCCCACGCATCCGTGGTGGCCGTGGGACAGTGCTACCTGATCTGAGCTGTCTCCCAGTGCGGGCCCTGTCTGGTGCTGCCTTGTGTGCAATGTGTGTCTGGGCAGTGCACTGCTGGGTGCTCTGCTCACCACACTGACACACGGAGCACCTGCACACTCCCCAACTGCTGTCCACAGGTGTGTGTGCATGATGATGCCTGCATTGCACTGTACACCAAGGTGCAAGGTGCCCAGGTCCTGACACACGACGTGGATAGTGCAGGTGGTGGGGTGGTCGGTGGTGCTGTGTTGCAATGTTGTTTCTGCAGTGCTGTGCTTCGCCCATGTACGCTGGTGTGTGTGTGTGTGTCCATAGAGTGCTCACCCTCCCTGATGGTGTGTTGGTATGCTCTGGAACCTCAACTCCCTGACCTTCATGCATGGTGTGTTCCCCTGTGTGCCTGTGGTTTATGCGATGGACAGTGTTGCCTGCACATGTCCCTTGACTTACCTGTGTTGGGGTGTAGTGCTCTTCTGCAATGGTGTCCCGGTGCAGCTGGCCTGCCGGTCAGTCGGGGTCCCTCCGACCCTAGGGCTGCTCATCACCAACATCACCGGCGCCACTGGCGCCCCATCGCTGTCCCCTGTTCACCCAGTCCAGCTATCCCATGGTCTTTGGCCATGTTGTGCAGGATGCAACAGGCCAGGAATATCCACAGGCCTTTTGGGGCTGTACCAGTAGGAGCACCGCCCGGAGGTGTCTAGGCATCGGAAGCGTGCCTTGAGCATCCCAAACACCCGCTCCTATGATGTTCTACGTGTTGCGGCGTAGCATGCCTCATTGAAGCATTGCTGCGCTGGGGTCGTGGGGCGCGATGCACGGTGTGAGCAGCAAGGGATGGAGTGGGTATCCGCAGTCACCTGTGGAGATAGTGGAGAGCAGTGTCATGTCAGGTCCCATATTGCCCATCTCCTTGTGTGCCACTACCATGGCACCTGTCATTCCACCCTTGCCCAGAGTTTGCATTCCATACATGTGTACTCACCCACTAGATGTCCTGTGGAGATGTCCCTACTCTCGAATCGATGGCACAGTGCAGACTGGTGCCATGAAGGCAATCATGTGCTCCGCCAAGGTGTGTGGCACAGACGTTGATAATCGCCCAGTGGCATCCACACACCACCTGGCAGTTGACACTGGAAAGCCTTTCGGTTCCGATATGCCTGGCCGTCAGGGCCAGGTGGCGTCTGAAGAATGGCCACATGGGTGCAGTCTATGGCCCCTAGCACGCCAGGCATCGTGCTACCCTGTGGAACTCCTGCATGTTTGTTGTACGCCTAGCCGCGGTGCTGGGGAAATGGATGTACTCCGCAGCATGAGGCAGCAGTGTGCTGAGGAATTGGGTGAGGATGCGTGGACGTGGCCGACTGTGTAATGCCTGTGGTGTCCCCTGTCGACTGGAAGGTGCCTGGCGAGCAGGCACATGCAGGTTGTCACCTTGGTCTCCACAGACAGAGCGTGACCTGTCGTGAGGGTGCCTGCATCACATCACTGCACAGCTCGCAGAGCCATCTCAGTATTGCCCTGTTCAGGCGGTACCGCCCACATCTCTGTGTACAGGCTCGAGCTGAGTGGGCGATGCCGCCTGTCGGAGCTTACTCGCCGGCGGCCCCTCCGTGGCCACGTCCCCCTGCAGCATGGTGTCTCACCCCCCTCATTACAGCTTCCATGTGGAAGCTGGCACTGTCCATCTCCCTGGCTTCTGCCCCCCTGGCTGCTGTTCCTGTGTTACCCCCGCTGCTCCCCACTGCTGCTTCCACTGCACCGGGCACCCCCCCTGGCCTCTCTGTCCTCCTGGACCCACTGTCCCTGTCTGCCCTTCCAGCTTCTATCTCTCTCTCTCTCTTGTCTCTGTCTCTCTCCCCCAGTTTGTGGCCTGCTACGGTTCTTGCGCCACTTCCTTGAGTCTTTTTATTTTGGCTCAATTCCGCTACTGTGCAACTTCCGGCTGAGCCACTCTTGCGCCGTGCACAAAGCGTTCGAATGCTCGCATTCGCGCACTTTATGCATGGACCCGCCCCTTCAGTTGCGCATGCCTTCATTTCCATTGCGCTGTTGCTCAGCATGTTTTGGTGGTACAGCTTCGGCCCTTCAGAATGTCATAGAATGGCGCATTTTGGAGTTGCGCACGACGCAACCCTTTTGTATCTGGTCTCTATGTTTTAATGTTGTTAAAATCAGCAATGACATGCGTGCTGCTGAAACTTATCTCTGTAAGCTGTGGGTATTGATGGAGTCCAACACGGTGTCAGGATGCAACAAAGTCCAAGATTTATTTCTGCAGCAGTATAAACAAATGCAGACTTGACATGGCAAAATAATAAAACAGAACAACAAAATAATAGGACTTAAAGAAAAGGCATAAATGCACAGTTTTCAACACTGTGCAAAGTACCACCTAGAAGCAGGCTAGGGGACTGATAGGGTTCGCACCCTATCACCAACTAACTTGGGGCTGAAAGCAGTGTTTTTTTATACGGATATGAGCATGTGACTAGCTAAGCTCCGCCCTCTGAAATAATAATAGAGTATCCAGATAAGCTTAAATGCCACATTATTTATCAAACTTCACCTAGACAGCAATAATATAACTCAGTTTGTCTGCACACATAAACAGATTCCATTATTAATAAAGAAAAAGTGCATTTTCACTGTTCCCTTTGGAGACAAGCTCCTCCCATCTGTCTCTGTCCATAAATAAGGGATTGGCAGGGCCGGCCGGCACTATAGGAGGACAGAAGGATGGTGGAGGATCCTGTGACCCGGACAACTGAAGGCGCCAAAAACGTATACAAATACAGGTATGATATTCCTTTTATCTCCGTTCCCCATCTCTAACACATTCTAATACTGTACAATGACTCACTATAATTCATTAAGCAAATCCTGGGAGCAGCCTTTCTCTACACCTTCCTTTGTGCAGCACTTTAGTTCCAGAAAAAACCTTCTATCACTGCCTTACTAGGCTTTAGGCAGTGCCAAAATGGCAGAGACACAGGGGAAACGCTCAGCGAGTGTGTCATGCGGTAATTACCACCTGCAAAGTGTACACTGCCTTGTTAGACACAGGGGCATAGCTAGAATTTTGTTTGGGGGGTGTTTAAATATGACAGTTTTGAAAAGGGAGAATTAAATGCCGGGGGTCTGGGGCCCGAAGCTCTGGGGGTTGTAAGTGTTCTGTGGTGAGTTTTGGGGGTTATCTTGAAGAAAACACACTTTTGTTACATGTTCTCCACCCCTAATTTCATGGGAAACATTTTTTTTTCACATGGAATCAGGGTTGTGGGAGACTCTGGCTGTCATAACAGTCTACAGAACTTCCAGTGGTTGTAGACAACTGGTTATGTAACAGTGTGATCAGTCACCCAGGTGGTTCTACCTGCTGTGTTACTAATGCCACCTGGTAACAAAGCATTGTACCATTATGTACATGGATTATGGTGAAATGCCATGCCACCAGCACCAGATCAGCATCCGTTACTCACCCATGTTTTTACCATGGGGCCCTCGTTGGCCCCCCATGTTAATAATGTGCAAGCGTGTGCCCCTTTTGTATATTTGTATGTCAAAAATGAGCAGTTATATGTACTCCAAGTTCTGAGAGCGAGCTGTTAGGCTTATGCGTTTTTTGTAATACACTGGGATTTTTTAAAGTTCTACTTAAAGGCTGTTGCTGGGTGTGGCCCCAGAAGCTCTGGGAGGTTTACATGCTCTGTAATGAGTTTTAGGACTTTTTGAAGTAAAAGCACAGTTTTGTTGCATGTTCCCATCCTTAATTTCACTGGAATTTTTTATTCCCATAGAATCAGGAGTGTGGGAGACTCTTGTTGGCATTTCAGTCAGCAGAACCTCCAATGGTTGTGGACAACTGGCTCTGCAACAGTGCCTGAAACCACTCATTCCAAATGAGTTACAGTATGCAGCTGTGCCTGCAAGGCTGCAAGTAAACATAGTGGTCAACTGACTGACCAACAGTGCCATGATCAACCCCGCCACCAACGCCAACTCTTACAGCCTGTGGGAGACATTTGGGGTAAAGTTATTGTTTGTAAAAGAAAATTGACAAACATGTTGATGTGAGTGTTAAATAAACATTGTACTTACAATTTAGTGTTCTGGTGTCTTCATTTTTCATCATGTTTTCTCAGGGCCCAGGCCGAGGATTCTTCATGAGGTTGCTGATGTCTTGTGTGGACTTATCCAATATAAAACTAGCTTATCACTGGCTCTTCATTCACAGCAGCATCTATCTTCTCCATGTCTCCATGGTATCTGACTATCTGCAGTGATGTCATGCACCTGGGAGGACAGCGCAGTAGCATTCATGTAGGTGTCGTAAGGCAGCCCAATCTGTTTCAATATGAAATACTCTGAAGAATAGTTGGACATTCCATTTCTTTAAGAAACTTAACTTGTTTGACAAACATTGTGTTAGGCAGTTCTTATTCAACAAGAAAATAGGTTGCTCTCAAAAAGCACTGTAAGCTGCAGTGCTGTCACCAGTTGGCTCAGTAGCCTTCAACAGTGTCTTTGTCTTCCAACCAACCAGTCCAATATTTTTTAAATGCTCAAATCACTATTTATTTTGGCTTTAGTTTCATGAGTTGAGAGTTCTGCAGTTACATATGTTGGTCCCTCTCGGGGTTAGTGTCTCCAAATGTTTAGGGATTTCTAATACCGTGGCAAGAATGGACCCCATTCTTTAGCCAGGGCATATTCAAAACTCAAGAAATTAGTACTGTATTAATCTTTGATGTTTGCTGAGAGCGCTCTTTTCAGCACACGCAACGTCCCCAAAATAGCTTCCTTTTGAAGTTCATAAGGTGTCGCAAGTATTGGTAGCATATTTAAATGTGCCTGAAAGTTCTTTTTGATTAGTCCCATTGCTCCAAGCACTACTGGAACAATCTGTGTGTCCTTATTCCACATCAGTTTAGTTTTTGACTGCATATCTTGGTATTTCATGATTTTATGTTGCAGAGGGATGCATTCGATGATGACATTACACATTTCTTACTATGTATTCGCTCAGTTCTGAGATGCAGTAAGTTTGTTCCTGAGGTGACTAGTCTGGGTCTTGCTTCTCCCCACAGCTGGACCAAGACAAGTTTCCCATGACAACTGGTCTGAGACTGACAACTTTACTTTTCTGGGAAGAGTTTCTCCAACATATTTCTTTTGCTGCCATTTACACCAGTTAGTGTAGAATAAGTATCCAACCTCATGTCACCGTGATCACCGGTCAAGTGAAATCTGAGCTTAAAATACATTTAGAGGATATTGGGATTGAAACCCAGACTACCTGGACTGCAGTGAAAGGTTGAAATAAGCACCTAACTGTCAGTCCGAGATGCCCAGTTTTCCTCACTGACAGATGGTTTAATTTCTCTGTCTGTCATTGGGACAGCCTGTACCAACTGAAGAAGCATCAGCACCACGTCGCTGGAGATGCTGCTACCTGTGTAACATTGTGCTATGGGTGCTTCAACATCATGGTGACAGTTGTTGAAAGATATGTATTCAACCACATGTTTTAGAATAGTATCTTCTGTACAATCAGCAGTTTCGTCAAGCAGCACAAACTAAAATCAATCCTCTGTAGGAATAGACAATCTGCACATGTAGAAACATAGACTTTGATGGTAGATAAGGACCGCTTGGCCCACCCAGTCTTCCCTTCCTTCCAAATTAGCCATCTCAGAAGTGCTGTCACTATGGTGAAAAAGAAAAAGCACCAAGCGAGTCTGAGAGACTGAAGTAGGCCAATACATCTCATGGCTGCATGATTGGTGCCAAGATAAGGCATACCACTACATATGGAACTGGCACAACTTTTTGGAAAGAGCTTTTTCTAAATAAGATGGAAGCCAGTAAAAGGGCAACCTGTGATCTTTGAGTCACTGTGGCTAACAGTAGACATGGACAAGTAAATACCTTTCAGTATCGGCGTCATGTACAGGCTCCCAAATCAAGGAGACAAAGACCTAATAGAGGAAATCCACAAAATGTCTGATAAAGGTGAAATAATACTGGTGGGGACTTCAACCAACCAGATATTAACAGGATCACATTAATGGCAGAAACAAGAAGCAGCAGGCACTTCTTATAGTCACTTCAAGTTGCGGGATTGTACCAACTTGTAAAACCCCAACTTGGTAAGGTGCCATTGTCAGTCTTGCCCTTATAAACTCGGAAAGGATCATGGAAATAGAAGCGGGATGTCATATGGGCAACACTGACCATCGTGGTAAGCTTTAAGGAAGGGAAATGCAACAAACATGACCCAGAGAAAGCCAAAATCCTCAACAAGTACTTCTGCTCATTACCAAAGAGGACCCAGGGGATGGCCCAGCCCTGAAAAAACACAACACTCCAGGACCAGGGGTAGACACAAGTCCCTTTACAGAATCTGAAGTATGGGAGGTGCTAAATAAAGTAAAAGTAGAAAAAGCCAGGGGCCAGTTGAGATACACCACAGAATCCTTAAAGGAGATAGGAAATGATTTCCTGCTATTCCTACTGCTTAAATAAATCATGAATAGCAAAGGATGTCCTTTGTGAGTGTGTGTTTCTTTATGGAGCAATTCCCCAAAATGTTAATTTGTGTGCCACTTTTAAGTGTTTGTCTTTTGAGGCTTTGTTTCTATGCTCCTTGCATACTGCTACTCAGAGCTCATACTACTGCCTTAAGTTACTTACAACTTCAGCCACTGCTGTTGTTTACTCCAGTTACTATTGTACCCAGTGCTTGTCTTTTTTCACACTGTTGTTCACCACTCTCAAACTACTGCAGTGCAACTGCAATTATTATCTGTGTGTTTCAGCTCAACCATAGCTGCTCCATGTTGCATACTGGATTGTTTTTACCTGACTCAGGCTTACTCTGACCCTAGCTAGGCTGCTCATTCATGCTGTCATTCTACTTGCAGCGTCATTGCACTGCCTGGCTACACCTGCCTTCAGAGCATTGTGTCTCCATGTTTTATTGCAGTTTTACAACTCTGTGTACTCCATGCAGATTGTTGCTTCTATGTTTATTCAGCCTGTTCTACTCTGAGGTTAGCCAAAAAGCTCCTGCTGAGGCTGAGAAACTAGACTTTATATCTGCATGTGGTTCTTGGCCTTCCATCACTTTCTTGTTTGTCCTACGGTGGGGACTGGGAAGTGTTTGGGGAGTCGTGGCCCCATGTGGCTAATTATTTCTGTTCTAAATCCTGCCTTCAGCCAAAAATCCTCAGAGTATTTGTCACCTTGATTTGGCTTTAAATGCTGGCTGGCTTGCCCCATTATTCAGTGCTGTTTCATTGCTCCATGCCTACTGCCATCCCCTCGGCTTCAGCCTCTGGGATTCTGCTGCACTCAATTCTGCATTCGACCTTGCAAGATCTCAGCACTCAATGCTAATTACGATCTCAGTATGCCATGCTCATTCAGCTCACCAGCTTTTCAGCTGTCAGTCATTTCTGGGGCATGTCAGCCATTCAATTCTGGTGCAGGGTTCCTGCAGCCGACGGTCTTGCTCTGCATTTAGTCTGCATCTTGAGCGTGTCCAACTTGGGGTGGGATCCTTCTCACTTGGCCCATAGTTGGGAATGTCCTCACCCCAGGCTTGGCTTTAGCTGTATGCTATGTAACAGCAACTCCTGGTGTAGAATTTAACACTAGTGGTGAAGGGTGTAAAAAGTTACCTCCTTTGGCTCTACTGTTCCACTGTGACTGTTAGCCATTGACTTTAGTGGTTTCCCTAGCAAGGCGCCTTCACTGCATTCTCCCTATGGCTGCCTCTGGTTCACCTGGTTTGAGTTTAGGGTGGGTAGGCCAGGTGAGTGCCTCAGCAGTTGTTGCTCTCCTCCGTGCCTTGGTTGCACACATTGTAGCAGAGTTTTCTTGCAACCTTCCACAGTGTTCCCGCTAGAGGGTTTCAGTGAGACCCTTCCTCCAAATTGGAATATTTTCCACCTCCCTTTAATTGGGATTTCCAAATTGCAGCTGCTGAGCTGTCACTAAATAAACTATCCCAAGCCTGAAAGGAAGGTGACCTAGGCCTTAGATCCCCAGAGGTTTCCTCCTCATAGGGTTTTTTTCTCCTCTGTTGCCTCAGGTCATAACTGTTAGTTAGCATAAGTAGTGTCCCTAGTTTCTTTAGGTAGGTTCCGCTGCTGGATGGAGGTGGAGGATGTCCTGCCATTCCCTTCTCCTTAGAGGATCCCTAATCTCAATGCAAACATCAAAATTTAAATACCTGTAAATTTTCTTTCTCCGACTGCTGGTCTAAGGGCTTCCTTACACCTGGGCTGTACCTCCTAATACTGGTGGTAGGCAGGACTAAAGCTCTGCAGCAGGGGAATAGAAAGCCCTCCACATCTTGTTGTCTCCAGTCATTCCTAACGCAGTCCCCCTGAGGCAATACTACAAGAATTTGGAAACAAAAAACACAAAAAAGTTATGCCATAATTGGCCCTGAGGCCAGCCAACTGCATACATACTGGGAGAAAGAAGATTTACAGGTATTTAAATTTCTCTCTCCTAAGCTGGTCTTTGGGCTTCCTAATGCCTGGGATATCCAAGAGCAGTGCATCCCCAAATGTCCTGGGTGGGAGGAATGTCAAGTGTCCATAAGTGTCCACCAGTGTCTGAAGCACAAGGATGCCTCACCGAGGCCATCACATCCGACTTATAACATTTTGTAATCACAGGAATGAATGACCAGTTGGCCACTCTGTATAAGTCTGCTGGAGATGCTTATATGAAGTACACCCATGAAGGGGCCATAGCTCCAAGGTCTGGTGCCAGAGGGGGCTGCGGACTGCTGGGTCCCTCTGGTGGCTGCTGCTTATTCTGACCTGTGGGCTATTAGACTGAGCCGAGGAAGGTCTGCCTCTATCATATCTTCCCCATTCGCAGACATTGCCCTTTAGGCATTTTAGGCAAAGCAACCCAGC
The DNA here is from genome assembly GCA_016271365.2 of Neoceratodus forsteri. NCBI lineage: Eukaryota > Metazoa > Chordata > Ceratodontiformes > Ceratodontidae > Neoceratodus > Neoceratodus forsteri. The sequence continues at coordinate 20,226,173 of CM028129.1, read as the reverse complement.
CAAGGTGAATCAGTAGCGGGGGACTTGCAGCGCTGGCCTTTTCTGCCCCTGGAAGGCTTGTGTGAGGCCATAACCCCCAAAAAGGCCCTACTTCCCTTTAATTCAGCATACTCCCCTCCCCGTAGCTTCCTGATGTCATGCTGCTGAAGCGGAGATTAAATGTGCTGGCCCTTTAAGAGTTATGCTGTCCATGTGTAAGCCATACTTTTATTTTATTCCTACTAGACTACGCAGGAATTCAGCCTCTGGGGAGCCTATGCAGACAACCCTCTGGGCATCACTTCTTGCCAGTTTGGGGGGGAGGGACGCTGAGCAAAAGCTCCTGAATAGCGCTCCTCCTGCACTGTAGTGCTTGTCAATGGAATTCCCTGAACTCTGACGAGTCGCTAAAGCTGGACTGCAGGTCCACCATTGACGAGTGGCTGAGGTGATTGGATTGCCAGCCATCGATTGGTTGCCTTTGATTTTGACTGTTTATTCCCCTTAACATTCGTTGACGAAGAGTTCCTTTTACTGTGCTCATCGAGGAGTTCTCTTGCTCCATATTAGGGCTCCTCATACCCTGCAGCACTCATCGACAAGAGCTCCCTATATGTCGACGAACTGCCACTGTCATGCTGCTGGCCCACCATTGACGAGTGGCTGATACAAGCAGAAGTCGGTCACCGATGGAAAAAATACAGGGCTGTCATCATGAGGGGTGATATATCCTCCCTAAGCCCTCCGGTGCTGTTTTTACTCCATTACCCGGACTTTCACTTCACTGAGGGTATAGATCCTTCCTAAACACTCCAGTGCTGTTTTAATTCCCCTAGCACAGACCTTCACTGCAGTGAAAAAGCATTGCAGAGTTGAGTGCAGAAAGCGCGAGAGAAAAAACACCGCCATGAAAGGGGCCAGTCATCCAACACCACAATGAAATGGGGCCAGTCATCCTTTCTAAGCACTCCAGTGCTGTTTTGATTCCCCAAAACACACTTTCACTGCACTGAAGGAGCATTCCAGGCTGAGTGCAGAAAGTGCGGGAAAAGAAAAACAACACAGTAAAATGGGGCCAATCTGTGCAGCTTGCAAGGCTGGGACAGGCACCCACACTGGAGTTCTTAAATACAGCTGTGATTTCCAATATCCACATTAAATCACAATTGCTTGACTTACAGTCTGCGGTCTTCAGCTCTGCCACATGGCACAGCTCTGCTTGCAGAGTACCCGCCAGACTGAAGGCAGGAAGTAAACTGGAGACAACAGGATGTGGAGGGCCTCCTATCCCCCTGCTGCAAAACTTTAGTCCTGCCTACCACCAGCATCAGGAGGTATAGCCCAGGTGTAAGGAAGCCCGGAGACCAGCTTAGGAGAGAGAACTGGGTATTTCATTACGTTATCAATCTGAGCATCTCATTACGTTGTTAAACTGTCTATACTTCTCTACTACTATCTCACAGTTACTGCTTGCTCATATGCTTCATGTTGCCTCCTTCTTTGGGAATGATCGTACGGCATTTCTTTTGGGGATTCCTAAGGTACCTGTAGCCATGGGAATCATCTTGTGGCACCTATAGAGTTAACCCTCTCCAAGGATTCCTTGCCTTTCGTACCCCTACAGGGTGGTAATTCCTCTGGAATAGAGAGGGTGAACAGCCAAAACCAAATTAACGCAGTTGCACAAGCATAACACTATACTGGCTGCGTAGCAGGCTGCAGTGAATGTATGTAATAGGGTGGACACTGCAGAAGTAGTGTGCAAGATACAAGTTGACCTTAAGCAAGTAGAAGAATGGTTTGGAGTGTGGCAGCTGAGATTTAACGCCAAAAAGTGCAACTTCATGCTCATAGGAAAGAAAAGTCCAAGAAAATGACTATTACCTAGGAGGCGAAAGAGTGGTAGCCTCAAACCAGGAATGAGATCTGGGAATCATAATCTCAGATGACTAGAAAATTAATAAGCAGTGTGAGAAAGCATCATTGAAGGCCAACAGAATGTTGGGCTGGATTGGGAGGAGAGTTACGAGCAGGAGGAGAGGAGTGGTACTACCACTGTATAGATCGCTGGTCAGGCCTCAACTGGAACACAGTGTCCAATTCTGGAAGTCTCACTTCAGCAAGGACATTGACCGGGTGGAAACAGTGCAGAGAAAGGTGATAAAATGATTCAGGGTCTGCAGCACATGTCCCAACGAGGAAAGATTTAGGGAACTGAATATGTACTCGACGGAGTAGAGAAAGAGACAGGGGACATAACCAAAACATTCAAGTACATAAAAGGCATTAACAAGGTACAGGGAGAGAAACGTGTTCAGTTCATGAAGGGCTCCAGGACCAAGGTACAAGATCTTAGGCTGCAAAGAGAGAGGTTCTCTACCAACACCAGGAAGTTTTTCTTCACAGAAACACTAGTGAAGGCTTGGAACAGCCTGCCCCAAGAGGTTGTGGGGATCAATGCTGTGGGGGAATTCAAGAATGTATTGGAGAGACACAAGTGAGCCCTGACTACAAAGGGCAAGTACAGTGTCAAAATATGGGTAAAACAAACGGGCAGACTAGATGGAACTAGTGGTCTCCTTCTGCCATCAACTTCTATGTTTCTATTTTTCTATGTCATGGTGCACCAGAAGGGAGTTTTGTGCACTTGTCTGTGGACACACTTGTGAAATAATTTTCAGGGCCATATACCAGCCAGCGGGTAATATTTAGAAGCCTGTTTTATGGCATCATCAGTTATCAAGCCCTTTTTTCTATGCCACTGTGCACCATTATTTATTAGCACTGATCTAGAAGTGGAAATGTGACATTTCTAAACAAGAATGAATGAGATGGCTACAGAGTTGGTGGGACAGTCAACATGAGTAATGTATGATTGCGCCTGAGCCTTGTTGGACAGTCAGCTATGAAAATGTATTTCTTGTCCTGATCGCAGGCTTTTGCAGCTGATTGCAGTACTAACCATTACCACTATGCTATGGTGGGAGACTGGCAGCTGGTTAGCAAGTTTGCAGTTATACACATGTCTGACAGCAAGTGGACCCAGATTCCCAGACAGAGCAGTACTCAGACATCCAGTGAAACAGGTCAGTACTCCTTGAGGGAGATGCGATGATTAGGACGAAGGTTAGAGCACCGCTGGTGGAAATCCACCCTGGATGCTGACCACCTTAGATTGATGGAACATTACAAAGTCTATCAATCTGCAATCACCCATAAAAAGGCAGAGTTCCTGTCCAGGGAGATTGCGGCTGTTCAGAACTGACTCGCTCAGCTCTTTCGAACTGTAGACAGACTGTGCAACCCAGCCTGCCTGCAGATTCGAAGAGCCTTTTCACAAGTGGAGTGTTATGAGCTCTCTCAGTTCTTTGTGGCTAAGGTGGCTGACATCAGGGCCGGACTCCAGCCAGCACACTTTATGGGTGCTGCTTTGGATCGGCGCTTGATCCTTACCTGTGAACGGGTGCAAAACCTCGGGGTGATTTTTGACAAAGGGCTGACACTGTGATCGCAGGTGTCGGCAGTCATCAAATCCTCTTTTTACTATTTTGAGGAACATCTCCAGGGTTGAGCACCTTGTTCCATCTGGCGGCCACCCTAATGTGGTCCACGCCTTTGTGTCCTCATGCCTTGATTACTGCAACTTCCCTCTACCTAGGGCTACCTGGGGTGGATATCTGCCACCTGCAGCTGGTGCAGAACGCTGCCGCCCGGTTTTTACCAGGGATCTCCTGGTCTTGTCACATCTCTCCAGTGCTACACAAACTGCCCTGGCTGCCGGTATAGTGGCGGGTCACCTTTAAAGTCGGACTCCTGACTTATAAAACCCTACACAGAAAGGGACCGTGGTGGGATTTAAACAGGCCCTAAAACCATATTGTGGCTTCAAGCCTATCCTGCATTATTTTATTTGTTTTTATCTGGATTTTATCTGTATTCTTAGGAATCTGTACTTATTGTTCAATGTGTTTTTTTAACTGATTGTTATGCACCTTTGTTTTTGAAAGATGCAGTACAAATAAATTATTATTATTATTATTGCTACTCCTGGGAACCTGTTCTCGGACCAATTGTGGGAAAGTAGTCCTAGAGCAGTCGTCACGAGAAAGTGGTCACTGGAAACATTCTATTATACTTGCTTTTGAAATGTGGGATAGCGACCAGTCTTGTTGCTGGACAAACACTCTAAAGTAGTAAGTTCAAGCACCGGCTATGTGTGGTCACTAGTCTGTCAATCACTTCCTTACTATCCAATGGAATATCCCAGTGAATGCTTAGAAGTGCAAGACCTACAAGTCTGTTTTCACAGCTGGTATTTTGAAGGTAACTCTTTAATCACCCTAGTGAGGAGAAAGATCGTTCTGAGCATGCGGTAGAAACAGATAGTGTAACCAAAATTTGCAGAAGCTTGTGCACATTTGGGTAAAACTGTGGATCACACTGAGTAAGTGCCATTATTGCAGATTTAGGTACTTCTGCTGTATTTTTCCATTTATGGCCCCAGATCTTCAGTTCAGACAACACAACTTGTTCAGAATCAAGATCAGACTCATAAAAGTTTAGGAGAACTGATGCTCCAGACAGATAATGACTTGCAAAGCCATCAGCTAGGTATACTGGCAAGATGCTATTGAAACCACAAAGCACTATTAAATGAGAGGTAAAATGATTGTCTAGTTCAGACAGAAAAAAGTAAAGGAAAGGAATGTACACAGCTCTTTGAAAATATTGCTCTGCGTTGTCTTCTGGGTAGTTTTCCCTGTGTTGCTGCCTACCACTTAGTCTTGGAATCCAGAACTCTTTGCCCAAGCCATGGGCTGTGCTTTGAGTGCCCTCAAATACTTTATGAAAAGAATAATCACAGTCTGATCACAGTTCATGTATGGCATCTTTGACACTGCATATGTGGGCTAGAGCAGAACTTATATCACAGTTCTCTTGCTGCAAGTACCTGGACAGAGGGAGTGAGACACTGAAGACTTGTACACAGCAGTGTAGTGCAAAAAAGAATTCACTGCAGCTGATAGCAGCACGAAACTGTGTAGCTTTGGAAGAACATTTGTTGTTTTCATTTTCTATGAAGTGTTCCAATGCTGCTGCAACTAGAGAAATCAGCTCACTAAATGTTATTAAACCGTCACATCCTTCAACCCACCTAGTGTCACACAGAGGTAAAAGTCTGTCTTTTTTTGATTGAGGAAGGAGCATGCCTACCTGTTCCTTTAAGATAGCGATACGCTGTGCAGAAGATCGAAAGAAGGTGCAAACATCACTGGCAGTTCCTAAACAATTGTGGATAGCTGCCACTGAGCAATATTTGCTTAGAGCTAAATTTAGTGAGTGACTAGTGCAATGCAGGTAAAGAGCTGTTGGGTATTGCTGCTGAATTAATGCTTGTACACCTTGTACTCTGCCCGACATTTTACTGGCACCATCATAACCTTGACCTCGCATGTCAGTAAGGTTGAGACCATGATCTCCAACACTGGCAAGAAACCTCAGAATATTATCAGAATATTATATTATAGTATTATTATTATTCTTCCTGTCAGATCATATACAGGCATAAAGCCCAAAAACTCTTCTCTCACACTGTAAGTTGTGAAAGGTGCCATTTCACTAACCTGGTGATCAACATATCGGACACACACTGAAAGCTGCTCTATTCCAGAAATATCTGTTGTTTCATCTGCAAGGACTGTGAAGTATTAGGCATTCCAGATTTTGTCTACAAGCTTTCTTTGGATTACAGCTCCACATGCAGTAACAATCTCATTTTGAATGTGTGGGCTAATGTAAGTCGCATTAAGAGAGGAAGTTTACAGATGATCTCACAGCACTTGGTCACCACTATAAGCTTTAAACCTTATTAGCGTATGGAAATTTCCATCATTTTCTGTAGTTATTACTGGATCATAGGACTGTATTGGTCCACTGTCTCTACGGCCTTGCAAAGCAAGTCCTTGTCTTCCACACACAAGCACTGTATCAACAATTGACATCAATTTGTTATGATTGTGTTCCACTGTCTTATTTTTTGGGGAATATATGTGTGTGGTGATGTCTACTAGTGATCCTGCTTTCACTTTCAACAACTTTTCCGCCAATTCATGGCAGCGTTGATGATGAGCTGTTTTTGCATGATGACTAAATACTTCGTGTTTTCTTCCACTTGGTGAAAGGCTTCTCAACCAGTGCCTCTAAAGTCTGATGTGATCCCTCTCCAACAGCACTTTTAGCAAACAGAACACAAACTTTGCAGAATGCTCTGTTGTCTTTTGCAGAATAACACAGCCAGATACATCTGTTTAACCATGAAGTCCGAAATGCTAATTTCTGATCTTTTTTTGGGAATGAACAATCATTTGATGGCCGCCACACATTTCTTAGTAAATCAAATTTCAGCTGTTCAGATACACCAATTGCATCACTTGTCCCTCCATACTGGCCTATGACTGTCCAGTGACTGGGTGAAGGACCTCTGGTCATTACAAGTGGCAGTGCTACCAGTGGCAGCAGCAGTGCCAGTGTGATCACTTCCTATATTATCAAGTACACTGGTAGAACATGATGGGTGTGGTTCTGAAGAACTATCACTGTGATTATTCACTTGTGAAACCTGAGGATCTGGGTCACTGAGTGAATTGTCAATGTTTTCTGGTGCATCTTCAACATGGGGTTTCTTGGCAAAATAATTTAACAACGTGTTGCTTTATTTTTTCTTTTTCCCTTCTCGTATATCTTGTGCTGCTATTTATTTGGATCACAACGTGATCCCTGCAGACAAAGTGATAAGATTATAATGCAGTTAGTAGCCAGGACTACAACTCCAGCAACCTGTAACAGAAAATGCAGATTAACGCTCATCAGTGCTACGATTCACCAAGTAGAAGTAAATCTTATAAGTAGAGTAAACTTTCAACAAAGCACAAGACGAATGCGAACAAAAGCATAAAAGGCCACATAAACACAATTTTTCTATCGAGCACCAGTGATAAAATCCTCCAGTTTTTCTTAAGCCTCAGGAACTGTTTAATGCTACAGTGCCTGGTAGATGGTGAGTGTGCCTACGGCTCCATGCACTTAAACTGCAAGTGAAACATCAATAAAGATGATTCAGTAACACTGTCATACTGGTCTGAAAAACAGAAGGAGATGGGACCCCAATGCTTTCCACTTCCCATCAGGAGCCACTAACCATTATAAGGAATGAAACTGTAGAGACACAAGTGTGGGGAAAGGGGTAGTTCAGGTTTTTGCTGAACTGTGCTTCCTAGTCACATAGGAAGCTTTAACCACCCACAAAAAAAAACTGGTAAATTGCTTTAAAGAAAGCTATTTAGGACATTTCAAGGAGTTTAATGCAATTGTTTAAAGCGAAATTTAAAACGTATGTAACTGCCCAGTCCCTTGGGGTTACTAGAATGATAATCCCATAAGTATTAGCAATGATCTACCAGCTGCCCCCTACTTTCCTAATAGGAAGATAAGGGTAACTAGTAGAGGGCTTATTAGAGGCTCTTTACATGACATTGTTCACTCAGCCTGAGCAGAGGATGATTGTCATTTAGAACTGTTGCAGCAGCTTGAGCCACAATAGAATTAGCTGAGGAAGACAGTTTTAGAATGGTGATATTGAAGTGCAGTCAGTGTGTAGTGGTATGAGTGTGAGGACCCAACATAGTGGAGCTGTCAGAGTGAGAGGTGCATGCCAGTCTGTCCAGTGACTGGGTGAAGGACCTCTGGTCATTTATCTCACCCTAGTGAGTGTGATGTCAGCAGTGCCACAGGAAAGTGGTGGTGACTGTTGATACCAGGACAACAGATTGTCATTGCAGAGAAAAAGAATGGGACAGTAGTTCTGTGAGTGCAAGGGGCAATCTCCTGTTAGAGCAGAAGAATGTTAGCAGTCCTGTGAGGAGACAAGAGACAGATTCCAGTCTGTGACCCTTGAAAGTGAAAGGTTTTCTTTAGCCAGATGTCTGTATTGCAAATTAAACAAAGCAGAGACTACAGAGAGGAAGACTAGCAATTTTTGTGTTGCTGTCTCTTGGTGTATGTGCAAAGAGATAAGACTAGAATACACCAGTCCGAGCCCCAGCCTCACCACAGATACATGCTGAGCTTGAATTTATGGTGGATGCATTTAGTGCCCTAAAGAGTGTGGACGGTCAGGTCATTATGCGTAATCCCAATTGGATGGCATGACAGAGGCTGGTTGGGGCTCAGGTGGGAGGAACCTCACCTGAAATTCCCAGAAAGAAAAGATGTGATGTCCTAGATATCTTTTAACAGAGTGATGGGCACGTTTGAAGTCTGTCTAGTGAAAAATCAATGCCTCTGTGCTCTGAGGAAAAATGGAGAGTTGCTACCTGCCTCACCAGTCTGTATCTTGACCAAGTTTGGGGGACCACTCGGTTTTAAGTGTTTACCATCTTGTGGGTGGAAACAACCATACTTCACGATCCCATTTCCAGTTGTGGACATTCGATCTTTGTTTTCAGTGTGGATTGATGTGGCTGGTGTACCCTCAGAAGTCAGACCTAGCAGCATAAGCCTAACAGCTCGCTCTCAGAACTCAGAGTACATATAACTGCTCATTTTTGACATAGAAATATACTAAAGGGGCACACACTTGCACATTAGTAACACTGGGGGGGGACAACTAGGACACCATGACAGACATCATTGGTGAGTTATGGAGGATGACCTGGTGCTGGTGGCATAACATTCCACCATAATCCAGGGCAGGGACCCAAAAAGTCCATCCAGGAGGCAAACCCGTAAGGTCCATAGCCACCACTGTGGATCTCTGCCTTGGCCAGTTGGCTCACAGAGGATCCTATGGGACCACTGGCCCAAAACCACTGGCTACCTGGCAAGAATAGGGCCCAGTCTCCTGTGTAGCCATGCACCCACAGACAACCCACCCGTAGGATTGGGACCACCAGCTCACCACTCCCGATTAAGCAGCTTCTCCAATGCCTACCAGCCTGTAGTTCTCGGTCCCAGACTGCAACTTAAAATCCACTATAGATCCAAGGTCTTTGCTTGTTATTGCTCCCACAGATCACCATCTCTCACTGCCATCTGCTGCCTTCTGCTATCTCCAATATTCTTCATCAGGCCAGCCGACATGAGACAGCAGGCTCCACAGTAACACATCCAAGACTTAAAGGTTTGGGTTTTGGGCACCCAAACGTAATCCTTAGTAAGTCAGATGGAAAGACTCCAATAGCAGGCCTGGCAAACTGACTGTGCAAGAGTGGTAACGGGGCCGATATGAGACTGCTCCATTGCACACTATGAGGTCATCGCAGAAACGCCCCGGTATTGCTCTCAAACCAAAACACTCTGCTACCAGTTCTCTTCCAGCAGGCACAGGGAAACAGCAAGATATCATGGGAGAACAAGGAAAAAATGATTGAAACAATTGAGCAATATAACAAATGAAATGAACAAACAAACAAGCATTAGACTGCCAGAGCAGCCACCAGCACGCCCAGCCCAGTGGCCATTGCTCTTTAGGGTGACATGTGCCTCCCAACACAGCATTGGGGATGTCACCACATTATAACTGTGACTGCAGGGTGACATGTGCCTCCCAACACAGCACTGGGGATGTCACCACATTATAACTGACTGTAGGGTGACATGTGCCTCCCGACAAAGCACTGGGGATGTTACCACATTATAGCTGTGACTGTAGGCTGACGTGTGCCTCCCAACACAGCACTGGGGGAATTGCCGCATTATAACTGTGACTGTAGTGTACTGTGTGCCTCCCGACACAGCACCTGGGGTGTCACCACATTATAACTGTGACTGTTGCGTGACATGTGCCTCCCAACACAGCACTGGGGGCATCACCACATTATAACTGTGACCATAGGGTGATGTCTTACTCCTGACAGAGCACTGGGGGGGGGTCACTGCATTATAACTGGGACTGTTGGGTGATGTGTGCCTCCCAACACAACACTGGGGACGTCACAGCATTATAACTGTGACTGTAGGGTGATTTGTGCCTCCTAACACAGCACTGGGGATGTCACCACATTATAACTTTAACTGTAGGGTTACGTGTGCCTCCCATTACAACACTGGGGCATCACCACATTATAACTGTAACTATAGGGTTACGTGTGCCTCCTGACACAGCACTGGGGGTGTTGCCACATTATAACTATGACTGTAGGGTGATGTGTGCCTCCTGACACAGCACTGGGAGTGTCGCCACATTATATCTGTGCATTTCTGTTCCTAAGTGTCCTAAGGTGTTAAGAGAACAAGTAAGTTACACAAGGAACCAAGAACTCATCTCGAAAGGGGAAGGGGGAGACCAGGGAGGGAGAGGATACCGATTTTACTAGAGGCCCCACCTTAAATACAATGAAGCGACCCTAGACCCCACACTCTTTATGTTTATTTTTGCTTCTCCTGCAGTATTCTCCAGGTGACCATCCCCACATGTGGGGTAAGCACTCCTCTGCCTCGCTGGTCTGTATGTCTGATGAACCCTTTAAGGGACAAAGGTGTTATCATGCTGCATTACATAAAAAACCCACGTGGTCCAAATGGAAGTGAATTTCTCTGCTTTGTAATTTAGACTAAGTATAATTTTTTTCATTTGATACATATCATTTACTGTAGCTCTCCACTGGTCCAAACTGATCTGTTGAGGGGCCAGTCACCTTCTGGTGATACACTGTTTAGCTGCTACAAGCATGATCCTGAGTAGATACTTAATATGCTTGTCCTTCCAGCTCTGAGGATAAATATGTAATAGGTATGTGTATGGTATCAGCTGTACTGGGTTGTACAGAACCTCTGTAATAGTCTTCTCTAGCTCCCAGAGAAAGGCTCTGATCTCTGGACATGACCACATTATATGTGTATGTGTCACAGGTGCAGCTCCGCATGCACTCCAACATGTAGCATCCCCATTCCTGGCATACATGGCTGTAACAGCATGAGTCAAAAAATGTTATAAGTTGTTTCCAGGCAAATTCTCACCATACACGCGAGGAGATAACCCTTCCTGTCTCATAACACACCTTCTCCCATTCTGCACTCAGTCTGCTGGCCCAGCTCCTCCCCCTCACTTAGTGGCCATGTATGTTGTGTTATTCTAATAGGTTTCCTGAAGGGTTTTATAGATAATGGAACTTTGGTGTGCAGTGGGCTGTAACCTGATATGTAGTGCCAGGGCACTCATAAGTGACGCACGCTTATTAGGATCTTGTGCCTCAATGGGAAATGTGGTATGGTAGTGACGCACCTGGAGATATCAAAAGAAGTCTCTGCGCTCCAGCCCAAACTGTTGTTGCAGTTCTAAGAATTATTTCATCTCTATAGATGTGCACAACTGACTTAGATAGATTATGTTCTGCTTTTGCTAGTCTTTGCAAGTGGCATCTGTTTGTGCTGGAACAGAGTCCATCAGGTTTACTAAAGGGCACATCCTTACTAACTGAGACTCTACTCCTGTGGCTGTCACTACCTGATGCCACACCTCTTTGACATGGGCCAACCATGGGTTCATGATGTTCCCAGCCCCTCTCCTGCCACGTCCCCATCTAGGTGCCTAACTATGTCTCGGAAGGATCATTTGTCCTGCTCCATGTCCAGCCACTGAGGTCCCATGCCCTGTGTATGCCAGTGGAATAAAATGAAGAGCTGGGCTGCCATATTTTATTTATTTAAATGTTTCACCAGGAAAGCACATTGAACAACAAGTTGCTTGTCTCCCGGTGTGACCTGGGGGAATGAGGTACAGAGTGGATATACAGCTACATTCAAGGTACTCCAGACTACAGATTACATACAGTGAGAAAAGCTGTAGGCAATTAATTACACACTCTAGGCATAAGAGACAACAGTTACATACAGTGAATAAAACAGTAGGCAAACTAACGGATGGCTATATAGAGTAAGTGGGGGCGGAACGGGGAGTAACACAGGTGTGAATCTAAAATAGATGAGCACAAGTAGTAGTAAGGGGACAATTTGATATAAACAGTAGGAAAGATTAGGGAAGGTAAATGCATTAACCCTTTAAGTGTAAATTCAAAATGTGCCAGGGGTAAAGGGGACTGGAACGGAGTGGGAGGATTAGAGGCAGGGAGGGAAAACAGAACACCTGTGGGCCCCTCCAGGATGCTGAGAACCTTGCAAGGCCAAGGTGTGCCAATGGATTTGGGAATTCCAAAGGGAACCAGAGTTTTGGGAGGTAGGTAACTAAGGCAAGAGGGAAGAAAAGAGAAGGCGGGGAAGGGAGGAGAGGCAGCTGATGAAAACAGGAGAGCTAGGCCTAGAGGGCAACAAAGTATTTTGAGAAAAAAGATCTATTTGGGGGAGGGGGAAAAGCAAAAGGGGACCCACCAGGATGATTGTTTACCCTGTGAATGGGGGCCTCCAGGATGCTGAGAACCCTGAGAGGGGGGGGAGGGCTAGAAGGGAATAGGGAGGATTTAGAGCCAAGCCAAGGGGGTTGGAGAGAATATGCATATTTGCAAGGTGTTACTGGTTACTTATGTGCAGAAAGGGGGTAAGAAGAGGGAGAACATAAAGAAGGAGGGGGAGGGAGAACCAAGCCAGAGGGCCCCTTCAGGATGCTGAGAACCCTGCAAGGGGGCATGGGAGGCTACAGATATTGTAGGAGAGGGAAAGTAGGTAGGAGTAGATAAGGTTATGTGGTGCAGCTAGACAGATGCAGGATCATGGCTTAGGGTGGGTCATGGCAAGAGCAGCTGCATGAAAGGTAGTTGTGAAGGGCTGAACTGATGGATTGGATTGCGGAGGAGTGATGAACTTGGGGAGAGAGGGAATTCCACATTTTGGGGAAGCAGTAGGAGAAGCCAGATTGTTTGTTTGTTTAATGGGTAAGCACAACTAGACATTACATCTTTTTACAGGTGCAACCCACCCAGACAAAACAGAATAAATACATTCAATACAAATAACAAATAGACAACATAGGAATAAAATTCCACATCAAGAACTCATGTCACATGTAAAATCAATTAAAAAATTACATTCATGTAATGAATTCAAATTGACCACGGGGAGATTAAGGAGTGACTGAATACCTTATATCAGAATAAATTGCCAGGGCTAGAAGGATTCCACCAGAGAGTGCTGAAAGAACTGGCAGTGCCAATTAGTTACATATTTCAGCAAATATTCCTTAGGGGTGAAGTTCCGAAGGCATGGAGACAAGGCACAGTTATACCCCTATATAAGAAGGGAGATAAAAAAGCACTTTAAACTATAGGCCTGTGAGCCTAACAAGCACACTGGGCAAAATTCTTGAGGTCATTATTAAAGATTATATAACTGAGCACATACAAGAAAACTGTCTGGGAGATGATTCGCTGCAAGGTTTCACTAAAGGGGGATCATGCCCGATGAACATGCTGGAGTTTTATAACAGGGTTTGCAAATCTATGGACATGAATAAACCAGCAGATATTATGTTCTTGGACTTTACCAAAGCATTTGATAAATTACCTCATCATGAAATAATTAAAGTATTGAATTCTTTAGGGGTACATGGCAATGTCGTTGCATGAATTCATGCATGACTGAGTGACAGAAGACAAAGAGTTAGCATTAAGGGGGCTTACTCAAACTGGTCTGATGTAGCAAGTGGGGTACCACAGGGGTCTGTGTTGGGGCCTTGCCGTTTTAATATCTGTGTATCTCAACTTAAGTGCGAACAGGCAGGGGTGTGGATGATCAAGTTTGCAGATGATTGCAGCTAAGGGCTGAACCAGGTCACTGTTTGTCTCACTCAGGCATGCAGGAAACCCCTGACCATATTGAACTATGGTGCAGCACTTATATACTACAACTAAACCCAGATAAATGCACTGTTATGCACTTGGGTTTACATAATCCCAAGAGGCCCTATCTGTTAGGTAGCAACAGATTGAATATTGTAACAGAGGAAAAAGATCTAGGCATAGTCATTACAAATTATATTCAGTTTAAAACTCACTGCAACAAAATTATCAGAAGCGTTAATGGTGTGTTAAACTGAATCTTGAGACACACTGCAAGCAGGGAGAAGGCAGTTCTGATGCTGCTGTTTCGCTCACTGGTGAGGCCCTTGCTGCAATACAGGGCACAAGGCCAGTCTCCTTCACATAGAAATGAGATTGAAAGAATAGAGAGGATACAAAAGGAGGGTAACAAGATCAATAAGGGGCATGGAGGGCAAGGAATACCATCGGAGACTCGGTGAACTGCGGTTGTGCACTCTGGAGTACAGGAGGTGAAGGGGGGGATATGTGCATGCTGTTTAGAGCACTTACTGATCAGGATTTATGGGAAAGGCTAGGTTTGGAATTCCGCGACCAACAATATTCCATTAGGGCACATAGGCCCAGATATTCAAACTGCGCCCAAAATGTGCGCAACAGCAGGAGCAAGCACAAACCAATTGCGCATATGCGCAACAGGTGCGATATTCAAACATGGAGCAGAACAAATTGCGCAAGCAACCAATGTCTGAATATCGCACATACTGCGCCATAGCGCAACCAGGAAGGAGAAGCTGAGCAGAAATGTTACGCTATAGCGCAACCAGGGCAGTCCAGCTGAGCAGTCCAAAGGTGCCATAGCTCAAGCAGAGCCCCCCCACCCCAGAGCAATGGAACTGCACATCCAGGGAGGTGGAGGCTGGGCCCACCACCAGCCATGCCACACATGGGCACAGGAACACACTGCAGAACCAACAAGACACCTGCACCCCAAGCACAGCATCACTGGGGGTGTGATGGATGATCTACTGCCCATGGGGACAAGCCAACAAAGCACAGCAGAGCCATGACACCCAGCACAACCACTGGCAGGCTGAGGTGCCACACACAGGGTTGACAACCACAGTGCACATCAGCCCCGTATGCACAACACACCTGCACCGTGACCCCAAGACACCACCCATGTGCAGTGACTGGCACTGCGGAAACCTGCATCCCCCAGCACCGTCAACCCCTGCAGCACAGAAGCATACAAACCAGACACCTGCTGCACCCAGCAGTGGAGTGGCAGCAGGCAGCAAGACCAACAGAAAGTCACGCCATGCCGGAGATACCTCCCACGCACACACACACACACACACAGGACCATACCACCCCAGATGGCATGTACACCACTGCAACTGAGCACCCATAGCCAGCTGCAAATCAGAGACCAACACAGTATTCATATCAAAATATAAATGTATTTTCAAATTTTCAAATAGTAAATTACAAAACAATAAACAAGAACTATTTACAAGGGGGGGACGGGTACAAGGTAGGGGTGGTCAGGGTAAGGATGAACAACTTGGAGAGGAAGGCAGGATGGTAGGGACGGGTGAGTGGGAAGGGTAATGTGGCCTAAGGCCCAGCTGGCTGGTCATCCTGTGCCTGGTGCGCTGTCCCCTCGATGCCTCCTCCATGAGCCATGTCTCTAATGGAATCCAGGATGGCCTGGTTATCCAGGGACATCTGTGTCAGGCCCGTATGTCCGATGTATCCTCCAGAGAACTACGAGGCCCTAGGAAAATGGGAACACAGTCAATGGCTGTGACCTGAGCCACAACCCTGAACACCACCCAACACAAGCCATATAGCCCAATGTCCACACCTGTGATGGCATGCACCCACAGTGAACATACACATAGCCATCACAAACAGGCGGCACCAGCTATGTGCACCACTGCACACACACACTGCCCATGTCCATCACAGCACAAACAAGGCTGTCAAGTGACATGGCAATGTGGTGCGATGCCAGTTACACAGCTATGTGCCCAGTGCATGCATGGACCACCAGTGACGCATACACAGACGTGCTGTTTTTTTTATATTTTGTTGTTTAACCAGGTATAGCACTCTAAGCTGAAAGCTTTTTTACAGGAGCGACCTGGGAGCACAAGGAGGTTAAGTGACTTGCTCAGGGTCACACAGTATGCAAGTGGAAGCTGTGGGATTCAAACCCAGGTCAGGTCTGCTGGATGTCACCAAATTTGCAGCTCAGAGCCTTAGACCACTGCGCTATACTGCCTCGTACTGCCTGCCAGTGCTGTGATACTGGACAGTGATGCATGTCACCTGTGTCGTGCATAGATACATAGACAGTGTTGGCAGATAAGGGCCTATGGCCCACCCAGTCTGGCCATTTGAGCTTGTAAGTTCAGTTGTTTTCCTACAAGTCTGTTGCACCTTACCCTGACCTTGAATTCCTTTATGTCTATCCGTGCATTCTTAAATCCGTGATTGTTTCAGCCCCCACCACTTCCTCTGGCAGGGTGTTCACTTGTCCACCACCCGTTCTGTGAAGAAATTCTTTCTCATGTTTCCTCTGAATCGTCCCTCCAACTTCATCCCATGCCCTCTAGTCCTGGAACATCTTTTCGCTTAAAATAGTGTTTTCCTGCACCCTGTTCCTCCCTGTAAGATACTTGTATGTCTCTATCATATCCCCTCTCCCTCCTCTCCTCCAGGAGTACATGTTCAGTTCCTTCAACCTGTCTTCATCGGACTTATGATGCAATCCATGCACCATCTTTGTTGCCCTCCTCTGAACCTTCTCTACCCAGTCTATGTCCCATTAGGTATGGTCTCCAGAACTATACACTGTACTCAGGTGGGGCCTCACTAGTGTCTTGTATAGTGGGTGCATGATGCCTCCTTTCCTGCATGGTTGTGTTGTGCATGGCTGGTGGTCTTGCCCCCAGCATGCAATAGCATCCATGAAGTAATGATACTCACACTCCTCAAGCAGCTGGGTCTGCTACTGCTGCTGCTGCTGCTGGGGTGCAACACCCACCAGCACCGGGGCACTGGCACGGCCCTCCTCACCCCGTGCCTGCATCCTCACATCCCGCCTGTGGGAGACATATGTTGAGACAAACATCAGTGTGACTCCAAAGCAGACCCCCCTGCCCCAGTGAGTGCCTGCCCACACAACCAGACCCATGCATCTCACACCTGCACACACTGACACAGCCAACCATGGCAGAGCCACCTATGCACAGCCACCAAACACACTCACACTCACAGAGAATACAGGTGCATAGATGGTACACCCACCTGGCCTAGGCACCATGCCCTTCCTGGCACGCGTGACCGCAGCCGATTGAGAAGATCCGATCCCTCCGGCGGAGGTCACTGTACTGGTGCGGCACTGCTCAGCTGACCAGCACTGTCCAGTGACCCCCACCAGGTCAGTGGCCGCACTGCCACACCTGCATCCTGGCAATGGTGAGGGGCACTCATCATGTAAGTGCCCATGGTGAGGCTCCACTAGGACCACCAAAGTTGGCCACTCGACAGGGCTCCACTGCACTGCTCTTCTAGCGAGCCATGGTACCAACTTACAGCAGGCAATATAGCCAGCACTCGTAACCCCACATGGAGATGTTGCGCAATAGACCACCATAGGAAACGAATCGCTGCTTGTTCGAACAGCGCTGTCATTTCACATAGCGTCACCAGACATGCACAGGGCCGCATACATGGCAGCCAACAGTGCCAGGGGCAAAGGTTGGACACCAGGTCATGGTCAATGACTGATAGCCACGCACAGCGCCTATCTGACGTATACGCATCCCGCGCGACCGACCAGCTGCATACCAGTGCCACAGTGGACTATTGGCGCAGTAGTGCCACAGTGCCATTAGTGCCCAGTGCCGTAGCCGCCACTGGCACAATGGTGGCCATGGCCTGAATTACCATCGCGCACAGCACGCCAGCAGCGCTGCAGACACCCGCGCAGCCATCTGGGGCATGCGAATGCAGTGTACCACACAGTCACAGATCTCGCGCCATTGGCTCAGCCGACTAACCATATTGCGCAAAGCGCAAATTGCTGATATTCAGCCGGCTACGCAAAATCATCTGATCAGCCATTCAAAGGCGCAGTAGCGCCGATTGCATGTCATTATAGTTGCTCCACCCTATCTGTACGCATTGTACTATAAATGCGCGAAGGTCATTGCGCACGGGCCAGATTTGGTTACTGCAGGAGAGGTGAGTTATGCTGTGTGATGTTCTGGACAATGGTCATGGGAAATGCTGTAGACTGCACAGTGACAGGTGTCCACTTCCTCCATACAGAGATCGCCATGACAGAGCAGAGCAGATGAGGGTGAGGGACGGTGTGGGCGTAGGAGGAGGCCCAACTTTACCCCAGCAGAGAGAAAGAGGCCCTCTTCCAGGCCTACTCTGGATGAGGAGCCAGTACTAGTGATTTGAGGCACCCCCAGTCCCGTGGTGGCTGCATGGAGGGGGGTAGCTCGCCGTGAACTCAGAATGGAAGCCACCAGCGCTCCGCAGGAATGCAAGAAGAAGATGGGACACAGACCGTAGGAGGTTGAAGGAGAAGGTGGCAGCCTTCAGGGCGGCTGCGATGCTGGCACTGGCGGGGCCCGCCAGTGGTGCTGGAGCTGACCGCTGAGGAGACACTGGTTGCATCAATGCAGCGGGCGCTATTGAGGGCGCATACCAGGAGGTGGGATTCCAGACAGGTGGAAGCCCATCACTGACGGTATGACATGGTGGTGGTGTGGTGCAGGGGGGAAGGTTGTTCATGTACTCACATGTACTCTCTTTCTGTTACAGATCCTGTTGGTCTTCAGGAGATGGTGGTGGTGGGTCCAGGCAGTGATGATGACCTGCTGACATGGAGGAGGCCATCCACCCTATCACCAGCCAGCAGGCACTGCAGCAGCATGCACACTGGGCTGCCAACTCTAGTGTCGGTGATTCGGGCGGGAGTGCACAGATCGTGTCTCAGCAGTCTGGGCATGCAAGCATGCCAGCACGCCGTGACTACGCTGTAGCACGCTGCACCATTGATGATGCAAGGACTGCAATGGGCAGTGATGGTGTAAAGTCCCATGATGGACACATGCAGGCCAGCACGTGCCCCTCGGCCTTCTGGTTCTAACTTGTACCAGCATGCTGGCACAGTCCCAGGCTGCGCCTGTCAGCACCAGTGGGCAGCACGGTGGCTGTGCAGGTCTCTGGCACTGTTGCTAGCACCAGCGGTGGAATATGAGTGAACCCTGGGAGCTGGCGGTTGGAGGGCAACAGCAGCGATCACCACAGGTCTGGGGTACAGTGTCAAGTGGTGGCACATGTCCGCCACCCCTTGATCCAGCCCATTCCTGGTCCATGCAACAGCTCCACCCTCAAGGGGTGTGCCGTGCATCAGACCTTCCGCTTGCACCCTGGGACAGGATGCCGCTAGTACAGTACCCATTGATTAGCACCCACTGCTGCAGGAATCAGTACAGCTGCAGAGGCGGGTTGCAATGTCAGTGGAGGCACTGTCTGTGGCTGTGGAGTGCGCACAGCAGGGAGTGTGCTCTGGACCTGCAGAGCTGGCTCGATATGCGGACGGATGTGACCGCCCGCCATTGACAGGCTGACCCAGGCAGTGGTCTCTGTCATGGACACATTGCGCACACAGTCAGGTGCCCCGTGCCACCACACCCCACACAGTTCACTCTCACTCCCCGCTTCCGGCGCCAGTGCACACCAGGCCTGTCAGCACGGGTTCTGCTGTAGCCATCCACAGCACTGCTGGTGCAGGTTTGTTCGGCATGCTGCAGAACCCTGTGCGGGCAAGGTCGGTTCGCGCGATGGGACCCCTGGTGGTCAACAGTGCCACCCCATGTGGCCCCCTGCTCAAGCCTGCCAGTGCTGTTGGGTCACAGCGGGGCTCACTGCGCATCGAGCTGGTGGCCGTGGGACAGTGCTACATGACTGAGCTGTCTCCCAGTGCAGGCCCTGTCTGGTGCTGCCCTGTGTGCAGTATGTGTCATGGTGGCAGTGCACCGCTGGGGTGCTCTGCTCACCACGCCGAGCACACAGACCACCTGGCACACCCTCCCAACTCTGTCCACAGGTGCGTGGTGCATGATGATGCCTGCATTGTACTGTACACCAAGGTGCAAGGGTGCCCAGCATCTGACACACGTACTTGGACAGTACAGGTGGTGGGGGTGGTCGTGGCAAGGTGTGTTAGCAATGCAACCCAGTGTGCTGCGCTGCATCTGCTCCATGCACGCCTCTGTGCCCTTGTGCGTGTGTGTTCCATATGAGTGCTCACCCTCCCTCGATGGTGTGTTTGTATGCCCGGACCCTTCCACTCCCTGGCCTCATGCACCTAGGTGTGTTACCCTGTGTGCCTGTGGTTTGCACATGGACAGTGTTGGTTACATGTCCCTTGACTTACCTGTGTTCTGCATAGTGCTCCTCTGTGATGGTGTCCCGGTGCAGCTGGGCCTGCCCGGATCAGTCGAGGGTCCCGCTATCCTGGGGCTGCTCATCACCATCAACACAGTGCCACTACGCCCCCATCACTGTCCCCTTCAACCTGTACAGTTATCCCATAGTCTTTTGCCATGTTGTGCAGGATGCAACAGGCCAGGAATATCCCACAGGCCTTTGGGGCTGTACACAGGGCACTGCCGGAGGTGTCCAGGCATCAGGAGTGCGCTCAGGCATCCCAAACACCGCTCTATGATGTTGCGTGTGAAACATGTGCCTCATTATAAGCATTGCTGCAGATGGGGTCATGGGCGCCGGTACGGTGTGGGCAGCCAGGGACGGAGTGGTATCCGCTGTCACCTGTGTGAGATAGTGGAGATCAGTCTCACCGTTCAGGTAGATATTGCCTATATCCTGTGTCCACTACCATGGCACCTGTGGCATTCCCACCCTGCCCCGAGTTTGCATTCCATACATGTGACTCACCCACTAGATGTCCTGTGGGATGTCCCCACTCGAATCGATGGCACAGTGCGGACTGATACCATATGAAGACATCATGTGCTCCACCAGGTGTGTGGCACAGACATTGATTATGCGCCCAGTGGCATCACACCACCTGGCAGTTGACACTGGAGAATCCCTTTCTGTTCCCTATATACTGCCCCATAGGGCCAGGTGAGTGTGTGAATGGCCACATGGGTGCAGTCTATGGCCCCTAGCACGCCAGGCATACGTGCTACCCTGTGGAACTCCTGCATGTTTGCTGTACGCTCTGCCAGCGGTGCTGGGAAATGGATGTACTCCACAGCATGTGGCAACAGTGCCTGAGGAATTGGGTGAGGATGCGTGATGTGGCCGACTGTGTGATACCTGTGGTGTCCCCTGTCTGGCCTCTGAAAGATGCCGTGGCGAGCAGGCACATGCAGGCTGTCACCTTGGTCTCCACCGACAGAGCATGACTCCGTCGTGAGGGTGCCTGCATCACATCACTGCACAGCTCTCAGAGCCGTCTCAGTATTGCCCTGTTCAGGCGGTACTGGCCCACGATCTCTACATCTGTGTACAGCTCAAAGCTGATGCGGGCACGGTACTGCCTGTTGGGGGCATACCGCCGACGGGCCCTTCCACGGCCACGTCCCCCTGCAGCATGCATTCTCACCCCCCTCATTACAGCTTCCATGTGGAAGCTGGCACTGTCCATCTCCCTGGCTTCTGACCCCCGGCTGCTGTTGCTGTATTACCCCCGCTGTCCTCACTGCTACTTCCACTGCACCGGCACTCCCGCTGGCCTCTACAGCCTATGGCCCATGCTTTCCTTGCCTGCCCTAAGCCTGTCTCTGTCTGTCTCTCTCTCTCTCCTCTCTCTCTCCCCACTTGGCAGCCTTGTAGATTCTTGCGCCGCTTCCTTGAGCCTTTTTATTTTGGCTCATTCCACGCTAGTGTGCAATTTCGGCTGTGCCGCTATTGCGCGCATTGCAAGTCTTTGAATATAACGTACCGCTCTTTATGCATGGATCCACCTTCGGTTGTGCATGCCTTCATTTTCATTGCACTGTTGCTCAGCATGTTTTCGGTGGTGCAACTGCCTCCTTCTGAATATCGCAAAATGGCGCATTTTTTGGACTTGCGCATGCGCAACCCTTTTGAATATCCGGGCCAAGGTGTTTGTGTAACAAATATTGATCTATGAAGCTGAATCACATTAAAACTTGCGAAGTTACAAGTTTAACTGAGCAACAACTTGTAATATTAAAGTGTCTTTGATATTTGTACTAATCATGTGAGTAATAGAAAACAGGTGTCTTAAGTGTCTGCACAAACAGAAATACAGGGAGAGAGTTCAAATTATCCTTTCAGACTATTTTTAGTGTTTATTATTAGGACGACCAGAATTATGCCTGTGCACATTCTTAAGTGCAAACCTAATTCTTCCTCCTAAACCTTAGCAACTGGTAATGACCATTATTACTATCCTTATATAGTAGTATAATTTTCAATACACTTATGCTGACAAGAAGTTAGGCTCATGCATGTACTAAAGGAGAATTGCCTTGTCATGCATGAACTAAAAAAAGAAATTGCCTTTTAAGTTAATGTTTATATTTGTCTTGGACCCAATCATAGACAACCATAGTACTGTCTTCCACTATATAAGCAAGCCACTATACACTGTTAGTTTGAAGAATGAAGAATGAAGGATGTACCACTTGTAATCTCTCACTGTGATTATTGTTATAATCATTAAATTCTTCCGCCATCAGCCTCATCTCCGTTCGTCTCCTTTCTAAGTATTTGTAATAGATAATTTACTAATGGTAATTTTTTTACCTCCGCTACACTCTTCTTCTTGCTCTGACAGTGAGATGACTGAGTCTCTGGCTGTAACAAAGGCCTTTGTTGTCTGTGTGTACATTATGTTGGGAGAGAAACATTCTGCCAGTGGAACGGAACAGAAATTTTTGAATCCATGTATTCCATGGTAAACATTCCATGATAAACATTCCGGCCCAGATATTCAAAGGGTTGCATATGCACTTAGCCCAACAGGGATTCCGCGGCGCGCTCAAAAAATCTTTATTCTGCGATATTGAGAAGAGGCCAGCTGCGCCGCAGCTGCGCAGCTGAGCCACAGCGCGGCGGCAAATGAAGGCATGTATATTACGGCGAAGGCGGTCCATGCATAAAGTCGCAATGCGATATTTGAACACTTCGCAATGCGCAGGTAAAACTCAACGGAGGAGGATGTGCTATGCGGATGTGAGCCAAAATAAAAAGGCTCAAGGGCGCGCCAGAACTCTAGCAGGCCGCAAACCGGGAGAGAGACAGAGACAGAGAGAAACAGAGAGACAGAGACAGAGAGCAGGAAGGGCAGAGAGGACAGTGGGTCCTGGAGGACAGAGGGCCAGGGGGGTGCCCGGTGCAGTGGAAGCAGCAGTGGGGGCAGTGGGGTAACACAGAAACAGCAGCTGGGGGCAGGAGCCAGGAGATGGACAGTGTCAGCTTCACGCGGAAGCTGCGTGAGGGTGAGACAGCATGCTGCAGGGGCACGGCGTGGCGTGGAGGGGCCGGTCGGCGGTCGCAACCCCAACAGGCGGTGTCACGACCCGCATCAGCTCCTGACTGTACAGCGATGTCGAGTGTGGCCGGTACCGCCTGAACAGGGCAATACTGAGACAGCTCAGTGAGCTGTGCGGTGATGTGATGCACAGGCACCCTCACGGCGGCGTCATGCTCTGTCCGTGGAGACCAAGGTGACAGCCTGCGTACCCTGCTCTACGGGCACCTTCAGAGGCCGACAGGGGACACCACAGGATTATCGCGATCGCCACATCACGCATCCTCACCCAATTCCTCAGCACTGCTGCCTCATGCTGCGGGGTACATCCATTTCCCCAACACCCGGCGGCGAAACAACAAACATGCAGGGTTACGGGGTAGCACAAATGCCTGGCGTGCTGGGTGCATAGACTGCCCCATGCGGCCGTTCGCACCACCTGGCCCGATGGGCAAGCATCGCTCGGGACGAAAGGGCTTCACGAGTGTCAGCTGCCGGGTGGTGTGTGATGCCACTGGGTGCGCATCATCAGTGTCTGTGCCACACACCCTGGTGGAGCACGCCGATGCCTTCATATGGCACCAATCTGCACTTTTAGTGCCATCCGATTCAGTGGGAACATCCCCCACGGGTCATCAGTGGGTAGTACATGAATGGATACAAGCTCTGTGCAAGGGTGGGAATGACACAAGGTGCCATGGTAGTGGCACACAAGGATATGGGCAATATGGACCTGACCTAACTTGCTGATCTCCACTATCTCCACACGGGTGACTGTGGATATCCGTCCCTGGCTCACACCATACAGCGCCCCCATGACCCCAGCGCGGCCGCGGTTTCAATGAGGCACATGCCGCAACACGAACATCATAGGCGGGTGTTCGGGATACTCAAAGGCAGCGCTTCCGATGCCTGGGCACCTCACGGCGAGCCTCAGTACAGCCCCAAAGGCCTGTGGAATGTTACCTGGCCTGTTGCATCCTGCACTAACATGGCCAAGACCATGGAATAGCCATTACAGGTCCAGAGGGAACAGCGATGGGGACACCAGTGCCCCGGTGATGGGTGATGAGCCACCCCCTAGGACAGAGGACCCCGACTGATGCGGCAGGCCAGCTGCGGGACACCATTGCGGAAGAGCACTCATGCCTGCAAGGTAAGTCAAAAGGGACATGTGCAGCAACACTTTGTCTGTCATGAACCACCACCGGCACACAGGGGAACACACCGTGCATGAAGGTCAGGAGTTGAGGGTCTGGGCCTGTACATCATCAGAAGGGTGAGGCACTCAAATGAACACACACACACACACCAGGCAGCATACAGGGAGGCAGCACAGCACTGCGGAAATTACCCGCTATCACACAGCACCCGACCACCCTCACCACCTGGACTGTCACGTACATGTCAGGACCGAACGCTACTGCACCTTGGTGTACAGTGCAATGCAGACATCATCATCCACACGCACCTGTGGACAGCAGTTGGGAGAGTGTGCAGGTGGTCCGTGCTCAGTTTGGTGAGCAGAGCACCCAGCAATTGCACTGCCCACCATGACACACGTGCACACAGGGGCAGCACCAGACGGGGCCTGCAGTTGGGAGACAGCTCAGTCAGGGAGCACTGTCCAGCCACCACAGATGCGTGGGCGGCCCGCCGTGGCCTAGCAGCACTGGCAGGCTGCAGAGGGCCACTATCGGGTGGCACTACTGCACCAGGGGGTCCCAGTGCGTGACCCGGCGACCTTGCCCACACAGGGGTCTGCACCCGCGAAGAAACTTGCACCAGGGTGCTCAGGATGCCCACAGCAGCAGAACCAGGCGTCGACGTGGGCCTGGTGTCGCACGCGATGCGAGAGCGGAGGAGTAGGTCGCACTGTGTGGCGTCGTGGTACAGGGTCACCAGACAGTGTGGTCAAGTCGCAGTGCGCCACAGAGACCACTGCCTGGGTCAGCCTGTCGATGGCAGCGGTCACATCCGTCCGCATATGGACCATCTCGGCCGGTCCAGGCACACTCCCTGCTATGCCGCTCCACCGGACACAGTCAATGCCACACACAGACCGCACAACCGCCCCTGCAGCTGTACCAACTCCTGCAGAGGCGGGTGTGCGGCGTCAAAGGTACTGTGCTAGTAGCATCGTGACCCCAGGGTGTGGATGGTCCTGGTGCTGGCACCCCTTGAGGGTGGCGCTGTTCACCAGGACCGGGTATGAGCTGATCAGGAGTGGTGGACAAAGTGCCGCTGCCTGACGCTGTCCCCAGGCCTGGTGTGCAACTGCTGCTGCCGCCCCTCCAACTGGTGAAGCCCCAGGTCCACCTGTTCCACCCTGTGCTCGTCAACAGTGCCAACACCTGCTCAGCCACCGATGCTGCCCACCGGTGCTGACAGGCCCCAGCCTCAGTGACTGCACCGGCATGCTGAGTACACAGGTGTGGAGCTGGGCAGCCCAGAGACGCGTGCTGGCCTGCCATGTGTCCCTCGTGGGACACACACCTCACTGGCCATTGCAGGCCTGCCATCATCAATAGTGCGGTGCATGCCACTGCCATAGGCACAGCATGCTGGCACCCTGCATGCCAAACTGCTGTGACACAGGCTGTGCACCCCTGCACCGTATCACTGCCGCGGAGTTGTCGGCCCAACCGGCCTGCTGCTGCAGTCGCGTGCAGGCTGCTGGCCGAGGAGGTGGAAGGTCCCTCCTCCTGGTCCAGCAGGTCTGCCTCACTGCACCACCACCACCGTCTCCTGCAGGCGAACAGGATCTGAAACAGAAGAGAGTACATGTGAGTGCATATGAACAACAGCCCCCACAACATACCACCGACATACCGTGCAGTGATGGGCTTCCACCTATCTGGAATCCTCCGCCAAGGAACACCGCAATAGCACTTCGGCTGCATGGCGCCAGCAGTGTCTCCTCGATTCGGGGTCAGCTGCAACACCACTGGTGGTCCCCACCAGTGGCAGCATGCCCCCCTGAAGGCTGCCACCTTCTCTTCAGCCTCCTGCGGTCAGTCCCCATCTTCTTGCGGCATTCCTGCGCAGGCGCTGGTGGCTTCCACGTGCAGGTTGGCGGCCAGAGCTACCCCTCCCATGCAGCTGCACGGCTGCTGAGGGGCCCCTCCGCCCACTCAAGCGTGGCTCATCCTCCAGGTAGGCCTGGAAGGGGCCTCGGTCTCTGCTGTGGTGAAGTTCGGCCTCCTCCCTCGCCCAGCCGTCCACAGCCTCGGCCTGGTACTCGTCCTCATGCTGATCTGCAGCATGGGTGGAAGTGGACACCTGTCACTGTGCAGTCCACAGCATTTCCCCATGAGCATAGCTGCAGGCGGGGGGCGAAGCCCCCTTTTCCTTGCCGCGCCAGCGAGATACTGATGGAAGGGTGCCCTCTGCCCTTTCTAAGTGCCCTCATCATGCTCAGCCCCTCAACCTTGACATCCTCCAGCACCCCTGCCATGAGCATTGTCCTGAGCATCACACAGCATGTAACTCACCTCTCAGCTGCAACAACCAAATCTGGCCGCCCACAACCCAGTGTCGCACTTTTTATAAGCGCCAACACATGCAAATGAGGTGTGGCGCAGCATAATAACATGCTAATCGCGCCACTGCGCCTTTTTGCATAGCTGATCGACTGATTTGCATATGTCGGCTGGAATATCACGTGTTGCGCTTAGCGCAATAGGGAAAAATCCAGCTGAGCCGATGGCGCATGTTTCTGGCTGTGTGCTACACTGCATTGCGCATGCCCAGACGGGTTATGCATGCGTCGATCGTGCAGCAAGACCTGCTGAGTGCGATAGGTGATTCTGCCCATGCCACCATTGTGCCAGTGGCGCTACAGCACTGGGCACTATATGGTGCTGTGGCACTTCAGCGATAGTCCACTGTGGCACTGGTGACTCTGCTTGGCAGTCATGCAGGATGCCTATCCATCCCTATGGCGCTGTGCGTAGCCTTGCGTCATTGCCGTGACCTTGTATGCCCTCTGACCCCTGGCGCTGTGGGCATGCCGTATGCACCGTCCCTATTGCTCTGTCTGGTTACAGCGCCATATGCAAAGTGGCGCTGTCGCGGTGCGCAGCGCGTTGGAGCTGTGCTGGTCTGTTACGCAACAACTCCACGTGGGGTCATGGCGCGGCGAAACCATATTGCCTGCTGTAAAGTTGGGGCCATGGCTCGGAGGAGGGTGGTGTCCTGGAGCCCAGTTGAAGTGGCCTAACCTGGTGGACCTAGTGGAGCCCCACTATGAGGGACTATATGGTGAGGCCCCTCACTGGACCCTAGGACCCATGTGGCAGCAAGTGGCCACTGACCTGAGTGGGGTCACTGGCCGGGGCGGTCTGCGGGCAGTACCAGCACGGTACAGTGATCTCGCCCGGAGGACCGGAACTGTTAACGCGCGGCTGCGTTCCCGTGCCAGGCGGGCCTGGTGCCCTAAACCACGTGAGTGTACCATCTATTCACCTATATTCTCTGTAGGGATGTGTGTGCCTGGGTGGCTGTGCATCGGTGTGTCAGTGTGTGCAGCTGTGCGATGGATGGTTATGGCTGTGTGGGCAGGCAGTCTTACTGGGGCAGGGGCACTCTGCTTTTGAGTCACACTGATGTTTGTCTCACCATATGTCTCCCACAGGCCGGATGGTGAGGCGCGGGACGAGGCTGATGGGCCATGCCAGGGCCCCAGTGCCACAGCCGTCGGGCAACAGCAGCAGCAGCATCAGCAGCAACAGCAGCAGCAGTGGCAGACCGAGCTGCTGGAGGAGTGAGGTATCATTACGTCATGGATGCTATTGCATGCTGGGGGCAGGACCACCAACCACGATGGACACAGCCAAATGGGAGGTCATAGTTCCACTAGGCGAAGCTAGTGAGTCCCCACACTGGAGTACAGTGTACGGTTCGGAAAACACCTGCGTATGGACAGGGACTGGGTGGAGGCGTTCACAGGAGGGCGTTATGGATGGTGCATGGATTGCATCACAAGTCCTATGCAGACCGGTTGACGGAACTGAACATGTACTCCTGGAGGAGGAGGAGTTGGGGATATGATGGGGACATACAAGTATTGTACAGGGAACAGAGTGCAGGAAACAATATTTGTCAGTGTAAAGGATGTTCCAGGACTAGAGGGCATGGGATGCAGTTGGAGGGGCTCGTTTAAGAGGAACATGCGAAAGTGTTTCTTCACATAATGGGTGGTGGCAGTGTGGAACACCTGCAAGAGGATGTGGTGGGGCCTGACTTGGTCAAGGGATATCTGTATGTGTGGGTTCGCCATGAGGGACTTCTGGAGGTCAGGGGTGAGGGGAATGGACTTATAGGACAAGAGAGTGATCGTACAAGGCCAAATGGCAGACTGGGTGTCCCATAGGCCCTTATCTGCCGACACTGTCTATGTATCCATGTATGTAGGCGTGACACAGGTGACCTGCATCACAGTGCAGCATCACGACACGTCTGTGTATGCATCACAGGTGGTCCAGGCATGCACTGGGCACATAGCTGTGTAACTGGCATCGCACCACGTTGCAACATCACATGACAGCCTAGTTTGTACTGTGATTGACATGGGCAGTGTGTGTGGGCGGTGAGTGCGCATAGCTGGTGCCACACCTGTTTGTGATGGCCATGTGCATGTTCACTGTGGGTGGGTGCATGCCATCACATGTACAGCACACATTGGTTAGATGGGTTGCAGGTTGGGTGGTGTTCAGGGTTGTGGTCAGTCTCAGCCATTGACTGTGTTCCCATTTTCCTAGGCCTCGGTGTGCTTCAGGCGCATGGGCGCATGATGTCGCGGCGCCCTGACCCAGGTTGTGGTCGAAGGCAGGAGCTCCTGCAAGCCTACAGCGCCAGGGGAATGGCTGGCGCAGACATAGGAGGGACGGCGGCAAGGGGAGGAGCAGGAGCCTGCTGGGCGTAGCCCACCTTTCATTTGACCTTCACCCATCCCTTTCAGCCTGCCTTCCCTCTCAAGTTTTTTCCTCCCCAGAACACCCTGCCTTTTACCCGTCCCCCCAACTTGTACATAGTTATAACTTTATTGTTCACTGTTTTTATTTCAATATACATTTCTATTTTGGTACAACTGCTGTGTTGTGTCTGCTTTGCAACTGGCTCTGGGTGCTCCGTTGCAGGGTGACATGCCATCTGGCTACTATGGTCCTGGGTATATGTGTGTGTGTGTGTGTGTGTGTTGTGTCCATGGGGAAGTATCACCAGCATAGCATTGCCTTTCTGTTGCTCTTGCCATCTGCTGCCACCCACTGCTGGGTGCACAGGGTGGACTCTGGCTGGTCTGCTTCTCTGCAGCATGGGGTTGCCGTGTGGCACAGGGCATGGTGTTTCCTGCAGTGCCTGTCACTGCACATGAGTGGTGTCTTGGGGGCACGGTGCAGCTGTGCTGTCTTGTCTGAGGGACTGATGTACTGTGGTTGTCAACCCCGGGGTGTGGCACTCTTTGCCTACCAGTGGTTGTGCTGGGGTGTCATGGCTCTGCTATGCTTTTTGGCTTGTCCCCATGGGCACGTGGATCATCTGTCCCACCCCAGTGATGCTGTGCTTGGGGTGTGCCAGGTGTGTGGGTTCTGCAGTGAGTTCCTGTGCCCATGTGTGGCATGGCTGGCGGTGGGCCCCAGTCTGCCTCCCTGGATGTGCAGTTCCATTGCTCTGGGGGTGTGCTTGCGCTATGGCAGCTCTGCACTGCTCAGCTGAGCTTCCATGGTTGCGCCATAGCGCAGCATTTTGGCTCAGCCTCTCCTACCTGGTTGCGCCATGGCGCAGTATGTGCGATATTGAGACGTTAGTTGCTTGCGCAATTTGCTCTGCTCCATGTTTGAATATCGCACCTGTTGCGCATTTGCGCAACTGGTTTGTGCTTGCTCCTGCTGTTGCGCTACTTTTGAGCGCAGTTTGAATATCTGGGCCACCGTACCTTGAATGTGGAGATCACAACAGAGAAAAAAAATCAGGAAGAAGCAAGAAGGCAATAATACAATGACATCACTTACAGTTGGCGGAAAGACTATTTTATCACAAATGCACACAAGTAAATTTATTTTTTCTACATATAAACATGCTTTTCCCAATAGTCAAAAGTGAAGAAAAAAGCCAATTTTATAAACGCAATAAGGCACTCAGGGGTGTGTGTAAATCATATTTTACAGCATGGCCAGCAGCTGAAGTCACTCAGCCATTTGCCTTGTGCCTTACTACGCCCCTGGTCGTGCTTTAAAATATGGTTTACACACACCCCTTCATGCCTTATTGCTTACTTAGCATGAATTGGAAGCCACCCCATTCTATCCAAGACTATGCAACTGTTTGGATTGCTCAATAAGGGATGAGCCTGAGAGATCAACAATGTTCAAGTGTCAGTGGATCTAAGCAAGTGAGTGGGACGAGGAAGGGTGATGAAAGAGAAGGAGAGGTATGTTGGGAGTTCCCCCAGCCAATGTTTAGAAGTGAATTTTGAGCAGTAGCAAAGATGTCTTTGTGAGAGAGGGGAAAGACAATGCATGGTATAGATTGCAATGATGAATGCGAGCTGAGGCATTAAGGGCAAAGTGGCAGAAAGACTGGAATAAAGTGTCCAATCTGATGTGGGAGGATTTGGGAGCTGCACCATAGACTACGTCACAGTAGTCAAAAATAGGGAGGATCATCTTCTGGACAAGTTCACACCTAGCTGCAGAAGGTATGCTACTATGGTTCCTGTAGAGGGCACCAAGCTTGGGGCACAGTTTCTTCAGGATTGCATGAATATGTCCGGTGAAGCTGAGGTGTTGGTCAAGCCAAACCCCAAAATATCTGCAAGAGGATGTGTCCTCCAAAATGGTCCCATCCAGGGTGTGGAAAGAAGGGAGACTGGGGAGCCTAAAGAGTCTCTGCCTAGTGCCAAAGGTCATGGAGACAGTCTTTGTGGCATTAAGGAAGAGGTGGTGGTTAGCAAACCAGAGCTGATTGTTGTTGACGTCAATCTGCAAACTGATTGTAACCTCAGCAGGACTTTGGCCAGAAGCATACAAGACTGTATCATCTGCAGACATGTGAATGGAGGTGGAGGGAGAGCAAACTGTATTTTGAAGATGGAGACCTGAGAGGGCCAAGGCCTCCCTTACTCTTGGGAAGCATAAGTGTGGAGAACCAGATTTGGGGTCAGTGGCTCTCCCCAGATACATCTGGTAATGGCTAGCCTCCATTTCCACCAGTCTGCTGTGGGATCAGTAAGGGAACATTATGAATGATGTACAAAAAGCAGGGAAGACCACCATATGGACAGAATCTATTTTACATATAAAAATTAAGGGAGGGTACTCCATGTCTGTAAATCTTATTAACTGGCCAGATAAGAGGCCATAGTTAATATCGTAGGGCTTTTCCAGTTTAAGGGGTGTATCCCATGCATTCTTGAACCCCCCAAACTGTGTTTGCCCTCAGCACCTCCCCTGGAAGGCTGTTTCAGGAATCCACCTCTCTTTCTGTGAAGAAGTACTTCCTCACATCTCTCCTTAGCCACCCCCCCAGCTCTTATCATGCCCCCTTGTCCTTGAGCACCTTTTTGTCTGAAAAATATTTTCCTCTTGTACTAGTTTACCCATCATATCCTCCCAATCTCTCCTCTCTCCTCTCTCCTCTCTCCTATCTTCTGGGTTGTACATATTTAGGTTCTGTAATCTCTCCTCATAGGGCTTCTGATGCAGACCTGCACCATTTCAGTTGCCATCCTCTGGACTGCTTCCACTCTGTCTATGTCCTCTTGGAGATGTGGCCTCCAGAACTGGACCCAGTACTCTAGGTGTGATCTTATCAGAGATCTATAAAGAAGTGACACCCCTCTGTCTTTCCGCTGGTGATACCTCTCCCTAGACATCCCAGCATCCCATTTACTCTCCCAACTGTCTTGTTGCATTGCCTGGCCACCTTTAGGTCTTCTGATATGATCACTCCAGGTCTCTTTCCTGCTTGGTGGTTGTCAGTACACACCGTCCATTTAAATGTTTTATTTTTTAACCAGGAGAGTACACTGGGCCATATGGCCCTTTCACAGGCATTCACCAGGACCTTTGCACTCTGCCCCAGTTTCTGTGCCCCAAGTGCACTAGTTTACACTTTTTCCCACTGAAACCCAGCTGCCATACCCTTAACCACTCCTCGAATTTTCTCAGGTGACTGCTCATCCTTTTCATTCCTCCCTGGAGTGCCCACCCTATTGCAGAGTTTGGAGAGAGTTCAGGGTCTTCTATCATAGTGGGAAAGGGCCCAGCTTCATTTGGGGTGTTAGTCAATTGCCTCATTCTGTGCCCCACCTCCAACGAGTGCCTAGCCCATGGGTTTGTGATTCCTTGTAAGGGGGAGGGGTGAGCATGGCTGCAGGGAGGATGAAGAGTGGAGCAGGCAATGTACTTCTGTTCTCCAAGGTGCATGAATTGAGTCCAGTTTTTGCCTCAACATTGTGACTACCGGACAGGTCTTGGGTGGGTGATGATGCAGGACTGGTTCTAGAAGCCACTGTCCCACCCAGATACTCTGTAGTGCACTGCTCCAGAGTGGAATGCAGGTGCAATGGGGTAGCCATCTGTTTTAGATCTGAACTAGGCTTCACCGTGCACCCAGTGAGAGCACCAGGTTCATTTGAATGTATGACTGTTCATGGGGGTCTGGGTGCAGGCTGCAGGATTCTCTTGATTTGACGTCCCCCCGGGTGGCAGGAGAATTCCTGCAGCAGGTAGCTAACTTCATTGTTGGTGAAACATTGGAAGCCCCCAGATGTTTAGTGCTGGGGGACTTTAATGTTTGGGCTGATGACGAATCTTCTTGACTTGGTTACAATTTCCTGCAGATGATGTCATCTCTGGGCCTGTCACAAGAAATTTAATTCGCAACCCACCAGGGCTGCCACATGTTGGACCTGGTCTTCTCCCTGGGGTTTGAGATAAATAATCTCAAAACTGATTGCGTCATTTGGTCTGATCATTGCATGGTGGAGTTCTTGTTCAGGCCCTCCCCAAGAGCCTTCCCCCTGCTGAAATGGTAAGCTACCACCCTTTGAGGGGTTTGACCCCTGAGGGTTTTCTGGTGATGGCTGATGTATCTAGTGTTGACAATCCATCTGCTGGGGCTACGTGTGTGGCAGTTTCTGCCTATAATAAGGCGATGTCCGGTGTGCTCGACTGTGACAGGGTTGAATATGGCCCTGTCCCAGTTGTTATGGAGAAAAAGTTTAAATGCAAGGATCTGTTTTAGTCTCTCCTTTTCTGTCTTGTCTCTGTTTGGCTGCACAATCAAATTTTCTTGTGAGACCTAGGACTTGATCACCCTGATGGTCTTGCAATTCTCTGCCTCTCACTATCTCTCTACCCTCACTTGCTGTTTTGTCTTTTCTTCTCCCTTGCATATCTGCCAGTATAAAAATATATGTGAATCATTTTATAGAAATGTAACTGATACTGGGTTCCTTTTCTTTAAAACTGTATATATGTTAAACTGTTGAAATTCGTAAAACCTAAAACTGTATATAGTTATACTGTAGAAATGATTGCAAAGCTATTTGGAACTCAAGGGATTAACCTGAGAAGCTAGTTTGTAAACCGTCTGAGAAGCTGTAAGCAAGAGGTCAGTCCTGGGTCACAGTGTTCTTTTTGCTGCACTTGTTGAAACTTACAAGAACACTGTGTGAGAAGCATTCTGTTTTCTTAACGATCGGGGATTACAAAGCCATATAAAAACAGAGCTGGAATTGCTTGCAAGACAGACGTAAAGACTAAGACTGGAAATTGAGAAGAAACATAGATGCACTTTCTCTGTTTATACATTAATAATAAATCACTTGTGAATTTTACAACTGCTCCTGGTTTTCCTATACTTCCTGACCTGTGCCTTGACAACACTGACTCCCTCGCATCAGTCTGTGTATGACTCCAATCCTCTCGCTTGAGGTCCCCTTGGTTTGATGGGGAGCTCAAGGCAAAGAAGATTATGGGTCGGAAATTAGGGTGCTGCTGGTGGAAGATCAGGCTGGAGGCAGACAAACTGGTCCTGCATACACATTATGGTGTGTACCAGGGGGAAATCAACCATAAGAAGGCAGAGTTCCTGTCCAGGGAGATTGCTACCTGGAGAAATCAACCAACTGTGCTTTTTTGGACTGTAGACAGGCTCCTGCATCCAGCCTGTCTGCAGCCAAAAAAACCTTTTTCTGACGCTTTATGCAAAGAGTTTGCTCGATTCTTCTCAGACAGTGTGTCTGCTATCTGGCAAGGAATTCCACCAGTGAGCCACATTGTGGCCGACAGTGGTCACAGTGGCATCCAGAGAGCACTCTTCCTAGTTGGGGTGAGTTTAGACTGGTGGAGGTGGCTGAGGTCATTGAGGTTGCTTCCAAGCCGAGGCACACATTTTGTGAACTGGACCTGGTGCCAACATGTTCCTTGAAGAGATGTGTTGACTCTGTTGGCCTGGTGTTTACTTTGATTGTCCAGTGTTCTTTGATAGAGGTAGTCCTCCCCAATGCCTTGAAGGAGGCATTGGTGAGACCCCTTCTGAAGAAACCATCTTTAGACCCTGACAGCAAGGCAAATTACTGTCCCATCTCCAACCTTCCATTTTTGCGTAAGGTTGTAGAGAAGGCTGTAGCACTTCAGCTTGAGGAGCACCTTGTGGCCCATGATCTATACAAACCTCTCCAGTCTGGGTTTCATGCAAGGCATAGCACAGGAACTGCATTCTTTTGGGTGCATAATGACCTCCTTAGGGTGAGAGATCAAGGAGAGGGGACAATTCTTGTTCTCCTTGATCTCTCCTCAGCATTTGACACGGTGGACCATTGTGTGTTACTCAACCACCTGAGGGCATTCTGCAGACTCACCGGCACTGTCATCTGCTGGTTTGAGTCTTTTCTCACCAACAGGAGGCAAAGGGTAGTGATAGGGAATTTCTCCTCCTCCTCTAGCTTCCCGTCATGTGGAGTACCCAGTGTTCAGTCTTGTCACTGATGTTGTTCACCATGTACCTGTTGCCCTTGGGAGAGCTCATAAGGAAGTATAGCTTGGGTTTTAATTGCTATGCTAATGATACCCAGCTGTATCTCTGCCTTGCCCCGGGACATCCAATGCAGTGGATGTGCTAAACACCAGCCTTGCTGAGATCAATGACTGGATGGCCTTCAGATGGTTGCAAATGAACCCCGACAAAACAGAGGTACTGGTGGTGGAGTTGAACAGAGGGTGTGACAGAATAGCCTCTGGCACAGAGACGGGGCATTTTCTTGGACCTGTACCATTGGAGGCCTCCTCTAAGGTGCATGATCTTAGTGTTATTCTTGACAGCAGACTGATGCTTGAATCCCAGGTATCATCCGTTATCCATACCAATTTTTACCATCTGAGAAATATTACCAGGATAAAGCCCCTAGTTTCACCCCTGGACCTCCCCACCATGGTGCATGCCTTTGTTATGCCAAGGTTTGACTGCTGTAATGCACTCTATCTTGGGGTCTCTGGAGGTACCCTCCATCAGCTGCAGCTGGTGCAGAACACAGCTGCCAGGCTGTTGAAGGGGCAGTCTTAGTACTGCCACATCACCCCCAGTTCTGCGTGAACTGTACTGGCTGTGATCAGGTGGGCTTACTCACCTTTAAGGCCCTACATAGTCTGGGCCCTGGTTATCTGGTGATTCTTCTTACATCTGCTGTCTTGGTTCACTCCCTCCACTTCTCCTCTAGGGACCTCCTTGTGATTCCCAGGATGAGGTTAAAAATGGCCAGCAGGCCGGCCCGGTGGTGCTGAGGGTTGAAGTGCTGGACGCCACACTTCGTGCAATGCCAGCGACCTGGGTTTGGGAATGGACTTGGGTTGGCAGGGGTAGGCTGTGGGAGGGAGGACTGAGCATCCCAATGGATGCCCTCCTCCCTCTGGGGTGGGATACTAGGGGTGCTGCATGCACCCGACGCCCTGAGAGAGCCAGTGGAACACTGGCTCACGAGGGTTGGTGGCTCCATCTAATGGGAAGGGGAGACGCTGTTGGTGCTTGGGAGAGACGACATCTGCAAGCTGTCTCTGGAGGTACGTCCTCACACCGGAGTCTCAGGGGGCTGGGAACAAATGAGGACCACAGAAAAATGGAAAAATACTCCCCCCGGCGGTCCTAGATGACAACTGTCCAGAGCCATCCAGACCACCAATTCGAGGACAGACCCCACTGTGTAGGTGGAGGAAAAAAGAGAGGCACTCTAGGGGCAGATCCTGAGTTTGGGGGCTGGTATGGGATGGACGGCCCAAAGGAGTGGACACTGAGGGTAGGGAGGAGTGATAAATTGAAAGTTAAAAAAAAAAAGGCAGACAACAGAACTCTGTGTCACTGGCCCCATCCTGTGGAATTTGCTACCTGCTGCTATGAGAGGGGCCCCTTCAGTGGATGGTGTTCAAAGCCTGTCTCAAGGCCTTCCTGTACAATCAGGCTTTCCTGGACTTTGCTTTATAATTTTGTTCTGGCCTGACTTCTGTTATTCAACTCTTTTCCAGGCCACTTATTCAGTTATTTTTAATTATACAAAGGCAAGAAAGAATCCTGGATTCTGATTGGTCAGTGTGTGTCTGAGACAGTACTGATATTGCAGTATAACATCACTGTTATTGATTAGCATTTGCTTTGCTTGCTGCCATCATTAAGCAGCATTACCTTTTTTTCCTCTTCTCTTAAGAAACTCATAAAATCTACTAAAAACATTTTTTCATTTTTTTAATTTTGTGTAACAATGAACCATTGTATAATAGCAATAAGGCACTCCAAGGTGTGTGTTATTAAAGGAATAATGCCTGACAGGGTGGGAGTTATGCTGGGATAACATCCCACCTTGGGTGGTTGGGCCCGAGGCCACTGGCGAGAACGCATCAACACCGAGAGGGATGTTATCCCAGCGTAACTCCCACCCTGAAGACATTATTCCGATACACAATGACTTGTTGTTTTATAATAAAAAAATTAAAGAATGTTTTTGTTAGTGTATAAACATATTTTGTTTCTTAGAGAAAGAGATCTTATCATAGTGGTCATCCATATCATCCCTGCTGTGACAGCCAAACTGACCAATCAAGCCCGGGATTATTTCTTGTTCTGTGTATAATGTGTAATAACGTCACTCCTGGGGTGGTGAAAGCACTCAACCACCTCGTTAGCCAACCCACCCCAGGAGTGATGTTATTACATGATAACACACACCCTGGAGTGCCTTATGGCTTAATTACTGTGCCATACACTGCACCATGTACTATGCCATGTACTGCACCATGTACTATGCCATGCATTGCACCATGTACTGTGCCAAGTATTGTGCCAGGTATTGTGCCATGTACTGTGCAATGTACAGTATTGTGCCATGTACTGTGCCATGTATTGTGCCAGGTATTGTGCCATGTACTATGCCATGTATTGTGCCATGTGCTGTACCATGTACTGTGCCATGTATTGTCAGGTACTATGCCATGTACTGTGCCATGTATTGTGCCAGGTACTGTGCCACATGATGTGCCATGTACTGTGCCATGTATTGTCAGGTACTATGCCATGTACTGTGCCATGTATTGTGTTATGTAATGTGTCCATGTACTGTGCCATGTATTGTGGCATGTACTGTGCTATGCACTGTGCAATGTATTGTGTCATGTACTGTGCTATGTATTGTGTCATGTAGTGTGCAATGTATTGTGCCATGTAATGTATCCAAATACTGTGCAATGTTTTGCCATGTATTGTGTCATGTACTGTGCAATTTATTGTTCCACATACTGCACCATGTACTGTGCCATTTACTGTGCAATGTGCTGTGCCATATGCTGTGTGTATGCTGTGCACATGCTGTACCATATTGTACCAGATACTGTACCATATATTGTATCATACCACCATGTACTGTGCTGTATTGTGCCATGTGCTGTGCCATGTATGGTGCCATGTATCATGTCATGTATTGTCATGCACTGTGCCTTTGATGCTATGCCATGTATTGGGTCATGTATTGTGTCATGTACTGTGCCATGTATTGTGTCATGTATTGTGCCATGTATTGTGTCATGTACTGTGCCATGTATTGTGTCATGTACTGTGCCATGTATTGTCATGTACTGTGCCATGTGCTGTGCCATGTATTGTCATGTACTGTGCCATGTATTGTCATGTACTGTGCCATGTGCAGTGCCATGTATTGTGTTATGTACTGTGCCATGTATTGTGTCATGTACTGTGCCATGTACTGTGCAATGTATTGTGCCAGGTATTGTGCCATGTACTATGCCATGTATTGTGCCATGTACTGTGAAATGTACTGTGCTATGTGCTGTGCCATGTACTGTGCCATGTATTGTGTCATGTACTGTGCCATGTACTGTGCCATGTATTGTGTCATGTACTGTGCCATGTATTATGTCATGTACTGTGCCATGTACTATGCCATGTATTGTGCCATGTACTGTGCCATGTGCTGTGAAATGTACTGTGCTATGTGCTGTGCCATGTACTGTCATGTACTGTGCCATGTATTGTGTCATGTACTGTGCCATGTATTGTGTCATGTATTGTGTCATGTACTGTGCCATGTGCTGTGCCATGTATTGTCATGTACTGTGCCATGTGCTGTGCCATGTATTGTCATGTACTGTGCCATGTATTGTGTCATGTACTGTGCCATGTGCAGTGCCATGAATTGTGTTATGTACTATGCCATGTATTGTGCCAGGTACTGTGCCACATGATGTGCCATGTACTGCACCAAGTACTGTGCCATGTATTGTGCCAGGTATTGTGCCATGTACTATGCCATGTATTGTGCCATGTGCTGTACCATGTACTGTGCCATGTATTGTCAGGTACTATGCCATGTACTGTGCCATGTATTGTCAGGTACTATGCCATGTACTGTGCCATGTACTGTGCCATGTATTGTGTCATGTAATGTGTCCATGTACTGTGCCATGTATTGTGGCATGTACTGTGCTATGCACTGTGCAATGTATTGTGGCATGTACTGTGCTATGTATTGTGTCATGTACTGTGCAATGTATTGTGCCATGTAATGTATCCAAATACTGTGCAATGTATTGCCATGTATTGTGTCATGTACTGTGTAATTTATTGTGCCACATACTGCACCATGTACTGTGCCATTTACTGTGCAATGTGCTGTGCCATGTATAGTGCCATGTGCTGTGCCATGTACTGTGCCACATGCTGTGCCATGTATTGTGCCAGATTCTGTGCCATATATTGTCATGTACTACACCATGTACTGTGCCATGTATTGTGCCATGTGCTGTGCCATGTATGGTGCCGTGTACTATGCCATGTATGGTGCCATGTACTGTGCCATGTATTGTGTCATGCACTGCGCCGTGTGCTGTGCCATGTATTGTGTCATGTATTGTGTCATGTACTGTGCCATGTATTGTGTCATGTACTGTGCTATGTGCTGTGCCATGTACTGTGCCATGTATTGTGTCATGTACTGTGCCATGTATTGTGTCATGTACTGTGCCATGTATTGTGTCATGTATTGTGTCATGTACTGTGCCATGTATCGTCATGTACTGTGCCATGTGCTGTGCCATGTATTGTCATGTACTGTGCCATGTATTGTGTCATGTATTGTGTTATGTACTGTGCCATGTACTGTGTCATGTATTGTGTCCATGTGCTGTGCCATGTACTGTGCCATGTATTGTGTCCATGTGCTGTGCCATGTACTGTGCCATGTATTGTCAGGTACTATGCCATGTACCATGCCATGTACTGTCAGCTACTATGCCATGTACTGTGCCATGTATTGTGTCATGTAATGTGTCCATGTACTGTGCCATGTATTGTGTCATTTATTGTGTCATGTACTGTGCCATGTATTGTGTCATGTACTGTGCCATGTGCTGTGCCATGTACTGTGCCATGTATTGTCAGGTACTATGCCATGTACTGTGTCCATGTACTGTGCTATGTATTGTGTCATGTAATGTGCCCATATACTGTGCAATGTATTGTGTCATGTACTGTGCTATGCACTGTGCAATGTATTGTGTCATGTACTGTGCTATGTATTGTGTCATGTAATGTGCCCATGTACTGTGCAATGTATTGTGCCATGTAATGTATCCAAATACTGTGCAATGTATTGCCATGTATTGTGCCGTGTACTGTGCAATTTATTGTGCCACATACTGCACCATGTACTGTGCCATTTACTGTGCAATGTGCTGTGCCATGTACAGTGCCATGTGCTGTGCCATGTACTGTGCCACATGCTGTGCCATGTATTGTGCCAGATACTGTGCCATATATTGTGTCATGTACTACACCATGTACTGTGCCATGTATTGTGCCATGTGCTGTGCCATGTACTGTGCCATGTGCTGTGTCATGTACTGTGACATATGTTGTGCCATGTACTGTGCTTTGTACTGTGCAATACATTGTGCCATGTACTACGCCATGTACTGCACCATGTACTGTGCAGTATATTGTGCCATGTATTATGCCATGTACTGTGCCATGTATTATGCCATGTGCTGTGCAATATATTGTGCCATGTACTGTGTCATGTATTGTGCCATGTGCTGTGCAATATATTGTGCCATGTATTATGCCATGTACTGTGCCATGTATTGTGCCATGTGCTGTGCAATATATTGTGCCATGTATTGTCATGTACTGTGCCATGTACTATGCCATCTACTGTGCCATGTGCTGTGCCATGTATTGTGTCATGTAATGTGTCATGTATTGTGCCAGGTACTGTACCATGTACTGTACAATTTATTGTGCCACATACTGCACCATGTACTACGCCATTTACTGTGCCATGTATTGTGCCAGGTACTGTGCCATGCACTGTGCAATATATTGTGCCATGCACTATGCCATGTACTGTGTCCATGTGTTGTGCCATGTACAGTGCCATGCATTGTGCCATGTACTGTGCCACATGCTGTGCCATGTATTGTGCCAGGTACTGTGCCATGCACTGTGCAATATATTGTGTCATGTACTACACCATGTACTGTACCATGTATTGTGCTAGATACTGTGCCACATGATGTGCCATGTATTGTGCCAGGTACTGTGCTATGCACTGTGCAATATATTGTGTCATGAACTACACCATGTACTGTGCCATGTATTGTACCATGTACTGTGCCATGTATTGTGCCATGTACTGTGATATGCACTGTGCCATGTATTGTGCCATGTACTGTACAATTTATTGTGCCACATACTGCACCATGTACTATGCCATTTACTGTGCCATGTATTGTGCCAGGTACTGTGCCATGCACTGTGCAATATATTGTGTCATGCATTATGCCATGTACTGTGTCCATGTATTGTGCTGTGTACAGTGCCATGTACTGTGCCACATGCTGTGCCATGTATTGTGCCAAGTACTGTGCCATG
The DNA here is from genome assembly GCA_016271365.2 of Neoceratodus forsteri. Taxonomy (NCBI): domain Eukaryota; kingdom Metazoa; phylum Chordata; order Ceratodontiformes; family Ceratodontidae; genus Neoceratodus; species Neoceratodus forsteri. Next base: position 20,184,431 of record CM028129.1, on the reverse strand, counting down.
CACTGTGTAATATATTGTGTCATGTACTACACCATATACTGTACCATGTATTGTGCCAGATACTGTGCCTCATTATGTGCCATGTATTGTGCCAGGTACTGTGCCATGCACTGTGCAATATATTGTGTCATGAACTATGCTACATACTGTGCCATGTATTGTACCAGGTACTCTGCCATGTACTGTGTCATGTACTGTGCCAGGTACTGTGCCATGTATTGTGCCAGGTACTGTGCCATGTACTGTGTTATGTATTGTGCCATGTATTGTGCCATGTACTGTGCCATGTACTGTGCCATGTACAGTGCCATGAACTGTGCCGTGTGTTGTGCCATGTGCTGTGCCATGTATTGTGCCATGCATTGTGCCATGTGCTGTGCATGTATTGTGTCATGTACTATGCCATGCATTGTGTCATGTACTATGCCATGTACTGTGCCATGTATTGTGTCATGTGCTGTGCTATGTATTGTGCCATGCATTGTGCCATGTGCTGTGCATGTATATTGTCATGTACTATGCCATGTACTGTGCCAAGTATTGTGCCATGTAATGTATCCATATACTGTGCAATTTATTGTGTCACATGCTGTGCCATGTACTGCACCATGTATTGTGCCATTTACTGTGCCATGCATTGTGCCATGCGCTGTGTCACGTACAGTGCCTTGTATTGTGCCAGGTACTCTACCATGTATTGTGCCATGTACTGTGCCATGCACTGTGCAGTATATTGTGCCAGGTACTGTGCCATGTACTGTGTCATGTGCTGTGCCATGTATTGTACCATGGGTTGTGCCATGTACTGTCATGTGCTGTGCCATGTGCTGTGCCATGTATTGTGCCATGTATTGTACCATGTGCTGTGCCATGTACTGTCATGTGCTGTGCCATGTATTGTACCATGTTCTGTGCTGTGTACTGTGCCATGTGCTGTGCCATGCGCTGTGCCATGTAATATGCCATTTGCTGTGCCATGTCCTGTGCCATGTGCTGTGCCATGTATTGTGCCATGTAATGTGTCATGTATTGTGCCAGGTACTGTGCCATGTACTGTCATGTATTGTGCCATGTACTGTGTCATGTATTGTGCCATGTGCTGTGCCATGTACTGTGCCATGTATTGTACCATGTACTGTGCCATGTATTGTGCCATGTACTGTGCCATGTATTGTACCATATATTGTGCCATGTATTGTACCATGTACTGTGCCAGGTACTGTGCCATGTATTGTGCCATGTGCTGTTCCATGTAATGTGTCATGTATTGTGCCAGGTACTGTGTCATGTATTGTGCCAGGTACTGTGTCATGTATTGTGCCATGTGCTGTGGCATGTAATGTGTCATGTATTGTGCCAGGTACTGTGTCATGTATTGTGCCAGGTAATGTGCCATGTACTGTGTCATATATTGTGCCATATACTGTCATATATTGTGCCATGTACTGTGCCATGTATTGTACCATGTATTGTGCCATGCAATGTGTCATGTATTGTGCCAGGTACTGTGCCATGTAGTGTGTCATGTAATGTGTCCATGTGCTGTGCCGTGTACTGTGCCATGTATTGTACCACGTATTGTGCCATGTATTGTGCCATGTGCTGCTCCATGTATTGTGCCAGGTACTGTGCCATGTGCTGTGCCGTACTGCCCCATGTATTGTGCCAGGTACTATGCCATGTGCTGTGCACTGTGCCATGTATTGTACCATGTACTGTGCCATGTGCTGTGCCATGTATTGTACCCTGTAATTTGCCATTTACTGTGCCATGTATTGTATCATGTACTGTGCCATGTATTGAACCATGTGCTGTGCCATGTATTGTGCCATGTACTGTGTCGTGTACTGTGCCATGTGCTGTGCCGTGTACTGTGCCATGTATTGTGCCGTGTGCTGTGCCATGTATTGTCATGTATTGTGCCATGTGCTGTGCCATGTATTGTGCTGTACCGTGTACTGTGCCATGTACTGTGCCGTGCCATGTATTGTGCCATGTGCTGTGCTATGCACTGCATCATGTGTTGTGCCAGGCACTGTACCAGGTACTGTGCCATGTATTGTGCCAGGTACTGTGCCATAGAAACATAGAATTTGATGGCAGATAAGGGCCGCTTAGCCCACCCAGTCTGCCCATTTCCCTACCTACAGGATAGGCCACAGATCCTAGTTAACCAGCAGCCTACTTCTTCCTACCCCACCCCCCTAGAATTGCCTTATGACTGTCCCATGCATGCTTGAATTCCACCACTGTTTTTGACTCCACAACCTCCTCCAGAAGGCCGTTCTATGCATCCACAACCCTCTCTGTGAAAAAATACTTCCTCACATTGTCCCTGAGACATCCATCTTCAAACTGTGTCCCATTGTTCCCCCATCTTTAAATTGTGTCTCCTTGTTCTTGCACATCTCTTTTTCTGAAAGATGCTACCCTCTTGGACTTTGTTGATTCCACTGAGGTACTTAAACATTTCTATCATGTCTCCCCTTCCCTTCTTTCCTCAAGGGTATACATAATAAGCTCCTTAAGTCTCTCCTTGTACGGCTTCTCTTGCAGATCCTGCACCATTTGAGTGCCTCCTCTGGACTGCCTCTATCCTGTCTATGTCCTTGCGGAGATGGGGTCTCAGAACTGGACTCAGTACTCAGATGGGGTCTCACCAACTGTCTGTAATGAATAACAACTTACTGTTTTCTGCTGGTGATGCTCTCCCTATGCATCCCAGTATACCCCCAGCCCTCCCTACTGCCTTCTCACATTGCTTGCTAACCGTAAGGTCATCTGATATGATTACCCCAGGTCCCTTTCCATTTTTGTTGTTGTTACTACCTCCCCCCATTGTAATCTTCCCTGGGTTCTTGTTTCCCAGGTGCATTATTTTGCACTTCTTTGCATTGAATCCTAGCTGCCATACTTCTGACCATTCCTCCAACCTTGCCAGAGTCCCTTCTCATCCTTTCCACACCTCCTTGTGTATCAACCCTGTTGCAGATCTTATGTCATCTGCAAAGAGCATACTTTCCTTCCAGTCCTCTGCAATGTCACTTATAAAGACATTAAAAGGACTGGACACAACACTGAACCTCGGTACCCACTACTAACCCCTCTTTCTTCAAGTGGACTCCATTTACAATTACCTTCTGTGTTCTGTTGTCCAGCCAATGTTTTACAGGCTATCACCCTGGGACCCACTCCCAGGCTGGTTAATTTGACTATTAATCTTTTGTGGGACTGTGTCAAATGCCTTACTAAGTCTAGGTAGGCCATGTCACAGCCCTCCTGGTCTACTACTTTGGTCACCCAGTCAAAATCGATTAGATTTGTCTGACATGGCCTTCCCACTGTGAACCCATGCTGCCTTCAGTCCTGTGCCCCACTGGCCTCTAGGTACTCAACAATTCTTTCCTTCAGAAGTGACTCCATCACTTTCCCTACCACAGAGGTCAAACTGACAGGACTGTAGTTTTCTGCCTCTGTCTTGGTCCCACTTTTGTGAAAAGGAATCACATCCACCTTCCTCCAGTCCTCTGGTGCCACACCATCCTCCCATGATTTATTAAAAAGAGTAGCCAGTGGTTTCACTAGTTCCCCCTTAATTCTTTTAGAATTCTGATGTGATCCATCAGGCCCTATTACTTTGTCCACCTTCAGTTTTAGGAGTTCTTGCAGAACCCTTTCTTCTGTGAAAGGACTGATCGACTTCCCCCTATCAAGAGTGCTTCTGTTAATTGGATTAGGCATGTCCCCCTCCTCTTTTGTGAATACTGAGCAGAAATATTCGTTCAGTATCCCTGCTTTTTCACTGTCCCCCTCTGCCCACCCACTGTTCATTCTATTCAGCCTCACTATCCCTCCCTTTGTCTTTCTATGCTTGCTGATGTACCTATAAAATGTTTTATCCCCCTTCTTAACTGAGTTGGCTTTCTTTTCTTCAGTTTGGGCCTTTGCTATTCTGACTTCCCTCCCTGCTTTCTTCTGCCTTAACTGGTACAGCTCTCTGTCCTGCTCCTTCTGTGTTTCCTTATACTTCCGGAATGCTATCTTTTTCTCCCTGACTTTCCCAGCCACCTCTTCTGAGAACCATAGTGGCTTTTTCTTTCATTTTGTTTTGTTTATTTGCTTCACACAAAGGCTTGTTACCTCCGTGATGGCGGTTTTGATGATTCCCCATTGTTGCTCCACCCCTCCTTCTAGCCTGTTTGCTGGTGCTTTTCTGAGACACTCTCCCATCTTGCCAAAGTCAGCCCTCCTGAAGTCCAGTACTGTCACTTTTGTATGGCTTGACTCTGTAGCTGAGTTTAACGTGAACCACACTGTTTGATGGTCACTTGTTCCCAGATGGCAACCCACTTCTAGATCTGAGATCCTCTCACTGCCCCCATTTGAGAGTATGAGGTCTAAGATTGCTCCCTCACGAGTGGGTTCCAAAACTAGCTGTCTGAGGCCTGCCACCTGTAGGGCATCGAGAATGGCCCTGCTCTTGGATGTGGCTGCAGCAAATGTGCTCCAGTTAACATCTGGCATATTCAGGTCTCCCATCAACAGTATCTCCCCTTTCTCTGCCATCCTAAGAATGCTTTCTATTATATCCTTGCCCATTCCTTCCCCCTGACATGGGGGTCTGTACACAACCCCTGTGCATATTGTGGTGCCCGTTCCAGTCTCCAAGATGACTCACAGTGCCTTCTCTCCTCCCTGTTTACTCTTTTGTTCAGTTGCTTTTATCCCTTCCTTTACAAGAGAGCTACTCCTCCCCCTCTTCTCCCTGCCTGTCTCTCCCCAGGTTATGTACCTGGTATGTTAACATCCCAGTCATGGTTCTCTGTGTACCATGTTTCTGTGACTGCTACAATATCCAGGCATCCTCTTCCATCAAGGCCCCAGCTCAGGGAGCTTGTTGCCCAGACTACAGGCATTGGTACTCATCCCTCTATTTCCTGATGGCCTTACTCCTTTTGCCCCATCCTTGTCCTTCTTGCCTTTGTCACTTTCCCATTTAGCCCTGCCTTTCTCCTATCGACACCTCTCGGTTGGTGTTTACGCATTACTACCGTGATTTTTGGGGGAGCTGGATTTCCCTGCTCCTTTCCAGTGCCTCCCATGGCTGGTTTAAATGCTTGCCAGTGAGCATTTAAACCTATCACCCTGGGATCCTGGTTCCCCTCCTGGACAGATACAGCCCATCATGCCAGTATGGGCATACATCACTCCAGGTGGACCCCAGTCCCAATGAAGCAAATACCTGAGCTAGCACCAGTTTTTGACCACTGATTGAATCCCATGGTGCAGAACCCTAGCCTCTCTACACCATAGATGGGCAGCATCTCCAGAAGGTTACAGTGCATGCTACTTGTCTAAGGCCCTCCCCAATTCCACAAACTCTTCCTGAACTTCTCTAATCCCTTTCTTAGCCAGGTCATTTGTCCCTAGGTGAACAATGACATCCAGCTACTCCCCTGTGCAGCTGCTCCAGCAATCCTAATGATCGCTCCCTGTCCTCAAGCCATGGCACCAGGCGGGCTTCCACCTCCCTCTCCCTTCCTTCCCAGTTCTACCTTTCTAACAATAGGTCCCCACCAGAGTTGTTTCCTTCCCCTGTGGGGACCCCTGCCACCCTCCTGTGGGTCTCCTTTGTGGGATTCCCAGCATCCTCCTTGGTCTCTGCACTGTAGGTGCCTCCATAGAAACCACACACTTTGCTAGAATGGCATGGGAATTGTGGAGTAGTACAGCTGGAGGATGCACCTCTGTTCCACCACCCTCACCCTCCCTGAGCCCACTGTGGTCTAACCACTCCTCTTTCTTGGCAACCTCTGAGGCAACGGCAGTGGCACTTGTGATCCCTGGATGGAAGGAGGTCCCACAAACCTAGCCAACTCAGCCTGGAGATGAGCAACCTCCTTCCTCAGCCCAGAGAGGTGCCTGCAGATGGGACAACACCTCATCCTCCAGAACGTCTCCTGGAAGACTGCTGCTCCACAACCACTGCACTGCACCACTCCCATCATGTCTTCTTTCTGGCCCCTTAACTGTTTGGAATCCTTACTCTTTCCTGTTTTTTTTTCTCTTCTCTCTCTGCTTACTTTCTGCCTGTGTGCCCTTTAAGCTCCTGATTGTCCTGTTCTGAGATGAGAATAGTCTATATTTCTCAGTAGACCCCTTACTTGCTCAGAGGCAGACCTCCAGCAGTTAGAGGGGGCTGGAGAGCTACTGTTGCCCTTCTAGGATGGTGGGTCTTTGGTGGCTCTGTGATCACTCACTTCCTGCTCCCAAACAGAAAGTTCCTGTTGTCAGTCGAATCCTGTGCCTATAAAAGTAGAACTAGCTTTGGAGGGGAGGGTGGAAGGGAGGGAAGGAGGTCAATATAGTCCGAATAGAGATGTCCACTCACACAGCAGTCCTTCCTCCTGGTGTCTTCTGCCAAGCTACTAGCAGAATCTTTCTAAGGCAGTCTTTAAATGTAGCTTCCTTCTAGCTAAGCCACTCCCCCTACTTACTAGATCTTTCTACAAGTAATTTAAACTGCACAGCTATCAAGTCCTTTCAATCACCTGAGATTTACACCTAGATAACTGTTCAGATAACCATTCAGTTCAGTTAACTCAAACACACACTTTTTTTTACCCTAAATTAAAGGTCCAAGTACAAGATCTCTACTTCTTTAGTCCCAGTAGAGAAGTCCAGTCTCACAGCAGTCCTTCCTCCTGGTGTCTTCTGCCAAGGTATTGTGCCATGTATAGTGCCAGGTACTGTGCCATGTACTGTCATGTATTATGCCATGTACTGTGCCATGTATTGTGCCAGGTACTGTGCCATGCACTGTGCAATATATTGTGTCATGTACTACACCGTGTACTGTGCCATGCATTGTGCCATGTACAGTGTCCATGTATTGTGTCATGTATTGTGCCATGCACTGTGCCCTGTACGGTGCCATGTATTGTGCCAGGTACTGTACCATGCACTGTGCAATATATTGTCATGTACTACGCCATGTACTGTGCCATGTATTGTGTAGTGTATTGTGCCAGGTACTGTGCAATGCACTGTGCTATATTCTGTGCCATGCACTGTGCCATATGCTGTGCAATGCACTGTGCCATATGCTGTGCCATGTGCTGTGCCATATGCTGTGCAATGCACTGTGCCATATGCTGTGCCAAACACTGTGCCATATGCTGTGCAATGCTTGCTGTGCCATATGCAAAGATGGTGCAATAGTACTATACATGCTGCACCATGCTCTACAATATATTGTGCCAGCGTACTATGCTATGTATTGTGCATGTGCTGGTACCATGTACTGTGCAATGTGTACCATATACCACTGTGCCATTTATTGGCATATTATGCCATGTACTTTGTGCCAGCTATTGTGCCATGCACTGTGCCGTAACTGTGACATATGCTGTGCCATGTACTGTGCCGTGTAACTGCGCCATGGTAATGCCATACTTTGCCATGTACTGTGCAGTATGTTGTGCCATGTACTGCTCCATGTGTTGTGCCATGTATTGTATCATGCTGTGCCATGTACTGTGCAATACTGCTGTACCGCCATATACTCGCCATATATTAGTGCCATATACTGTCATGTATTGGCACCATTATCTACTGCACCATGTATTGTGCCACATACTGTGCCATATAGTGTGTCATGTATTGTGTCATGAATTGTGCCATGTATTGTGCCATGTACTGTGCCATGTATTGTGCCAGCTACTGTACATGTATTGTGTCATGTATTGTGCCATTCACTGCACCATGTATTGTGCCATGTATTGCACCACATACTGTGCCATGTAGTGTCATGTATTGTGCCATTTATTGTCATGTGTTGTGCCATGTACTGTGCCATTTATTGTGCCATGCACTGTGCCATGTGCTGTACCATGTACTGTGCCATGTAATGCACCATGTACTGTGCCATGTGCTGTGCCATGTATTGTTCCATGTACTTTGCCATGTACTATGCCATGTACTGTGCAATGTATTGTGCCATGTACTGCTCCATGTATTGTGCCATTTACTTTGCCATGTACTGTGCAATGTATTGTGCCATGTACTGCTCCATGTATTGTGCCATGTATTGTATCATGTACTGTGCAATACATTGTGCCATATACTACACCATGTACTACATCATGTATTGTGCCATGTACTGCGTCATGTATTGTGCCATGTACTGTGTCATGTATTGTACCATTCACTGCACCATGTATTGTGCCACGTACTGTGCCATATAGTGTGTCATGTATTATGTCATGAATTGTGCCATGTATCGTGCCATGTACTGTGCCGCTACTGTGCATGTATTGTGTCATGTATTGTGCCATATATTGTACCATTCACTGCACCATGTATTGCACCATGTACTGTGCCATGTAGTGTCATGTAGTGTGCCATATATTGTCATGAATTGTGCCATGTACTGTGCAATGTATTGTGCCATGTACTGCACCATGTATTGTGCCATCTACTGTTTAGTACATGGTGCCATGTACTACGCCATGTACTGCATCATGCACTGTACAATATATTGTGCTATGTACTATGCCATGTATTGTGCCATATGCTGTGCCATGTACTGTGTCATTTATTGTACCATGTACCGTGACATGCTGTGCCATGTACTGTGCCATGTAATGCACCATGTACTGTGCCATGTGCTGTGCCATGTATTGTGCCATGTACTTTGCCATGTACTGTGCAATGTATTGTGCCATGTATTGCTCCAGGTATTGTGCCATGTATTGTCATGTACTGTGTCATGCATTGTGCCATGTACTGTGCAATACTTTGTGCCATATACTATGTCATGTACTGCATCATGTATTTTGCCATGTACTGCACCATGTATTGTGCCACGTACTGTGCCATATAGTGTGTCATGAATTGTGTAATGTATTGTGTCATGTACTGTGCCATGTATTGTGCCAGTTACTGTGCATGTATAGTGTCATGTATTGTACCATTCACTGCACCACGTATTGTGCCATGTAGTGCGCCATGTACTGTGCCATGTAGTGTGTCATGTATTGTGCCATATACTGTAATGAATTGTGCCATGTACTGTGCCACGTATTGTGCCAGCTACTGTGCATGTATTATGCCATGCATTGTGCCATGTACTATGTCATGTACTGTGTCATGTACTGTGTCATGTATTGTGCCATGTATTGTGTCATGTACTGTTTCATGTTTTGTGCCAGGTACTGTGCTACTTATTGTGCCATGTATTGTGCCATGTACTGTGCTACTTATTGTGCCATGTATTGTGCCAAGTACTGTGTCATGTATTGTGCCATGTACTGTGCTACTTATTGTGCCATGTATTGTGCCATGTGCTGTGCTACTTATTGTGCCATGTGCTGTGCCATGTACTGTGCCATGTACTGTACTACTTATTGTGCCTTGTATTGTACCAAGTATTGTGCCATGTATTGTGCCATGTGCTGTGTCATGTATTGTGCCATGTACTGTGCCATGTACAGTGCTATTTATTGTGCCATGAACTGTGCTATTTATTGTGCCAAGTATTGTGCCATGTGCTGTGTCACATATTGTGCCATGCACTGTGCCATGTACTGTGCCATGTATTGTGCCATGTACTGTGCTACTTACTGTACCATGTATTGTGCTATGTATTGTGCCATGTAACATAGAAACATAGAATTTGATGGCAGATAAGGACCACTTGGCCCACCCAGTCTGCCCATTTCCCTACCTACTGGATAAGCTGCAGATCCTAGTTAACCAGCAGCCTACTTCTTCCTACCCCCACCCCCTAGAATTGCCTTATGACTGTCCCATGCATGCTTGAATTCTACCACTGTTTTTGACTCCACAACCTCCTCCAGAAGGCCGTTCACGCACCCACACCCCTCTCTGTGAAAAAAATACTTCCTAAATGCCTCTGAGCCACCCATCTTCATATTGCCCCTTGTTCTTGCACACTCTTTTTTTTGAAAGATGCTACCCTCTTGGACTTTGTTGATTCCCTTGGGGTACTTGAAAGTTTCTATCATGACCCCCTCTCCCTCCTTTCCTCGAGGCTATACATATTAAGTGCCTTAAGTCTGTCTTCATATGTCTTCCGGTGCAGACCCTGCACCATTTTAGATGCCCTCCTCTGGACAGCTTCCATCCTGTCTATGTCTTTGCGAAGATTTGGTCTGAGACTGCATGCAGTACTCAGATGGGGTCTCACCAGCTGTCTGTACAGAGGATATCAACTTCCTGTTTTCTACTGGTGATGCCTCTCCCTATGCATCCCAGTATCCCCCTAACCCTCTTTGCTGCCCTCTCACATTGCTTGCCCACCTTTAGGTCATCTGATATGACTTGTCCCCAGGTCCCTTTCCATTTTGTTGTTGTTAGTATCTCACCCCCAGTGTGTACTCTTCCCTGGTTTGTTTCCCAGGTGCATTACCTTCCACTTCTAGCATTGACTCTAAGCTGCCAAACATTTGACCATTCCTCTAACCTTGCCAAGTCCTTCTCATCCTTTCCACCCCAGCTGTGCATCAACTCTGTTGCAGATCTTTGTGTCATCTGCAAGAGACATGCTTTTCCTTCCAGTCCCTCTGCAATGTAAACTATAAAGGCATTGAAGAGGACGGCCATTACTGAACCCTGGCGGTACTCCCACTAGTAACCCCTTCTTTCAGAGTGGACTCCATTTACTATTACTCTTTGTGTCCTATTCTCCAGCCAATTCTTTACCCAGGCTGTCATCTTGGGACCCACTCCCAGGCTGGCTAACTTGTATATTAATCTTTTGTGTGGGACTGTGTCAAATGCCTTTCTAAAGTCTAGGTAGGCCATGTCCACAGCCCCTCCTGATCTACTACTTTGGTCACCCAGTCAAAGAAATCTATCAGATTCATCTGACATGACCTTCCGCTGTGAATCCATGCTGCCTTGGGTCCTGTGACCCTCTGGCCTCTAGATACTCAGCAATTCTTTCCTTCAGAAGTGATTCCATCATTTCCCTATCACTGAGTTAAACTAACAAGGTCTGTAGTTTCCTGCTTCTGCCTTGCTCCACTTTTGTGAAGGGAATCACATCTGCCCTCCTCAGTCCTCAGGTACCACCCCATCCTCCCATGATTTGTTAAAGAGGGTAGTCAGTGGTGTCACTAGTTCTACTATTAGTTCTTTTTAGAATTCTGGGATGATCTCATCAGGCCCCATTGCTTTGTCACCTTCAGTTTTAAGGTTCTTTCATACCCTTTCTTCTGTAAATGGGCTGGTATTAACTTCTGTATCCAGAGTGTTCTACTGTTTGTTTTAGGTACCTCCCCTCTTCATTTGTAAATACTGAGCAAAATATTTGTTTAGTATCTCTGCCTTTTCCAGATCACCCTCTCCCACCCTCCCTCCCTTTATTAAGCCTCACTATCCTCCTTAGTCTTCCTTCACTCCCTGATGTACCTATAAAGGTTTTATCCCCTTCTTAACTGGGTTGGCTATCTTTTCTTGAGTGTGGGCCTTTGCTATTTCTGACTGCCTTCCCAGCTTCTTTTTTGCTAACAGTACAGTTCTCTGTCCTGCTCTTCTGTGATTGCTGTAACTTCCCTGATGCTTTCTTTTCTCTTGAACCTTCACTGCCACTTCCTTTGAGAACCACAGTAGTTTCTTACATTGTTTGTTTTGTTTATTTCTTCACACAAGGCTTGTTACCTCTGTGATGGCAGTTTTATTATTCCCCATTGTTCTTCCACCTCCTTCTTTCCCATTTGCTAGTGCATTCCTTAGGCACTCACCCATTTTAGCAAAGTCAGCCCTCCTAAAGTCCAGTAGTTTTGCCTTTTTATGGCTTGACTCTATTGCTGTGTTTATTGTGAACCATATTGTTCGATGGTTGCTAGTTCCCAGATGGCTACCCACTGTGCTGTGTCATGTATTGTGTCCATGTATTGTGCCATGTACTAAGCTACTTATTGTGCCATGTATTGTGCCAAGTATTGTGCCATGTACTGTGCTACTTATTGTGCCATGTATTGTGCCATGTACTGTGTCCATGTATTGTGCCATGCACTGTGCTACTTATTGTGCCAAGTATTGTGCCATGTATTGTGCCATGTACTGTGTCATGTATTGTGCCATGTACTGTGCTACTTATTGTGCCATGTATTGTGCCAAGTATTGTGCCATGTACTTTGTCCATGTAGTGTGCCATGCACTGTGCTACTTATTGTGCCAAGTATTGTGCCATGTATTGTGCCATGTACTTTGTCATGTATTGTGCCATTTGCTGTGTCATGTATTGTGCTACTTATTGTGCCATGTATTGTGCTATGTATTGTGCCAAGTATTGTGCTATGTATTGTGCCATGTACTGTGCTTTTTATTGTGCCATGTAGTGTGCCAGCTACTGTGCTACTTATTATGCCATGTATTGTGCCACGTACTGTGTCATGTATTGTGCCATGTACTGTGCATGTATTGTGCCATGTATTGTGCCATGTACTGTGTCATGTATTGTGCCATGTGCTGTGCTACTTAGTGTGCCATTTATTGTGCCATGTACTGTGCCATGTACTGTGCTACGTATTGTGCCATGTACTGTCACGTATTGTGCCATGTACTGTGCTACTTAGTGTGCCATGTAGTGTGCCATGTGTTGTGCCATGTACTGTGTCATGTATTGTGCCAAGTATTGTGCTATGTATTGTGCCATGTACTGTGTCATGTATTGTGCCATGTACTGTGTCATGTATTGTGCCATGTACTGTGTCATGTATTGTGCCATGTACTGTGCATGTATTGTGTCATGTATTGTGCCATGTACTGTGTCATGTATTGTGCCATGTACTGTGCTACTTAGTGTGCCATGTATTGTGCTATGTATTGTGCCATGTACTGTGCTACTTATTGTGCCATGTATTGTGCCATGTACTGTGTCCATGTATTGTGCCATGTATAGTTCTATTCTTCTTAATATGTCACAGCTGTTAGTAATGAAGGTGGTGCTCTTTTCCAAACAGGGTTTGGGTTTAAATAATGTTTGTCTGGTTTAGTGGCAGATTGTGGGCTTTGTGCGATGGCACACACCATCCCCTTTGATGAGCTGCAAACTGCAAGTAAGTCTTGCAGCACAGGATGCACAGCAGAGCATTTTGTCCTACCTGCTTATGTCTTGTCTCTTCAGCCCTGCCTTGCTCCACCTTCCCTGTTCTTGGTCACATCATGCTAAGCAGCCCCACCAGCTGTGACACGTCTGTGATGATCAGAAGATGGATGTATCATACTCAGGAGCTGGAGCCAGTCAAACTCTGTCTGGTTGAATCATAATTCGCATGCTCCACTCAAAACCTGACTTTAATGTTCTGTCCCCTGTACAGCTTATACTTCAGCTCTGTCTCCCCAACTCCATCCCCATTCTTGCTTGCTCACCACGCTGAGTGCTACAAACGCTTGTTTTGGGGCATGTTGGATCATGCGGCAGGCAGGCAGGCAGATGAGGGACACTAGGCTGCAGTTAAGGATTACACCTCAATGAAGACTGCCAGTAACATAGAAACATAGATTTTGATGGCAGATAAGGACTGCCTGTCCCACCTAATTTGTCTGTTTCCCTACATACTTAAACTCCAGATCCTAAATGATTAGCAGCTTTGGAGGTTGGCACATGTGTAGTAGATGAGATGCCAGCTTGAAGTCTGGGCTCTGATGCCAATGGAAAATCCTGACAGAAATAGTTATGAAAAAATTTAAATTCTGTACTTCGGCTATTTTTAGGTTCACGCATGCGCAGCAAACAACTTGCTATGAGTGACTTTTGAGGGGTGTGACACTGTCTGTCCAATGCAGAGTGCTCTGCAAGGGGCTCGACAGTATCACACCAATTATCAGCCAGGCTGATTGTGATGCTGTTTTGCCTGAAGTGGTCTGCACTTGAAAAGAAAAATCCTCACCAATCATACTGCGGCTTTTTCCTTTCATCTGCAGAACACACTGCCCAGCAAACAGCTGTTCATGTCCTGAACAGCTTGGCTGATGTCAACCCCCCACTACCCCATGGGTCCTTCTCTCACCAGCATCCACTCTCCTTCTGTCTCCCTTACTACGCTTACTCTGTAGCAGCTGCTTCATTACTCCAACCTCTTCTCTCTAACCCCTAAGCTTTGTTTCAAAGCAGAGACAGGCACCCTCACAGCCAGAGGGCGAGACAGCCGGAGATCCAGGGCGAGTAAGGCATAGATGACTCCTGACTTGCTGCTGCTACTGCTCATATTTTGTGTTGCTCTGCTTCTTCCCGGTCAGTGAGCTTCAACATGGCCATTTGTTAGTGGTGGCGTTACACCTTGGCACATGCCCCTGTCAAAAAATGCCATGCCCTAGTACTCTTGCCTCTAGTCTGCAGTGCTGTGGTAGTCAGTTAGACCAGCAGTTAAACATTTCTTTTCTCCTCCTGACCTGTTGTTCATCACTCCCCAACCCCCTCCCCACCGCAGACTCAGTCTGATCTTGCGAATCAGTCAAGTCAGCTCACCCAAACAGCCCTGTCCTGTGACTCCCTCCCAGTGGCTCCTCTGTGCTGGGCTGCAGAAGTTCTGACCCAGGCCTTGTTTTTTGTGAGTTTTGGTGTTGGGTTGGGCTTCTGCAGCTGTGCACACTGACATGCGGTGCTGATCAGCTGTGCTGCCAGAGCTCAAGGGAACACTTAGTCTTGTCGCTTCCACCGCCCGAGCCCTTAGCTGTCCACTGCTAGCCGCCATTGCACATTCTGCTTTCTCGACTCCTCAGGTTCTTACCTCCTCTGGAGGGCAGTTCTGTCTCTGATGTGGTCATCTATTGTTCTCTGCTGCTGCCACTGCCAGAGCCGATGGCATCACCGATGAAGTGACAAGGGAGCAGCTTATACTTTAAAAAAAAAAGAAAAAAAAAGCAAGCAGCAGTGTCCACGGTCTGACTCTGAGCTGAGCAGCAGAGAAAGAGCATCAGCGATGACAGGCTAGTTTTGTTACTTGGTCTGTGCCGGTACAGGCACTTAACTTGAGCCATAACAGCCAAGCCAACAGGGCTCCAGACCAGGAGCAGGAGCTGGCTTCAAGTCTATACTAGTAGGTAGTAGCCTACCATGACTAGGCTAGTCACTGCACTACTACTAGTAGCCACCCTCACCACTGCACTTGTCTTCATCTGCAGCAGTCAGTAGTTCTTCCGCATTCTCAGTCATACTTGTAGCACACAGCCAGAGAGTCCCACCACCACCAGAGCCCCTGCCTGGAGTCCAGTCAGCTAGCAGCAAGCCACAAGCAAGACAAGGGCCATGACGAGAGAAGCTGCCTGCCTGCAGAAGTTGAATCAGAGAGACAGGGTCCTGCACCTACTGCTTGTGCATTGTGGTAAGTGGCTCACTGGGTTTATTTGTCCTGGTATACTGTGGGGAGGTGAGTCAAAGAAGACAACACATAGCATCCTGTCCCTGCCACTGTGGGTGAACAATGCATGGAGGACTAGTTTGGGAGGTGGTGGTGGACGATGCCTGCAGGAAAGGGGTGGGACAGATGACCCTGCTTCTTCTGGTAGGGGGATGTTCTGCTTTACCTAAGCTTAGGGGTGGGGAATGACTCTGCTTCTCCTGTCTGGGAGGGGAGATGGCCTGCTTGTCTGGTTCAAGGGTGGGGGTATGGTCCTGCTTCTTCTGGCAGGGGGGTATGGCAATGGCCCTGCTTTTTGTGGGTCTGGGTCCATGATGGGAATGGCCCTACATTTTAGGGCTGTGGGCAGAGCCTGCAGTCATTTTAGGATCACTCAGTAGCTCTAAAAATGGCCGCTCGTGGAACCTTCCATTGCACTTTTGGAAGTATCCTTCTGAAAGCACAACAGAGCTTGAAACCCTCTGCCATGTTTGGCTGCTATAGAATAACAGCCGCACAATTTCAACCATTACTTCCGCATTCCAGGGCATGAACTGCACATGCGCGACTCACGCACATGTGCAGTTCTGCTGGCGCTGTCATGTTGTGAATGGCAAAATGCCATTCACCGCAATATTGTGCATGTGAGTGTGATGCATGCGCAGTTGTGCTGCTGCTGCCAGCACCGGCAACAAAGAAAACACACCCTCCCACTGCTGCTGTCCTCCCCGCTCCCCTCTGTTCTCATCTCTGTGCCGACATCAGGGTCCCCAATCTCTGTGTCGGCATTATGTAGCCACCCCATTCATGTGGCATACTGGGAGCCCACCCCAGTGTGTCCAAATGTATTTTTTTCCCCTGCTAACATTGGGGTCCCCAACCCCCGTGTCGGCATCAGGTACCCCCACATGTGGCACACTGGGAGCCCAGTTTCCTGTAACTAAGAAAACCTTCCCCAATGTGTTTTATTTTATCTGCAAAAGAAAATGCTCCCTTGCCATTGCCCCAGTCCCCCCATCCCCACCCTCCACTAGGCACCATGTCCCGCATCCTCCATTACCCGTATTTACCTCCTGGAGTTGGCACTGTCATCTTTTCTGGACCAGGATACGTCTGCACTCTTCAAAGCCAAACCTCAAACCGAAGAACCAAAAGTAAGCATGTTATAATGGCATTCATTAGGGTTTTCAACTTCTGTTAATAAATCAGTCATTTTTTGGAATTTTGGCCTCAAATTTTCAACATGGGGTTCTTGTGAAAACATTCACTGTAATTTTGTTACTCGGTCCCGAGAGGTGCTTTCGCGATTGCTGCACGGAATCACCTTATGGGACCTCTTCACGTAATGACAGTGGCACTGTTCATGATGTGGGGTCCCAAAAAGCCTATGTTGCAAATTTGATGAAAAAATTCAAAAAACTTACTGCGTTATGAGCGTGTGTTGTGCAGTTTCTATGAATGCTCCTAACTTTGCCAACTTTTTGTATTTTTACTCCACATTTTCGACATTGCTATTTTTGCACACCTCCTTTTTAGCAGTATAGTTGTCATTTATCACATCCTGCCTGAAATGTTTTTTCGCACCTGTGGCACTGAATGGCGTGGTCGCTCTGTGAAATCACCTTTCAGGACAAGTGAACAAAATGACACTGGCATTATTCATGAGGAAGGGTCCCAAAAAGGCCATGTTGAAAATTTGGTGCAACACCTCCAAAAAATAGCCAAGTTACACCCCGGCATTCAATAATTTCTACACACACACATGTAACTTTACTCACTTGGTGACTCATTAGAGCCCTACTGGCTCTGTCCAGTGTTTGTTTTGGCCTGCCGGGGTGATACTGCTTCTCCTGACTTTGGGGGGGGGACCTGTTCTCCTGGCTTGAACCTGCTTCTCCTGACTTGGGGTAGGGTGGCTGAGCCGAAAGAGCAGGTACATACCCCCCTGAGCCAGAAGAAGAGGCCCCCCAACCTCCCGAGCCAGGAGAAGCATGGCCATCCACCCACCGAGGAAGAGGTGTTTAATGCCTCGAAGTGCTGCTGGGGCTTGTTCGGTTGGCGGTCTGGTCTATTTGCAACGCATCTCAAAGTCTGTATGGAACTGTTTTGCACTAATTGCATTGTGTACTTCTTCAGTAAGTAAAGGTTTTGTGACTGATACTCTGGAGTGCTTGTTGAAGTTGTCTGATGCAGGAGAAGCAAGACTCTTCCCTCCCCAAGCCTGGAGAAGCAGGGCCATCTCTTTAGCTGCTTCTTTAGGCAGGGGCGCTGTTTCTCCTGGCTAATTGGCTTTGAGGGGGGATGGCCTGCTTCTCCTGGCTGTGGGGAGTAAACCTGTAGCTTCTGTCTCAGGGTGGGGGGGGATTGGCAGATGGTCCTGATTCTTCTGGGTTTGGGAGTGGTGTCCCTGCATCTTCTGGCACAGGGCGGGGTGGAATGGCCCTGCTACTCCTCCTGGCTCTGCCACTAGGGTAAATCTATTATTTTATGAGTCCTGTAATGTCAAATAGGAGTCCCCAGTAGCTGAGCCAGTCAGTCACATCATCAAAGGGCTTGCCATGAGGACCTCTGCATTAGTAATTCCAGGCTGAGCACTGTGGGATCAAACCACCAGATAAATTATAAATAAGAACTGTAAACGTTATCTTTAAAAAAATCACTGAACATGAGATGTACCTAATCGGGACCTATAGGTCCTGTGGTTTTGAAGGAGAACTGCTGACAGTTCCCCTTTAATTTACACATATACCTGCCCTAAAACTGATCTGTATTTTTTTTGTTCTATCCACATTTTACTCTTCCAGGTCCACGGCTCCCTTTCACTGGTCCCCCCAGCTCTTTCACCCCAGAGTCCACCGGGACTTACCTGGATGGCACCGAGGTGCCCAGCTGGCCTGGTGTGGAGCCTGCAGAGGACCGGTGTCGTCCTGCTGGTTGACCAGTTTTCAGTTTCCTCCCCCGCTCCCTTGCTGGGACATGACATGTCAGCTTGCACACGTACAGGTGCACGCATGTTGCAGAGTCTCGGGGCACCCTCAATTCCATTGGTGTGTCTGACCCATTCTGCCCTCCGGCCTCCACCTGTGACCAGACATTTGGTGGAACTGCCAACCCACCCTCCCCAGGAGAGGAGAGCTGTTCTGTGGATGCTCAATACTCTCCCTCCCTGGATGACACCCAGCAACCCGCTCGCACCATGAACATGGGTCTCTGGCATAGCAGAAGGTATGGCAGTGATGCCTCAGCCCTCCATGCCGCTGGACAAGCATTGAGCTGTATTTTTAAAGTGAATTTTGTAATTTTGTTTTGTTCCCTATATTTCGGAAGGGAAAGGATTGTGTTTTGCCTCCATGGAGCTGAGCCCAGGATCTCTTCCACGTCCTTGTCCTGAGTGCCAAACCCGCTCTGGCATGTTTTGTGATGTAATTATATGAACAGGATGGGGGCATGCTCCATAGACAGTAATAGGGCTGTTTTTTATATTTTCGATGCACGTTCTGTACAAATCAAAGTCCTCCTGCCCCTGGCTCCCTCAACTAACAAGACCCTTGTTAGTTGAAAGGGGGGGCTTTGATTTTTTCAGAACAGACATCTGAAATATAAACAAAATATTGAAAAAACAGCCCCATTAGTGTTCGTGGAGCGTGACCCCAAGCTGTCCGGATACATTACATCACAAAATGTGCTAGTGTGGGGCCAGCGCTCAGGACAAGGATGTGGAAAAGGGATCAGCAGCTCAGATCTCTTATATTCCTAAATACAGGCACCAAAAAAAAATCTGTTTTATACACAGATTGAGTCTGAGGCAGGCATGTATCCTTTATGGTTTCTGAAGTGAGCGCAAGAAAAGGGTCTCTTTGAAAAATGTCATGCACAAAACGAACCCATAAACCAGCTACTTTCAGCATGTGGTAAACAGTAACATACAATGGGAAATATGTGTCATCTTCTGCAAAGCAAAAAACATAATGGAGCAAACCAAATCATCTTTTATTACAAAGTTAGTGTATGTTGCATACCCAAATGTTTTATAAAATAATAAAAGTTCTAAATTTATTTCTTTACTTATTTGTTTGTTTTAGACACACTACTCCTGGTACTCTACCGCCCATAACAACCTCTCGGCTCTTGCTGCCCCCTTCCCCAGTCTGGTCAGCTTGCTTGTCCCCATCACCAGTCTTCTGGCAATAGATCCTGAGCCCCCAGCCACTGACATTAGATAGAAAGAGTGCTGTAATGATGAGCGAGACACATAGGTCACGCCCCCCCCGCCTGACCACCGGTACATGAGTGCAATGAGAGACAGTCAGAGTCACAGAACAGTGGTAGCATCTGACTGGTAGTGTGAGTCATGCATGGTGATGCAGTTACATGTATAGTGCCTAGAGCAGACTGGGTTGTGACACTTCTGTTTGGCAGGGGTTACATTGGGCAGGAACTCTTAGAAACTCAGATCTACCTCCTCGGACAACTTTCTCCATTGAGTACTCTTGGAGAGTTCCACCTCCAACAAATGTAGGGATTAGAGTTCCACTTCCCAAGCATTTCCAGTTTAACCACTGCTTTTTGAGATACACCTCCTGAGCAGCCCCATCCCCTAGAGAGCTTGCCCACTAGACCACCAGGGCATAATTTTACACAGTGCCCCCAGCAATTCCTAGCCCACACAACCACAAATACTATCCTTATTTACACAAAAGGGTCACTAGCCATCACTGCCACCTGGGCTACTAAATAAATTCTGGTCACTCAGTCACCGACTTATAGGCAAGGGTTTTTTAGCTGAGTCTTCTTCCCCAAACCACACTCCCTTTACTCTGCTTTTGCTCAGCTTGCATATTTTTCTTTCTTAACTAACCTATTTTTTTCTTCTGTATCTGCAGGTCTGACAGGACATGGACTCTGACCCCATCAAGATAAGTACAATTTTATTTCTCTCCTGTTCTTTCCACCCTGTTTAACCCCACTAAGAACTGTGGAGCCTTTGTGATACCTTTGTCTCTTCTTTTACAGGTGTAGTGGATGACATCTCCCCAGGACAACCCTTGGCATCCTGTACTCGGATACGTACCTCTCTTTTACCTATAGTTTGCTGGGTTTACTGTAACGGACTGGCTGCACCCATTACAGACTTTCCTTTTATAAAATTACCTGCCCTTTTCAGTTGCACATGGGTCAGGTGACATTCCTTTTAAATGGCAAATGCATCTGTACTATTTAATTCTGTGCCTCGTGTGGGTCCTTTCCATCACCTTTTCCTCATGACGTGGTGGCAGTGGCAGAACAGTTTTGTTTAAATAAACTGTTTGCCCAGGATAGCTCAACTTCTCATTTTACTGTGAGAAGGGTGTTCTTTTCTCTTAACAATAGTTAGCATTGGCCAGTTAAGAGACTTCTTTAGGGCCACACAGAAAGTTGCACATAGGATTTCAACTTTAGCCTCTTTTTTAACTACCTGCCCATCTACAGTATAAGGTATATTGTTGCTATAAATTCTGAATAAATAAGAACCTTATATTGCTGGCAAGAAATGATGCTGCTCAACTTCATTTAAATAAGCCTGCACTGGGACCTGTAGTCCTGTCCCACCCAGTACAATACCAATACATGCACCAACGGCGAACTTCAGCATTGACAAAGGATTGTTATTTTATAGTTAAATTGATTTCAGTCTCGGGGAGCACATAGTCGGGCTGTTTGCTAAAGGTTCTTATTTAAATGACTTAACAAAATGTGGCAGCACAGCTCGGATTCAGATACAAGAAATGGCAATGGCAAGTCTAACGTAGAACACAGCGGTCACTCAAGTGGGGGAAGTTCCACCTCTGCTGCGGTGCCCACAATGGATAAGTAGACTGGCTCAGGTAAACCTACTAAATCGGGCACTCATGTGTCAGGCAATCGACTGGATCATGGAAATACATGTTGACTCACTTCCACACAGAGAGTCTGTTCTGTTTCTTAGAGGCATAGTTCGCATTAATTAATTAATGAATTTATTTATTTAGCTTTTGTTAACCGGGTAAGTGCACTAGCCATAAAATGACTATTTTCAGGCATGACCCAGGAGAGTACAACAAAAAGGGAACAGTGGAACAGCAGCAACATGGGTACAGTAATACAAATAGAGGAACAGTACAGCAGTGCTACAAAAATACAATGAGTAGAAACAAAAAATAACGGCAAGCATTATACAAATAATGGCAGTAAGATATATAATAAATGCAGAAACCATAGACACAACCTGTGGAGTGAAAGGGTAAATAAGACAGTAAGGTTATATAGAGAGAAAAGTGAGGAATGTTGAAACATAGCAAGAAAGACTGATAGAAGGAAGGTCAGGGGTAGTAACTGGCAAAACAACAGTGGATGGTCAGCAACAAGGTTCAAGAAGGAAGAGAGCTAGTAGTCAAGAAGTTATTTACAAAGAGAAGGAAAAATATGGGGAGGGGAAGAGGATCCAGTCTTGGAGCTGGAATAGAGCAGGGTTGACATTATTGGTAAGTCTCAGGAGCTTCAGGTTAGGTCAAAGCATGAACAAGCATCAGCTAAGGATAGATAATGACGATATTCACTTTTAAATCTAAAGTGAGACTGAGACAGCTGGAGGTTGAGAGGAAGAGCATTCCATAGTCTGGGAGCAGAGAATTGGAAGTCTCCTGTGCCTTTAGTCGTCCGACATCTCGGAACATAGAGCAAGGATTTGTCAGCTGATCGCAGGCCATGGGAGGATGGTTGAGGGACCAGCAACACCGCCAGTTGGGATGTTTTTTTTTCCCCAGATGATCGAGTCCATTAGTGATCCAAGGTAGTATTGTCTACTGGCAGAGGGTGAGAGCCAATTCAGATCCTTATGAAGAAGGCAGTGATGTTTGAGTCAAGGCGACGAAGAGGCAAATCGACATATATTGTTATGTCACATCCCATTTTAGTAGGGAAGTTTTATGGGCAGAGTAAGAATAGAGGCACCATAAGTAAGGGTTGCGAGCAGAATACCTCGGGCAACTGCTAATTTCACCGAGGGTGTAAGCATATAGCTTGTTTTGTAAGCTACTCCCAGTTTCGAGTTTACAGCTTTGCATGAGGACTGGATGTGAAGAATAAAATCCTGGGACATTTCCAGCAGGATCCCAAGGTACTTAAAGGAAGTAACATTTTCAAGTGGAATTCCTCCTGGGTGAAGAACCTCCAGCAAACTAGAACAGGCCTTAATCTTTGGTGTGGAACCTAGGAGCATGGCTTTCATTTTCTTTTCATTTAGTACAAGCTTACGGTCTAGTAGCCAGTCTAAGACCTTATTGAAGTCTGAGGTAAGTAATGTGTTTATGCAGGCAATACTAGAAGAACTAGTATAGATGATAAGGTAATCAGCGTAGAGAATAGATTAGCAGGATTCCAGGACCTCAGCTGCATTGTTGATAAAAATTGAGAACAGAAGGCGCCCAAGGATAGAGCCCTCAGGGACCCCAAGGTTGATAGTAGACGTGTTGGACAGGGAGGAGTTAAATTTGACAGCTTGCAACCTGTTTGACAGGTAGCTAAAGAACCAGTCCACAACTTGGGTAGAGAAATGGAATTTATGGAGAGTGGATAGAAGCAGGGGATGGTCTACAAGGTCAAAAGCCTTACTGAGGTAAATGAAGATGGCACCTGTGAGTTTTCCAGAATCCATGTTGGACAGAATATCAGTAGTTAGCTGAAGAAGAGCTGCGGTGGTGCTATAACCTTTTCTGAAACCATGCTGGGTGTCTGAGAGGAGATTGTACTGTGTAAGGTAGACAATGGTCTGTGATGCAACTATTTTCACTAGGATCCTGCTAAGGACAGAGAGAATTGCTGTAGGTCTGTAATTGGCCATGTCCTTTGGGTCACCTTTTTTAAAGACAGGCATTACTCTTGCAGATTTCCATAGGTCCAGCACAGTGCTATGGATAAGGAATAAAGTGTAGATTCTGGTAATCAGAGAGGCAATGAGTGGAGCAGCCAGCTTAAGAAGACGAGGTTCCAGTGAGTCAGAGCCAGAGCTGGTATTGGCAGATATTGATCTCAGTAATTTCAGAACTTCCACTCTTGATATAGCCTTGAAACAGAATGGTGGCACTGGAGGAGCATCATACGATAGGGCAGTATGGTTGTCTGATGGTAGCATGGTAGGTAGATTGGAGTGCAATTCACTAGGTTGTGAAGCCAAGGTATAGTATGACAGATCAGAGAAAAGATTGCTAAAACTGTTTGAGATGGTACTAGGGTCATTACAATGTGCCCCATTTATGATCATTTCATCGGGAGTGACCGACTGTGAGGTACCCAGAAATGTTTTGACATGGGCCCAGAAATTCCTCAGGTCGCAGGCTGAGCTTTGTAGAAGGCCCTTGCAGTAGTTGCTTTTAGCAGCTCTAACTGGTCTCTTACATCTGTTCCTTAGTTCACGATAGACAATAAGGTCTGACTGTAGCCCAGTTTCTTCGTAGCGAATCCAGAGCTTGTCTCTCCAGCGCAGATTAGCAAGGAGGTCTTCATGCAGCCACCTCATCTATTTTCCTCTGACCCCTCCTAGTAATCTTGGGGGCATGTTTACAGTGAATGGCAAGAAATTAATTTATGAATATCTGTAGAGCAACCTCCACATCCTTTGTTTGATAGATACCTGCCCTGTCGATATTGGAGACATCATAAAGAAATGCATCCCAGTCAATATGAACTAGATCTGTAAACGTGATTAGCCTTGATGGAGGAAATGGAGGCGCAACCATAGATAGGATACAAAAAGTGGGTGAGTGGTCTGTTAGTGCATCCGTAAGGATTCCTGCTTTCGACACATGTTCCATATGGTTAACCATCACCCAGTCTAGGAGTGTACCTGTTTGATGGGATGACGTGGCTCTAGTTGCTTCAGAGATCAACTGGTGAAAATTATAACTAAGCGTGAGTGATTGCAAGAAGATTTGACTTTATAATTGTCCTAGTGTATGGAACAATTGAGAAACTGCCTAAATTAATCAGTTAATCTAAATGTTTATAATATTCTTGGAGCATGATCTAAGAGGGAAAGAAAACTGGTGTCTATGATTAGCTAACAGTCAGTTTATGCTGAACTGATTTAGTTTTCATGCATGCATGAATCTTGCTGACGCTATATAAAGTGTCTCAGATAATCCTCTGATGCCACCTAGTGGTATCTTTATGTAAGCATTCGGTTTCATGTTTTTTCCTTTATATTTAGGTATTTCCAGTGTGATGAATATGTTATTTTTGGCTTGCCTTTTCCAATGTGACCGAATCCACAAAAGTATAGTCTCAACCAATCACATCGGGAACTGATTCTGAATCTCTGTTAAGATTAAAATCCCTGAGTGTCTTCAGGTATTTGGGGTGAGTTTGATTTACTGTCAGTTCAACTACTGCATGGGTTGCGTCCATTACGGGGGGTGGAGTCCTGGTGTAGAAACATAGAATTTGATGGCAGATAAGGACCGCTTGGCCCACCCAGTCTGCCCATTTCCCTACCTAATGGATAAGCTGCAGATCCTAGTTAATCAGCAGCCTACTTCCTCCTACCCCCACCCCCCTAGTGTCTCTCCTCTGGCCTTTATCTAAATTGGTAATTTTTTTTTGTGTAGCCTTCTCAACTATTTTTGATAACCTTACAAACGCAGTTTACACGATTAACCATTTAAATTTAAGACATATATTTGTCTACCGAATATAGCCCCAACTGGTCAATGACAGCTATAGTGTGTGTGTGTTAGTTAATGCTCTTTGGGAATGTTTGGTTTCAGCCCTCTAGCTAAAATGGCCCTGAGTGGCTCCCCCTTCCACTTTCCCTGGGGAAGGCTGGGAGCAGTCTTCTACGAGACATTATTCTGGAGTGGCTGTTACGAACTCTGGCAAACAGTCTTTATGAATATTATCTTTGGGTATGCTGGAGCCAGATGGGACAGGCTGAATACGCACGCTGTGACTACCTGAGGGGCTAATGTGGACACTATTTATATGTTTTCTTTCTCTTACTCTTCTGCTGTAAGCTGGGGGTTAGGAAGGGGTATTCTGCAGGACATTGTTCTTGAAATGTTTTGTGTTTTTCTCTTTTTTATTTCTTTTATTCTTCCCTGCTTTATGCCCTACTATTGCTAAATGTATTTGATGAAGGGGATAAATTGTGTAAATACTACCTTTCACTCTGATTTGATTATTATTTAATGGCTTTTCTATAGACATAACTTACAATATTTATTGGCCGGTGGGAGAGGGATACTATGACCTTTCATCCCCCTTTTTTGGATTTCTCTATGCCTGGATGTTGGAACAGTGAGACCGCACTTCCCCAATGTACAGGGACCTCAGTATTCTGCGTCAGTAAGATAATTAAATGTGATAGATTTTGCAATTACCATTTATAGCCAGATTGATGGCTCTGTTTAATCACGTGGATATGCTCTCGTTGTTTTAAGTAGGGCTTAGTAAACTGAATAAGCCAGAGTAATTTACAACTAAAATATCAATCACACTTTATGGCATCTGGAGTTACTATTTTTCTCTTGCTGGTGATTTACGACTGTGTTCAGGAAAACTCAGCAGGCACCTTGGAGTTATTGCAGTTCGGTTTTATGTCTCTTTATGTTCGCTTGCACGCATGTGCAAGAAACACAGTGCCACCATACGAGTTTTCGTAGGTGTGCCTCCCCACTTCCAATGCCCAGCTCCCTTTTGCAGGTGCGGCCACACCGTGCAAATGAACATCCGAGCTGTCTATGACAACCATTCAGATGCAGTGGCATACAGTTGAAAGCGAAAAACCGCTGCAATCAGCAGTTGAAACACGTAGGCAATTTGCATACTGCTGTCGGCAGGTAATTTACATACTGCCATCGGCAGTATGCAAAGTGCCTACACTCAGTACTGCATCCTGAACACAGCTGTCATAGATAGCTCCCTTGTTTTCAAGTTCCTCCCTTCCCAAACACTCAAGTAGCATGCTGGGAGCCCACCCCAGCATGTTCATGCGCTCCACTCCGCCACACACTGTATGGCTGACGGGGGTGTCCAATCCCCCATTGGCTCCATGGCTCCCCCCAAGACTTCTAGGTGCCATGCTGGGAGCCCCCTCCAGTGTGGCAAAAGTCAGAATGGCGACAGGGGTGCCCAATCCGCCGTCAGCTCCACTGAACCCCTCCCCAAAAGAAACAAAACAGATTTCTAGTTGCCACACTGGGGCAAACATCTGTATGGCCGATGGGGGTGCCCAATCCCCCGTCAGCTCCACTGATCCCCCCAAAAAAGACCTTTCAGCTGCCACGCTGGGAGCCCACCCCAGCGTGGCACAAGTCCCGCGTTGTCTTTCTAAAAAGAAAAAAAAACCTCCTGAAAACAAAAAATGGTCCCTCATTGATTGTCTTTCCCCCTTCCCCAACTCGCACCCACCCTCTGCGCATCCACCTCCCCACACCTCCGCCTCACCCATACTTACCTCTGGAGTCTGGTACGATGATCTTCGGTGGACTGGGAACATGTCTGCTTTCTTCTAAGCCAACCATGAACTGAAGAAATGCCGGTAAGCTGTATAATGGCATACATTTTTTTTTTCCAACTTTGGTGCATATCGCGGCCATTTGGGGGAATTTTTTCACCAAATTTTCAACATGGGGTTCTTGGGCCCCACCTCATGAACTCAGTCACTGTTATTTTGTTATTCAGTCCCGAAAGGTGATTTCACAGTCACCGCCGCGGAACGACCTTTTAGGACAGTGTAGCAAAATGACGGTGACTTCGAGTTCATGAGGTAGACCCCTAAGAACCCATGTTAATTGTTGAAAAATTCTCTAAAGACTGTTTACAAGCATGCATTGCACAGTTCCTATGCACGCTTGTAACTTCACAAATCTTTAATATTTTCCTCCAGATTTTCAACATTGCCATTTTACCATACCTTCTTATGAGCAATACAGCTGTAATTTTTTTATATCTTGCTAAAAATGTGTTTTCTCACATGTAGCGCTAAATGGCACAGTCAGTGTGTGAAATCAATGTACAGGACAATTAAGAAAAATCACAGTGACACTGTTCATGAGCAGAGGTCTTAAAAGCTATGTTGAAAATTTGGTGACAGAAGTCCATAAAATGACTGTGTTATGAGCGTGCATTGCACAGTTTCCACGCTTGTAAGTTCACAAATTTGTACTATTTTCGGTCAGATTTTCAACTTTGGCATTTTTCCACACCTCCTTATGAACAGTACAACTGTCATTTTCACAGCCTGGCTGAAATGTGTTTTCACATTTCCGGCGCAGAAATGTGTGGTCGCTGTGGGAAATCAGTGTTCGGGACAGATTAAGACAATTACAGTGACACTGTTCATGAGCGGAGGTCCCAAAATGCCTGCGTTGACAATCTGTTGTAAAATATCCCCAAACTAATTACATTATGGGTGTGCGTTGTGCAGTTTCTATCCATGCTCGTTACTTCAGTTTTTTTATATTTTCACTCCAGATTTTCAACACTGCCATTTTTACACCTCCCCATGAACAGTACAGCTGTCATTTTTCACATCCTGTTCAAAATGTGTTTTTGCACCTGTGGTGCCAAATGGCATAGTCACTGTGCAAAATCAGCTCTCGGCTAACAAACTGATATTGCCACTGTTCATGAGGTGGGGGTCACAAAAAACCCATGTTGAAAATTTGGAGTGAAAATATCAACGAACGCCTGGCGTTAGGGTTTCTGACCGTAATGCCCCATCCTGTAGAGACTGACAGGCATTAGGGGTGTGACTTGGGATTGCCACCTCTAATGCTCATACCATTCCAACCCCACCCACACCCTGCAGCCAGTGACAGGCATCAAGGTGTGCCTTGGACTCTTTGGCCCCAAAAGTTCACCCCATTCTCCTATACTGCACCCATCTCACTGTATTTCCTTATGGAATGGGGTGAGCATAAGGCCCAAAGATCCCAAGGCACACCGTGACACTTGTCAGAGTCTGCACGGTAGGGTGTGGTGAAATGGCGTGGCCATTATGCCTGATGACCCAAAGGCACATCCCAATGCCTGTCAGTCTCTGCAGGGTGGTGGTGGGATTGGCTTCAGTTCAATACTTCGCTGCCATTCCTATTATGCATCTCTCTAACTCCTACACTATGCCAATGCAAGCAAGCAAACATTTGGCATTGACAAATGCTTGTTTTCTCTAGATAGCTCCAGTGCACCTGTATTTAGCCTTAGGGCTATTTTTTCTTTTGTGTTAACTGTTTGCACTTGATGCATAAGTGTAGATTGTATTGAAAGCATATGCTTTACATTTATCTTAGTAACCTATATAATACTTTTTGTAATACTTGAGTTTTAGTTAAGTAACCCCCTTCCCCTAAGTTCTTAAGTTTCTTCCCTAGTTAAGGGTGTTTAAATGTTATTCTCACCTAAAGTCTTAGCTGCCATTTTTTTACCTTTCTCTGTGTTTACCTTTGTTCAATTTGTGAGAAATGTCTAATTTTAATATAAGCACTTGGAATGTGAAAGGCTTGGGTTCCCTAATAAAAAGGAAGAAAATCCTCACTTATTTAAATAAAAACAAACTTGATATTGCCCTTTTGCAAGAAACACAATTAGAAGAAGAGGAGGCTAAAAAATTGAACCATGCATGTGTTAACCAAGTAGAATTTTCCTTTTATAACTCTTAAAAAGGGTACAGCAATCGTGTTTTTACCATAAGCGCGTCCAACAGCGCTAACACCCTCCCCAGC
This sequence comes from Neoceratodus forsteri, assembly GCA_016271365.2. NCBI lineage: Eukaryota > Metazoa > Chordata > Ceratodontiformes > Ceratodontidae > Neoceratodus > Neoceratodus forsteri. Next base: position 20,155,324 of record CM028129.1, on the reverse strand, counting down.
GACTGCCACCATGCCAACTGTGCCAGTGCATTCAATCAGGGGCTGCACCCCAACCCCCATGTGTGGGCTCTGCCCTACCCTTCTGGTCTCTAGGATTCCAACTCTGAGTTGAGTTGGACCCGGTGGGGATACCCAGCGAGGCAGTCTCGGTCTGCGCAGACCATCACAGTAGCGTGCAGGTTTTGCCTGATTCCTGTTGCTGTGATGGTCTTCCATGATGTCAGTGTCGCTGCAGTGATGGTATACCACAATTCTATTTAGGAAAGGGATAAACTTTGTAAAGAGATCACATTATACTGATCCAGAGGGTAGATTTCAGATTCGGGAGGGAACAATAGATGGTAGGGACATTACATTTTGTAAAGTGTATGCTCTCAACTCTGATCAAGCTACTTTCTTTAAAGATCTGAACTAAAGACTCAGTACCTGCAATATTCAAAACTTAATTTTAGGAGGTGATTTCAATGATGTATGGAACAATTTGATTGATAGGAGTTCTACCACATGTTCTTTGAGGGTCTCTCTGGCTCAGCATACTATTCCTAGACAGACAGACAGACAGACAGACAGACAGACAGACAATTCTACGCGGTATTAAACCTGTACTGTTATGATGGGTTACATTTAAGCAGAAGGGGAAGTAGGTTGCTAGAAGAACACTTCAAATCAATTATAGACAAAACTTTAAGCTAATGGACACATCTGGGTTAAACTCATGTTTGGTAACAATAATTTGACTGTGGGATTGGTATATCACCCACCAAATTTAACAAATGAACAAAACCTCAACTTACTACAGTTATTAGAAACTAGAGATATTACAGGTGATTATCTCCTTATGGGAAACTTTAATCTCCCTAATATAGATTTGGTAACATTAAACAGTAAAAAAGCATTAGAAAATAAATTCATTGATCTAGTCATTCAATTAAATTTGGAGCAATTGGTCCAATTTCCAAGTAGGGGAAATAATACACTTGATTTGATTATAGCAAGCTGTGATGAGAAATGTTATAAAATAAAGTTACTTCCACCACTTGGGGATTCAGATCACAATATGGTGACTGTTCAATACAAAAATATAATACAACGTGCAAAGGGAAATTCATTGGTAAGAGATGTTCATAAAGCATATTATCAGAAAATGAGGAGTCACTTAATAAAGTGGAATTGGAAAAATGATCTAGCTGGTGTTGATCTCAAATATACTTTGTATTTAATCAAACAACAGCTTGAGTATTGTATAGACCAATATAATAATAATAATAATAAATTTATTTTTAAGGCACCTTATCTATTGCCAAGGCGCCTAACAGTATAAAACAAGAAGAACAAAATTATACAGACATCAATTCAATTCAGTTAAAATCACATAACAGCAAATCAGTAATGCATTTTCAATTAACTAAAAAGGTTTGTTGCCACAGAAAGGTTTTTAAGCCCTGCTTAAATCCCTCCATAGTTGCGCACTCCCGTAACTGATGGGGTAGAGAATTCCAAAGGGTGGGGGCTGCATAAGCAAAAGCTCTTGTACCAGATGATTTCAAATTCACCCTTGGAATCTCTAACAACCCCTCATCGGCCAAGTGGAGTGATTGACCAGGGCAGTAGGGGACCAGGAGCTCTTTCAGATAGTCTGGGCCCTGTCCATGTAGGGCTTTGAAAGTCAGTAAACTGACTTTAAAGGTGATCCGCCACTGTACCGGCAGCCAGTGCAGTTTGTGCAGCACTGGAGTAATATGACAGGATCAAGCAGATCCTGTCAAAAGCCAGGCTGCTGCATTCTGCACCATGCTGCAAGCAATGGAGTTGAACCCCAGAAAGCCCTAGATACAGGGAGTTGCAGTAATCCAAGCGCGAGGGCACAAAGGCGTGGATCAAGGTAGGAAGGTCGTCAGACGGAACCAGATGCCTAATCCTGGTGACATTCCTAGGATGATAAAAGGATGTTTTGATGACAGCCGACACCTGAGAGTGTAGGGTCAGTCCATCATCAAAACTACCCCCAAGTTACACACCAGTTCAGAGGTCAGGAGTGAGATGCCGACAAGTAAAATTCCAGAGGGTGCACTAACACCTGGCCCCCCATCTGACAACCCGGGTCCACAACCAATACCTCAGTTTTTTTCCCCGAGTTCAACTTCAGCCAACTGGAATCCATCTAGTCCTGGATTTCTTTCAGACAGTTATTAAAGACTGAGAGAGCTTCATCCTGGTTGGGTGCAAAAGAAAGGTAGAGCTGGGTATCATATGCAAAGCAGTGAAACCTCAGCCCATACCTTCTTACAATGTCTCCGAGGGGTAGCATATACACTGCGAACAACATGGGTGATAGCACTGAGCCCTGAGGTACCCCACAAGACAGAGGAATTGAAATATGTCCCTAAAAGGCCTAAATATAATAGAAATAGACAGATCCCCCAGTGGAATAATAAAATGCAAAGATTGATTCACAAAAAGAAAAAACTATTTCAAAAATACAAAAAAATTAAAGCTCCAGTGACTTTAGATAAGCTAAAAGCCTGTAATAAGAAAATAAAGGGCATAATAAAAAGGTAAAAAAAAAATCTGGAACTAAAATTAGTTACGAAAGTCAAAGACAACAAAAACAATTCTACAATTATATAGGCACTCTAAAGGGTAAATAGCATACTACTGGGCTCCTCATGACTGATAAATGTGTAATAACCAGTGAAGAAGAAAGAGCAGAAACATTAAATAAATACTTTCTCTGTGTTTACGAACCAAATGTTCCTCACATTAATCCAATTGACCTTACTACAGACTGTCAAATAAAATTTAGTAGTACCAAACTTAGAAGTATTATTCGCTCTCTTAAAACTAATAGTTCACCTGGACCAGATGGCATATATTCAAGGCTACCTGAAGAACTGTCCACTGAGATCACTGGACCTCTCACCTTACTTTATAATAAATCCATTCAGGAAGGTAAAACCATTAAAGACTGGTGGGTAGCAACTATAACTACCACTCATAAGTGTGGAAAAAAAGATGTACCAAAGAACTACAGACCAATCAGCTCAACTTCCGTGGTCGGAAAAATCAAGGAAAGACTTTCACAAAAGCAGGTAAATGAACATATACAAAAACAAGGTCTAATAGATTATAGCCAACATGGTTTTGTTCCCGGTAGATCATGCCTTATGAATCAAATAAATTTCTTTGAACCTATAAGTCAGGCACTGGATAAAGGCATACCAAGTGATGTAATACACCTAGATTTTGCAAAAGCTTTCAATAAGGTATCACATTACACATTAATTAAAGAATTACAGAGGATAGGTTTGTTCCCCAATATTATAAGCTGTATCAGTTCATGGCTAAGCAACAGATACCAACAGGTTGCAATCAAAGGAAACTACTCCAAATGGGGTAATGTAACCAGTGGGGTCCCCCAGGGTTCAGTTTTGGATCCCACTCTTTTTAATATACTAGTAGCAACAATGTCAGTCTCAGATAAGGTATGGCTATCAAAATACGATGATGATTGTAAGATTGGGGGACTTATAACATCCATAAATGACAGACAAATCATCCAAAATCAACTAGATAATTTCACGGTCTGGGGGGAGGCAATGCACATGCAATTTAATTCAGACAAATGCAAAGTTATGCACCTCAGAAAAAACAATCCAACTTTTCAATGTATATGAGGAGACACCTTATTGCAAGCAGTTACTGAAGAAAAAGACCTTTGTACACTTATATGCAATGATCTCAATTTTGAGAAAAACACCATTACAAAGGTTAAAAAGTGTCATAGGAGTATAGGCTCAATACTAGCAAACATAAAAAGTAGAGAACAGGATGTTTTATTGCCATTATTCCCCAGCTTGGTCCGTCCACATCCCGAATATTGCTCCCAGTTCAATAAACCACATACCAGTAGAGGCAGTAAACTTACTTAAGCAGTTCAGAGAAAATACACTAAAAAAAAACCCATCTGGAAACAGTTGATTACAGTCAGAGACTTAGGAGCCTAAAATTGTATTTAGCCAGTTATAGACAACTCCGGGAAGACCTATGCCTCACATATAAGGCAATAAAAGATGATTACCTAGGGTCTACTATAGGGCTTACACTGTGCAATGGCAGAGCAAACACTAGAAACAACAGATATAAAATCATAGGGGATTCCATTTGAACGTCTAGAAGAAGTAACTATTACATACAATGGATTGTGGGGGTATGGAATAGTCTACCAGCGCATGTAGTATCAAGCTTATATTTAGATACCTTTAAGGTTAGACTGGATTTGCATATGAGAGAAAAAAAATATGAATACCACCCTTGATAGGGTGACGATTCTTAAAAGGGCACCTAGCCCATTGAACTTGTAAGTAATCTATGAACCTATGTCAAAGAGTTGGATTTAGTGGATGTTTGGCATCGTCGTAATCCCACTGTCAGAGATTACTCATATTACTCTGCAAGACATGCAACCTTTAGTAGGCTGGATATAATTTTTATCTCCAAACAACTTTCTCCAAGTCTAATAGCAGCAAACATTAAAGAAATAGCCCTGTCAGATCACGCACTGGTCCAGGTATACATACGAACATACGAAATTTGCCAGCAGATAAAGGCCTAGAGGTCTCTCAAGTCTGCTCGAATGTGCAGCTAGCACCCCTTATTCTGCAGCTACCTCTCCCTTCCACCCTTCCCCTTCATTAACCCTCCCCCTTGTCCTGTCCCATCCTCGTTTGAAGCAGTCCACTGTTCTACTGCATACCACTTCAGCAGGTAATGCATTCCACCCAGCCACCACCCTCTCTGTAAAAAAGTGTCTCCTCATCTCCCTCCTGAACCTAACCTCGCTCCAGTCTCATATCATGGCCCCTGGTGGCCCTCCCTCCCTTACTTTGAACAGCCCCTCTGTACCGTCTTGTTTATTACTTTCATGTATTTAAAGGTTTCCAATCATGTCACCCCCTGTCTCTCCTCTCCTCCAGTGAGTACATATGTTCAACTCCTTCAACCTCCTCTCTCGTATGAGATAAGTCCCCCAGCCCCTTGATCATCTTTTGTCGCCTGCGCGCCCCTCCAGTAACTTAATGTCCTCTTCAGATACGGACGCCCAGTGCCTGCACGCAGTACTCCAGGTGTGTCTAACTAATGACCTATACAGTGGCAGAATCACCTTCTCCCTCCTCGAGGATATACCCTGTAATACAAACCCAGCATTTTGTTTCATCCTTGCAGCCGCCTTCCCACATTGTGCCGAGTTGTTCATTGACCCTGTAATGAGCACACCCAGATCCTTCTCCTCCTCTCTGGGCTGCTGCACTCCCTAGCTGGTAACTCCTATTTGGGTTCTTCATCTCAAAATGCAGCACCTTGCACTTTTTGGCATTAAAGCCCAGTTGCCAGGTGTCTGACCAGGTTTCAAGCTTTGCCAGATCATCCTGCAACCCCTGCCATCCCCCTAGGTCATCCATCACCATGCCTACCTTGGTATCATCAGCAAACAGACTGATCTTGCTCTTGATGTCCCATGATATGTCTGCAAGGAATATCCCAAACAACACTGGTCCCAACACTGAGCCCTGTGGAACATCGCTCGTCACTGCCCTTGGGTGTGAGAGCTCTCCACCCACCACCACCCTCTGTTGCCTTCCCTGCAGCCAGTTTCCAACCCATCTCACCAGCTTTGCACCCGCCCTGTGCCTCCTAACTTCCTTCCCAGCCTTCCATGTTGCACTGAGTCGAATGCCTCACTGAAGTCCGATACAGGACATCCACTGCATGGCCCCTCTCCAGTTGCCTAGTTACCCAGTCATGAGAACTCGACCAGGTTGGTTTGGCAGGATCTGCCACGTATGAAGCCATGCTGTCTGCTGTCCTGTAGTCCTTTGGCCTCTAGGAGGGCCACCAGCCTCTCCTTCAGGATAGTCTCCATTAGCTTACCCATGATGGATGTGAGGCTCACTGGTCTGTAGTTTCCCGGTTCATCCTTGGGGCCACTCTTGTGGAGGGGCACCACATGAGCCATCCTCCAGTCCTGAGGTACACACCCCGAATGTAGTGAGGCATTAAATAGATCTGCCAAAGGTCCTGCAAGGACCTCTGCCAGCTCCTTCAGTACCCTGGGGTGGATGCCATCTGGGCCTGGTGCCTTGTCCACCCTCAGTGCCTTCAAACCCTCTCGAACTCTGCTCTCCATGATTTCCCCATCTGTCACCACTTCCCTCACTGCTTCTGCCATTTCTCCCACCTTGGGTGTCACCCCCCTCTTCTCTTTAGTAAATACTGATCAAGAGTACTCATTTACTGCTCCGCCTTTATTGCACCCTGCTTCTCCACCCAACCCCTCCTTCCTAATCCTTACTATGTGGTCCTTACAGCTCCTTTTCTCCCTGATGTACTTAAAGAAGTCCTTCCTTCAATGCCTTGTGCCAGCCTTGAGTTCCATAGGATGCTTTGGCCCCTCACTGCCCTGTCACCTCCTTCGATCTCTGTCAAGTACTCCTCCCTGTCCTCCCCCTCCCTGTTTTCTTTTGTACTTCCTAAAGGCAGCTCTTTTCCTCCTTACCTTTTCCATGACCTCCTTGCTCAACCAGATCAGTTTCTTAGCCCTAGCCTTCTTGCTCTGGGCTTTGCAGCAGGTTTTGTTGCTCCACTATCCCCAGCTTTATGAGCTCCCACCCTGGTTAGTGTCCATACTAGATTGAATTCTGGCCAGGTACCCTTTACCACTTCTCCCCATCCTCCCAAAGTCGGCCTCCCTGAAGTCCAGCACTATTGTGCCAGATTCCACTCCTTCCTTGCCCATATCCTATGTGAGCCATACTGAGCAGTGGTCACTCCCTGACAGCGGTTCCTCCACTGTAAGTTCTCTCTACAAAGTCCCATTTAGCCAGCACAAGGTCAAGGGTATTCCCTAACCTGGTTGGTTCACTGACCATTTGCAGCAGGAAGCTGTCCTGGAAGGCATCCAGCAGTACCTGCTCCTTCTGTTCCTGGTTGTTGGGGTGCTCCAGTCCACTCCTGGCATGTTGGAGTCCCTCACAATCACCACACTACCCTTCTCGCAGGTCCTCCTGATCTGTCCTGCTAGTTCCTGTCTAACTCCTCCATCTGAGATGGTGGCCTGTGTTACACTCCCATTCTAAGAATCCTATTCTGGAATCCTGGATTTGCATCCAAAGTGACTCAGACACTCCTCCCTCCCCCTTCCTCCTTACACACGCCAGTCTTTCCTTCACATATAGTGCCACACCCGCCTCCTTTCCCAATCACCCTGTCCCTACAAAATAACCTGTACCCTAGTACAGACAGGTCCCAGTCATTGTGTTGGGTGGCCCATGTTTCCATGATGGCTGCAATGTCCACCTCTCCCTCTGCCATGAGACCTGTAACTCAGCAGTTTTCCCCAAGGCTCCTAGCATTAAGGACAGCACACTCACCTTTCCCCCTCCCATCCTGTCCTCGTTTCCTAGCATCACCAACAGTACTTGCCATTTGTCCTTTGTCACTGTTATGGGGGTAAGCTCATGGTTTCCCAACCTGTGGTCTTGCATATCTTTTCCCCAACTGCCACCCCCACTCCTAGTTTAAATTCCCAACTTCCTCTATGTACTCTATGTATACATTCAACCTGGTGGCTTTAAAAATGAATGCTTCTGGTGGAGGCTGAATGTATCTCTTTTGCAGGATCCAAATTTCATTGCTTGGGTTAATAAGGAGGTGGGGGAATGTTTTGAATTAAATAAAAATGGAGAAGTGTCTGATAATTGCACATGGGATGCATTTAAGGCCCTCATGAGGGGAAAGATCATTAGTTTCTCATCAACTAAGAAAAAAGAAAAGGATAAGGAATTGTTAGAAAAGGAGTCAGAATTGCTTAAATTAGAATATGAATATAAGCACAATGGGGAGAGAAGAAGAACATCCTGAATCTCATGACTAATCTTAGGTATAAAAAAAATTATATTCAGCCAAAGCGGAATATTCGATTTATATGACTAAAGCAATCATACTGGGAGGCAAGGGAAAAAGCAGCAAGCTTTTAGCTCATAGACTCAAAAAGAAAGCTGGCCTGAACCTGATTGCTGGTATATCTAATAGGGCAGATGTTATGGAAGTCTCAAACAAAAAGATAAATCTAGAATTTAAACATTTTTTCAGGGTATTGTATGCAAACCCAAAGACTCAAACTTCAGCAGAGTCACAAACTTTCTTAGGCTCAGTAATTTTTCCTTCTCCCATGGATAGTGACAGAGATAGTTTGAACTCGACTATTTCCAGGTCTGAATTTGATATTGTGATTAAAAATCTGCTACTATTTAAAAACTGGCAAAAAATGATAATGAAATTGATGTGGGCAAGTAAAAAAAACAAGAATTAAAAATCTGCCACTTCAAACAAACAAAAAGTATGGGGGTAGAGCAGTCCCAGATTTAGAAGATTATTACTTAGCAACACAACTAAATTACACCCTCCTGTGGGAAATCCCACAATATCAAGCTATTTAGAAAACTATTGAGGTAGAAAACAATGAGAGAACCCCCTTGGAGGCCAGAGTGTTTACATCGAAACCAATGTTAAGAGATAGTGGGGTCTTGTTGTACTCAGTGAGAAATACACTGAGGGCAGTTAAATGATTATGGAAAAAGCATAAACTGGAAGGAGAGGTCTGGCCCTTGAAACATTTTGCATGGGAAGAGGACTTTGCACCGGTCCACATTGACCTCACCTTCTGGAGATGGAGCAGATCAGGTTTTAACACATCAGACCAAATGTTAAATATGAACCTGGTAAGGAACTTTGAAGACATAAAGGTACAATTTCAAATAAGAAACACTGATCATTATAGATACTTACAGCTGAGGGATTATGTACAAAATTTACAAAAACAGTATGGGCCACAAGTTGAACAGTCTGAGCTGAGGGTCATTATGAGGGAAATTTACACTTTCAATGGTAGTAAGGGACAAATTGCCTTATGGAGCCCTACACATAGGGGCAGAGACACTCTGACCTCTTAAACAGAGATGGGAAAGAGACCTGGGTGAGCAAATTACCCCACAGGAGTGGGAGAATACTTTTAAGCAGGCACACAAAACCACCTATTCCCAGAGATGGAAGGAATTTGAATGGAAAATTAGAACTCAATTCTTTATCACCCCAGTAGTAAAACACAAATGGGATGGGGGGGGGGCATACGGCAGCCTGCTGGAGAGAATGTGGAGAGGAGCAAGCAGGAAATTCACATATCTTAGGACAATGTCCAAGGCTGACACAATTTTGATCAGGAATTAGGGAAACATTAGTAGATATTTTCTCCCCCACAGAAGAATTGAACACAAAACACTTAATATTGGGACTGCCCCCAAGAGGGGTCAGAAGTAAGAAACAGGTGTACCTGTGTAATGTTCTGGTGAGTGCTGCCCATAAAGCTGTTACAAGGAGATGGCTGTCACCAGATCCACCTACACTAAAGCAGTAGTATGGGGTGATTAAGGAGATTCAAGAAATGGAGCAATTAACACACAAAACTAATTCTAGGACCCCCTCAATACGTGAACAGATGGATCATTAGAAGGGAGGGGGAGGACGGGGATTAGGAACAGGAGGAGAGGGAGGAACCAAGAGAGGGATGAATAGTGGAGTCAGAAAGTACTGAAGACCACGGGCAGAGAAGAAGAGTCTGAATGGAATCCCATTTTAAAGGTCACTTATAAACTTACAATGAATATTCAGGATCCTTTACTTCTGACAGTCAAAGCTAAATCAAAATGGAAGGGAGAGATCTGAGAAAGTATGTCAGAGCTTGCTTGACTGGGCCTCTATATGGGAAAATGCTTATTTAAGCATTAAGGTGCAGGGTAGGACAGTTCAGTACATTCATTAAAAATTCCACCAGCAGCTTAATCAGGTTCAAGGTCAGTTGGCATTCATCCCTATCTCCCTCCCCCCCGGGTTGTGCTTGAAAACAAGCAGAATTTGTCTAGTGCACGTACCTGGTCAACAAAAACGAACTAAATAAAAGTACAAGATTTTACCTTGTTATTACTATTCCCCTGAAAGGTTGGTGTCCAAAGGTCTTTGACTAGATGGGAACTGCTGGAGATGTCAGGAAGAAAATGCAGGCCTACTTCACATGCTTTGGTTCTGTCCCTGTATCAGTGAAATCTGGAAAAAGGTCCATAAAGTTTGTGAAGCAACCCTACAACTGGAAATTCCATTTACACCTAAATATTTCATTTTGGGGATAAAAGCAAAATATGCCTGATTATCTAAATATCAGAATTGAGTGGTGTGGTCTGCCACTTTAATGCTAAAACAAATCTTGCTCTCTCTCACTAGACATCTTCCTCTTCACCTGATTATAAGGAATGGGCCAATGAGCTGAGTGAGGTGATTAACGATGAGAGACTGGCACTCCATGCTTTGGGTAAAAGTGAATTGTTTGGTAAAATTTGGCTTCCATTTCTTCATTATTTAAAAACCTAATGAGTTCTCCTCAATCGGGGATAATTTCTATTAGTAGCATAGGGAACTCGTTAATCTCAGCCTAGTAGCTTCCAATTTTCCTTCTGATTCATTTATGATAGTGCCTAATGAATTGATCTTAATACATGACAGTATAGTTAGATTTGATTTCAATGTTTGCCTATATATTTATTAATATGCTTTGATATAGTTGGATGAAATGTATTAGATAATATTTTATGGCTTGTTTATGCTGAAAGTGATTTGTTGAATATGTATTGCCTATATTTGAAAACTTAATACAATTTTTAAAGCAAAAAAAAAAAAATGACCAGCAGCTTATCCTGTGTTTCCTATCACTAGGGTTGCCTTCTGTGGGATGTTGGGGATCTGGCATGTCTTCTTGGACTACGTGGAGAGGCTGAAGGGCATGTCTCTGCTCATCAGGGCACAGAGTGATGGTAAGTGAATCTCTTGTTTATTTGTTTTTTTCCTCTTCTGTTCACATAGATAACTCAAAAGCTATGCATGTGAGAGCAGTTCCTTGTGCTTCAAGAGCATTTAGATAAATGCACTAAAAAACAAACAGAAGCTAAGAAGGGCATGCAACACTTCACAGATCAGTGAAGCATGAATATATCATAACCATGTGGCAATAGCCATTTGCCTGTTATTATTTGTAATATAGTTTTGTTATAAATATATGTTTTTTTTTTAATTTCTGCTTGTGACACATGGCAGTCAGCACAAGGCATCAAGGGACATTGGATTTGTTTTAAAGGAAAAAAGGTACTGCTGTCTTGCTGATCTAAAGGTCACAGCTGGCTTGTAGAAAATCTAACACTTGTCTGCTAAACTTCCTGAGACTGTTATAAAAGCCAGGTTATAAAAATTCACTACTTTGAACCTAGGCAACCGGTCATAAAATATTACATTTTAAGGCATACCAAGAAAGAAGCCATTTCTGATAGACCTCTCTGAAATTCAGCCTAATATGAGAAGAGATTCTAGGATGTTTCTCTGAAAGATCAAAGGGATATTGTAACCTGCCATAAAACCATACTCTGATGAAGACAACCTGTTTTGTTATAATTAAAAAATATTGCTGTATTTGCAAATTCCAATCAAGTAGTAATCTGATCTGTTTTGCCAATGGAGTTGCATGTTACAAATTAAGTATGTAGATTTGAGTGTGACCTCATGCTAGCAGCCCAGAGCTGTGGCATCACAGGATGGGAGAGACATTCTGACCTCTATGATATTGTCATGCTGGTTGACAGGACTGATACTGTTGTTCATGACTTCTAAGGGACAGTTTGTTCCTGGACTCGAAAGACCACTTCTGCCAAGACTGGTAATTCAAGTGTGAACCCCTTGCCAACTGAACAGTAAGGTAGAATTTGCTAATCAGTTGCAAGGTGCTTTAATTTGAAATTTTCCATTTCTTTCTCTGATTGTAACCTTACTGTATACATGTCTGTTTTATGTACTATAGTTATTTACTATTTTTTTATTTTACTAAACTGTTTTTCCTTAAACTTGCCTGAGACATTTTCTCATTTTGAGTGTGAATGGTGGAACAGTATTGATAATTCTAACATAACTGTTAATGTGCTTAGTGTGTCACCATATGCAGCCACACTAACAAGGATCTGTGTAAAGATCCAGCAAGACAAGAAAATACCTGAGTCTCAACTGAGTTGGCAGGATTTTGTGAACCATATTGGTTTTATGCCCACTTGGTCAAGTATTGCTCTACTTTCCCGGAGTCAGTGTGATATTTTGACCTGTTATCTGGCCATGTTAGCTAAAAAGGGTTCATTTTTAACTCCAAGACTCAAGACTGACAGTTTTCTCGGACCCAAAACAAACAGGAGGGTGTCCCTGTTTGTCCCCTGATCACAAATCACACTTCAAGGTTGAGCACTGTGGGAGCAGAGGTCCTGACCCCCGCAGTGGATTTGTGACAGATTTGTTGCACAGCACCGGGATCTAAAAGATTTGTCTTCATATTGTGCAGTTATTATTGGCATGGGTGTTAACAATCCAGTGTTTCAGATTGATAAACTGTAACACACACAAACAAGGCAGTTTTTTTAAAGAAATATATCATTTTGGTTACAGCCTAAAGTTCCCTACCTGTTTTATTTTTTTTTCTGGTGCAAGCTAGTGTAGCCATAGATTAGGGAAGAAGATGGCTTCCACTTACAGTGACTACGCTGTGGAATACAGTAATTGAGGCAGTTGTGCCAGGAAAGAGGAGTCCAGAGTGAGGGGTGAAACAAACAGCACCTCGTGGAGGGTCTTGTGGAAGCTGATGCACAAGCGACTGCCCTCGGCCTTGGGTGATAGTCGGTGACTGAAGGGGACCAGACCTTGGATGTAGTGGTGCCAGAGTCTATCACAGTGTCCAGTCCCAGGGAGGAAGGCAGTGAGACTAGTAAGAACTGAGAGCCACAGCACCAGAAGAAGGTCACCACAATGCTGGAGCCAGAAAGGTTCAGGTTGCAGATAGAGTTGAGGAGAATGGAGCTAGAATTCGAGCAGAAGAAGTTCCAGATGAAGTTGTAGGACAAACATCGTCAGCAAGAGGCTGAGAGAGAGGAAAAAGAGTGCCAGAGGGAATTCAAACTGGCAAAGCTAAAATTCCAAAGAACAGCACCAGAGGAGGTAAGTGGCAGGGGTGAACCTGGACCACCAGGACTGGGGTACAAGTTAAATTCTAAATGAATAGTTGAATGTAGAGGGTGAGGATATGGATGCTTTTTTGAATTCATTTGAAAAGGTCTATATTCATGCTAAACTACCCAGGGAGTCCTGGAGCTTCCAACTATCCCTGCTACTTACTGGTAAAGCTTGTGACTCATTGAGTCAAATGGACAATCAGGACAGTAATGATTATGAGAAGCCTAAAGCTACCTTGCTTAAAAAGTATGAGATAACTGCAGAAGCATACAGGGATAAGTTCCATAAGCTCCAGAGAAGCCCTGACATGAGCTATGAGGAACACGCCACAAAGCAACGTCAGTTTTTAAAATGTGGGTGGGAAGGGGTAAAAGCACTATCTATAGAGAAAATTGAGGCTGTGATACTTTTGGAACAATTCTTTTGGGCTTGACCAGCAGAGCTGAAAACCTGGCTGGAGGACTGAGATCCAAAAACAGTGTAGGAGGCTGCTGAGCTATCGGACTGCTATGTCAGGAACAGGCCTGCTTTGAAAGGGAGTGGGGTGGATGTGGCAGTGCAGAAAGGAAAAAACACACCTTCAGGGCAGCTAAAACCCTCACTGCCTACCCAGAAAGTGGGAAGCCTCAAGGTACAAAGAAAGGATTTGCCTGATAAAAGAAATGATGATTCTTGGTTTTGCAAACAACCTAAGCATCTTGCTAGACAGTGTCCTAAAAAGGCACAGAGTGGGCAAAGTGGTGCTTGGAAAGCGGTGTTTTTTTTTGTGTATCCCTGAAAGCATGCCAGTAAACATGAGGGAGCACATACACCCAGTTACTGTGAATGGGGTGCAGATCCATGGTTTAAGGGACACGGGATCATCTCTTACTTTGGTAAAAGTGGATTTGGTTGAGCCTGGACAGCTTATACCTAATCATTTCCTAACTGTAAGGGGATTTACAGGGGAGGAAAAAACTCTGCCCCTCGTAAGTGTTCTCCTGGACTTGGGTGGGACAGGACAGAGGGTGCAGAAAGTGGCTGTAGCAGACAACCTCCTCCTGGATGTGATTATAGGGAATATACTACAAGAGATAGTGGTGTTGCGGTTACCCACAGTCAGACGGCAAAGGCTGACTGTAGTTCCCTGAACTCCGAAGAAGCCCCTGTGGAAAACTATGGAAGGCTGGTTCCCCAGCCTGTGTCTCCTGATATGGAGAATAATGAATACATGTTAGGACTTCCCCATGTAACAGTTCACATAAACTGCTACAGAAGGTTACTCTGAGGAGGAAGGAGTAGCCGATGGTCAGAGGGTTAGGGATGGCAGTGATCCTGAATGCCCTGACACTAGAGCTATGGACCCCAGTTTAGAGACTGAAGGGGACATGTCCCATGCCTTGGGAAAATGTGTGGATTTTGCAACTGCTCAGAAGACTGATCCTAGTTTAGAGAGACTGAGGGCTTGTGCAGAATCTGACTGGACACAGGGAGGTGACATGAGACATAGAGTGTATTGGGACAATGGATTGTTGTATACACAGGATGTAAGTACAGAGGGAGGGGTGATGGGCAGGCAGCTTGTCATTCCCCAGGTGTACCATGAGTGGTTGCTCAAGATTGCTCATGATATCCCCATGTCTGGACATCTCAGAATTGAGCACACTATGCAGCAACTGGCCCAGAATTTCTATTGGCCCAACTTCACCCAGCAGGTGAAGAAATATTGCAGGTCTTGTCACTTGTGCCAAGAAATAGAGAAAGCAGGTAGTAAAAGCAAAACTGCCCTAATTCCCTTTCCCCTAGTGGAGAAGCCATTCCAAAGGGTAGGAATGGATATTGTGGGACCTTTGAATACCCCAAGCTCCTCAGGGAAGAGGTATATCCTGATGGCGGTAGATTATGCCACCCAATACCCAGAGGCAGTCGCCCTATCCTCACTGAGGGCAGACAAAGTGGCAGATGCCTTGCTAGGGTTTTTCTCCCATGTCAGGTTTCTGCATGAGGTTATCACTGATAGAGGTGTACCTTCATGTTGGACCTGATAAAATGTTGTGGGAGAAGTGTGGTGTGGTGCAGAGATGTACAGCACCTTATCACCCACAGGTCTGTGGGCTTGTGGAAAGGTTTAATGGTACCCTTAAACTGATGCTTCAAGCATTTGCTGAACAGCATGGGAGGGACTGGGAGAACTACCCTCTCCACCTGTTGTTCGCATACAGGGAGGTGCCCCAAGAGTCAGCAGGGTTCTCCCCCTTCAAGCTCTTATATGGATGTAGGATGTGTGGGCCCCAGACTTGATCCAGGAGGACTGGGAAGGTAAGCATGCCACCCAGGGAACTCCCATAGTGGATTATGTCCTTAAGTTTAGGGAAAAGCTGAAGGAGCTTATGGGAACAACCCAGAGCAACCTGGCAGCCGCCCAGTAAAAGCAAAGAGTATTGTACGACCACAGAGCCAGAGCTGACTCGTACACTGTGGGTCAGGAAGTCATGATCCTAATCCTGGTCCAGACGGATAAGCTGCAGGCTGAGTGGGCAGGACCATACAAAGTAGTCAGACAGGTGAATGTTGTAAATTACAATGTAGAACTGCCTGACAGGAGACATACCCGTAGGATGCACCATGTCAACATGATGAAGTCATATGCAAATAGGGCTGACATGGTATTTGCAGTGTGTAGTCCTGGGGCGGGGACGGATGAGGAAGATCCCCTTCTGGACTTGCTTGAGGAAAGCAAGCAGGAGTCCTCTGTGGTGGCAAACAAATTGTTGCCCCAGTTGACCCTAGAACAGACCCCAGGAAGTAAGGGAGGTTTTAGCAGACTTTGCCCCTTTGTTTAATGCTAAGCCTGGTGTAACCTCCTTAGTGATGCATGATGTTGTAGGGCGGGAACAGCTCCATCCTTATCAAGTCAAGGTTGAGGCAATAGAGGCGTGGTCCAGACCTGAAACACAGAAGCAGGTTCGGAGTTTTCTAGGGACCGCTGGGTCCTATCAAAAGTTTGTACCAAACTACAGTGACCTGGCAGCTCCCCTATTTGGCCTGCTAAAGAAAAGAATGCCTAAATAGGTAAACTGAGACCCAGACTGTGAATGAGCCTTTACAGAACTAAAGGAGGCACTGTGCAGTGCTCATGTGTTGGCCAGTCCAGACTACAGTAAGCCATTTGTAGTCTAGACAGTTACCTCAGACATTGGTGTTGGGCAAATACTTAGCCAGACTTCTAACCAAGGGGAAAGATCACCCAATAGTGTACCTCAGTAAAAAATTACTTCCCAGGGAACTGACTTATTCTACAGTGGAAAAGGAGTGCTTGGCACTGGTGTGGACACTGAAGAAATTAGAGCCATACCTATACAGGAGGCACTTTGAGGTACCCCCCTTGTTTGACTAGCAAAATTGGGTAAGACAAATAGTAGGCTTCTAAGATGGAGCCTTGCATTACAGGGACATGATATGACCATTGCCCACTGGGCCAGATTGGCAAACACAGATGATCTATCGTGCCAGTTAGAGCAGTGAACTGAATTTGGAAAACTCATCCCATGCCTTGGAACAGATCCCCCCAAATTCAGTCTAGGAGGGAGGGGTGTTGCAATAGCCATCTACCTATTATTATTTGTATTATATATTTGCTATAAATATATGTTTTTTTTAATTTCTGCTTGTGAAACATGGCAGTGAGCACAAGGCATCATTGGACATTGGATTTTTTTTAAAGGAAAAAATGTTCTGCTCTCTTGCTGACCTAAAGGGCACAGCTGACTTGTAGAAAATCTAACACTTATCTGCTAAACTTCCTGAGACTGTTATAAAAACCAGGTTATTACAAGCCATTGCTTTGAACCTAAGCAACCAGTCATAAAATATAACATTTTATGGCGTAGCAAGAAGGAAGCCATTTCTTATAGACCTCTGTGAAAATTCAACCTAATATGAGAAGTGTTTCCAGGATGTTTCTCTGAAAGATCAAAGGGATATTGGAACCTGCCATAAAACCATACTCTGATGAAGACAGCCTGTTTTGTTATAATTAAAAAATATTGCTGTACTTGCAGATTCCAATCAAGTAGTAATCTGACCTGTTTTTCCTATGCGGTTGCATGTTACAAATTAAGAATGTAGAACTGAGTGTGACCTCATGCTAGCAGCCCAGAGCTGTGATATCACAGGATGGGAAGGACATTCTGGCCTCTTTGATATTGTCAAGCTGGTTGAAATGACTGACACGTTTGTTCTGGACTTCTAAGGGACATTTTGTTCCTGGACTCAAGAGAGACCACTTCTGCCAAGACTGGTGATTCATTGTGAACCCCTTGCCAACTGAACACTAAGGTAGAATTAGATAATCAGTTGCAAGGCACTTTGATTTGAAATTTTCCATTTCTTTCTCTGATTGTTTATTTATTTATTATAATTTCAGAAGACACCTTTGAGCCAAGGCTCTTTTACAAAGGTTCCACGTTGGGGAAACAATACAGCACATAGTGCGGATAATGACAAGTACAGTGGTTTCAAGAAACCATAGGCTTTGTCTGGTACATTAAAGCTTTCATATGGAATTACTGTAACATGTACAATGATTCACAGTACGTATGTTAAGTTAGAGTAATTTGTGTATATTATTCAAGAACATATGTACAATAAAAAACAGTTGTAATATGGTTCACTAGAATAAATTAGAAACTGCTAGGAGAGATGGTGGATACATGTAGAGGAAGCCATGGGGAGAGAATGTAGATAATAGTGGGGAAATAAGGGAGGAGATAGAAGGTAGTGGGGGGTAAAGGTGGGATTAGAAGGAAGGAGAGTAACCTTATAGGATTGTAACTATATATATATATATATATATATATATACACTACCGGACTAAAGTTTTAGAACACACCCATTTTTCCAGTTTTTATTGAAATTTACACAGTTTAATGTCTCAATGTACTCTGAAATTAAAGCATAGAACAAATAAACAATTGGAGATAAAAAAGAAATCATAGAATCATTTTGATTAACAAAATTTAATCTAATTTTCTCATATCTACCTTTGCAGATATAACCACCAACACACTCGTGGCATTCTTCCTACAATGGACATCAAATATTGTTCGGAAGTTCTTCCCAACACTGTTGCAGAAGTTCTACAAATGTGTTGCACTTGTAGGTTGCTTTGCTTTCACCTTCTGTCCAGTTCATCCCAAACCAGATCAATGGGGTTTAAGTCTGAGACTGTGCTGGCCATTCCATGATTTGAACCTACCGTCCTTGTTCTTTTCCTCAAGGTAGTTCTGACATAGCCTGGAGGTACGTTTTGGGTCATTATCTTGCTGTTGGATGAACCCCTGACCAACTAGGCATAGACCAGAGGGTATTGCATGGCGCTGCAAAATGCTGTGGTAGCCCTTTTGGTTCAGGGTGCCAGTCACTCTGTGCAAGTTGCCGACTCTGGATCCAGCAAAAGAGCCCCAGACCATCACACTTCCTCCTCCTCCATGTTTGACAGTTGGTGTCACACACTGAGGAACCATCCTTTCGCCTACTTGACGGCATACAAAAACCCTGCGTGATAAACCGAAGATTTCCAATTTTGATTCATCGGTCCAGTCTTCAGTAGTCCACTGGTGGTGCTTCATGGCCCAGGCAAGCCTCTTTTTCTTATTTTGCCATCTTAGCAATGGCTTTCTTACTGCCACTTGACCTGTCAAACCTGCAGCTCGAAGTCTTCTCTTCACAGTTGAAACTGAGACTTGCTTACTTTGACCAGTGTTAAGCTGTGCTTGAAAGCTGTCAGTCCTGTGAGCCGCCTATCACGCAAGCTGTTAACTCTCAGAAACTTGTCTTCTGATTCTGTTGTGGCTTTGGGTCTGCCAGACCTCTTCCTGTCAGAGTTTCCTCCAGTTTCCAAGAGCCTTTTGATGGTGTAGGAAACTGTACTCACTGACACTTTGTTTCTTTGCTAATTTCTCTAAAGGAAAGACCTACACTTTTAAGGGTTATAATGGTCTGTCTGTCTTCCTTTGTTAATTGCCTTTTTCTCGCCATTATGATAGCAATATACTACTTCCTGCAGTGCAATATTGTCCAAATAATGCTTCAGAGGTGTAATAACAGTCTGTTCCAACACTGCTTTATACATACAGGGGTTTGTAATCAAGTAATCAACAAAAGTTGGGACACCTGTAGGAATTGTTTGCATCAACTTTCAAGGCTTAATTTACTTCCATTGCTGCAGAACAGCTGTAAGTTGTTAACCCATTACTTGTTCCCTGAAGAAGGCCTTTTTTTATAACTCTGAAATTTACATTATTTTCAGTTTTTGCTAACCTAAACTTTTTTTTTAACCTCTAGCAGTTTACAGCTTACCTTTGTACCATTTCAGGTTATTCACTGGACTTGAATTGCTTAAATTTCAATAAAAACTGGAAAAATGGGGGTGTTCTAAAACTTTTGTCCGGTAGTGTATGTGTGTGTGTGTGTGTGTATATATATATATATATATATATATATATATTTTTTTATGTACTGTTTACATTTTTTTTTTTGGTAAGCTTTGTTTTTCCTTAAACCTGCCTGTGACATTTTCTCATTTTGAGTGTGAATGGTAGAACATATTGATAATTCTGACATAACTGTTAAATTGCTTAGTGTGTCACCATATGCAGCCACACTAACAAGGATCTGTGTAAAGATCCAGCAAGGTAAGAAAATACCTGAGTCTCAACTGAGTTGGTGGGGGGTTGTGAACCAGATTGGTTTTATGCCCGCTGGGTCAAGTATTGCTCTGCTTTCCCCAGAGAGAGTGTGATATTTGGACCTGTTATCTGGGCGAGCAAGATAAAAAGAGTTTACATTTGACCCCAAGATTCGAGACTGGTAGTTTGCTCAGACCCAAAACAAACAGGAGGGTGTCCTTGTTTGTCCCCTGATTACAAATCACACTTCAAGGTTGGGCACTATGGGAGCAGAAGGCCTGACCCCAGGAGGGGATTTGTGACAAACCATTCCAGCAATTGTTATACACAGAACCTTATATGAGTATAATGGGAGAGTAAAGGTCAAACTAACTACAGGCATCCAATCTGGCACTAATCGTAGTGATGGATTCAGGCCATGAAAAAGCTGATGGATAAACGCGGTATGTCTAACATGTCTCTATAGAAATACAGGACTAAGACCATTAAATAGACAAATGTAAAGTATTGTACTTCAGTATGCATTGGCAAAGAAATGGACTATTCTTTTAAAGCTGACTCTCAGTCGGTGCTCCTAAAGCATGAGTGTATTGTAACCACATTGTGTATTTTTAGACACCTCTTCTTTAAGAAGATACTCTGTACTACCTGCTTCCTTGAAATGCATCGTCCTGTTTTTTCTAGAGGTGTATAATAGCATTTTGCTTTAAAGGTGATAGCAATTTATTTCACATAGTTAATTGCCCTTCCATTTTCCTTTCCACTCCAGTTATGTATTCTGTTATGCCTCGACCAATGTTAAATTAAAAAATAAATAATCTATCTTTGGGGTACCCTCAGATCTGCATAGAGTTCCACTCTCACCAGCAGCTGCTTCATATTTATAAGGCATTCCATGGCATGAGTTACTCTGTTCCTTCAATTCATTGTAGTGGGATTACTGATGGCATAGAATGCTTAGGCAGTATGAAAAGAGAGGGCAACAACCGCCAAGGAATGAGGTATTTGGGGTAGTTACAAAGGCAAAACAAATTAAATTATTAATATATTAGAAAATGGCCAAAACATATCAGAATATTGGACAGACACTGAATAAAAAACAGGAGGGTATATAGAGGTGTAAAAAATGATTTATATCATCTTTAAATGCATAATATGACTTCTAAAGATCATATTCAGCTACATAAAATTGGGCTGGCAGCCACATATGGCACCATGACAATAACCAAGAATTATTTCTCTAACTCAGGATACTTTTGGGACTGCATAGCAGCTACTAGCACAGCAGTGATCAGTTTCTGTTCATTAAACGCAAAGTGAACACATTTATTGGCTTGATTATTCAAGACCTAGTGTTACTGATGCCACTATGTGCAGTATCATCAAATGAAGGACACTTAATATTTTGATATTCGTTGATAATTATCCATTTAGTATATGCATTTCTGTAATGTCTTGAACTAAATAAAATTAATATAATGTTTCTGTTTAGAACTGGTTTCGCAACACACTGTATAGGTTAATGTACGCTTAAATCTGTAACAGGTGCTGCTCTTGTTTTTTTCACACGGGTTAAGTGGATCCATCACCACAGTTTACTCACTTTCTTATTTTTATGTTGGCACGCTTGCGTAACCAACATCTTCTTGATAATGCAGATTTGGTGGCACGGTGGCTGTTGGTAGAATGCAGGGCACGCACCACAGTAGGTGCGGACCTCATTCCCAATCAGCTCGTAATGTTGTGCCACACCATGCATACTAATGTGGTGAGCACATCTAAGGAAAGGTCCGCTGTAATGCAGCAAAGCTTCTCACACAGCGGACCTTCCTACATGCTCACCAGCTAGTAACATGGCAGCAGCAGTGCTAAACTGCTGACTTCGGGTGCCAATCCCGGTCGGTGTCCCCTGCCCTCAAAGTATGGTCGAATGGGAGCCCAATCTCCGGCATCTGTTCCCCCTTCCTGCTTTAATGTGCTAGCAGGGTGCCCTGTAGGCTACTGTACCCCCCAAAAAAAAGAATCCACCTGTAAAAAAGAAAACTGCCCGCAATGTTTTTTTAGTACCTGTAAATCGAAACAGTCCTCATAGTCTCCCTACCCACAACCCACACCCACCCACTGTGCACCCTGCCTCCCCACACCCCCTTCTACCCCATACTTACCTCTGAAACTTGGCGCGATGATCTCGTGGACCGGAAAAATGTTCACTCTTCAAAGCTGACCACTAACTGAAGAAATGCCGTAAGCTGTATAATGGAATAAATAGGTTTTTTCAACTTTGGTGCATATTCGGGCATTCTTTTGATTTGAGACAAATTTTCAACATAGGTTTTTAGACTCCTCCTCATGAATTCTGTTAGTTATGACATTAATCGGGTCTGAAAGGTGATTTCTCGGTCGCTGCAGAATCACCTTTTGGGACCACTTAATGCAAGGACAGTAGCAGTGTTCATGAGGTGGGTCTCAAAGCCTATGTTGCAAATTTGGTGAGAAAATCCTAAAATGGCGTTTTTTACGAGCATGCGTTGCGTGAGGTTATGGCGATCACGCTCAGAATTCGCTTAATCGCAATATTTTCATGCCAGATTTTCAACATTGTCATTTTTCTACACCTCCTTGTGAATAGTACAGCTGTTGTCATTTTTCACATCCGGCTGAAATGTGTTTCACTTCCAAAGCATAATTATTTGGCTTCGCTTATTGAAAATGTTTCACCAGGAAAGGCACACACTGAGCAAAGATGCTCATCCTATGGTGCGACCTATGGGGAAGGGTTACAGTGGAGGCAGATCAACATAAGACATTGAATATTGAATTGCATGAATACAGATGGTGTACATAGTTGTGGGGATTATATCATATTTTTACAATAGGTGGAATCAATACAGGAGTACTTTAGCACATTTTTACAATAGGTGAAACAGTACAGGAATCAAACATTAAGGACAGGGTATACATATCATGGTACACTTCAGGTTAATACATGATTACGTAAATGCCAATCACAATGCATGAGTGACGGTAGCATGACTTGAGCTGAAGCAATACCGCGGTCGCTGTGGGAAATCAGTGTTTGGGGCAGATTACGAAATGACAGTGACACTGTTCATGAGCAGAGGTCCCAAAATACCTCATGTTGAAAATTTGGGACGAGATCTATAAATGACTGTTACGGAGCGCAGTTACACAGTTTGCATCAAGCACTGCAGAATGCTGTATTTGTAATATTTCACCTGGATTTTTCACCATTGGCATTTTTCCACATCTTTTGATGAACAGTACAGCTGTTACTTTATATATCCTGCCTGAATTGTGTTTTCGCACATCCGGCGTAGAATAGCGCGTTACAAAGAAATCACACTTTGGGACAGCGTTTGAGAAAATGACAGTGACACTATAAATGAGCAGAGGTGCTAAAATGCCTATGTTGAACATTTGGTGCCAAAACTCATAAAATGACTGTGTTACAAGTGCTACGATTTCTATGCACCCTTGTAACTTTGCAAATTTTCAATACTTACATGCCATATTTTCACCACTGCCATTTTTTATACCTCCTTATGAACAGTACAGCTGTCATTTTTCACATCCTGACAAAAATGTGTTTCCGCACTGCACTACCAAAGCCAATGCCAGCGCGACAACATTCGGCATTGACAAATGCTTGTTGTATTTTCTGTCACTAATATTTTCCAGCTTTATTGGTGCTGCTGCCTCACAATCCTACATTTAATTTTGGGATGAGGAGGTGGGCTCCCATGATAGCTTGTACTGTATGTAGAAGCACCTGGTCTACTAGCATAGCCAGTGCAAGCTATTTAAACAGTCACTGTGGACATGCACATTTAATCTGACGAAGGGGTCTTTGCTAGTGTAAAACTTTAGTCGTACCACGGTGTCAGTATGTCTGACATGCACAAGTGTTATTGTTTTCAGCCTGTTTTTATTATATCTGTTAAGGTGAACAATTAGAGATTAACTTTGGTTACTCAGTATTTCACTTGAGCCTTATAGTCTAGCTTTGCAGCAGACTCATTTTAAATTTAATTTAGCCCTTTGAAGTGGGCACCCGTAAATGTGTTCGTATGTTATGAGAATACATATTTGTAATAAGGTTTCATATTACAGCTTCTTCATAGTGACCTGGTCATGACAGCTGTTTTTAATTATGATTTAATTCTTGACGCTAAATTATGCTAACTGTTCAAGTAGAGATGTCCTTTGCTGAAATATGCTACTGCTTTTGTTTCTTGTCAAACCAACTGTACTTGTCAAAGCAGCTGTACTGTCACACCTCAAGCCCAGTCGCAAACCTTGAGTCTGAGGACACTGGCAATTATGATATCTGCTTGTGATAATTCATTTTTATTTACTGTATGTACAGTGTCCTCTAGCTGTATAATAGAATAAAAGCAAAATAACAAGCAGTGTATTTTATTTTTTTAATTTGTCTCACAATTACATACCTTCGAGTCAGAGACTCATTTACAAAGGCTGCACGTCCAGAGTACAACTTACAGGAATAGACAGGCAATGAGAAACAAACGGAACAATATACAAACAAAACAGTGCTCGGTAACAACAGTAGAAGGGAATATCCACAGGGTATGGGGGGGTCAAACATAGTACAGAATGAGTACTTGGAACAGCAGTAACAGTATCAGTTTGTTAGCTGAAAGGTGGTTTTTCGCTGTGGCTATGCCATTTGGTGACACAGTAATGAAAACACATGCTGGGCAGTATGTGGAAAAAGGCAAATGTATTGTTCATGAGGAGATGTAAAAAAATGGCAACGGTGA
The DNA here is from genome assembly GCA_016271365.2 of Neoceratodus forsteri. Taxonomy (NCBI): domain Eukaryota; kingdom Metazoa; phylum Chordata; order Ceratodontiformes; family Ceratodontidae; genus Neoceratodus; species Neoceratodus forsteri. The sequence goes on along the minus strand of CM028129.1, from coordinate 20,130,714 downwards.
AAATCTGGAGGAAAATATGAAAATTGGTGAGTTATGAGCATGCATAAAACTGCAACACACGTCCAGAACTCCAATTATTTTTGGGATTTTTAACTACATCTTAACATAGGCATTTTGGGACCTCCTCATGAACATTGGCAGTGTAATTTGTTAATGTGTCCAATGTTGATTTTGCACAATGGCTATTCTGTGCCACAGGTGCAAAACACATTTAGGGCAGGATGTGAAAATGACAGCTGTACTGTTCATAAGGAGGTGTAAAAAATGCCACTGTTGAAAATCTGACATGAAAATATTGCAAATTTGTGAAATTACAAGGGTGCGTGGAAGCTGCACAATGCACGCTTGTAACACCGTCATTTTATGGAATTTTGTCACCAGATTTCCAACATAGGCATTTTAGAACTTCTGCTCATGAACAGTGTCACTGTCATTTCCTGAAACTATCTCAAAAACTGATTTCACACAGAGACCATGCTATTCTGTGCCGGACATGCGAAAACACATTTTGGCCAGGATATGTAAAATGACAGCTGTACTGTTCATCAGGAGGTGGTAAAGTGCCAATTTTGAAAATCTGGAGTGAAATATTACAATTCAATGGTTAATGAAAAGCGTGAAACGTACAATGCACGCTGAATATTGGCTTTTGGATTTTTTCCACAAAATTTGCAACATAGGTTTTCAGAGCCCCTCATGAACAGTGGCATTGTTGTTTTGTTAATCAGTCCCATAAGGTGATTCCATGCAGTGACTGGCAAATCACCTTTCAGGACTGAATAACACCATGACAGTGACATAATTCATGAGGAGAGGTCCCAATAACCCCATGTTGAAAATTTGTAGCAAAATTCCCAAAAATGCCCAAGATGTGCACCAAAGTTGAAAAAACCCTATTAATGTCATTATACAGTTTACCAGCATTTCTTCAGTTTGCGGTAGGCTTTAAAGACTGCAGATGTGTTCCCAGTCCACCGAAGATCATTGTGCTAGACCCCGGAGATAAGTATGGGGTGAGGGGATGTGTGTGGAGGCAGGGTGCACATAGGGTTGGCACAGGTTTCGGGAGGGGGCAGGGAGACCGTGAGGGACCATTTTCTTTGTTACAGGTTAAAAAAAAAAACATTGTGGGACTTTTTTTTTTTTTCAGGGTATTTGGCACACTGGGGTGGGCTCCCAGCATGCCATCTAACTGTTTTATTTTTGGGGGGATGCTGTAGCAGACGGGGGATTGGGCACCCCAGTCAGCACATTCCAAAGGGGGGACACGAGCTGAGGGGATTTGGCACCCACTCGCACACAACAAAAGTGGGGAGACATTATGCCAACAGGGATTGGGCCCCATCGGCAAAGAAAACTGTTGGGAGTTTATGATGCCGAGTGATTTGCACCCCTTCCGCATACATTGTAAATGGAGGGGTTATTATGCCGACGGGGAGTGGCTCCCATCAGCATTCTGACAGGAGGCAGCGGCAGTGTTGCTTGCATGTTGGGAGGTGTGTTGTGGTTACGCTGCATGAGAGCTCCACCCATTGCAGCGGACCTTTTGTTAGATCTGGTGGCCACATTCCAAATTGCTGATGTGGTGCCTGCATGCTGCCTTTTCCATTTAAAAGTTTATGAATTTTCCAAAATAATCATCATCAAACAGTTGTGATACAATTTAAACTCAATAAAATTATTACAAGGAAATATATACCTTAAAACAGTACTACTATATACAATAATTAACTCACAGTGTATTCCAACATTTGCTTTGCTTTGTTATAATATATACCTTTCCACTCTTATGTAATAATAATATTAGACCTTAAGAGTAAGCATTAACTAAAACTTAAGTGATGCATTAAAAACTACGTGCAAAGGGTCATAAAAGAGCCCCATATATCATTAAATATTTCAATCTTGTTCAAAAGAGAGTAACTTATTTTTCATTGTTTGCAATTCCCACCAGATTATCTAACCATTGTTGAATACTGGGATGATTTATATCCTTCCAATACTGAAGAATACATTTTTTATAAGCTAGAGCACATGTTACCACCCATAATTTCTTATGTTTGGAGATACCCGTGATTAAATTAATATCCCCCAATATATATACCAATGGTGAAAAAGGTATATTTGCCCCAGTAACAGCTTGGCAGAAGGTATGAATTATTCTCCAATTAAATAATGTTTTATCATAATGCCAAAGTAAGTGTGCCAGACCTGCATCTGTAAAGCCACATTTCCAGCATTGACTATTAGGCGCTGCTCCCATCTTAAACAATTGGATAGGGGAATAATAATAATAACGCAAAATTTTAAATTGCAGAAGTCTCCCTTGCACTTCTCTAGAGGATTTAATTGCGTATTTCCATAACCTATTCCAAGATTCAGGTAATATGGTTAAGTCGAGATCCTCTTGCCATTTCAGTCTGGCTTTTTCTGTAATTTGTGTATCAGACTCAATTAAATAAGCATAAATCAAACTAAATCCCCTAGGTTGATAGCATATTTGAAAAAACCTCTGCCATGCCAAAGAGGAAAGAAGGTCATGAGATGTATCTAAAAATTTGTTGTGGAGAAAACTTCTGATCTGTAAATATATACAAAAATCACATTTATCTAACTTAAACTTACTTCTCAAGTCTGCAAAAGAGAGTAACCTGTCCTGATCATCTAACAGGTCCCCTATATTCGTAATACCTTTTGTATCCATCCATTTATCTTAATTCCTTTATTATCTGGGGTTAAATTGGGATTGTCCCATAATGGCATAAATTGCAGTGGGACATACTCTACTTTTTTAACAGAGTTAAACTTTCTGCAAACCATTACCGTAACCTGAAGAGCCGGTTGATTTATCAAATAACATTGGATTTTACAAAAAAATAAATCAGTCAGTTTTAAAGGGAGAACAATCTCTTTTTCTGTCTGTAGCCGTAGGGGATTATCCTGTAAACCATAAGGCTCCCTGCTTCAACTTAAAGACCCAAAACTATCCCTGCCACCATGGTAACACAAACCCTCCTTTCTTAACTGGAGTTCTCAGTTTTTGTTTTAATAGTCTTAGAGGTTTCCCTTCCCACAGGAAAGAAGATATAACCTTTTCAATTTTGTTAAACCAGCCATTAATAATATTTGCTGAAAAATTATTAATAAAATAGAATAATTTAGGAGTGAAAATTATTTTAAATTAATTTATCTTTCCCCATAGAGATAAAATGTAATTTTGCCCAACTTTCTAAATCTTTTTTTAGATCTTCTGTAATCTATGTCATGTTATGACATAGTATTTTTTCACTTGAGTCAACTATTTTGACCCCCAAATATGTCAGACCATCTGCAGGCCACACTAAACCTTGAATGATTGACTTTAAGTCTGATTCCTGCATAGACGCCTATTTTCAGTCCTTCAGTTTTGGACCAATTAGCAAAGAGACCCGATATATTACCAAAGTTGTTTAACAATTATTTCATAACCTGAAGGGAAGTAAATGGATGGGATATTGTGAGGAGTATGTCATCTGCAAATGCAAAAACTTTATTTACATAATTGCCAGTAGTGATACCCCTTATATTCTTTGATTGCATAATTTTCTTTATTAGAAGTTCTATTGCTAAAACAAACAATAATGGGTAAAGTGGACACCCTTGCCTGGAACCTCTATATAATGGAAAGGGGGATGATCTAAAACCATTTGTTACCACACAGGCTCTAGGTGAAGCATTACTAGTCTGTACCCATTTAAAAATATTAGGACCAAAATTATTTTTTTCCAAGATTCTATATAAATAATTCAATTTCAGTGAATCAAAAGCTTTACCTATGTTTAAAGAAATAGCCATAGTTGGTAGAGAATTATCTTTGTTTTTAATGGCAGAAGAAGAACAAGAAAGAGACGTCCAAAGTACAGTAAATAACCTTCTAAAATTATCAGCGACCTGCATACCCTTAATGAAACCCACCTGTTCTTTACCAATTAATTTGTTTAGGATTTTTGATATTCTATTCTTCAGAATTTTAGGCAGAATCTTATAGTCAAAGTTCAATAGTGAAATCGGCCTATAATTCTCACACTCCATAGGGTCCTTCCCCTTTTTTCTTATAAGGCAAATATGAGCTTCATTCACAGAATCTGGTAGAGTGCTTTCTTTGAACGAAAGTTGAAAGACCTTCAATAGATGGGAAGAAACGATATGAATAAGATGTTTATAAAAATCTTCCAAGAATCCATCCGGACCAGGAGCTTTCCCTTTAGGAGCTTGCAAAATGACCTCAGATATCTCTTGTAAACTAGTCTGTTGATCAAGTTTACTTTTGTCCTCTGAAGACAGACAGGAAAGCTCTACTGAGTTAAGGAAAGTATCTATTATATCCGCCTGTATAACACCCTTAGATCTATACAGGTTTTCATAAAAAATCTTGAAACAATTGTTAATTTTTTTAACATTATATGTTACTTCCCCGATCCTTCTTTAATTCCTTGAATAGTGTTTTGGTTTTGAATTTTATGCAATCTATAGGCCGATAACTTCCCTGCCTTTTCTCCTGAATCCCAATATGTTTGTTTTGCTCTGAAGAGCGAGTACTCAGTTTTCTCTGAATGTATTTTATTAATCTCATATTTGAGGCCAAGCGCCTTAAATATTTATTCTTTACTATTTGGCAACCTGATTTTTAAGTTAGCTAAAGCTTCTCTCAGCATATCTTCTTTATCCTTTAAAGCCTTCAATCTTTCTTTTTTCTTCCTAGATGCATGACTAATAATCCCTTCCCTAATATAAGCTTTGTACACTTCCCAAATTATTTTAGGACTAACCTCTCCATTGCAGTTGGATTTAAAGTAATACTTGGACTCTCTTTGAATCCATTCACAGCATTCCACATACTTTAAAAGAGAAGTATTAAATCTCCAGCTAACTGATCTAACAGGTTTATTTTCAAGAATTATAGAGCTTTTCAGGAGGCAATCATTTGAAATGAGTGTATTCTCATGCAATATTTGACTCGTATTATTACACATATCTAAGGAAAAGAAAAAATAATCGAATCTGCTAAGTGTTCCAAACCTAGCCGATACAAAGGAATAGTCCCTTACTTGAGGGTGCATCAATCTCCAAATATCCAGCAAGCTCAAGTCATTCAACAATTTATGCAGACTTTCTTGTGATGCATTCAGCTTTCCTGAATTCTGAATAGAGGATCTATCCAGTATTCTAGGGGGAGATTCTAACACAGTAATGGATCCATTGCTTGGTCTCTTTACTTTCTCTGAATAGGACCTGCTTATTTGTATTTCCTATGAGGTAGGTCCTTTTACTTATATAAATACCTAATATTTAACACATTAACTCTTGCAGCATGAGATAGCAAAGAAGTTGTCTGTTTTCTAGATCTGGTCTCGCCTCACACTGTCATGCTTATCTGTAGTAGACACCTATTCCTCATGGAGATCTTACTTTTCTTACAAATTGACTAAGTTATAAAAGGAGTTTTAAGAAGCCTATGAGGTTATAGGAAAAAATTATTATTTATGCCTTTATGATAGGCTGGATAACTTAGATTTTGCTCCTAGTTGCTTGTCAATTTTTGTAGGGAGGGAAGAGGCCTGGTGGTGAAATACTATGATGGCCCTCTGTAAGGGCAAGGTACGTAATTTATTTAATGAACAGAATGTGAGCAGAGACACTTTGACATGTTAAGAAACCTGTTTATTTGCTGTCAGCTTGCTGCAACACTTATTTAGATGTTATGCTATTCTGTTTTTAGTCATACCAAGCTACTATTCAGAGAAGTAGAGATTTAACCCCCTTTTTAGTTTATATATATATATATATATTTCTCTCTCTCTTCTTTCTCTTTTCTAAAGTTGCCCATATCTATAGATATTATTCCATATTGCTATGCACGATTAAGGTGGGGTCCTCACAATGTTGCCTGAAAGATGTGTGTTACACCTTGAGGTAGTCCTGGGTGAGTTCTTTTCATACATCTTCCTATTGTGTTTGTGGTGAGAATACGTGTTGGGGAGAGTAGTGGTTCTTTTAAGGTTTTCTGTGTTTTTCAAGTGTTTGTTCTACTTATTTACCTAATATGGGTTTAATTACTGTTTGCTCATGGAATGTGCAAGGGTTGGGCTCACCCATTAAGAGATATAGAGTGCTTAATCATTTGAATAAGAATAAAGCTGATATTGCTATGTTACAAGAAACCCATTTCATACCCGAAAAAGCAGAGAAGCTAGCTAGAGGCTGGGTAGATTCAGTTTACCATTGCTGTTTTTCCTCTAAGAAGAGAGGGGTTGCTATTCTGATTAGGAAAGGGGTTAGTTTTATTAAACACAACCATTTAACTGATCCAGAAGGTAGATTTCAAATACTTATGGGAAAACTATATGGGAAGAATGTGGCATTCTGTAATGTCTATGCTCCTAATGCACAGTTGGAACAAAAATCTTTTTTTTAAATCTATACGGCACTGTATCAATAACATAAAATAAATAATAAAACAACATTGATTCCCCTTGAACTTGTCATCATCCCATCATCACCTCTGAAGTTATATTAAATCAGTAGGCAATTCTTCTAGCTGCATCCATCGGGGAATGAGCCAGATCTTGTTATCAAGTAAAATCGCAAAAAAAAAGGAAAAACTCACCCACGTCAGACTTTCATTTTACTATCCCATACGGTGACTCAGAGAAGTGAACACCTTCCCTTTTGACCTATAACCTCCAACTCCTTCTTAGAGCACACACAATATATTTGTTTCAGAGAAGAAAATATAATGAATCAGGCACACAAATGAAATAAAATAAAAGCTAAGCCAGAGATCGTTAATACTAAAACTGTAATAGAACAACTAAAAGGTCAGAAATGCTGTTCAATAACCTTTGACCCCACGACAGCCCTTGTAACCTGATTCTGTCACAAAACATTGACAACAATTTCCTCAGGTTACCAGACAGTCCGACTGTTCTGAGGTGAGCCCAGGAGAAGATGGCTCCTCAAACATACTGTATCAGCAACTGGGCTGTGCGGACCTTTTAAGCAAACAGGTACTTCACTAGATGATTGCAAATCAGAAGAAAGTTTAGCTGCTTTAGCTGGTGGTAAACTCCATGTTGCGGTATTAAGAGATCTAGAACTAGAAGGAGCATGTAATGATTGCTTGTTTTTATAATATGTTTGGGACTTCTGATTAATCTTGGATGGCCAGATACCCAATTTCGGAAGAGGTTTAGATGAGCTTGCAGGCTTAGAAGATGGTTTAGGCACAGGCATCGGTGTGTTTTTTTCTGTACCATTCGAGGGGAACATATTGCTTTGGTGATTCCTGTCGTGTGGTGATTTTTCAGAGGAATGATATCTCGAGCTTGATGTTCTTGAATGGAACATGTATTTTTTTCAAATCTGTGCGGGGATTCAATTGAACGTTGCAGGCCTAACTCAAGTTTGGGTTTTTATTTAGTATATGTTTAGCTTCTGGCCAAGAGTTAGTAATGTATCCCCAAGCCTCCTCTGGTGATTTAAAGCTATATAAACCTTCTTTAGTAGACACCACTAACACAGCAGGGTATTTAATATAGTATGTGATTTGAAGCTCTTGCAATACATTACGGATATCAGTATATGCCTTTCTTTTTTCCACAATTTCTGCCGAATAATCCTGGAAAATAAAAATTCTTTCCTTTCCCCAGTAAAGAGTTTTCCTTTGCCTAGCCAGTGCAAGAATTTCCTCTTTCACATTAAAGCGTAAGAAACTGAACTATAATAGGTCTGGGTTTTGACCACTTTGGGAGGCGCTCTCAAAGATCTGTGTGCCCTTTCCATCTCTAAGGGCCATTGCCAGGAGACATTTAAAATTGAAGGTATAAATTCTACCAGGAAACGGATCATGTCATTACCCTCCACAGATTCTGGTACCCAGATAAATCTCAATTGTTGTGTCTACTCCTATTTTCTAAATCATCAACCTTTGAGCCTAGTAATTCAACCCGAATATACAATTTAACTGAAGAGTCCTCAAATTTGCAAAACATTTAATCTAAAAGAGCCAATCTCTCTTCTATAACATTAAGCCTTTCTTCTACAGTTTCTCCATTATTTCTTTCAATAATTGCTTGTGCTTTTAAATCCCCGATGTCTGTATGCATGCTTTGTAGTTTTTCCCTGATGTACTCCATATCTCTTGAGCATATTTCTGTGTTACCTTTATTTATTTTAGGAGATCCTTTGCTGATTTTCCCTCCTTGACTACTTGATTGTCCCTTGGGAGAGGAACCGAGGTGGTTTGAATGTCCCACTGACCCACTACGACTTTCAGATGGCATCACTCTCTGACGGAAGGTGATAGAATTTAAATAAGTCCAAATAACAAACTGTTCTGGCCCCAGCTTTGTAACTGAGTGCCCTGCTGTATATATTAGCAATTGTCTAGGTAAGGATTATTACTGAAGCATAATAATGATTATTATGATTTTAATTTTGAATGTGGGAGACCTCCCGTTATGTTGCCATTTCCTCAGAGTGCCAGTGCATGACTCGCCTGCTTGCTGCCTGATTGGGGAATGAGGGATGCCTTACTGATATTGTGCCTGCATTAGCCTAGCAATCATTGCATACTCAAATCTGCTACTACCACAATATATTTGCACGTATGAGCTAAACATAAAACAGATTTCAAAGATTAATGTGACAAGGCATTATACAGAGATATGGAAATAAGGTAAATAACAGAAGAGCAATAAAGTCTCCAGTAAAATACAGCCAATAATACACAGTAACTAGCTGGTAACAGTTTTAGGGGATATAGACATAATTTGATTTATGTGTAAGATGGAACAGTAACAAAAAATATGTCACATATGGTAATAGATAAATAAGAGTAAATGCTGAGAGGTTGATAGGTATGCTCAGTCTTCACATGTTTGTGCATTGCACCTGGGGTGTGCTGGCCTGTGGGATTACTTGAACATTTCCTTTCCCTGCCTGTGTCTCTGGGAAGACGTGCATTGTTGCTGTATTTTTTTTGTTTGTTTTGCAGGTTGCACTGACATGGTTGTAGCTGGGCCTGGAAATAACCTATTAAAAACATTTTTCTTATTTCAAACTGAGCTGGTAACAGCTTCTTTCTGGGAGAAGGAGGGAAGGGAAGATGCAAAGCATGAGGGAAGGAAGCCAAGCCAGAATTTGAAGAGAAGGAAGCACAGTGGGTGAGGAATCTTACATCAAGTGAAGAGAGAAAGAGGGAGAGGGAGCAGTGGTGGTGCTAGGGGACAGTCAAGGGCAAAAAAGGCAGAAAGAGTGAAAGAAGGGTACAGACTGCACCCCCTCTTGCCTCTGGGCTGTCCCCTCAGCACCACCACTGCTCCCCTGCACTCTCCTAGTCTGGCTAGACGGATCTCTTTGCTGTCTCTTTCCTGATGTTTTAAAAGATGTTTAAAATGCTGTTGCCACTTGTAGCTGCAGAGTCAGATCGGGGTTCTGTAGGTACAGGTACGTTCCTGTCACTTTTTGTTTTGTGTTTATTGTGTTGAAAAAACTGACATTATTCGGACTTGTGTTTGAAGTGGGGGGGTACTGTGGATTATTTGTGCATTTTTTATTTCTATTTTTTGTTACCCTCTGACCCTCTTTGCTTGGAAATAATGATTGTCCAGGTAAGTATGGCTTGTTTGACCTTTCTTGGATATAGCTAAGTATATTTTGCAATCAACAAAATCTAAATTAGCTAAGAAAATCCAAACAATATGTGATTACCGGAACTCCCCCATCTGTGGGAAGAAGTTACAGTTTGAAAAATGCATTTTGCAAATCAGCATGTTACTAAAGGAATAATGCTCGACAGGTGTGTGTCGTACTGGGATAATGCCATGCGGGGGTTAAAGTACAGTCGCAGGCCGCAAGTGCCCAATTCCCCAGGTGTGGCGTTATCCCAAATGACACACACCCTGGAGTACATTATTCCTATTATCAATGGCTCGTTGTTAAACAGAATAAAAAAATCATTTTAAAGATGTTTTTGTGTGGAAAAATATTTTTTGTTTTTAAGAGAAGAGGAAACAATCAAGAAAATGCTCCATGAAATGTTCATCTGCTGGTTCACAGTGGGGCTGAGACTAGACCCGTGGTGTCGTGCTGGGATAACGCCATGGGTCCAGCCCCAAACTGACCAATCACAGTCCAAGATTCTTTATTGCCATTGTATAATCTTGCTTATAGTGTGTAGTGATTATTGTGTTAAAACATTTCAAATTATTTGGCTCTGTCATCAAACCCAGGGGTATTTCATTTGTACATTGTTGCTATAATTTTTTTTTTTTGGTTTTGCTCCTGAAACAGGGCCTAAAATGCACCAAAATGCACCATTTCACAAATTACATTTTCAAAATTTCCTGGAGGACCATGCCCCAGACCCCCTACAGAGGTTTGGCTCTCCAGTACGAGTGCACCCCCATTCTGTAAATTCCTAGATCTGCCACTGGTTTAGTTGGACAATATCTTGTGTGACAGATTCTTGATTTGTGACAACATGCACCCCACATCTTCCCCTTAATGTATGTTCTAACCCTCTACTCATTGTGAGGTTCTAACTCCTGTTTCCCCTTCTTGCTGTAAGATCAGGTTTGCATAGTCTGACCAGGGTTTCTAGGTGTCCCCAAAATATTCCTGTATAAGGCAGAATGTTGCTGTGAGGCTCTACATGGCATAGATTCTGACAACCCTTTACCTCCACGTCTTTATCACAGGTACATTCCTGCTAAGCCAGTTGGAGGTTATTTTAATAGTACCCAGAACCATACAGTTGAAGACACTACTTTTGGTCCTGGGTTTAATATCCTGAACTGATGCTCCTACAAGAAACACTCCACCAAATCTGGGATCTCCACCCCCCAGATCTTCTCCAGTTCCTCTCTGACTGTAGACTAGAAATTTGTCATTTTCGGGCAGTCCCAAAGTATGTGGTACTGTGTTCCCCATCCTCCACAGGCCCTCCAGCAGCTATCAACTGCCGATGTACCTGAGTGCTTAGTGATCGTGAGCACATAAAATAATCTAAGCAAGTTTCCACCTGAATTGTCAACAATTTTGTAAAGAGGTGACTTTCCAGCTCCTCTCTAACCACTTTCCCCACTGAGCACTAGGAATGTTTAATGTAGCCTCCTCCAGCTACTTATTTCTAGCTGCCAGTAGATCGGTGCCTATTTCCTACAGTAATATTTAATTAATTTGAGAGGTTTACCTTTGCCTGTTCTTGGGTATACTGCGCAGTAAATGACTTCCTCCCATTTTGTTCTTTTCCTGGCAGAAAGTTGTAGTCTGTTCCCCTCCGTCATGTAGCTTTAGGCCTAAAGGAGTTTGTAAATATAACCCCCCTGCAAATGGGGGTTCCCAGAAGTCATCCAGGAGCGGGCTAAAGTGCTCCCAGCCTGAATGGTACTCGGCGTCTAAGCCGTTTATCTGTGAGTGCTTTTAGAGCCTCTGGTACTGTATCTTTAAGAACTGTCTGCTTGCAGACATAATTGGTTAGTATGGGAGGGACTGTGTATTCAATGCTCAAATCCCACCCAAGCTGCTGGCTACTTGCTCCGTTTCTGCAGTCACTATATGCGAGAGGAACTCTTTAGAAGATGTAACTGTTTGTCTGAAAATAGTAAGAGTGTTAATAGGATATAATTTGTCTAACCTGCCTTTCTTGCAGCTGAGACTCTGTGTGTTTTGCCCCTCCATTTTGGATTTGAACTGTTGAATAGATCCAATCAGTACAGGGGGCCTCTAAAATAGAGTTTGTTCGGACCAACCAGCATCAGGACTCCCTTGGGAGCTGGCTTACCAATAGGAGATATAGCTAGTGATTCTGGGAAGTGGAGTTCTGGACCTTGGTCCCTATTGCACCAATGGGAAGAATTCTGAGTGATTGAAAAGCTGAGTCCACCAATGGGCCCGAGTGGCACCCGAGGAGAATGCCCTGCCTTGTTTCTGGTCAGGTCAGATCTGTTGTAACTGTGAAGAGAGAAGGAGCTCCAAGTTTCTGTGCTGCATAGTTTTTGTGCGGGAAGCGCATGGGAGGCCTAAACTCGGGTGGTGCATTGCCACTGTGATTCGGACCCAATCCGCACCTTCAGAGAGGAAGAGAGGCTGAAAGAGTGGGAACCAGGCTCACCCTGTAGAAGACTGGGGAAACTGCTTAATCGCGCTTGGTCTGTCAGGAAGCCAAGCTGCTGTGTGAACTCCTGGGGTAGCAGTAAGTGCGATTGGGATCTGAAGGCAGCTGCCTGGTATAGTAATTTCCTTTACATATAAACGTGTGAATTGCACTGAGTCTGAGAGTGCAAATCAGGGTAGCTCCCTGCCATCTGTTTACCAAATTGCAAGTGTGTCATCTGATTGTTGCTGTTTCTTTTCTTTAAAGACTGAGCCATCCGGCCCTGGATTACAGTTGGGTTTGTGCATATGTTTCAATCACAGGGCTCCAACCAGCTGCACCGATCCTGGCTAGCTCCCCACCATCCTGGGTACCCAGTAAAAGTGACATTTGGGACTCTGAGTATGCGCATAGTACTGTGATTATTAGTGTGTCTAACCTAATTAACTTGATTTCCCCCTCCTTGTTACTGCCCCTCTAATAAATCAGATATGTTGTTATTGAACTCTATGCTGCCTGCGGTATCAGTACATGTAGAGAGAGCATAGCATTGTGATTGTGCATGTTGATTAACCTTGCATTATAGGGGGTCCTCAGAGACATGCTCAGGATCAGTCTCGAGGGTAAGTGGTAGTCTATGATTGAACAGTGTGTACATGTGGGGTACTGGGACTGTGACTACTGTGTATTGTGTGCACCACTAGAAGGGAGAAAAGGGGGTCTCAGTGTCCCAGAGGGCTGTGACCAAACCAGTTTAACCATTACAAACCCTGACTTCTGAGTGGAGGCACCCGCCATAGAACCTAGGCCCCTCAATCTGTCAGTAGTCAAGCAGGCAGGGATAGTAGCCCTTGGGATAGCGCCACCTGGGGGTTACATCTTGGAGGCACCACTGGGATTAGCATCCTCTAGTACCCGAGTGAAGGAGGTACCCAATTATGTCTAACTTGAAGGAGAAGATGGAGGGGGGGTACCACGCCCAAGTTAAAACTTGACACCATTAAGATGATGGTACACAAATTGATGGGGTGGTGTGAAGCTGAGGAAATGGACTCCCAAAAGGCTGTCTTATTGCTGGATGTTCCTTTGGGGATTAAAAGCACTGACATTGTCTCTACTGTAGAACATGTCAAATGTATGGGCAAGGTGGAGGTGAAAGGGCGATATGCTGACTTGCTTGAACAAACCCTGCAAGTGCTGCTTTCATGCAGTATTCCAATAGACCCTGAGAGGGTGCCCCCCCCTTGATTTTGCCAGAAGGTGCCCAGAAGGGATGGATGGTTATTCACACATGTAGTGGTTTGGCCACCCCAGGTTGGTCCCCTAAGACTAATAGTTTTAAGGACAAACTGCTCAAACTGTTAGCCACAGAAGGGAGAACCACTCAGGAACTGGTAAAAGTATTAGACATCTCGGGCGATCACACTCCCCTTCCGTCCCCAGGCACATCTCTCGGGTCTTCTAAGAGCTCCATACTAGCCCCACTCCCTATAGTTATTCCCCCCCATTCAACTAGATTCCTATTGGAGATTGAGACTGTTCTCCAGTACTGTCCCAGTGCCTTCAGGGGAAGATGATTTGGAGACTTGGATGGACTATGCTACCCCTTTAGTACAAGAGTGGCAGTGCTCCGAGGGGGAAAAGAGGAAATGGTTGATGGAAAGCTTGATGAGTCCTGCACTGGAAGCCATTCGATTCCTGTGGGCCACTAGTCCGGAGGCCACTGCAGCAGAATATCTTTCTGCCTTGGAAGGGGTATTTGGCAGCACTGAAACCGGGGAGGATCTATTATGGAAATTCAAGTCAGCTAAACAGTGGAGAAATGAGAAACTGCCTACTTTTGTTACCAGAATGGAAAGGGCTTTGCAAAAGGCCCACTGAAAAGGGGGAGTGTCTGCTCAAGCGCTAAACCAGGTCCGATTAGACCATATATTGAAGTCAGCAAGATTTTCCAGTGTAGTATTGCTGAAACTCAAATCGCAAGACAGGAGGGCTGACCCTCCCGAGTATTGCCAATTGATGAGAGAGATCCGAGAAATTGAAACTGATGAAGAGGGGTGGGAACCCTATGCTGGGGCTGTGAACCCTTGTCTGACTCCTGAGAAGAGTGATCCAGATGAGACTCAACAGCTGAGAGGGTTGATTAAGGGGTTGACTGAGACCTACCAGGAACTGGATCTGTATCAAGCTCCCTCTGAGCCTAAAAGTGGAGTGGGAGTGCATGTCGTCTCTCCTGAAACCCAGATTGAGAGCAACCTGACAGCCAAAATTAGTGACTTAAGAGAATTGGTAAGGGAACTGCAACTGGCTGCCCTCACCCCCAATAGATGTGGAGACCCCGAGATCCAGTGGGATAAACACCCAATTCAAGAAGAACCATGTAGAGCCCCTGAGATGTTCAACCAGATAAGAGATCCCCCTCCCTCCAAGGACAACAGAGATACTAAGTTCTGCTACCATTGTGGAGAGGATGGGCATTTTCAGTTTGATTTCCGGCTGCTAGAGAACTTGAGGAAAGTTACCAGCAGGTTAGTGGCCTGGCATCATAGAACCTGTGCCCGGTCACCCGGAAAAGTTTTGCCTCTAGGGCCAATGCCCGAGTGACAACCCAAGTAATGCCCCCCGAATGGTCCAAGGCAGTGGGTCCTTCTATGGAGACTACTGTGAAAGTGAATGGGGTATCCACCAGAGTTGTGCTAGACAGTGGCTCCCAAGTGACCATTATGTTCCAGGACTGGTATCAGAAGCATTTGCCTAATGTACCCCTGCAACCCCTGGAAGGGCTACATGTGTGGGGCTTGAGTGAGAAGGCCTACCCCTACTCTGGCTATATCTGGATTTGATTGTCCTTCCCCACTTCTGTAGCTGGAGTGGCAGAGCAGGTGGAGACCCTAGTCTTAGTGTGTTCCCCTATTGGACTGTATGATGGGGTCCCGTTGCTGATAGGAACCAATGCACATATGTTTGGGTGACTGGCACAGTTGTGTTATGCAAAACAAGGGTCCTAGACTGGTAGGGCCCTAAGAAATTCTGGTCTTGATTAAAAAGGCATATGAGGCACAGAGAGGTGTTGACAGAATAGAACCTGAGGAGTCAGTTGGGGTCGTCTGGAAGAAGGATCCTGAATCTTTGTTTTTGGCACCAAATGCCCAATGTGTCCTGCAAGGAGAAGTCCACATAAAAAAAGATGTTAAGAACAAGATATTAATGCTGGATGCACCAGGCAATGAAAGATTGCCTGAGGGACCGCTGGTCAAGCCAAGCATTCTGCCTGCTAGAGCCCATGTGTTTGCCAGAAGGGTAATGGTTCAAGTTCATAATGTGTCTAACAGAGAAATTCGGGTAAATAGAGGTTGCACCCTGGCTAAAGTGCATTGTGCAGACACTGCAGTGCTACCCAGTAGCAAGAGTTTGGGGAAGAATGACAGAGTAATGCCTGACTTGTTTGATTTCAGTGATTCCCCGTTGCCATCTGAATGGAAAGTGAGGATCAGTGAGAAGCATGCCCAGAGAGACCAGGTGTTTTCTTTAAAGGAATGGGACGTAGGATGCATGCAAGGAGCTGAGCACCATATCCAGCTGCATGATGAAAGGCCATTTCGTGAGCGGTCTCGACACCTGGCACCTGCTGACATAGGTGATTTACAGAGAGTGGACTGCTGCTCTGATCTTGGGATTACATCACAGAGCTGCTGCTATTTGGTTTTAATTAAGGATTCTCTTTACAGAGAGTGGGCTGCTGCTCTGACCTTGGGATTACATCACAGAGCTGCTGGTGTTTGGTTTCAATTCAGGATTCTCCTTACAGAGAGTGGACTGCTGCTCTGACCTTGGGATTACATCACAGAGCTGCTGCTGTTTGGTTTCAATTTAGGAGCTAAACACTGGGTATAGTAAGGGGTTTGAGTGGGAGGGCATACCAGGAAAGGAACAGCAGCAAGTGAAGAGGTGACTGCTCTCTTCAGTGGAAGGGAAGTAAATGCAAATCTAGGAGCTTTCATTATTACTTCTGCATTTGATATTGCATTGGGGAAAGGAGGAGTAGGAGTTTGAGGAAGGTTGTGCAATGGCTACTTAAAGCCTGTTTTTAGTGTGGATAGGAAGGATAGGAATATAAAAAGCAGTTGATCAATATAGCTAAATGTGCAACAAAGGAGGTAAGGGAAATAAAGAAAATGTTTTGCACTGATAAAGGAGGAAGAGGGGAGACTTGGGGGAGTGTTTGGTATCCTGCATCTGGAAGGGTGGGGGTCACTGGTGGGCAACAACAGCAATGGGTAGGGTGGTAGACTGCAACAACTGACGGTGCACCAATCTTTCTAAAATTGCCTGGGGTGGGAGGATGTTTAGAGTGCAAACATAGAAAAACTTAGAAAGGAGATTGAGGGTCTGTAGGAGGAACTAAGACAGGCAAGGCAGATTGGGGGTGGGTTTGGCCCAATACTGGAGGGAGGAAGAAGGGAGATGAGGAGGGAGGCGATTTAACGAACAGTGGTGAGGGAGAGGGTCAGAAGAAGGGAAGCAGAGACAAAGGAGCCCAGGCCAGGAAGAACAATTGCGGGAAACCAGGTCAGGAGACAAAAAGACAAATGGAAGGAGGAGATAGGGACTGTGAGGGGAGGCTAAGAAAAAAGCATGGAGTGAAAGGAGAGAACAGGTTATGAAGAGAGAGGAGCAGGACGTGAAGGCCTCTAGAAAATAGTTGTGCAATTGCTAGAGAGGAAGAAGGTGGAGGAGGGAAATGATGAAATTAGAGGAGAAATTGATAAATGCCTGGACCAAACTGGAGCGGGGGAAGTTCTGCTGGAGAATTGCAACATAGGGGTAAAAGGGGAAATAATGTGCAGGAGGAACAAGAGCTGGAAATGAGAGAGAGAGAGAGATGAATGGAAGCAAGCAGGGGTAGGTGGGTGGAATCTTAGTGCTGGGGACTCAATACTAAGAGGAGTTAGGTGAGGTAGCAAGGGGAGGGCAATGATTGCATTGGGTGGAGGCCATGCCGAGGATGACAGCAGAAAGGGTGGGACAGTCTGTTCTGAAATATGCTAGAAGGTAGGGACAAGCCTCATTTAATTATACATCTTGGGACAAACGACCTGGCTGGACAAGACAGTAGATATAGTCCAGAGGAGGTTTGAGGAACTAGCACAATTATGTGAGGGAGCAGGAAGATCAGTAACTTTTTCAGAGATACTTGGTGCTAAAGGCATACAACAAGGAAGCTGAGAATAGAGGAATTTAACAGATGGCTTAAGAACCTGGTGTTGTGCTAAAGGGTATGGGCTGTTGGGGGATGGGAGGACCTGGGAGGAGTGTAGTCTCTATGCCAGGGACAGACTACACTTGAGTGAGGAGGGAAAGAAAGGCTGAAACAGAGGATGGAGGAGTACATAGAGGAAGTTGGGAATTTAAACTAGGAGTGGGGTGGCAGTTGGGGAAGAGATATGCAGAGACCACAGGTTACCCCTTAACAGTGACAAGGACAAATGGCAAGTACTGTTGGTGATGCTAGGAACGGAGGGCAGGATGGGGGGGGAGGGTGGAAGGTGGTTTACCCTTAATGCTAGGAGCCTTGGGAGGAAAACTGCAGAGTTACAGGTTATCATGGCGAGAGGGAGAGTTGGACATTGCAGCCATCATGAAACATGGGCCCCCAATACAATGACTGGGACCTGTCTGTACCAGGGTACAGGTTATTTCGTAGGGACAGGGTAATTGGGAAAGGAGGTGGGTGGCACTATGGGTGAAAGAAGGACTGAAGTGTGTAAGGGAGGAAGGGGAGGAGGTGGTACTGGAGTCACTTTGGATGCAAATCCAGGATTCCAAGAATAGGATTCTTAGAATGGGAGTGGTGTACAGTCCACCATCCTGTGACAGAGGAGTTAGACGGGAAACTAGCGAGACAGATCAGGAGGACCCATGAAAAGGGTGGTGTGGGATTGTGAGGGACCTCAACATGCCAGGAGTGGACTGGAGCACCCCAACCACCATGAACAGAAGGGAGCAGGTACTGCTGGATGCCTTCCAGGACAACTTCCTGCTGCAATGGTCAGTGAACCAACCAGGTTAGAGAATACCCTTGACCTTGTGCTGGCAAATGGGGACTTTGTAAGAGAACTTATGTGGAAGTGGAGGAACTGCTGTCAGGAGTGACCACCACCTGTATGGCTCACATTGGATATGGGCAAGGCAGGAGTGGAATCTGGCACAATAGTGCTGGACTTCAGGAGGGCCGACTTTGGGAGGATGGGGAAGTGGTAAAGGGTACCTGGCCAAGAATTCAATCTAGGATGGACGCTGACACAGAGGTGGAGCTCATAAAGCAGGGGATAGTGGAGGCAACCAAAACTCTGCTGCAAAGCCCAGAGCAAGAAGGCTGGGGCTAGAAACCAATCTGGTTGAGTAAGGAGGTCATGGAAAGGTAAGGAGAAAAGAGCTGCCTTTAGGAAGTACAAGAAAACAGGGAGGGGAGGACAGGGAGGAGTACTTGACAGAATCGAAGGAGGTGACAAAGGGCAGTAAGGGGAGCCAAAGCATCTCGGAACTCAGGCTGGCACAAAGCATTAAGAAGGGAGAAGGACTTCTTTAAGTACATCAGGGAGAAAGGGGCTGTAAGGACCACATAGTAAGGATTAGGAAGGGGGTTGGGTGGAAGCAGGGTGCGATAAAGGCGGAAGCACTAATGAGATTTGCTCAGTATTTACTGGAAGAGAAGAGGGGGGTGACACCCAAGGTGGAGAAATGGCAGAAGCAGGGGTGGGAAGTGGTGACAGATGGGAAATCATGGAGAGCAGAGTTCTGAGAGGGTTAAGGCACTGAGGTTGGATAAGGCACCAGGCCCAGATGGCATCCACCCCAGGTACTGTAAGGAGGCTGGCAGAGGTCCTTGCAGGACCTTGGCAGACCTATTTAACGCCCTCACTACATCTGTGGGTGTACCTCAGGACTGGAGATCGGCTCATGGTGCCCCTCCACAAGAGGGCCCCATGGGATGAACCGTGAAACCACAGACAAGTGAGCCTCACATCCATCATGGGTAAGCTAATGGAGACCATCCTGAAGAGAGAGGCTGGTGGCCTCCTAGAGGCCAAAGGACTACAGGACAGCAGACAGCATGGCTTCATATGTGGTGCAGATCCTGCCAACCAACCTGTCGGAGTTCCATGGTGACTGGGTAACTAGGCAACTGACAGGGCCATGGTGATGTCTCAGTATCTGACTCTCAGTAAGGCATTCTGACTCTGTGCCGCATAGAAGGCTGGGAAGGAAGTTAGGTAGGCGCCAGGGGTGGGTGCAAAGCTGGTGAGATGGGTAGGAAACTGGCTGCAGGAAGGCAACAGAGGGTGGTGGTGGGTGGGGAGTCTCACACTCAAGGGGCAGTGACGAGCTGTGTTCCACAGGGCTCGGTGTTGGGACCAGTGTTGTTTGGGATATTCATTGCAGACATATCATGGGACATCAAGAGCAAGATCAGTCTGTTTGCTGATGATACCAAGGTAGATGCGTTGGTGATGACCTGGGGGATGGCAGGGGTTGCAGGATGATCTGTGAAAGCTTGAAACCTGGTCAGACACCTGGCAACTGGGCTTTAATGCCAAAAAGTGCAAGGATGCTGCATTTTGGGATGAAGAACCCAAGGAGGAGTTACCAGCTAGGGGAGTGCAGCTAGCCCAGACAGAGGAGGAGAAGGATCTGGGTGTGTTCATTACAGGGTCAATGAACAATTCGGCACAGTGTAGGAAGGCAGCTGCAAAGGCCAACAAAATGCTGGGTTGTATTGCAAGGATATATTCTCGAGGAGGGAGAAGGATTCTGCCACTGTATATGGGACATTAGTTAGACCACCTGAGTACTGCGTGCAGTACTGGCATCCATATCTGAAGAGGGACATTAAGTTACTGGAGGGTGTAGCTTAGAGCGACAAAGATGATCAAGGGGCTGGGGACTTATCATGGGAGAGGAGGTTGAAGGAGTTGAATATGTACTCACTGGAGGAGAGGGAGAGACAGGGTGACATAATTGAAACCTTTAAATACATGGAAAGGAATAAACAAGACAAGTACAGAGGGGCTGTTCCAAAGTGAAGGAGAGGAGGGACACCAGGCCGTGATATGAGACTGGAGCGAGGAAGGTTCTAGGAGGGAGATGAGAGGACACTTTTACAGAGGGTGGTGGCCGGGTGGAATGTGTTACCTCCTGAAGTGGTATGCAGTAGAACAGTGGACTGCTTCAAACGAGGATAGGACAGGACAAGGAGAGGTTAATAAAGGAAGGGTAGAAGGAGGCAGCTGCAGAATAGGGGTACTAGCTGCACATTTGAGCTGACTTTGATAGACCCTAGGCCTTTATCTGCTGGCAAATTTTATGTCTATATGTTCATATGATGTGAGACGGCATCTGCAAGAGATACTTGTTGCTGGTGTAATACAAGAACTCGAATCCATATGCTTCATCTATTGTAGTGAGGAAAAGAATGTACAGTAAGGATGTGCCTGGATTATCGACCTGAACCGGTGGATCTATTCCTGATTGTATACAATGCCATGCATCTCAAGATGCTTTGAATTGCCTGAACAGTAGTGTGGTTCTCTGTGTTGGATCTTCGCAGTGGGTAGCTACCAGATCCCGATGGCCCCAGAAGACCATGAGAAAACAGCCTTTATCTGTCCACTTGGCTTCTATGAATTTATGAGGATTCCCTAAGGAATTTCAGGTGCCCCAGCCACTTTTCAGCAACTGATGGAGTATGCAGTGGGGGACATGAACTTATTAGAGTGCTTGGTCTACCTAGATTATGTCATTGTGTTTGGCAGCTTGCTGGAGGAACATGACAGCAGATTATTCAAGGTGTTGGACCGACTGGAAGACTTTGGACTGAAACTGTCCATTGATAAGTGTCAATTTTTTCAAACATCAGTAAAGTATGTGGGGCACTTAGTTTCTACTGAAGGGATAAAGACAGACCCGAGTAAAGTTGAAGCCTTGACCACCTGGCCACAGCCAAAAAATCTAAAAGAACTGCAAAGATTTCTGGTTTTCTGTGGTTATTATCGGCATGTCATCAAAAACTATTCATGAGTGATCCGCCCTTTACTTAACCTTACTCAAGGGTATCCCCCAACCCACAAAAGATACAAAAAATCAGCATCTCCTGGGACTGAAAGAGTGTATTTTCATTCAAGTGAAGTATTTGGGGCCCGCTGGACTTCTGATTGTGAGACTGCTTTTCATGAGATCATATATCAACTTATCCATGCTCCAGTATTGGCCTGTGCAGAGCCAACAAAACCCTATGTCCTGCACACTGATGCTAGCTTGCAAGGGTTGGGGGCTGTGTTGTACCAGGAACATGAGAATGGTTTAACCTGTGGCTTTTGCCAGCCGGAGCCTGACCCCTTCTGAGAAGAATTATCCGGTACATAAGTTAGAATTTCTAGCTTTGAAGTGGGCTATTGTGGATCAATACCATGAAAACTTGTATAGGGCTAAAATACTGCAAAACTGACAATAATCCATTGACTTATGTCAGACCACAGCTAAATTAGACGCTACTGCTGGCGATGCCGCATTGGTTCATATATGACTACGCTTGAATACAGAGCAGGGCCTGGAACCCATAGATGTTGATGCTCTCTCTCATGGAGACCTGTCTCCCGGAATAACTAGGTCAGACTGTCAGAACCTGATATTCGAGCTCTCGCCAGTAGTTTGACAGTGAGAGACAGATGTCCACGGATGCAGTGGACTGTATGGTGGATTGTTTGGGACCCTCTGAAAATTGCATTCCAGTTGTTTATTGCCATTTCTCTGCCTTGGACACTGGTGCTTTGCCTCAGTTCAACAATGACAGTATTCAGCAGGCTCAATCCCAAGATCTCATGATCAAAGTAGCTCTAGAAGCCCTCCAAGCAGGGAAAGATGTTAAGTGTTACGTTCCACTGATTTGAGAGCGGCATTATTATATAAAGAAGGCCCTAAGGTTGAAACCGCAATCAATGGACTGTTATATAGAGATGGTAGATAGAGGGGGGAAAATGGACAAGCAACAGTTAGTATTGCCTACTGCTTTTCGAGACCTGGTGCTGAGGTCCCTACACAACCATATGGGACACCTTGGCATAGACAGAACACTTGATTTATTGAGATTCAGATTCTATTGGCCTAAGATAGGGCTGATGTTGAACAACACATTAGAACTTGTAGTCGCTGCCTACAGAGGAAAGCTTTGCCCCAGAGGGCTGCCCCACCCTTGTTAATATCACCACCAGTGCCCCCATGGAATTGGTCTGTATTGACTTTCTGAGCTTGGAGCCAGATCAAAGAAATATCAGTAATGTACTGGTGGTCACTGACCATTTCACCCGGTATGCTCAAGCTTTCCCCACCAAGTACCAGAAGGCTTCCACTGTGGCCAAACTGCTTAAAGAAAACTTTTTTGTTCACTATGTGGTACTTGACAGTCATCTGATTAAAGAGATGCTTCTCTGTGGGGAATGTGATAGTCCAGAACCACACCTACTACCCCCAGGGGGACTCAACAGCCTGAATGGTTCAACCGCATTCTTTACAGATATGCTAGGCACCTTCAACCAAAGGACAAGCCCAGATGGAGCCAACAAATTAGCACCCTGGTACATGCCTACAACTGCTCAAAGTGGATGCCACTGGGTTCTCCCCACCAGCCTGATGTTTGAAGAGAAGCTCGACTACCAGTAGATGTTTGTTTGGAGTTTCTCCTGATAGGGTTTGAGCTGATAACCATTTACAGTATGTGCAAAAGCTAAAGGCCCAGTTAAATCATGCATACCAACTGGCTCAAACCATGGCTGCCAAAAAGAAATCTGGCCAACAAAGAAAGGTATGACAAAAAAGTGAAAGCACTGGAACTCCAGGAGGGAGATTGGGTATTGTTGAGGAATCTGGGACTGCATGGAAAACACAAGATTGCTGATAGGTGGCACCATCTTCCCCACATTGTAGTAGACAAACTAAATGATCTGCCTGTGTACAAAGTAAGGCCAGAGAATAACTCAAAAGATGTGAAAACCATGCACAGAAATCATTTATTGCCCATTGGGCAGATCTTGATTGAGTCTGAACCCCTAGAAAATGCCCCTTCTGGACCAGTGACTAGAGCTGTTGCTAAGAAAGGTGCAAGAAAGCCTGCTCCCATAGAAGTTGAGTTAACCTGTTCCACTCCACCAGTCCCAGTTGAACATGACTGTCAGTCCATGTCAGAGGAAAGTGAGTGTGGTCTTGAATACTACCCTTCTTATGAACTGAGTCAATTGTTTCCGAGCAATCCCCTAGTTAACCCTGGAGATGAAGCTGGGCCTTCTGGACTGTCTGAGCCTCCAGCTTTGTCACTGGAGCTAGTGCTTCCAGAAAGTGAAGTGCAAAGCATCAAGTCAGATGATGTGGAATCATTGTGCATGGTTGAATTGCTTGAGTCTTCAGAGGAGGACAATGATGAACTGGGACAAACTGGTGATATAGCAGAACAAGAAGAGTATTTTGAGTGCCCTGATGGCTCACTGCCAGTGCCCGAAAGCTCTCTATGTGAAACATGTGTTGAGACCCCTGAAATTGCTACTTTTGGAGCTGACACTGTCCCAAGCTCTAACCTTGCTAGCCCGAAAGAGAACCCCTGGCAAGTAAAGACAGTGCTGAAAGTGGGTCTAGCAGTGCAGAGACTGTAACAGTTCCCCCTAGAAAGACTGGTTGAGAGGTGAGGCCTGTGGTATGTTTAAGTTATGAGTCCCTAGGAAGACCTGTGGACCTGCCCCTCAATGTGGTCCATAAGGGAGTGTACGTGACCCCGAGCTTGTTGCCCAAACTAAGCCTGGGAAATAATTCCAGATTACTTGTATTGCCCTCTAAGTATGGTGCCCCATGCCCCATCCAGTTCCAAGGTAGCTGATAGGGAAGGGCCCTCTCTAACCAGATTTCATATGCAGGAAGTAATGACTTGATTTAACAATGTTTGTATGTGTAATATGGTATAACCAGTAGTAGGCTGTGCAAAACAGTATAAGTGTATATCACAAAGGTTTAACATGCTGACTGTTGTGTAAAAGGGATGTAACTTTAAACTATTCTGCCTTAAAGTGATTTAAGGGTATCTACTTGATGCGAACACCAAGTTTTTTTCAGGCCAGGAAGGGTGTAACCCCCTGCAAATGGGGGTTCCCAGAAGTCATCCAGGAGCTGTCTAAAGTGCTCCCAGCCTGAATGGTGCTCGGCATTTAAGCCTTTTAGCTGTGAGTACTTTTAGAGCCTCTGGTACTGTCTCTTTAAGAGCTGTCTACTTGCAGATGTAATTGGTTAGTATGGGGGGACTGTGTAGTCAATGCTCAAATCCCACCTGAGCTGCTGCCTACTCGCTCTGTTTCTACAGTCACTATATGCGCAGAGGGAGCTCTCTTAGAAGATGTAACTATTTGTCTGAAAATAGTAAGAGTGTTAAGTAGGATGTAGTTTGTCTAACCTGCCTTTCTTGCAGCTGGGTCTCTGTGTGTTTTGTCCCTCCATTTTGGATCTGAACTGTTGAATAGATCCAATCAGTACAGGGGGCCTCAAAAATGGAGTTTGTTAGGACCAACCAGCATCAGGACTCCATTGGAGCCGGCTAACCAATAGGAGATATAGCTAGTGATTCTGGGAAGTGGAGTTCTGTACCTTGGCGCCTATTTGCACCAATGGGAAGAATTCTGAGTGATTGACAAGCTGAGTCCACCAACGGGACCGTATGGAGCCTGCAAAGAATGCCCTGTCTTGTTTCTGGTCAGATCAGATCCATTGTAACCGTGAAGAGAGAAGAAGCTTGAAGCTTCTGCGCTGCATAGTTTTCATGCGGGAAGCGCGTGGGGAGGCCTAAACTCGGGCGATGCGTTGCCACTGTGATTCGGACCCAATCTGCACCTTCAGAGAGGAAGAGAGGCTGAAAGAGTGGGGACCAGGCTCACCCTGTAGAAGACTGGAGAAACTGCTTAATCGTGCTCGGTCTGTCAGGAAGCGAAGCTGCTGTGTGAACTCCCAGAGTAGCAGTAAGTGCGATCGGGATCTGAAGGCAGCTGCCTGGTACAGTAATTTCCTTTACATATAAATGTGTGGATTGCTTGTGAGGGACAGCTAAATGGGTTCTCTTACCCTCAGGTATTGTAGACTGAAAACCAAGTAAGGATAGTCAGACTGAATCCATCTGGTGATTAAAACTGTGTTGACTGGCTAGTAGAATTTCATCTCCCTGCTGTGTGTGGGAGTCTTGCAATCCAGAAACCCCCTTCCTGTCAATTTTCAGCATTGAGTCTGAGAGTACAAATCAGGGTCACTCCCTGCCATCTGTTTACCAAATTGCAAGTGTGTCATCTGATTGTTGCTGTTTCTTTTGTTTAAAGACTGAGCCATCCGGCTCCAGATTACAGTTGGGTTTGTGCATATTTTTCCATCACAGGGCCCCAACCAGCTGCACCGATCCTGGCTAGCACCCCACCATCCTGGGTACCCAGTAAAAGTGACATTTGGGACTCTGAGTATGCGCATAGTACTGTGATCATGTATGTGTCTACTCTAACCCTCCTTGTTACTGCCCCTCTAATAAATCAGATTTGTTGTTATTGAACTCCATGCTGCCTGCGGTATCAGTACATGTAGAGAGAGCATAGCATTGTGATTGTGCATGTTGATTAACCTTGCATTACAGGGGGTCCTCAGAGACATGCTTAAGATCAGTCTCGAGGGTAAGTGGTATTCTATGATTGAACAGTGTGACCATGTGGGGTACTGGGACTGTGACTACTGTGTATTGTGTGCACCACTAGAAAGGAGAAAAGGGGGTCTCAGTGTCCCAGAGGGCTGACACCAAACCGGTTTAACCATTACAAACCCTGACCTCTGGGTGGAGGCACCCGCCATAGAACCTAGGCCCCTCAACCTGTCAGTAGTCAAGCCGGCACGGGTAGTAGCCCTTGGGATAGTGCCACCTGGGGGTTACATAAACGTCTGCTCGACCAAGTGCAAACTTGTTCTGAAATTCCACACAGTGTTCCGCTTCCACCAAATGGGCAAATTTGGTGAGTTCCATGCTGCTCCGAACCCTGAAGCCCACATCTCCTTGTGCTGGCAAGAACTCGGGAGTTCCCGTAATTATTGTGAGTGACCCACTTCATGGGGGGGGGGGGGTGAGTTGTGTGTTGGATTCTGGTTAGGACCATGAGTGAGTGAGCTTTTTATCCAGGATTCTGAGCTCCCCTCAGCATATGTGGTGTAATTTTTGCTTATCAGCACACAAAGAGGGACTGGCAGGGTATATTTTTTTCCATCTAATACCATCTCAAATGCCATCTCTGCTTCACTCACACCACCAAATAAGCAGCTTACCGAGCCCAGTAATTAAATTTGAAGTCCAGGGACCCCATCCTCCCGGCAAGGACAAGATCCTTTTATCTACAGTACCATTGTTTATTTTCCTGTCTATCAAACTTCTGGCTGTGTCTCTCCAGTATGTGTTAGGGATGGGAAGGGTCTGGAACAAAAACAAGTACCAGGGCAAAACATTCATTTTAATTACGCCCAACCTCCCCAGCAGGGAGAATGGAAGGAGAGTCCATCTGTTGAGGCCTACCTTCACTTGAAACAACAGTTTTTTATAACTTGATCTGAGTAACTTCTTTCTCAGTGGGGAGATCTGGATCGCTAGGTATCTTATGGTATTATTCCAGGCCCAGGTGCAGGGGAATGCCAAAAGTAAAGTGTTGCAAAAACACACAATGGCAGTTTCTGCCAACTAGCAGAGGTTGCTGCTTTAACAATTACTTTTCAAATCAGCAGCTGCCTGTTACTTTTTGTTTTTAGCAGCGAGGTTCACTTTTTGCCCTTTACTGCACCTTATCAGCTCATGTGCATTTACTGCAGCAGTTCAGGTTGGTGTGGAACATTGTATTGTAGTCTGGGTTTTGAAGCTGTATGGTCTCCATACATTTGGGACTAATGAAGTACAATAGTTCATTGTTCCTATCCAAAACAAGAATTTTCAGGGTCTTCCATCATGTATGATTTCCACTGATGTCTGTCTAAATTAGTTTGACTTGTAATGTTCACTGAAAATTGAAAGAAATATATTGAGACCATGTGGTTTCACTTTAACGGTTTTCTAGTCTGTTCCTTTAGTCTTCACCATGGAGTGTTAGTGCCATCTAGTGGGAAAATCAGTGAAGTTCAAACAGTAACTGAAAAGTTCAAGTCCAGGTTATGACTAAATTAAGATGGTTATTTTGGTCCTGAATGTACTCTGATTTAAGAAGTTTGGCTACTCACCATAGATTAAAAAACAAACAAAAACAAAAAAACCAACATGATTTATGAACCCTCCATCAAGCAGTCCCCTTACGGACCTTTGTTGTTGCTGTGGATGGGGCAGGCGTGGCCCAGTCTGCATAGTATTGCTATTGTCTTATCGCATGCTCATGGGAGCTCCTCCTGACTCGGCAAGTGCAGGTTGTTATTCCTCCAGGAGATGCTGGAGATGGATACCTTACTGAATGAGCAAAACACACTGATAACAGAGATTCAGGCACCTGACTGTCTTTACTGAGGTGGTGGTGGTAGTCATACTCATTGGTGCAGTTACACTGTTCATGTACCCAGAGACCACATTCATTCATCTGCTACACTGTTTATTATGGATTGGGGGATTCTTGCCCACCTTCAATAAATCCTCTACAGTCAATCTGCTTCAGAGTTTATGGAGGCTGGAGATGTTGTGAAGTTTAAACCTGCTGACACAAATTCACCGTTGCAGCTAATTTTGCAAATATTTGCCCCAGGCCTAGATATTCAAAAGGGTTGCACCATGCGCAGTAGGATTGCTCCAGCTCAAGTCCGAAAATGCGCCATTCTGTGATATTCCACGGG
Organism: Neoceratodus forsteri; assembly: GCA_016271365.2. Lineage (NCBI taxonomy): Eukaryota > Metazoa > Chordata > Ceratodontiformes > Ceratodontidae > Neoceratodus > Neoceratodus forsteri. Next base: position 20,102,666 of record CM028129.1, on the reverse strand, counting down.
AGGCAGATGCGCCCCCCCCAAATCATGCTGAGCAATAGCACAATGATAATGAGTGTATGCGCAACTGAAGGGGGAGGAACCATGCATAAATGGCGCAGTGCGATATTCAACAACATGCACCATGCGCAATAGGGGAGCAAGCGGAAGTTGCACGATAGCGGAAATGAGCCAGAATAAAAAGGAACAAGGGAGAGGCACAAGAACGCTACAGGGAAGGCACATCTGGCTGACTGATAGGCAGACAAACAGGGCAGGAGGGACACACAGGGTAGGACAGGGAAAGGGCAACCTGAGCCCACAGGCACAGGGAAGGTGTGGGGAGCCACAGCCACAGCCAGTGCAGAAGGGGGAAGTGCCACACAGCACTGAGGCCACCACAGGAAGATGTTCCCGGTGCAGGGGAAGTACCAGCCAGGACAGTGGGGGGAACACAGAAACAGCTGCTGGGTGGGGGAACACAGCCAGGACATGGCCAGTGCCAACATCCAGATGGAGGCAGTAATGGGGGGTGAGAAGGCAGGCAGCGGGGGGTATGGCTGTGAAAGGGGCTGTCGGCAGTATGTGCCCCCAACAGGCAGTACCGAGCCAGCACCAGCTTCAAGCCAGCAGCAATACCGAGATCATGGCTGGTACCGCTTGAATCGGCACTTGAGGCAGCTCTGTGAGCTGTGCAGTGATGTGATGCAGGCACCCTCACAACCGAGTCACGCCTGTCAGTGGAGACAAAGGCAACAGCCTGCATGTGCTGGCTCACCACGGGTACCTTCCAGAGACCAACAGGGATACCAGGCATAACCCAGTGGCCGCGTCACGCCACCTCACCCAGTTCTCAGTGCACTGCTGCCACATGCTGTGAGTATATCCATTTCCTGCACACCAGTGAGCAATAATCAAACATACAGGAGTTCCATAGGGTAGCATGGGATGCTTGCATGTTAGGGGCAATAGACTGCACCCATGTGGCTATCTGCATACCTCCTGGCCCTGATGGGGCCGTGGCTATCTCGGCTGAAGGACATGGGCATCACTGCCAGGTGGTGGCGATGCCAGGGGCGATAATCAATGTCTGTGCCACACACCCTGAGGGAGCACATGATGCCTTCATCTGGCACCAGTCAGCACTGTGCCACAGATTCAAGAGTGGGGACATCCCCACTGGCCACTTAGTGGGTGAGTATGCAAACCACGTGGACAAACATAGAGCTTGGGAGGGGATTGGTCACAGGTGACATGGGTAGTGGCCTACATGGCCAAAGGCAGGGCGACACTGATCACCAAACTAACCTCCACCCTCTACACACAAGTGACAGTGGATACCCACTCTGTCCCTGGACTGCTCACACCATACCGTGAGTCCCGCGGGCCCCATCGCAGCAACACCACAATGAGGCACATGCCACCACTGTAATGTCATCGAGTGGGTGTCTGGATGCTGAAGACACGCTCTGCTGCCTGGACACCTCCAGCGGTGCTCTCCATAGCAGAGCCCTCAGAGGCCCTGGCCATTCCTGGCCTGTTGCATCCTGCACAACATGGCCAATGACTGTGGATAGCTTGACAGGTCAAAGAGGGGACAGTGATGGGGACAATGGAGACGCCGGTGACAATGGTGATGGCAGCTCCCCTTGGGTGACGGGACCTGCACGACTACTTGACTGGTACAGCTGCACTGGGACACCATCATGAGGAGCACTTAGCCAACCCAGGTGGGGTCATGGGGCCATGTGCAACCACCAGTGGCTAAGGCACAACCCACAAACACGCATGGACACACATCAGGGGTGCATGCCATCAAGGGAAGTGGCCAAGCATGGAACCGCACACACTGCCAGGGACGGGCAAGGTCTAACATGGCACGTGGTCATACACACACATACATGCCTCACAAGACATGCACAAAGGGTAGGATGCACGCCGACCCAGACTGGCACCCCTAGCCACACACATGTCCACAGACCACCATGCCCACTGCCTGTCATTGTGCATGTGTCAGATGCTGGGCACCATTGCACAGTGGCATACAGTGCAAAGCAGGCATCATCATGCACATGCCACTGTGGACAGCAGCCAGGAGGGTGTGCAGATGGAATGTGTGTGTGTGTGCAGGGCTGGGTACCCCACCCATGCATTGCCCGCTGAATGACACAATGCACACAGGGCAGCATCAGACATTAGCCATGCTGGGAGACAGGTCAGTCATGTGCCACAGTGCCACGGCCACCATGGATGCATGGGCAGCCCTGCCGAGACCCGCCAGCAGTGACAGGCTGACCACTGGCCTCATGGAGGTGGTACCGCGGTCCCCAGGGGTTCCATCATGTTGAATGCCGACTGCGTTTCATGCAGGGGTCTGCAGCACACTGAACATGCCTGCGCCCAGGCATGCTCAGGATGCCCACAGCTGAACCCGTGTTGACAAGGATGGCGCCACGACGCCAGGATCGGGGGTGGACATTGCATCACGTGCAGGTCTCACACATGGCAAATGCCAGTGGCTCAGTAGGCAGTACACTCGCCTTCTGAGGCCGGAGATCAGAGGGCTGTGGTTCAGTTCCTACATCTGGCACTTGGGTTAATATCCCAGTATTGACACTGTAGTGCAGCATGAGGGGTGCTGCACTTTGAGGTGCCGCTCTTCGGATGAGACGTTAAACCGAGGTCCCATCTGCCTGGATTGGTGGTAGTTCAGGTGGATGTTAAAGATCCCATGGCACTTATCGAAAATAGTAGGAATTTCCGTGTCCTGGCCAAATTTCCCTCATTCACTATAAATACCACCAACAGCTTAATCTGGTCCAAGGTCAGTTGGCATTCATCTGTATCCCCCTCCCCCGGGTCGTGCCTGAAAATAGGCAGGATTTGTCTAGTGCACTTACCCGGTCAACAAAAGCTAAAATAAAAAATAAAAATAAAAAAAAATAACTGTGTGCCCATTGTGGCCATGACAGCTGTGAATGCCTGTGTCTGCCTATCAGTGGCAACGGTCACATCCTCCCGCAACTGGTCCATCCCTGCCAGGAGCAGAGCGGTGTCTCTGCTGCGCCACTCCTCTGCCTGGCGCAGAGCCACACTCAATGCATCCACCACCGTCACAAACTGCTTCTGCTGATTGACTGATGCTTGCAGTATGTGGGTGTGCTTATCTAAGAGGTCATCTGCCTGATCAGTATGCTGTCCCTCAGGGTGTTTGCAGTCCTGATGCACATCACCCCTTGAGGGTGGGCGCTGCACACCAGGGCCAGGCCTGGGCATGTCCACAGGTGGTGCACTGATGCCGCCCCCTGACACTGTACCCCCATGGCCATTGGCTGACTGCTGATGCTGCCCCTCCAGCTGCCACTCACCAGGGTTCACTAGTGCCACCGCAGTTTCCGCAACAGTCCCACTGTCCTGGACACACACCAGTGCTGCTCCACTGGTGCAGACAGGCACAGGCTGGGACTGTGATGACACACGGGCCTCCATGGTGGCACCACCCACAGCCATGGCCGCGATGTCATCTGCTGTGTGGCCATCCTGTGGCACACACGTGTCACTGCCCATGACGTTAGCACCATCATCATCGGTGATGGATCCGGCACCAGCCCGAGTCTCAGCATGCTGGCATCCATGGACGCTGGCACACTGGGACATGGGCAGGGCCTCCTCCACACCGGCTCCACCAACATCAGTCCAGACATCCAGGCAGACCCACTGTTGCCCTGACCCCCGTATTCCTGTGGAGGTGGAGGGGCGCTCCTCCATCTCCATGTGACTGGCCTCAGTGGAGAAGCCCACCACCGCTGACCCATGCAGATGCTCAGGAGCTGTAAGGGAAAACAAAGTCACGTTACTGCATGTGACCTACCCTGTCCCCCCCTCAATAGACAGACCATGATCTACCATGCAGTGACGGGCTACCACCCATCTGGAATCCACCACCCAGAACACCTTTAATGGTGCAACGCTGCATGCTGCCAGCAACCCGCTCTTCCTGTGGGGTCAGGCATTGCACCTCTGGCTGTCCCCCACCGGTCGCAGACTATGCTGCCCTGATGGCAGCCACCTTCTCTTTAATCCTCTGCCTGTCCATACCCATCTTCTTTTTGCACTCCTACATGGAGTGCTGGTGGCTGCCATGCAGATTGACAGCACACGCCCCCTCCTCCCATGCAGCAGCACAGGCCTGTGGTGTTCCCTGGCGTCCACTGAGAAGTGGCTCCTGGTCGAGATAGGCCTCAAACAGGGCATCTGTCTCAGCCTTTGTAAAGTCTGGCCTCATCTTCCTCCCATGACTCTGTTCCTCTTCCTCCACCACACAATCGGTCCTGTGATAATGACAGGTGTTACCTGTGACTGTGCAGTCCCATGCATGTCCCAAATACCACAGTCCACACTCCCAAACAGCATGCAACTCACCACAATAGACTGCAGTAACCGACTATGGCCAGTGCAGCCCAATGTCATATTTTTATAGCGCAACCCATGCAAATGAGGCGAGGCACATCTTTAAGTGGATGCAAATGCAATGACTGTGCCATTGAATGGCTGATTAGATGATTTGCATATGCTGGCTGAATATCGCGCTTTGTGCAATTGTGTTGAACATGCAGAGCCAAGGGCGCAGTTCTGTGATATGCACAGTACACACCTAACTGCATATGCCCAGGTTGATGACGCAGGCGGCTGGTGTGCTGCATGTGGGAGGCAATGCAGGGCACAGCCACCATTGTGCCAGTGGTGCTACAGCGTTGTTCACATTTATGGTGCTATGGCATTGGGGCATCGTAGGTGCACTGGGGCAACAGCGCTGTAGGCCGCTACAGGAGGTGGCACACAGGCACCCAATCGTGTTATATGCATTGGGTTCCAATCGCACTTTAGCTGTCTGTGTGCAGAGACCTGACCCTGTGCCTGACCTTTGCCCCCTAGGTGCCATGCTTCAGGCATGGGTGCACCACTATCGCGTTGTTCAGTGACAGTGCGATAGGGAATGGCAGCACTGTACCACGCAGCATCTGCACGTGGCAGGACCGCACTGCCGAGCACCATTTTGATTAAACCAGACAGCAGAGATGGCACGGAGGCGTGCAGTCATTTGGAGCCAGGTTGAACTTGCCAACCTGGTGGCTATAGTTGAGCCCCATGCTGGGGCTTTGTTTGGAAAGGCACCTTTGGACAGGGCCAGGAGTGTGGTGTGGCAGGATGTGGCCAACGCCTTGGAGGAGGCCACCAGTATGGGGTGAACGGCGGAGCAATGCCACCACCGTTATGGGGACCTGAGGCGCAGAGACCCGGACCTACTTGCCCGCCTGCAGGCATGTGCCAGGAGGGGCATGGTGCCATGGCCAGGTAGGTGCAATATTCATACACTTTTATCATCCATACAGGTATCACAGTTGCATGTGTATGGCACATGGGGGGGAGACGTCCGGTGTTGGCCGTGGTGGTGGTATCGGGGTGTGGAGTGGATCGGTATGGCTGTGTGGGATTGCACACACTTGGGGGTGGGGGGACTTTGCTACCGGATTGTACTGATGTTCCTTCTCCATGTTTGCACTCTTTAGCTGTGAAGAACACCGTATGAATAGTGACCAGAGGGCGCCGCATGGAGGAGCAGCGGGACAGGAGGGGTGATGGTGGTCTGCAGCATGTGGACCAGCCTGCTGATGGTGAGCACCTTAAATCCATGATTATTATTGTATGCTGTATAATTGGGTGGGTAGCGGGGCATGGCAACCATCCATTGACACCACTGCCATGCACGCAATTTGTTACAGTCAGCACTGTCCAGTGGCACTGCATGTCTGGGAGTGCATCAGTGGTGGTCAATGTGTGCACCGGGTACATGGCTGTGGCACTGCCTTCACACCGCATAGCCAAGTCACTGTACGGCCACAGTGGTGCCGTGCAGACATGGGCGGTGGGTGTGTGCAGTGGTCTCACATGGCTGTGGCTGCTGAGGTGGGAAGGTCTTGTGGACACGGTCACTGTGGTGGTCGACACCATCACAGGGGTGGTCATATGGCTGGGCTGCCTGGGTGGGCAAGTGGTCTTGTGGACTGAGCACTGTGTGGGTGGTCGCACACCATCACAGGCGTGTCACATGGCTGTATGCCATGCACAATGGAGTGGGCTGCAGGGGATGGACAGTCACACCTATTGACTCTGCTTCCTCATCCTAGGTGGACGGTGACTCCTGGAAATACAGCAGAGTCTACGCAAGCTGCTCCAGGTGGCGAGGGAGACCTTGCAGCTCCTGCAGAGGATGCACCGCCACGGGGTGAGGAGGAGACGGAGGAGCACACATCAGCACCATGAAGAGGAGGACCGGGGTGGCTGTTGATGTCCCCATGCCCCAACTACCACCTTCTCCCCATTGACCCACCCTCACGCCCCTTCTTCCCTCTCCCATATGTTCACCCCTGCCCCTTACCTACCCCAGCTGTTATGTGGCCTCTTCCCCTCACGAAATAATTGTATATAGTTTTTCTTTACATCTTTTAAATATATGCATTTTGTTATGACAACTGTGGTGGTCTCTGATTTGCAGTGGCTACAGGTGCTCAGCTGCAGTGGTGCGTATGGCATCAGGGGTGGTGCACATATGGGCATATGTCTGTGAGTCTGTGTGAAGAGGTGAACCGCCTATGGTGTGGGTAGGGGGATCAATCACTGTCTGTGGTTTGTGTGTTGTACTCTGTGCACTGGATGCCTGTGTGCAGTGGTCCATGGGGCCTGCACTGTGTGCATGGCACCCCCTGTCAGACCATCCATGGCCTGTGCAGTTGACACCCTCGCATGTCTGTGATATGCACGGTCTGCTGGCATGTCAGTGGTGGCTGTCCATGCTGGATGACAACTGTACCCGGCACAATGCCAGGTTGTCTGCCATCACCAGTGTAGGTGCACGTCTGCCTCCAGTGGCATTGTGACTTCCACTGTTGTTGTCCCCCTCCATGCTGTCACTTGTGTCTGTTGCAGGGGATGCTCCAGTGTCTGTCACTTGTGCCTGGCAGCATGCTGGTGGTACATAGCTTCATGGTGCTCTGGGCAAGAGGGTGGCTGCACACCTGTGCAATATAGTGGTGCTGGCTATGTGTACACACATCAGCCATGGCCACACACCAGTGGCTTTGGTTGATCTGCTATTGTGTCCCTGCTATTGGCATGCCCTTGGTATGGGTGGGTGTTTGTCCATGCACTGGTGTTGCATCCTGTTTGGTGCATGCCCCATGCTATACTGTGCATGTCTATCCTAGCTGCTGTGGCCAGTGCTGGGATGGGATGTGTCCTGGGAGGGTGTGCAGGTGCTGTACCACTGGAGGTGGGGTCCAGGGCATGCCTTGTCGCATGTGGGGTACCTCATGTGCTGATGCATGGTCGGTCTCTCAGCTGTACCCTCAGGGGGACATGCAGGCGTCACTGTGTGTGCATCTGTTGCATCGCTGTCTGCTGCTGCCACGCTGCAGAATTGCCCTTGGTGAGGCTGCCTTGCATGGCTCCATGGTGCCTGGGGTTGCATTGTCTGATGTGGGGTGGTGCGGCATGGGGTGTCCTGCACTGTTGGGCGCTTCTCCTGGGCAGGGTGTATGGGGATCGTGGTGCAGGGTGTGCTCTGCATTGGTGGGATGGTGTGGTATGAGGTGGTCAGCCATCCTTGTGTGTCAGTCACAGCTTGCCAGGGGGTGTGCTGGGGCACCATGGTCTGGCTGTGGGCTGGTTGCTGGTATGCATGGACCAGTGGTTATTCCAGCTCTCCCCCGGTTGTGCAGTGCATGGTATGTGGGCGACGATGTCTGTTCTGCTGTGTGTTCCTCTGCCCATCTGTGGCATGGGTGGTGGGCCCTTGCATCCCTGATTGTGCTGTTGCATTGCTACCCTGCTGCTGGGGGCGTCCCTGGTTGCGCTATGGTGCATCAGATTTGCTCAGCTTCACCTCCCTAGTTGTGCTATGGTGCAGGTGGTGCGATATTCAGTCATCGTCCATAGGCGCATCTTGGCCTGCGCAGTTTTTGAATATCGCATTTCTTGCGCATGGGCGCAGTGGACTTGCTCTTGCTCCTGCTGTTGCACACTTTTTGGGTGCAGTTTGAATATCTGGGCCACTATGTTTAACATTTGTTTTTTTGAAACTTTGCATTGTGATTTCACCTAATTGTCTGGCTTATACATTGCCCTAAACACCCTATGCACTTACAGTCTTATTCACTGCCCTATCTCTCTTCTCTTTCCCCCACCATCTTAATACCCTACGCATAGTCTTATTCTCTGCTACTATCTCCTTTCTCTTTCTTCCACTTGCAAATCTTTTCAACATCTCCCAATCACCTAGTGTCTACTAGACAGCCTTCCACTCTTCTTTACCCCTATCTCCAATTTCCATTTCCTGCTGCCAACTTGGTGCATCTCGCTTCAGTTCAAGATCTGTTACTGGCATTTATGTAATCATGTATTGTCCTAGATGTGCACTGATGTTATGTATGCCACTTCCTGAGGCTCATGTTTTGTACTGTTCTCCTCATGTAACAAGTTCAAAAGTAATCACACTAGTTATGTTCATTTGTTTAGCTGTTGTACCCTAATTTCAACTGTAGGTGTATACCCTTCCTCCACTGTAACCTCCAGGTTGCACCGTGAGATGAACATCTTTTTGCTCAGTGTACCTTTCCTGGTGAAACATTTTCAATAAATAAAAATAAATAAAATTTCATATTGCCTCCACTTTTGGGGGTACCAACATTTAAGTTTTGTGAAAACAAGGTTTCTGGTAAATAACTTGTCTCCGGTTCACATGGAGGAGCTTCAGCAGGTCACATGGTACCTCTCTGTGCAGTGACTGCCTTACTTTTAGTTTCGCATTGTAAGTCGGACAGAGAGAGGAGGAGACTGCCTACTAGCAGAAACTGACACCAAATTAACTGCTTAATAAAGCTACATTCCAGCCATTCCTTCACTGTTTTTATGTCCTGTTTTAGTACTTTAGTTAGGAAAACCCCTTATTATAGTTATTAGATATTTTGACTACATTTAACTCATTTAGTAGTTTTTTCTCCCCTCTTTCTCTGGAATATGCTCTGTCTTTATTTATCGCTGTTTTTGTTTTGTTTGTTTTGGTGATGGAGACGTGAGGACGGGTTCATACCTGTGGTGATGTCTTATTACTGTGCTGGCCAGGCCTTCAGGAATCAGACCCCTCACAGCACATCAGCATCCCCCTGTAAGTTTGCTCAACGGTGCTCACAATCCAGCAGCAGCAGCCCCCACCAAACCTCCAATAGGGCAGTGTCCATACCTGGAGGAGGGTAATAATATGCAGCAGCCCCACTGAACCTCCAATAGGGCAGTGTCTGTACCTGGAGGTGGGTAAAACATGCAGCAGCCCCACTGAACCTTCAATAGGGCAGTGTCCGTACCTGGAGGTGGGTAAAAACAAGCAACAGCCGCCACTGAACCTCCAACAGGGCAGTGTCTGTAGCTGGAGGAGGGTAAAAACATGCAGCAGCCCCCACTGAACCTTCAATAGGGCTGTGTCCATACCTGGAGGAGGGTAAAAACATGCAGCAGCCCCCACTGAACCTCCAATAGGGCAGTGTCCATACCTGGAGGAGGGTAAAAACATGCAGCAGCCCCCACTGAATCTCCAATAGGGCAGCGTCCGTACCTGGAAGAGGGTAAAAACATGCAGCAGCCCCCACTGAACCTCCAACAGGGCAGTGTCCATACCTGGAGGAAGGGTAAAGACATGCAGCAGCCCCACTGAGCCTCCAACAGGGCAGTGTCCGTACCTGGAGGAGGGTAAAAACATGCAGCAGGCCCCCACTGAACCTCCAATAGGGCAGTGTCTGTACCTGGAGGAGGGTAAAAACATGCAGCAGCCCTCACTGAACCTCCAATAGGGCAGTGTCCGTACCTGGAGGAGGGTTAAAACATGCAGCAGGCCCCCACTGAACCTCCAACAGGGCAGTGTCTGTACCTGGAGGAGGGTAAAACATGCAGCAGCCCCACTGAGCCTCCAACAGGGCAGTGTCCATACCTGGAGTAGGGTAAAAACATGCAGCAGCCCCCACTGAACCTCCAACAGGGCAGTGTCCGTAGCTGGAGGAGGGTAAAAACAAGCAGCAGCCCCCACTGAACCTCCAATAGGGCAGTGTCCGTACCTGGAGGAGGGTAAAAACATGCAGCAGCCCCCACTGAACCTCCAATAAGGCAGCGTCCATACCTGGAATAGGGTAAAAACATGCAGCAGCCCCTGCTGAGCCTCCAACAGGGCAGTGTCCGTACCTGGAAGAGGGTAAAAACATGCAGCAGCCCCCACTGAACCTCCAACAGGGCAGTGTCCGTACCTGGAGGAGGGTAAAAAGGCTGCAGCAAAGTCCCTACTGAACCTCCAATATGGCAGCGTCCGTAAATGGAGGAGGGTAAAAACATGCAGCAGCCATACCTGGAGGAGGGTAAAAACATGCAGCAGCCCCCACTGAACCTCCAATAGGGCAGTGTCCGTACCTGGAGGAGGGTAAAAACATGCAGCAGGCCCCACTGAACCTCCAACAGGGCAGTGTCTGTACCTGGAGGAGGGTAAAAACATGCAGTAGCCCCTCACTGAACCTCCAACAGGGCAGTGTCCGTACCTGGAGGAGGGTAAAAACAAGCAGCAGCCCCCACTGAACCACCAATAGAGCAGTGTCCGTACCTGGAAGAGGGTAAAAACAAGCAGCAGCCCCCACTGAACCTCCAATAGGGCAATGTCCGTAGCTGGAGGAGGGTAAAAACATGTAGTAGCCCCCACTAAACCTCTAACAGGGCAGTGTCCGTACCTGGAAGAGGGTAAAAACATGCAGCAGGCCCCGGAAGCTGCAGGAAATAACTGATAACATGGAGTTACAGCAGTCCCTAGTTCCCCTTGAGGTTGAGTGGTCAGAACCCCCTCTGTCCCCCCATCATGGTAGCACCATGGACACCAGCCCCTGTAGAGACAAAACCCTTGATGGAAAAATTATTTTATTTTCATCTTCAGGAAGTGATTTTTTTTAATTATCATTATTATTTTATCTGATTTAATATGGTATTAAGATGGGGAATGTTTACTTTTATTTCTGGTCAAGATTAACATTGATTAAGTCTTAAAAAATCAGTAAAATGGAAATAATGCTATTTAAAATGGAGTCAGTTTCAGAGTTCAGAAAAAAAATGGTTTCAAATAGGCTGTTTTAAATTTCAGGGCTCTGTGCTCTAGCTGTAGAACACCGAAGATAAGATGGGGCCTGACTTACACGTTTCACATTCTCAGGAAGACACTTTTATTAGGATTTATGTGTGTTGTATGGAAAAGTTTTAGATGGAGCTAGGTATCCATGGCTATGATCAAGATAAGAAATCATGGGCCAGATATTCAAAACTTTGCCCTGGGGCTAAATTAGCACTGCCTGGCAGGCAAACATAGCCCGGAGCACACAGCAAGCTATATTCAAAAGGAATAGCCCAGGGTAAACAGCTTCTGAATAGAGCATGGTAATGAGGCCATGCAAACTGGGCTGGGAGTGCAGGGCAAATGTAGCCCTGGAATAAGACAGCACTGAATAAAGCAACCAGGAAGTGCAACCCACAACAACAACACAGTGCACAGCAACGTGAGGGCAGGTACAGACGAACTACATGGCCAATGTGTGTGCCAGCAAATGCATGGACTCAGTACAGCTGCAGGAAGCAGCAGATGTGAAAGAACAGTGATCAAAACTGTATATTATTCCCCGTACCATTAGCGCTGCGCTAACACATTAGTGCAGCATTAGCGCAGAGCTAAGCAATTAGCCCGGTGCAAACACATTTGCCTGGAGCTAAAATGTACCATATTCAAAAGTGCCATGCAAATGAGCCTACTTAGGTAGTCTCTGGGCAAACAACCAGATTAGTATCTCATTATACCCTGATTTGCATGCAGTTTGCCCAGCGTTACTGCAGGGTCCCACAGAGCCACCTTTAGGTCAGTCTGGAAGTACAGGGCTGACCAGATCCAACTGCAACTCCAACTGTAGGTCAGTCTGGCAGTGCACGATGATAGCTGCAGGCTACATGTAAACAGTACAGCATAGCATAGCATATTGTACCCCAAGGACAAGACAGCATAGGCACAGGTGGTGGTGGTGCTGCATGCAACTGTCACACTGTAGGGCATGCCACAGTGCACAGCAGACACTGAACAGCAAGGGGCCAGTAGTGGTGAGAGACACAGCACTGCCTATGATGTAGGGCAGTGATGCTGACTGCACTGTACACAGTGACAGGCCCTCACGTGGCAGGTAATTACTGACAGTGGACAGTACTATCACGCTGTTGTGTGATCCACAGATGCTGCACCTGTGGCATGGGATGCACACAGTGTCATGTACATGGCCGACAGTGTGTGCTGAGACATCTGTACAGTTGTGTGGTAGGTGGCTTGGGGGGCATGTAGGATCTGACAGGCACACAGGTGGTGGCGTAATCCCATTACTGGCCCATGTGCACTGAGCGATATGTCCCAGCCTTGTGTCCACACCTGGGCTGTGGTGAGGTCTGGCCACCCATACACCATCCTCTCACTGCCACCATAACCACAGTGCTGCATGTGTGTGCTGGCATCTGTTACACACCACAGATGTATGGTCTGCAGGTAGGTGCTATATAGCCACACTACCATGCTGTCCCCTGTGGGTCAGATCGCCCCTCACTGTTTGTACTTGGCTCGGACTGGTGGCAACCGACGGTATCATTGTGGTGCCAGCACTGTGCAGCATGTGTCTTCCATGTCTGGCAGTTTCTAAGTGTCATACTCATATGTTAGGGCCGGGCAAGCCATGCTAATGCTGAGAAAGCACCGCGCAAAGCTATTTGCCCAGAGTTAAGACCAGCTTTTTCTAGGCAGTAATTTGTACCACGCTATGGGTCACGCTATGTCGCGCTAAACACTTTAGCGTGGCGCTAGTCGCTGAATATCTCATTGCACCTGTATTCATGTTCACTTTGCCCTTACATATAATTATTGTTTGGTTTTGCGCTAATGCAGTTTGCCTGCCATTATTCAGCCTTTCGAATATGGCAGACTCCAAGCATTTCAATCCCAAGCGCTTAAACCCGTGCAAATGTTTTTGTCTGGGTACAAAGTTTTAAATATCTGCCCTACGTCTGGTTGCAGCAAGAAGAAAAAAAATTTTTAAACTTTGAAAGTCATTACCCCGAATAGAAATAAGAAGTTTTATTCATAGTTTAAAGATGCAATATACTGCCGCTATGAAAATTGGCCAGTTATAAGACAATAGTGTGATAAATAAGCTTACCAGGTTTTATAGTTGCAGAATGAAGCATTCAAAAGTTATGAATATAATTTATTTAATATCATTTTCTTATTAGAAAACTAGACAAATCTAGTATCCTGTGATAGGTTACATCTGAGGAAAGTCTAACAAGATAAATATTAAATTGTAGTTTGTTGCTATTGAGAGAAATACTATCTATAGCACACATTTGAATAGGTGGCATTATTGGGAAATACCTGACCACCCAGGGGTGTAATGAGGCCCGACACCGCAGGTGGAGGGTCTTATAGCCCTTGAAGGTCCAGTATTTCCCAATAATGCCCACCCTGGAGGGTATTATTGCACTTAGAAAATGGCCATGTAAGTACATTTTTGTGAAATGTAAAAATAAAAGAGGAAATCAGTGTCAAAAATGTTCAAAACACTGAAAAAACAGTGTTCATTGACAAAGTAGTGCACCAGCTTTTCTAGGTGCTGTTACTCCTCCCTGCTGCCTACAGTGCCATTCTGGTTTCCTGAACCCCCCCCACACACACGCAGAGATTGAAGAACAAAAGTAGTGCCTTAAAAGAAACTGAATTAACAGTGTGTCGGTTGTTTATATTTCTTTTGAATTCTTAAATGTTGTTTTGTTTCATTTCATCATAGTCGCAGGTCAGAATTCAGAAGGTGTCTGTTGAGTTCATGCCCTTTGACCTTACTGGAACTGAATGCTGCATTTTCAGGGAGATGCATGAATGCAGCTGGATTTTTTGACTAATTATTGTGTGTACGGCTACAGGTTGTTGCAGCAGGTTGTGCAAACCGAGCAGTGCTTAGACAACCAGGAACAGAAAGGCAATGGAGAGCAGCAGTGGGACCAGCTTTGACCCAAGTGGTACTGTATGCCTTCTTTTTTTTGAAATGATGAGTGTAGGATGAAGCCGACGTGAATGTCGGCTTCGGGAGTACGGATTGCGAGAACGCGGTCAGGAGGCTGGTGTCATTTTTAAATGAGATGTTTCTTTTCAGTCTTCTGACCACAAAATGACAGGACGGAGTGTTAGTTTTTATTTATTTATTACCTGCTACTGAGGGAAAGTGGGGAAGGGGGATAGTTGTCTCTCGCTAAATGAGAGAAAAACATGGCGGGGATTTTAAATTTATGAGTTGCCTTTAGCCAATGAGGAAGTAGGCTGGGCAGCAGGGTTCATTGTGAAGTGGACTTTGGTGGCACTCATTTTTAACTGGGCATCTATTGAGAAATAAATGCCCAGCTTGGAGGCAGTGTCAGCCAATCAGGAGTGAGAATTCTTTCTTGCCATTTTCTAAAAGTTTATAGTAAATTAACTTTTCTGACAGTGGTTGATGTCTTTAAGACAAGAACAAAAGAATCTTGTGTGTCTTACAAAAACTAATGTTTTAAGGACTTTAGGAAAGGATTTTTCTTACAAATCTTATATCATTCTGTAGTTTAGACAATTAAGAGTAAAATTATTGCTTTGTTTTGAAAAGTTTTAATGAAATGATGAAGTTATAACTTTAATAGTGTAGTTTAAAAAGTATCCATACTACAGATATCAAACTTTTTCAAGAATGTTTGGCTTAATGTAAAACACTTGAAAATGCAAATTTAATTTTCTAATTATATTAAATAAAACTTTTATTTAAAGAAATAATTTTGACCCAAAAATATGTTTGAGGAGAAGGGACTGTCTTACAGAGGCGTGTCTGTCTAGATGTCACATTTATCATATAAGATGCCCTACTCTCTTAATGACTCAAACCAATCCAAAACTGGTGATGACATTGCCAGAGCAGATTTCATATTAGTAAACTCTGCTGGCCACTGCCCAGAGCTGAACTAACCATCGATGTAGGAAGACCTACGTTCAGTTAACTAAGAATTTTATGGCTTTATACTGATGCTAGGCCAAAGAACTTTGGGCCACACCTGTTTGAAATGCAGGGGTCAGCCAGGGAGAGCCAACGCTCAGTGCTGCTTAAGATATCCAGAGGCAAGAAAGAAGTGTAAGGACCTTTTTATTGTGAAAGAAGCAAAGATTTGTG
Source organism: Neoceratodus forsteri (assembly GCA_016271365.2). Taxonomy (NCBI): domain Eukaryota; kingdom Metazoa; phylum Chordata; order Ceratodontiformes; family Ceratodontidae; genus Neoceratodus; species Neoceratodus forsteri. The sequence continues at coordinate 20,087,343 of CM028129.1, read as the reverse complement.
TTATTTGCTAAGCATTTTGACAAGTAATGTTGCCTGCTGAAAACCAGACAGACTTACTTTTAAGATTCACACAAGTTACACAGCGTGCTGAGCAAAAAGAGGTCTCTTGTCCCAAGGTTTTAAAGGCAGATGCACAACATGAAAGGGTCAATAAACTTCAGTTATTAAAACAGCTTGCCATTCACAAGAACATTCTTTGAATCCAGTATTGCTATGGACTGTGCAGATTGAAGCTGTGTTCTACAACTCTAAGAACTGACTTTTGGTAAAGTGATGTTCAGCAAAGGTTTAACTTGCCAAGTGTATCCATGCTAAAAGAAGTTCCAGGGTCAAAGTTAGCTGACAAAGGAACCTTGTTATCAAAAGCCAGACTCAGCCAGAGTTCTAAGTGAAGAAAAGAAGACTCACTTCTACAACCAGAAATATAAGTATTCCTTTTTAATTACTTTCACTAATTTTAATTAATAGTCTTAGTAATTTAAATTGGCTTATCTGGGAAAGTAAGAAGGAATCTATATTTAACTACAGAATCTGGGTATATAGCTTAAAAGCTTTAAATTTGAAAAATAATTTTGCATGATTTGAAAAGTTAAACTAAGTTTTACAAAAGTAGTACAAATCACTGATGTAATGAGTTATTGCCAGTTCTCATAAAAAATACATTTTACATGAAATGAAGTTTTAAACAAGTGTTATACAAAAATAATCTCAGATACTCATCTGATAAGTATATGTTCATATGCATGAAGGTTATGTTAAATACTAAGTATGATAAAAGTAGTATAACTGTTATCATTTATTATGCTAATTATTGCTTATTCCTTTACATTGCTGGTTTGCTTAAATTTGTTTTATTAGTTGCTGGATTTTCTGAAACAATTTTGTTAATGTTTACAAGATTAGGCTTGATATTTATGCTAATTATGAGTATTTAGGACTTGTACATATGTGTAAATAAAATATTGATTTTTCATATAATTATAAGTGTGGTAAGCAGTGTCATTAGCCTTTATACTTGAATATAGAGAGCATAGGATAATATCATATTTAATTGTTATTATTTTGGGCAATTTATAAAATAATTTTTGGATAAGGCCCAAGGTGAATCTAAGTGCATTATTATAAAAAGTGATATTATAAGCCTTTGTTCCGACATCTTTGGGGTTCTCATCTTAGGGATATAAATGTTAGTAAATGACAATCCACACTTACAGTGTCTGAAAAATAAATGCTATTATTGTTAGTATTTGCAATATTTCTAAATTGCAAAAATAATACTTTTCTTTTTGTTTATCTGAGTCTGAAGTTACCTTAAACAGATGAGAAGGGAAGCTAAATCATTCAAGTGAACAGAATAGAATCACTGACTAACAGTAAAGCAACAAGAAAAATAACTTTTAAAGCCTCAAGAAAGAAAGAGACTTTGTTTAAATTGTTCTATAAAATGTATTGCTGTTTCATTTGTTTTTCAAAAGAATACTTTGTTGTTGTTAAAAGTCTGTAAGCACTATTGCATAGCCATGACAACATTAGCTGTAACTGCAGATATGCTTAGCACTGAGACAGTCGTTTATACCCCAGCACAGCTAACTTTTATTGAAAGTAAAAATGAAAGGATACAACAGCTGGAAAAAAAATGTTGGCGGATAAATGCTTTGAGTGTGGTAGGTTTGCAGGCCAGGTAGATATTTTAGAAAAGCTTTTACAAGAGTGTAAAAATGACCTAATATCTACTGTGACTTAGTCAAGCTAAAGGTTGAAAATGCTGTCTTGTAAAATGAGTTACAACAGTATCAAGAACAGTGTTTGAACTTGAAAACAAAACAAGTTGAACTAGCAGATGCTTATACACAAGTTAACAAGGATTTGGTTAAATTAAGAAAAAACATATAAAAGTTTACAAAGTGAAAGTCAAGTTAAAGAAAAAAATGAAAGCATTCAAAAGGTTAGATTGCTTGACTGATTCTGGTATATCATTAAGTGTGTCATCTAACTCAGAAAATGAATTGCCTCAGAGCAAAAACATAATTTCTCCTAGACAAAGAGGGAATTCATATTATGATTTAGAGCCTGAAGCATTCAAGAAATACAAGAAAAAGAACAAGATTAGACAAAGAAGAAATGCCTCTGTACCTCAAGCCAAGGTGTTGGAGGTTACCACCTCTAAAACTCCAGCTGGGGGGGGGATTTACCTCTGTCTAACAAAGGAAAACAATCTGAACCCATGCCTGGTCCATCTGTGGCTTGGCAGCCTTATCAAGACTTAAACCACTACTAGTACTGGAGTCCCTCTCAAACGGGGGGAGGTCCAGGTGCAAGGTATGGCTGTGAGTATGGAAACAAAACTGACCACAGGGGGCACCACTATTCTGACTATGAGGAGCAAAATAATAGTGCAACTCAAGTCTACACATTGTTGTACAAGACAAGAGGAAATGATTGATATTTTTTTATTTAGTTGTTTAACCAGGTATAGCACACTAAGCTGAAAGCTTTTTTACAGGAGAATTCACAAAAGGAAGTAGAGGAAACAACCAAAAAGCTTAAAGAGTTAAACGCTCATTTTCAAAGAGTGATCTAAGCTCTTTGGTCATCTATTTACTTTCATTTGCCTGTAAAAAAATGTGTCCTCAACTGTACCTTGTACAGATGTGACTAGTAGTGATATGTGACTTGTGAATCCTGATCACACTGTTGCTGACATGGTTACAGAAACTGCTCTTGTTAAAAAGGATAATGAGATTGGAATGAGATTTAAAAATGAGATGCCAAGTGAAGTTAACAAGCATTTGTCAATGCCAAATGTTGCTTGCTTCTATGTGCTGTTTAGGTATTTGGAAGTCATTGGGCGCAAAATATTGAAAATTTGTGAACTTACGAGCTCTGCGTATGAAATGCTAACGACGCCAGAAACAGTCATTTTAGGAATTTTTCACCAAATTCTCAACATAGCCATTTTTAAGACTCTGCTCATGAACAGTGTCACTGTGATTTTGTTAATGTGTCCCATACATTGATTTTGCACACCGACTGCGCCATTGTGCTCCACATGGGCGGAAACATGTTTTGGGTGAGATGTGAAAAATGGCAGCTGTACTGCTCATAAGAAGGTGTGGTAAAATGGCAATGTTGAAAATCTGGAGTGAAAATATTGAAATTTCGCGAACTTACGAGCCTGCATAGGAACTGCGTAATGCATGCTCGTAAAACAATCATTTTTTGGAATTTTTGCACCAAATTTTCAACATGGGGTTTTTGGGACCCCTTCTCATGAATGATGTTACTGTCATGGTGGTATTCAGGCCCGAAGGGTGATTTTGCTGTCGCGGCGAAATCACCGCCGAACCTAAGCCTGCGCCATGACAGTGACATCGTCGCGAAAAAGTCTCAAAACCCTATGTTGAAAATTTGCGCAAAAATTCCCCAAAATGCCTGAGATATGCACAAAGTTGAAACCCCCATCTAGGCCATTATACAGCTTACCGGCATTTCCTCAGTTCGCGGTCGGCTTTGAAGAGTGCAGACGCGTTCCCGGTCCACCAAAGATCGTCGTGTCAGAGTACAGAAGTAAGTATGGGGTGAAGGGGGCGTGGGGAGGTTGGGTGCGCAGTGGGTGGGTGCAGGTTGTGAGGGGGTCGGAGGCGCTCCACGGGACCGTTTTCATTTTCAGGTTAAAACAAAAAAGATGTCATGGACAGTTTGCCACACTGGGTGGGCTCCCAGCGTGCGTACAAGAATATTAGGTGTTCAGCCACCAGGTTAGGCACCCGTCAGCCAATGGACTCATTGCCACGCTGGGGTGGGCTCCCAGCGTGGCACCCACAACTGGGGGACGGAGACAGCAGCTCAGCTGGCGGGATTGGCACCCGCCGGCCACGCAGTAGGTGCGGGGTGCACGCTATAGTGGGAGCCACGCTCAGTGGGCTTTATCTCTGCTCACTGGAAGCGTAGCTCCTCTTTCAATCAGAAGGGTTACTGCATTTTGGAGCGTGTAGAGACAGCTCCAAAATGCATTGGCTTACAGGGGCCGCGCCTGCCAGCACACTGCCTGAATTGAGGAGGAGGTGACACACCTCCGAAATCTCCAATGATGGCACTATGTTTCTTGCACATGTGTGCAAGCAACATAAAAATGCTAACTCTGTGCTTAACCTTTTTCAAAAGGTTCCTGAGCTAGTAACAACCAGTGTACAATGTCACTAAAAACAAAACAAAAAAAACTGCTGTGTTGCCAGACAAAAAAGACAAATTCTGCATGGGCAACTTAATTCCCAAAGGAAAAACAGAAAGATTTTACTGTGACATAAACATTTAAAACAGTCTAAGTCATAAGGCTTTGTTTTATTGTGGGGCTGAAGTAAGTCTCATGTTTAAAAGTCTATATGATAAAGTGACTGATGCCTTAAGTGAGTCCAAGAAGCTGAAAACCCTTCCTGACAACTTACAAATTGTAGGTTATAGAGAGGAAGCTCAAAAGACCTTGGGTAAAGTTTGGTTAAAATTAAGATTTGGTAAAATGGTGATTAAACAGCCAGTGTAAGTTACAGAAAAAAAAAAACACACCAAAAACCAGATAGTGATCTCTTGATTGGAAATTACCGTTTAAGGAGGTTTAAACTTATTCTAGACTATGGCCAGACAATCTTATTGTCACAGGTGTAGAGGCATATTCCATTTAGAAAGAGTCAGTAAAGTTTCTAAACAATAACATTCATGCTACTGTAAAGAAAATGATTTAATGATTACATTTTGTAGGTTCAAATGTAATTAATGTGTTTAGCTTTGGTAATTTTAAAAATTGGTTAAATGGAGAAGTAAAACTTCTGTGGCTTATGTGTCAAAACAAGATGTGGTAAATATGTAATTAAAACAAATGCCTAGCTTACTTCACAAAGAAAGTATGTCCTGTTTTTTTTCCAGTGCCATCCTGTTTTTGACAAAAACATTGAACGCTTAAGTACCAGACCCACTGAGGACTGTGGAAAAAGAGGTGCCACTCAATAAAACCAGAGGTAAAGCCAAAGTGCAAAACAACAACAATGCTGGTAAAGTCCTGTATTGTCCAAGCAGTGCACAGGTTTACCCACTTTTAAAATGAATGGTTACAAATGTTCCAAACCACAAACAAAGTTTGAAAAGTATAGGCACATGCCTTGAAACTCCAGATAGGAAAAAAATATAATATATCCTGTATGTGATACAAGGTTTGATATCTCCCTTGCCTTGGGACTGATGCACTTGTACAACTGGCTTTGTATATAAGCCTAGCCAATAACATTCTGTGGCCACAATTAAGGGAAAACCCTTACCAAATAAAGTGACAACAGCAGCCTTGAGCTCTGGATAAATTATCCCTCAAGTGTGCCAAATGGTGAGGTGGTCACTGCAACAATGTCAGATAATGTAAATGAATTGTATGTTAAGGTTAATGAAAAGGTGTTATAAACTGTATTGTTTGTGCCTAACCTGCAGTAGTGATGTGGGTTTAAAAAAATCCATTCCACACTGTGCCGAGGTGTGTGCACTAAAGTAATACATGCTTTTCTCCTAGTACATAAATCCTAAAACAGAGCCTGCCACGTTTAAGACTAGCTGTGGTTACCAAAAAGTGCAACGGGGAAAATCTTTTATAGTTGAGATATGTGTTGTTTCAGTTATTGGAAAGACTAACAGAAGTATTACCTCAAAAGAGAGAAAAACAGTTTTTCAAGAAGCATGTGTAGTTATGATGTGAAACTAAAGTGGTTAACAATAAAAATAAAAATGCTGGAAAGTTAAATTCAGATAAAGAATTTGTGATTGATGTTAATTTTGATAGACATTTACAAAGAACTAGTAAATGTTTGATTTTAACTCTGATTTAGTAAAAGTATAATGAGGTACCAATGGTAAAATATTTTGTAGTTTCATATAAAGTAATCCTAATGTAACTATGATTGCTATAAAGATAAACTACAAATAGAGCTTAAACTTAAATATGTGTAATACCAAAGGTAACTTCCAATCAAGAAATGATATCTTGGTAAACACAGGTAAAAGTTTCAAGTGCCAGTTTAGTAGTGCTTCAGCACATGGGGGGGGGGACAAAACTTATGAAATGTAACAAAAATAACTACTAGCCTTATTTGTACTGCAATACTAAAGATTTAAAAAGGTACAGGAATTTAAGAAGATTAAAAATGATAAAAGAATCTAAAATGTCAATTGCAATGTTGATTTTTAAAGTTAATAAACAAAGAGAATTTGTTGTATTCAAATGTTCAACAATGTAAAAAAAAGTTATTTTAAAAGTGTACATAGTTGTAATCATGTTAGTTCATGTAGTACTGTACATACATTTATGCAAAATAGTAAGTCTCCACTAACGTCATCTAGTAATGTCACATCTATGATGTCACATCATATGATGTCATGTGTGATGATGTAATGTGCTGATGATGACATAAGTTAATGCATGATGGAGCAACTTTGTCCTTTATGTTTTTTTTTTTCCTGCAATGCTTAAACCTATATACCCATATATAGTAAAATTATCATTTTGAATTGCAAATGCATTTTTGGGATGCATTTTAATGCAAAAGGGAGGAAATGTAAGGACAAAACCCTTGATGGAAAAATTATTTTATTTTTATCTTCAATAATTGATTTTTTTTAATTATCATTATTATTTTTTCTGATTTAATATGGTATTAAGATGGGGAATGTTTACTTTTATTTCTGGTCAAGATTAACGTTGATTAAGTCTTAAAAAACAGTAAAATAGAAATAATGCCATTTAAAATGGAGTCAGCTTCTTCAGAGTTCAAAAAAAAATGGTTTCAAATAGGCTGTTTTAAATTGCGGGGCTCTGTGCTTTTGCTGTAGAACACAGAAGATAAGATGGGACCTAACTTACATGTTTCACATTTCCAGGAAAAAACTTTTATTAGGATTTATTTGTGTTGTATTAAAAAGTTTTAGATGGCGCTAGGTATCCATGGCTATGATCAAGATATGAGATCATGTGTCTGGTAGCAGCAAGAAGAAAACAAATGTCTTAAACTTTGAAAGCCATTACCCTGCATAGAAATAAGAAGTTTTATTCATAGTTTAAAGATGCAGTGTACTGCCACTATGAAAATTGGCCAGTTATAGGACATTAGTATGATAAATAAGCTTACCAAGTTTTATAGTTGCAGAATGAAGCATTCAAAAGTTATGAATATAATTTAATATCATTTTCTTATTAGAAAACTAGACAAATCTAGTATCCTGTGATAGCTTACATTTTAGGAAGTCTAACAAGATAAATATTAAATTTGCAGTTTGTTGCTATTGAGAGAAATACCATCTAAAAGTTTATAGTAAATCAAGTTTTCTGACAGTGATTTATATCTTTAAGATAAGAATAAAAGAATCTTCTGTGTCTTACAAATACTAATGTTTTAAGGACTTTAGGAATGGATTTTTCTTACAAATCTTATGCCATTCTGTAGTTTAGACAATTAAGAGTAAAATTATTGTTTTGTTTTGAAAAGTTTTATTGAAATTATGAAGTTATAGCCTTAATAGTGTGGTTTAAAACATATTCATACTACAAATATCAGACTTTTTCAATAATGTTTGGCTTAATGTAAAACACTTGAAAATGTAAGTTTAATTTTCAAACTATGTTAAATAAAACTTTTATTTAAAGAAATAATTTTGACCCAAAAATATGTTTGAGGAGAAGGGGTTGTCTTAGAGAGGTGTGTCTAGTTGTCACATTTATCTTATAAGATGCCCTACTCTCTTAGTGACTCAAACCAATCCAAAACTGGTGATGACATCACCAGAGCAGATTTCATATTAGTAAACGCTGCCGGCCACTGCCCAGCACTGAGCTAACCATCGATGTAGGAAGACCTACGTTCAGTTAACTAAGAATTTTATGGCTTTATACTGACGCTAGGCCAAAGAACTTTGGGCCACACCTGTTTGAAATGTAGGGGTCAGCCAAGGGAGAGCCAACGCTCAGTGTTGCTTAAGATATCCAGAGGCAAGAAAGAAGTATTAGGACCTTTTTATTGTGAAAGAAGCAAGATTTGTGTTATTTGTTAAGCATTTTCACAAGTAATGTTGCCTGCTGAAAATGAGCAGACTTACTTTTAAGACTCACATAAGCTACACAGCATGCTGAGCAAAGAGAGGTCTCTTGTCCCAAGGTTTTAAAGGCAGATGCACAACATGAAAGGGTCAATAAGCTTCAGTTATTAAAAAAGCGTGCCTTTCACAAGAACGTTCTTTGAATCCAGTATTGCTATGGACTGTGCAGATTGAAGCTGTGTTCTGCAACTCTAAGAACTGACTTTTGGTAAAGTGATGTTCCGCAAAGGTTTAACTTGCCAAGTGTATCCATGCTAAAAGAAGTTCCAGGGTCAAAGTTAGCTGACAAGGAAACTTTGTTATCAAAGGCCAGACTCAGCCAGAGTTCTAAGTGAAGAAAAGAAGACTCACTTCTACAACCAGAAATATAAGTATTCTTTTATAATTAATTTCACTAATTTTAATTAATAGTCTTGGTAATTTAAATTGGCTTATCTGAGAAAATAAGAGGGAATCTACTTTTATCTACAGAATCTGGGTATATAGCTTAAAAGCTTTAACTTTGAAAAATAATTTTGCATAATTTGAAAAGTTAAACTAAGTTTTACAAAAGTAGTACAAATCACTGATGTAATGAGTTATTGCCAGTTCTCATAAAAATGCATTTTACATGCAATGAAGTTTTAAACAAGTGTTATACAAAAATAATCTCAGATGCTGATCTGATAAGTATATGTTCTTATGCATGAAGGTTATGTTAAATACTAAGTATGATAAAAGTAGTATAACTGTTATCATTTATTATGCTAAGTATTGCTTATTCCTTTACATTGCTGGTTTGCCAAAATGTGTTTTATTAGTTGCTGGATTGTCTGAAACAATTTTGTTAAGGTTTACAATATTAGGCTTGATATTTATGCTAATTAGGAATATTTAGGACGTGTACATATGTGTACATAAAATATTGATTTTTCATATAATTATAAGTGTGGTAAGCAGTGTCATTAGCCATTATACTCGAATATAGAGAGCATAGGATAATATCATATTTAATTGTTATTATTTTGGGTAATTTATAAAATAATTTTTGGATAAGGCCCAAGGTGAATCTAAGTGCATTATTATAAAAAGTGATATAAGCCTTTGTTCCAACACCCCCCAGCAGAGGAGCCCTGTTCATCATCCTCAGGCCCCCCTGTTCCTCCACTACTACTAGCTCACCAGAGCCAACAACACCAGAGATCTTTTCTGAGGGGAAATTTTTTGAAGATGATACTAGTGATGACAGCATCACCTCTTGCAAGCTCTGTAAGGCCAGAGTTAGTTGGGCAAGAAAGGCACCCACTTGGGAACTGGTGGGCAGTGGACCCACCTAAAACTATGGCACCTGAAGCAGTGGGAGGTGCAGCAGAAGGAAGCTGTGAGTGGTGGTGGTCCCTCCTCTGTGCTGGCAGAGGTGCCACACATAGCACCACCAATATTTTGTCCCATGGAGAGGCAACGTGCAAACCCTATAGATGCAGCTGCATCTGCCATGGTTCCAGCAGCAGATCCAGCAGCACCCACACCACTGTCATCCAGTATAGTGGCAAAGGAGCTCACCAGTCTTAGGGAGGAAAGTGGGGACTTCCAGCACAGGGTCAACACAATGAAGGAGGTGATGCAAGGGTCCTTGAAAATCAGGACAGGTTGCCTGAAGGCATAGCTGAGCTGTGCCAAAGCAATGCGGGTGCTGTTGACAGTAGTGGACAGTGATTTTGAGAAACACCATGGCAATTTTTTTATATAAGCTTATCCTGTTTCTGGTCTTTCCTTCAAACTTTCTTACACATTTGTGTCTTTAAAAAAATACATAAAAAAAAGGTTAAAAATACAAAAAAAAAAAAGAATGTCTTTCATTCTACTGTTTCTTGTCTGTATTTCTGTACTCTTTTGCCACTATCTTTAAAATAAACTCCAAAATATTTCTATTTTCCACGTACGTTTTTAAATGACACTCTAGCAGTAGTAATGATTTTATTCACAAATGAACATGGAAAATAACCCATTGAGTATAAAATATGCTCATTTACAAGTGTCGCCATATAAGAAATGAACAAATATTCCAGTTACATACAAACATTGACTCTCATATGTCATACATTTCCTTTCTCTCTATTTTTATCTCTTTCCTGAATTTTTATCAAGTACTGAAATAAATATGTGCAGCTGCTAGAGGTCGCTAGTAGTGCTACATGGTACTGCACTGCGTGCCTGTTGTAATGCACTTTGTGTTATTTGTGTTTCAATCATGCTTAACATTAATTCTGTTCTCCCAGAATTCTTTTATCAAGTACTTAAATAAACTTGACTGGTTGCTACATGCTGTCTTATGGTACTGCTCTGCTGTGTGTCACTGCCCCAACACTGTTCTTGTAACGTATGTTAGTTGATATTGTTAACAAACAAAATATAAATTCTGTACTCCAGGATTTTTTGGCCACTGACAGAATAAATGTCAGGCTGCTACATGCTGCTGTGAATTTGTCTTTCTGACACCATGAAATGAGATGTGCTACCAGAATATATCTGCTGTTTTTGCTTCTGTGTGAGTCTCCTGTAAGAATAGGCTACCCGTCGGGTAGCTGGAGTAGGTAGGTTGGGTGTCGGTGTTTTTTTGTGAGGTAGGGTAGTTCGGGTAATTTACTATACTACCCAACATAACAGTATACTTTGTGGGTCAGGTACTGTTGACATGGGTAATGGGTTGGATAACAGATAACTCAAATTTTAAACCAGCATTACAGGCAGCCTGTGGGGGTCCTGGGACATTCTGAAGTTGTAATCAGGCATTACAGGCAGCCTGTGGGGTCCTGGGACTTTCTGAAGTTGTAATCAGGCATTACAGGCAGCCTGTGGGGGTTCTGGGACTTTCCAAAGTTGTAATCAGGCATTACAGTCAGCCTGTGGGGTCCTGGGACTTTCTGAAGTTGTAATCAGGCATTACAGGCAGCCTGTGGGGGTCCTGAGACTTTCTGAAGTTGTAATCAGGCATTACAGGCAGCCTGTGGGGGTCCTGGGACTTTCTGAAGTTGTAATCAGGCATTACAAGCAGACTGTGGGGGTCCAGGGACTTTCCAAAGTTGTAATCAGGCATTACTGGCAACCTGTAGGGGTCCTGGGACTTTCCAAAGTTGTAATCAGGCATTACAGGCAACCTGTGGGGTGCTGGGACTTTCTGAAGTTGTAATCAGGCATTACAGGCAGCCTGTGGGGGTCCTGGAACTTTCCGAAGTTGTAATCGGGCATTACAGGCAGCCTGTGGGGGTCCTGAGACTTTCCAAAGTTGTAATCAGGTATTACAGGCAGCCTGTGGGGGTCCTGGGACTTTCTGAAGTTGTAATCAGGCATTATAGGCAGCCTGTGGGGTCCTGACAGCAGAAAGGAGCACATGACACCAGCCCGACAATCCAATTGGTCAGTGCTGGTGTCTGTGCTCTGTGTCTGCTGCGTGAGTGTGCAGATAAAAGAAGAGTTTTGTGGGAAAAGGAGGAATCAGCGCTTGCTCTGCAGCAACGGTGAAAAAAAAAAAGTTTAACTTAAAAAAAAAAAAAAGCAACAAGCACAAAGTCTAGTCCACAAAGGGGCAAGGGTTGGGGACTGAAGTGGGAAAACATTTGATAGCCGTGAAAGGCACACTTAGCTGAGGCTTGTTTCCAGGTGCGTCCTGTGGATGAGGGAGTTACAACAGTATACAGACATGGAATGGGCTGTTGACTGGTACCTCTAGGACCAGTCATATAGCACCTGTGCTCCATGGATTGCACTGGCTGCCAGTACAGTGGCAGATCACCTTCAAGGTCAGATAACTGACCTATAAGGCCCTACATGATCAGGAACCTGGTTACCTGCAAGATCTCCTTCATCCCTACTGTCCCCTCCGGTCTCTCCGATCCACCGATGAGGGATTGCTAGAGATTCCCAGGGTCCATTTAAAGACATCTGGGGCCAGATCATTTAGTTTTACAGTATGGCCCCAGCCCTGTGGAATTCTCTGCCTTGTCGGGTGCGAGATTGTCTGACTGTTCAAAGTTTTAAATCTGCTCTTAAAACCTTATTTAGCCTAGCTCATCCTGATTTTTAAGCTGCTGTTGTAGTTACCAGATTTTAAATTGTTGTATTTTTATTTATCGATGCATTTTTATCTATTTATTGTGTTGTACAAGTGCCTTGGCTATTTAAAAGGAGCTTTTTACAAATAAAGTTTGCTTTGCTTTGCAATAGATACATGAGACTATTACATACAATCACATAATTTTGTACAAAGGAGTTATTTACATTCAGTTGCATATATACAGTTATTTACAACTAGTTCCATAAATGCAGTAGTATACAGTACAGAGGTTTTGAAGTTTAAACAGTGTTCATTTGGCTAAAGGCAGACTAGCTGCAGTTACAGGTCTACTGTCTATTGTACATACTGTCTGTTAAAAGCCCCGCACTCTGTCTGTGACTTATTTGTGTCTCTCTGCAGCATAGCGAAACCCATTCAGGCTATATTACACACTGTCTGTTAGGTCCCCTGCGCCTTGTCTATGACATATAGCTACTCTGTATGTCTCTGCAGGCAGTATAGAGAAAGCCATTTAGGCTATACACACACTGTCTGTTAGGTGCCCCGAGCCCTGTCTGTGACATAGCAACTCTGTGTGTCTCTGCAGTATAGTGAAAGGCATTTGGGCTGTAGGACACAGCATCTGTTAGGTGCCCTGAGCCCTATCTGTGACATAATTACTCTAGTCTGTGTGTCTGTGCAGTTTAGTGAGAGCCATTTAGGCTATATTTCACACTGTCTGTTAGGTCCCCTGTGCCTTGTCTATGACATATAGCTACTCTGTATGTCTCTACAGGCAGTATAGTGAAAGCCATTTAGGCTGCACACACACTGTCTGTTAGGTGCCCTGAGCCCTGTCTGTGACATAGTAACTCTGTGTCTCTCTGCAGTATAGTGAAAGGCATGTAGGCTGTAGGATACAACATCTGTTAGGTGCCCTGAGCCCTGTCTGTGACATAGTTACCCCAGTCTGTGTGTCTTTGCAGTTTAGTGAAAACCATTTAGGCTGTATTGCACACTATCTGTTAGGTCCCCTGTGCCTTGTCTATGACATATAACTTGGTAACTTGGTAGGCATAGACAAAGTAGGCCGAGGCCCATTTAATTGTCTCCCACTCCTAGTGGGTTTATTTATTAATATAATGTTTACCATTTGAGAACAAATATGCATCCAATTCCTTTTTAAAGGAGTTAAATGAAGTTGCTTCTGCTATATGTTTTGGGAAACTATTCCATAAATGAGAAGATCGTGTATTAAAAAAGTTTAAATGTCTATTAGTTTTTGTAATATTCATAAGGATTTGTTTGTCATGGGATCTTGAATTGAAGGTTTTATAGTTCCTTATTATATTACATTGCTCCATAAGTGTTTTGTCTTCCAAAATGTGATATAAGAATAATAAATCTCCCCTACTTCATCTCAATTCTAATGGATACAGATTTAATGCTAATAATCTACTCTGTATGTCTCTTCAGGAAGTATAGTGAAAGCCATTTAGGCTGTACACACACTGTCTGTTAGGTGCCCTGAGCCCTGTCTGTGACATAGCAACTTTGTGTCTCTCTGCAGTATAGTGAAAGGCATTTAGGCTGTAGGACACAGAGTCTGTTAGGGTGCCCTGAGCCTCTGTATGTGACATAGCTACTCTGTGTATCTCTGTGGTATAGTGAAGCCTCACTTATAGCAGCTGTGCCTCTTGTACCTACCTCAGCAATGCCCACCATGGGTATAAATTTTGGAAATAGCAGGCTTATTCAAAGCATCTGTGCCTCTCGTGCCTGTCTCAGCAGTACACACCATGGGTATACTTTATGGAAACAGCAGCAGGCTCACTCATAGCAGCTGTGCCTCTCATACCTGCCTCAGCAATGCCCGCCATGGGTATAATTTTTGGAAACAGCTGCAGGCTCACTCACAGCAGCTGTGCCTCTCATACCTGCCTCAGTGATACCTGCCATGGGTATATTTTTTTAGAAACAGGAGCAGGATTATTCAGAGCAGCTTCACCTCTTGTACCTGCCTCAGAAATGCCCACCATGGGTATAATTTTTGGACACAGCAGCAGGCTTACTAATAACAGTTCTGCCTTTTGTGCCTGCCTCAGCAATGCCCAGCATGGGTATCATTTTGGAAACAGTAGCAGGCTCGCTAAGAGCAGCTACACCTCTCTATACCTGCCTCAACAATGCCTGCCATGGATATAATTTTTGAAAACAGTAGCAGGCTCACCCACAGCAGCTGCACCTTTTGCACCTGCCTCTGCAATGCCCACCATGGGTATAATTTTTGGAAACAGCAGCAGGCTTGCTAAGTGAGCCTGTATCTCTCGTACCTGCCTCAGAAATACCCCATGGGTATAATGGATTGGGACACCTACCACCAGGGTATGAAATTCGTGAAAAAAAGTACATGCCCACATGGGCATGTGATAAGAAAATGTACATGCCCAAGAGACTATTTACATGCCATCCCTGACCCCTTTGTTTACGTTATTTTACATGTCATCTTCACTGGACCAAGCACTTTCATTTTCATCACATTCACTGGTGCTGGTAGAAGCAGCATGCTGTGACTGTGTTCTGGAGCCATAAGCTTTGGTAGTGGGCCTTCTTTTGCCATTTTTCCACCATAGTGATATGGCACCTTCAGGGTTATAATCACTGAGCTGTGGAGGTGCATTGAGAGATATAGACATGAGGTCGTGAAAGGTGTCTGGACGTAATCCAACCCTCCAATCATTTTTTATTCTTTCCATTAGAGAGAAGCCTCGCTCTGCAGCAGCAGTGTGAACAGGAATCAGGAGAATGATCTTGACAACAGCCAGCACATTTCGAAATTGTTGATCCTGTATATCCATTAAGAATCACTTTCTGCCGCAATTTCAGAGACTTACAATTTTCAACAGACAGCAAGTGCAGTACATGCTTTTTTAAGTCTAGCCACTCCAGCAGTACCAAAGTAACATCAACTCCACAAGACTCTAGGACCACTTTATAGTGATCAACAATTGTTTGAATTGCTTCATCTCCATATGTTTCAAGTGCCTCTGTGGATGTTGGCCAGGACTGAAAATTTAAAGTTCTTGCAGCTAGTAGCACGTCATTGGTCGTGAAAGACTGAAAGCGAGATGCAATGCGTTGTGATGTTTTTTGAAGAATTTTTTTAATCTCTGAAATTGTGGCTTGCACAGTGTCTGACGAAGAACCGGATCTGTGTCTGCTAGTTTCACTAGTTAAGTCAGCATTGTTGTAATGAGTTAGATTCTCATTTACAGATGTAAGTGTTATGCGGTGCAGAGTTTCATCATTCGAGAGACCATTAAGTTTCTGAATTGTGCTTTCTACTCTGCTGTGAACTTTTTCAACAGTGGCATCCTCTTGCTGAAAGCATAGACTAAGAGCAGATAAATAACCAAAAACACTTTCAGAAAGTTCATATACAGGACACATTTAAAGTCTTCAGCACTTTAAGTATTCCCAGTGCTTTTTGGCCATGATCTTGCTTATTTGTCAGTGAGACATGTTCAAGGTGAGGCACTAATGCAGCCCAGTTCCTTTCAAGGGCAGAAATGGCTCGTTCTCTGTGCTCAGACCAACTAGTGCCAGCAGTGTTAACTGGTTTGACCTCATTAATATTTAAAAGCGATCCTGTTTCCTGTAGGCCTTTCCAACTTTTTGGTGACCTGTGGTAAAATGAGTAAATGTTCAGCAGAAGTTGCTCTACCGACTTGTAAAAGGAACAGTCTTTGAAAGAATCCTTTACAGCAAGCTCTAAACAATGTGCACAGCAGTGTATGTCAATGAGGTGTGGGCAGCAGTCCTGTTTTATTCGAGTAAGGACACCCAAAGTGGATCCTAACATGATAGCAGCACCATCAGAAGCTGCACTGATCAGCTTTTGTTTCCAACCACCATCCTTTAGACCACAATCACTCTCTAATGCATCAGTGACAACATTTACAATGCTTTCAGCATCAGGAACACCAACTGGTTTCAATGCAAGAAACCTTGTAACTGGCAGGCCATTGTCAAAAACACGCACGTAAATGCCCTCCTCCTCCTCTGCCACACTTTTATCCATGCATGAATCTAGAAGGAAAGAGAAGTAATCATTGTCTTCTAAAAGACGAGCAGTAGTGTTTTGAATATCTTGAGCAATGTAGTGAATAAAGACACGACATTGCTCGTCACTACTGTAACTTTGTCCCATTACATCATCTCCGTGATTCCTTTTTTGCAACTCTATTAGCCCAGGAAAATCCCTGAAAGGCCTTTCAGTCCTAGCAACATAATATGCAGTACAGAACAGTTTAGTAATTTGGTCCATTTCTTTTTGTTCCATTAATTGTATAGACTTCTCTATTGGTCTTTCTCCAACTTTTGTTTTGTTTGCTATGTAAGCCCTCTCAGCAATTTTGTGTGCCACGGACACTTCATGTGCTGAGATAATGTGTACCCTATAAGTACTGTATCCAGTTCTAAAATTATTTTTGCTCTGACTTTTATCATAATTCTGACACCATATACAGAATATAGCACATTTATCTGTGTCATAGGTAAGTCACTGCCTGCCCTTTTTCCATGATTCTTGAAATTTTCTAACTTTTGGGGCTTTAACTGGGGTTTCAGTACAAGCAGCAGCAATAGATGAAACTTTAGTGGTCTGGGCTTTCACTTTCTGGGCAAGGAGGTGGTATGGTTATGGCTGTAGTAGTACTACTGGTACTAGTGCTTGGTGTTGGGGAATCCGAGTCAGCTCCCAGAGTCTCATCAAGATGCTTTCTCTTAAATCCAAATTTGAAAAGACTCATGGTGTCTGCCTGGCTGTTGAGCAATAACTTGTGAATACTGATTTAGAGAATGTTTTATTTGTGTTACGTAACTCAGTATTAATAAATGTAAGCAACACAAGGAAAACAGTGTTGTCTTTTTTAACAATAAACTTAATAAAAAAACACCTTACTGTGTTGTCTGATTATTTATTATAACAGGTGATGACAAACGTAGACAGTATTCAGATTTTAGTTAGTCTTAAGTCCACACAGACAGCGTAGCTTGTAAAAAGCTTGAGATGTTTTTTTATAACAGTATTCAGATGTTAGATAGTAAGTCCACACAGACAAGCGTTACAGCGTAGCTTGTAAAAAGCTTAAGATTTTTTTATAACAGTATTCAGATGTTAGATAGTCCACACAGACAGCGTAGCTTGTAAAAAGCTTAAGAGATGTTTTTTTATAACAGTATTCAGATGTTAGATAGTCCACACAGACAGCATTACAGCGTAGCTTGTAAAAAGCTTGAGAATTTTTTATAACAGTATTCAGATGTTAGATAGTAAGTCCACACAGACAAGCATTACAGCATAGCTTGTAAAAAGCTTGAGATTTTTTATAACAGTATTCAGATGTAGTTAGTCCACACAGACAGCGTAGCTTGTAAAAAGCTTGAGATGTTTTTTTATAACAGTATTCAGATGTTAGATAGTCCACACAGACAGCGTAGCTTGTAAAAAGCTTGAGATGTTTTTTTATAACAGTATTCAGATGTTAGACAGTCCACACAGACAGCGTAGCTTGTAAAAAGCTTAAAAGATGTTTTTTTATAACAATATTCAGATGTTAGATAGTCCACACAGACAGCGTTACAGCGTAGCTTGTAAAAAGCTTAAGATTTTTTATAACAGTATTCAGATGTTAGATAGTAAGTCCACACAGACAAGCGTTACAGCGTAGCTTGTAAAAAGCTTAAGAGATTTTTTATAACAGTATTCAGATGTTAGATAGTCCACACAGACAGCGTAGCTTGTAAAAGCTTAAGAGATGTTTTTTATAACAGTATTCAGATGTTAGATAGTCCACACAGTGTAGCTTGTTTGTAGTTTTTTTTTATAGTAGTTTGTTTATTGTTGTTGAATTTAGTTGACCCAGTAATCCCACTGGAACTAGGTCGCACAGGTATAGTTAGTCTCTGCAGTAGTAGTTTACATCTGTAAAAGGCAGATTTTCCCTGCAAGCTCACCAGGTACTACTAGGTTGAGACTGGGACTGATTATAAAACTGCAATGAAAAAATAGACTGGTCTGCAAACTGAGTAGTCCCCCTGGCCCTTCCTCCTTCACTTTGCTGCAGCTGCCAGCCTATAAATTATTACTGCCTCAGGGACTGTAGTTGCCCCTTCCTTCCCCCTCCTATTACAGGCACAGAAATAATATTTTTTAATGTCAGCCTGAGCCAACTACAGAAACAGATTAGCCTCAGGAGGACTGCCTACTTAAGTTTGTTGCTTTCTACTTTATTTTTTTATCAAGCTTGTTCTCTTTGCAGTTCTCTCTCCTGGCACAGATTTCCCTCCCTCCCTCCTGACTGGAGAGACCCTCGTGGTCTCACAAAAAATGCTCCTCTCCTGGCTACCAGCTGTCTATCCCCCCATTCACACTGCTGCTGCCTGCAGTTCAAATTTGTGTTGTTGCAGCTCTTTTTTTTTTTAATTCTGTATGCAGCAGAGCTCTTAAAAGAGCTCTTACTTTTGACTGGAGAGACCCTCGTGGTCTCACAAACACACTCCTCTGCTGTACCAGCTATCAATCCCCCCTTCACACTGCAGCAGTTTTTTTTTCAACAGAGCTCTTAAAAGAGCTTTTGGTTTTCGGTAGAAGATGCTGAGCCTCTAAAGTTTCACCCCGCGACCAGCAGGCTACTGCGCCTGCTAGAACAGAGCCAAAGAATGGCATGCTGTAGTGAGTACTCGTGTCTCACTGTCTGGAGGGGCGGGCGAAATGGACAAATCCATCACTGATTGGTGAACGTGCCATCTGCAGCCCACCTTCAGCAGTGAAGAGCACTCCTCCCATTGGCTGAGTGTCATTTCACTCCTCCTCTCTCTGACAGGCAAGGATTCAGTCAGCTGACATCCCGACGAGCACACTCGTGATCCGCTCTCAAGATGTCTGCACTCCTTAACCCCGGAAACAAAACAAAAAACAGACTCGCACACTCAGCTGTGCGATTGCACAACTGCACTCCTCACGCCCCTCCCACCCTGGAAACAAAAAACAAAATGGAACTCTGTCAGCCCCGGAAACAAAAAAAAACAGAACTCTGCCAAATACCTTAGGTGCCCAAAGGGGCAGGCACTAAACAGCTGTGGGTGTCCTGAAGCAAAAGTGCCTGCCCTGGGGCACCTAAGGTATAGGAATTTCACACCCTGCCTACCACACAGTGTAATAGTCCCCAAAAAACAGTTCTTACGTGATTTTTATTATGGCCAAGGTCGGGTAATTGGGTAGTAGAATGCGTTAGGTAGTGACTTCCCGACCGGACCTACTACTCAGTTTTCATCTGTTTTTTTCCTGGGTACTTTTGGGGTACCCATGCATTGTCTTGGTGGTCAGATATTTTAGTATACACCCATCCCTAGTCTCCGCCCAAAACACCTTGTGTAAAGCACGTTAGTGGCCACTTAGTTTTAAAGCACAATACATAACATTCTCAATTATCTTCATTTCTCAATAGCATGATGTGCCTTAGTGCACAGAAATTCACAGTGTAAATAATTCTCATGGCTGGAAATATTCTTTGACACCCCAAAATGAGATGGGCTCCCCCAATTTATATATACTGTTTCTGCTGTTAGTTACTGGTCTGTGTGAGTCTCTGTCCGCTGCAACTATCGTGATGCACTTTAGTGCCCAGAAAGTCACAGTAAATTCTCATGGCTAGAATTTTTCTTTTGATACCAGTGAATGAGATGTGCTGCTCAAGTAAATATATGCTGCTGCTGCTACTAGCGGGTGTTGGGCTGTGTGACTTCAACCAAGTAGCTAGAAATTGAGCTCCCAAGTCTTAGGCCTGTCATGTGTGAGTATTTTATTAAATTACCATAATGCAAAATATAAAAAGCTCATGGCTGTCCATGAACATTATGGCAGAAACAAACAGAGTGCCGTTTTACGTTTTGCATGTCCTCCTGCTGTGCTTCATCAGAGATAACTTGCATAACACACCATACTGTTTAAATATCCACACCCATTAACAGGAAATGTCAGTGCAACAAATGGCAAAATAAATACATTTAAATGAAAAAACAATTCAAAAAACAGATTGGCAAATGCTTGGTACAGTACTTAATGTGTTACTGCAGAGTCACCGAATATAGCACCAAACATCATATATTGTTTGTGCTCAGTGTGACAAAACACAGTAGCCACCTGAGGAAACAAAATATTTATACAACACTATCAACACTATATATATATATATATATATATATATATATATTCTTTGCAAAAACTTTGTTAATGCAGTAGTTAGGGTTCCAGCATCAAAAGTTTTGAAACGTGGTGTTAGGGTTTCCCTAACACCCCACCCCATCCTCCAAGCACCAACAGGCATTGGGAGGGTGCCTTGGGGTTTTCATCCCTAATGCTTACCCCATTTCATGTGTAAGGAAGCTGAGATGGTACAGTATAGGAGAATGGAGTGAGCATTAGGGCTGACAACCTCAAGGCACACCCCCAACACCTGTTGGTGCGTGGAAGGTGGGGTGGGGTGTTAGGGTTGGAAACCCTAATACCACATTTCCAAATGTTTGATGCTGGTACCTTAACTGCTGCATTAGCAATGTTTTTTTGCAAACAATGTCCTTAGTTTTTGAGAAAGTATAATCATATCTTTTATTTTTTGAAATTGTAGTTTTTTATTATTTCATTTTTCAAACAGTGACAGGTTACAGAGAAAGAAAAACAAGGGAAAAGAAATACATAATCCTTAAACAAACAAAAAAAAAGGACAGGTCATGTACATGTTCCAGCTTGTGCAGAATTGGTTACAAATGCAATTAGATGACCAGCCACCTACAATTGATAAAGTAAATTTCAAGACTAACAGAGATGTCGTAGGCTGGATAGTGCACTGTGTCCCTCAGTTACTTTCTTACTTTAAATCTGCAACCCCATAGTTAATTACTATTAAAAACAACAAAGGGAAAGGAAATTGTGAAGCAGGAAAAAGAAAGAAATAGTACATCACTTACACAGTAACTTTAACTAAACAATACTATAAACCCCCCACCTTCCCCCCTTCCCCTAGCTCGTGGTGAATGTATACCAATCCCTATTACAACATAGGATGCGTGGGTGGTGCCCAATTAACTAAACTACTCATGGATGCTGGAGTTCATACAGTATCTTGCTATTAGTCTAGGAATTCTCTAGCCAAAATCTCCAGAGTTGTAACTCCCTCTTTGGTGCGAAGGAACTCAAAAAAGGGAAACCAGTGAGACATATATAATTCAGGTCTTAGAGTCAGGTTGGCCGTAAGTCTTTCCATTGTTTTAATTTGGTTACAACATGACAACCATTGTTCCTCTCCTGGGGGTGTCTCAGACAGCCACAGCCTGGTAATTGCCTTTTGAGCTGCTGCTAACAAAATTGGAAATAAATAGCTTTAGAACCTTTCAGACCCTGAGGAGGCTCCCCCAGCAGAAGGTAACAAGGCTGTTCAGGAGCTTTTATCTGTAAAATCTGGCTCAGCCCCTGACTTATAAGGTTCCAGTAGCCCCTGATTTTGAGGCAACTCCAGAAAATATGTTTGTGTGACCCAACCTGCCCACAACCTCTCCAACATTTATCTGAGCAGGTTTGACCAAAATGTTCGGTTATCTCTGGTGTTCTGAATAATCTTGTGAGCACTTGCCACCTAAACTCCCTCCATGTGGGTGAGGCTGTGGTTCTGTGTGCCATCTTCCAAATCACCTCTCCCCTTGGTACTCCCTCCCCCAGATCCAATTCTTTTCCCCAGAGGGTCTGAATTTGAGATCTAGAGTCTGAACACTGCGGCTCCCCTGCTGAATATAACTTAGATATCAAATGGGTCTTAAGCGGGGACCCATTGAGTAATTCAAGAAGAAGATCCAGGAGTAGGTTGGTATCCTCCGGCCTCTGCTCTGCACCTCTCCCCTCCTCTGCCTGAAGGTAATGCCTAATTTGTAAATAGCCAATAAATCTGAAACTGGGATGTTAAACTCCTGCTGAACCTGGGTGAAACTTTTTTATGATATCCCCAGTGAATAACTGTGAGAACTTCCCAAGTCCTAGCTTATGCCAACATATAAACATTGGGTTTTTCCTCCCCGGCAGAAAATCTACCCTGTCAAGGATCTTTCCTTGTCTTAATAGCCAGGGTTGTAATCTCAGCTCCTTTACAGTATGTGTCCATACTGTAATCAGTGCCTTCAACCAAGGACTAAGTAGTCCTTGTACCACCCTAGGGTTCATTTTATTAAATAGGATTGATGAAAGGGAGTGTGATTTTAGAAACTGTAGGTCCATTTTGACTCAGCTCTGCACCGCCGCTGAAGAAGAATAGGCTGCCAGGTGCTGCAATTGAGCCACTCTGTGGTACCTCTTAAAATCAGGGACTCCCAGACCACCCTTCCCTTTAGGCAGCTTCAAGAGGGCCCAGCCAAGCCTAGGCTTCTTCCCTGCCCATATAAATTTGCTTATCAACTTTTGAGTTTCCGACCAAAACTTCCTTGGGGGGTACAGGGGGATTGCATCAAACAAGAAGAGCATCCTCGGAAGGATATTTATTCTCACTGATTCTACCGTGCCAGTAATTGTAAGAGGCAGAGCGGCCTATCTAGCACAATCCACTCTCAAAATGTCCAACAGTTTCACATAATTTACTTGAAATAACTTGCCGAGATCCTTCGGGACCTGGATCCCCCAATATCTAAAAGTGTTGGTATTCCATTTTAGATTAGTCAAGGATTTCACCGTTGAGGGGACAGGTGCACCCAATGAAATTATTTCTGATTTGGATTCGTTAATTTTAAAACCTAAGATGGAGCCGAAATCTCTAAGAATAGTCATGGTGGTTGGTAAGGATATAATGGGATTTTTTAAATAAAGTAGGGTGTCATCCGCGTATAGAGAAATGCGGTTATCCACCTCGCCCACTGTAATTCCCGAGATACCCTCGTGTGACCGAAATGCCTCCACCATAGGTTCCATACTTAGGGTAAATAGTAGGAGTGAGAGGGGGCAATCCTGTTCCGTCCCTCTTCTGATGGAAAAAGGATAGGAGATCACCCCATTCAGTAGTACCCTTGCTGAGGGGTTGGTATATAGTGTGTCTACCCATGCTTGAAATCTGGGGGCCAAACCCAAATCTCTTGAAGGCCTCCCCCAGATACCCCCACTCAAGGTGATCAAAGGTCTTTTCAGTGTCAAGTGTGATCACAACTGATGGGTCCCCCTTCCCTCCAGACTGAGAGTGTGCCATCACCGTAAGCAGTCTCCTGACATTATCATGGAGGTGTCTTCCCAGCATAAACCCTGATTAGTCCAGATGTATCAATTGGGTCACCACACCTTGGAGCCTATTTGCTATCATCCTGGCCAGAATTTTAACATCCAAATTGAGCAGCGAAATAGGGTGATAACTACCACATAAGGTAGTATCTTTGTCTGGTTTGGGGATAACAGAAATTAGGGCTTGCGTCCAGGTGTCCGGGGCTTCAGAGGGTATGTGAGCTCTGTTGCACACTTGTAGCAACAGCAGAGACAGTTTATCTTGGAACTTTTGATAATACTCTGCTATGTAACCATTGGAGCCCGGGGCTTTGTTATGTTTAAGCTTCTTGATTACCTCCCCCAACTCTGACTGTGAAAAAGGCTGGTCCAGTTCTTTTTCAAGAGCACTAGAGAGTCTGGGCAGCTTTATTCCATTAAGGAATTTTGTAATCATATCTGGTTGACTGACACAGGACTCCAACTTATATAAGTCCTTGTAAAACCTTTTAAAGCAATCCGCTATTTGAGGAGCACCTGTGATCAGCCTTCCCGACATTCTTGGGTCATGCACCCCAGAGATGTACCTGTCGGCTTCATGTTTTCTTAGTCTAAACGCTAACAACCTACCACTCTATTACCCCCCATGTAGTACTTTTGTGCAGTGAACCTAAGCATGTTCTCAGTTTTTATCAAGAGGAGGTGCTGCAGCTGCTCCCTTACTAGCTTCAGTTCTCTTAATATACTGTGGGGGCCCTTTTTTATGTGTATCCTCTAGCTCCTTGATTTTTTGTTCTAGGCTGTCTTGCTTCTGCTGCCTGGCCCTCTTTTGTTGAGCTGTATACGAAATTGCTTCACTCCTTACCACCGCTTTTAATTCATCCCAGAGGAACTTCACCTTTGACACGGACCCTGTAATTTCTTTAATATAATTATCTTTCACCTCTTTAATTTTGGAGACAAAAGCTTCATCTTTAAGAACACCAGCATTTAGGTGCCACAGGGACTGTCTGTGCCATGGCCCAAGGTTGATAGTGAGACTGACTTTTGCATGGTCTGACAGACATATAGGGTAAATCTGCTGGTCTATTATAGACCCCACCCATGCTTTTTGAGTAGAATCTATATAACCATGAGTACGAATCCTGCAGGTGTGAATAAAAGGTGAAATCCCTACTGGATGGATATTTATCCCTCCAAGTATCCACCAGACCAGCCTCAGTGCGCAGATGGAAGAGAGTCTTGGAGCCTAAACCTTTTCCCCGACTCCCCTTTCCCCCCAGACCTATCCCATCTTGTATCCTCTACGCAGTTCCAATCTCCACCTATAATAATTTGGCCCTCAGGGAGTGAGGCCAACACTCCAAAAGCATACCTATAGAATTCGGGATTAACAGGTGTTGGAGCATAAATGTTCACAATGTGAATTACCCTATCCGTGACCCTTTCCAAAAGAACCACCAGTCTGCCCTCCTCATCTGAAAAAAAGTCCAACTGAGTGAAACCTAGGCCTTTCTGTACCAGGATAGCCACCCCAGCCTTTTGTGTCTTTTTGTGGGATGAGGCAAAAACCTCCCCAACCCACATATGACGTAATTTTTTGTGCTGTGTTACTGACAGGTGGGTTTCCTGCAGGAGACCGATATCGCAGTGGACCCTAGCCAGATATTTTAAAATATTATGCCTCTTTACAGGTGACCCCAGCCCCTTAATGTTGCATGAAACCAATTTCAAGGTCCCCATAATGTGCCAATCCTACATTTTTTCAGCTCTTGCCCTCTTTCGTACCTCTTATTTGAACTCCAGCCTCCCGAGTCCCCACTGCCTTGAAAGATGGCACACAGAATGGGCTCCAGACTACCAGAAACACCATGCTTCCCCACCCCCATACCCCAGAAACCTCCCCAATAACCAGAAACATGTACCCCCAAAAAATAACCAACTACATGCATACTCCCAAGGAGAGAAACCCTTGCTCTCAATAACAAACTATATACAAGTAGGCTGTTCAAGGCCTTAATCGGAGGGAAGCTCCCTCCACCCAGGAGCATGGGCTACAAAATAGCCCCACACCCCCCGCACCTCCAATTGGAAGTAACCGTGAAGGCGGTCTCCCAGTGTGGACTTTCAGTGGGAGGGTAAAATTCCCTAGTGGGGGACAGCACCGCCAACACAGGAAAAAAGGGAAGACTGGCTGACCTCCGATGGACGACCTATCCCCTGAATTGGCTTCCAGCATGAGTGGTTATGCCATAAACAAGGTGGGTGAGACAGAAAGGGAGGGAACAGCTTGCCCGCCTCGCAGTGATCACAACCTTGCCCGGTGCTTACAGTCATATGTATGTAGGCCCTTAAATAATAGTCGAGTGCCTTAAATACATCTTTCTGGACCAATTTTCTGACTGACTTTTCTATTTGCCCCCTTAGCAGGACCCAGGTCTCCTGCCATGAGTGAGTGGGCCTACAGTGCAGCCTGTTCTGGATTATGGTTTTCCCCAACAGGGGGTTGGAAGAGCCAAGATTGGATATTTAAACCTTGGAATAAGCAGGCGAAACCCAGCAGATTCTCCCCACAAGAGGGAACCTGTACCAACGATTTGACTCTAAACTTTAATTTTAGCTTACGACAGTTTTGCCAATAGGGCCCCCAAGCATTTTGCCTCTCAGAGCACTGCACAAAAGTGTAGCGACTCTTTTCACATTTCAATTCACTGCCCCCCCCCGAATCACAACTACCACATAATAACAGTCAAAACAGGGGAATTCATCTGATGCCTGGGCAGCTTCCTCACAACCAGCTTTCTTTACACTATGTCCGAAACAGCAATTTTGAGACAGTCCCTAAGAGGAAAGAAAAAAGAAATGTCAAACCACAATGTCCACCACAGCGGGTTTCACTTCTGTTGGGTCCGCAGTCCTTTTCCGAGCTGAATCAGGTCTTTACACAGCTGCTTGTCGGGGCCTACACCTTTGGATACACCACCTTTCGTGGGCCCTTTCCCCACCGTTGTCCAACGGAGTTGCAGCAGAGTTTGCTCCAAGAGGTCTGGCTGAAGATCTGGGAGAGTGATCCCTGCCTTTTGAAGAGGTTTACTGGCATGCAACAGGGAATCATACAACTTGCTGCCTGTGGACCAGTGTACCAGCAGTTTTGCCGGGTAATGGAGGTATGCATTAATCTGCTGCTCCTTCAGCTGCTTAATGACTGCCAGTACTCATTTCCTTCTCTGCATGGTAGCAGGCGGGAAATCATGATCGACAAACACCCGCTTCCCATCCAAATTTAAGTCTCTTTTGCCCCATGCTTTGCGCAATACCATTTCTTTCACGGGGTAGTGGGTGAATTTAACTAGTATTGAATGTGGGGGCATCGCTCTTTGGTTTTGGGCCCAAGGCTCAATGAACTCTTTCGAGCTCCAGGGGTTCAGTACTGGGAATGTCTAATTCCTGCCTGAGCCAGGTCCTGACAAACTCTGCTGGGTCATCTTGCTCTGCACCCTCCGGGAATCCAATAATACGTATTGTTTTTCTTCTTCCTCTGGATTCTGTGTCTTCGGCCCTTGCTGTGAGTTCCCTCTCCCTTCTTGCCAAATAAATCACTGCTCTACTGAGCTACATGGAATCATCACGGAGGCCGTCCAGGCCTATTTCAAGATCTTCCATTCTCCATTCCAGGTGCTTTAGATCTTGTTTTATATCTTTTACATTGTTGTCTGACTCTGTTCCTCACATGGGCCTGTTGGATAAGCTGGGAGAAATGGGGGTGGGGAACCAGATGATCAGATGGATAGCATTGGCTCCAGGACTCGGACCCAGAGGGTGGTGGTTGGTGGGATAGTCTCATCCCCAGGAGGGTCATCAGTGAGTCCCACAGGGATCAGTCCTTGGGCCCCTTCTGTTCAACGCCCTGACGTTCTGACATAGGACAGGAATCAGGAGTGAGATGAGTCTCTTTGCAGATGACTCGAAACTGGGGGTGGTGGTGGATGGGGAGAGGGGAGGGTGGCCCTACAGGGGGACTTGGAGGCTCTGGAAAGATGGTCTAGAAAGTGGAAGCTGAGGTTCAATGCAGGGAAATGCAAGTACTCCACCTGGGGTCAGGAAACCAGGCCAAGTGTACATCCTGGGGGAATGCTACAAGTCTCGATGGCTGAGAGGGACCTGGGGTGGTGGGTGGATGTCAAGATGAACAACTCTGAGACTTGTAGGAGGGCAGCAGCCAAAGCCAACAGGATGCTGGGATGCATCACTAGGGATCACCTCCAGAAGGAGGAAAGTGATACTCCTCTGTATAACTGCTTGGTGAGGCCGCACCTTTGAGTACTGTGTGCAGTTTTGAGGCCACACTTAAAGAGGGACATTAACCTCCTGGAGAGGGTCCAGAGGAGGGCAACCAAAATGATTTGGGGCTTGGGGGACAGGACCTATGAGGAGAGGCTCAAGAGCTAAATATGTACACATTGGAAGAGAGAAGGGACTGAGGGGACATGATAGAGGTCTTCAGGTACATGAAGAGGGTAAATAGGGGAGGAACAGTCAGGGTGCTTCGAAGGAAGGAGGAGGGGGCCACTAGAGGGCATGGGTGGAAGCTGGAGGGGGGAAGATTCAGGGGAGAAAGGAGGAGGTGCTACTTCACTGAGAGGGTGGTGGAGCCATGGAATGCACTGTCTAGGGGGCTGGTGGAGGCAGAGACAGTGGAGGGGTTCAAGAGGGGGTGGGACAGGTACAGGGGAAGGGTTCTGGAAGCAAAATCCAATGCAGCAAGAATATCCGGAACTGGGAAGGGAGAAGCCAGAGAAGGCGAGGGGGACAGCAAGGTCAGCACCCAGGGTGGGGGCTGACCAAACGAGCAGACACGAAAGACCGTTAGGCCTATTCTGCTGGCATTTTAGTATGTTAGTATGTCTATTCTCTGGAGCATTTTAACAATGTGTGCCATTGCTCAGCCATCAAGGGAACTTCCTCGCAAAGTGGTCTCCTCTTCCTCCTCGCCGCCAGAGCCTGCATCCGATTCCGAGGCCCTAGATAGTGGGACACTCGGGCTGCGGTCTGGCTTCAATCTGCATCTTGTGGAAGGCTTGATGGAACTTCTACCTCTTGATTTAGTTAGCTGGCTCATTTCTCTTCTTGTACTTTCGGCTGGCTTCAATCTGCATCTTGTGGAAGGCTTGATGGAACTTCTACCTCTTGATTTAGTTAGCTGGCTCATTTCTCTTCTTGTACTTTCAGCTGTAAATGCACTCTGACAAGTAACAGCACCGGATTTCTATGGATTTTCACACCACCACCATGGAGCTCAAAATTAAGCTTCCATTCGGGTTGATGACATCACTGGAAGTCCCGTATAATCATATCTTTATTTGCTTGTGGGCCCTGCACTCCCATCTCTCCATATATGTATGCAGGTGTGAAAACACGCAGGCCCAGAGGGCCCTACACTTACATTTGTCAGGCAATAGTGATGACATTTTTAGCATAGCCATGTTATTACCCCACCTGAGGTACCCTGTACAGCAAATGTTCAAATTCCCACCAAAACACAATTCTGCGCAACAGCAACATCATTACGTGCCACAAGCATGAAAACACATTTTGGCTAGGATTTGAAAAATGACAGCTGTGACATACATTTGGTTGGGTAATAACAAGTCTATGTTGAAAATGTGATGTCAAAATATTTTAAATTTACAAAGTTACGCACACCTGTTTCGAAACTGCAATGAGTGATTATAACTCAGCCATTTTTGTACATTTTGACCACAAATTTTCAACATGTCCTTATGGAGACCCCACCTCATGAACAATATGACTGTTGTTATGAAAATGCTAACCGAAAGGATAATTCACCAAGCGACTGCAAAAATTACCTTTCTGGCAGGAGTTCCGTAATAACAGTCACATTGTTCATGAGGTGGTGTCTCCAAAAGGCTATGTTGAAAAGCTGGGGTCAAAATCTCAATAAAAGAAAGAAAAAGGGTGGTGGAGTAGCTATTTATATATTGGAATCACTATCTGCCACCATCTCCCTCAGGTCTGATCCAGCCTCCATGAGTGAGTAGCTCATTGTGGAGCTAGTACTGGGCTACTCAAAGAAGCTCTTCCTGTAGTGTTGCTACAACCCTCCAGCAGGGGGCACTGCTGGCCTCCTAAACCTTCTTTCTGGTCTTGGCTCTCTCCGCCCCTCCGTGACACCATCATACATGGTGATTTTAATCTAAACTGGCTAGGGATCCAGGAATCTGACTATGCCAACATACTGAAGCAGCAAGACTTGGTTCAGACCATCTCACTTCCCACCAGGCTGAACCCACACACCTCTTCGCATTCCTTGCTGGACTGGATAGTCACCAATCGAGAAGAATGCATCACTCAGGCAGGGACACTTGCCGACTCTATAAGTGATGACTCTCCCACCTACATAATCTGGTCTACAAGGACAAAATGTCCACCTCCCAAGTATCTCTCTTTCTGCAATTTCTGAGCCCTTGTTGACCCTGCTATCTTGGAGGAAGTTAGAGCCATTAACTGGTCAAGCCTTTACTTTCAACTTGATGTGACCTCGGCAGTGGCTTATTTCACGAATGCCATTCTGGGGATTCAGGACCACCACTTCCCTTAAGACGAGGAGGATGTACATGGTGGATCACCAAGGAACTTCTAAAACTTATGAAATCGTAAATGGGCTGATCATAAATTGTCCTCCTCCCCTTCCCTCTGGAATGAATATAGGTGTCTGAGAAATTAGTGCAAGCAGCTGGCTAAATCCCTAAAATGGAACTACTACATTAACCTCCAGAAGGACAGCCTAGGGAACCCCAAAAATTTCCGGGCCTCCCTTAACTCCCTCACAAACCCTCATAGTAACAGACCTGTTATCAAACGTGACTCCCCCTTGGGCTCTCTGACTGAACCGTCTGATGTAGCCCAGTCTTTCAACATAAAATTCACTGACCTGTTGGCCCATCTCATCAAACTAACTGGCAACCCTCCTGCTAACCCAGGAGCCTGTACAAACCAGCAGCCATTTCAAACCACCCCTAGCATCCCCTGCTTTCACTTCAAGACCATAACTATGCAAGACACCATCAAGCTCCTAAGGAATCTCCCTAATTGGGGTAGCCCAGGTTCAGATGGCCTTTCACCTATTCTGCTTAAACTAATCTCCCCTACCATCAAGAAGCCTGTCGCGTTTATTTTCAACTTGGCTATGTCTACCTCCTCCATGCCTGCTATGTGGAAGTCAGTGAAAGTTATCCCTATCTTCAAAGCAGGGGACCCCCACTCATTCAATAATTACTGCCCCATTTCTATCCTACTACACCTAAGCAAACTGCTTGAAAAAATTGTCCACTGCCAAGTTTTGGAACACATGAATAAATACAATCTTATGTGTAACCAACAGCATGGCTTTCACAAATCTCACTGCACCACCTCTGCTCTGGCACTCTTTACTGACCATGTCCTTACTAGCATGGATTGCGGGCATGCTACTGGGGCTGTCTTTGTGGATCTCACAAAGACCTTCAACATGGTAAACCACGCACTCCTCCTCTCCAAACTACACCTCCTTGGCTGCTCCACCGAGACAACAAATTGGTTCAAGAGCTACATCTCAGGCCGCTCACAATCAGTCTGCATTGGTTCTGCCATCTGTCTGGCTCTCCCTGTCTCAACTGGCATCCCCCAGGTTTCCATCCTGGGACCACTGCTTTTCTCCATCTTCATTAATTCACTCCCAGCTGCTAGCCTAAACTGTAAATTGCCAAATCGCTTCTATATGTGTATGATCTTGTCATTTACCACAGCGATAAGTCCCTCGCCCAGGTCTCCTCAGTTCTTACCCAGAACTATGGCAGTGCTTTTAGCTGGTTCACAGCAAGCCTTTTACTGGTAAACAGAAAAAAGACCAAATCTATGCTATTCACATCCAAACCACACCTGGGTTTCATACTGGGTTTTTAAGACATCCGGAAGGCATGATCCCATATGGGATGTCCCCACTATTTCAGTGGAGGAAACCGACGTCACTAAATTTCATAGTTCTGGCTCCTCCCTCCAAATACTATCCTCTGGTCTGACTCTTGAAGATGTTACCTCGTTAAAATATCTGGGGGTGACACTTGATCCATCATTAACCTTCTCAGACCACATCAACATTGTGGTTCACAGTGTCAATCAAAAACTTGGGTCTGCTTACCGTTTATGCCACCTGCTAACTCCAGAGGCTCGAACAGCAATTGTCCAGGGTAACCTACTTCCTATCTTTGACTACTGCTCCCCCATCTACTCTTGAACATCCTTGGCCCTCAGAACCAGGTTCACATCGGCTTACAACAGTACCTACCATTTTGCTCTCATAGCACCTTTCTCAACTCACCAGTACAACCTCTATAGTTCCCTTGGCTGGCTACCCTCCAAGGGCACTTTGATTTTATCCTTGGTTGTATCATGGATAGTACCATCAGAAGTGGTGATGTGTCCCCACTCTTCCCCCTGCTCAAAGTCAGAACTCTACCCAGGTGTCTCCGCTTCTCCATTGTCCCTTCCCTACATGTACCGAGGGTGTGTAATGGTATGGGAGGGAAAGCACTATCTGTTGCCGCATCTACACTGTGGAATGGGATCCCTGCTCCCCTCCACTCCTCTAACACCCATTCAGCTGTCAAATCCCTCTACCAATCCTTGCTTGTGGATAGAGCAAATTGCTCCTGCCTATAAGGGGTAGACCCCCCCACACCTAACACTCTCTTACCTGCACTAATCTGACTCATCGTGGAGTTTCTTAGTTGCTCTCCCCAAGCTTGTTTCTTGCTCCTGTTCACTCCCTCTCTCTTCACTCTGTCTAGACATGACTTTCAAAGGTCAGGTGAATCGGGGGGGGATGGTAGGATTTGGTTGTACCCTCTTATTGTCTCACCTATTGTACCAGGATTTTCACCATTTGTTCCTGTATTTATTATTCCCTGTATGCAAAAATGTTCTTGACCTCTGTTTAATCTGTAACATCCCTGTATCTCGTAATTTAAATTGTTGCCTAACTATGCCATCTTTTATGGCCCGAGTCATGCCTAAAAAAATGGTCCCTCGGACCGGTGCACCTACCCGGTAATCAAATACATAAATAAAAATAAATAAATAAATAAATAAAATTACTGAGTCATGCATAAAAGTTGAAACCGCCATTGAAATACATTGAACTGCATTTACCTTAGTTTCTCATATTGCAGCCACCGGTTCCAGCAGCAAGATGTGTCTTCAATTGGTAGAGCGTATCTCAAACTTGAGACCTCTTCAGGTTGAGTGAGGTGTGTGTGGGGGTGTCTGGGGAGGTGAGTGCACAGTGGGAGATCAGGTGGAGTGTGTGGGTGCAATTGGTGATGGATTTTTTTATAGGATTGAAAAAACTAAAAAATACATAGAGTGATGGTTTTCTTATTTTCTGCATACAAAGAACAAGGTAGAGTGGGGGGATGCAACTAACCACCAACAAAATACACAAATGTGCATTTGGGATCTGTGAGGGAGGGCCACTAGACCACCGGGAAATGGCAATACTGTAATTAATTAAGACTAATACTAATATCAGGAATCAGGGAGGGAGGAGCAGTAGACCAGCTGACATTTCTATATAAAATAAGTGTTACCAGTTCTTTAACAGAAACTGATGAGACTGATGTTGTGTGAATGTATGGTGGGGTTCCAAAAGGCCTAAAGGTATACTATGGTACCACCAGTAATGTCACTAAAGGTATGATGGTAGAGGAAGGAAAATGTAAGAAAGAGAGGCAAACAAGTCTTATGAAAAGGGTAGGAATACATCTGGAGATAAAGCAAAAAATAAAAAATAAATAACTGAAATGGTGCTGAGCATATCTGAATTGCCGATGTCTTTTTGGCATCTTTGTGGGCATGAAACTGTAGAAGTGGAAAGGAAACTAAAATATTGTCACCAAAGCAGCAAAAAGCACATTTGTGAGGGAAGCCCTTTATACCCTCAATATTTCAGCCCAAAAGTCCAAACCCTTTCCTTTCTATAAAGTGAGAAAGCAAGAGATAGTTTAAAAAATTGTTTTTTTTTTTGCAAATTGTGGAAAAAAAATGGTGTTTCCCAAAAGACAGGATCTTTTCCCACAATTTGCAGCAAAACCTTCTTTTGTCACAGAAATAGACTGCCGCAATTTGTGAGAAAAGAAGCCCACAAATAAAATAAAGATATTTCTGGACATTTTTGTGGCAAACTGACCCTGGAATCCGAATCCTCAGGCTCCGAATAGGTAAACACAACTGTTGATGTTTACCAAGAGATGGTATTTAAAAAAATATTTAAGTTTGTTTGCTTTGCTAACTGAAAACAAGATGGTGGGAGCATGGGAAAAGATTCCCCATTTGTGGCAAAAAAAGTTGTTTTGAGTGGGACACCTAACTTTTCCCACAGGAAATAATAGGACATTTTGAAATTTAATAACTTTTGAATAGATTAATATTTTTTTTACCAAACCTTCTAAAGACACATCTGTGACCCAAGACCTGTATACCCTGCAAATGTCAGACCACAACTTCACACAGTTTAGGAGAAACAGCATGACAAAGAATTTACACAAAATGGTAATTTTCACATTTTTGACACTCTGGCTGAGATATTCAAACTACTTAGGCTGTGGCACAAGCCTGGGTGCAAGCGCCAACAGCTCTTGCACAGGGGTGGACTGAGCGATATTCAATGGAGCTGCGCCATGGCTCAGCAGCATTGAATATCGCACCCTGGCCACCCCTAGTGTGCATGGCACAGTGGCACTGCACCAGCGCCAGTGGCCAGAGTGGAGCATGGGGATGCGCTAGCGCAAGTTCCATTGCGCAAGGTGCAGCAACCGCGATATTCAAAAGTTGACATGCAAATGGGGCCATAATGTATGCAGATCGCACATGGGGCCATTTGCATGTCATTATGGCCCCATTTGCATGCAGGTGCGCCGATCCTCGATGACTTGCGCCTGGCGCCCTGCCAGCCAGCAGCCATCGGGGACCGACGCCCCCTGCAGCATGGCACTTATGCCCCACAGCCCGATCGTGGGCTGAATCCAAATAACAGAAACCGCTATCCTTGTTGGTCCAGTGGACCTGGCTGCCCGATCGCAGGCTAAGTAAATAAAAGAGAACTCGAAAATCCCTGGTGGTCCAGTGGACCACTGCCCGCCCAATCGTGGGCTATGTAAAGAATAGATATTTCCAATATCCCTGGTGGTCCAGTGGACCTGACTGCCCGATCGTGGGCTGTAATGAAAATAGAGGAAGCGCTATCCCTGGTGGTCCAGTGGACCGCTGGCCACCCGATCTCGGGCTTCAGTGAATAAAATAAAATTCCTATTATCCCTGGTGGTCCAGTGGACCTGTGTGCCTGATCACAGGCTGAAGTAGAATTAGAAGAAACCCATCATCTCTGGTGGTCCAGTGGACCCCTCCCCACCCACCCACTGATCCCCACCGCCCGCTTCCCCAGTCAGAGGCAGGTGGCAGCACCCCACCCGCCTGCCTCCCCACCGCCCACTGGTAGGGCTGTATGCCCATTGGTCCACAGTGTGAGCCAATGGGCATGCAGCCCATACCATACTACACATTCCAGATATGTGAATGGGATCCATTGGGGGAAGGCTATGTTGAAAATCTGGGGTCGAAATATTTAACATTTTCAAAGTTATGAGAGTACATGCAAAATTGCAATGGATGGTCATAACTTTGGCATGTTTTCATATTTTGGCCTCAAATTTTCAACATGGCCTTCTTATGACCCTACCTCATGAACAAGGGCAGAAACAAATTTCCAAATCCCGTCCAAAAGGTGACTTCACCAGGTGACTATGAAATCACCTTTCAGGTGGGAGATGCATAATGACAGTTTTATTGTTCATGAGGTGGGGTCCGCAAAAGGCCATGTTAAAAATTTGGGGTCAAAATGTCAAACAATGGCTAAGTTATGCATAAAAGTTAAAAACCCTATTGAAATACATTGAACTGCATTTACCTTAGTTTCTCCTATTGCAATCGCCAGTTCCAGCAGCAAGACGTGTCTTCGATTGGAGAATGGCTCTTGAACCTGAGACCTGCTCAGGTGAGTGAGGGTATGTGGAGGTATACTGGGGTGTGTGGAATGGTGGGTGCTGAGTGGGAGGTGGTAGGGGCTGATCGGTAGGACCTCTTTTTTTTCAGGTTAAAAAAACATTTGGGGACCATTTTCTTTCTCTCAGGTTTTTGGGCACATTGAGAGGGTAGGGGTGCCACTAGACACCAAGGGCCTGATTCTAAGATGTATGTCACAACTCACTGTCACTTGTGAGTTGTGACATATACCACTCTGCCAGGGACCCTGCACCAGATTCCAGAACAGGTAGGGTCCCCGGCGACTACGACCTGTGACTTGTGGTACCTCCAGCATTGCACCACAGGAAGGGTGCACCTACACATGGTGCCACCAGCTGCATTACCACCCCCCAACTGGATGCAGGACACATGGCATGGCTTCCCCAATGTCCCACACCCTGACACCATGGCAATGGCTCACAGGGCTGTTGGGGGGGTTGGAGGACCACTGGACCACCATGATGTGTGTAGCATGCATGCCAATAGTAACATGGTGGTGCACCAGGCTGTGAACTGCTCTGCGGGGCACTGCCAGGGGATGGGTGCATAGGGGTGCCAGCAGCACACAAAGGGCAGCCCTGCCAATGGGAGATGGATGGGGGCCTCTGCAGGACTGTGGGGGTGGTGGCTGGTGGGGCAACAGGCACAGAGGTGCACCCACTGGGGATGTAGATTATGGTTAGACCAGCTAATAGCTGATCAAACTGTACTTAGACCACTGTCTACTGTGGCCATCTTGAAATAGCACTTATGCCATTCCATCGACCACCCTCCTGGAATTGGGCCATAACTGCTGCTGGAAGCCCCATTGTGCCATGTCACAGGGGGCTTCTGGTGTAGCCAGTGGCGTAGCCCATCTTTGGTGCAGGCAGCCTGCGCCATGTCACAGGCTGTCTTCTGGCATACCAGTCGGCATAATGCATGGTGCACGGTGCTACTTGTGCCATTGGGTTTGGCGCAAGTCACCTTGCGACGTGCATAACCCATTCTGGAATCGGGCTCCAAGGATCATACATAGGCAGTTAAAAATGGTACAACTGACTATACCTCTCAACCTGTTGCCCTAAAACTGAAGCACAATGCTTAAAAATCATAGAAACAACTTTAAACAATATTAATATCCATTCAAGAAGTTGTTATAATACGTGATTTAGGGTGGAAAGTATTTTCTATAGGAGAACTGCAGAGTGTAACTGTTTGCTATGTGGCATTATTTTGTCATTCAGATCACCACCACTCAGTGACAGAAATATCAAAAGGGCTTCAGGGACAATCAAAAGATATGGAGCTGGTCATTGTGTGCTGGACTGGTGTCCCATAGATACATACAGACCTGGATGGAACAAACCAGTGCAGAGTTTCCCCCAGAAGGGGCCAGCCTATGGCGCCCTGGGGTAGGGACAGTTTGTTGTCCCTGTCCCACTTCAGGTTCCAGAAAAGGGTCCAGAGCTGCTGAGTCAATGCCAGCAGCAGCAGCAGCAGCGACAGTAGTGACATGATGGTGCTCTCCAGCAGGGCCAGGTAGCTGAACTGATCGATGAGGAACATATTGAGGTGGTGAGGCCTGAGTCTGACCCTGACACAGGCGATGGGATGAGAATTCACTCACTGCCTTGAATTTCTAAAGCATCATCATTGGGATGGAGGGAGATACCAGCACAGCCCCTCTCTGTGTCACTGGCCGTGAGCAGCAAGTGTGACCCCTCGTAACTTGCAGGAACCATCCAAAAGTTGTGATCACTCCCTTTATGAGACTTTCATGGCTCTGTGTGGCCATTTGAAGAAAGAAAAGGAATGTGGGATTAAAATTCCAAAAAGGATGACTGTCCGATACACATTTCATCATCACACAAGTACGCTTGTTCTTGCAAAAAGGAATACAATATGAATTGGCAAAGAAGCTGTTGCTACTTCACAAGCATAGCTCAATCAATCTACCAATCAGTCAATCAATCAATCAATCAAGTCTTTGTTTATCCAGGCAGACACCCTTGAGGAGTACTCATTTTCAAGATGGACCTGGGCAACATACAATTACCCATCATAGAGAAAAGAATATACACATCTGAAACATACGACTAAACATGTACAAAAGTAATTGCAACAATGTGCGATAAATAGTTGGCAATAAACTTTTTAAAAAAAAAAAGAAATCCTGCATAGCAGGCACCTACCTATATTAATATTTACAAAAATGTATAGGTCAAACTGATTATGTGACATGAATACCTATGAGGACATAACTTAAGGAGGGATAAATATCTAAACTTGCTAACTGATAAGGACTTCCAAATCAAATTATTATCATTTATGGATTATTTAAATAATATTGTATAACGTAGTCCCGATTAGATCGAGGGGTGACCTGTACCTTTTAATTTGCAGTAAGGCAACTATCCATCCCTTCTATTTCCCTTATTATTGCACCCAGCTGCATTTTACAATCCTCCTCTTTCTCTGGAAACATACACTGTAGTACAGTATTCAACCTCTCACTGACAGATGCAGCCCAGTACAGTCCAGGGAACTTAGACTAAACAAAGTCCATAGAAATCCTTTTTTGTCACTTGTAATCCCTTGAACGAAAAAAGATTCACAAAAAAGGATCTTAGTGAGTGATGAAAAAGGATTTAAAATGTAGAAAAAAAACATTCCAGGATCATTTTGGTACCAGACAACTGCAGAATCCAGCTAATGGAGTTCCAGTGAGCAAGATCTACTTCCTGTTGTCCCTACAGCACCTCATTTTCATGGGTTCTTAATGTTTAAAAAAAAAAACAGAAAACAAGGTGGCGGCTCACAATAAAGGATGTTTTTCTGGAGAAAAAGGATTGGCCCCTTATGAAAAAGAATCCGTTTTTATGAAGCCATATTCTTTGTTGAACTTTATACCTTTATCCTGGACAGTGATCTTCCCATTAAACATAATAGGAACTTAAAAATTGAATAACTTTGCAACACATTAATATTTTTTCACCAAACAAATGTATGGCAGTTCTGTTGTAGAAGCTGTTTCATGCATAAAAAATTCACACCACAGTTCCACACAATCTGGGTGCAAGTTGATGAGGAAAAAACTGTAAAAAGTGACAACTCTTAAGGTTTTTGAACTATTCAGATCTCAGAATCCACACATCCAACCAGAACAAAACTTGCCACATCAAGATATCTACCCCACTGGACAGAATGTGCCAAATTTTGTGCAAATCCATTGGTCAGTTGCAAAGTTATTAAAGTGCAAAATCTGAGGTTTAACATTAAACATGCTACTCAACCCTAACTATAGGGGCATGACCAGGCCCCTATAATACTGGAAAACTAATGTGGGAATATGGGAGTTTGGGAAGTAAGCTGACAGGTAAGGGGGAGGGTGGGGAGAAGATAGTGGGATGGGTAGTAAACTGGTTGCAAGGAAATCAGCAGAGGGTGGTGGTAAGTGGGGAGCTCTCGTCTCCTAGGGCAGTGACAAGCGGGGTACCTCATGGCTCATTGTTGGGACCAGTGTTGCTTGGGTTGTTCATATCAGACATCTCGATGGGCATCAAGAGCAAGATCAGTTTGTTTGCAGATGACACCAAGATGGGAGTGGTTGTGGATGACTTAGGAGGGAGGCAGGGGTTGCATGATGATCTGTCGAAATTGAAGACCTGGTTGGACACCTGGCAGCTAGGGTTCAATGCCAATAAGAGCAAGGTGCTGCATTTCAGGGCCAAAAAAACAAGAAGAAGCTATCAGCTGGGGGTGCAGCTCACTGTGACAGAGTAGGAGAAGGACCTGGGGGTGATCCTAATGAGCTCAATGACCAACTTAGAGCAGTGCAGGAAGGCAGCTGCAAAGGCCAACAAAATTCTGGGCTGTTTTGCCAGGGGTATATCTTCAAGGAGAGGGGAGCTGATCCTGCCATTGTACAGGTTGCTGGTCAGGCCACACCTGGAGTACTGTGTGTAGCACCGGCATCTGTACCTGAAGAGGGACATTAAGTTGCTGGAGGGGGTGCAGCGCAGGGCAACAAAGATGATCCAGGGACCAGGGGACATGCCTTATGAGAGCAGGCTGAGGGAGTTGAGCATGTAATCACTGGAGAAGAGAAGAGATGGAGGGATATGATTGAAACTTTCAAGTACATGAACGGGATTAATAAGACACACATGGAGGGACTATTTAAGTTAAGGGCAGTAGGGACACTTGAGGTCATGAACTGAGATTGGAGGGGCAAGGTTCAGGAGAAATGAAGACCCTTTTTATGGAAAGGGTTATGTCAGGGTGGAATACATGCCTGTGGAAATGGTATCCTGTAAAATGGTGGACTGCTTCAAAAGGGGGTGGGTCAGGATAAGAGGGAGGTCAGGGGAGGAGGAGGAGGCAGCTGCAGTATAAGGTGTTAGTTGCACACTCAAACAGACTCAACAGACCACAAGGCCTTTATCTGCTGGCAATTTCGTATGCTCATATGTTCGTGATATCTCACCATTAATAAATAATGGTCTCAGAAATATATAAAAATAGAACTTACATTAGAAAGTTAATTTGTGTTGTCCAATCACTGCATTAATATATAGGATATATTCTATAAGTAGGACTTCTGGTTCCGGCAGTGGACAAGATGCTTTACCAGCTCTCGACCCAACCGTTTAATAAAAGCTCCAAATTCAAGCATAAAATATTTTAACAATATTTCTTTCTATCCCAGAATTTACAGCATTTAATGGGCAGGAGAAAAAAAGATTTGGCAGCAATCAAGACATTGGAAATGGAGGGAGTGCTACCACTCAGACAAGTGCCCAAACTACCACCTCAGATTATGGTCTACCCATCGAGAGGACAGCAGCAGCAAGCGACTTAAGCTGAATTGCATGATTTCCAGGCAGCAGAAGTTCATACCTTCAAGTCAGAATTACAGGGGGACATATAAAAAATCAAGACCAAAATTCAAAGCCTAGAAACACAAGGCAGAGCAGCAGACATGAGGCTCGCCAGGCTGGAGGTACTTGAGCGTCACAGACTGCAACAGTGCCAGTCTCTTTAAGGTAAATGTGAGGGCCTAGAGCATCAATTCTGATGAAATAATTTACACATTTTTGGACTATTGGAGGATGTTGAAGGTTGAGACATGGGGGGCTTACTTCAAAGGGCTACTGCAAGACCTGTTGCAACTAGACCCCGAGTACCCCATAGACATAGAGATAGCGCATTGTGCTCTGCAGCCAAAGCCTCAGGATCCTATAGACTGACCCAGATCAGTTATAACATTTCTGCACTTTCTTACTAAACAATATATTCTACTGAGAACTTGGAGGATGTGACAAGTTACCTACCAGAACAAATGGCTATACTTTGATAATAACTATTCTCCAGCTGTAACAGCAAGCAGACAAGCATACTCACCTATATTGAAAGTCCTCTGAGCACAGAAATTGAAATATGAGTCACCCTATCCAGCTCAACTAGTGGTCATGTTTCCTGATGGATCAAAGGGATTCTCCACCCCTGAAGTGGCAGCAAAGGAACTGAATGAAAGAGGTATGGAGGTCTCTCTCTCCCTCACCAACTCATCATGAGCTTCTGAAGAAGGACTGGTTGGTCCGAAAGCTAGAGCACTTTGTTCTTGTTGTTACATCTATGTTGGTCCATTAAAAGGTATCAAGTCATTTGCTTCTGGATCCCTCACCAACTGACAGACCATCAGGATTTGTGAGATCTTAGCAGCTCCATCTGAACCACCACCTCAGCAGGATCAGATCACCGTAAACAAACTCTTGTCACAATGGCAGAAGTAAGCCACCTCTTACAATCCTTCCAAAGGCCCAAACCTTCCTGAATAGGGCCTACTGAGTTTTTGCCAGCCATGCCTTTGTCAGGCCTTTCAGTGAGAAGGTGTGATATCCAAGTCATACATATTTGCTTGTTTTTTAAAGTGTTCATACCAGCTGGAACCCTACTCAAAACACCCTTTCTGGAAACTCTTCCAACTTGGAGAGTCACAGGTATTTGGAAGGGACTTCAAAGGGAGCATCTGTTCCTTTTGCTTACTTTGTGACATTTTGGTAAAGTTTCTTTGTGGACACAAATTTCAAGTGCTTCCATATTAAATCGTTAACTGGTGCTGCGTCATCACATGTTTGCTTGGTATATTTACTGGAGGGGAAAGGGGGGGGGTTAACCTGCATTGACCAGTGTTCCCCATAAGGGAATATATGGATCCATATAGGTTATCCATTTTAGGTGAATCCCATTTAGCTGACATACATTGTGGTCCCTGGCCACGGCATCAGTATTTCCCACCTGCCCCCCCCCTCAAAAAATGTGTGAAATTCAGTCTGCATTTAGTTACTCTGATTGTCAGCATCATGTTTATGTCTTCTGCCTGTGTGGTTGGATAATACTTGTGGTTACACATCCAGAGTAATCATGTCCACCATTTGTTGGGGTTTAATATTACTTTTTTCTGCTTTTCTCTTTGTGATGTAGGTTAGGTATTCATGGGGCCAATTATATATTCCTGCCCCCTATTTTACTCACCATCTGCTAGATGGAGAAATTGAGGTCCCTGTAGAGTCTGGATATCTTTCTTTCCTTCCTCTTGCCCGCAGCTGGCTATTTCCATAGGAGTTTAGAGGAGGTTAGGAGCTTCCTGCCCCCTTCTTCTACTTTGTAGCAGGCACCTGCTATGAGGAACCACAGCAACAGCTGTGCCCTACCCCCCAGGATGTTTTACCTAGTCCCCCATAGGAGTACATTGTTTCTCCCTATCTGGGAAGCTTAATTCTTTGGTTTCCAAACCGTCCCTCTGAGAGGGGAGCAGCAACTTGTTCTAATGTTGATTACAGTCTTTTTGGTGTTTACCCTGTTAACATGTGTTTAAAATGTACAGTTGTGTGTTGTATTAATGGAATATTCTCCAACATGTTTATCAGCTACTTCTAAGCTAATGCCTCAGGCCTACTGGTCTATAAATCCATGTTCTATTCCATCCCCTTCACTGCCTTCATATTTCCTTTCTGCTTGGTACAGTCCTCTTTTTAAATCCCACTTTCTTCTTTCCTATTCTCACTTTCCCAGACCTATCTTTGGTTGGGGAGTGGAGGATAGCCGCGCTTATTTGTCCAGACCCCCTACATTGATTTAGAATGACTGTAATATCCAGAATAATATCCTGGAATATAAACAGAATTCCTAGCCCCATCAAACACACTAGAATCTTACAACTACTTAAGCAGGAGAAACCAGTTCTTGTGTTCCTCCAGGAAACCCATCTTTCGCAAACAGTGCACAACAAATTCTGAACAAGGGGGCTGTCCAGTGGTAATAGCTACATCTCACAAGTCGGTTGTAGATGGGGAGTAGCAGTGCTGATCCCTAGTAATGTTCCTTTTACTTTACAAGTTCACTATATGGATCTGGAGGATTGTTTTTTAATAGCGGTTTTTCAGATCTACACACCCCAAGTCATCTTGGCCATCATGTACTTTCCACCGGGGTCAGACAAGATCCTAGCGCAGTACCTTTTAAATAAATTATTACTCTTGCTCCAGGGCCAATTCAAAATGGGAGGAGGGCTTAACACCACTCTTTCACCTACCCTTGACATAATGGGAACTCCAAAACACAGAGTGACACACCTGCAAAAATACCTTCGAGTGTCATTAGCCCATCTGGGATTCACTGACCTGTGGCACCATTGTTTCCCCTCCTCATCGGCATACACTCATATCTCCCACAGGACAGGAACCTCAGCCTATCTAGATTATTTATTTACCACAACTGAACATCTTGATTCCATAAAGGAAATCTTCCACGGACCAATATTATTTTATGATCGTGCTCCAGTTTATGCTAAACTAGACTTGGGTAAACCCCTATTGTGCACCTCATGGTCAACTCAATATGACATTTCTTAAAGACCCATCATTCATATGGCTAACTCAAGAAAAACTACCATAGATTGCTAAAGATAATTCAGACTCGATTATCTCACCATTCATTCTTTGGTATACCATGAAAACTGTCCTTGAAAAAGCAAGAATGGGAACAAAGATATGGGGAGCTTCAATAACAGCTTATAACACTACTGTCCTTTTACCAACAAGAGGACAAAACCATCTTGTCACAATTAAAATAGGTTAAACAGGATCTGCAGAAGCTGCTTGACTCAAAAGTAGAGCAATCGCTTCTGTACCTTAAACACTACCACTATGATGGGGTCCTAGGGATCTTGTAACCTTGTTAGGGCACTTAGAGCACAAACCCTGGCACAATATATCAGTTGGGGGGTGAGGATATAGCATGCACCAACCAGGAAAGGGATCTTGGGGTTATCATCTCTGATGACCTCAAGGTAGGGAAACAGTGCAACAAGGTAGCAGGTAAAGCAAATAGGATACTGGGATGCATAGGCAGGGGCATCACCAACAGGAAAAGGGTGGTCATAATTCCACTATACAAGACACTAGTGAGACCCCACCTGGAGTACAGTGTACAGTTCTGGAGACCTTACTTATGTAAGGACATAGACAGGGTAGAGAAGGTTCAGACGAGGCAACAAAGATGGTACATGGATTGCATCACAAGTCCTATGAGGATAGGTTGAAGGAATTGAATATGTATTCCCTGGAGGAGAGGAGGGAGAGAAAGGATATGATAGAAACATAGAAGTATCTTACAGGAAGGAACAGGGTGCAGGAATACACTATTTTTAAGCAAAAAATATGTTCCAGGACTAGAGGGCATGGGATGAAGTTGGAGGGAGGACGATTCAGAGGAAACGTGAGGAAGAATTTCTTCACAGAGCGGGTGGTGGACAAGTGGAACACCCTGCCAGAGGAAGTGGTGGGGGCTGAAAGAATCATGGGATTTAAGAATGCATGGGATAGACACAAAGGAATTCTGGAGGTCAGGGTTAAGGGGCAACAGACTGCTAGGAAAACATAAAGTAAACTTACAAGCTCAAATGGGCAGACTGGGCGGGCCATAGGCCCTTATCTGCCGACACTGTCTGTGTATCTATGTAACATCCAAAGCATATTTCACGCAGATATTTGATACAGAGACAGACACCCTTGTTACCCACCCCTCAGCCATCTGGACTGTACTAGTTCTATACTACAAAAAAGTTTATTCAGTTTAACTTGAGAAGCCCCCACAGCAAATAACAAACTAACTAAATTATTTTCTGCTTCCTAAATTAGACGAAT
Organism: Neoceratodus forsteri; assembly: GCA_016271365.2. NCBI lineage: Eukaryota > Metazoa > Chordata > Ceratodontiformes > Ceratodontidae > Neoceratodus > Neoceratodus forsteri. The sequence continues at coordinate 20,042,570 of CM028129.1, read as the reverse complement.
CTGGGGTGCAGTATCTGATAGCACCCATTACTGCAGAGGAAATTCAATGGCAATAAAGGATGCTAAATCCTAAACATCTCTGGGATTGGTTGGCTATCCCACTGAATTTTATAAAAAATTCAAATCTGAATGAATACCTGTGCTCCTACCAGTCTTTCATGCAATTCAAGATGGGGACCCTCCCCCGCCAACCTGGCACTATGTGATTGTTTCCACCCTCCTGAAACCTAATAAGGACCTTAAATATGCCACTTCCTACAGACCTATCTCACTGCTAAACATTGATTACGAGATCTGTATGAGTATACTAGCATGTAGATTGGAAGAACTTGCACCATCATTGATAGATCCTGATCAGGTAGGATTTGTGCGGAACCGCCGGGCGCATGACAGCATAAGAAAGACCTTCCTGCTGCTGGACTGCACCACCACTCATCAGATTCTCCTAACCCTACTCAATCTAGATGTAGAGAAGTCCTTTAATAGGGTGGCTTGGCCTTTCCTGTGGCCCACTCTGTCATCATTTGGCATCCCAAAAAATGTTATCACTGCACTGCCAAATATATACTCCACATCCCAGGCCAACAAATCTCAATGGAGCCCCATCAGACTCTATTCCAATGGAGCAAGGAACCAGACAAGGCTGCCCCCATCCCCCTCTCCTGTTTTCCTTATGTCTTACACCCCTAGCCATACACATTAGACATACTCCTCAGGTATCGGGACCCCAGTAGGGGAAGAGACTACGAACCATCTTTGTTTGCTGATAATTTACTCCTCACAGTTACATCCCCTGAAGATTCAATCCCTAAGTTACTAACATACTATTTGCCAGCAGATTAGGCCTTATGATCTATCGAGTCTGCTCGAATCTTAGATCCTTAATTGGGTGCCGAGGTCCTCCCATCCCTTGTGCTCCAGAAACCCCTATCATCCATCCCCACCCCCTGGGACAGGCCATCATCTGATACATCCACTTTCTGTGTCTGTCCCACCCTCTCTTGAAACCCTTCACTGTGGATCTCTGAACCAGCTCGCCAGGCAGTGCATTCCAAGGGTCCACCGCCCTCTCAGTGAAAAACCTCCTCCTCTTTTCCCCCTCACCCTTCCACCTTCCAACTTTAAACCATGCCCTCTGGTGATACCTCCCTGCTTTAGTCTAAAGATCCCCTCCATGTTTATCCTATTTATTCCCTTGAGGTACTTGAAGACCTCAATCATGTCCCCCCTGTCTCTCCTCTCCTCCAATGAAAACAGGCAGAGCTCCTCAAGTCTGTCCTCATACGTCCTCTCCCCTAGCCCTCGTATCATCTTAGTTGCCCTCCTCTGTACCCTCTCCAGGAGCTGTATGTCCCTCTTCAAGTGTGGTCTCCAGTACTGTACACAGTACTCAAGGTGTGGTCTAACCTTGGTCTAAGTTGTGGAGACTTTTCAAACCTTTTGGAGCAATCTTGGGATACAAACTCAATTCTTCTAAAACAGAAGTGATTCTATATAATAATTATCATCCCCACTCTTAAACCGGTTTCACCAATCTAGTGGCATAAAACCGCCTTCAGATACCTGGGAATCAAAATCACTCAAAACTTAGACCACTTGAAATTACTGAATTTTGAATAACTAACACAGCAAATCACTGAAGACCTCTCCTGCTGGTTGCAGATACTGTATATCTAGGTTTCTTCCAGCAAATAGAAGCAATTTGTCAAAGTATATTACCCTGTATCCTATACTACTGTATTTACAGATTTTACCCCTCATGCCAGATCCATTATATTTCAGAGCCTGGGACAAAGTCATCTCAAGATTCATTTGGAATGGCAAAGTCCCATGAATCCAGCTTTCGATCCTACAATTACCATGGCAGCATGGGGGAAGGGTTAACCTCCCATATTTTACTTAATATGATTGGGCAACACACCTGCACTCCATGTGTATCTGGCTCACCCCTTCCCTCCAATCCTATTGGAAACAAATCAAATTTATCCTGAACGACATACACGACTATGATCTATAATTGTTGGGCAAACCCCCCACAGTGCACTCCTATATCTAAATTTTACCAATACACGACAACCACCCTTAATCAATGACTACAGATTGCCAAAACTGTTTCTGTCTTTAAATTATTTTTATTTGTGAGTCTTAGCTTATTATAGGAGCTACAGTCCAAATCAAATTGATGGGGTACTGCGGACGTTGGCGGGGATGGGCCTCAGATATTTTTTTTCTAATTTTGAATTACATGGAGTTACATCTTTTAGCAACCTTCAGTCCATATCTCAGCTCCATACTATTGACCATTACAGACATCTCCAACTGCAATCCTATATAGGAGATCACTCTGCCCCCTACCGCAGTCTCCCAGCCCAGCTCCCTTTCCTAACACAACTATTGATTGCTCACCTCCAAGGTAATACTCTAGATCACTCTAGATCACCACAGAGCCATACAGGAAACCTTTTCTGACACCACCTTATCCATCTTGAACAGATTGAACAGTGACTTGAATATGGCACATACCCTAGTTGAATGGACTGAATTTGCCCTTACAGCTTATTGGAGAGAGTTTTCCCGGAAATGCCACTCCAGATTTTTCAGGGCACCAGATATAGTAGCTAAATATACAGGTGCAGGAGTGGCCATGTGCTGGAGGAGCTGTAGTCACCCTTCAGCAAACACATCACATGTTTTATTCATACCTGATATTGCATAATTTCTGGCAGGCAGTAATTCAGGAACTTGAGGCAATCTTTGATTGTCATGGAATGCTTATCCCTTCTCTGCTTCTGCTTGAAATCCCACTGATAGAGTCAGACCTTGGCCTTATAAGCCTCTGCCTTCTCCTCATTTCTGCCATAGCAGTGAAAAAGGCTATTACACGTCTGTGGTACACACCTGCACCATCCACGTGAGAGAGCTGGCGTGCCATAATGGTGGATATTTACAATATGGAATGAATGGCATATGCATATCTAGACCAACTCCCACACTTCAAAATTGCCTGGCACAGGTGGGTGCTATACCAACTGGACCATTACTCAGAATGTATACCATAGGTGAGTGGGCCTCACATATACACACATCACTAAGTATGCACCTATTTCTGAGCCTGTGTCTGGCTTTTTGTTCTACCTGTCACCCCCCCCCCCTTTCTAAAGCCGTTTTCTTTTTCTAAACTGCTTACCTTTCTTACATCACAGTTGAGCAGGTATAAAACGATTTGCAGTTTCAGCATCAGGACTTTGCCACGTTCTCTCAACCAACCTATAAAGTATAACTGAGAAATTGTTTCTCTCCTGATTTGAAGATACAGGTAGATTATTGACATAGTTTAGGATAACAAGCCAATAGACTGTTCCACTCAGGAGGCAGGGATACTATCCAAATGTCCCTCTGAAGATATGAAGTACTTAAGGAAATCATCCACCTGGTGAACACCCTTTACTATTGGGATATTAATAAATGTCTGATGATTTTATCTATGTAGCAGTGTCTGTATTTTGTGTTTCTGTGTAAACTGTTATTTGAAAACAAATAAACATAAAGTTTTAAAAAAATTCTACAAGTACACACCTCTCAGAGATGTACAATTTGCTTTAATCACATCAACAGAATGCAAAGATGACAATACACAGAATACTGGCAGTATAGCCTAGAGTTTAGAGTAATGAGCTGTGAATGACCTCAGTATCGACATACATATATTATATATATATATATATATATATATATATATATATATATATATATATATATATATATATACATATATATATATATACACATATATATATGATGGGTAAGAAAATCAGTGGTAATCCAGTATCCTGATTGGCCAAAACATGTTACATGACTGTGCATTCTGTGCATTACTCCACAATGACTGCATGCCTCCCAGCATGATTACATGCCTGTTCTACTTTCCAGCCACCTTCCAGGCCATAGAAGCTTCTCACCAGTAATAAGATCACTCCACAGCAATTGGCACAGAAAAGTTGCCACATACATACACCTAGCACAGGCAAGCTGCCACAAACAGCCTGGCACCAACAGACATAGCAAATCAATACAGCTGACCCACACTGCTGTCATCTGGTTGATCTTGTCATAAGTTTCTTAAGTTTTAACCAGCAACATCCTTTAAAAAACATCTCTTTTTGATCCTGCCATTTTCACAGTGTGTTTCATTTTCATTACTTTCACTTTCCTACCCGTTCTGTAGCATGACTGAGAAGTGCTAATTTTGACAATGAATGTGGTGGCAGACATTGAAAATAAGGTATAATATCCCCCAAAACAAGTACATTTTGTTTTTTGACTTTATTTTTTTTTTTGTCAATGAAGCTGCTGACTGCAGAGGGAGGAGAGTGAGCGAGGCAGCGGCTTCAGAAGGGAAGACATAAGCATGAGTGAGCGTTGCTATAGCAACACTCGCTTATGCTTGCTTCTTCCATTCTAAAGCCAACCGTGAAAATGCTAGGATCCACTAGAAACAATATAAAATCACTATTTCATTTACAAACCGAGGCAGGATTAACCAGATAAATACCACTTATAGCTTAAAACCTGTCACAGCTATGGCAGGATCAATCAAATCACCTACTGGAAATTAAATATTTATTTCTGCAACCAGATCACCTATTGTATATTAAATATGTATTTGTGCAGACAGGGACTACATTTGCTCCCCTTCCCACAATATTTCTTGCCATTTTATAAGACAGATAACCAACTACGGGGTGTACAGTAGTGCTCTGATATATGCATGTCTTGGGTGGTCGATTGTAGTCAGCCAGTGGCCTAGTGCATCACAACACACACCAAGGTGTGCATATATCATAGTGTGACTGCATGCCATGTAGTAGGTTACCTATTACATACTCATATATATATAGATATATATATATATATATTTATATGTGTGTGTATTATAATGGTGCAACCGCCACCACTATAGTTAGGGTTGAATACGCAGTTTATTGTTGGACCTCACATTTTGAACATTAATAACTTTGCAACCATTCAACAGATTGCATGAAATGTGGTATGCACTGTCCCATGGGGTAGATTTTCTGATGTACCAAATTTCATTTTGATCGGATGTGCATTTTTTTGCTGCGCATAGTGAAAAAAAGTGTGAAAGTCTCTTTTTTCACCTGTTTTTTTGCTGTTTTCCCCCCATCGTGCTATGGCCACACCATTTGGAATTATGGTTTGAAATGTTCAGAGTAGAAAGGGCATTGACCAAAGAACAAGCCAGTGTTCATTTTGGAAAAAATATTAATCTGTTCCAAAGTTATTCCATTTTGAAATTTTGGTCTTTAAGCATGCTCAGTTCAGTCTTTTGGATAGCTACATGGTACAAAAAGGGATTTCGGCCTCATGAAAAGGGATTTTGACAGCTTGAGAAGATTAATCTATAAAATTCCTCTTCATGAGAAAAATCCCTCTTCATGAGCCACCATTTTGTTTTCATTTTTCTTAAACAAACAAAACATTATAACTTACCCCAGGGATGTCTTCCGAAGACATCCAAGCATGAGTTTTATTCATGTGGGCCTCCTCTACAAAACTATGTCTTTGGTTTACTTTACTGCAGCCCTGTAATTTTTAATTTTCAATTTTAAAATTACTTTTTGTGACTCGCTTCCAATCCCTTTTCACAAGGTATCAAAATGCTTTTTCGCAAAAAGGGATTTTGACAGCTCTTGAACAGGGATCAGCTCAGGAAACAGGATTTAGACTACTCATAAAAAAGGATTACTTTTTATAATCCCTTTTTGTGAGCCATCATAATCCCTTTTGTGAGCTGTGAAAATCCTTTGAGCTGTTAAAATCTCTTTTGTCATTCGAGGATGAGGATGTTCCTCCACCTCATGAAAGGGATGGGCCCACGAAAAAAGTTTTGACAGCTCACAAAAGGATTACTTTTATAATCCCTTTTGTGAGCTATAAAAATCCTTTTCATGAGCTGTCAAAATTTATTTTCATGAGCTCATCCTTTTCCAGGAGCTGTCAAATCCCTTTTCACCATTTCTGAATGAGATGGTCCTAAAATCTCTTTTCATGAGCTGTCAAAATCCCTTTCCGCAAGCTGTCAAAGTCCCTTTTTGTCATTTGGGGACGAGATGGTCCCACCCTGCAAAAAGGGATCAGGTTGCAAAACGGGATTTTGACAGTTTGCAAAAAGGGATCTGGTTTGTGAAAAAGGATTCTGCCTGCTCACAGAAAGGGATTTTTAAAGGTTTATGTTTCATTGCCACTTCACTGCAAAGAAAGTTTGGAATTAAGGGCTGAAATGTTCAGGGTACAAAAGGCTTGCACCGCAGATGTGACTTTTTCTGGTTTGGTGATAAAAATTACATTGCTTCCCTAGTTATAACATTTTTAAGTTTGGCAATTTCCCACAGGATAACATTATGGAGGACACAGTATCTTTCAGTGCCTATATCTCGAAAACAGTTCGCCATATGGATCTTTCACTAAATGCAGCTTTACTAAGCATGCATGCAGGTTTCCAGGCCATGATTACAACTGAGGTGGAATTTTTTTCCTTGTTCCTATAGTTACTGAGATATTGCACCATTTGCAGCACAGGGGTTACTTGGAATGTCTCTAGGCCTGCACTGCGTCTCTACAGTTATAGGTAGATGGGAAAGCAGGGCACAGAGGGCCCTGAATTACCATGTAGGGATACCATTATGCAGTACTAGGGGTGAAAAGCCCTGCATTATGAAGGACTTGGAGCGCAGAGCCCTCTGGGAGATGGCAATTCATGGCAATGTCTAAACATTTATGGATAGATGGGAGTGCAGGACCCATACAGCCCTGCACTACCACAAATGGATGCCATTAGGGAGTGATGGGAGCATGATTGGAGCACATGGCCCAGAGGGCCCTGTGCTCCCATGAAGAGATGAGGGTTGATTACAATGTGTATACACTTATGGTTACATAGGAGTGCAGGTTCCAAAGGACCCTGTGCTCCTGAATTTTTTATTTTATTTTAGTCTTTTGTAACTGGGTAAGGCCCACTAGGTACAAATGTCTGTTTCTCAGGGGTGACCTGGAAGCACTGGGCAGTTAAGTGACTTGCTCAGAGTCACACAGTATGCAAGTGGAGCTTGTGAGAATCAAACTCGGGTCTGGTGTGCTGGATGTATCAAGCTCGTTCACACCTCATTCCTCTAACCTCTAGTCTATACTGCCAGCCCGATGGAAGAGGTTCCTGTACAATCAAAACACACTATAGACGGATGGCCCTGCACCCCCAGAAACATATAAGGGTAAGATTACACTTTCTCAAAAAGTAAGGAAATTTATTGCAAAAAACATTGTTAATGCATCAGTTAGGGTTGAAACAACAAAAGAAGGGAAATGAGGCATTAGGGTTGACACCGTAACACCCTACCACCCCACCCCCACTCTCCACAGACAAAGAGGTGTCGAGGTATGCCTTGGAGTGATCGGGCCTAACTCTCACCCCATTCTCCTGTACTGTTCCATTTCAGCTTCCTTACACATGGAATAGGGTGAGAGTCAGGGCCGATGACTCCAATGCAAGGCAAATGTTATTTGTATAGTGCCCTACCCAAAGGCTCAGAGTGCTTTACATAAAATGATAAAGAATAAACCACCCCAGCATAAGATTCAGATCAAATCAAAAGCTTTTTCAGAAAGGTAGTTTTAAGAGAGGCTTTAAAGGATTCCACTGAGCTAACAGTCTTGATGTATGGAGGGAGGGAAGGAATTCCAGGGGTATGGCACAACCACACCAAAGGCCCTATCTCCTGAGCTGCTTAAATGGGAGGGTGGAACAACTCATAAATCAGCATTGGTGCAGTGTAGTGGGTGGACTGGAGAGTACCGAATCGGGAGCTCTTTAAGATCGTCAGGTCCCAAACTACGTAGGGCCTTGTATATTTTTTTATTTATTTATTTATTTATTTATTTATTAAATTATCGGATTACAAATACCTTTGAGCATAAACTGCTCATTTACAAAGGTTCCACGTCAAAGGATGAGGGTCAACATACATACAGAGGTAGTAAAAGAATGCACAATAAACAACCAAAATAACTAAAAGAAAAAATAAAGATACTCAGTTATAACATACTTTGAGATAATATTCATAAAACAAGCAGCTTGAGTAGGCAGCTGACTGTGGTAACAATAAGAGATAGAGGGCACCATAGGCAGTTAGTATTGCAAGCATGCGACCGGGAGAGGAAGTTGGCAGGCTAATGGGCCACTGTCTGATGGTGGTGGAAAATGTCTTGTACCAGTGGAGATGTGAAGCAGGAAAGGAGTCACAAGGAAGGCCCAGTGCCAGAGGGAATGAGATTGGGAAAGGGTGGGCTGTGAGACATGAGTGAGCTGGGAGGTGTTTAGAGATCTCTCTGTTCAGAGAAGCAGTCACATTGAGTGGTAGAGGTGAGGTAAAGTTTGAGATTCCTTGTTGAGGCAGAGCCATAGTTGGCAAGGCCATAGTCAATGATAGAGGTGACAGAGCTGTAGATGGCTAGTTTAAGGGCATCTGCAGGCATACAGTGCTTGTGTTTGTGTAGTAGTCCAATCCATATATTGGCGGTCTTGGCAACAGTGTCAATATGCCGAGTGTAGGAGAGGGTACTATCCAGGGTAATACCAAGGTACTTGAACTCCTTGACATGTTCGAGTAGGTTCCCAGCGTGGTTCTTGATGGTGAGGACAGAGGTTGTGCCTGCTCTGTTGGTTACAGAAGGACATGGCTTTAGTCTTGCTGTGGTTCAGGACAAGTTTATGAGAATTGAACCAGTCTTTGATGCGATTGAAGTCGAGCTGCAGCTAGGATTCAAGGACTGTAATGTCATGGTGGCTGGAAAACAGGACTGCATCGTCTGCGTGAGTAATATTTTTGGGGGCAGGCACTGGGAGATTGTTGATGAAGAGGAGGAAGAGTAGAGGCCCAGAATGGACCCTGGGGGACTCCGGAGTGGACGGTTTCTCATCCGAAGAGATCCTGCAATCCTTACATTGGATCCGATTATCAAGGTAGCTGGTGAACCATGGAAGGCATACTGGAGATCCCAATGGAGGACAGTTGCTTGAGCAGTAGGGGATGGTTAACTGTGAATGCCTTGTTAAGGTCTATAAATACTGCCCCTCCACAATTTCCTTTGTCAAGCGTGGCATGGATGAAGGTTGTAAATTCCAGTAGTGCAGTGGTGGTGCTGTGCCCTTTTCTGAAGCCATGCTGCTCTGGGCACTGTACATTGTACTTCGCCAGGAATTCAACTAGTTGGTTCGACACTATTCGCTCCAGCGCTTTGGATAGTGGGGGGAGGAGTGAGATAGGTTTGTAATTGGTGTGCAGTGTCCTATCTCCGCTTTTGTGAACCGGTGTGACAGTGGCTTTCTTCCAGAGAGAGGGGAAATGGCACAATCTAAATGAGAGATTAAAGATCTTTGTAAGTGGTTCTAAAATTTCATCGAGGACTTGTGCCAGCAGTTTCAGGTCAAGGGAGTCACCACTATACCCTTGTTTGCCGATGGCCTTTTGAATGTATTTTCTGGCTACTTGTGGTGGGACCTCCTTAAAAAAAACTTTGGGGTTGTACATTCTAGTTGGGGGGTAACTTGGGAGGAGCTGGAGGGGAGGTCGTCAAAAAAATTTAGTGGAAGGACACTGTCCAGGTTTGTAAATGCATTATTAAAAGTGCTGGTGATGATACCTAGGTCGAGTGTAGGAGTGCCATGAAGGTTGAGCATAGTAGGTGGTGCTTTAGGATCTTTGCCTGTGAGTTCTTTCATGTTGTTCCAGAATTTGTTTCCCTGGCCCCAAGAGTTGGTCAGAGCCTCTTTGTAATAGCTGCGTTTAGCATTCCGTATTCTTTGAGTGCAATCATTTCTGGCTGCTTTGTATAATTGTATGTTTACTTGTGTCACAGTTGCACGAGCACAATGCCAGAGGTGGTTTCTGTGCTTGAGCAGAGTTAAAAGGCCAGTAGTAACCCAGGGGTTGGTCTGTCCTTTGACCTTCATCTTTTTCACTGGTGCATAGATGTCACAGGCTGTTGAAACATTTGATAAATAGGTCCAGAGCTTTGTTGGTGTCATTGAGGGAGTCAAGCACTGCCCAGTTCAGCCTGATTAGATGGGATTTTAACATCTGGAGGTGCCCTTGTTTGATAACCCTGGCTTAGATAAGCTTGGGAAGGGGCTTGTGGTATTTGTTTGACCAGGAGCAGATGACAGGCGAGTGGTCACTTATTGTATCCGGGAGTACAGAAACATTGGAGATGCATTCAGGGCGATTAGATAGAATCCAGTCTAGAAGCATAAAGGATCCTGTCCTATAGTTACACCTGGGGGGGGCATTGACCAGTTGAGTGAGGTGATGCGCCGCGGCTGCATCCTTATAGATAGCGGCCTCAGGAAGAGCCAGTTAATGTTAAAATCACCCATGATTTTGGTTTCAGAATTATGTTGCTGGACCCTTAGATATTCCATGATGCTATGGAAGCCAGCAGCCTGGTCTCTTGGGGGTAGGTAAACTGAGATGACGGGGAGTTCCTTGTTATGTGCACCAAGGAGGATTTTGATTGTGAGGACCTGGGAGGAGTTGCTCAGGCTAGGGGATGGGATGATGTGTCCCATAAGGGTATCCTTAAGATAGCTGGTGCAGCCCCCGTCCCATTTAGCAATCCTGTTTTGCCTGAAAATGCAGTAGCCAAGGATAGAGACTGAGGTATCAGGGATTTTAGAGTTTAGCCATGTTTCCACAACTGAGAGGACATCAGGGTTGTGCTGTAGGATCCATGTTTGGAGGCAGTCAAGTTTGCTGAGGATGCTGCAGGCATTGATGGATGCCATGGTGAGTGCCCCTGTCCTTCTGCTATAGACTTTGACTGCAGATAAGGACCACTTGGCCCACCCAGTCTGCCCATTTCCCTACCTACTGGATAAGCTACAGATTCTAGTTAACCAACAGCCTACTTCCTGCAACCTCCCCACTATAATTGCCTCATGTCTGTCCCATGCATGTTTGAATTCCCCCACTGTTTTAGACCCAACGACCTCCTCAGGAAGGCTGTTCCATATATCCACCACTCTCCGTGAAAAAAAAGTCCTTACATTACCCTTGAGCCATCCCCCCATCTTTAAATTGTGCCCCCTTGTTGTTACACATCTCTTTTTCTGAAAAATGCTACCCTCCTGCACTTAGTTGATTCCCTTGAGGTACTTGAACGTTTCTATCATGTCCCCCCATCCCTACTTTCATCAAGAGTATACATATTAAGCTCTCTCAGTCTCTCTTCATGTGGTTTCTGCTACAAACCCTGCACCATTTTAGTTGCACTCCTCAGGACTGCTTCCATCCTGTCTATGTCCTTGCGTAGATGAGGTCTCCAAAACTGCACATAGTACTCCAGATGGGTTCTCACCAACTGTCTGTACAGAGGGATAACCACTTCTCTTTTTCTACTTGTAATGCCCCTTCCTATGCATCCCAGTATCCCCCTGGCTCTCCTTACTGACTTCTCACATTTTTTACCCACCTTTAGATCATCTGATATGACTACCCCCAGGTCCCTTTCCATTTTTGTTGTTGTTAATACCTCCCCTGCTATTGTGTACTCTTCTCCTGGGTTTTTGTTTCCCAGGTGCATTACTTTGCACTTCTTTGCATTGAATCTAAGTTGCCACATGTCTGACCATTCCTCCAACCTTGCCAAGTCCCTTCTCATCTTTTCTACCCCATCTTGTGTATCAACTCTGTTACAGATCTTTGCGTCATCTGCAAAGAGGCATACCTTTCCCTCCAGACCCTCTGCAATGTCACCTATAAAGATGTTAAAGAGGACTGGACCCTGTACTGAGCCCTGAGGTACTCCACTAGTAACCCTCCTTTCTTCAGAATGTCTTCCATTCACTATTACTTTCTGTGTCCTGTTGTGCAGCCAGTTTTCTACCCAGGCTACCACCCTGGGACCCACTCCCAGGCTGGCTAACTTGATTATTAATCTTTTGTGCGGGACTGTGTCAAATGCCTTGCTAAAGTCTAGGTAGGCCATATCCACAGACCCTTCTTGGTCTATTACTTTGGTCACCCAGTCAAAGAAATCTATTAGATTCATCTGACATGACCTTCCTGCTGTAAATCCATGATGCTTTGGGTACTGTGCCCCACTGGCCTCTACGTACTCAACAATTCTTTCTTTCAGAAGTGATTCCATCATTTTCCCCACCACTGAGGTCAAACTTACAGGTCTTGCATATCTTGAAGGCAATCCATGCAGTGACAGGCAGCCAGTGCAGAGAGCGTAGAGCAGAGGTAACATGGTCCCTCATAGAGGTGCCAGTCAACATCCTGGCTGCAGCATTCTCCACTACCTGCAGCTGATGAATCAAACCTCCAGATACCCCCAAGTATAGGGCGTTACAGTAATCAAGTTGCTTAGTGACAAAGGCATGGATGACTGTAGTCAGGTCGGAGGGTTCAAGAATGAGTGGATCCTAGTGATATTTTGGAGAGGGAAAAAAATGGCCCAGACAACTGATGCACACCCGACACCTGTTGGTCTGTTGAAGGTGGGGGTGTTAGGGTGTCAAACCTAACACCTCATTTCCCTATTTTTGTTGCTTCAACCTTAACTGATGCATTAATTAGTTTTTTAAATGAATATATATATATATATATTTATACAACATGTGTTTTGGGATAAATGTAGGGATAAAAAGTAGTATCACAAGCAGACAGTGGAGCTATCACTGATATCTCCATGTTCCTACATGCCATGATGATATCTCTGTGTTCTGATACATCATTACAAACAAAGCGAAAGTATTAATATGTTGTGCTTGTCCACAACCTGCTCCCCCCGGCCCTCACAAATGTAACATCTGGTTGATCTTGCCATCATTCTCAAATTTTTTTTTTAAATAAAACTTATCTGGTTGATCTTGCTGTTTTCCTCTCATCTTACTAAATCAGTTTCACTTTTGTTGTGATACATTTGTAGCATGACCGAGCGGTAGTAAAACAGTACCCAAGAGAGAATTAAAATAAGCAACCCCCCTGTGAAATGATAGAAAAATAATGCCTTTTTGTAAAGTTTGTTGATTTATTTTGAAAACACACTACTGACAGTAGAAAGAGGAGAGACCGTGAGTGAGTTGCAGCTTCACTGAAAGGAATGCAAGCTCCAGCAGGTGTTACTATAGCCATTGCAAAACTGTCCCCTATCATCTTTTCCTCGATGCAGGATCCTGCATCGATGCAGCTTGTTCCTCATACTAACATATTAACATACTAAAATGCCAGCAGAATAGGCCTAATGGTCTTTCGTGTCTGCTCGTTTGGTCAGCCCCCACCCTGGGTGCTGACCTTGCTGTCCCCCTCGCCTTCTCTGGCTTCTCCCTTCCCAGTTCCGGATATTCTTGCTGCATTGGATTTTGCTTCCTGAACCCTTCCCCTGTACCTGTCCCATCCCCTCTTGAACCTCTCCACTGTCTCTACTTCCACCAGCCCCTAGGTAGTGCATTCCATGGCTCTACCACCCTCTCAGTGAAGTAGCACCTCCTCCTCTTTCTCCCTGAATCTTCCCCTCCAGCTTCCACCCATGCCCTCTAGTGGCCCCTCCTCCTTCCTTCGAAGCACCTCACTGTTCCTCCCTATTTACTCTCTTCATGTACCTGAAGACCTCTATCATGTCCCCCGGTCCCTTCTCTCTTCTCAAAGTGTACATATTAGCTCTTGAGCTCTCCTCATAGGTCCTGTCCCCAAGCCCCAAATCATTTTGGTTGCCCTCCTCTGGACCCTCTCAGGAGGTTAATGTCCCTCTTTAAGTGCGGCCTCCAAACTGCACGCAGTACTCCAGGTGCGGCCTCACCAAGCAGTTATACAGAGGGTATCACTTCCTCCTTCTGGAGATGATCCCCTAGTGATGCATCCCAGCATCCTGTTGGCCTTGGCTGCTGCCCTCCACAAGTCTCAGAGTTGTTCATCTTGACATCCACCACCACCCCAGGTCCCTCTCAGCCATTGAGACTTGTAGTATCCCCCAGGGTGTACACTTGGCCTGGATTTCTGGCCCCAGGTGGAGTACCTTGCATTTCCCTGCATTAAACCTCAGCTTCCACTTTCTAGACCATCTTTCCAGAGCCTCCAGGTCCCCTGCTGGGCCACCCTCCCTCCTCCCATCCACCACCACCCCCAGTTTCGAGTCATCTGCAAAGAGACTCATCTCACCCTGATTCCTGTCCTATGTCAGATACGTGAGGCGTTGAACAGAAGGGCCCATGACTGATCCCTGTGGGACCCACCTAATGACCCTCCTTGGGAAGAGACTATCCCACCTAACTACGACCCTCTGGTCCGGTCCTGGAGCCAATTGCCTATCCATCGGATCATCTGGTTTCCCACCCCATTTCTCCTAGTTTATCCAACAGGCCCACGTGAGGAACAGAGTCAAATGCCTTGCTGAAGTCTAGAAAGAGGACATCCACTGGTCTGCCCAGGTCCAAGGCACTTGTCACCCAGTCATAGAACTCCACCAGGTTTGTCTGACATGATTTCCCGGATGAATCCATGCTGTCTATCGTCCAGGCACCCTGACTGATCCAGGTCCCCCCAGCCTCTCTCGACAATGCCTCCATCACCTTGCCCACCACTGATGTCAGGCTGACAGGCCTGTAGTTCCCTGCCACCTCCTTGATCCTCCCTTGTGGATAGGCACTACATGCGCCACCTTCCAGTCTTGGGGCACCCACCCTGTCCTCAGACAGATGGTGAAAAGCTCTGCCAGAGGTTTGCCAGGACATCTGCAAGTTCCTTCAGCACTCTAGGATTTAATTTATCCGCCCGCATGCTTTCTCTGTCTTAAGGGAGCTGAGGGCTTCCTCACTCTCTCTGCTGTGATTTCCACTTCCAGTACCTCTTCTCCCTGCTTAGCCTCCCCCACCTGCCAGTGATGCCCCTCTCCCCAGACCTGCCAATTGGTAAGGCCCTCCTCATTATCTCTGTCTCCTCCCATGTATGATGCAGCATTCCCATTTTCCTGGTGAAACTGAGGTGAAGTACCCATTTAGGCCTCAGCCTGCTCCTCTGGGTCTTGTGCCCATCTCTTCCCTGATTTAATCCTGCTACAATCTGCCCTTCACCCTTCATCTTTCCCCAATGTATCTAAAGAACTCCTTTTTCCTTCTCCTAATTTCCCTGGCCAGGTTCTGCTCCTTCCTTGCCTTAGCCACCCTCACCACTCTAGTGGCCCTTCTAGCCATCAGCTCATACTCCCCTCGATCCCTTTCACTCCTTGAGCACTTGAATTTTTATAGGCTGCTTTCTTTCCCTGCACCACCTCCTGGACCTCCTGGTCCACCAACAGGGTTTTTGGGCCCCACCGATTGTCTTTACTCTCTTTGCACAGGTGCTGGTAGCATCCTGCACCCCTCTCCTGATGATTTCCCACCTACTATCAGCATCCATGTCTGACCCAATCCCATCCAAATGCTCCTTAAGGATCCTTCCCATTTCCTTAAAATCCACCCCTGAAGTCGGGTTACTTCTGTCTTTGTGCAGCCTTCTACCCCTCTAGGTCCAGGCAGAACCCAGACCGTGGCATGGTCACTCCCGCCAATGGGTCCCCTACCTCCAGGCCCCAATCTGGTCACCGTCTGCCAGGACCACATCCAGTAGCCTGCATCCCTGGTCGGTTCCCTCACCTGCTGAGTTAGGAATGCGTCTTGAAAGACATCCAACAACCTCTGTTCCCTGGTCACAGAGGATGTCATAGTCTCCCAGTCTGTTCCTGGCATGTTTAAGTCCCCTAACACCACCACCTTTCCTCTGCCCAGTCTGCAGTGTCTCCTAACATCTGCCACCAGACTGTCCTCAATTGTTTTTTTCTGGCATCGGGGTACCCAGTCCCTTGCAGGCATGTGTCCCCCCCAGTAATCTGACACACTGGGAGCCCACCTCAGTGTGCCCTAATTGTATTAAATTATTTCTGACACTGGGATGCCCCCCTCCCAGTGTCAGAATCCCTCCTCCAAATCCCATTATGTTTTTCCATGACATTGGGGCACCCAATCCCCAAGTCTAGTCATGAACACCCCCTCTCTAATGTGGCACACTGAGTGCACTCCAGTGCCAAATGTTTTTTTTTTTCTTATTTGCTGTAAATAAGAAAATGGTCCCCTGAAGTCCTTTTTTTAAAATTAAACCCGCAAGAGGAAATTGTCCCTCATCATCTTCCCAGTCTCCCTCTCTCATCCCCACCCTCCCACTGAACACCCATCTCCTTGCACCCCCCCCACCCATACTTACTCTCCGGAGGTTGGGATTGATGATCTTTTCTGGACCAGGACACATCTGCACTCTTTAAAGCCAAACTACGAACTGAGAATAAAGGCAAGGCATATAATCGGAGTCAATGGGTATGGTTTCAGCTTATGTTGGTTGATGCAGCCATTTTTGGGAATTTGGACACCACATTTTTAACATGGGTTTTTTGGGACCCCACCTCATGAACAGTGCAAATGTCATCTCGTTTCTTGGTCTCAAAAGGTGTTTTCGTGGTCCCTGCACAGAATCACCTTTCAGGACAGAGTAACGAAATGATAGTGCTTCTGTTCATGAGGTGGGATCCCAAAAAAAACATGTTGTGAATTTGATGAAAAAAAGTCCCAAAAATGACTGCATTATGAGTGTGTGTTGGGTTGTTTCTACGCGTGCTCATAACTTTACCAAGTTTTTATATTTTCACTCCAGATGTTTTACATTGCCATTCTTCATACCTCCTCATGAACAGTACAGCTGTTATTTTGCACATCCTGCCCAGAACATGTTTTTGTACCTGTGGTGTAGAATAGCATGGTCGCTGTATGAAATCAACTTTCAAGATGGATTAACAAAATCACAGTTCATGAGGTGGGGTCCTAAAAAGCCCGTGTTGTGAACTGGATGAAAGAATTCGGCATCGGTGTGTGTCACGGGGTCATCAGGCCTAACGCTCACCCCATTCTCCTATACTGCGCCATGTCAGCTTGTTTACACAGGGAATATTGTGGGAGCTTTTGTACTTTGTTCTGGGGGTGTGTGGAAGCCACCCACAGCTGGCAGCTGTTGTTTTGTGCATTGCATTATGGTAGCTTGCCTGTGAATGGCTTCCACTTGATCATGTTTTTACCATGCTCAGCTTTGTGTTCAGGTATGTGGCCCATCTCTGGGTTGTGCCGGCATATGCGCTGCATATCTCAGCTGAATATCAAGATACGCCACAAATACATAGGCATGCCCCCTGGTGATGCGCTGCATACATTATCTTTGTGCCCCAGTGCATCAGGAATTATTCTGCACAGTTCCCCCTTTTGAATATTGCCGCAGCGTGTATTTCTGAGGTTGTGTTGCAGGGGTGGTGTTAAGGGTTTATCTCATTGTGCTCCTCCAAATCAGAGGAGCACAGTAAATCAAAACTGTACCCTTAGACTTGTGCTCCTTCAGATCTTGGCCATACTCCTACCTACTTCTATAGTATTATTTATTTATATAATCTTGACAGGAATTCCCTCGATGCATGTGAGTTTTTTCTTTCTACTGACAGTAAAACAATCTTTCTTTTTTTACGGAGCCACTTCATTCTCATTTAATTGATGTCCTATAGTCGATAATGTCATTCCCTCCTTCCACACAAACATCTCCCACCTGCCTGCATGCTCTCATAGCCAGAGTGCACATATGCTCGTCCTCTGCCTGCCACGGTGCCATTTGTCCATACACTTGTTTGCAACCTGCCACTAAAACCCCTTGAAACCATACCTGCCTGCCTATGTGGGCATTGGTCTACCAGGTACTCTCATAACTCATACTCTGCTTGCCCATGTACTTACTAGCCTGTGTGGTCTGCCAACATGCTTGTTTCTTGCTAGTATGACTCGGAGCACAGTAACTTGCTGGCCCACCTAATAACTTCATGGCTTCCTGCTCACCCAATAGCTTGTCTGTCTAGCTGTGAACTCTGCCAAATTTATAACAGAAGCCTGGTCTGCATCCCAGTCCCCCTTCAGGACTCCCGTACCACCATCCCACTGTCTGGAACTCCTGCCTCTGACTGTGCTCCTGAAAAATAAGAAGAGCACAAATAACAGAATATTCTACAATGAAAATGTGCTCCTTTTATCACTGACTGTGCTCAGAGTTCAGAGCACACCCTTAACGTTACCCCTGTTGCACTGGCACAACCCCTTTGAATATCTCGGCCTATATGTATAAATGTAGAATCCTACATTTATATATATAGTAAGTAAGTCATAGCAAACATTATGTCTAGTGAGTTTGTCACTGTCCCCCTGGGCAACCTACCCCCCCCAGCCATCTGCCCACCTGCCGGCATTACTTCCATACTTTCACTTTTAGTGGCAGTTACCTCCCTCATTCCCCACCAACCTGTCACATACACCATTACTAAAGCTGGTTTTTTGCCATCTCTTACCGCTATTCATTCCTGCTCCTCCACTCTCTGATTTAATCTGCCATTTCCTTTTTTTATTTCTTCTAACCTCAAAAACCAGGCTCAAAAATCACTGTCAAGCTGCACTCAAGGTCGCTGTCTATAAAAAACGTGCCACTCACTCGTTCACTCTCCTGAAATGGCCATAACCTGGCCATAAAGCAAATGACTTTTAATGCAGTATTTTTTTTATTTTGAACTTAGCAAAAAATTCACTTTTTTATTGATTCTGGCACTCTGTCATGGCGGTTTTCTGACTGCCCACTTGCTGAAACCCGCTATCATGTTTACTTTAATTTTTTTCTGATATGCACTGCATCTACTAGCCATGGCACATGCCAGTGCATGCCAAGGCATCAGGACAGTTATATGTCCTTGCCAACCCCCAGCAAACAATTCACTGCAACAAGAGCACACTGGCAAAGCACAAAAAAGTCAACCACAGTACTCATAGTTTGTCTCTCTAATCAATACAGTGAAATACATATAAGGCTTAAGTCCACCCGTACTAGCAGCTCATAACATTTGAAATCTATAATAGGCTTCACATCTGCAAGCTAGATATGTATTATTTAGTTGTATGCTGAACTTGATTTAGAAAACATAATCTCACAGTAGAATAAAACAAGGAAACTTTAGGGAAATAATCCCCGAATAGGATAAAACTGATTGCAAACTGAACAATTACCTATTTCATGTATAACATGTCACTTATAGCGTAATCCTAAATAATATTAAAACTTAGTTCAGTCACTTCAGTAAGTAGCATGCCAGAAGGCCCATATCCCTGCATGTTAAGGGAGGATACTTCCATATCTATGCATAGTAACACAGTCACGTGATAAGGAGATAATTCATGTTGATTCAGTCTCATAAGGCAATAAACATTTTCCCAAACTGCTGCTACAATGGCACTCTCCTAGTTTAAGTTTTCTGAGATTGGATATTCAGTCCACAGCTATTCTTCAACCTGGCTTCTAACTGCTAATTTGGTCTGCCTATGTAAACAATGCACCGCAAGCCAACTCTTCCTCTAAATTCTTTTTTTTCCATAATAACATTTTTTTATTATATTGTGTAAATATCATAACACAACAAACGTATTGAATACATTTTTCTTCTTTTTGTCAAGCATTTACAAATGACTGTAGATACAATGAAGATTGCTATCTTTCATCAAATTTACAGTATTAACTAAGTAATAAAAACATCTTAAGCGTAGATAAACTAAAGTTTGGGTTAGCTAATAAGTGATACAGATTAAGTCAACTTCAAATCAAAGAAAAACACTAGCATGAGAAACAATGAAACAACTTACAGACTCCTAGATAAATAATTCAATGCTTCAGTATCTCAAGATTACAATAAACTCCACTCACATAATTGTAAACAGAATAAGGGCTGTTTAAAATAGAAGAAGAGAAAAAAAGGGGCACCAAATCTTCAGAAAATAATCTAATTTATTCCTCAGGGTATAAGTGGTTCTTTCATTGTTGGCAGTATATCCCATCAAATTAATCCATTCTACCAAAGTGGGGGATTTGGGGTCTTTCCAATACTTTAAAATCAGCCTTTTGGTACAGATGGATGCCACTGTTCACCAACGCTTTTATTGGTGAGAGAAAGAGTAGTCCTCAGAATAATGCCAAGAATGAAAATTGAAGGAGATGAGGCCAAGGTAATGTTTAGAGACCTCGCACATATTTGAATGACATCTTTCCACAATGGAGATATCATCGGACAATTCCATATCATATGTAGAAGGTTAGCATTAGGGGAGTGACATTTCCAACATTTATTATCGTGGCATAAACTCATCTTAACTAGATGTAGTAGGTGATAGGTAAACATTATGTAATATCTTAAATTGGACCAGCTTATCTTCTGTATCAACCGTACCTCTAAAGGCAGTTTCCCAGACCTCTTCCCAGTCCAAGTCAGAGATAGTCATATTTAGCTCATTCTCCCATTTTCTTTTGGCTGAATAAGTTAGAGATGGGGTTAGGAGACATTTATTAAGTATTTTGTAAATGAAACTTGCTCCTTTTTTTCAAGGGTGCGATTCTACACAATTGATCCTATTCTTTATTCTCAGGAACTGAATAGTCCTCTAACAATATATTTTCTTTGAGCTTATTTCTGAGTTGTAGATAGAAATGGAAATGGAAACTAGGCAACCTATAAAAGTCTTTTATTTTGTTTAAATGACATCAGAATAAATGTATCCCTAGCTGAAATATCACAAATCCTGTTGATGCCTACTTGGGACCAAATAATATTAGGTTTCAGGGGTTGCCTCTGGTAATTATAGAGTTATACCATAAAGGCATTTGTCTTAGTGGGAAATTGGAGGGACAAATGGAATGACAGATCTTTTTAAGGACTCTAATAGAGTTAGCCAACCAAGGATTATCTACAATGTCTATAGGTGTATGTATAAATAGATAATCTACAATTTTTCGGGTACTTAATAGGGAGTTTTGTAATTGTAGCCAAAGAGGTCTTGGAGTGTCCATACTGGAGTCACCACTCAAATGACTACATATTTGTTTAAGAAGAAAAACCCACAGATACCACTCCCAGTGAGGGAGCGCTAAACTTCCTAGATTATAAGGGGCTCTTAATTTATTTAGACTAAGTCTTGGGGGTTTATTATCCCAGATGAATTTTCTTATTAATGCTTCTAATTTTTGTATACATTTTTTGTCTAATAAAAAGGGGATATTTTGAAGAAGGTAAAATAGCTTGGGTGCAATAATCATTTTGATAGTTAACTTTGCCCCATAGGGAAAGGTACAATTTACTCCAACTTGCTTAGTCTGCTTCAATATCTTTATTAATGGTAAATAATTAATTTTAGTCAAGGAATCCAGAGTCATGGAGAGTCATAGGCCCATGTAAGTTATCTGATCCTTAACCCAGCCATTGATGAAGATTTCAGATATCTTCTTTTTATTAAAAGATGAGGGATTAGGACAAAGTATTTGGGATTTATCCCAATTTACTTGCAAACCAGAAAGGCTTCCAAAATGTAGAAGTACATTTTTAAGTGCATTGTAGGATTGAACTGGTTTTGTAAGTGTTAACAGTAAGTCATCAGCAAAAGCATAGGTTTTCTGAGAAAGAGATTTGATGACAATTCCAAATTTATTGGGGTGAATGTCAATTGTTCTGATCAAAGGAACTATGGCCAATATAAACAGGAAGGGAGAAAGAGGGCATCCTTGTCTGGTTCCACATGCCAGTGGAATAGGTTTAGTTACTAAACCATTAGTAATGATTTGAGCCATTGAGTTTTTCTACAACAAGGAGACCCAATTACTGAAGTTATCTCCACATTTATAGTGTTTAAGAACTCTAAACATATAGTCCCAGGACAGAAAGTCAAATGCTTTGAATAAATCTAAAGATAACACTATATAAGATTCCTTAATTTTTTTTAGCATACCAGATCGTGGTAGTGGGGAGGAGAAGGTGCCACCGGCTTTGATTTTTTGCATCCTTCCCAAAAGGTAACTACTAAACCACAGTATGGTCTGTGGGGTGGTACCTATATTGGCAAGGCTGCTTTCAATTAGGGAGTGGTCTACGGTGTTGAATCCTTTGCTAAGATCTAGGAAGACAGCACCCGTGATCTTCTTTGAGTCCATAGTGGAGAGCCAGTTGTCGGTTACTTTAGCCAGAGCAGTAACGGTACTGTGGTTAGAGCAGAAGCCGGATTGGGCTGGGTTCAGGAGTGAGAAGGTTTCCATGTGCTGTTTTAGTTGAGCATGAATCAACTTTTTGAAAACTTTAGAGAGGACATGTAGACTTGAGATAGGTCTGTAGTTTTTTAATTCGTATGGGTCTCCCAATTTAAATAGCAGTAGGATGTGGGCTAATTTACAGCATGAAGGGATGGTAGAGGATGAAATAGAAAGGTTGAAGATGTGGAGGATAGGGGCAGTGAGGTGAGGGTACCCAAGTTTTAGGAAAAGCAGTTCGATTCCGTCATCCCCTACACTTTTCTTGGTGTCTAGATTCATAAGGGCATCTTCTTTGAAGCTAATAGGGAGAAGAGGGAGAAGCTGAAAGGGACAGGTTGTTGCTGAAGGGGTGGGGTTTGAGTTAACCTGACTATTTACACGTGCAGCCTAAGGGGATGAGTCAAAGGCTAGCCCAGCGGTGACAAAGTGGGAGTTGAATTCTTTGAGAATTTGGCTACTGTTTTCAACAGTCACATCATTTTTAATGATCTTGGTTAGTAGAGGTGGGGCCACCAGTCACCCTTTGATGGACTTCAGGGTCTTCCAGATTTTCTGGGAGTTCCCTTTAGCCTGTTCAAGTGTAGTAATGTAGTAGTTGGCTTTGGCGGAATGGATATGCTTGACCCAGGCATTCCTGGTGGTTCTAAAGGCCTGCCAATCCATCAGACTCTTAGTACATCTAGCCTTTGCCCATAGCTTATCATGCATTGAGAGAGTGGTCTTGAGCTCAGGTGAGAACTATGGGTGTGAGATGTTCCGCGTCCTGACTTTATTGACCGGTGCATGTTTATTTGCTATATAGTTAAGATTATCTTTAGGGTGTGACCACCTCGTCCAATGTTTTAGCGAGGTACAGATTCTGCCACCTAATCTTACTAAGGTCATTTAGGAAATTGGGTATGTGGAATTTTCTAAATGACTGTTTGGTTATAAGCTTAGGCTGATGATGGGTTTTTGCTTGTGACCTTGTATAGACTACAATTCCATGGTCGCTCATATCATTATGAAATACTGCTGCATGGAGGATTTTGTGGGGATGAGTAGATAGAATAAGATCTAGAATAGAGCTATTCACTGTGTTTACCTTGTTAATTCTAGTAGGTTCAGCTACTAGTTGGGTAAGGCCAAGTTCATCGCACAGAGATTTGAGAGTGTGTGATTTGTGTGAGAGCCAATCCATGTTAAGATCCCCTAAGAAAGATTAAGACTTTGGATTTGGCAGAGGTAGTTAATGATTTCAGGATGTTGAAGATATCAGTTCCACCACTAGAGGGCCTGTAACCACCTATAATAGTAATGCATTCTGTGGAGGGGCAGTTAACTTTTTTTTGTTTAACTTTATTTGTACATCTACACCCCCGGGCATCCTTCAGGAGTACCCACTCGGAATCTGCACTACTCCCAGCCTGAACCCCCTGCATCTCCCTTGATCCTCTCCCCCAAATGACCACAGGCAAGCTTGACCCCCGGTACCATCTCCGGAGCTGATTCCACCCTCCCTCGGTGGCTGGCTCCTAAGTATGAAGAGCCTTACCTGTTGTCGATGGTCAACCCTGGAGGGATCCGGGTGAATCTGGGCAGCATTTGGGATGTGAGTGATTTCCTTGGGGCCACCGTCATATCACTGACAGTGCAGAAGGATTTTTTGCTCTTTTTCTTTCTCCCCCGGAGTGCAGCTTGGCATGGCAACATATGTTGCAACTCCGCCCATACGTCCGAAGCATCACCATGCTTGGGTGCCTCTGATTGCTGCCAGAGGCTGCTCCAGGAGTGATTGCTTCCCCACACCCTCCCCGGGAAGAGAGAGCAGTCCTGTGGATGCTCAATCTCTTTCTCCCCCTGCCGACCCCCAGTGTCCCGGGCTCATTCCCAAACCCGGGTCACCAGCATGGCGTGAGGTGTGGTGTCCAGTGCCTCAACCCTCAGCACCACCAGGCCGTGGGGGAGGTGTAACTTTAGGGATACTGTTTCGTATTCCTTATGTTTAGAGTTACAGTAGATGTCACTAACTGAGAATTTGATTTTTGTGTAAATAACTACTCCCCCTCCACTGGATCCCCTGTCTTTCAAAACTTTCAAACTTTATTGGCTGTCAAATTGAGATAAAAGTATCTCTTTTGCAATTGAATCCAAAATATAACATCACAAAAAAGACAAACATACATACAAAATTTTAGTTTCAATACAACCTAATTTAAGTTATAATACAGACATAAGTGTAAATACTTTATTAATAATAATAATAACAGTGTTTACTGTATAAAGTCATTAAAAAAGACTTTAAACATTTAAATGGTAGCAATGCTGTACTTTTTAACTGTTTAGACACTTGTTCCCATGTTTTGGGCACTAAATTTGATATAGTTTTATCACCACATTTTGTCCTAGATCTAGACATATAAAAACTTATTCTAGCAGAAGATCTTAAGAAATGTTGTTTTTGTATCCTTATTTGTAATAAATTTAACAAAAAACAGGCAGTGATTGTTGTACAAACTTATACGCCAATAAGTTCCAGTGGTAATCTCTCCTATCAAACAATGAAAAGAGGCCTGAGTTTTGATACAGTACACAGCAATGAGTTCTAAATGGAAGGTTTGTTACAAATCTTAGTACACTATTAAATAGTATGTCCAAAGAACACAGCAGTGATTTGTTTGCATTTTTTGTAAATTATATCACCATAATCCAATATAGGTAAGAACAAAGTAGAAACCAATAGTTTCCTAATCTTAAAACTAAAGAGAGTTCTATTCCTTTAAAAAAAGCCCAGAAGTCTCTTTAGTTTCATAGATATAGATGTTATATACATTTCAAAAGTCAATTTTTTGTCTAGTATATCCCTAAGTATTTATAGGAGTCTACTTGTTCTATATTGATTGCTGATAAAAATCTAAGTTCTTTATTGATTGAATCTTTAAGATCTCTTTTTCCAAATAACATCCACTGTTTTTTTGCTCATTCAAAAGTAATCTCAAATTAACAAGTTCCCTTTTATTAAAGTCTTGTTGCAAAATAATCATTGCTGTGTCCACATCATCACATCTGGTGTACAAAATAGTATAATCCGCATAAAGTTGTATATAAGTTTTTGATGAACAATAGTTTGGTAAATCATTTATATATAACAAAAAAAGAAGAGGGCCAAGCACAGACCCTTGCGGTACCCCATTTAATAGAGTGGTTGGTGTAGAGCAAACACCTCCTACCCTAATAGATTGCAATCTCCCATTTAAATAAGTATAAAACCACCCTAATGCTGGAGTACCTAAGCCAACCTTTTTTAATTGATTTAGTAATATAATATGATGTACAGTGTTGAATGCCTTCGACAAATCCAGAAATAATGATGGAACTTCCTGGTTTTTGTCGAAGGCGTTCAACATGTCATCAACTACTTTTAAAATTGTGTACATAGTATTATGCCCTTTTCTGAAACCTAACTGCAAATGTGTCATTATATTATATTTAATAAGATAATTTGTTAACTGAGTACACACAAGTTTTACAAGTATTTTTGCACATACTGGTAATACTGAAATGGGTCTATAAGAACTTGGATTTGATAGGTCACCCCCTTTAAATATAGGAGTAACGAAAGCTGTTTTCAAATCAATCGGTAATTTACAACTATCCAAAGAGAAACTGAAAATATATGTCAAATGAAGTGCCAATATTTCAGCTGCAATTTCAGAAAAAAAAGGGGGACTCTCATCACATCCAGGACCTTTTTGAATATTTAAGTTCTGTAACTGTTTTTTAACATTGTATATTTCAATTGGACAGAAAGAAAACACAGGTCTTTTAAGTTTATTACTGAAATTAGTATCCAAAGTAGGAAGTGACAATTCAAGATGCATTTTATTAAATATATCACTAACAGAGACAAAAAAATAATTCAACACATTAACCAGTATCAATATCTGTGGTAGAAACATTCCTTCAGATGCCAAAAATGTTGGTAAGTTAACTGAACATTGCTTCCCTTTCATCAAGTTAATACCTTTCCATAATGCTCTTGAATTTTTTCTGCTGAGGAAAAGTAGTTTTCATAATATTTCCATTTTATATTCCTAATATTTTTAGTACAATTATTCTGAGCAGCCCTGAAGGCTAAGATATCCTTTTCTTATTGGGTCTTTTTTGCTAAATGCCATAGTTTTGATTTTTTATTTATTAAATCCTTCAATTCTTGTGTTATCCAGTGACTCTTTTTCTTTTATTTACATTTTTTTAATTTAAATGGGGCATGTTTATTTATAACACTCAAGAGAGACCATTTAAAGAAAAGCCATGCTGTATGTACATCTGGACACGTATACATTAATTTCCATTGGATTTCTGCCACATCTTTCAAATATGCCTGTTTATTAAATTGATTAAACATCCTTGTATGAATAAACTGTGATTGAGGTTTTTCCACCTGAGTGTCTCTAATACATGAAGTGTAGCAATGATCACTCACATCATTTTCATGAACTGCAGATAGATATCTTTCACGTCTATTAGTAAATATTAAGTCCAATAAAGTATGCTTTTCATTATTTGATTTATGCAGTCGAGTGGGTGTATTAATCGTTCGTTGTGAATTAAGGGCTGCAAACTGATTTAAAATCATTGGCTGAGGAATTAGCATATTCCAGTTAAAGACTCCAAGCAATATTGTTTCACAGTTTATGAAAGGAGCAATATGTTCACATAAAGTTTGTAAAGCAACATTTTTAGCAGATGGAGGCCTGTAACAAACCATAATATTTAAAAAGAATCCTGACTTTCCTTGCATTTGTACTATTAATAAATCCAATTGATCTGGAAATGTTTTGCATATTTCAATTGGCGCTTATATATTATTAAGATACAACATGACCCCCTTTTTGTCTATCTTGTCTAAAAATATTATAGTTCTCTATAGATACATCAACATCTTTGATTTTAGATGAGAGCCAAGTTTCAGTTATTGCTAACACATCTGGTTTAACTGTTTCAATTTGAGTTTTTATTATATCTAATTTAGATAACAAACTTCTAGCATTTAAATGTAAGAAACCCAGATTTTTCCTTTCACCAAAATCAGACAAAAAGTATTCATTTCTTAACTGAGGACCGGGATTTATGTGTACATCACCAGAGATCAATAAACTCATTAGTATCAACTTTCTCACCCATACAAACTTCTTTTTTAAATATGTTTTAGGTTTTTGTAAACCTCTAGTATGTCTGTAATATAACTTGGGTGAGCACAGGTGTGAAATCCCACAGCCCTTAGTTGATGTTAAAACAAAGCTCTCAGTTAAATCAAGCCTTTCTGCATCTGCATTTGGAAGAAAGATGTCATGTCCTCCAAATGATTGTGTAGAATTTATGTTTGCAAAATTCCCCCATTAGAATTATCCCTTCCCATAGTACGCAGCATTGTTAATAATAAAATTACCAGTATATCACGCATAGTAACAGCGTACATACCTGCTTAAAAGCTAGTGAAACAACAAAAATAAAATTTTCTAGTACAAAGACTACTTTAACCTTAGTAAATAAATCAATTTAAATGATTTATAAACTACTTTGGTACAAATTTTTCTATTCTGAGTGGCGATTGCGCCACTCACGCTAGCGCGGTGGCAGCGCAAAGTTTAAATATCTGCTCTGCCCCTCCTCCCAGTGTGATGTGGATGCTGTTTGCCACCCCCACACAGCTGAATCAGCTTCAGCAGACTGCTGGAATTACATCAAACAAGCACATAGGTGGAGCAATGGCACAGTTCTAACTTAGCAAGATGACACAATTACTGCAGCTTTTCCTTAGATCTTTACACATCAGTTGTAGCGCTGAAAGGTGTACCTCTGAAAGGTGTCTGCTCTATAAAACTTGTAGCCCCCAGAAGGGTAACTTGTTGATCCAGGTTAGATTTTTTTAGCCAGGATTCCGTGAGAATAATAAGATCAGGCTCTGTGTGTAGGGCCCAAGCTTGTAACTGGTCAATTTTTTTGGGCAGGCTTAGAATGTTAACTAGCATTATTTTAAGACCTGGGGCTGACGTGAACTCAATTGGTGAACTAAGCATGGTGGGTAGGCCAGGGTTTACCTCTACGTTGCCCGAGCAAAGTAGTAGTAGTAATTTCTTAAGTGTGCACAGGAAGGACCTGAATGCTTTGTTCCTCTTGCGCCACTTGTTTGAAAGTGCCAATGATGGCCTGATGTTGCTGGTATGTTTCAATGAGATGTGGCTCTGAAGGGATAATAGAGGGAGTGCTCTGATCATCAACGGTGATGGAAGCAGGAGGTGTGATGGGAGAGACAGTGGGGTGTAGAAAAGAGATGGGGGAGCGCGAGATGGGGTGTGGTGCATCGGTGGGGAGCTTGGCTATCTGATTGCAGGAGGATGAATATTGGAATGGGTCCTGACTCATCGTTCATGTGAAGTGCAAAAGGTGCACAGCAGAACAACAGTAGAATACTGTAGATGCAGTATGCCATAATTTTGGGAGGGGGTAAAGTATTACAGTGGATAGAAAGAGTGCCTTATCCTAATGCGTGATGAAGGAAGCCTCGGGATAGGCCTGGTTGTTGTCCAATGGGGAAGTGGCAATGCCAACTAGGGGTAGGGCTAAGGTGTATTTAATGGGGGCCCTTGGAGGGGGCGGTGGGGTGGGACAAAAAAACAGAAAGGAGAGCTGAGTCCTTTGGGTTGAAAAAGCCCAGTTCGAAATCCTTGTCTCCTGGCCAATCAGGGCTGTTCAGAGAGAGGTGCCCGAGTTCCAATTGGCTGGAAGGGTACCGTACCTTAGCAGGAGGAGAGTCCAGGCTAGGGGGCATGGTCGGTGGCTTCAGAATCACTGTCCAATCACTGAGATGGGTCTGGCCGTGGAGCGAGGGCTTTTCCCAGTCACGAGGAAGGCCGCTGGAGGGACGGAGAAAAAAAGCAAGATTTATAGGCAGCTGGGGCAGAGGCAGACAGGGTTACATAGCACAGAGGGAAAAAATTAGCAGTACAATAGAGGTGCTTAGTCTAGGTGCCAAAGCGGCTGAGAGAAACTTAACAACTTTAACTTAAACTTAACTGAGCTGTAATCACTTTTGCAACAAATCAGGGAAAATACTTTTAAACAAGCGAAAATTGGAGTAAAGCAGTTGAGAAATACAATAGTCTCATTAGTGAAAAACCAGAGAGGAGAGATGAGTCCTTTGGGCAGAAAAAGCCCAGTTTGAAATCCTTGTCTCCTGGCCAATCGGGGCCATTCAGAGAGAGAGGTTCCCGAGTTCCAATTGGCTGGAAGGGTGCTGTACCTTAGCAGGAGGAGAGTCTGGTTTAGGTGGTGTGGTCAGCAGCTTTGGAATCGCTGTCTGACCACTGAGATGGATCTGGCCATGGAGTGAGGGCTTTCCCCAGTCACAGGGGGGCCACTTAGCAGGAGGAAAGTCCAGGATAGGCAGCATGGTTGGCGGCTTTGGAATCGCTGTCCGACCACTGAGATGGGTCTGGCCGTGGAGCGAGGGCTTTCCCCAGTCACAAGGGAGGCCGCTGGAGGGACGGAGAAAAAAGGCAAGATTTATAGGCAGCTGGGGCAGAGGCAGACAGGGTTACATAGCACAGAGGGAAAAAATTAGCAGTACAATAGAGGTGCTTAGTCTAGGTGCCAAAGCGGCTGAGAGCAACTTAACAACTATAACTTAAACTTAACTGAGCTGTAATCACTTTTGCAACAATTCAGGGAAAATACTTTTAAACAAGCGAAAATTGGAGTAAAGCAGTTGAGAAATACAGTAGTCTCATTAGTGAAAAACCAGGAGGAGAGATGAGTCCTTTGGCGGAAAAAGCCAGTTTGAAATCCTTGTCTCCTGGCCAATCAGGGCCATTCAGAGAGAGAGTGCCAGTTCCAATTGGCTGGAGGGTGCTGTACCTTAGCAGGAGGAGAGTCTGGTCTAGGTGGTGTGGTCAGCAGCTTTGGAATCGCTGTCCGACCACTGAGGTGGATCGGCCATGGAGTGAGGGCTTTCCCCAGTCACAGGGGGGCCACTTAGCAGGAGGAAAGTCCAGGATAGGCCGCATGGTCGGCGACTTGAATCACTGTCCGACCACTGAGATGGGTCTGGCCGTGAGCGAGGGCTTTCCCCAGTCACAGGAGGCCGCTGGAGGACAGAGAAAAAGCAAGATTTATAGGCAGCTGGGGCAGAGGCAGACAGGGTTACATAGCACAGAGGAAAAAATTAGCAGTACAATAGAGGTGTTAGTCTAGGTGCCAAGCGGCTGAGAGCAACTTAACAACTATAACTTAAACTTAACTGAGCTGTAATCACTTTTGCAACAATTCAGGGAAAATACTTTTAAACAAGTGAAAATTGGAGTAAAGCAGTTGAGAAATACAGTAGTCTCATTAGTGAAAAACCAGAGAGGAGAGATGAGTCCTTTGGGCGGAAAAAGCCCAGTTTGAAATCCTTGTCTCCTGGCCAATCGGGGCCATTCAGAGAGAGGTGCCCGAGTTCCAATTGGCTGGAAGGGTGCTGTACCTTAGCAGGAGAAGAGTCTGGTCTAGGTGGCGTGGTCAGCAGCTTTGGAATCGCCGTCCGACCACTGAGATGGGTCTGGCCATGGAGCGAGGGCTTTACTCAGTCACAGGGGGTCATTAAATAAATATGGGTCATTGATGGGTCATTGATGTCCCACATAAGGCTCAAGTCCCCATGTAACCTCCTTTTTACAAGTGACATGAGGTTTAGCCTTCTCAGTCTGTCATTCTAATTAAATTCATTCAACCCAGTTACTTGTTAAATTACTCTTCTTTGAACCCTTTCTATTTGATTTATGTCATTTATTTTTAATATGGACACCAGCACTAGGAATGATAATACAAATGTGGGCAGACATATGATCTGTACAGAAGCAATACAACCTCCAGTGCTCGGGACCTAATATTGTTTCTAATGGACCATATCATTTTATTTGCCTTACTAATTGTTTCATTTGTCTGTCCCAAGTTGGCTAAAACATTTGTTACATAGATCCCAAGATCTTTCTCTGCTGTTGTTGTCTTCAACTGCTTCCTACACAAAACATAGTTATGATTACAATTATTAAAACCCAGGTGCATAACCTTGCATTTTTCCAGGTTAAAACACATATCCCAGTACTTCCGGCGATGAGCCAGCCGAGGTAAAAGGGCTTTCCATGGAGCTCTGCTCTTCAACCTTTTCACTTAAATATTTGAACAATGAACTGAATTTTTTCGAGCTAACCTGCATTATATTTGAACATTGGATCATCTGTTTAAGGTTACTATGGGAGACAAGTGGCTGTAAAATGGACTATATGAAAAACCCAGTAAAGCACATGCTGCCACCAACTCCAGACCAGCCAGGGAGTTTGAAACGCTCCAAGCATTTAACGGATGACGCTCCACCAGTTCCACAAAATAGCAACTTATTTATGTAAGATAAATTTATGGAGGAGATTATGGAAATAATACGAGCAATATCTATACTGATGGAGGACTCTAAATCAGTCAGGGGCACTACAGACAAGAAAAACTCTCAACTTGCTGACACTGAAGCCGGGATATCTTCAGTCAAGAACTGGAGAAACAGGGTAGACCTGGAGTTCCCAGCTATCTGATATAAAATTTCCAAACTGGAGCTAAAATTACAAGATCTAGAGGGTAGATTGCAAAGAAACAATGTAGTGATCTATGGCTTCCTGGAAAATCACCTTGCTTTCAGAATCAGTTTCAAAACCTGGCTACTTGGGGATTTTTGCTGTAATCACATGCCCAGGTAGCCCCTCTCCCCCCCCATAGGGTGTACCCCTCCTTTCCTCCTTTTCTGCTGCACCTGTGCCTTTACCCTCTCCTGCACCTTGCTTCAATGGTTACTTGGCCGGGGGAGGGGGTGGTCAAACTGCAGTCTTGATGGTAACTGCTTACTGCTACCTCATTTTTACTAACTATGCCATCAACTGTTGGCTAGTTTCTTTTTCTGTTTTTGTTGAACCTGTCACTCTTAAGTTACACTTGTAAAGTTGCTGTTTCTCTCATTTCAACCAGTATTTCATTGTTCTGCGACGACTGTACGTGATGAAAATTATTGGTTCTGTTTTGTATAGTAGATAATTCACATGTATGTGTGCATTGTATGTATGTGTTCTTTGTCAACTCCTCTTAAGCTGCATTTTGTATAGTTGCTTATTACTCACTTCTACCAGTATTTCACGTGCTGTTCTGCCTGTACTCATGGTATATAATTATCATGTCCTGTATCGACTGTACTCATTGTAAATAATTATTATGTATTGTACAGTAGCACTTTATAATGTATGCAACAATGTATGTATGTATTTCCTTGTCATTACTGTGCCACTCCTGTGGCCTGGGTCATGCCTGAAAATGACCCTTATCAGTGTACCTACCCGGTAACCAAAATCATAAATAAATAAAAATAAATAAATAACATTCTGAAGGGGGCAACCCGTTACACTTTGCACAGGTTATTTCAGAAAACCTTGCAGGGGAAATCACCTAATGGGGCCTCTTATATAGCTGAAAGGGCATATTATGCCCTAAGACCACTATCGACTAAAGGTGACTCTTCTCGTCCCATTATTATAAGATTCCTGAATTACCTTGCTACAGCACATGTATTAAGCAAAACAAAAAAATCTCAGGGATCTCTCAAGGGATGGGAAAAGGATTTGAATCTCTCAGGAGCTTCCCCAAGAAGTCAGACAGAGGGGGGAGGAGAAATTTCTCTCTAATCATCAGTAGGCTGATCTTAGCTGGGATAAAATTCAGAATGTCATACCCAGCTAAACGTTTTATTTTCAAAGACAGTAAATCATATTCTTTTGATACTCTTGAGCAAGCAATAAAACAACTTGTGAGTTTATTCCCTGACTTATTCTAATCTGTCTGAGGAACTAGAAAGTTATCTATTTTGAACCTTGCTGTTTCAACTTTTGTGAGAATTGATGGCAAGCCTTACTTTAGGATCTGAGTACTCCTTCTTGTGAAAGGCTGAACTCTGGACAATGTTGGGGGAGCATGGGATGGGGCTGAGATTTGTTCCTTACTCATTTTCTTTAAATTTACTTAGTGTTACAGCACTGAAATAAATAACATGGCCTTTTAAATATGGGTTTTATTTTATATAAGATCCTCATGGATATTTGATACTGACTTCGGCTAGGAAGCTTTCTACATCTTACAGGTCTAAATGGACTAGAAGAACACCAGTTGAAATGAAGGTCCATCTTTTCCTTTTGCTTTGATCCTCAAGGGAAATTAAACTGATTGTGGGATCTCTAGAGGATTTAATTTGATTTTGGGAATTTTTTTTTAATTTTTTTATTTTATTGTTATTCTGATGCTTAGGATTTTGCCAGCCCAGGGCTAGGTCTTGGCAGGTTCTCTAGGATAGGTAATGGTTGAGGAGCCCAGAATAGAAACATGGCCAATTTCCAGGTATCGGTAAGATTTTTATTTTCTTCTCCTTCTCTGGACCAATATATTTGGGGTCTTACATTTTGAAAGTTGGCTTCATTACTCTATTCTCCCAAATGTGGATTACACTAGGGCAGTCATGTCTTCTATTTCTGGTTAGCAGGGGGAAGCTCGGTATGAAGTGGGGATGAGAAAATTGCCCTGAGCTTTCCACATGGGTGGTTTTGATCCATTGGTGGGACAGATTGGTTTACTTTGGGGTTCTTTTCTTCTTTGCTTCTTCTCTCTGAAAATAGCGATGAAAGGTAAGCCCGGGATTACTACAGAGAGGAGGGGACTGTTTTCTCAGGTGGACTTGTTCAAGGTAATTTGGAGTTCTTTGTGAAGAACAAATTTGCTGTCCTCTTGTTTTACTGATGATGTGTGCATTCAAGGTACAAAATAAAATATGCTGGGTGGGGAAAGTGGTGGGCTGGGGCAGAGCAGTGGTGCTGGGTCTCCTGGGGGGGGACTTACAGCTTTACCCTTAGCCAGCTCTTTATTCTACTTGGAGATATACCCGCTAAATAGGGTAATCTCTAGGTTTTGTATCTCCTGGTTCCTTACTCTTTTGTAAACTACTTCAAGTAGGTGGGGTAATAGCAACAGAGTTCCTGAGAAAGCACTTATTTACCTGTTAACCCCATTTATCTTAATTCCCCATTAAATAGGGGTGAAATTTCATAATACTTGCTCAACTGGATTTCTCCGGGGTTTAAAATAGATAATTATGTAGGAGACGAATCTGCTGGCAGAGGGAGATCTCTCAGAGAAATAAAGTCTCCACTTTGGAACAGTTATTCTATGTGCATTATTTCAGCTTGGGTTTAATTTAAAATTAGGTGAGCAGAGGCAACAGAATCTGGGTTACAGGTTCTGCTTTGTGAGACTCACCCACATACCACACTTTCCACCACACTTTTACTGACAACAGAGAAACTGCACATTGTGGTTGAAGTCTGCAAGAATATAAGAGAAACATCCATTAAATAGGGCAAGTCCTCATGTTTATGACTTCCTACACCCAGCTGTGTGCATGATTATTGGTATTTTTGGAAAATGGAGTCAACTTCGGATGATGACCTGACCTCAAGGTTGAGATTCTCTCTCGTTCAGCTTCCCCATTAAATGGGGCAGAAACTGCAGACTCCTAGTGTTCAGACTAACTCTGGCTGTTACAATTGCCTGGAGATATGCAGGAATGGTCACTGGTATAATGGGGCTTCCAGGTACCAATAAGTTTTATTTAATACAAAGACTTGGGAACATGACTATTGTCTAGTGCTGGGGGTGGGTCCCAGGTACTTTTGAGTTCTGTGCGATAAGGGTGACTTTTAAATGCCAAACACCCTTATCGCAACCCCACATCACTGAAATTCAATTTCAACAATGTGGGATCCTGGCGAGACAAAACGCAGCACATAAACCTTTTTTGTTTTGTTTTATGTGGGGGGCTATGCCCCTTGCACCCCCTGCACCTCCCTAATTAAAGATTCTCAACTTCAAGGGGGTACATGTTGGGGGTGCATACCTGGGGACAAAAAGATTAAAGGGACCCCATTAGGTCTCAAAGTATCCCTAGTTTAAAAAAATGTATTTTATGATTGCTAACATTCTGTAAAGATTGTTGATGTAGCTGGCAGTTTGATTCTGACTCATATTTTCTTTATAAAAGTAAAAAACAGACTCTCCAATATACTGGTGTGATCACACCAAAACAGGTTTGTTTACATTCCTTGATCAGCTCCAAATGCATCTTTCCTGGACTTAGGAACACTCACAAAACAGTCTATCCCTCATGATGCAATGGGAGTTTAGGAAGCTACTGTCTTATGAGTGATTGAACTGTTTGGGTATGTTTCTTATGCTCAGTAAGCATGCAGCAAGAACAGAGCCAGGATTGTAAACAAAAACAAGGTTGCTTGTAAATATACATTGCCATGCATTTCAGTTCTACTAAACAAGGAGACATACAAAACAAACAGCAACATCAGTGAATTTTAGAGATGGTAAGCAATCATAAAATGTGGGAATTCTGCTGGAAACAATATGATGAAAAATAGGTTGGCAGTGTCCCTTTAATTTTACTGCCTCAGGCTGGGTGAAACAAAAACTACCAGCACCTGGTCCCAAACCCTGCATCCCCACCACCCCAAGCCAGCACCTAACCCACCATGCCATGACACCAGCTCACTGGAACCCTGTGGCACCACCCCTCACATACTCTCCTGGCCCTCCCTTGGCGAGCTCACCCCCTCTCACGCGCCATACACAACACCCTGCCACCTTTTGTTGATCTCATACATTAGCTGATCCCACAACCTCACTGTTGGGGCACTAGCCAAAAGTGGGTCACTGTTTCAGCAGGCGACACATCTTGCTAGTGCCCCATATCACAGGATACTGCTTTTTTCCCTTCTAGTGGGTTCCTGTTCATTGTGGCTCTGGTCTTGCTCACTCAAGTCCTTCATGGGGACTAAGATAATTAGATGGATGGATGGCTTCATATAAACATGTACATGATATGGTGCACAAGAAAGTTATACATTAATATGGTTATTGATATGAATACTAAAATTTAAATTTAGTAGTTCTTATTTTTCCTTTTATTAGTCAACCAGCATAAATTCTATTTCCCACATAGTCAACTATTAGTATATGGCTGGTTTTAACATAAACTGTCTTAATATTTTAAGTTTACAGGGAAAATAATCAACCAGGTTAAACTATTTTAAACCTGGGATTATTGGAGTACACATTATTACATACTTGGTCCTCACAAGTATTTAAGATGCCATAAGTTAGTTGAAGTAAAGGCTATAGATGTTGTTTTTTTGAAGAATCCTGCCAAGATTTCCTGGTGCTGGTAAAAATTGAAGTTAAAACAAAAACACAATGGAGTTAGCACAAGGACATGGTGCTTCCATACTCACTTCAAATCACAAAAGCTTACAAAGTATAGGATGACATCTAGTAGAGCAGTATATTTATTCACATATGTTAAAACCTGACGCATTTTGATGCAAGTCACATTACATGACTTACATCTGAAACGCATCAGGTTTTTGGCATATGTGAATAAAGTTATTTTTTACAGACTTGTGCCTTTGCTACTGGAGGTGTGTGTGCTCTACTTTTTATGTTTTTGTGTAAAACTTGAAGTTATTAAGTTTTTCATATTGGAAAATTTGCTAAGAAGTTTCATGGTTTAAAGTTAATAAAATGTGTTGCAAAGGAATTCTCGGTTATTTATCAGTTAACACACTTTACAATGACTGCATAGTTTATAAAACGTTGGGAGGAGAGAAGGTTTTACTAACCCTAAATTCAATTGATTTAAAGTACATCCAGATAAAACTGAAGGAGGCAATGTTTTTTATAGTCAATTTCAATATCTGGCCTAACTTTGATTATATTTAATAATTTTATTTATATTTTATATTTTTAATAATTTTATTTAACTGTAGTTATTAAACTTACATGGGGCCTCTTCAAGATGCAGATGATAATGTTTGATATTTTAAAAATTTGTTATTCTTCATCCCCCTTTGAGTGAAGAAACTGTGATTGGTCAAATATGCTTTCAATAGTTTGTTAATAACCTTCATATAAGGTTGAAGTTTAAGGGAGCTAGTTCGGGGATCACAGCAGTTAAAATTCTTTTAGGAGAACAGTCTTTGGGACTGGGGGAAGAAATAGATGTTTGAATTTTTTTCTTTGCTAGGTATATGACTACTTATGGGATTTTGGGGTGGTCAGTTTAGTTGTTCTTTGGGATGGGTTTATTACTGGACCTGTAAGGAGTTTGAACAGAACAATTACTTTTACAAAACAACTTCTTTAACTTTAAAGTATCCCTTTAAAATAAGTCAACATGTCAGTTATCTTAAAAGTCACCTCTTGGAATGTTAAAGGTCTTTGTCTCAGAGTCAAAAGATTGCAAGTTCTTAATTATATAAATGCTTTAGGCTATAACCTAGTCCTCCTGCAAGAGACTCATTTATTAAGCTCAGAATTGCATATTCTTAAAAAAAATGTGGTTATACCCAGATCTTTGGGTCTGGCAGATATACTTCAAAGGGAGAAGTAGATATTCTGGTAAATAAATCTTTAGACTTCATTCCGTTATGAACAGTTCAGGATTTGTAAGGAAGACACATTATTATTTTAGGGAAATGTGACCAAATAGACATAGTAATAGACTCTATTTATGGGACCAATTTTAACACCTCCTTATTTTTAACAAAACTATTAATGGCTCTATCCCCTTTCTTAGCAGATAGGATTCTACTTAGGGGTGACTGGAATATCCCTTTAAACCCTGTATTAGATATATCTAATCCTACAAATATAGCACTTCAATCAGCTATAAAGGCACGCAAAGAACTAGTAAATATTTGCACACTAACAGACCCTTGGAGAATCTTAAATCCAAATGTTAAAACAATTTCATTCTACTCCCCAGTCCACAATTTATTTTCACATATAGACTTTTTTCTAATCTCCAGATCTTGGATAAGACAGGGTCGTAGTTCACAAATAGATCTCTTTCTGACCACTCATTGATCTTCAGATTTATAATTACAGCTTTATCCAAGACAATCTATTTGGAAGAAAAAGAAGAAGAACCACCATTTATATAGCGCTTTTCATACATCCAAAGCGCTTTACAAGCAATGCTAGACTGGTAGTGAAGTGACTGAATGTGTAGTGGTGGCCATATTGCACATTGTCACCCACACACAGCCTGGATAATTGCATGAACCAGTCCGTGGGAAGGGGAATGTTGTCCAGGACACTGGAATGTTCCCTACTCTTTGCGAAGAGTTACTTCCATCTGGACACCCACTAGGACAACACCAGGATGGGCAGAAGAGACCTCAGTTTAACATCTCATCTGAAGGACAGCACACCCCAGCAGTACAGCACCCCCCAATGCTGCACTCAGATGCCAGAGGTTTTTAGGTGCAAGTCCAATCCTGGAGTGGGACAAGAACCCACTAAGTTCTGATCCAGAGGCAGATGTGCTACCAACTGAGCCATGCTGATGCACATTTTTTAAGACAGGACTATATTATCAACTATATAAATCACTCAATTAAAAACCTTTGGCTGGAAAAGCTCAACACTATAGAAAGACAATGTCATTTGTGCAGCTTTAAATATAATATTAGAGGAGAGTTTATTAGATTTGCTTCAAAGCGAAATAATCAAATCTCAGAAAAAATAGTTTCTCTCTTTGAAAATAGACACACTAGAATTTGGAGATCAGAATTCTTTATCCAAAAAAGAGAAAAAGGAACTGCAAAGATATAAAAATGAAATATTCTCCCTTACCAAAGAAAAAACAGAGTTCATCATTTTGAGGACAAAGGTCAGATATATAGACTTGGGTGATAAGTCTAGAAAGTTATTAACTGATAGACTCAAACATCAGGAAATATCTAAACATAGAATTAAGCCTAACAGTAGATTCTAATGAGGTTAGGACTAATCCAAAGGACATTATGTTAGAATTCGAGAAATTTTATTCATAGCTTTATGAACCAATGAACAATCCTCCATCGGCCATTCAGATACAGGAATAGTTTAAAAAATGTACAAATCTGAAATTAATGCAGGAACAAACCAATGATTTATCTAACAGAATTAGACAAACTGAAATAGAAGAAGCAATTGATAACTTAACCCTAAATAAATCTACAGGTCGTGATGGGTTCACAGCAAATTTTTGCAAAATCTTCAAGCAGTCACTTGTCCACAATTTTACAGCAATTTTATAATTTTATATTGGATAATGGAATTAGTGATAGTTCGCTTTTAGAGACCCTTTTAATTCTGATTCCCAAACTGAATAAACCAAGGAACAAATTGAGGAATTATAGACCAATCTCTTTAATAAACTATGATATTAAAATTCTTGGGTTGACTCTAGCACAGAGAATTAAAAAAACGTTTTTCACCCATTAATCTCTAGAGAGCAAGTATGCTTTATAACCCAAAGGCAAGCATCAGATCATGTTAGGAAGCTTTCCCATGTTTTCTCTGTGTCCAAGGACTCTGACTCACCTATGGCGCTGATGTACTTGGATGCAGAGAAAGCATTCAAAAGGGTAAATCAAGAATTTCTCTTTCATACTCTAACCGGGTTTGAATTTTCAAACTCATTTGTTAATTGGTTAAGAATTCTTTATTCATTCTCTATGGCTAGAGTATGTTGCAATAGTCTTATTTTGGACCCAATTAACTTTACAGTGCTACCCGTCAGGGCTGCCCATTATCTCCGATTTTATTTAATTTATATTTAGTTACTTTATTTTTTTTTCTTGAATGATAACCCCTTAATAAAAAGTATTATCTGTGACAAATCACAGCTTAAGATCTCTGCATTTGCAAATTATATTTTGTTACATGTTTCAAACCCTGGGGTTTCCATACAGGCTGCTTTAAAAACTATACAGGAGTATAGTGTACTCTCTAATTATAAGCTAATATAGACAAAACTGAAGTAGTGCTGTTGAATATTTTATCCATTAATAATGATATAGTTCACCTGGGCTTCTATTGGTCACCTCAAAAATTAAAATATTTAGGTATTCATCTAATGCCAGATTGTTCACAATTTATTAAATTGCATTTAGATGAGCGAGTTTCAACAATTAAGCAAGATTTTAAAAGATGGAGCAACCTTTCAATTTTGTTTTGGGGAACATTAGTTTGGTTAAAATGAACATTTTTTTCCCCAGGATAATTTTCCCTTTAAATATGTTAAACGTATTTATACCTTTACAGTGGTTTAGGAAACTTCACTTGGAAAGCTCCCATTTCATTTGGAGTGGGAAGACTCTGAGAATAACCATGAATAAATTATTTTTTCCCTAAAACTCAAGGGGGTATTAAATTACCAAACTGCATTTTATACTACATGACTTCTCACATTAACAAATATATAAGCTGGGTTCAACATACAGGGAACAAGGGTGGTTACATAAGTATCTGGCTAGATTTAGAACTTAGCGTATTGCAACAATTTAATATACTTCCATATGCCATTTTATATTCCAAACCCAGTTTATTACCTGCTAAACTAAAGAACTCAGTAATAGGAACCTCTTTGAAAGTTCATCAGCAAATCATAAATTATACAGGTCTAGGTCATCAATGGAGCCTTAATTAACCTATTCTTGGTAGCCTCGATTTTTAAGATTAATGATAAAGTTATTCTTCTAAATTGGTTATCAGACCCTGATAATCTTATGGTTAATTCCTTTTTAAAAAATGGTTCTTTGTTTCCACTCCAGGAAATGTTGAATACTTTGAAACTAAATAAAAAATACCTACCCAAACTGTTTTAATTAAAATATCTTTAAATGTGTATTATGGACCCATTGCCTGGTAACCCAGTTCTTAGACTTACTGGATAACTTGAAACAGAGGGGTTCAACCACCCCGACCCTGTTGCTAACCTTTATTTGTTCTTATTCACCATAAAATGTAATTCAGATTCTGTCACTCCCTGTTTTTGTAATAAAGAAGCTACAAATATACCTCAAAATTGGTCTATATTATAGAGGAATATCTATCAGTATATTCCTTTGGATAATTTAAGACTGATTCAATACAAGATTTTACATAGTGGCCCAGATATTCAAAAGGGTTCGCATGGCACAACAGTGTTGTGCCATGTGCAACCCTCTGATGCGCCCCGGTGCGATATTCAAAAGGGGAAAGTGTTCAGCACAAATCCCAATGTGCCAGAGCGCATCAGTAATGTATGCAGGTGCAGGTGAGGGGGGCGTGCCCATGCATACTCTGTACAGTCCGATATTCAGCCTGGGATGTGCGGAGCCATGCATATGCAACCCCTACCTGTGCCAGCACAAAGTTGATCCCCAAAAAAAGGAACAATGGATAGCCACCCACAGGTGAGCTGCCACATTATGGCAGCTGCCACGTGTGGGTGGCCACCTGAGCTCTAGCTGCACCTCCTGGTGGCACCCCCCCGTGCCCGATCACAGGCATTAGTAAAATAAAGAAAACTCCCCACATCCCTGGT
This sequence comes from Neoceratodus forsteri, assembly GCA_016271365.2. Taxonomy (NCBI): domain Eukaryota; kingdom Metazoa; phylum Chordata; order Ceratodontiformes; family Ceratodontidae; genus Neoceratodus; species Neoceratodus forsteri. Next base: position 20,000,807 of record CM028129.1, on the reverse strand, counting down.
GATCCAGTGGACCGCTGCCCACCCGATTGTGGGCTTCAGTAAAGAAATAGTTTATCCTATATCCCTGGTGGTCCAGTGGATCACTGCCTGCTCAATCACAGCCTTCAGTAAAGAAATAGTTTATATTTTTTCCTGGATCCATTCACATATCTGGAATGTGTAGTATGGTATGGGCTGCACGCCCATTGGCTCACACTGTGGACCAATGGGCATACAGCCCTACTGACGGTGTCGGTCTGTGGGTGGTGGAGTGGCAGGCGGGTGGGGTGCTACTGCCGCCGCTGACATGGGGGAGCGGGCGTGGGGATCAGTGGGTGGGTGGGGAGGGGTCCACTGGACCACCAGGGATATAGGTGTAATATTCTGTCACACTTAAGCCCGCGATCAGGCAGACTTTGGTCCACTGGACCACCAGGGATTCATAATTTATCTTTTTAACACACTTAAGCTCATGATCAGGTGGGCAGTGGTCCACTGGACTACCAGGGATATTGGAATCTTTTTTATCTTAAAAATGGCCACAATCACCCTGCAGGAGGCATCAGTCCCCGACGGCTGCTGCCTGGCAGGGCACCAGGCACAAGTCATTGGGGATTGGTGCACCTGCATGCAAATGGGGCCATAATGACATGCAAATGGCCCCATGTGCGCCTTGCATACATTATGGCCCCATTTGCATGTCAGCTTTTGAATATTGCGGTTGCTGCGCCTTGCACAATGGAACTTGCACTAGCGCATCCACATGCTCCACTCTCTCCACTGGCGCTGGTGTAGTGCCACTGCGCCATGCGCACTGTGGATGGCCAGGGTGCGATATTCAACAATGCTGAGCCATGGCGCAGCTCCGTTGAATATCGCCCAGTCAACGCCCCTGCACAGCCAAGTTGTGCTGTGCCCAGGCTTGCACCACAGCCTGGCACAGTTTGAATATCTGGGCCATTGCGTATATGACCCCACAAAAAACTGTTTAAATTTGGGCTTTCCAGTTCTGATTCTTGTATTAACTGTGACTCAACAGAGGGTACTATTAGTCATATTCTTTGGGATGCCCGAAAGCACAAGGTATTTGGAACTTAGTTAAAAATGACATTGGTAAAAAAGCTGTCCTTATATAATGCTTTTAACATTGAGACTTACGTTTTGGGAAATCTGGATTTGGTAAGGGGTTTATCGTCTAAATCTCTATTATCCATGACAGCAATTTCAACCAAACAGTTAATAGTATGACATTAACTTGACAAACATGAACTTGGTATGAAGGAGTGAACCTCTAACATGCTGTTTAATTTACAAATTACCAAACTAATTTACTTATTTAACAATAATATTGCCAAATATTATCTCAAGTGGGGAGAGATCTATAATTTGTTATCACAGGTTAATTAAACACCACATTTAAATTATTTCAATAGAATTGGGAGACTCTGAGAACTAAAGGTTATCACTAACTTCCAAGGTTCATTTTAAGAGGCTATATCTGTTCAAGGTCCTTTTAGGCATGTGACATATACCCAGCATTTTATTGCCATCCTGTTGAGTTTTTATTTTATTTATATGGTGGGCTGTAACAATACATATTCATATTGGTTTGGTTATGTATGTAGTGACTTCTCTTTTGTCTTTGATATTGTCAGATATTGTGAACTAATGTTGTACACTTTATTAAAATAAAAGAAAGTAAAAAAAACACATATCCCACATGGTGGCATAAGCAGTTATGGTATTTAGATCATGTTGAATATGCATATAGTCTTCTTGGGTTGCACTAGTCCCACCAATTTTCATGTCATCTGCATATTTTACAGACCAACTATTTAATCCTTGTGTCAAATCTGCAATAAATATATAAAAAAATAAAAGGGCCCAATACTGACCCCTTAGGGACCCTGCTAGACACAGTACCCTCCAAAGAAGGAATACTATTAATTACCACCCTCTTTGTTCTATCATGTTGCCATTCTAATATCAGCTTTATCATTCTATGGTTTACCGCTCTTGACATTAATTTTTTTGTTATGGCTCCATGGTGAACAAGGCCAAAGGCCTTGCTTAAATCCAAAAAGATCACATCACAAGGTGTTTTCACATCCAGTTGACTGATGATTTTTTTCAGAAATGCACATAACATTTTTAACACAGGATCAGCCCTTAGTAAAACCATACTGCTCATGGTCAATATTTCCTAATAAAGACATCATTTTATCTTTTACAATGCCCTCCAGAAGTTTACATGATAGATATAAGACTAATTTGTCGATAGTTTTCATCATTCTGCCTATTGCCTTTTTTAAAGAGAGGTGTTACATTAACGATTTTTCATTTCTTAGGGACCTTACCATTATTTAGGCTTCTTTCAAACAACAACTTCAAAACATGTAGGAGGTCCCTTGACATTAGTTTAATCTTGGTACCTGTTATCATATCAAGGCCACGAGAGCAGTCTGCTTTGATATTTTTGATCTTATTATTTATCTCTTCTTCAGATATTTTTATGTATTTGTTTATACAGTTAGCAGGTGGTATATATAAACTAACATAGACTGGTCCTCCTGCAAGGCATCCACAGCCAAAAGCAGATGATTCCTGGACACCTTGCAAGGTGCTGGACTCAGTCAACTTGTCACAGCCCCCACTAGGGACAACGCAGTCCTAGGCCTGGTGCTCACAAACAGTAGCAAGGGCACGGAGGTGGATGTGGGGCGCCACCTGGATATAAGTGACCACAAATCGATCTGGTTCAAGGTCAATACTAAGGAAGAAACACATCACTAAGACACGGGCCCTGGATTTCAGAATGACTGATGTTGATCAGATGAGAATATGCTTTACAGATGTCCTCAGGAGTAAACCAAAAGGGGAGTGGTGGAAGTATGCTGGACTAACATAAGAGCGGCAATAACAGAGGTCACTGACAAATTTTCTAGACTGGTCTGTAAGACAAGGAAAAGGAAAAATGCTGTCTGGTTCACAAGAGAGGCGGCAGCTACAGTAAAAGCAAAGAGGCTAGCATTCAAAAAATACTAGGGCTCAAATAGCAACAAAGATAGGGATGCTTACAAAAGCAGCTTGAGTGAGGCTTCTAGGGTGAATAGAGCAGCAAAGGCACAAACTGGGGTGGAATTTGCACACGGGGTAAAATGAGGTAAAGAAACACTTCTTTAGGTACATAAGTGACAAAAGGAAAACACGGGGGTATTGTTAGTCTAATAAGCAGTGATGGGAAGAAGATAGAAGAAGACAGAGAGTAGGCAGAGGTCTTAAATGAGTACTTTTGCTTTGTCTTTACAAAGGAGCAACCTGGAAATGGGCACACCATTAAATGAGTTAAAAATTGCATGGGGATGCGGGGGTAGATAATAGCATACTGAGAGAACTTAGAGATGAATTGGAAGTACCTCTAGCAGATCTTTTTAGCAGATCCCTGAGAGAGGGAATTGTTCCACAAGACTGGAAAAGGGCAGTAGTGGTTCCCATACAAAAAGGAGGGAGCAGGGAGGTGGCCGGTAACTACTGCCCTGTCAGTCTCACCTCGGTGGTAGGCAAGATGATGGAAACCCTGCTAAAGGAAAGCATTTTAACTTTCCTGGAAGAGACTGGACAGCTGGACAGCAGGCAACATGGCTTCATGGTGGGAAGGTCCTGCCAGACTAGTCTGATAGAGTTTTTTGACTCAGTTAATAAGATAGTGGACTGGGGGGACCATGGATGTTATCTGCCTCGACTTTAGCAAAGCCCTCAAACTCGGTCCCACACAGAAGGCTACTAAATAAGCTCAAGCATACAGGAGTAGGACAAGAAGTGGTATCATGGGTTAGGAGCTGGCTTAGTCGGAGAAACCAGTCAGTGATGGTCAATGGGGCAGCATCAGGGGATAGGTGTGACCAGCGGGGTGCCACAGGGGTCTGTCCTGGGTCCTTTACTCTTCCATATTTTCATAAGTGACATCACTGAGGTGCTAGGGGGAGGAGGTGATTCTGTTTGAAGATGACATAAAGATCTGCAACAGAGTTGACACTGCTCAGGGAGTGGAACAAATGGAAAGAGACCTGATCAAGCTAGAAAAATGGTCCAATATGTAGCAGTTAAAATTTAATGCAAAACATGCAAAGTGATGCATCTGGGCAGGAGCAACCCAGGGGCGGTCTTCTATCTCGGAGGGGAGCAGCTAATAGCCACCAAACAGGAGTGGGATCTTAGGGTCATCATTTCTGATGACTTAAAAGTGTACAGACAATGTGAAAAAGTGGCACAAAAAGCCAGCAAAATGCTGGGATGCATAGGAAGGGGGGCATCACAAGTAGGAAGAGGGAAGTGATCATGCCACCATACAAGTCCCTGGTAAGGCCCCTCTTTGAGTACTGTGTACAGTTCTGGAGGCCTTATCTCAAGAAAGGCATGGATAGAGTAGAGACAGTACAGAGGAGGGCAACAAAAATGGTACAAGGGCTCCATGAATTGCCATATGAAAGCAGATTACGGCAACTCAACATGTACTCACGGGAGCAGCACCGAGATAGGGGACATGATTGAGACATTCAAGTTCCTGAAGGGCATAACAGAGTCTCTACCCAGGAACTCTTTCTGATGATTAGCTCTACAAGGGTAAGGGGTCATGAAATGAAATTAAGGGGAGGGAAGTTCTGGGGTAACATGTAAGTTCTTCTTTACAGAAAGGGTGGTGGCTCCATGGAACAGCCTCCCTACAGAAGGCATTGACTCCAAAACAGTAGGGCAATTCAAATCTGCTTGGGATAGGCATAAGGGATTGTCACTAAGAAATTCTAAGGGAGGTAGCACTCAGGGCAGACTAGATGGAGCTTTGGTCCCCATCTACCGTCACTTTCCATGTGTCTGTGTTTCTATCTTTTTTTGCTATAAATGCTACAAAAGTACTTATTGAATAGCTCTGCCATTTCTTATAGTATATTTACAATGGAATTATCATGTGGTAATGGTCTTACACTACATTTGGGTTGTTTTAAAGAGTTAGTGTAGCCATAGAATGTTTTATCATTGCTTTTTGTAACATTCTTTGCTAAGAAGAGTTCCTTTTTGCTCTTAGCATTTCTAATCCCCTCTTTGCATTTCTTTTGTATATGTTTAAATTTATTCAAAAGAAAGGATGTGTGAGTTTTTTTGCATTGATTGAAAACCTTGGCCCAGAGTCTCAAAAGTCATCGCAAGCCACACCGAAGGTGGCTTGTGCTGATTGCCTGTATGCTAGGGACTCTGTGCCTGATTCTCTAACAGTTAGGGTCCTGACATCAAAGACCCACAGCTTGTGGCAAATCTTGTCCTGTGAAACAGGGGGAACAACAGGATGGTTTGTTGCAAGCCGTGGGTCGGCCATAGGGCAGTAGCAACAGGGACGGGTGCCATGTGGCAAGCACCCCCAGTCCCGATCCCCCTATACGATATATATATATATAGTATCCCTCATAGTCAGGCAGTCCCCCCAGCCCTGATTCCCCAATAAAATATATATAGTATCCCTGGTAGTCTAGTGGCCACCCCAGCCCTGATCTTGGTAACAAGAATGACAAGAACCATGGTGGTCTAGTGGACAGCCTGAGCCCAATGCCCTCTTTATATAACCTGAATCTATTCCTGGTGATCTAGTGGACACCCCACCACATATTGCTCTGCCACCCTACTCCCCAACCCATAACAGAGCTGGTAACTGACACAGCTCACCACTGACCTCTGCAGCAAGTCACCAACTGATCTTTGAATGAGCATGTACTGTATACAGTCTGTGTTCAGTGACTGATAGCTTGTCAAGTACTGGGCACATGCTATACACAGTATGCGCTCATTCAAAGATCAGTCAGTGGCTAGCCATGGATGTGAGTGGTGGGCTGTGCCAATCATCGGCTCTATCATGGGTTGGGGAGCAGGGTGAAGAGCACTTTGGGCTGGGGGTCCACTAGACCACCAGGCATCGATGCAGGTTATATAAGGGGGCATTGGGGCTCGGGCTCTCAACTAACCATTCTTGTTACTGGAGAGCAGATTTTTTGTTGTGGACTCTGTCTGCTGTAGATGAGATAGAGAGCAGTCACCAGCTTCCTTATAGCAAGAAGGTGATTTAATAGAAGTACACTGAATTTAATTCTTAATTTTGGTGCCTGTGTAAGTAAGTGGAAGTCAGTGTTTTGGTTCTTTGTTTTTGGGGTTGACTATTCTTAGTGTAATATTTATTTGCCAGGGAGGAAATTTAGTTGGGAAAATATCTGCAGTCATTTGTAACTAGACCTGTTACTTAAACTCTGTGAAATAAGTGTCTAAAAGGAAGGAAGGCACTCACCGGGCAGTTGATTGTTTCTGGAGGGCATGGACTTAGTCCCACCCACCCTGACCCTCACCTCACCTGCCCCAAGCACATATTTTTTTTAATCAGGGTTCTGACATCACTTCCCAAAAGTACAAAGAACATACACTGTTCATATTCTTAAAGGCACAGCACACTGAATAGGGGGTAAAAACATTCACACACTTGCACACACTAACAAAACAAACAAAAAGCACATATCTTAAACAGGAAGGGACACAGACATGTGGGGAGTGGTGCAATGGCTGTGGAGTGGCAGTCTTCCGGGAGATGTCCTGGAGGCTGTGTTGCTGCCCTATTTGTAGGCACCTCTCTGGTCTGAGGGAGGAGGTTGCCTCTCTCCATGCTGACCTGATGAGGATACAGGAGACCTCCTCCCCCACCCAGGCACTACCCTGGTCACCACCACTGCCTTAGAGGTTGCCAAGAAAGAGGAGTGGTTGGACCACAGTGGGCTCAGGGAGGATGTGGGTGGTGGAACAGAGGCACATCCCTCCAGTTGTGCTCCTTCACAATTCATTCACCATTCTGGTGGAGTGTGGTTCCTCTGTGGAGGCACCCATAGTGGAGACCAAGGAGGGTGCTGAGAACCTCCACAAAGGAGACCCACAGAAGGGTGGTACGGGACCCCACAGGGGAAGGAAATGACTCCTGGTGGGGGACTTAGTCATTGGGGGTAGAACTGAGGGAGGGAAGGGAGAGGGAGGTAAGGTGCCTGCCTGGTGCCATGGCAGGGAGGGATTGGAAGTGAATCCTCAGGATCATGGGAGCACCAGCACATGGGAGAGAGCTGGACGTCATTGTTCACTTAGGGACAAATGACCTGTCTGGGAATGGGATCAAAGCAGTGAAGCATTAGTTTGTGGAGTTGGGGATGGGCCTTAGACTAGTGGTACACACAGTAACTTTCTCAGAAGTGCTACCTGTCTATGGCATGGGTGATGCTAGGGTACATCACACCATGGGATTCAATGACTGGTTGAAAAACTGATGTGGAGCTCAGGGATTTGGCTTCTTTGAGGACTGGGGTTCCATCTGGAAGGATACTAGCCTATACTGGTGTGATGGTCTACATCTGTCTGGGAGGGGAACCAGTATCCTAGGTGATAGGTTTAAATGCTTCATTGGCAAGTGTTTAAACTAGCCAATGGGGGAGGCACTGAAGAGAAGTAGGGAAATTCCAGCCCATCCCACAAAACAAACACAAAGGTAAAGAAGTTAATAGGAAGCAGAAATGGGGTAAATCCAGAAAAAGGCAAAGTCAGTAAGGACAGGGATGAGCATAAAATGGATAAGGCCCTCAAAAAATGGAGTGTGATAAGCACCAATGGCCATAGTCTGGGTAACAAGCTCCCTGAACTAGTGGCCTTGATGGAAGAGGGACAGCTGGATATTGTGGCAGTCACAGAAACATGGTACACAGAGAACCATGACTGGGATGTCAATATACCAGGGTACACAATCTACAGGAGGGATAGGGAGGCTAAAAGAGGAGGGGTAGCTCACTACATAAGGGAAGGAATCAAAGCAACAAAACTAAAGGGTAAACAGGGAGGGGAGGAGGCACTGTGGTTCACCCTGGACACAGAAAATGGCAGCACAGTCTGAACAGGGGTTGTTTACAGACCCCAGTCTGAAGGGGAGGCAATGGACAAGGAAATGATAGAAGGAATCCTTTAAGGAATCCTTAGAATAGCAGAAAAAGGAGCGATATTGTTGATGGGGACTGGAATATGCCAGATTTTAACTGGAGCACCTTTACTGCAGCGACATCAAAGATCAGGGTCATTCTTGATGCCCTACAGGGGCATGCCACAGACAGCTGGTGTTGGAACCCACGTGGGAGGAAGCAGTCTTAGACCTGATACTACCAAGTGGGGATGGAGATAGGATTTCAGATTTAGAAGTTGGTAGCCATCTGGGAACAAGCAACCATCAAACAGTGTGGTTCACAATAAACACAGCTGTAGAGTCAAGCCATACAAAAGCAAGGGTGTTGGTCTTTAGGAGTGCTAACTTTGTCAAAATGGGAGAATGCCTTAGAAAAGCACTAGTAAACAGGCAAGAAGAAGGGATGGAAGAACAATAGGGAAAAATCAGAGCTGATATCACAGAGCCAACAAGCTTTTGTGTAAAGCAAATCAACAAAACAAAATGAAGGAAAAAGCCACTATGATTCTCAAAATACGTGGCAGGGAAGGTTAAGGAGAAAAGGATAGCATTCAGGAAATATAAGGAAACACAGAAGAAGCAAGACAGAGAACTATATCAGTTAAAGCAGAACGAGTCAGGGAAGGCAGTCAGAATAGCAAAGACCCAAAATGAGGAAAACATAGCCAACTCTGTTAAGAAGGGGGATAAAACCTTTTATAGGAACATTAGTGAATGGAGAAAGACCAAGGGAGGAATATTGAGGCTTAATAAAGGAGTGAGAATGTGGGCAGAGGGTGACTGTGGTAAAGCAAGGATACTGAACGAATACTTCTGCTCAGTATTTGCAAAAGAGGAGGAAGGGGAGGTGCCTAAATCAAACAACAGCAGCACCAACAGCAGCACTCTGAATGGGAGGGGGTTGATACCAGTCCATTCACAGAAGAAACAGTTCTGAAAGAACTCTTAAAACTGAAGGTGGACAAAGCAATGGGGCCTGACGGGATTCTCCCAAGAATTCTAAAAGAACTAAGGGTAGAACTAGTGACACCACTGACTACCCTCTTTAACAAATCATGGGAGGATGGGGTGGTACCTGAGGACTGAAGGAGGGCAGATGTGATTCCACTTCACAAAAGTGGGAGCATGGCAGAGGCAGGAAACTACAGATCTGTTAGTTTGACCACAGTGGTAGGGAAAATGATGGAATCACTTCTGAAGGAAAGAATTGTTGAGTACCTAGAGGCCAGGGGGGCACAATACTAGAGGTGCAGTGAAGTGGACACTTTGCGTTACCATTCCGCTACGCAAAGTGCCCATTTAAAATCCTCACTTCACCGGTTTGTATTGTAATTGACTTTGCGTTGTTCACTCTACCTTACTTCGAGGTGGAGTGAGAATTCACAGGCAGCCCACACACGTCACATGGCTTACACAGTGTAGGTCATATGCTTCAGGCAGGCAGGCAGGAAGGAAGGGACTCATGCTTGAAAGAGAGTTTCACTTTCACCTTGTAGTAGGAGAAAGAGGTTGTATATAGAGAGATGCAGCAAAGTTAAATTCCGCCAGTGAAGTAGGTGCAAAGCACACCATTTAGCGTTACTTTATGGCTAAGCAAACTGCCCATTGAAAATGCTACTTCGCCACTTCATGTAGTGATGTTGGTGATAATGACTTCGCATTGGTTGCTCACTCTGCCTTTAAGGGCGGAGTGAGAATTTAAAGGCAGCCCACATACATCACATGGCTTACTCGGTCTAGGTCACATGCTTCAGGCAGGCAGGCAGTGAATCATGCTTGAAAGAGAGTTTCACTGCAGTAGCAGCCCCTGGCTCCAACAACACCTGCCCTCCCCACCTGTGCCTGGTCCTCCCTGCACCTCATCAGTGTGGGAGTTCTTTACTACACTGCCTGGGGACAGGTTCCATGTCATATGAGTGAATGTGCATCAGTGATCAGCATATGAGCAAGTGCACATTGCCAAAAAAATGCAACAGTGATGTGCACAACAGTGGGACCATAGACAGTGATGAGCCAAACCAAAGGAAAAACAACACATTTGCAACATATTTAATGCGGGGGGCTATGCACCCCCGCACTCCCACATGGTGGGATGCACCCTCCACACCCCACCTACAGTATTATAACCAACTCCAGAGGGGAGCCTGACACTGGGGAAGCAAAAATACGTTAAGTGTGCACACACAGAAATTGCAAAGAGTACAGAGCTCCTGCCCTGGTTTGAACCTGAATCCTTCAGCACTAAAGGCATACACTGCCTCCACTAGACCACAAGGCCAGCTCAACTGACCACCCAGAACTACTTCCTACATCCTCTTCATCATAGATCCCACCTACCATTGCTCTCTCCACACTCACTATTATTGTTTCATCGTCACTCATTATATCTGTGTTCATTAACATATCCCACTTGTTCTATTGCAAGGTGCTCAAAGGTAGTCTCTCAGATGTAGTTGCTCAGTTGTATTTGCCCATATAACTGGCTACCCTGCGGACAGTAGTGTAGTGAAATGTAATCTGTGTGGTGTGGAGGTGCACTGTGGCCCCAAAGGAACTCACCTTGGCACAGGTGGTCAGCACACCCATCTGTACAGCCACCACCATGTACAGTGGCAGGTCAAGGTTGCAGAACAGGGCAGTAATGCACCTGCTGCCCCAGCTGGGGAAGTGGGGGCAGCATGTCATCCATCTGCGTGGGGTGATGTGAAATGGGGAAGGGGCATGGACCAAGTGGCTTTCTGCTCCACCACCACAACCCGCAGCAGGTGACCGTGGCAACCCTGTCCAAGCCCCTGCCACCCAGGC